>OZ023066.1:18290000-20690000 GCA_963992785.1 Tenthredo livida
GTCTGAACACAGAGTTGTATATCTATATACATCATATATATAGATATACATTGTAGGAATATGACGGTCTGCAACCCAAATGACTGAGATGCAATCGAGAAATCACCTGGTAGAGGTTTCTCTTTGGTCTAAGCAAGGCATGTCTATGCAAAATATATTCATTGATTTTCGAACATTATTGCGGGTGAAGGAGATAGTTGAATAGCACCTACAATATGGGAGTATATTCGTGGAAACGCTTCATAGGGAAGTAAAAACGCCTGCATGCAGGCAACTCGGAAGTCAAGCGATTAGGTTTTATTTCACATTTATTGCGTGCCCATTGCCTACTTGGGAACAAAACCTAATCGTTTGACGTTAGAGTTGCCTGTATGCAGGCATTCTCTGAAGCGTTCCCACGAATACTCCTGGTATATGAAAGTGGAATAAACGTTCGAGCGATTAGGTAGGTACGCTGAACCCCAGTGTTGTAAGGTTGAATACCTACTTTCTGCTGCTACGCGAGTGCTTGAAGTTGAAGTCCTTTTCTTTCGCCAATAAGTGTGACATACTGATTTGTCGTAAGACTTCGTGACATCTTGTCTTCGAAATGATCACTGTGGCATAAAATTCCCTTACTAATAAGAACAATGTCAAATTTAGCGTAAGATTCTGAGATTGGTGGACCTCACGATACCTGACACTGATTTCGTGTGGGATAAAGTCATGAATTTTTTAATAGAAATATATAATATCGGACAAGGGTGGTCCGAATCAACGAGGCCAAGTGTGTAGGTAAATTGGCCTCGTTCTGAGTGGTGAGAAAACCGTTGTCAGTTTGACAAAGGTGCAGTGGTAGACTATGTTGATAGCAAGAGGCAACTTCAAATTGGGGTTGATATTACTTCGAAGCAGCAATGAGATTTTATGAGAAACATAAGAGCTAGAGACCTAAAACTCCATTTCGTAATATATATATTTATAGCGAGAGTTATTAAATTATAGGTCGATACCACTTCATTATTTTATTGTGCAGTAGAGCGCAGTTATACATATTTGTATCAATTTTATACCGTTGCAATTATAGTAGATAATCACTGGGAAGCAATAAATTGTAATCACGTGTAGACGTCGAATCAATCTGCTTCCCCATCGTTATAGCTTGTTTGAATTTTCTGGATTCATTAAGATATTTAAAAAAAAAAGCTTCATTCTTCAACCTCTCCGAACCATAGTCTACGACGAAAAGGTCCTCCGTTCAGCGGAGCCCATCATGCATCAAGTTTGAAAGGTTGCTTGGTCGATTTGTATTTTTGCCATTCGATTAATACGTGAAAGTTGGGGTCCTGGTACTAAGCTCGTGATAGTCGTATTGAAATACAAATAGATCTATTGCGTGAATAAAATATGTAATGTAGGTTCTATGTGAACGAGACCTGTGGTCAGCAAAATAATTCATCGACTTTCCTTCACTACACTTGATTTTCAACTAAACATTGTCCGTTTTTCATCATAGTTAAAAGGCGTATGCTTTTTTTAAATCTTGATCCAGGCTATGAGAGTTCTACCATTATTTTTCAACATTTTTCGTTCAACAAGCCCCGAACATTGCATAACACGACTCGTTGAACTCAATTCGAATTGACAAATGGAATTACCACCGTTGAACGCTCTTTTTATATCCACGTATACTGGTTTGAGAAATCCTTACTTAATTACGTGCGCGACTCAGTTTGAAGGGAGAATTTTTAACACTCTTTGAACACAACAAGTGGAATTGATTCGATATTCATGAGTAGCCACAAAATGAGTTTGAACTGAAGCTGAGAGCTCAATTCAATTTTCATGCATAGGTATATCTCCTTTTTTTATTTTCGTTAGCTGTATTCTATAGGACTGTTGCGTACTTTCCACGCGCATACCTATAACCAAGCTTGTGTCGTTATGTGAATTGCCATCCCACTTTTGCCTCCCACCCCTGTTAGGTGGCGCTAACGGCGGTATACATGCACAAACACCAGTAGCTTGCTTCTATATAACGCAGCAGGCCTATAGCGTGATAAAATTGAAGAAGTGTATTGTGTCTCACAATTTTTATCTTTCAACGCAGAATTATGTGTAATAATTTCGATAAAATCTATAATGGCGCTCTTCTAAATTCCCAAATTTTTGTATAAATCATCAAACCTCCAAGAGTTCCAGTTTCTGAAATAATCAACGAATATATTCAAATCAAAGCACGTTCAAAACCGTATTTGAACTAAATTCGTTTTAAAAACATGCTATTGTTCGATTGAAATTATTGAAATTCTATGAAAATATAATCAATCTTTCTTATAAGTCTAAGTTGCAGTGCAAGACAAAAAATGCATTTCAAAAATCGATTATCGTGACAGTTTTTCCTATAACGTTTTAATATCCCGTCGGGATAATTCAAATATTTGAATATCATGAAAACTGTAAAATATCCTATGTACTGTTTTATTAACCGATTTACGATATTCTTTATTTAGGTACTGACGTGGCTTGGCTATAGTAATTCAGCCTTCAACCCGATAATCTACAGCATCTTCAACACCGAATTTCGGGAAGCTTTCAAAAGAATTTTGACCAGAGGTGGCAGAGCTCGATGCAACCAACCGTCGACCAGCGAGTGTGGCGAGTTTCGATCAGTTATCGTCCAAAAACGAAATGGTTCAATCGTAGAATGCAATATCAGTCCCAGATCGAGTGCAGATAGTTGTCAAGTGGCTCCTGGCACGAATAAACATCGCGACACTATCGTCAGCGCAATATAGGTAATAGCGTATTAATCGTCGCCGCATATTATACGGACATTTTTTCTTTCCACTATCGATCAATTACATCAACTCCTTTTCTTTGATAAATACGTCTACTAGCAATAAGAATACCGGAATCTGTCGCCCCCTAGAATATGCAACCGAAGGTACATTTTGCTTTAAGTTGGCAATACTCTAGGCAATGCCTGATTCAAGTCGAGCCCGCATGATGCTCGTCTCGCTATATTCGTTGTAACGCGACAGTTCGCTGCACAGCCTCAGAAATCGCAAATGATTCGAAAACTTAGTTGCTCTGATAATAACGTATTTTTCGTATAGTATTGCAAGGGTTAAGGGTCAACCTATGTTATCTTAGGAGCAACTGATTTTTCTCAATCATTCATGTCTTTGGACGGTAAATGATTTAATCGACCGATACGAGCTTTGTTTGTATCGCCACTCCCCATCATGAGGACTTTAAAGCCTGGTATTGCCTGCAGTGTTGCCAACATAAACCAAGATGTACGATCGGTTGCATATTTTGGGGGCGATAGATTCCGGCATTATTATTTACATCGTCATAGATTTTAGATTGAAGCATCTAAAAATGTTAGGATCACAATACCTATTATCGAATACCTATTGACGTCCTCGCAATACGATGAATCGAAAAGACGCGCGTTATTCGGTAGAAAAGAAAAATGCCGAACAGGCTCTTCCCGAAACGAAGAAAAAATTCTTGCCCAAATTAACACGGGTAATTTTTTGTGTAATTAGCTCATGCAGATTGTAGATATATTATTAATTATATAGCAATATATGATATAGATCATTAGCATGATATCATGTCCGCTTATAATACACTTTCAATAGTCAATGAATTCTCTTTGAATTTCGTCCATGGTGGACGATGAACTATTAATCGTAAACTTGGACATAATACTTTATCGTGTGTAGTCAACGATTCAATTTAAGTGTGTCCAGTGTCATCTCACTGAATTCAACAAAAGCAATTCTATAAACCGCGAAATTTCCGCAACGATAAATAAACGGAATCTAACACTATTCTAGTATGTATAAAGGTATGCAACAGTCCTACAGGTCAGCCACTCTTTAAACCATAGAAGTCTTTGAGGTAATGTGAAATCATTGGAATCTCCCGTAGAAAGTGAAAATATTTTGAAATCTTCTAAATTCGTTTGCAATTATTGAAAGTCTTTGAAATCATATGAAATCATATGAAATCTTTTGAAATTTTTCTTGAAGTCTTTGGAAAACTCTTGAAATCTTGTCGAATCATTCGGAATCTTTGGATGTTTGGAAATCCTAAAATCTTGAAATCTAGTATACACCAAAACTTATGAGTGGTCAACTCTCGGTACAGTCATTGGCGTCACTACGGGGGGGGGGGGGGGGGGGGAGGCACGGCAAACCCCAGAAAAATAAAAAAAAAAAGAAATTGAAAGTTTCGGATATACATATAATATATATTCGGGTAAAGCGAAGTGAATGATGGGGCCAGGCCCCCCCTAGAGAAAAGTCCTAGTTACGCCAATGGGTACAGTCCATGTTTTAACGGACGCGTTTTGAACTACCCTACTGGAAATGATCATGTGATAAATCACATGATGTTATGAACGAAATTGGTATGTATTTCATCATGTAATTTAACATGTGACTACGACTTAATACATAGGTAACAACCCACACAGCACTGAATATTTCATGTAATATTCAAATTGAATTATTACATGGAAACATTTCGGAAATATTTCAGAAATATCCACTCAAATATTTTCTTAACATTTTGTGAATTGTTTCCGCGAAATATTTGTGAAATATTTCACGAATATAACATGAAATAATGCAATGCAATGTTCACCAATATTTCAAGAAATGTCTCATAAACATCCCAGGATTATTCCATGGAATATTTCGCAAAAAGTTTCAGAAATATTTCAAAAGGACGTTTCAAAAATATTTTACGTTTAACTCAACTTTTGAAAATATTATATATATGTAAGATACTTGCCAGAAATATTTCAGAAATATTCCAAAGACTTTTTCGAAGATTAATTTTCTAATTTTTTCAAGGAATATTCCGGAAAATGTTTCAGAAATCTTTCAAAAATACTTCATGAAATATTATAAATACATGGGATAACGGACATAGGAACATTTCAGAAATATTTCCTTGTAATATTTCTAAAATATTTCAATCTTTCACTGAAATATTTCTGAAATATTTCTGAAATATTCAATGCTGTGTGGGAAGTCACATGATAAATCATAAAATGCGACTTATATAAGGTAAAAACATTACAAATCACATACCGAGACCTATGATTTGTCATATGATCTGTCATTTATATTTTATCTTAAAATCCGTACTTTATGATTCATCATGTGATTTGTTATGTATTAGGTCGTAATCACATGTTAACCCTTTAAAGCCCGACTTTTTTGAAGTAACGCAATTTCCGTCACATTCTGTACTCAGGAGTTTTCGGGGTCGCTGATTACGAATCTGATGTCAGATTTTCAAAATTCAAAATGGCGGATCCAATATGGCGGACGACTTTTTTAAAAATCGATCCAATTGGCCTGAAATTTGTTACTCGGGGGTTTTTGGGGTCGCTGATTACGAATCCGATGTCAGATTTTCAAAATATAGTGCATAGCTGATCTCAATATAATTTTAAATTCGTATGTAGATTCATAATCACCGGAGGTTTTATTTCACCCAGTTCGTAAAATAGTTTTTATCACACATGCACGGAAAACCCGATTTTCCTCCCTATTATGGGAGAGTAAAATGGCATTTTGTCTCCCGTGGTACACAAGATGAACTCGCGCCATTGGCGTAACTACGGGGGGGGCCCGGGGGGGGGGGCACGGCCCACCCGAGGATGTTGAGTGCCCACCCCAGAAAGATTAAAAAAAAAAGAAATTGACAATTTCGGATATACATATAATATATATTCGGGTAAAGCGAAGTGAAGGATGGGGCCAGGCCCCCCCCAGAGAAAAGTCCTAGTTACGCCAATGACTCGCGCATGCGCATGTCGTGGAAGTTTATTTTCTTCCCTAGGGAGCGGGAAGAAAATAGCGTTTTACTCCCTACGAAGCGCCATCGGACGGAATAAATACTATAGTTCAGAAATACGGGTCGGAAAATCGGTGTTTCCGTGCATGTGTGATAAAAAATATCGTGTGCATCAAGGAAGAATAGGTGCTTTCTACCCTTGATGCACAATATACTATTTCCCGAAACTTGAAAACTGAGAATTTTCCGGTTTTCATCAAAATTTATACATCGGGAGTTTTTTCATAAATTCTTAGTTCAGCATATCCATCAGAGACGAAGATATGTTTCGAAAGCAAGCATTTTTGGAGACAAATGATTTTATTAATTAAAAAAAGACTTTCGACAAATCTTGATCGAATTTGCCAATTTGCATACCTAATCGGTAATCTCGATAACGCATTTTTCTCTTTGAGATCATAGCATAAGGTAGATTCGGAGGAATCCCGTTACCCCCAAATTTTCTCAACCCCTTTATCAGCGCGTCAAATTGTTGACAATAATTTGAACCCCGATTGTAGAAATCGATCTGAATGATAGATACATTCCATCAATGTTCTCCAAAAAACTACAAATCGTCTGCCGTCTTTATTTGATCTGTGTTTATTCGCATCTCCATCCCCGATATAGATCACGTGGTATGGAATTTTGAAAAACGGGTCATATGTAGGAAGCTAGATGAGAAATGTAACTTTCAAAAGAAAGAAATGCATATTCGTAGATTCGTTTGAATTGAGAATTGAGGGAAATTACCAGAGCCAAACTACACGTAGGTATAACTAATTTTTTGAGCTATACTGGAACTATGTACGATGTCAGATCTGATTTACTATGCGTGTAGAGGATTCCACACAGCTGTGTCCTGTTGCAGGAGCAACAATACTATATCGACAGCTTAATAACATAGTCACGTAAGCGTCACCAATGGCCTTTTTCGAGGTCAGACAGACGTATCCCCGAAAAAATTGTTCTCTGCATTGGAAATTCTTTGATGAATGAAAAGAGCCATTATCCATAATTCGGTATGATAGTGACGTATCTCCACGCATTTTATGTGACACAGTCGTAACTCCACACTTACGTGGTTTTGTTATAAATAATTTCTAAACTACACAATTCCATAAATTGATAGAAATCTATTCATTTTGGAGATACGCGTGTATTTTTGAACCTTTCCGGTGTCAAATGATTTGTAACATAGAAACGTGTCTCCATAATATCTTGTGGAGATACGTTCTCCTGTTACCGAACCGGACTGTACATACGTCTGTTTCATACAAAAAAATGGCACTTACGCTTCTGTGTTTCAAATTTTTTTTTTATACTGCGAAAATGTTTCAAGTACATTGACGAGTGCGAAAATGAAAAGAAAATGGAGATGCGTTTCTATCACATAAATATCAAAAAAGGCCAAAATAATGGCACTTACGTGACTATGATATTAAGCTGTCGATATCATTATTTTTAAAATTTCGTATCTATTCTAGTCTTCGAATTAAATACATACATATATGATAATTAAATTCAACAGGAAGTTATTAACAAGACAATCACGTAAAATTAGTTCAAGACATATCCAAACCCGTACATACGATACGATACACAGAGTAACATTAATAAATTTATTAGAAGTGTTTCAATTCAAGATATCATCATAGAATAAATACTATATTAAGAAGTATGTCAATAGAGAGTAGGCTATGCCTTTCATAGCAGCCGTGAAGCTAGTTTTATAATGTAATCAATAATCAATAATCATTTAACTATTCAAAACGAGAAACACGCCAGATTCAGTTATGTCATTCTTTTTTGAAACAAAATTGGACATAGCATTATGTTACATAATACTAAAAGTCAAAATCATTTCTTGTTTATATGTTGTGATGTCTTTTAGCTAGTGCGGTCATAAAAATGACGAAATTATATATATAATTCAACGTCTATATTTGACGTTGCAGTATTAAAATGCAAGTGGAGTGATTCCACGATCGTTATATTATTTATTTATATTTATATTTTCTACATTGTAAATGCTGAGTTGAAAAACTTGACACCAGATAATTGAGACTCTGCAGTTGTATATATTTGTTAGTTCTAATACATAAGACTAGTTTCGATTTTAAGATGTTTCATTAATAATTACTTAGTTAAGGGTTGAAAAATTGTGAACAGGAATGCGAGACAGATTCATTTTATATCTTGTATATGTACATAGTCATTTATTTATTTTTTTATGTGATACGGTAATTTAAATTAAATCACAACAACATAATTGATAGAGCAATAATTCCACTTAGGTAAAAGGTAATAAAATATCAATTATAATGTCACACCGAAGTTAATATAAGCGTCCATTTTTAAATTTAACACTAAACCAAAGTATATTTGTTTAAACTTTGATAAAGTTGACTAAACTTGTTTTACCAGTTTCGTCAAAAATTCGCGATCTCAAGATTCAAATTTCCGTTTCTATAGTAAATTTCGTTACTTTTATGCCGACAGAAATTATTTTTGAATCGTGATGGGTGTTGGAAAGGAAATCAATTATCACTGCTGAAAGTACAAATATTTCGTTGAAACATAATGAATTGATATATTTTTTGTTCAGTTATAATGGCATTTCTATTTTTTTGTTTTTTTCTTACTACATTCTATTCATCTTGTAAACTTTGATTTTTCAGAATACGGTAGCTATAAACAATGTAGCAGTAGCAAATGGATTTGTTAATATACTGTTGTACGTAAGATTCGTGTATACTATCAAAAATGCAAGTAATTGCTTATCTGTAAATAATAATAATATAAGACTACCGACTCATATCAACAATTGGTAATTATAACATATTTTATCCCATCATTATGAATTCCTGATTCTCCTAAACAAAATCGGACTTTCAACGCTTATATTTCTCACATCAGTTTCTGTGTCACTCAGGTACTTAGGTATTGTGTTTTCCCAGCTTCTTTCGTTTTGTGGCACATTGAGTAAATCCAGTAAGTTATGACTCAGCCTTGGTGCGACAGGGTATAAAACCAGTCCACTAATCCTAGCGGTTTCTAATGCCATAGATATCACAGCCTTCAATTCATTTTTCGATTTATCATCGGTTTGTTTTCTGAGCTGCCAAGGCTTGTGGAATTCTACCATTTGATTAGCCGCATGTAAAGTGCTCATCACAGAATCGACGACATGATGAAGGTTGTATTTTTCGTAATTATTTCGTGCCTCAATGTGTAAATTTTCTAATAAACATTTGACTTGTTTAGCCGATTCGGATTTAAGAATCTCTGCATATTTCCCAGGGTGTGGAATCTCTTGATCACGGTTTACGGTCTTTCCTGTGCATCGACTCACCAAATTTCCCAATGTATCTGCCAGTTCGGAGTTAATAACATTCAGAACTTTACCCTCGCTGTAATCTGGCGAAGAAAAATATTCCATGTTTCATTTATATAAAACAAACGTTTGAATGAAAAGAATTCATGCAACGAAAACCTGGGACTATAACTCATGACACTGTTTCCTTTCATGCAATTGGAAACCATAACTCCAACGCTAAACAACTTCTAAAGTTTCAAAACTAATCTCAGCCATTGTACTTTCGAGCGATGAAACAATCTCTCTCAACTTCATGTTGACGATGATTCGATTTAAATCTACAGTAGGTGCTTGCTTTTTAAACCCTATCATACTTCTAACGAGTTTTATAACATGTTTATGATACTAAACAACTTATGGTAAGAGAACAAAGCACAGATAATAGTATGATTCTGATAAAAGTACTCAAGTAGCTCAAGGTTCAAGACATGTAAGGCTACTAATTTGATTATTACATAGAATTTATACCATACTCGTTCTTGATCGACAAAGTTATCGATATTACAGTCTTTCTACTTGTTAAAACGCGTTTATCATGGCGGAGCACAAAAAGAAGCATGTTTTGGAGTCCGGCGATGTCCAAATTGGCGATTACGATTTGTAGACGTACTTGCATCGCTGTGCGGTACGGCTTCCCTTAGAAGAAAGTACCTCAGACCATCTGGAGTGAAATTATTGGCGGCATCGAACGGCGAGACAACATTGCCTTTTGATTTAGACATCTTTTGACTATCCACAGTCCAATGCGAGTGGCATAATATTCGTCTTGGTGGCTCGAGGCCTGCTGCTATTAAAAATGCTGGCCAATAAACTCCGTGGAATTTGAGAATGTCTTTTCCAATCACCTTTAATAAATACGTTATATTTAATAACGCCACAAACGGTTGGATTTCGTAATTGAACAACCGTTTAATGGTTCTGCAAATTATGAGAAAGTGAAAGATTCTGTTCAAATAATTAAGTACATCATAGTGTCATTCCTCCTTAAAAATAAACTTCTCAATACTGTCTGATTTTCAACAATTACCTGGATACTGGGTGGCCAGAATTCCTTATAAGAATCTTCCGGGTACCCTAGGGCCGTTAAATAATTGACCAAAGCATCTAGCCACACATATATACTTTGAGATTTGTCTTCAGGCACTGGAACACCCCATAGTACTCTATCAACAGGCCTAGATATACTCAAGTCTTCTAAACAAGTACCGTCTTCGATCCAGCTCGACAAAATCTTATGAAATTTAGCGGGTTGGATTGTGCTTTCTAAAGAATACATTATACTGGATAAGTTCTATATTCCATCAAGGGAGAACTACCGATCCATAAATGAGTTCTTTCTGTCTAACTAGGAGAATATCGCACCTCCGGTTCATTGATATTGACCAAATTTATAGGGGTGTTTCGTTGAGCCAAAATATCAAGTACCTGCTGAATAAATCTCCCGAATGGGCCCTTACTCTATCAATTTACTTGAAAGTACAATAGAAATCAGCGTAACCTGGGTTTTCTCCAATTGCCAAGAAATAACCAGTTTTTGTGCTGCGTTATGAGATTCTACATTGCACCGAATATTTATAAATATTTATAATTCATTGTACATTCAAGTAAATTGATAGAGTAAGGGCCCATTCGGGAGAGTTATTCAGCAGATACTTGATATTTTGGCTCAAGGAAACACCCCTATAAGTTTGGTCAAGATCGATGAACCGGAGGTACGATATTCTCCTAGTACATTACCATCTCGAAGCCAATGCTTTAGGTCATCACGAAACGAGCTTAGTCTAAATCTGTAATTGTCCTCCTCTGTCCATTCAACAGGATGCCCTGACTCGATTGAGACCTTAACGGTTTGACCGTTACTAAGTTTCTTATCTTCTAGCTGTGCGGTGGTCAGAAATGCTTCGTCCGGCACACAATACCATCCTGAATATTTTCCCGGATAAATATGGCCGTTTTTTTGCAACGTGTTCTGCAATAACAGAGAAAAATTTTTCCCCAATTTCCCTGTTGATAATCATTCTAAATCTACATAAAGAATTACTTCTGGATATTCGACGATAACAGATCACTGTTCTCACCCAAAAATTATGCAACGCTTTCGTATGCCTAGCTTCAGTTGTTCTGATATACTCTGTGTATCCAACATCAAACTCTTCGCACATATTTCTAAACTGTTTAGATACTTGGTCACAATATTCATTTGTCAAAAGCTGCGAGGCCTTGGCAGCCTGCAATACTTTATTACCATGCTCATCTGTGCCGGTACTTAGCCTCACAGAGTGACCGAGCATTGAATTATACCTGGCTACTGCATCAGCTAGCACAGCGCTGTAAAGGTGGCCGATGTGAGGCCCTAGAAATAAATAAAGTGACGTGCGATGTAATTTGAAGAAAAAGATTCATGCGTTTTGAACGATTCTTCGAGATATGCATTATCAACAGTTTCATACCTTAAGAGGTTATGTGAGCTTACCGGCATTTACGTAAAAGATCGGTGTTGTCACATAGAAATTAGAGGACCTAGCATTCGAATAATGCTTGCTCAACGCTTTCGCATTTATTTTGTTCAGTTTTTGAACTAACAACTTTCTCATCCACGGACCTTTCATCCTAGCTGTTCTCAGCACACAATCTCGAACCTAACCTTATATCGACTAACCTAACCTCAAATTCGCTACGATTACACGCACGGATCATTTTGATCATATGCCGCACAAACAAAACTGTCAAAAACACCACGCATTTATGTCTGAAAGGCGGGAAGAAATGATCAGGAAAATCGATGATCACAGCTCTAGTGTTCATTCAGAACATTTATTTATTCTATATTCATACATATTAGGTATTGTTACAGCGTATTCCGAAATGCAACCACGGTTACCGTTGGATATCGCTGTCTTGTTCCATCGCTTTAATAAACAAGTATACGTTTCGGAATGGGTTGAGGCTGCGCTAGGCCACATTGGTGTAGTGTAGCTGCTTCATCTCTTTCTACCTCGAGGAAGTGAGAGTGATAGACAGAGCTAGACTACAAGCGTAGCCTAGTCCAGCCCCGACCAAAAACGCTAAAAGTCACATATTTTTTTAGTCTATTTACAAAATAAATATAAAATAATAATAACAGCGATTATGTATTCTAACTAGTGTTTACTGCCTTGGAATCAGGTACAAGTGAAATTGTCTCCAAATTAGCGATCAATTCCATGTGCTTAAACTCGTCAGGCTTCTCGGTGAACTTTTTGAGTAATTTATGCCTGTCAGAATTATCGGCAACATAATAAAGTTGCAGTTCATTAACCAAGCATTGAGCTTCCTGTACATTTAGCGAACTAGTATCGAATTCACCTCTCATCAAAACCACATCTTTACTCTCTGCAAGTTCGGCGTAGTGTTTCATCGACAAACACTCTGGTGCATTTTCTTTGTGGACTTGGTACCAGAGCAACGGTGTCATGTGAATTTCTGTACCATTAAATTGGCTCATGATAAATTCGTACCCTTCTGAACGAGGCAATGGAAGCAAAAACGTTGGATAGGCTCTACCCATTTCAAAAAGTTTTGCAAATTGTTCAGCGGACATTGCGCCAGAGATGCAATCCTTACTCTTGTGATATTCATGCCAGATTTTGATCACTTCATCTCTGCTTTTTCCCTCGATTAATTCAAGCCTCATAATGTCGTTCAGTCGAGCTTCTTTCTGCCCTGAACCAACCTCAGAGGTTCCTATAGGTGGTTTTGCCTTCGAAGCTGATTGGAACTTTCGTTCTCGCACACGTTTTTCTTTCTCGGTTTGGACCCTCGTCTCCCTCTCTTCGATCTTACTCAGGAATTCATCGGGGCTTGTTTCTTGTAGCTTAGCTATTTTCTGAGCATATTTTTCGAAGTAAGGATTAGTCTTCAATTCCTCTAAAGCCTTCTCAAGCTTTCGTTCCGAAGTCATGATAGATCTTCTGGATTTCTTTGTTATTTCGACAATTGGAATATTCCTAGAACCTCTGATTAAGGTCAGATGTCGTCCCACGCGAAACAAAGCTACTGCCATTGATTAATTATATTCAATTTACAGCTACGATTGCGTAATTTTTCAAATAGCAACGGATAAACTTTCGTTTCGCACCATAACCGGCCATATTGAAAACGGGTACTACCGCGCGTCGTTCATCATCTTAATTGACGACATTTGGTAGATTTATCTAATCGAAAATTGACGTAATATTGCGCCATAATTATGACCAGGCGTTTATCCGCCCATTTCGAATGATACAATTATTTTATATTTGAATACTCTCTTGTCAATTGTTTTCAATATCGATGGATTGACCTTGACGGTATCGGTACTACGCAGTCAAACGAATCTTTATATTTTTTGTAAATATGAACAGTCAAACAGTCACAAGAAACTGTTTATCACGTCTAATAACGAAATAATTTAATTTAAAGATCTTAGCGTGATTTTGAAATGAAATAAAAGTGAAATAGGTCCGATTTGAAGATAAAAGTTATACGCTTGACGGTATAACTGTTATTCCCAGAATGCATCGTTTCCGCAACGTCAGTTGTGAGTGTCGAACAGTCGAAGCGAAGGGAAAATGTCGGCATGTTGGGGGCTGCTGTGCCACTAGTGACTGCTGCCCGTCTCGCCTCAGTTTCCCGTTAATTTTCTAATTAATAGTCATTCGTTTGAACCCCAACATTATTCGGTGGTTTATTTTGTTTCGCAAATTTTTTCGTAAGAAATATTTCAACTGTACGCGGGACGGAGTTGTCTGTGTTTATTGTGCGTCGTGTTAGTAGTAACTTAAAAAGAGTCCAACATGTCGCTCGGCAACGCAAAGGTTGAATTTATCGTCGGTGCAAAATATCGTCTGATGCGTAAAATCGGATCTGGCTCATTCGGTGACATTTATCTCGGAATCAACATCTCAAATGGCGAAGTAAGACAGCGATTAACAGTCTTCAATCAGTACTCCTATCCACTGTCAATTCCCGTTTAAACTACTTTTTGGGCCTCCCCCTTCCGCCATCGCAACAACAAAACCCTAACGCTCACCGTTATGTCATGACAGACGGAAAACGAATTTATCCACCTATATAAGACCGTAGTATATCCAAATGCTCAGTTTGTTTTCTTCAAAGCTTATTTACCGCCCTGCAAAATATTTCTTAGAAGTAAATAAATAGATGATTAAATAAACGATACACATATCCGATAATATTTTTTTCATATAATTCGCGCAAAAGTAGGTTACAGAATATGTACTTCTACAGTCCAGTCATCAGGGACAGTGACATATGATACCTGCACTGTTGCCATAAGCGAAAAAAGAAACTTATTCTATTTCATATGGTTGTGATGTTTATTTTTCAGTTAGTATGCATGCATGCAGCAATGCCTATAGAGTATATTCAAGTTTCACTTTAGTACAAATTAGTATACAGAGTTTCAGTTATTTCAAATAATCAGATTTCTTACAATTAGCTAATCCCTATGACTAATTACCGTCGTCATTCATGAAACATTATAAACAATTAGTAATGCCCAATATTGAAAGTAATGAAAAAGAGAAAACATCTCATCTGATTCTTACACCTCATACTTTATACCCAATAATATTTAAACTCGTCAAATATTCTAACTAAATATACGAAAATCCTATAAAATATAGAAATTATCTATCTTGTAGTTGTGAAAAGCTAAAGTCAATTTTATCCAGCAGAAGTGAATAGCAATTGCTCCGTTCATAAATCTGATTCATTATCTGAATCCCCTTATCTTGTTCCCAGAATATTGGCTATGTAGTATTACAAGATTGAGAAAAGAAATTGATGCACTTTAGTTTGGTAGCGAAGTGTTTGAAAGTATATAATTGAAATTCGTCAACAATCTTATCTCTCTGACACCAATTTCATATTATACCAAAAACAAATTCGCGCCACGCATGTTTAGAGAACAACATAAAGTTGTGAATATTTAAAACATCAACGCAAATACCTTAAATAAAAGACTTTGAATTCTTTGTAAATGTTTCATTGAATATTTTGATGTCTTGCCAAGTTTTCAGCTCAACAATCTTCTCTGAAACTAAATTATCTTGGTGTTTACTTTCTTCTTCTTCGTACGTAAAGTAAAGTAAATAAACTCTGGAAGTATGTCGTTTGCTATGATTTTTTTTTTGGCCAATGTATGTCATATAAAAATCCGTTACCATTTGACTAAAATTGATATAAATACATTAGTCTCAATTGAATAGCTTGCATGTTATGTCAACGGCATAATAGACAACAATAATTTTCAAATCAATAAGACTAAAGACTATTGAGTATTCCATTTGAAACTTACAAATAACACACAAAATAACAAGAGAGTGTGATACTCAATGAATTTCATTCGCATCTCTACTATAATTGACTAGATCTGATCTGTTTCCATTTTTTCAATATTCAAACAATTATGCGACACTAATTAAATCCTGACATAAATAATTGATTGAAATAAACGCCAGAGTAAATTGATGCTGAACAACCCATTAGGAGTCATTAGAATATTTTGGAATTTTTTTTTTTTTTTTTTCAAAGATATTTTTAATCTGTTCAGCGAACTAGTTGTGAGGTTTCATCACTGGCTTCTCAGAATCTATGCTCTGACGTTATTAAGCGATAATAATCTATATCTCTTTAACAGGAAGTTGCGGTAAAACTGGAAAATATGCGGGCTCGCCACCCGCAGCTGTTGTACGAATCAAAATTGTACAAGATTTTACATGGTGGAATTGGTATACCTCACATACGATGGTAATAATCATAGTTTACCATACGAGGTTTCAAATCTATCTAAGACTCTTGATTTTTCAACAATATTACGTTTTTTGTCGTGTTAACTATGTCAACATAATATTAAAAATGAGATAATAATACTTCCAGGTACGGTCAAGAGCGTGAATACAATGTGCTTGTGATGGACTTACTCGGGCCTTCCCTCGAAGACCTATTTACATTCTGCTCGCGAAGGTTTACAATAAAAACTGTATTGATGCTGGCTGACCAAATGATTGGACGAATTGAATTTGTCCATTGCAAACACTTTATTCACAGAGATATTAAACCTGATAATTTTTTAATGGGTATCGGGCGCCACTGCAATAAGGTGAGGGTTGCAAATTTCTCTATCACTTTTGGGTTTCACTATGGATCGTTTTTTTCCGAGTTAATCAAAAGCGCGTATCAAAGCCCATTAAGGAATTGAAACTACTATTGATTCCAGAAAATCGACTCATTGACTCGTTTCTATATAATAATGAAGAAAAAATGCATGCAAAACTTCAATAATATACAGATCTTCGTAACTCGCAGTGAAAGTGTGCATTTTCAATGCACAAGCTCGCCTGACTTGATTTAACGAATGTTATTGTTGTTATAGTATTCCTCTAATTTTTGTGACGAAAGGTTCATGTGACTTAATGAACAATGTTACAGCTCTTCATGATAGATTTTGGACTAGCAAAAAAATATAGGGACAGTCGCACCAGATCACACATAATATACAGGGAGGATAAAAACTTGACGGGAACGGCTAGGTACGCTTCAATTAACGCCCACCTTGGCATCGAGCAGAGTCGGCGCGATGACATGGAATCGTTGGGCTACGTCCTGATGTACTTCAACCGAGGATCTCTGCCCTGGCAGGGTCTTAAAGCTGCTACGAAAAAGCAAAAATACGAAAAGATCAGCGAAAAGAAAATGTCCACTCCGGTCGAGGTCTTATGCAAGGCAAGTTTCAATGCTAATGAAAACTTGACTTGGCCTTGTACAGATTAAAGCTTGGTTGTTCTTTAGTACAGTTCGCATTATTCATCGAATATTCACTCGATCAACGATGCGACCTCTACTCTTGGGCAATCGAAGAGTTCTTTTTTAAATGGACTAAAAACGATGATTGTTATTTTGGTATGAATGATTGTAGGGATTCCCAGCAGAGTTCGCAATGTACCTGAACTATACGCGAGGTTTGAGATTTGAAGAAAGCCCTGACTACATGTACCTGCGCCAGTTGTTCCGCATCTTATTCCGCACCCTGAATCATCAGTACGATTATACGTTTGACTGGACGATGCTGAAACAGAAGGCGGCGAACGTGAACGTTGTTAGCGGTCCGTCTACAGGAGGTCCAGGTATACCGAGCCAAGGACCACAAGGTCAAGGCCAAGGTCAGACACCTACTCAAGCCAATGCCCAGACAGGTGCGTCCATTGGAACCCTTCCTATTCTATACAAGTGATGATGGTTCTCAAGCCAATGTCCAGACAGGTACGTTCACTGGAACTGTTTGTTTTGCATGCAGGTGATAATGACCACCTGATTACATGACAATTATTCAAAATTACCCACAGTTTTTAAACATTGGGCCTTTCAAATTTAGAATACAGAATAGGACAGAGCCTTATCCACTTCTGTTTAGCAAAAATTTACTTGTCTCATTATTGAATACATACGATTCTCAGCAATTGTAGTTTGTTCTTATTTTGTAATGTTCCTAAAAATAGGTAATATGCGTTTTAAGACAAAATCTCAATCTTCTACGACGAAAGAGTATACGCGTATCAATTTTTGGTAGCTGTACACTTTCATTGCAGAATATTGAATTTTTTATTTTTTTTTTATCTTTTCGTAGATATTAGGCTGTTAGAAAATCTCTTCAATTCCATCAGTTGTGAAAAAACATTCTTGTATTAAAATACTGTGACGTCTTAATCTTCAAATTTTCAAATATTTAAGTAATTGGATAAGGTCCCGTCTTATTAATTTCCTTGAATAGCAAGAACCGTCTTCACTGTATTTTTTTTTTTCTGTCTATCAAATCATAGAAGTATTTGTGTATTAATTTGGTGTAAAATGCGATTTGAACTGTTCAGTAACAGATTAGTTTCGTGTCAGTAGAGCAGCGAGTGGGTCCAGCGCGCCTGTGGAGTGGAGAAGTTTTCTGAGTACAGCATTTAACTGCTGAGATTGGTGGAGAACTAACTAAATCATACTAAATTCACACTGTCTAAACAATGAAATTTTTCATAAGTTTTGGATCTTTGTTCGTTAATTTCGTAACTTTTTTTTTTTTTTTTTTTCTCATTTTATTTATTTTTTTTCTTTTTCTTTTTCTTTTGCATTGGAATCGATAATTTTGATGATACTAAAAATAAGAAATATCTCAATTGTACGTAGTATCGTTATTTCATTGTTATCGCTGCCAATTGAATTCTTATTGAAACACTAGCCGCCCCAGAGAGCGAAGTGATCAAACAGTTCCGTGCGGCAAACGTCAACGTAGCCCACCATGCTGCGAACAACTCTACCAAAAAGGACTAGCTACCACCATCTTCCTATCCCATCTGCTTCTTCGTTATCAACCGTACCCTAATGCCAAGAAACGTCAGAAAAAATTTGAAAATTTGAAAAAAAAACAAAAAACAAAAACATATTCGAAAAGAAAAAAAACAATAAAGATCACTACAATCAATTATTAGTCTACATCTGTATTCGGAGTGCATAAATGATTGGTTCTCTTTCGTTAGGGAAATTTCTTAGTAACTATGAATACTATTTTGATATTAAGATATATTAGTTTTGTTAACAAGAACTAATTTTAGTATTCTAACATTCTGATGGGAAAAAAACGATATTTGTAAATGATTAAAAGTATGATTTAAACTGATTTACAAAAAAACTATTCAAAGATGTTTTTTTTTTTTTTATTTTTCTTTCGTTTTATGGAAAATTATTAGTTCTATATTACATATATGGGTGTTTGGTCAGAAAAGTTTAGCCTCAATTTTATTTTCTGATGAAAAATATTGACGATAAAATATATGTGGTAGTCGCCTTACAAAGTTAGGGAATCGTGAATCTCGCGTACTGATATATGCTCACTGATTCCTAATTTTTATATTTTCAATTTCTCTATATCTCTCTATATTATTTGTGTTAATTAAGTAAGATACCTATACAATTACACTTTTTTCTATTTTTTTTTTTTGTCTTATATTCTTTCATTCAATGATTACTGCTAATGCTACCGCTACCGCTATCGCTGTCCAAGCAAATATAAAACGCAATGCCTAATCCCTAATTGAAGTAATAATTAAATTGTAAAATCTGAACAATGATTGGATATCCCTTGCAGCAATTAATTTTTTTTTTTAACTTCAAGTATAAACGAAGCCAAGTTGCAATAAAATACAATTGTCAATTCTTTATCATTTTTGTATAATTTTTTTTTATTTTTTATTTTCTTTTTTTCCGAATAGTGTCTCTGGGTTTGTCAATACTTTTTTATTTTCTCTCTCTCGATTCCTTTATAATTTATGTGGCTATTGACGAACCTGACGGAACAATAAATTGTTGCTCCGAATTGCTAAAATTGTATCACAACTTAAAGTCGAATAGTTGATCCTGGGTCCCTTCGTTTATGAAATAATAAAATAAATTCGTGTTGCATTAGTGTTCGAAAAGAAAAAAACAAATGAACTAGAAAGTAATTTGAATTGGATTCAAGCCACATAATGAATGTTGTTGATTAACTGAGGCTGGAAAATTGCCAAAAGCTAACGCTGAAAAACCAGGCCTTTTCTTGTGACTAACTGATGCTAACATTTCAACAAGAATTTTTTTCTCGTTTGTTTCAGGAACGCGTTAAAGCTCCGAATGCCCCCTGATAGCCCTGAATCAATTGCGATTGCTAAAAGTGCCCCCGAATGCAAGACTTAACATATAGAACTGACATTAAAACAAAGTAGTTGAATTAAACGAAAGTCTTTGAATACTAAGGACGAAAAGAAATGTGTGTTTTTTTTTCTTTTTTTTTTATCAATTAACAAAGCTACATCTTGATATAGAATTTTAGGTGAAAATTTTGAACTGAAAATAAAACTTGTACGGATGTTGGACCATTTCTGCAAATACCGATTCATTAAAAATCACATAAATTCTCACATGAGATTTTCCGAACTTTCAAGATAGCTCGATCGGCTATCTAATCTAGTATTCTAAAGCCTCGTTTAATTCACCTCAAGGAACTTAATAACTTGGATGAGATTGGGCGTGAGGTTGGCTTGTTCTTGTATTATTCTATCAAATTCGTTATTTATTTGAAAATTATTACCAGATTGAATATTCTGAATATAAATTTGTACATTATCAATTAGTACTGCAATAAATAGAAAAAAACAAAAAAAAAACAAAAAAATGAAAATGAAAATGAAAAAAAGAATTCGATGCATATTTTCTGAATCAAACAAGTGCAGATTTAAAAAATAATTTTCAACGTATCAATGCCACCGTTAAACGCCGTGTATAAAAATAAAATAATGATTATACATGCATATAGGTAGTATGATAATGAAGTATGTCCTCATAATTCTTGAAAGGCAAATGTTATAATAGACACTATTTTTCCTTCTCTATTAGCCTTAGATATTAGAAGCATAGCTTATAACGCTCGAGTTTTGTTCCTCAGATATGCATAAAACTTGAATTAAATAAACATTCATATAGTTTGTTGTGCGCCTTGTGAATTTTATGACCATACGATAATATGGTATTATCAATTCGTTTATGAGAAAATTAGGAAACGTGATTTCAAATTTTCTTACATTTTATTTCCAATATGCGTACGCGGATAATGAATGAATGAATGAAAAATTCCAGGCTGACCTCTCACTTCCTCTCGCTATGTAAAACCCTTTTATTATTATTTTTTTTTCTCATTTGTTCCGGGAACAATCCAACGGGCGGCTAGAGACCTTAATCTATCCGACTGCACCCGGATAGAACCTGAGAGCCTCAAAGCAGTAGTCCCGAAAATTAACAGAACAATTTAAAAAGTAAGAAACAAAAAAAGATGAAGAAAAAAAAAATGAGAAAATAACCATGCTTGATGAAGCGTGTGTTTATTATAATGAATAATAAATAATAAATAATAAATAATAATGATAATGATAATGATAAATGAACAAATGGATGAATGAATGTGTGGAAACTGTGTGATCGCGGTACAAGTGATAAGTTAATTAATAATTAATGATACATGCACATGATACCATCTGGTACATTACCTATATTATAAAGATATGACAGTAATTAAGATATGAGTTATTTCATAAATATTGAAGGTTTATTGCTCCCATTGTCTCCGTAAATAAAAAATAAATAAATAAAAATTCAATATTGTACTAAACTATTGAACATTATTCGTATACAACCCTTTTTTTTTTGTATTTTTAAAATCGCAAGGTAGCTAAGGAAGTTCTTATTATTGATTTATCAAATGATGATTTATTTAGATTTTTACAAACTAAACTAGAACAATTATAAATATAATCATGTCAATTAAATTTCACACGTGTAATGGGCCAGGTTTGACAAAGAAATACAACAGTACTAAAATTGATCGAGAATAAGATTTATTATTGGATATCGAGATCTTTGGATACATTCAATTCATCCTTTTATGACTTATCGTCCTTTCGGACATGTAGTCAAGATCTTTGGATACAAGATCACTCATTCTTCCATTAGAGTCTTAAAACTTTGATGCACCAGTCATCAGGCCAAAAACACTCAGAATTTTCGTTTTAGTTTTACAGATTAATTATTGTGTCATTAATTACTTCCATCAAGCCAATCACTATGCAATATAAATATTCCGGACGTAGGTAGTGGTCATTTTATTTAAAGAATTTTAGCCAAGTGCATAGAAAGTTAATTGGCTCGCTGAGCTGGTAAAATACCTAATTACGATCAATAATCGTTTATTTGTTAATAATAATTTAATAAAGAAAATTAATTAATAAACATCTCTATCTATATTAATTTATACATAAAGCACGTTAAAAAGGGCTTTGCTAACTATTCAGATGGATCTAACGTATGCAAGAGTGTGACTTGATTTTCAATTTTCAAATTATCAGAATCCGTCTTGTTTCAAGAGATATACGTGATACTGTAGGCAATGGTTGTATTTTATAACTTCATTGTTTGCTATCAAGTCTGCGATACCTTTGCGCATAAGGATATTATTCCTTGCATACGTGTTAGAGCTTTAGTTTTAATGCAATATCTGCAAACAGTAAGGAAGTTCAGTGTAGATAATTTACAACAAAATATGATGGCATTAAACTCAACGCGCACTATGCCGAAGCGAAGCGAAACGAAGCGATCGGAAGTTTCATTAGCATGCTTTTCTTATGTTTTTTATTGAAGTGTGCACGCACACTTCTAAGAATGCATGTTCATGAAAACTTCCGATCGCTTCGCTTCGGCATAGTGCGCGTTGAGCTTTAAGCTATACATAGATGTGCGTTGAATATTCTTCCCTATGAAGAAATAATTTCGAACAATTCTACGCCCTAAAAGAAGATAAATGATAATGAGAAGAAAATAAATAACAGAAGTCGTTTTGTCAGCACTGATTTTCTGCTAGCAGATATGTACATTGCACCAAAACTAGCTTCTCATCGTCTAGATATTACAGTTAATTGATAAGCGGTCTCAGGTTTCACCTAATAGCAAAGAAGGGAGTGAATTTTTCGGAGTTCTTGTACCCCTAAGTTAAGCGAAAGACTTTCCGAGGGGCCATTGTAAGGGATTTTTATTTTAGCTGCCATCAGGTAGTCGTGTTCACCCATTGCCGCTGCCATTTCAAGACTTGGAAATACGGCAAAATCTGCTTCTGCTCTGCCTCCTAGTCTCCGCTTTACCGTCTCCTCGCGTATCTCACTCTGCATATAAAAATATTTGATTATTCTTTCGCTAAATAAGATATCAATGATCGCTACTAGTTTTATTACTCATAAAAAATGTGAAAAGTGTAACGCGATCATAAGTTTCATTTGAGATTACTAGGGCTGTAAAATATACTCCATAAATAGAATTCCAAAACCAAAACTTACGGCTAGTTGTTCAGCACGATCTTCCAGCTGTTTGACTACTTGTTGATGATGTAACAGTTGATAGGCAGGATTTGCCTTCTCCAGAATCGTTCCGTCTCTATTTATTTCTCGTTTTCGGCTCAAGTCAGGTACAACAGGGAATAACATTGCATGCTGTAATTCCTAGATTGAAAAATTGATGATATTTTATCTCAAGTTTCGCAATAGATGAATAGAAGCAAGTGAAATGAATATGAGCTCACCTTGAGTAGGGCGTTCCTCTTCACCTGCAACTCTTCTATTTTCGAGTCAAAAGTTTTTTGACTTACAACGACTGGCAACGGTTGAAGAGTGTTAAGTTTCTGCTGAAGTAAATCAGCCAATAATTTAGTCTTGTGCCGGTGCTCGGTGGCCAGTGCTTCTCTCAATGCATTTACTTCTTGTAATAGGAATTTATTCTCTAATGGCACGCTGGTGGGTGCGTTTACGACCACTGCGCTGCTCACCGCACCCTCTGAACCAGCGGTAGCAACTGTAGTAGTTGTCTTCTTTCCATAAGACTTGAGCTTCTCTTTAAGCTGTCCTCTTTCATTTTCTAAACTATCGATGTCAGTTTGCAAGTGATCCATCGTCTCCTCAAACTCCTTCTCCTGTTTGTGGAAATAAACAATTACAATGACCAATCATGCGAGTTCAATGATAGAATAGTCGATAATGAAACGAACCTTTCGCTTCAACTGGTTTTGGGCTTCTTCCAACTTTCTTTTCACCTTCTCAATGTTCAATTCATTTTCATGTTGCTGAGTGGCTAATCGTTTCTCGACTAACTCTTTCCTCAACAACATTTCGGACAACTCTTCCTGCTTCTCCCTCAATACAAGTCTTGCTTCTCGAAGATCACCTTCTCTCGTCTCAAGCTTTCTACTCAAACATTGAAAAAATGAGCCGAATGAGTCTATCTATGAAGTCACAAGCGCTGCGTCTTGCCAAAATAAATTCATTCAAAAATTGGACTTACCTGCTAAGAATCTTCGTCTCCTCGGATTCCTTTTTAGCAACCTGAGCACGGTAGAGAATGGGGGTCACTGCGTCCCCACCTTCTACACCTTGCTGTTGTTGTGGAACTTGATTGGCCATAGCCAATTCGTTTTCGCATTCGGCCATTCTTTGCGCTAAATTTGCTGCCATTTGTTGTATCACCGTTAAACTGGATTTCAGAGTAGCAACCGGTCCCAGATCCTCCGTATCATAAATTCTCTCACTGGATATGGCTGCCATATCTTTTAACTTCTCTGCAGTTAGACCAGCGTCTAAATCTGAAAACAAAGAAGATAATAATTCTGGAATAAAGTAACTCAATTTTCAAAGCTATTCTTGTACATTGAAATAACACACTTACCGCCACTAGTGACAACGGCTTGCAGAGCATTCTTCAACAAATCTTGAAGCGTCTTCATAACTTTGACCGAGTGTTGAACGCAGGTGGATAATTGTTCAGGCCAATCTTTGTCCAGACCCAAATTCAGTATTGAAACAACAGAAGTTATCTGATCACGAGGCACTCGTCTCCTAGCTGCTTTAAGATGCTGCTGAATCACTTCGCAAACTGTTTCTGCATGCTGACATAGCAAACCTATAGTTTGAGTGAAAATTTCAGAAGCATGTTGGAGGGAATTTGAATGGGAATAAAAAAATAAATCTTGTTACTTATTCCACAGTCTGTGATCATAATTGAAAGATTGCAGATCTGCGCGTGTTTGTTTGTTACCAATTACGTAGATCCATACCTATATCGCCACCTTCTCCATCGATGAGCACCTTGATAGCTGAAGCATCAGTTGCGATAGCATCGCAAGCACTTGCCAAAGTTCTTGTTCCATCAGTAACCAGCCTGGCTTGATTGGCCATTAGATCATCGCCGAATAAAATGGAAAACATTGTTGTGAAGTAACCGAAACATTTTTCAATTCCATCCATCGGCAAATTTTCATCTAATTGATCACGTTTAGCTAGTTCGATCAATGAATCTAGAGATTTTTCCTGAGCTGCCATCTCAGGATAAGCGACACCTACTTTCAGCAATGTTTCAGGACTGCACATGTTCAATGCAGAGTCGAAACTTCCGAGTGCTCCCTGGAGAGCGTACATGTGAGAACAAAGACGAGATCTGAAGCTATACTGTGCTACAGCGTGTCCTTTCACAACGGATGCTCTAAAAATAAAAGAAATTTATTCAAATATGCTCGCCAGTGTGATTTTCCACAAAAAATTTGATAATTTTTTCCAAATAATTCTTATAATAAAGATTGAACCCCCGGGGGGGGGAGGGGGGGGCATACCTGTCGATTTTATCAATCGGTTGATATTTGTCCCTCACTTGAGTGATCAAGATTTCAGTTTTCCGTGTCATTCTTGGTATCAGAAGAAGCGTTAATATAGCATCATGATCACCACCTCGAGCTAAAAATTGCGGTGGCATAAAAGCGAGCAAATAACGCACGTGCGATCTCGCCTCCTCGGCATCAAGACGCCGTAGTTCAAGATCAACAGCTTTTGTCTGGGCTCGAGTTTCTGCGAACGTCTTTTGGAAGTCTAATATCTCTGCAAGTTGTTGTTCTGCTCCTATAATCAAACAACATTCGAGATATGATGAGAATTCTTCACAAGAATATGCAGCCGTTTATTTCATTTAAAGAGAGATTGCGAAAAATTTACCTCGTGTACCCGACTTTGTGGATTCGGTAGTTTGTAGCCGTTGCTGTAATTGTAAGCATTGTTCCTGTAGTTGCTGCGTCAGATCTCTGAACTTAGCGATGGTCAATTCTCTGTCCGCGAGGGTTTCCATGGCAGCATCACGATGGCGTTGAGCATCCCGTGTAGCTCCAACAGCGAGATCTAATTCTTCGCGTAATTCCAACTCCAGTTCCTTGGAAGACTCAGCCAATTGATCCGACATGTCCTTTGGACCGAGTCAAATTCCATTAGATTATTGGTAAACTTAGGTTTCTTTACGTTCGAAAGAAGAATAATAGGATACCAAAGTTTACGTTTATTGATGGTATTTGCGAGAATTAGTTCAACTTTTTCAACAAATTCCACATAATAAAGCAAACAAGACCACTCATCTCATTTTGTTTTCAACACTGCTGACTATGGTACGATGGTATTGATCAGTTTGGAAATGCTTGGCACTTTGCCAATGCTATAGCCATAGCATATTTTCAAATAATTACCTGCAGTGCTTCTAAGTCAGCTACCGCCTCTTCCAATTCAGCGACCTTCTCTTCAAGTGCCATTTTACGCTCACCAAGGACTTCTACCATCTCTTCAGCACCGAGTGCTGCATCAACCTGTTAAAAAGTCATTTTATTACAAGATAAAGCTTCTATTAGCACTGCATTGGTCCTATTCTTCATTGTTAGTAATTAGCGAAGATGGATTACTGGTATACCGGGAGATTATGTGGAAATGAAAGGCTCGAAGCGCGCAGGCGCTGATTTATTCGAATATTTCGAGGGTCACCAATTTCAGACTCGCCACGAATATCCCTAGAGTCCGTCTGCTATTTGTTTCTGATTGTTGTCAAATACAAATGGCGGCAGATCGTTGCAAGAATAGGCTATGTTTGTGTGAATCTAGCAGACGACAGAACTAGGGATATTACTGAGAAGTGAGTGGAGTCCCTGGCGCTATTCTGCTGGCCAATGAGATTTAGGTAAATCAAAGTTCGCGCGCTTGGAGCCTTTCATTTCCACATAATCTCCCGGTATGATCATGTAGATAGCAATGAAACAGATACGAGTGATTTTTACAAAATTTCGATTTTTGAATGGTATGTATGTTCTTTGACTCAGAAATTCAACTCTATGACCTTTATATGCAGATTACATCTGGTGTAGTGAAACCTCGAGTTCCCAAGCTTCGAACATCTGTAAACTAGTACCTGTTCTTGGAGATCGGCAATTTGATGTTCCATTTCTTCTACACGTGCAGAAAGCTTCTCTTTTGTACGTCCGAGCTCAAGAATTTCGGACTTCTTCTGATCAAGATCTTTCTGGAGTTTCTGGAACTCGTGCTTCTCATGAGCTGAAAGATCTCGCATTCTCACCAGGGTTTCCCTGAGTCGACTATTCTGCTGTTCTAGTTGTTTTATTTCATAAGTAGAAGGACCGGACCCAGTCGCGCTGCCTCCTGTCTGAAATGAAATATTCAAGTGATAAAACAATTGTGATTTCAGTAATTGACCAAGCATCAGAAATTTAATATCTAAGGAATTATCAACCTTATCGGATATCTCTGCGCGCAAAATTTCCAAATCTAAGGTGAGCTCTTCCAGCTTCTCTTTAGCTTGATCTAACTCTATTTGCAATGTCTCAGCTTTCTCCTCAGCCATTTCTTTGTCCAACGTCGCCATCTCCACTGTTTCTACGAGGTCTGCCATCTCCTCTTGGTGTTGGTCTCGCGCAGATTGAGCATCTCGAGTCTCTTGACGAGCCCATTGAAGCTGTCGCTGCAGACTAGCCTGTGATAAAAAAACTGATTATAATCGATCGAAATTCTAACAATAGACGTTAAAATTTGTACTTTGAAAAAAAGCAATTCAATACTATCAAGACACCAATCTTTGCGCTGTTTTACCTGACTCTCCATAACTTTGGTCTTGAACTCAATCAGTTGGTCTAGCTGCAGCTTAGTCTTTTCGTAATCTTTCATCTTCTCCTTTTCCTGTAGTCTCTTCATTCGCAAGGTCTCCAATTTTTCATTCAGATCACGTACCTATGTTGTGAATTGTGCATTTCATCAGTTAGGAAATATAGATGAAAACTAGTGCCAACGTACCTGAGCTTTGAGATTATCATTCTCTTGCATCATTTGCATATGGGACAATTTTTCTTCGACTGAACTGCCAATCGCGGTAACCGACTGACTCGCGATTGCCTGCCCTGGCACAAACTGTGGTTTCAATGTCTCAACGAAACCCGTCTGTATTAAAAAAATAAAATCAAAACAGAATCTGTTACTCATAGGCAGGGGCTTCTTTTTTTCCTTATTAATGCAACCAATGAATGGTAGTTACTATCAAGAATTTATGAGTCGTTTCAATATTTTGGAAATAGAAATTTAGCTGACGTGGTAAACGTAGAGGAAGAGAGTGCGCAATACTAGTCATCGTAAAATATAAACACGACAACAAGTTAATCTTGAATAATCTCACTGTGAACACATTAGCAAACACATTACAGAATTTCTTCGTTCTATCAATTAGAAAAGATTATAGAATAGAAATTACATACTTTTGCAATTATTGGATAAATTGTTTCATAATCATTTCAAGACCAGTTCGATTCAATTACCTTGATTGTTTGGAGAGAATACTGCATTTCAAATGTGGTTCGTGACACGCTTTTATAGTCGTTTTGTGCCAGATCTCAGTCGAATGGCTTAACTGAAAATTATATTGTCAGGCATGAATCCACTCCAAGCATGTCTCCAAGGATCCATCTAAATGATGTGAGAATTTGTCATTTCTGACACATTCCTTTATATCAAAATGATACATAAATCTATACTGCATAAAGCGTCAGTAGAATGGAAAGAATTACAAATTCTTACATTTTTCTCAGTCGGATTCGTGGGCACATGCATTCAAGTGAGATTCACGCCAATCAATATAATTTTCAGTTAAACTATTCGACTGGAATCTTACACAAACGACCAGAAGAACATTTTGCGGACCACATTTGAAGTGCATTTTTCTCTGAGAATAAACGAAATAATTGAACTAAACTGGAATTAGAATTGTCTTGAAACATGCGACAAGATGACTAAATAAATCGAACATATCTAGACTATACTGTTATCAAAAGGTACGGCATCAAAATATATGAATATTTCTAGACTCAAAAGTGCGTATAGCCACTAATATTGTTCGTCAGTAATGTAAGTCATGTTCTTTTTCTGTCTGGGTACCGCTTGTAATAGTGATCATCATATCGATGTGTGATTCAATTGAATTGTCCATCAATGAAACCGAATCAGAAAATTATTATCATAGTAAAATATTTTCAATGATATTTTGCGATAATTAGCACTCTTCTCCACACTATAATCGTAGCTGTGCAACCCATGCAACGTACGGCATTTATTGAGGTAATAGTTTGAATTTCAAAGTCGAATCAAATGTATTGAAAGATTCAGTCTAGGAATAAATACCATAAATGTTTAGAATGTGAAGAATCTTTTCAATAATTCATGGGCTGCACTAATTTAAAAAACGTACCCTCTGTGGAATGATACTAAAATAGTGTATTATAGTGTTGTTGTGTACACCCAGCATAATTAGTTTTTTGTTAATGTAATTAGGATTAAGTTAATGACAGACACCAAGAACAGTTTTAGCTACATCTAAGTTCCTTCTATTGGTTCTAATAAATCTAAACTAATGTAGTAATTAGTCAAGTAACTCAATCGTTCAAAGGGTTTTCTAGAGTCAGAACTTCAGCTATGCTGTTCTTCAGGTCCTACAGACTTGTTATCTCCTTTCTTGTTGAAAGGATAATAGAAGGTTGTTCAAATGCAAACAACAAAACTCGTTCTTGAAAAATAAAAATAAAAAATTTGAGACTATTTTCAACTAGAATAGTATTTTTTT
This sequence comes from Tenthredo livida, assembly GCA_963992785.1. NCBI lineage: Eukaryota > Metazoa > Arthropoda > Insecta > Hymenoptera > Tenthredinidae > Tenthredo > Tenthredo livida. Next base: position 18,319,792 of record OZ023066.1, read on the forward strand.
TGTTTTTAATTACAAGTGAATTTTAATTAAACAATTCAACTCTAGTGCAGCAATATAAGTATACTGTGATAGACTTAATGCTGTGAAGGTAATTTTTTTTTTTGAGCAAATTTATCATTTCCACTTAAAAAACCTAGCAATTAATAAAATATTCTAAGCATCACATAACTCAGTCAAAGAAGCAAATGGCTGATGTGACGATGGGAACGTAGAGGATGGAAAGAATCTGTGAATAATTGTTAATTAAAAGTGAGTCATAATGTAATGTTACCGATTTATATGAAAATGTTATGAAAGGTCATGATCAACAAACAGCTATCACAAGAAGCACGAGACCAGAGGTAATTAAAAACTGAGATATTAGAATTATTGAATATTATTAATTACATTATTCTGATCATCTTGGGCCATTGGCTTTTTGCCCGGAGGCGAGCTCGTGCTAGGGGAGTTCTGAAACACGTATGTGCATTCCCATATGAATCCGTTATTTATTAGCTTGATTATACCTAGCATTGATTTTATATATGATGGCTAATTCTTTATTCTTTCCGTCTTTGCAAATAAATATAGTAACATTTTAAAACAGCGTGCGTTTGATCCCCTCACAAGTGTTTTGAACATGTAAGATAATAAATCGTATACACCTCAGGTTACAACATAAAGAAATGGCAATCCATCACCGATTGAATTGATGAATTTTTTATTCCCCATGAATTGTTCATACATTTCAATGGCATGGACAAAATGTCGGAGTATAATTATTAATTATTATTTAGAGATCATACATTTAGCGCTGGATGCTTCTCAGCACCGTGATGGGTGTCTTATCAGTTTTAAAATACGATCTTGTGCTTGAAAAATGACAACACATCAGCTCGATAAGCATATACAAAAAGATGATTATCGTCACTTTGAAGGAAATCGCATTTGCTAATTAACTACCACACGTTTCCTATAACATTTGAGGCACCTGAAGATGTGTTTCACAATTTTATATAAAACAATGGCTCATCTCATGGGTTGTACTAATAATAAAGAAACGAAATAGACTGAACTTTTTAACATACCTACAACGTGTGATCAAACTGCTTGATACCTACCTCTATAAAGGATGCACGTTTTGTGGACGACGGAGCTGGTATGTGTGATTCTCCAACTTCTTTACGTTCGTGCTGCAGCCCGGTGAGACTTTCGGTACTTGGAGCGCTCAAATGTGTTTTACTTCCTCCCAACGATAGACGTGAACTATATAAATCCACAAATAATATTTACAGCCTTATCCTCAATTCAAGTCCTACAAGTCATATAAGTTACGCACATGAATTAGTGAGTATGACACATAAGTATCTCTAGTTTTTCTGTATACCAGTGCACCAGCCTGATCGCAAAGCCTAGTTGCGACAAGCCCATCTTCAACATTTCCATTACTACCGAACTGTTAAATTATTTCTACACCAACTGTTTCAGTTAAATACTTCCATAAGCCATGTTGAAGACCTCAGACAGATATCACGATATAATTCGGCCATTGCAAGATCTAGGAGCAATATCTTTGATCCTTTCAATTCTGGTATTTCTCGTTCATCAAATAAAGGCAACGGTGGGAGAATAGCGAGTACAGAATTAGGAAGTTTAATATCCACAGGAGTGTATCACGGTGGCTGTAATAAACGCCGGAAATTTTTTTTCTCACAAAATTCAGACCATAGGCTGAGTTTTTTTCATTGGATTCAGCCTTGTCTGCTGTACAAGTTTGATGATTAGATAAATGGAGTGATGATTCGAAGCAGCAAAGATGAGACCAATGGTTTAAGAAAAATTAAATCTGGACAAATTCTGTTTGTGAAAAAAATAATTTTTAGATTTTTAGTTGCTTACAGTTCTAGCTTGTATTAAATAAGTACACAAGTATATTTAAATTGAGAAGATGTCAGTTTACTTTGAACACTTATATTAAAAAGTGCATAGGTGCGAGCATGATAAAGTACGCAATAGCAGTGCATAAGATGGATTGAAAATTATTATCACTGCTAGACATGCACAGCGATATTAAATCATTGAGTAATGTGTTGCACAATTCAAACTACAGTAGAAAAATTTCATTTAAAACTAGTTGTATGCTACTTTAGATAAGCTGCACATTTTTAACTATACGTTTTATTATTGTGTGAATACTCTGTATTACGGAAATCATTAGATTCACAAGCGCATTCATTTTCAATTACTGATTATACTGGCAAGTACTGATGTTTAATTGTTTTGGGATAGTGAATTGAAGTTTAACGAGGCTTAAAATTCTTCCAAACTATTATTAAACGTTGTCCAAAAGGAAATCTGAAACATTGTGTGTTTAGAAATTTCGTTTGTAGTGTGTGTTCATGGTGGTTCAACAGACTTATTACATAGTTAGAAACAAGATTTTAGTTGCTGTGCTTAATAATAGACTACAAATGAAACAAACATATTCTGTCAAAATAGAAGAGTAGCATATTGACTAGTCAAACTGAACCTTAAGCACATTAATACGAATAATTTACACAATTAATTACCACGTTTGATTTGGATATTTTTCTTACCCTGTAAGCTTGTCCGGACGCTGGCGTGTTGCTTGTGCGGGAGATGTTTTTCTCCTAACACTTTTAATAAGCAGCATTTCAAATTCCAGCATTTTAATTAAGCATTATGTATGTTCATGTTATTATATTCGTAAATAATATTAATAAAATAAATTGTGAATATTGCAAAAACCTATAAAAGTTGGCGCTACAACACCGACTATTGTATTACTATATTAGTGTCACACGATTGAATTTATTTGAAGGTCTATCAAAATTATGCAAATTCATCAAACAATGACATTTGGAGAATGCAACAGACCATTTGCTGCATGGAGAAATGTCTCTCACTCATCATAGCGTGATCAAAACGTTCTTAAATAACTTATAAACAAAAAAAACCATAATGTTATAAGTAAAGAGTTGTGTGCATTGTCTGGATTATATATATTAGAACTTACGCAGTGGGCTCATTCCGTCGACGCATGCTGATGCTAGCATGAAAACATGATTCAAAACTTATGCCTTAATTACCCAGAATTTTTCATCACAATAATACCAATTGTCAATAAGATTAGAATTTAGTTCAACGGTGTATTCTTTTCCGACACTAAGAATGCTATACATTCTACAATGAAATAATCAAATAAGATTCTGCATTGTAAAAGATCAGAACTTATACAAAGATGATTTATTTGTATAAACTTTCATCAATTTTTATCTTGGTTTCTCATAACATGAAAAAATATGATGATTAATGCATCAGAAACCAGGGTGTTAAGTCAGTACTACCTTTTACTCGATTCGTAACACCATTATAAGTAAATTTTATAAGTTTCAAGTTTAACAGTTAACTCCTGCAATGCAGAAGCCTTTCTAAAGCCAAATGATGATCTGTGGAAGACTATTCCATCATGAACGTTTGTAAATCAATTTTCTATGAACCTAACGAAAATCGACCTCATCTTTAACCCGTGTCTCATAAAATCAACCTACTGTTTGTTACTCAATCATTACAACTTCTAACAGGAACAAGATTTTATTCATATCTAGACACCAGATAATCTGGAACTAATATTTTAGCTATTTGATTAAGGATTAGATGTTATCAGTGTAAGCAGCACGGTGTATTACGTTTCTCTATACAGTAGAGCCTCAATAATCCGAGTTGTAAAACGAAATATACTTCAATTCCCTAAAAAATTTGACTCCCGATTATCCAAGGTAGAGTTAATCCACGATAGCTTGGATGATGGAGATTGTACTGTATGCTATGCAATGCAATGCAATGCAATTATCTTTAGAAATGAGAAAAATCTGATCACCTATTCAAACGACTTCTGGCTCTGGCTGCTCCGCTATCATCTGGAGTCGTGGCAGCACTACCGGCTGAAGAAGGGCTGACCGGTTCGGTCCGATTACCAGATTCATCGAGTAAAATGAGTTGCGTTTGACGTACGAACATCCCATGATTCTCTTTGCACTAGAATATTAACATGAAAACAAATGATCAGTTTTCATAACTTAGAGTCAAATCTTTAGTCTAGTTTACTCTTCCCGAGTGTCGTCTCGTCTTTCTTGAAGAAGATCTAGATTCAGATTTCAAGCTGTTTTATGTTTTTTTGTTTTTTGTTTTTTTTTGAATGAAATTAAATTTCGGATGAAAATAAGGAATGATTAAAAAGGCAGAGCTCATGGTTTAATGCTTACCTGAAAATACGACTGTCCTTTGACAGTGCCGTTGTTTTTTCCTTTCGGTTCGTCGAGAATAACTCCAATCCATTTTCCAGTGGCGAATGTAGGATGACCAATGTATGCTATTGAACCCTGGCAATCTTTACCAGAAACTTCAACACGCTGACCGATTTTATACGACATTTTTTTTATAAAACGATTTTATACTAGCGTGAAAGCGTCAGTTAAAAAACTATATCGCGTACATAGGTGAGCGCTATTGCCATGCATGTGATACTGTGATACACCCAAAATGTTCTATCTTTGGTGTGTGTGATGACGTTTTTTTTAAAGGAGTATGTATATTGTTGCTCGATCGATGGAGTAGATAATAAAAAGAATACATTCACTAGATTCGTAATAAAGCTTTTAATAGTCTATAGCTTATTTGAGGTGGTGTGAAATAATCAATTTCTGACGTTAAGACGCGTTAAGACAATCACAAGAATGTGACAGCTCGCCGGCCATGTTAGAAACTCATCACGTGACTTGACTGATACGATCCTAACCTGAAATTTTTTACGCGCGATTTTTAAATATTTTCAAATTCATTTTTACCCGCTCCATTGTGAATGACAAATGCAATCGCATGTTTACTAGAAACAGTCCGCTTAATTACGTTCCGTCTCATCGAATTTCTCGAGATGTTTCAAATGAAATCAAACAACTTTATATTATCATACAGCATTCATTTATTACGATACAGTTATAACATACTAGCAACTAATGAAATGACCTCTTGTATTGGGATCCTTAGAACCTCGAAACGTCAACTAGTGACAAATATTTTAGAACCGTTCAAACTAGGCAACAGCCTCAAAGCCACGCCCATTCCAAGGGTCATAGAACCAATGAGAAAGCTTAAAACCCGGAGACGCCAACTGGTGACGAAAAATAGAACCGTTCAAACTAGGCAACAGTTTCAAAGCCACGCCGATTCCAAGGATCCTAATTAGTAACTCTTGGCTTCCAGCGTGGTTTAACGTTCAGATACATAATAGTACATTACGATACGAGTGCGGTAAAACTTTTTCATGACACTCAGAAGAAGTTTTTTCGTCGAGTATTTGTACACAATTTTACTTCATTACGTGTGAAAATTGGGGTTTTATGCACGCGAAGCATGCGTATAACGTCCATTATCACACTGAGTGAAGTAATAGTACATTGTACAACAAGGGGGGGGGGTCATTTCTAGCTTGAAATTACTCCCCCCCCCCGTTTTGTTTTTCAGCGAGTGCATGTATAGGCCCTATTTCGCGCATGTGCGACCGAAATTTTGGGAAATTTTGAGAATTTCTAATAATTTTGGAAATTTCGGACAGTTTGAAAATTTTTAAATATTTGAGAACCTTCGAAACCGTCTCTTGGAAGGTAGTAATAGAATATCCATTACCTCCCTAGGGAAATAATGGAGTCCACGCTAGAAATGACCGATTTTCTATTCGTTTTACATGCAAGAAAAAGGGTCTATTACATGCACATGTTGAAAAAAAGGATCTTTTAATATAGCCTAAGAATACCATAAAAAATCTTCAAATTTGCTGTTATCGATCCAAAGTCCGGTGAAAAGAGGATCTGGAAATTGATTTGTACCCTTTTTCATCAATATTCTTTCTATACTATAAATGAATGACAGCAAATTACTGGAATAAATTATACAGTCCCAAATCAAAATCACTGTATTATTTATTAATTTTATAAATGTGGTACAAAACTTTGATACAATAAGTATTCAGATCAAGTTTTGGTAAATCACGTCCCATACTTTTGCGCAGTACCTGTTCCATAGGTCTGATCCCACGCAACATATGTAACCAAGTCAGTATGTGAGACGCTAGACCGGACATAGCTTAGTGCGTTTGTGAAATCGTCAGCGGTAACTCCTCTAACATCATTTTCTCGTATGTTTTGTAATTCGTTGAAAGGTATACTTCTAATTGGTCCCATGCTAGCTTCTTTGCAAAGATTAGTCATATCGGCGCCTGAGTATCCTTCGGATAGCTTTGCAATTTCCGAAATTTCATCCTGCGATAAATTGTGACGCTCTGAATGCAAGAGATTCTTTATTATCTGACTCCGGGCATCAAATTCTGGCAAAGGAATGTACAAACGTTTTACCAATCTTCTACGAGCTGCCTCATCCAATTCTTGAGGTCTATTTGTAGCCCCAACAACTAAAATACGGTCCTCTTCAGCTGTTGCTGCTCCATCCAATTGTACCAAAAATTCGGTCTTAATTCGTCTTGAACTTTCGTGTTCAGTTTCAGATCTTTGACTCAGCAATGAATCTATCTCGTCTATAAAAACCACCGCAGGTTGATATACCCTAGCCACAGCGAACAAAGCTCGTACCATTTTTTCTCCTTCTCCAATCCACTTGGATGTTAAGGAGCTTGCGGAAATAGAGAAGAAAGTGGATTTGCTCTGAGAAGCTATGCACTTTCCTATCAATGTCTTTCCCGTGCCAGGGGGACCAAATAGCAAAATACCCTTGGGAGGTCGGCGTAATCCTGTGAAAATGTCTGGCCTTAGTAAAGGATATACGACGATCTCTTTTATCGTATTTTTTGCAAATTCTAGCCCTGCTATATCGTCCCAAGAGACTGGTGCGCCGGAGTCCATAATTTCATTTTTGATCAGTTCAACCATTTTTGGATCGATATTTTTCAGCCTTTCGTCTTCGCAGCTGTCCATATCCTGATTCGAACCAGTGTTTCCATTTTCTGATTCTTCATTTCTCTTGATTGGACAGATAAATTGCGAATTTACAGGGGGTTTGCCTCCCAACGATCGTTTTTGAGGTAAAGATTTGTTCTTCTTTAACTGTTGGACTTGAAGTTCCTCTTTGGCAGTTCTGAATGCCTGAGGGGTGCTCTTCCTGAACGGTGCCTCATCGATTTCTTTCTGATCGAAATTATTCTCTATATCGTTTCTAGAATACCCTGAGCGACCATCGCGTCTGTATTCTACCTCGTTATCTGTGTCATTCGATCCCCTGTTATTCAGATTCGTGTTACGATTGAGTACTTTAAAATTCAATTTATTTGTAAAATGTTGGGACTTCTGTTGGCTGCTTGTCTTAGAAGAATTAGCGAAATTCAAGCCATCGCTTAAATCTCTGTTATCTTCCCAGGCCGGTTTCATTAAGACGTGTTTTTGGTATTCCCCTTTACTAGGACAAACATTTTGTCTGTAAGCGTTTGCATGAGTGCCACTAGCGCCTTGCTTTGAGGTCAAAGCATCTCTGCAATTGTTGGTAACAACCTGACCAGGTGTTTTCTGTGGCGGTATTTTCCGATTCCTTGGAAACTGTTCCTCACTTTTCCAAACATCAAGAATATCCCTGATATGTCGATCAGTCAACTCTTTGCCTTTACAGTCCAACAAGTTGTCCTTCTGACATTGTATAGATCCAACAAACTGGACAGCAACTTTAGGGTCTTTGAGACCAGATTTCCACATCACGTTATTCTCTTGTTTACTACTGGCTCTCAGGCTTTCTATCTGAGACCAATAATTGTTTACACCTGTTTTATCGTCCATGTGCTGTTGATATACTTCCAGACCTTTTTTGAGCAGAAGATTGGCCACATCTTCGTTACCGCTTAAAAAATAGAGAAATGATTAACAGAATTTTATGAAACTTTATGCATTCAGATACAATTGGAGTAAACCTTTGGGTTATAAATCATTCAATGACGATTAATTATACTTACAATTTCCTAGCGCCCATGTACTTAGCAGCTAGACATCTTCGCTCTGTTTGTACCGCTCCAAAAACATCATTAGCTGCAGTTTTGGAAAACTTCAAATTGTGAAGCGCAGTTAAGAAGTTATCTCTGATCAAGGAATCTGGATTACTACTTTCTTCTGACATAGTTTTTATTTTATTTGATACAATGAAGGTATTGATATTTAGAATAACTATGAATCAGACATAAAATGAAATGATATGAATATGCGCGTAGTCACCTACATGTTTCGTATTTGTTGGACATTTGAAATGCAGCGTTATTAAATTAACGAAACGGAATTAAGTTTTTACGAAACAGACATGTGCACGTGTGGACGATTGAAATTGTACATACATCAATGAGTCGATACAGTAGGACGCCGATGAAATTATGGTAAAAGCCCACAGGTGTGCGAATGATGCGCGATCTAACGGATATTTAAACACTCGAACGAGGCATATGAGCTACCTAGCTACTAGCGAACCCTGGTAATCATTTCGTAAACTATGAATACGCAAAGACGTACGAATTTAAAATTCATCATCCATGAGTCATCTTGTCATGATCGTTAATAACAGATCTGCTGCTAATAAAATGCCAATAAACTACGAAATTGTTAAGCAAAATTGTAAAATCTCCTTCCCTCGAAGGACGCCCTCCGTTTGGATGAGATATAATAATATCGTTGGTTGAAGAACGTTCAGTTTATTTGAACTTATGATTTGGATATGTTGATACTTATATTCTGATGAACTTTCATACCGCGAAATTCCGAAATGTGGGTCCCCGAGACGATAACGAATAGGAGGCCCATACCAAAAACTTGAAACTCAACAAATCAAGTTCGAGATATGCAAAAGACATGAATTAACTTTGTGACGTTGTTGACGCGGTACCGTATTTCCGGCGCGGTTAAGAATTTTTACTTCAAGAACGGGGGACCCGATCAAATTGTGATATTTTCAGGGCAACTTGTTATATCAGAATAAATTTTTTGCGAAAATTCTACCAGTACCCCAATATAGAAGAGATTTGATTGAAAATACCTACTGTTCTCTTATACTTAAGCTAGCAGCATACGCACTAGTGAATTCATTAAACCGCGAACCTCAAGTTAATTATGTTAATGCATCAACTTTGCACCAACTTTGTTGTAACTTTGTATCAACAATATGATATTTGGGAAATGTAATCGACTAGCGAAACTAGCCAATTGTTCAAATGGTCCTTCGGGAATGTCGATTACAGTCAAAATCACCGCCGCCGTCGTTTTAGTGCCTAACTACATGTATATTACATGTAAGAATGAATCCGCTCAAATTTTTCGGATTATTATGTCGGATCTTCTGGTGCTATAGTTTGTTATGTGATTGTCGCGCGGAATTGATCACGCTAAAGCAACACCTACATAAAAGTAAACAGTTTATACTATCAAAATCCACACCGACACAGTAGGTTTTAGGATCAGTGATACGAAAGAATAACCAATTCGATATAGTGGCAGGTATTATTTCGACAGTTTAGTAATCATAATTACGACATCTTTACGACATCTTTACGACGTTGTATAACCGGCATCTTTAACGTGTTCTATATCAATCAATAGTGATGGCGTTTACACCAAGTTGACAGTTTAATTCCCAAATAGTTGCAACGTTTCTCAAGAAGTTTCTTCAAACTAAGTTGATACCATTCTGCAGAAGAGACAAAGTTATGATCAGGCCAATATATTGATATAATAAGGCGCATATACTCGGGTATATGACTAACCAATCCTGAAACAATACAATTATAAAATCGAGGCGATATCGAGGCTAAAGGTAATGCGACAAATTACGAGTCGATGATCCGAGATCAAAATTTTGATTCGGCTGTAACTTTTACCGCTTCCATAGTATATAAGGACCGAGATATCAAGCTGAAGATCCACCGAGTTTCAAATCTCTAATAAGGCTTACAGCCATTTACGAGAACATCGATTCATTTTTGTAACTTCGAGCAGATCGGTCTTCACGTTCGAATTCTCATCGCATTCTTATCTTCGGGAAAAAGATGTGAGCGTAGTACCTGATTTTCATTCATCGGAAAATTATATCCATGTCGGGTGCAGGATCATCGAACACCGCGTCCGAAAAATACATCTTTCGACTGACGACTGGTTTCTTTCATACGTCGCAGTTCTCAAAAATTATTTCGCGATTCTGATACTAGAAGCAAGAATTTTTCTGAATGAGATCTTGCAGGCTCTTTTGAGACTTGAAGAAGTATTTTTATAATTCATCAAATTTTTTACTTACTACATTTTCAATATAATAAAATATCTGGTAACGTACTTGCTGCTTTATAGTTCATAGCGAAAAATACTTAAGGGGGTATATACACCTTTAAATGGGTTGAATTTCTGAAAAACAATTTTCCTTTTTTTTTTAACTTGAAGACTCTGATCAAATTTAAAAAAATCATCATGTTTGGGGGGGGTTTGACCTTCATTAACCATATCTTACATCATGTATTACTTCCAGTTTAAAAGTGGCTGCGCTGAAGACAGGAAAATACAAAATCACTCGGTTGCCGCAAAGAATCAGACCCAGCGTTTGACCGATCTTGGAATTTTTGGTTCTCAATTGTTTATAAGACATGCCTTCATCAGATGAATATAGAACTTTTTGATAAACCCATTTTTAGTTGAAATATTAGAAAAATAAGCAAATTTTTTTTTCAAATTCAGAAAAAAAATCGAAAAAATTCAATAACTCAAGTAATTCTTGCAATATCAAAAAGTTCTATGTTCATCTGATAGAGGCATGTGTTATGAACAATTGAGAACCAAAAATTCCAAGATCGGTCGAACGCTGGGTCTGATTCTTTGCGGCAACCGAGTGATTTTGTATTTTCCTGTCTTCAGCGCAGCCACTATTAGACTGGAAGTAATACATGATGTAAGATATGGATAATGAAGGTCAAACCCTTCCCAAACATAATGATTTTTTTAAATTTTATCGGAGTCTTCAAGTTGAAAAAAAAGGAAAATTGTTTTTCAGAAATTTAACCCATTTAAAGGTGTATATACCCCCTTAAGTGGCTCACGAGACGAGTGCATAAGCCTTCAAATGAGAACAAGGGAACAGATCTTCTATCCTGGAGAAGTATTAGAATGGGGACGCAGTCATTTGAAAAATATCAATTCCATTATCGCCTTACAAGCGAATCCAAAGAATGGTACCTTCCTGGAAATTTCAGATCTACTTATCACAAAATTAATATTATTTTCGAAACGTTCAGATCCTTATATACCTACATGAAAGATACAAAAAGATATATTTTTTCCTCGGAGATAAGAATGATATGAAAATTTCAATTTAACACTTATGTTAGTCTTCCCAAAGTGCGAAGATTACTCGACGTATATCCTGTAAACGATATGCCGCAGAGGCTTACAACTTGGTGGTCTCTCAGATTTCAGTGCACACTATGAGAGGTGAACATTGGAGGAAAATCATTATTTTCACCCTGGATCATCAACTCATAATTGGTGAAATAAATAACATAAAGCTATAAATAACACTAACAATAATTTCAACCACGAAACGAAAAATAAGAAATTCAAAATTAATACCAGACGTGTGTAAACTTTAAAATGGCCTAATTTCAACGTTCAATAAACACATGGATTGAGAAATTTTGCGTAGTGAAAATTTGTTCTCGAGCAGAAAAAACAATTCTTTTCAATTGATGCACGTATAATATTATGAAGGAGTATTATAATAAGGGAAGACGAGAAATACCGACAATCCCTCTGCTGTGGGTATTGTCGATCTGTGTTATTATGACCTTAGCTCCCAGAGTGCCTAGTAAACCAAAACACATTGGACAATTCAATATAACTTGAATACTTCGAACTTCAGTCAATTATTCTCAAACCATTTTCAATCAAAATCTGTTTGAGAATAATTGAGTTTACCTGTAATATAATACTCTAATTTACTTGGACAGCGCCCGGGTTCTGGAATGAATCTCCAACAAATATTTCTCAAATGTTAAATAACTGCACCGCCACCCTGCCAATAAGGAAATTTGTAAACCTTTAGATTAATAGGAATACATTATTGAAAATTATACTGTGTTCAAATAATCGAATAACCACGACTTACATCACCCTCGTAAACCCAATGTGAGATTGCGATAGGGACGCTCATTTAGACCTTAAGATCTGTTTTAGTATAATGTATTTCCCCGCTTCCCCTATCGCTTTACTCCTTGTTGAAATAAGAAGGTAGTATTCATGTTCGCAACATAAGGGACTTTCCACCGTTCCATATAGAGTATTCAAGCGAGAAACTGTTAAATTCTGAATCAATTTTGTTGGTTATTTTATCAATGAAACGATAAATAAGAATCAAAGAGTCTCGGTCAGCCAAGAAGATCTGTCGCATCGTCTATATAATATACTCTATAATATAGCATGGGTGTTAATTTTATATTGTATGTGATACAATGCTGTCAATGATTACCGATGTAAGCATACGATGTCGACGGTTGTTGTTTCACATCAAACCACGATGGAGTAAAGGGTTCCACAAGAACTGAAGTGTGGTTCCGTTAAATTTTGTGAGCAGGATGGACCCATTACATGTATATTGTGCAGTGGCTCGGATTCTTCTGAAGGATATCCATATACATACGTGACAATTGTGTAGCTATATGTTGCAAGTGATTTTCATAAAAAAAAATATTTACCAGCGATAAATCTTGAGCCTCGAATGCCGTTTAAAGTTTATACCTGTGTTATTTTCTCACAATTGTTAAAATGAGCCAGATATAACATACCTGTGTACCTACCATCAGCCGAGGATTGATTTCTTCAGAAGTTCAGGATGTTTACATATTATATTTATATACTGTCTTCGTAATTGATACAACTATACCTATAACTTCCATTCCTTGATAGACATTCATCATCAATCGTTGAACAACCATCGCATAGCGCAATTCGCAGCACATGCAGCGTATCCCGAAATTTCGCGTAACTGATTTGTATCGATAAATTTGAATTACCTACTTAAGGGATGTTCCGCAGGGCACAAAGTAAACTATTTCCGTACAAATAATAAAAATCACAAAACATTTCCCGTCTCTATGGTGAATTTCAGATTTTTCAGTACCCTTGATTAAATGGCCAGGCGTAACGGAACAGCTCTCCAGCCTCCAAGAATCATACCTCTAGACGATTGGGAGGACTATGAAATCTGGGGTACTATAGGAGCATGAAGAAGCAGTCCTATGGAAACATGAGCAGCTTTTTATACCGAGCGTTGAGTGCTGCAAGTAGTAAGGGACTTTATAGTCAGCCACTGCCCGGAAAGCTTTTTCAGACACGTTTTTATAGGTTGATCGGAAATAATGTACAGTGCATCGCTGTGAAGAATAAAAATCATTTCTAATTATATGTGTGTTCCAACAGGTTACGATTATTGTATATACGTTTTCGACACGTTTCAAATAAACATTGAAGCATTTTCATTGTGGTATTGAATGAAAATTTGTAGTATAAGTGCTGCAGCCTTCGAGACGTTGCAGATGCTGAACATGTTGTAATTTTGAAACGGGATGCCGACCTTGTTGAGTATCCCACCTCAGATTCCGCGGCAATAATTATAAAAAGTATAGATTTGTTAGACTCGATAATTATGTCGATGTAGACAACTAGACTGTGGATGATGAGTTCGAAGAATGGCAAAGGTTGAGTTAGGTCGCGCGGACGTTAATTTCAGCGATGCAAAAATTTAATTACGTGTGTTTCTTTGTTTTGGAGGGTTGCGGGGTGGGAGGGAGGTTTCAGGGGAGGGAAGACCCTCAATTTCCGATGAGCTTACCTCCGGGAAACCCTCTAAACGCCAAACGTCGATACGCCCGGCGGCAGCCATCTTGAGGCTGGTAGTACTCACACATATTCTTTGGTTTAACGTTGGAATTGAAGTTTGGCTATTTACCAACTCCAAAGTCAATCAATTCCTTTTTTTCTACTCCTCGCCGTAATGTAGTTAGCGATCTAATACATGTAGATTATACGCATGCGCGCATTATACGGATATTCAAAAAAAGATCGTTATTTCCTCTTTGTCTTTCTTTACCGCAAATCAGTCTAAAATTGAACCTTCAAATGACGAGCAAGTGCTTCCATCGACTATCTCTTCTCATTTCGAATAATACGTGTGACTGAAAGGGCGCTTTTATCATTTTCAGCTAACTTTGTAAACGAGAAAGAAACCGAAGAGACATTCGAAAGAAATGATCTGATAACGTAATTATTACCGCAGTTTAAAATATTTCTTGGTCAATTTGATGCGAAATGTATAGAAATATTTGAACGAGTGGAAATACTCAAAAAGGTTTAATAAACCACAGCGATTTTCGCTTTAAACTTTCTAATACTTAATGTGCGATACAAAAAACTAATGAATACATATAGGAATGTATAAAAACGTAGACTCGTCGATGTCTGCATCAACACCCGCGAACATCGCAACTAATTAACCCTTGATTAGAACTAGAGTAGAAAAACGGGAGAGAAAAAAACATATTCAGTTTCGTGTATTAGGATAAGGGGTTGAGGGTTCACGCGTCTTCGGACATTCATATAACCGACCGCTGCGGACAAAGAAGCATCTGCTTTTCTGAACCAGCTAAGTAAATACAAGCAAGATTAACTCCTTGGCCGTTGGCGTTTGTAACAGTTTTTCGGGGCTTAAGGCCCCCCTTTTGTCTAAATACCCGATTGAATTACGCACGCGTGCCACCCGGCCCTCGTGGTCGGTAATAAGCCTGCTGCGGTCGTCGAAAGAAAATGATGGAATCAGATTTTATATATCTGTCTCTCGTAGCTCACTGCCCGCGCACGACTCGTGCGGCACTTTGATTCCAAATCCCTGTAGGATACCGCGGATATTCAAAAGCTCAATCTCCAACTTTAATTCCCTCGCATGTATCGACTGATTTATACCAACTAGATCCTAGAATATTAACGAAGAATGAAGATAGAAAAGATAGGAACACACATTACCAATATTCTCGAAATAGAAACAAAAATCATGTAGACTCATATAATATCTTCGATCACTTGTTATCAGAGACTTGGAAGTCCTAATCCCAGAAACGTAGTCGTTGCCGCAGAAACGATGTTCCTGAATCCTGATATCAATATCTATGATTTCTAATACACGTCGTACGACCTAAGACTCGTCGTCTCCGTTAGAGTTCAGTTCTTTCGAATAAGTTGAGTACAAAATCGACCGCGGTTATCCGCAAGGGAGTTAGAAAATGTAATTAAACTCGTAGGGGTGGATGGCGGAGGTTAGCGATTCGGCTATTTCGTAACATCTCTATAATCGATGGAATCGCGGTTTAGCACGTGTGCGGATTATCTGCTGGGCAATCACTTAACGTGGACCTAGATAACCGCGTCCCTTACCACGGACAATATGCGAGCTGTCATCTCTTCCCCCCAGCTAATCATTCAGGCCAAAATACTATCTGTAGATATACACATTATATTCATCATAGTCAAAGGCGTAGTACTGCAGCACATCTACGATCGATCTACAATGAATCGCGTTTAAAACCTGCATCGCGTAATACATAAACGCACATGCAATAGGTATACCTGTAGTATTGATACAGTTTGTTATACCGAGCCAAAAACCTAATCTAGCGAACTATACAATGAATACGTATAGGTACTTGTGTTCGTATGGTGAAATTATGTTTGCTGGTCGTATTACGCAATTGTATTTAACCAGTAGTGGAGATGGCGTATATGGACCATTGCTGAAAATCTGAAGGGGTGTTTTGGTTCCTGCTTTGATTTCAGGTGCGGACAAACACAGGTGGGCCAACGCCCTTCTATACGCGATATATATCTACATCGAAATGGAACTTACCTCCCCTAATTATTCTGTCTACATACATATATGTATATGTGTAATATAGGTATATGCCAGTATACTCCATTCATCTGCAGTATACCACTAGATGTATAAAATATGATTGAATATTTGTTTTTGTCCATATAATATAATATGTAATATAAAACTTGAAATAAACGATACGAATTTACAATAATTTGTGACATTTATGTGCGAAATTATTAGCTATAAT
This sequence comes from Tenthredo livida, assembly GCA_963992785.1. Classification (NCBI taxonomy): domain Eukaryota; kingdom Metazoa; phylum Arthropoda; class Insecta; order Hymenoptera; family Tenthredinidae; genus Tenthredo; species Tenthredo livida. Next base: position 18,335,972 of record OZ023066.1, read on the forward strand.
TTATCATTGATAGACTATATATTCACATAATATATGACTCTTTCTTACCGCCATGCCATACCGGCTCGATCGAATTTGACCTCGTCATATTAACTGAGTTATAACGGAATTACAGAGCGAAAGTAATACACCGCGAATCGGTTGGTCGATTTGATAATGTTCAACGACACATGGGTGAACTTAGACTAACGGTTATTATCGATGGTTAGGATGTCGCTAAAAGAAGAGCAGCGTGTCTTGGTGATATGTAGAGGATTCGTAGCCGCAGCTGTTGACTCAGACTCAATCAAGTCAAAATTATGAACTTCATCAATTTACGTAAAATTTGTTTCATAACGAGGTTTCACCCTCCTAACGGCCCCCATAACGGTGCCCACTGGTGCACATAGGTACTGAAATTTTGGCAGCACTTTTGTGCTGAAATTTGTCAATACACTGTGAGTTTGCAGAAGAACCTACCGGCGATAAGACTGTATCACGACCAAACGTCAACTTTCATATTAGCAGAATTGGTAAACGATGTCGCCGGTTGGTTTCCTCGCAAGCTCACGATACTTGATCAACCTGACCGACAAAGCCCTACATCTCCAGTCTGAAATTTTCCACGAAAAACTACGAAAATCTACGATATCTGTGTGACATGTAAAATGACTTTTCAGAGCGGGTACACCAATAATAATTTCACAGAATGCGCGTTGCCGACATTGCTAAGTCAGGGCGATGGTCAACCCACAATGTATTCAGGCGTATACACAGAAGCACCTGATATAGTGTCACTGCATAATGCTCGGAAACAGGCCACAAGTGTCAGTAACTTTTCTGTTTTCCATGTTCTTCATATTGATAACTAAATCACTTTACCAATTTCTTTGCAGACATAATATTTTACGACATGTAATGTAGTCTTTCGAACATGCTACGGCAGCAAGCGGTCGCCTACTCATTAATACTATAAGTACTTACACGATGCTGAAATATTTATCAAATTTTCTTAATATTGATCACTGTCAAATTTGTTATCATAATTTAGTACACGGAGAGAAGAACTATAGGAAGCGTTGTCATATTGTACAGTAGCGTTGGCTCGTCAAAGAATACCATTAGACCCAGGACTTTGAAACAGTGGAGAGTTTTCATTTGCGGTTGTTGGATTCGTGATTGGCACCAAAGTCTTTTGATGTCTTCTATCTTTCATAATTGCATTGGGAAGGAAAGAGACAGAAGACTGTGTACCACGCGCATGGGGTAGTGCGAATGAAAACTAGAATATGTAGTATTCGATACATTTTGAACACGTGCTTGATTTACGATGAATTTTGATGTAAGCAAATGCTGATACCCGAAGTTGAAGCTTTTACTTGAAAGTACATACTGAGATCTTCTAACAGGTGCCTAAGACTGAAGTTCAGCAAAAACTCGAAATTAATAGCATTCACTTCTAATCTGATAAATTTCTTTCGAGTACATGCACAAGTTATATTGAGGTGTCAGCGTTGATTGATTCGCAATGGCTGCTTTACAATCTATTCGCCGAATATTTGGCTAGCCAAAGAATGCAAACCGATAATTAATACGATGACACTGTAAAGGTCAGCATTCAAGCACTAACAATGATAGATATAAGTACCCAAGTAAAAAGGGAAAATTCTTCTTATACTTATATGTTATATGTTATATGTCAAGGCAATTGCTTATTTTGATTCATACCACCCATAGTTTCGGTACATGCTGTATCATGTACACGTGTATTATTTACCTACATAGCATATGCAACATAAAACAGAATATAATGGCATAGTGGTGTTCTACGTGAATACCAAAGGTCCAATCGGTTGGAAGTTGTAAGCCAATACCTTGGCAGGGCCGTGGGCGGTATCGGATCCGAATTAAGAATTTGATCCTCATTCGGTCGATATAGCCTAGCCACCAGTTAGAACCAGTTGACCGGCGTGTAGAAAAGGCACGGTGTGGCTGACTTCCTCTTCCTGTTCGCATCGGAACTACAGTCAGGTGTCAGCTCCGGTCCCCACCGGCCCCTGAGTCCGATATTCAATATTTGGCAAGAACGGAAACAAAAATTCACTACAGGCGAGCTTAATCAGGTTTAAAACGGCAACATCGCGATGACCAAAGCACACTCCAATTATCCGTTTACGGATTCTTATGATCCGTATAGCTGGGGTCCATTCATGACCTCTCGTCAAGTGTATGTTTAGTTTCTATTTCCAAGCGTCGGTCAAGATGTACACTTATGATCAAATGTTTTCCGGAATACCGTTCACAACGATCGATCTGCCCTGCTGTCAATTGACAACTTGACTAACGCACTCCAGTATATCATAGTGATTTCCAATTATCCTGATGAATTAGCGTAATTTTTCAAAGGAATGAGAGTTCACTAATAAGATGAATAACCCTTATAGCATTGCCGTATGAAATCATAGATTTAAATTTGGAATACATACCATTTATTGGCAGCTTCGGTTTATTGGCCATTTGCACCCGTCAACGGTGTATGGCATTTGTTTTTAAACAAATTCTATGGCTACAACTTGTTATATTGTTGAAAAAAAGGGGGGGGGGGGAAAAGAAACAAAAACGATCCATCACTTTTAAATTGTCAAGTGAACCAGACGTTTTACTTTCGTAAGGGAAGGCATTACAAGCCAGTGATCTTTCGAGCGGGGTATCAGGGTGCAGGACCACCTAGGTAGTGTCTAAAGTATAAAGTAAACAATATCCGATCTCGCATGGATCGGTGAGTGAGCGGTTCGATCGCTGATCGCTGAATGACCGATTAGTATCTCGTGTCAGCGTGCAACACTTTTACGCACACGCAAGCAAAATGAGGTACTAGAGAAGGGGTGAAAGGGGGATGAGGCGGAGGTGGAGATGGAGGTGGAGGTGGAGGATATATCGGGAGAAAGAGAGCTAAGGACACGTGTGTACGAACGAAGGAGATGGAGACGAGAACACATGACACGGGGCTTGTAGTGGGGTGGTTGGTTCGTTGGTTAGTCTGTTAGTATATGGGGTGGGGGCGGGTAGTTAGCGAAGACACACTGTCAGTCTATCATGTCAGCATGACAGTAGCACCTAGTTGTGTCCCTAAGATGAGTTCCGGTGATCGTTCCTCAGGGTAACCGGACTTTTAAACTTAAGTTTTTATTTTGGTGTGCTTGCCTCCATGTTTCGAGGACGATCAGTGTTATCTGTAGCTAAAGTTTTTATCACGAGTGAAAAGCACCCCGTACTCGAGGATACACGATACATTATTCAGAAATTTCAACAAATTCAAACAAGTGTGGAAAGTTTCTCAATCACTTACTGCGGAGGACTTGAGAGATTTTAGAGCAAATGGTGAAAATATTAGTTGACGATACGTGTAACTTGTTAACAAGTGCAAGTTTGTGGGATTCGTAAAGAAAGAAGACTCTGAATGTGGCTTGTCGACGGAAGATTGTATGAAACTTTCGGCATTTGTGGATTCATGACGTTCCGATAGTGTCCGGTTTCAGAGATACGTTCAAAGGATCAGAGAAAAATACGATAAATATTATTGAAAGAAAGATTAACGTGTAATACAGTATAATAATTTTTCTTTTTCCAACCTATTTTGGGTTAAATGCGTTATTTTCACGCCAAAACTAAGCGTGCGACGTGGCCTTGCAGTAAATGTCCTGCAGTTACTGGCAAAAGATTGCTCCAAATTTCAAACCACCGCGCTAAAGAATCCGATACAAGAAACGTTGCGTGATTGCGCCAATTGAGGCTGAGGAATTTTATATAATAAAAAAAAGTATGCTATAAGGGTTTGAGAGCCAAAAATAACCGGAGAAAGTGTAGTTTTTAAAGATACCAATAATTGAAGACATTCGATTGATAAATAGCAAAGAACCAATCACTTGCAACGATTTCACGTGACCCCAAAATGTATGAATAGTGGCAAGTCAACTTAAACGTGACAAAAACACATGTGCTTCTACTTGAATAGTGATTCGACAAGGGTTGGTCCAGTCAGTCTTTTTTAGCAACCCCATGAACTCGGTTTTAAAGATCGGCACATGACCTTTATGCGGGTGAAATGCTCGCGAAGTGAGATAACGTAAAGAGAAGTTGAGTAAGTCTAGTGTATCTGTGTCAGTGTCGTGACTTTCCAGAGAAGATGCACATGGTACAAAATCCATGAATGGAAATATCTGGGAGGTTTCCAGAAGCCCTGAGAGAAGACCGGCGGGTCTTCCAAGCCATAAAGGTACATCCACACTTACATATACACGCACACGTGATTCATTCATTCATAAACGCATAACTCTGCAGCGTAGGTATACCTGTCGCGTGAGTCCATCAGGCGCAGCATCCCCCTTGAAAGAGATCGTCTGCGGGATACATCAAGAAACATATTTATATCGGTTCATTCCACAATCCGTCGGAAAAATGTCGGCGTACAATAACTCACAGTCAAATAATCTACGACTATAAACTGTTTTTACTACTTTTAGTATTTATATTCATTATCCAATAGAGAAAAAGACCCGTGCCCTACGAGGGTGTTTTCGCAAGTTTTTCTTTAGAATTACTATTCTTTCAATAAAGGATACAATACATTCAGATCCGGCACAAGTAGTGATAGTAGTCAGTATAAGGACCTGAATCTCTCCAACTAACCTGCCTGGCCTTATAATCTTTGTCTTTTTCTATCTTGTGACGACCGATTAAAATGTGACTAAAATACACTAAGGGCAGTCGATGTATTCCGATCGAATACGCAAACCCATAAGCGAGGAGTTATTCAATGATCATAATGTTGGGCGACTTTAATGTAATTTTGAATCACTTTAAAATAATTTTTAGTCAGTTTGAAGTGATTGCAACAATGACTTTGGATAATGTGAATAATTGGTATCAAGTCAATTTCATGGTATATTAACAGCGTACACCCCATCTGATCCTCAGATGTCGCGTGACTAATGGAAAAAGGGCGTAAGCGACATGTTTACGCCCTTCTGTAATTCTTAAAGGCAAAAGGGCGTATATTTTTTTTTTTTTGCGTCATTCGACTGGAAATTCGTCGAAACGGAAAAATACGTCAACATTGAAAAGTGAAAAAAAATAAAGGCAAAAGGGCGTAAATGCCACAGATACGCCCCGAGCTCTTCAGAAAAATCAGTCGAATTAATGCCAAAAGGGCGTACCCCCAAAAATGTTCAGATTTTCGTCCAAAACAAATTTTGGCGGATAGGCCCTTCTGGCATTAACTTCATGAGAAATATCGTGCCGACTAATGCCAAAAGGGCGTATTCCCCAAAAATGTTCAGGTCCAAAACAAATTTTGGCGGATACGCCCTACTGGCATTAGTCAGCATGATTTTTTTCAGAAAGCTAATGCCAGAAGGGCGTATAGGCCAAAATTATTTTTTGGTGGATGCGCCCTTCTGGCATTAGTCGGCATGATTTCTTTCATGAAGTTAATGCCAGAAGGGCGCATCCGCCAGAAATAGTCCGCTTTTTGTCAAAAGTCAATTTTGGCGAATACGCCCTTTTGGCATTAGCCCGAAAAATGGTTACTGGCAGAAAGGCGTATTAACGGCGCTTACGCCCTTCTGCCTTTATATTTTAGGCTGGAAAAAAAGCAGCGACTTTTTCCATTTCAACCGATTGCCTATCGATTGGCGAAAAAAAAAAAAAAATATACGCCCTTTTGCCATTGAAATCGCACTTTACGTCGCTTACGCCCTTTTTCCATTAGTCGCGCGATGTATGTTGACCAAAAAGGAGATAGCATCTGTACAATATTGAACTTGAGATTGTGATTAGGTTGAAACTGAATTTTTATAATAGGAACAAGTGTATCACCCAAATACTTTATGAATGTTTAGGAGTTACACCCGGTCGGACCGTCGAAAAACAAGTACATCTTAGCGAATTTTTTTAGAATTAAATCAGTTGGTGGATTTTATTGAGCTTTCGATTGTGATTACATAATATTATTACATATTGAGGAAAATTTATTTGATGAAAAAAACATAGTTATCTACAAAAGTTATCTCCAGCTTCGCGAACCTCTGTGCTTTTCACGCGACTAAACGGTCCTTGCATCCCGTATCGGAAACTAAAAATTCAAAATTCTTCTTTTTATAGATAACAATAGCTATCAGCTGTTTGTGTAGAGGATTCTTGAAATTCGAAAAAATGTAAAACGAGTTGTGATTTGATGAAAATAATTGATTTTTGGCTAAAAAAAATCGTTTCGTATCCTCATTGTTATTGAAATACGGTTGATCATAAAAGGAATACGTACACCAAATTAGAAGTTGATGTGTTGAATATTATTTGAGGTATCAGGCTAACCGCGTGGGAAAATATAGTTCCGAGATAAACGCGTTTAGAATTTTTACTGATTTTGGGGTGAGCACTAGCGAACGGCCGCGCAGTGTTCCACCCAAAAGCCCATAACTTTCTCAATTTTTGGAATTTTGACACCGGCTTTGCTTTAAAATATCTTCCAAAGATCTATCCATCATTATATGTAAAAAAATCGATTTTTTTCAAATTTTCGACCAGGTATAACCCCTTAAAGCCAAAGCCATTCTGCTGCACGAAAAACCAGCCAAATATTATTGTCTATATTTTCAAGGAAATTGATTCCTGAGGTGGAACTTATGGTACAATATGTCGTTGTCAGGGCAACCGGAGGGTCGGTCCATATCTCTATAGAAGAGGGAGGCAGATCGGAGGAGAAAGCGGAGGACGAAGAGGCGGTGGCGGAGGTGGTGGCGGAGGGGTGGGGAACGGGGTGCGGATACGTTTCCAAGGGAAGCTGGAACCAGAAAATTTGCAGAGATGGAGTTTCTGCAAAACCATCATTCAGCGAACACCTCCGAGTCGCCGTATACGCTAGGCACAGGTGAGCTCGTGGTCGATTCAATAACTGTTCGATTAACATTTTTTTCACTGAGTGGCCGGCCGTTTGAATAAATCTGATAATTTTTCTCCATACGTCGTACATACAACCAACATACAACCATCAATACATACGCAGTGCAGGCCGTGTGAATCTAGACGATAATTCCTCGCACAACACTCTTCGTTTTTACGACAACTGTATATGTAGATCAATTGTCTTCATTTTATGGGTATTTTTTAAGTGAAATTTATAAAACTGACAAAATTCATAGCACGCAAAATATTTTTGTAGATTAAAGAGCAGTTATGTGAGATTTCAGGTGAGTAATACGGAATATTACTCACGATGGACAACGTATAACGGACAGTCGATAGAAAATGCAAGGACAGGGCTTAACTGCTCGCAATGTTTCACATACAATAACTTTGTCAATTGTCAACTCGAGAATTTTTCTCAACAACAAGTACCTTTCAAATTACACACAGTAATCTGATGTTCAAATTGTAAAGACCCGCGGAAAGACTCTTAATGATATCTGGTTGGTAAAGAATACCTTGAATGTTTTGCGGAACCCTTTACCACAAACGGCTTTTGTCAATAACTCAGAGTAATAGCTGGGAACAAGTAGTATCTAAAATTTATACTTTCAAATAAAATTATTGGGGCAAAAGGCAAATAAACATTTCGGTGGATTCAGTCATCACGCTCTGCACCGAACAATTTTACCTACTATTTAGATCCCGAAGTCCCTATTTCGTTTTATAGTACAAATTAATCGTCCTCTCGACGTATCCAAATCACGCCGATAATGATTAACGGTTTGATGAGATATTTAGCTACATTAGGAAAGATTTCAAAGATCTACAAGTTGTATACGTATAACGAGTACTAAACGTGAAATAACTTTTTCAAGATGGGACCTAATTCAAAGACATGTGGTACCACGACCCCCAAATAATTTGCAGATTCAGTATTGAAATTGAATGAATTCCAATATGGATCTCGATATGTGTTTTCAAAAAACTATTATTATCTTGGCTGCTGATTATGCAATTTGCATGACATATTTCTAATAGTTCTTACGGAAACAAGTTTTTGGTCTAAACCAGGCAATATTTGAATAGGAAATATTAATTAAAGGAGTAGCAGTTTAAGGATTAATTGAAGTATATCTCAGCAAAGCTCACTGTAAAAATCGAGGTGAAAGTATGTTCTGTTCAAGTAAATAGCGTCAGCTTGTATTGAAATATCATATATCTAGCCAAATTAGAAACGAGACCAAGAATACATTTTCTTCTCATAACGGAGACTCTGTGCAGCAATAATCTCCACCCATTTTCGAGGGATATATTTCTTCTAAAAATAATGTTAATATTGCACGTACAAAATTCTGCTTGCATCCGAATTCGAAGGCTTCCCATTTCCAGTGTTTTAAACGTGGATAGTCTGTAGAGAAGTTAGCATACTTTAACATCTGTAAGGTAGTACTTCGGGCTTGAAAAGATTTTGTATACTTGACCGAGAAAATTGTGGTTATAAATTTCGATTGATCACGACACTCAGGGTCGGTGGGCAGCATCGAAGCGACGATCCCGTCGAGTCTCTGCAGCGGACCTCTTGGCGTATTGTCAAACGAAGACACGCTAGGAGAAAACCAAAATGACGAGGCCTTAGGCGCGCTGCAGGGGACGCTGCAGGACCTGCAGAATTCACCCGAAGACATCCCGGGTTCGCATAATCACCAGCTGCATAACTCGGGCCAAAATCAAGTCGTGAGCGAATTCGGGGCTAGTTTTTGGGTCGACGACATGGCGGGCTTTCCGTTGCCACCCTTGGACCTGGATCCATTGCCGCCGGGACTCTTCAGCCCATGTTCTGCTACCTACAAGTAAGTTTCATTCTCGCTACCGTACAATAATCGTATCGATGATCTTTTAGTGAGGAAGCAGGGTCAACATGTGTTGCAATACGTATCGTGGTGTCAAAATGGGCCTGTTACATATTTCAGTCATCTAATTTTGTGTGTATTTCTTATTCGTAGCTGGGGTTGCCCCAGAGGAGACTGCGTGCCAAGGTCTGGGACCGGAAACGGAGAAGGTGTCGCCGATGTTCTGTTATCGTTAAAGCATGCAGTGGTCCATCCCGGGAGCCCGACCGGTGGCTATTACACTGGAGGTCCTCCACATCATTATTCTCAAGACTATACCCAGAACTTGGGTCCTCCTGTACCTCCTTCTCATTACGGTTCCGGCCCAGCCATGTCTGTCAATGTTTCCATGAACATGACAATGAACATGAACATGCACCCAGGGTAAATTTGAAGAAATTTTTGTTTTGAATAATTTTTGTGACTAACGAAAAAAAAAACTTGGCCTGAGTGCGCCATCTTGATTTTTGATGTTGTCGGATTGTTTAGCCCTTGATCTCCGTTTCCGTAGGTATGATCAGAGCTATCCCTCTGCATGGGGTGTTGAGCCCCTGCTTAGCCCCGCCCCACAATACAACCCCGTCGAGGTACAAGCGAGGGTGAATCAACCTCAGCCTCTGATTGGCAACCACCCACACCACCCTCGACTACCGACGTCCGAACACGCCCTTTGCATCGGGGGTGGCGTCACTACTGACGACAACGGGAGACCCAACCTATGCAGAATCTGCGGAAAAACCTACGCGAGACCTAGCACTCTGAAAACGCACCTCAGGACACATTCTGGCGAGAAACCGTTTAGGTAATTACTACTTATGAATAATTATCTCATTATGAAAAATGACCAGTTATCACATTATTCGATACCCAATGTCGAAATATGTATCACGAATCTTTGACCTAAAGATAATCATCGAACGAAGAACAGAAGAAGGTGTAAAACGAGTTCTGCTAAAATTTTTGTCAGTGCTTAAACTTCCTTCGAGCTGTAGTTCTCCGATTACATCCAAGCGATTTGTTGCACCGCGTTTATAAAGCGTCGATAAAACCTTGTAAATAACTTATGCTACTGAGTAAGGCTTCGTGTGATTCGCTCGTAACACGGATGAGACGGAAAATGAGAGCTTCTTCTTGAATTTCCATTGCAAGACTCGATCGAGTGGAACTTCGAGTTGGCCCTGTATAGACTTAAGGGATTTCAATCGCTACAGGCCGTTGTAAAAAAATATTTGCTTGAGTAATTAAATGGTTTAAAATTGAACTTCAAACTTATGACATTAAAATATGGCTTCAATAATAATTTCTATATTGTTCGGTCAAGAAGATCATGTCAATTAATGGAGTTCAATCGCTAGAACTAAAACAGAGCCTGAACGATAAAGAAAAAAAAAAATTGTTGACTAATTTCAGTAGGGAAATGTTACTGTTCGAGTTTCATGAAACTCAAGAAACTCGTTTGCAAGTGTGAATGATAGAAAACTCGTCGTGAAAATGTCGTATAAAGTCATTTTCCCCGAGAGTGCATGCAGTACTTTTTCACTCTTTTAAGTAGGTACACCTCAACGAGCTCCCTAAATATCTTGAAATTTTGATAGTGACTTCGATTTGATCTTCATAGAAATTCTATCACAATTACTTTTGATTCAATTAATTAAATTCACGGCTGTTGAAAGATTTCAATTTTAAAATTTCCGTACTATACCAGATTTTCTAGACCAAAAATGTACTTGATTCGAACGACTTGAACAGCGGTCATTCACATTATCGAACGAAAAATGTCATCTTCAATAATTGACCCGTCGATCATGAATACAGAATAATATTTTAGATCCTGCTTTCGGGCATTCAAGTAAAATCTGAAATAAATTCTAGCGCGTCGAGTGCTGAAGTGGGGAATAGTACAGAATTTTACTTCATAAGGTCTGAAAATGGGGATTTCACCCACGCGAGGCGTGGGTGAAACGTCCATTATCACACTGAGTGAAGTAAAAAATATTTTATCATTTATCCAGAAATTTTCAATAGTTGAGACATTATTTCAAAACATGTCATGTTCTCACAAAATTCCCAGACTTTTTCCCTGGCTTCTCCTGTAACTTAAGAATTCCCTAACTATATATTCTTGGTTTTTCGGGTTTGTCACACCCCATTGATTCCGGTGACTGAAGATGTTGGAACTATTATACAAGGCGCTCTTTGATGTCAGTCATAAGATTAAGGTTTTATTTCCAATTATTTCTAATAAATTACATTAGTAATCGCGTTCTCGCAACGGTCTCTTATAGCCATTGAACTCCCTCAAATCTTAATCTGTTATTAATAACAGAAGGTCTGCAAATTTTTCTTCTTCAAAAGTTGTTTTACTAGAGTGTTAATATTCGTGGTAATAGTCCTGAATGCAATATAAAACGATCATATTCACATGATATACACTACGTCACATTCAGCAAATTCAGATAAAACAGTGTTTAAATAGAAAACGGATGTAAACTACAGGTTAAATGAAATAAAACTATCTATATCTAAAGTTTTAATTATTTCATTGAAATTAAAAAAAAACACACACACACACACACTAACAAAAGCAAAATGTGAGGAATCAATGATAACGCTCTTTTTTTTATTACAAGGAAAAACTGCGTTCATTCCTGGTGTGCTTTTGTACTTCAAAATTTTCGACCATTTTTTTTCATCATCAATGGTTAATTTCCGTGGAAATTAGTCAGAAGCCACCGCAATATAATTTTTATCGGTGAATTCCATGCCATTTTTCATATTCTTAAAACAAGTTCTACAACATGATACGAAGTTTTCATCAGTCGACAACTTCAAATATTCCCTTTGACGTGTCAAATTTATAGACTGGGCAACCACATACTTCATACGAAAAACATCGATATCTGAAATTTTTCTGACAGACTATTAACTTCTCGGTTATTTAAAAAAAAAATGGCATGAAATTCACTGAAAAAAATTATATTGCGGTTCCACGGAAATTAACTATTGATGATGAAAAAAATGGTCGAAAATTTTGAGGTACAAAACCACACTGCGGGAATTTGTGAATTAGCTCATGTATGAATAAAAAATCATGACGTGATACGTAAAAACAGAGTTTATATTCTGAATCAGCAAGCCATCATGTAAAAAGTATTCAGAAAACTTTTTCATCGCAGATCTGTGTAATTAACTATAGTCACTTCATACTGACAGAATTCCTGAAAAATCTACATTTTAGTTTGTACATTTCCATCTACAAAGGTGACTGTACAAAACTGCATGTTTCGTATGGCCGATGACCTTCGATTGTTACGAGTTTTTGATTATACCGTGAGGATTCGTGGATGCGCACCATAGGACGCCTGCATACAGGCAACTCAGAAGTCAAGCGATTCGGTTTTATGCGTGCCCATTGGCTACGTGGGAACAAAACCTAATCGCTTGATATTTGAGTTGCCTGCATGCAGGCGTCCTATGGTGCGCCTCCACGAATCCTCACGGTATATATCACTTGCAAATGAGCTTTCAGAATGTTGTGAAACTTCAACAGAAACTTTTTACCAACGAAAATTGGCAACAGAATTTTTTTTCCAATCATTTTAACATTGTTTCCTTGCTAGTGGTTGTCTTATTCAACCAACGTCGGATTAAGACTTCGCGGGGCCCAGGGCTGAATCAAGAGCAGGGGCCCTCTTAAGGCCCATCCCTAGTCACCCACGTCCTTTTGGTCGAAAAACGACACATTCCGATCATTATCCGAGCCCAGGCGTCGAAAACGCAAAAAGTGCACCGCTGCGTAAATTCAAATTCAATTCCGAGCACATACGTCCAAAAAATGTTCGTCCCGTTCGAAAATGGTCTACAGATGGTTTTTACATTATTTGAATGTTTTCAAATTCGATTTCCTCGGTCAATTACGTAAAAACCATCTGTAGACTCTATTTTCGCACGTAACGAACATTTTTTTGGACGTATGTGTTCGGAATTGAAATAGAAGTTGCGCTAAGCGTCTCTTTTTCTGCAGTTTCGATGCCTGGGCTCGGATAATAATCGATATGTGACACATTTCGACCAAAAAGAGGTGGGCGACTAGGGATGGGCCTTAAGAACCGATTTTACATTATTCGAATGTAACATCGCATTATGTTAAATTATGTAATGAACTCGCGCGATTCCTCCTGCTTTTTTTGCGAATTAAAACATGCGTTGACCGGCTCGCGCTGTTCGCGACACTTTGTCGTTGTCTCTACAACATTGTCTGTACATGAATATGTTTTCGGTACACGCTACACACGTACTACTTTCAATTTATTTCATTTCTAATCTTAGAATATTTTTCTTTGAAAAATTTAATAGTATCATTTTCTAAAACTTAACGAAAAATTTCAGCACTATCAGAATAAATTTTGAATTAAATGATATCAAAATTAGCCTTCCTAAAGAATAAATCGAACAGAATTAATCTGTTTCGGTCATTTACTAGAAGATTTCTTTTTTTTGTACAAAGTTGTTTTCAACAGGTTCGTTGCGGCGGCGGCTCTCAAAAATTTTGCTTTTCATCCACAGTTGATCTGAATGATACGGAAGTATGCGCATGAATCGGACCCCTATTCTGCAACTTTTCGTTAACGAAACGATCGGATCGGTTTGCTTCGTCTTGTTCGGTAGATCTGTCTTTTCTGAAACCTTATTGATCACTGATGTTTCATCCGTGCAGAAAGTCATCGAATCCATCGGATAAAAAGTTACAGAATAGGGCTGACCCTGACATTTGATTCCTCGTTCCAGAAGCGACTTATATAAAATACGAAAAACGTAATCAAAAATCTATTTTTCGGTTTCATTCATCAAGCTTCATCATTAAAATTGACAACAAAAAAAAAAACATTTTTCAATGCTTATAGATCAGAAGCAAAAAAAAACAATCCATCAAAATTAAAATAAGCTCCATCACTTAACAAATACCTGATCCCATTTCAAATACAGATGAGGATTTACAATTAGCACGCGTATGCAAAGCCTATACACCTGTGGGGCCCATTCTAGATATTGCGAGTACCATTTTCTCTGAATTGATTCTTTTATCAGCGGGAATGAACTCTACGTACTTCAAAACAGATTTCGATCATGACATGATTTTTTTGAAAGAAATCACAACTGAGAGTTTTGAATAGTAGCCCCGAGTAGCCCCCATGTATATGTTGCTGTGATTCTGTGAAAAGTGGATCGAAACACCCTCTTCAAAAATATTTTTTTTTACGATCTCATAAAAATTATTGTAAACATATTGGGGAGTATTTTTTGTTTTTCGAGAACGAGTGTTGGGGGCCCCTGTAACCCTTGGGGCCCGGGGCTATAGCCCCTGCTAGCCCCCCCCCCCCCCCCCCCCCCCCTAATCCGGCGCTGTATTCAACTCCCTTTGAGTAGTGCAAAACGTAGATGGTCCGCCATGGCGATCCGACAAAATTCAATGTTGACGAATATCCGTATCATCGCTCCTCGCACAATAGCGAATCCCAAGTTTTAAATTGATTAGGATTGGATGAAATATACATGAATGTATAATAATGAATCGGACTTCAGTTAAAAACATGGCAAGATGCGCTCACCCCACTTCAATGAATTATATTATACCTATACGTATAAGTAAGATCCCTCGAATAGTGTGAATGAAAGAGCTCCAGGTTTTCTATTTCAAAAACATTTATATCCTATTTTTCGTTATACGTTAAAGAAATCGAACCCTCGTGAGAGTGAGTGTGAAAATGTTACTTCGTGTTTGTTGGACGATCGAACCTTCTAACATATGGGGAACTCGAAAGTTGGCAAAGGAGTCGATCTTCGTTGTATACCGTGAGGTTTCGTGGAAACAGTCCGGTACAAGCGCGCGGGCGCTGATTCATCCGAATACCTTTGCTCATTTTTATTTTACAACAATCGAAATCTAATAGCAGACGGCCTCTGCGTCGCGGTGGCAAATCTGAATTTGGCGGCCCTTGTAATATACGAATAAATCAGCGCCCGCGCGCGTGGACCGGGGCTCTTTCCACGAAACCTCATGGTATATGATGCGTTTCATCCTCTGGGTAGTTCGGCTGGACTCGTCAGTTAAGCTAATGCCGAACGTACCCTGCCCTAGCGCCGTGTTCCGATATTCGCTTGAAAGCGCTGAAAATCTAGAGGGAGAGAGACGGAGCTTGGGGAAAATCGAGAAGTGTGACAAGGACATAAGATTACTGACAGCGCTTCAAGTTAATATCGGAACGCACCCCTAGACGCGGCTTGTTTCGTAGTGGACGTTAAGTGTGGCTTGGAATCGGTATGGGTCCTATATAATATATACGAATCGAGTGTCTGCTCCAGCAATAGCGAGAGAGATGCACCTAGGCTAGGCGTAGCCGCGTAGTGGACGGATTAGGAAGTACAGTCGGCTCTCGCAATAGGGCCGCTCGCAATAGGGCCACTTCCCCTGAACAGCATTTAGCAGCTTCCGCCACTACTCTACCTGCCGGTATTATAGCTGCGCTTTTCGCTTTTCTCGATTACGCTCGCAATAAGGCCGGTAATAAAAATAAACAGTTTGCACGAAATTTTTTATCTATCGCACGCGCGCGGCCTTATTGTGAGCGCCCGTGGCCAAACGCGGCGACTGCACACCAAGTATTGGTGGGGGAACGGAAATTCTTGGAATTATCTTCCTCTACACCCCCATGACCGGCCCTATTGCGAGAGCCGACTGTATGTGAGTCCCCACAATGTCATTAACCTTTACCATCTTTTTTAATTCATTAATATCTTTCTTTATCGTATATGATTTTGTTCTTCGCGAGTTATCGGAAAGTTTAACCGATATCATCGGTACCTCAAAAACATATTAAAGTTGAAAATTGGCCACGCTTGAGGAACTACGTTGCTAAATGTTTTTTTTTTTTTTTTTTCGTATTTCTACACTTCCAATCATTTCTATGATTCGTTGTGTATTACAATTTTTCATAAAATTGAATTTATCACCTCTTACTGCGGTCCTCATAAATGATATAAACGTAGAAAAACCATCACTTTACACAATCATACCTTCCTTTTTACTTTTGCCGTATGATTTTTCTCTCAAGCGAAAATAAGATAGATTCAACGTTGAAAATATTGTTTTTCATCAAATTTGAAGTGCCTTGGGTCTGCTATCTAGGTACTGATATTATGCAGAGTGGTCTACAAATCCTGGAGCATACCTGCTCGATTGGGTATGCCTATCTCCCTCTCTCTCTCTCTCTCTCTCTCTCCCCCTCTCTCTATTAGCTTTAATTATGATTTCTTATTGTATACAATTATGTACCAATCATGCTCTCTATATTTTGTTTGCCTTATGGTTATACCGCGTGTATATACTAATCAATCAATCAATCTCTGTAACTGTTGGAGATATGACCAAATTGTTATAAACAAAATTGATTGGTTTCATATGATTCATCATATCTAGCCGAACTAAAATATGAACAATTCAATTGCATTACTTTTGAAAAATAATCATCTGCAATTTCATTTTAGTTATATTCTGTGTAAATGATAGTGTGTACCCAGTGAAAGAGTTCAGAATTCTCCAACCCACGTTCATTAGCCGGGGAGATATAGTGTCCAAAATTGATAGCTGACGGATTACAGTCCGACCTCTCAATAAGCACGCCCGCAATAAGAACGCTTCCCCAACTTCTCGCTCGAGCACTATCCCTCTTCCCCTTGGTGGCTTTTGCGTTCTTATTGAGAGGTCGGACTGTATTAATAATTTCCGTATTTATCCATATTTTATGGAATTTTATTGAAAACGATGGAGCGGTTCAGGAAATATGACGTCATGTCTGCAAATATGACTAAACTGTTAAAAATTTCTGTTGTAAATTTACAACAAACGTATTGGAAGTTTTATTCGGATTCGTGATTATGAATTCACCTTACATATTGTTCGTGATTTTGGGAGTCCAATGTTGTAAATTTACTGTACTATCATTGTGATATTACCAAACGATAGCGTAGTAATTTGAACAAATCTGGATATCATTATTCCAACGATGGATTGCGAGTTTAATATATAAATGTCCATTAATCGAGGAACTTGTGTTGCAAATCTACTACACTGTTATCGTAAAATTACCTAACTATGGCATAGTATTCCTCATAAATTGAATGGTGCTATTCGAATGTTGAATTGCGATTTTAGTGTTGTAAAAAATTGTAAAAAAAAATTAGTTTTTACTCGAGTTTGCGCGTTTGAACACGTAAATGACCATTAACATATGATTAACACCAGAGAAACGCATTTTCAATTCACTAAAAACGCTAATAATATTTTGGTCGTAACCGGGATTTGAACCCACGTCCGTTCGCATTGGCTCGTATTACTAGTCGCACGCCCCATCCACTACGCCAAACTACCGATTGATTGTTCTTCGAATGTCATTCCATTTGTTCGGACCCTACACATCATACAATAGCTTCATATGTCATCAAGCTTAGTGAAACTCGACGTTGGACTTCGAGTTCAGATAGAATGCATAGCAATATCTTCTTCTTCACCAACTATTGAACTTGACATGCGATTTTGATCAATTTCTACTACAACCTGGGGCTTAGTAAATTAACAAAATGTCTTAATGAATTTCACATTAAGTTTCGGAAATTCATCAATGTCATGAATTTACTCGAGCGATTTGGCACGAATACGATAGATTTACTAAGCTCGTCTTGTGAATTTGAGAAACAGTCAAATTATTTTGCCGTCAAGTATAGTGATATAAGAAATTCAGTTGCAAATTCCGGAATCGCGTCATGTCCCTAACGCTACTGTACAGAACCGTCGAATGCCCAAATTCTAGCCTTTGTGTTTCTCTTATCAAGTTTGGTGAAATCGAAAATTTAATTGCAAATTTATGAAAACTGCATAGTAATTTACATTGCTAAGACGAATTGTTGATACTGAAAGTCTGTATGAAAATTTTCTCGTGCACTTGTTTAGCACATTCAGAAGTATGTCCAGCAAATTGAAAACATTGTTTAGTAAATTCACGAACACAATGCAATTACTATACAAATTAGTGAATTTATTATACACTTTTGTGCTTTTCGTATCAAGTTTAATAAAATTAAGAATTTTTTCGTCAATTTAAAAGAAATCCATAGTAATTCACATTGCCTTGCCGAATTTGTGAAATTGGGAGTCTTTTGTATAGTAAATGTGTAGTAAATTCACAAACATTTTTAACAGTGTAGTTTGTGAAATTATTCTTTGGTGTCGCATGCCGCCACAGCCTGGTGGCATTTTAATTCATAAATTATCTTCTCAACTAATAATTCGGAACATTTATTTTCTTACTAAGGTGTCACGCATGCTCAAAAGCATTCAGCCAAGCTGCAAATTTGACGGCTCACGCAAGAACACATTCCGGTGAGAAGCCGTTTCGATGTCCCGTCTGCGACAGAAGATTTTCGCAGAGTAGCTCTGTGACCACTCATATGAGAACGCACTCCGGCGAACGACCCTATAGGTAAATACATAACATATCCACTGATACGCAGTAGACATAGCTGCGTTATCCACTAATAAAGGCTATTCCATTTATCTTTGCCGATCACAAAGAGTTTTTATCCTCAAAGAAACAGATTTGCATGTGTATTTCAATATATTAAAAACAAAACTTTAATCTAAGGACATAAGAAGATGTCTCCTCTAATAAATTGCACAAGCATTCTACAGTCAACAAAATCAATCAATTCGTTAATAATGATGAACTACTTACTTAGTTCAAAACCAGAGATCAAATTACTAAAAAAAAAAAGTGCATTCAATAATACCAATATTATAAAATGATTGTGAAAATGTAGGAATTCGTCTCGAGCTATAAGAATTTGAAGAAACTGCACGTATTCGAACATGAGAGAACCTCCGTCAATCGCAGAAATGAAAATTGTGAATCACATTTCCTTGCAAGTCAGCTTCAGTAACTATTTTATCACTACAATTTAATGAGAAGCTATTTTTTGAAGATTTTGACACTGTTTTAACCCTAGCTCGGCTGGGGGGGGGGGGGGGGGTGTACCCTTATACTTACGAGGGGTACGAGATGCTAAGATCCTCGATGCTTGTAGAAATATGTATTGTGATTTCAACGCGTACATTCACTAAATTTAGCTTCGTAGAGGAAAAGTTTGGAAATTAATAACGTGAGTTGCAGACTAAAGGCATACCTATGGTAGTAACGCAACAGCAATGCTACCTGGACGCAACTAGGAAAGAATATTTACTAGACGTGTTTGTGACCACAGTATACTGTTACTGCTTGCGTTACTACAAGCATGAACCGATCTTTTCGTGAAATTCGCGTCGCTTGACAATCTATGTAAAGACAGTTTGAAGATTTGAAATAAATTCAATCATCGATCCTGTACACAAATCTGCCTCACCTCTCCTACCTATATGTATGCAACACAATTCGATACAAGTTACGTGAAATAAATTTAAAAAAAAAACTAATTTACCATTGCAGATGTAGATTTTGCAAGAAGGCATTTTCGGACAGCTCCACTCTCACTAAGCACCTACGAATTCATTCTGGAGAAAAGCCTTACCAATGCAAGTTGTGCCTACTAAGGTTCAGTCAGAGCGGTAACCTGAACAGGCACATGAGGGTCCACGGAGGTTCCTTAACGTGACACAGCAGTTCCGTATCACCGACAGATAACACTTGGCTACAGTATTGTCGATTACCTGTGATTCGAGTGGGTGACAGCTTACAACAAAAACAATACTTCAAACAAAACAAACTTTGACTCTTCTAACGCCCAACAAAGTTTGAGGGATTTTTAATTAGAATAATTGTATACCATGTGTTTCAATAAAAAAGAGAGAAGTTTGGGTGTTGTTGATTGCGCCAGGAATTGAGCAAGCTTGCAAACAATTAACGATATCTTTCCGATCCTGAAATTCGCATAAGTATATATATCTACTTCAAAGCAAATCAGCGCCGGATCTAGGGGGGGGGGCGATCGGGGGCACTTACCCCGGGCGGCAGGTCAGAGGGGGCGGCAAAATGCTGTTTGGTATTTTTTTTTATGCTAATGATTCTATTTTCCAGTGATTTCTATTTTTGCAAAACGTAGATGTTCGTAAATTTTATGTTATTTGTTGAATAATGAAAACCGATTTTATTTTTAATTAATTGTTTATTCTATACTTTCACAGTGGGGGGGGGGGGGGGGGGGGGGCAAAATTGTACCTTGCCCCCTGTCTTCAGATTTGTAGATCCGGCGCTGAAGCAAATGCATACATATGTTTGTTAAATAAAAACAAAAAATGGTCGTGGTATCATTGCTCATTGATGCTGGTAATTATGGAACACTACAACGAAACTGTTGACTTAACAAGAATTGAACTTCAGATTTTAAAGTTAGAGGCATGATAGAAAATACAGGATGGAAATTGGTCGCTGCTCTTTTAAAACAGCTGGTAGTACATACGAAACGCAATATGACGCAAGAAATGTTCAGAGAACTGCCTCGGAATTTTGCAATTACAAAAAACAAAATTCATGAGAAGAAAAAACAAACAATTGACTTCGTCGTCATGTTGAGTTCGACTAAAGAATAAAAAGCCTCCTAAAATGTTTGAAGACTAGTCTAAAATCTCAAAATATAGTAAGATACCCAATATTGTTAGTAATGTATGAAGAAACAAAAAATAATAATAATTAACGAATATGTAACATAACGAAAAGTGTTAATAAAAATAGGTCAGGACAGGTGAACAGGATGTCGTAGTCCTGCAGTATTCACCACAGCACCGTTGATTATTGTACAAATATTGTATTTATTATTATTATTATTAATTATAATTAATATTAATGTTGCTGTTTTCATCATGTTCATTTTTCTCATCTTAATTTCGTTTTTTTCTGTTTTTTTTTTGTTTTTTTTTTTTTTTTTAATTTAAAGGGTTTCTATCTTTAAATGCAAAATGAAGATATTTTAGCGTCATTTTTTCTTTGTCAAGAAACAAAACAATAAAACCGGTATGAAGAGAAAAAAAAAAAAAAAAATAACTGATACATAATATCGTATAGAAAACAAATAATTAGAAAAACAGATTAATGGATACATGGGTTTTTTTTTCTCTAACATCACTGATATTCAACACAAAGGTTTAAGAGCGGCATTAAATAATTGACCTCACGGTTAATGTCATAAGATCCACACAAAACGAATCAGAGGTGGATGGGTCGATGTACTAGTTGATGCACTGCGATTGTTTTTCTCATATTAATTTGCGTTTTTTTTTTTTTTACAGTTTAAAAGTAGGAACAGCTCCGTTGCCTCCGATCGTATGTTTTTTCAGTCATCAAAATTCTTTTTCTATATATAACATATATATATATATATATATATATAATGATGTATTTATATAAGTAATAATATTCTTGGAGAAAAAAAAGTGAAAAAAAAAACAAAAAAAAAAGAAAAAAACAAACATACATAAGGTGTTTACACGTAAATAAGCCGCACCTTCTTTCGCTCCCAAAACCTCCCAAAATCCGATTTTACAATGTATTTCTGACATTAAACAGCAGAAAAGGTGCGGCTTATTTACGTGTAAATACGGTATGTATAATGTCGCTACAGTTATGTAGTTTGTACCGATCTGCCGTAATAAGTTGGCCCTGTCGTCGTCTAGAGTTCTAAATAAGCATGTGATTCAGAGACCATCTCGTCACGCACAGATTGTATGTCGTGTATTTTATGTACGTAGCGTATTCTATTTCAAAATGTATATGTCTCTCCTCTGTCTAGCGTCACGTGTGTGCGTATTATGTATGTATGTGTGTGTGTGTGTGCGCGTGTGTGTGTGATGCTTCATAGTTTATTTCATTCTATATCACTTCATATATTTATAGTAGTCAAATATTCTTTCTGCATCAGATTCTCATACCACTTGGAATGACTGTTTTTTTTCCACAAATTGGTAAAAGCAAAAAAATAAAATAAAAAAAATAAATAAATGAAAAAAAATATATATATTTTTATGTAGGGCCGATCTACAACAGATACTGAACTCCGTTAACCACATAATATTTATAATGTATATATATGCAGACCATCTCTTACTCAGATTACCACCTTAATATACCGAGATGCAATTGTCAAACATGTCATCAAAACGTATTATTATAATAGATGGTATTACCCACAATTACTGCAGATACGTGCTGAATAGAATGAGATTAAGTGATAAGCAACCAGATAAGCGTCTAAGTAATTCTTTTCGCACCACTATCTTCGTTCAATCCACAAGTATAAGCAAAGTAATAGGTATTCAAAGTTAGGCTTTTTTTTCCACAAGTACACCGGCTACACTATCAACAATTGGCAACAATAATTTCAGTCAATTCAAGATATGGAAAAATGAACCAATGATACAACGTTCAGTTTCATCTCAACGTCTGAAAAATACTCAAAATGGATGAGTATTTTCCAACAAACTGACATACAAGCCTGGGACGATCAAATTGATACATGACTAAGTATTTGTTTGTATCACACGCGCCTGTCAGCATAAAATGGTCCGTTCAATTTTGAGGATCAGTTATTACTTTTGATCTAATTCGAATTTATCTGTCAGTATATGCAACATGTTAAACATCTGACTGATAATGGGAGAAATTCTTTTGAATATTTGAAAAAATTGTGTGTGAATTTATATATATATTTGTATATATATTTGTCGACTGGACACGTGTCATATGAATTTTGGAGTTATTGTATATTTTGTCTGGAGCTGCCACCGATACCATAATATAATTCTATAAAATCCTCATTAGTTTTCTAGCTATATGAAGACCATCTGGAAGCATATCACATAACTGTAATCTCTTGCCGTTCGATCCCACCCTACATAATTAAATTTCATTTCTTTGATTAAGATTAAAAACAGATCGAAACAACCGAATAGATATGTGTGTCTCTAAAATAGATTTTCATTTTTTTTATTTTTTTTTTTATTTAATTATTATTATTATTATCGCTTTCCATAATTTTTTCTCAAAAAATTTTCCATCCATTTTTCTATCCATGATTCGCCTCTCGATAATATACTCAAGTGTTCGTAACATCGCATTACTTTACTTAATACAATAATTAATCATATTATAATTATCAATTAATAAAACTTGTTTCTGCTTGTTCTATATTTCGTTTTCTCTCTCTCTCTCTCTCTCTTCCTTTGTTTGTTTCTCTCTCTTTCTTTCGCTCTTTATCTCTTTCTTTCTCCCTTTCACTCTCTCTTTCTTTCTCCCTTTCGCTCTTTCTTTCTTTCTGTCCTTCTTTCCTTCTTTCGCTCTCTCTCTCTCTCTCTCTCTCACGTTCTCAATTTCTCTCGCTTTCAAATTCTTAATCGATAATGTTCACTGAAAAGCACAACTTGCTGTTTGTTTGTATTTTTTTTTTTCTTTCTTTCTTTCTTTCTTTCTTTCTTTCTTCGCTTTCTTTCTCTTTTTTTTTTTAGTCTCAGAAACACAAAAATACTCTGACGGAAAAGTTCTAGGGTTATTCTCGAAAATTTCAGAATGTACTTTGAACTTGTGGAAAATATTCTCATCTCGTAACACTACCACCACTAGTTAGTCACAGGTGGTGGTGCGAGTCTGTACGTGTGTAGTAATTTCAAATAAAACTTCCTGAAATTTTCTAGAAGTATCTCACAATCTTATTTTTTTCTTTTGACGCAAATCAAAATCTCTTCATATACCTATGGGCTTCCGTTATCCATTCACACACAAATTTTTGTTATTTAGGTAAAAAATAAAGATTGTATTTATAGTTGTTTCGGTACCCCGATACGCTATTTTCATGCTTTGCAATGCAGTCCCCAATTAAGTTTTAATGAATCTGAAAATTTTGTCGATATGATTCACACAGTCGGCTCATAGAATATTCCAATTGAATAGGCTGCCTAATTTAAATACAGACTGCATAGCCAGCCGTCACTGTAAAAAAGAAATAACTCAAACCATAATGAACACTGATGTTTCCAAAAAAGATGACAGAATTTCTTTTTTTTTTTTTTACATAAGTTTAGAAAAATGTCAATTTACAAAAATTATGTAATTGTGGATTTATGCCTTTAGTCACATTTCGACACAGCCTACCTTCTAATTTAATACAAATTTTTTTTTCTTTTTGTTTTTTTTTTCTTGTTTTATTTCATTTTTTTTTTGTTTTGTTTTGTTTTTTTTTTTTGTTAAAGCAACGGATTCGATTTTCAGTTTATCCTTCATTTCACACAGAACGAACTATATTTGACATTGGTATCGGCGCTGTGTGACACTTGAAACACCTGCGCGCCATGACGATACGGTGGGGTTGCATCACTTGCAAATGTTTGACAAAACTTTTAGGCCATTGATAAATTACCAAGGTTATTAATCACTTGCAAGTTAGGATAAGAAAAAAAAAAAAAAAAAGAAACAAAAAAGCATATGGGGCATTCCATGCCAATTCGACCTGCCGCCAACCCTCACCATCTTCGATTTTGCTCTATAATTAGAATAATGTTGAGGGTGTCGAAAAATGAACTTCCGAATTATTTCAGATTATTTCGATCACTGGTCTAGAAGTTGCCTTATATTTATACTAATTTATATCTCAACATATTCAAGTCCTACAAAAAAATCAATTGAACAAAAAATCTTTGAAATATTCCTAAATAGAAGAAAACATTTTTTGGTAAATTTTTCAGCCACCAGAAATGCATTTTTTCGCGAAAATAGTATAAAATGAAGATTTTGTCGGCGATGGACATGATCGATTTTCATGAAATTTTTATCACAAATTCCTTGTCAAATTACAAACATTTTGACACATTGCGGAAAGTGGGGAGATTTCTAGTTTGGATGCTACAATCGATTGAATGTCGAGAAACTAACTTAAATCAGTCGCGTAGCTGGCTTTAGCTGCGGTTTCTCGACATTTAATCGATTGTAGCATCCAAACTAGAAATCTCCCCACTTTCCGCAATGTGTCAAAATGTTCGTAATTTTACAAGAAATTTGTGATAAAAATTTCATGAAAATCGATCATGTCCATCGCCGACAAAATCTTCATTTTATACTATTTGCGCGAAAAAATGCATTTCTGGTAGCTAAAAAATTTACCAAAAAATGTTTTCTTCTATTTAAGAATATTTAAAAGATTGTTTGTTCAATTGATTTTTTTGTAGGACTTGAATATGTTGAGATATAAATTAGTATAAATGTAAGGCAACTTCTAGACCAGTGATCGAAAAAATCTGAAATAATTCGGAAGTTAATTTTTCGACACCCTCAACATTATTCTAATTCTAGAGCAAGATCGAAGATGGTGAGGGTTGGCGGCAGGTCGAGTTGGCATGGAATGCCCCATATATACATAGGTATGTATATCTACATATATTAACATACATATGTCAACCAAAAAAAAAAAAACGTTTCAAGAATGTATAAAGTGATATAGAAAAATACGTGATGCTGATGCTATGGGTTATATATGAGAAAGATAGACGGGGACGGGTATAATATCGAAAAACGAAAAACCAAAAAAAAAATGATTGATAATTAGATTTTGATGATAAATGCTAAAATAGGAAAAAATAATCAATAAATCAACTGATGATAAGATTAAGATAAAACACAATACATATCCGACGTGAGCATGATGTTTGCCAGTGTCACCCATCCTCGTTAAATGTGCTACTATCGATTTGAATTTTCATAAACAAGAGAGCCTAGACCTTTTCTTCAACAATGATATTACGATATAAAATTCGGCACAGGTAGCGCCGAGGACGCTAACAAGTGTCACGGCGGCTCACTACGCTTAGAACACACTTGTGAACGTGAATGCGTGAATTTTTGACACGGAATGACTCGGCTAAGCTCTATACTCGGAAAGAGCACTAAGAGGTGTCATGGCAGCTTGATAACGCCTATAAGACCCGTGCAACAATACGTGAGCATGTCCTGTGTGTTATATGTGTCAGTGAGTCGGCGTGTAAACTATTTAACCCGCTAGCGCCACCTGGGTCGTTCCGAATACCGAAACATCGTGTAAAGAGTTCCGATTGGCTAAAGACAGGTGTAAGTTTAGAACGTGTTATTTTTTTTTGTTTTTTTTTTTTTTTTTTTTTTTTTAAAGATAAAAAATATCCACAAATGTAAACAGCAACTACAAGAGATGCTATATTAATATAACGTAGTTGAATTACTTTGTTGACGAAAATTTCTAAAAAATAATTGAAAGATTGGGGGTGCGTGCGTCTGCGTCTGCGTCTGCGTCGCTCAACGCATTCTTAATGAATTTCACGTTTCTTGTCAGGTCAGGGGGTATTGTGAATGGTTTTAGGAAGTGTGATGGGATTGGGCAGAGTGGAGTGTGAGGATTTTAAAGGTCAGGGGTTTAAGGTCAACGTGGGCTAGGGGCAGAGGGACTGGGTCTGGGGTCAGGCTCGCTTACTATGCTGTGGGGTAGAACGGGCAACCCACTGGCTGGAGGCGCAGAGGCTGGACCTCCCGCACCTCCGCCGCCAACTGAGGGCCCAGTTGGTCCCGTGGGCCCACCTCCACCTCCACCCCCTGCGTTAGAATTAGGCCCACCGCCTCCTCCGCCCCCTCCGACAACAGAGTGACCACTGGGAGGCGGCGGGGCCGAGTCATGAGGGGTCGTTGAATGCGCTTGCTGTACAGGTAGAGCTCCTGCGTAGTAACCACCGTTAATCCCTTCTGGATAACTACTGAAAAAACCAAATGAGGACATGCTTTTATTCACAGTATTTCACAGGGCTAATTTGAGACTCAACATCTCTGAATAATTATTCTTTTACTATCAGGGGTTTGCGGATGATCATTTTTATTTTTTGACAGTAAGAAAAATTTGCATTTTATGCATATGTATGTATATTTTTTTTTTTTTCTTCATTATTTAAATCTGACGAAGAATTCGAATATTGTTGTCAAATTAATTGCTAACAATGCAATGTGTCTGAAAAAGTCGTATTCTCTATTAATTATTCATACAATAATATTTTTCGCAGTATTTGGTATCTTAGCCAAATACACCTTGGAATATATATTATTTTTTTTTTTTTTTTTTTAATTTTTTGGTTTTGTTTTGTTTTAATTTGAAGGCTATAGCCTTACCTATTTTTTTTGGGCAAAATTCTCAACCCCTTTGGAATTAATCAAGGGATCTATATATGACATCTTTTGACCTGTAGAATTGAAAAATGACAATTAAATTGACGAAATTCAAACAACAAATAATTCAGAGCTGATTTTATACAATTTTCTCGATAAATTAAATAGTATCTCACAGCTTTGATATTATCGATTAATTTATATAGAGTAAAAACAGTTAGTCGTGCATTCAGTAGGCTTTTTTTTCCCTTTTTTTCGCGAGATGAAAAAAAAATAAATAAGAAAAGTCGCGAAAATAAAATAATATCAATTTATTTCATATTCGAAGACCAACCGAGATATTCATTTTTTTTTTTCTTTTTTTTTTCTTTTTTTTTTAATCCAGTTTTATGCAACTAAAGCATAGATCGAATCGGTCCACATGCTGAATTCGATACTGATCATTAAATATATTAAATTAGACCAAAAATTAGCATGGTAACTAATTTTCTCTCCATCAGGACAACTATCATGACCTAAACAACCTTTGCTGATTTCGTTGTAATGAGACAATAATTATCATTAGATTTCGTAAGCGAATATACGGGGCATTCATGTTCTTTCGAGATTGCAGGTACCCGACGTTACCCTGGCTCTTCCTCAATTTATGACAAATAAAAATTCTCTGTATAATTGATTTGTTAGCTGTATGATTCTACAATTTTTTTGAACCCATTTCTTTCAAAAAAAAAATACTATCAATTGAATGATGATAGTAAATAGACAATATGTGGGAGTCATCAGATACTGTGTTTGTTGATTAAAATTTGTTCAAACAGATTAAATAAATGGCAGAAAAATTATTCCCACTTTTGAATAATATATGCCTATGAATTATCGTTAGGTAACAATTAAATAAGAATCTTGAATTTTTGGTCAGAATAATTGAAAGGGTTCCTTATATTTGTCTATACGAAAATTCACAACATATAACAGTCTAAGAAAACAGTATCTGCGAGACAAATGCGAGTGTCTCTTAGAGTTGGATATTATTAAAATGAATAAAATATGGAATGCCCCATATAAGTTAGACGAAATATTTACAGCAGTGCTCATGCCTTAATTCTTTCTACAATGCTCTGTCAATGACCTTTTTTTGAGTATCGCCATACAGTAATTTAAACTTCTGCGTATCAAAAGGTATATTTTGTTGAATTTCTTTCAACAGAAAAGATTGAACTTACATGATTTAATAATAAAAGAAAATTGTATGGTTCGCGAGGAAAACTGAACATGAAACATTATAATCTCGCGACGAATATTGAAAATTATATCTAATATTGCAGTGATAAAGATTATTCTTGATCTGACTGTGATTTGAATTTTTTTTTTATTTTTGCATTGGATTCGAAAGAAACAATGTAAAAATCAATTCACACTAAATGTGTTGAAAATATTATTGCTGGCTTGAAAATTAGCAATAATTAATTGAAATTATGAAAAATTATACTCAACGTACGATAAGAAATATTAAAAAAAAAATTCTTTAGTTTGTAGGGTATAGACAAACACTCGCAGTTACGTGCTTGTAGATCGATACTCGCAGTTACATTGATTTCATTGAGAAGGTTGGACTGTTGAAATCATAACATTTGCCATAATCGCACATTGAATATTCATCACATCGATTGATTTAAATGAACTACGACAGCTTTTTCAGAAATTTCAAAAAAAAAAAAAAAAATCAAAAATTGGAAACAAATGCTCAGATTTCAATGTTTTATTTTGATGTTTCATTTCAAAGCACCTTCAAGTAAAAAAGAATCTATCAGGTTTGGTCGATTTCATTCTACATCACCTTATTTTACCCAGAAAACTTACCTATTTACTATAATTTCACCGTGACACAATGTTCTTTTTCCTTTTCAATTGCCAGTTGAATATTGTTATTCGTTAGTGAAAATCAATACCGATACTATCTTACAAAGTTAAATACTCAACGCTAAAACTCTATCCGAAAAAAACAAAAAAACAAAATTGAGTTACAGTGAAGTAGTAGCTAATATGTTTCTGAACAAAATAAGTAAACGCAGAATGAAATCGACGGAGTCTAATAGATTTGGCTTTATTTTAAAACGCTTTAAAATGCAACGTTAATATCGAGGCATTTATTCATAACTTTAAGATTTTTTGTTCACTAATCTATATGCGGGGGAGTTGTTGTAGTTTATGAATAAATGAATATGATCATTATTCTATGTGCGATGATCACCTAATAAAATGAATTACAAATGTACCGGTTGAAACAGTCCAACTACTCGAGCCGTCGATATTGCCATGAACCCAATGAGTCAAACATGCCCTTAAGGCGAGAGACAATAGATATAAAACTACTGTTGCAGGGTGCCAATTTTGAAACTTTTAAATAAAATTCCGTGTCTCTCCAAGGTTTGAGTGAAAAAAAAAAATGCCATTTTTCATTCAGTATACATACACTGAGCAATGAGCAATGAATAAAAAATAAAATAAAAAATAAGGCCGAATCAACCAAGCAATGAAAATATTTGTAGCTGAAAATTTCTCCCGACATTTTCCAAGTGTTACTTAATACAGTCGTTCAGAAATTTCCTAAGGATTTTGTTTTTTATCCTGATTTACAAAGTCAATCGCTGCACCCTACCACTGTACACCTTGCAGCATTATTATCGTAACTTCTCTGCATAACAGAACAAATTTTGTTGTTTATAATTAATTCACCTGACCGACGACATCTGAAAACTGACTTTCCCATATGAGAAGCACACAAATTTGAGTGTTGTTATAAAGCGAGAAGAAGTTATCACCGCAATAGAACCATGTGCTAATTAAATAACAGCGATTGAAGTGTTAGCATTACCGAATTATTAATTTGGCTGAAAAATTGAGCCGGTGTTACTTGACAGGGTGTCCAGTGCTTGGGGATCTTTAAATTTGTTGAAAAAATTGAGTAAAAATTGTAGAACCTCTTCATGAACAAACACAAAGAGTGAAACATGTTTTGAACAGTTTTCTACCGACTTATTTTCATCCTCGAGAATTTTAGAAGATTTGAACATTCCGTGTTGTGTGAATGGAATGAAAAATGATTCTCTGATATTTCCAGGTACTCCCTTTCACTGGACGCCCTGCGGTTTGCCTACGAATTTTAGTACACTAGAATGTAGCGTATACTGAATTTTGCCAAAATCGTAAATATAAGTGATATTACACACAAAGCTCTTGCAAGGAATGACCAATTTGTTAGTACACGAATGTGTGACAAATAGGTGCAAATAATGTATATCTCAAGGTTAGAGATAATCCGTGAAATCTATCTTTGGGATTTTCATAATTATACAACTCAAGGTGTGCCAAAATATCTTTTTTATATTCAACAGTAAAATCCCATGATTGAGATCTGATTAGATGCATTTTACCTTTTGGGAGCCTAAAAATTATTATAGGCTGTTTATAGTATTAAGACAAGTTGAACAATTTCAAACGTATAAAATTTTAGTGCCCAAAAAATGAGCCGATAAATTATGGCTCAACCTTAGTCAGCGTATATTGTTGCCATCTCAATACAGCGAATGTTAATTTAAAGAAGCAGGAGTATCATATGGCGTAAAAAATAGTTAATACAGATTTTTCAGATTTCATCGGAATTTACGAATATCCAGAATTTTTTCTATACTATAAGCCTCAAAGTTCTCTTGAAAATGTATACAAGTATGAGAAAGTTATTGGGAATAACTAAAATACAATTCCCAGACTTGGAAGATTGAAAAATTCTGTATAATTCGTGGATCCCGAATACTACGGAAAGCATTGTAAGGTTTTAGTATTCGAAAATTGGAAGCAAATATTCGCACACCCCTAGTATTAATAAATATTGCATTATAATATGGTATATAAAAAATATTAATATAAACAGCATTCAATATTATGTGACAAGAGAAAAAAAAAAAAAGTTAATGAAGAAAGGCGAAGAAGAAGAAGAAGTTGTGTACCTCACAATAATGTACTTGTTCATTAAAGTTAATATACTATCTATAGATAGAAAATGAGTAAATTTACAATCGTAAATAATCATAAAATTATTTTTTCAAATCACATACTTGTGTAAGTTTTCTCTACAGTGATTGCTCAATCAATACTCTGTTTGTGTAGATATCACATGTACAACACTGTCACCATGTAACATACTTGACTCTGTAATTAAACCCTAAATTCTAAAATTAAATATTACAACAAAATTTGAACAATAAATTATTGTTTTCACTAATATCTAATCCAAATATTATGTATCATTGAACACACTACTTTCTTCGGAAAAAATAATCTTTACAAGCCGTTATCCTGAATGATGGTTTCGTTCTATTTATTTTTTGTCAAGTGACAAATCACCCTTATCTTAAACACCCTACTGGATCTTAAAATAAATAACTTACCCAGTAGATGAGAGGAAGTACTCCTTATTCACGCAGTTACGCAGACAATCAGGAATGCGACCGACAATAGCACGTCGTATTTCACTGGCAGCCATTTCGCGAAGTTCTGTGCAGCTAGCGTCACTATAGAACGCAGCATGCGGTGTGCACAACAGATTTGGTGCATCCTTCAACGGACCTAAACAACCAGTTTGCACATATATTTAATTTTCCAAATCTTCTCGTTACAATTTAACATTGATTTTTCTAAATAATATTGACAATGAGGATTCGGACTAAAGATAAAACCTTTGCTTATTTCTTGTCAAAACTTATGACCACCGATATTCTAAAAGCCCAACATGCAACGCGTCATCATTTTCCATAAAATTACACCTAAAATTACCGTTTCAATCCTTCAAATATCAAACTTTCCATTCATATGAAATTTAAAGAAGAGACTTCATCCACCGGTCAGATTGAGACAATTACATGTGAAGGAAACGTGGGGATAAGAAAAGGAAGACAAAAATTGATAAAATATTTTCCCAAACAATGGGGAGTATTAGTCGTTCTCAAAGCCATGCTATAAACGAAAGATGGAACTGGGGAATAGGTAGCAATGATGTTATTAGATAGATAACGAACTCATAGACATAATAGCCGAATAGTCGCCAAATAGGTAAGTAGAAACTCGATTGATCGAGGTGTTCGTGTTGTTGTCACGTTAAAAAATTTTTCCTGAACAAGAAAAGTGCTTCTATATTATTCTGTCTATGTGTTCACAATTTTCGATAAAGTTATTTTATGCCCATTAGATGGCTTAAATATCGGATAGATATTAGTTGGGTAAGGTAGCGTTAGGCCAGATAAGACTCACATTGGGCGGACTGACCCTGAAAGACATTGTAGGGTTCATTCTCATGGACGTCAAGCGCCGCAGCACGAATACGCTCCTGTTTAAGAGCTGCGGCTAGTGCATCATCGTCGACTAAGCCACCCCGCGCTGTGTTGACCAAAAACGCACCTGGTCTCATCTAAAATATTCAAATTGGTGTGAGCATAACGTTTAAAATCTTTAAACAGGTAGTTAATTTCAGTTTCAGTCATGTAAAAGCGGGATATTTCCAAATTTGTGCTGATCTCTAAGTCTCAGATTATTATCTTACTGATACCTTTTTCCGTTCCAGTACCTTCAATTATGATTAGTAATCGGTCATCATTTAATATAAAATAATTCCAACTTACCTGTTTGATCGTAAATTCGTTGATTAGATGGTGATTGTGCTCATTCAAGGTACAGTGTAGAGATACACAGTCTGATTGGAACAGGAGGTCCTGCGAATGTGAAAATGGTTTAGTATTTATAAACACGACGAAACATGGATGAGAAATTCTCATCTATTATACTCTATCTTTCAATTCGTCGGTATTCACTTCCAATTCGTTGTCAACGATATGCATAAATTAGTACCGTTGGAACATAAGATGCAAAATAGATGGAATTACCTGTAGCGTATAAACCCTGGTGAGACCCAGGGACTTTTCAATGCCGTCAGGAAGGTATGGGTCATAGAAGATAACGTTGAAACCAAAGGCCTTGGCACGCAGCGCAACTGCCGAGCCAATCCTACCAAGTCCTACAATACCGAGTGTGTCGCCACGTATCCTTGCACATCCTTGCGCAGCCTCCCTCACCTGATTGATTATCGATAAAAATTTAATGCCTCAATTTTTTGATATTGGTATATTTAGATATCAGAAATTAGAAATTAGCCATATTCTGAAAACATGAATAAAATTCAATGGGTTAAAGCAAAACTAATCTAGTCTTAGTATCTGTGATCACCTGTTCAGGCCCTGTGAATTTCTTGCCCTCGCGAACCATATTTGCAAGCCAATAGGTACGCCGGTAGAGATTAAGAATCAGACACAGAGTGGTGTCTGCAACCTCTTCAACCCCGTAGCCAGGTACATTACAGACAGCAATTCCAAGTTCACCAGCTGCTTTGACGTCAATATTGTCAACTCCAGAACCAATCCTCACAATGATGCGCAGAGTTTTGAATTTTTCAAGGTCCTCCTTTGTCAGGATAATTGTGTGCCACATCAGAGCACCTACTGCTTCGTTTAATACCTAGAATCAGAATCATGATCCTGAATAGCAACAAACAAGTGCAGCAAAAAAACAAAAATTTATGACACCCTTTGATTGAATTAAAAGATCATATTATTGCATGTTACAACACAACACTGTGTTTGTTTACGTGTTGTAATCGACTACGTAATTCAATATCCAGAAAAAGAGAATTCAATACGTGTGCAAGAATGTGAATAACGTTGTTTTAAGAGCTTTCAAATAGATTTGTGAAGACTTTGGGTAACTGATAAGTCAAGGGTGTGATAAAAAGCAGATTCTTGCTTGGATTTCAAAGCGTTGTATGTTGCACAAGGAATTAATAAATGAGCTGAAAGTGTGGGTGTAATACTTGTTTTCGTGTAACAGCGGACCTCGATTCCGAATTGTTGAAAATAGTTCATATTAGGCTCTAGAAATGGCTACTTTCTAAACAAAACTCTAATATTTCTCATTTTTGAAGCTCGACTTGGTATCCTCATTTTTAAATTTTTGACGCCCAATGTCCGCTCTCCACAAAAATATTCTTAAATTAAATAGTATAAATATAAACATCTTATAACGTATTTTTCAATCCTTAAAATATAAAGCATTCTAAATATTTGATACATTCATACCCAACTAATAATTTTTCATTTTCATTAATAATAATACCTTTATTCATACAAGCATTTGAATATCTTTATTCTAAGTTTTGATTCATTGGTCCTGAATCCATTTTTCGTTCCGCACAGTGCATTATATGCTAAGAATTAAACTATCAGTTGATCAATCGAAACGCAGTAAATTAGAGATAAGAAATCTCAAATCTCAACACATACATTTCTACCAAAATCCTGATGCTTCTAAACTGTTGAAATAGCTTCCAGGCGTCTAACATCAAGAACTATAGTACCACAACTTACCAGTGTGATAACAGACGTTATTTTATTCATTTTGACAAAAATTCTGCTGTAAGTGAGATAAATGCAGATTCAAGATTAGACACAACGGGATGTAGATTGAAATCGAAAATTTAATAGAAAGAAAAAAAAACTTGGCATCGCATTAAAATTCAGTAGTATCTGTTAGCGTCGAGCGTTGGAGAAAAAAAATAAAATAAAAAAAGTCTCACCTTTTCATGAATCTCTGAAGTGGATTGAGCATCGCAGAAGGCCACCGTTGCGACGTCTTTGAGTATAGGCATTTCAATGGAACAGTCTCGTCCGTCAAGAAGGGCGACGAGTGGTCGTGTCTGAATGGGTCCGTTACCAATCGGACCCCTCAGGTTCTCCATACGAGGGCGTTTGGGCATCATCTTCCGTTTGTCCATCGGTCAAACAGCCCCCCTATTTTGTATTTATTTCTTTATATTGAATATCTCTTTAATAAAAATTTGGCCAAATTTGAAGATACAAAAAAAAAAAAAAACAAATGGGCAAATTATTGCGCACAATTTATATTATTTATACTTTTAAATAAAGAAAGTCCTTTGAACGAAAAAAAAAAAACCAAAGTCTATTGTTCTTGTTCTTTTTTTTTCTTTCTTCTTCTTCTTTTCCTCTCTTTTTCTTCCACTCGTTTCTTTTGTCACACAAACTCTTTTTGCAATGCTGACTTCCGGTCGGTTTTTGGACAGGGACCGCCGAACCTGCAACGCATCACGATTTTTTTCAAAACAACTCCTGAAAAATAGAAAAAAATACCACAAATATCAATTAAAACTGTAAAATCATTATTCCACAATAACGATACGTCCTCTCCAAACTATTTTTTTTTTTTTTGTTTCATACAGGTTACACTGATACCGACGTTGATTGTTCTATCGGCGAGGACTGACGCGACTTATACACTTCGAGGAATAAGAATCGGAGGAGGATAAATAATGTGAATCATGCATCGATCGTAGCATTGTTGAATCGAAGAGGGACAAAAATGCTTGTTAGAAAAAGTTGTCGATTGATGATTGTTGGAGTATCAATATTTTCACTATGAAATTTTTTTTTAAGGTTAAGATGATTAGAAATCTCAATTCCTTGCCCAGGATGTATGCGTGAATAATTGTAATTTGTTAATGTTTAGTGTATCAAATGATAAGTGATGCATTACTTTTTCTTTTTTTTTTTTTTTCTTTTTTTTTTTATCACCGCTTTACCTTTTAGGTTACCTCGGCGCGCGCCGGGTTCCTATTAGCGAAATACACAAACTATTGTATTTCCTCAGGTCACGATATGCAGAGTAGATGTAAAACACCGTAGGCGAAATCCATGTAACGTTTATAAACGGTTTAAAACTTATTAAAAGTCGGTGAATTAGTGAAGGAAGACACTGAACGCGGAGAGAGCAAATGGCTGGGGCTGATGTTTTCAAAAAGGTTAGTACTACCGATGGCGTTGGTCAGTGGGTGAACGTTTTCAACATACATACTTTTAAATCGGGGGAAATTAAAGCGACATAAGTTTAGTTTAAGATTAAGGGCGATATTAATCAAGATTATTATTATTTGCCATCGAACTATATCTCACACACCTTAATACACAACGGATAGTTATTATTAATACTAATACCAGAAATACGCGAGTTAATGCAAACGTGGTATAGGTAAAGACCCTGTGTGATTTTTATACCGGGAGAAGGAGCGGCGGGAAAACGTTGAACTAACCGTGTCCAATAGGGAAAAACCACAAACTGCGACTGGTGGCGCCTCTCAATAGTCCCTGGCATCTGTGTACTCACTCCCCCAAGAATAACCGATAGAAATGTAATTCTTGAACTTATCCAAACGGCCCGAGCATTCGTCTTTCTTATTTCCGGCCAAATAGATTATGCCTGTCTATTATACGAATGTGTATGAATTGTTACGCGTCGATTAATAGTTCAAGCGTTGGGGTAATTAACCAGTAAATAGTAAATAAAACCGCGTGAAAGTATAGAGGTGTAAAATTAAGCGGGATTTAGAGGAATAAAAAGATATGGCCTGCGCAGGCTATAAAACGAGATCAGTGCTGGCATCAGCGAAAACGTGGATGCGATACCGGTGTTACTAGCACGAGAGTGCAACCCCAGCACTTGGGCACATGTTGTGCCAACTCAGCAAAAATATAAAGCTCATATCATCTGGAGGAAAAGGCGTAGAAGAACGATTAAGGTATTCTCGTACAGGCGGAGGTCTGCGTGGCGTGAAAAATGCCGATTGATCGTGAAATGACGTAGATAAAAGATAACAGATAAAAGATAAAAGATTAAAAATTGAACATGGAAAATTGAAAACTAAAATAAGCAACTCGGAAATATGTTTGAACGGTAAACCGTACGAATGAATACTATAACTTGATCAGAGCAAGATTAAGACAGGTTTCGACGTTGTGATAAGAGAAATTAAACGAGTTCCCGTATGTAAATACCCACGCAGATATAAATGTTTTCTCGACAAAATATAACCCGCACGCAGCTGTACGTATACAAAAGTTGAAACCCTTTAGTTTAAACTCGATGAGCAACAGAGTTTTTAGACCTAAGGACGACGAGGAGGAAAGTGGTGGGGGTACTCTACCCGGCGAAGTTATCCAATTATTGTCTAACCTGGGAGCAACTTTACTCGCTGAGCCCAAGCGAGGGGGAAACTGAGGGTAAAGCCTCACCCCACTGCAATCGGGCCACGATAGAGTAAAGTTTGTTTCAAAACTCGACACAGGGGTGCCCTTCTCCGACTGTTATTGATGAAACGTGAGATTTAAATTATTCTCAAATCTGAACCAAGGCTCGATTAACCAGCCTGTAATCAATGCTGTTCTCGTTTGACAATAGGATCGATTTTATCGTAATGTCTCCCACGCCGAGCATACGACACAATTACCTGAGACACGGGCGGCGGTGCGTCTGACGCGAGTAACGTGGCGTTTAAATAGAATAACTATATAGATATGGAGTAGCTATACGTCACGTTTACAAGATAAATCTGCGCTACATTTTATTCACATGTATGCGTGCACACATGTAACACATACATAATGCGAGTCTAGAGTTTCAAAACATTTGTTATTATACGGTACTTACGCGAACGCGTTTGAAAACAAAGTTACGCATACGAATTAATGCCGAAGCATATCTTGCGACCGTTGTAAAGTACGCAAACTAATGTTACGCGCGATAACGTTATAAATATATATTCATATACCTACGCGAGAAAAATTTTCCCAGATGAATTTCGGCAACTCGAGCCTTTTTGGTGAAATAGAATTGCCAGAAATTCCAGACAAGAATTTGGAGGAAATGACGACGGGTCTATCTATTTTCTGAATTAATCGTAAATAACGTATATCTCTCATAAGTGTACAACTAGTAATACCTTATTTCTAAGAATAAGCAGAAAAAAAGAAAAAAACAAATAAGAAAAAAACTATGAATAAATTCCATCAGAACGAACAAAATTTAATTACAACTTCTTACAATGCGATCCACAACTACTATATATATATTCTATATAAGTTATCGAAGCAAACGTAGAATATTATATATCTCTCCTAAATGAAAGCGATCAACATTAGTGAACGTGGAATTTTATGATGCTTTCTGTGAAGCGAAAAGAAGATCGCGGTACGTGTTTTCCTATACGTTATATGCACCTCACGATTTCAGACGGATGTAACAGCGGAAATTATTCACGTTTTACGCAACCCCAAGTCCCGTTATAGTCGTGATGGGTTGTTGTATACAAGTTGTAAGATTTCAACAACTCAAATCAAACGCTGAGAAATTGGTTCCTCAAGTTTTTCTATCGAAAATACGGTAGAACCTTCGTGGGGCGGTTAAAGTTTCCATCGAACGTCATTGTCATCGGTTTTTACCCGCTGCCGAGAAGGACGGATGGAAGTGACAAAGGAATCAGGGGGAAAGAAAGGCAACGTTTTATACGCAGGTATATAAGTCGACGAAAAGTTCGTGAAAGGTAGTCGGTATAGAAGCGACTGTCGCAAGAATCGAGAAAAGAGTAGGAGCGAATAAAGAAATTACGTCAAGTTCAGCGATTGCTAAGCAACTTATACTTCACGAGTATAATGTCGAGTTCATTCACCAAATAACGATAAGCAAAAGGTTTTAATAAGCTCGTTTATACGACGCGTGATAGGCCGGTGCTTTTGGCTTTTAAAAGTTAGTTTCCAGTCCCGAAGAAAGTTTGAAGTTGAGAACCGCTGCGGGAAATAGTTCCGAGTCGAACAACTTCGTTGTGCCAACTTTAGCTTCACTTTTAAAAACTTTAAGTTTTGACGCCCGTGCGATGCGACCCCACACCCACGCTTTACGCTTTTTTTTTTCTCTTATTTCAGCTTTTTTCTTTGAGACTTTTTTCCCACTCGCCACGCGAGTGTTGTCGTCAAATACTTAGCATGAAAAAAAAAAAACATGCGTTCAGAGAACTATAATCGTCGTTCCATAGTCGACGATCGTTGATAAAAAACAAAAAAAACACTGTAAGTTAATGTAGAAAAATGACTGACGGTGAGAGCCAGAAGCGTTGCGGCTTTGACGAAACGGCTTGGTGGTGGTTTCAGGCGGCGCGTCTCAAACTCCCAGGTATAACCGTGGAAGAACATTAAAGGAAGGATATTTTTGGTCTCTGTTCAGTTGTTGGGCTTCTCTCGCTCTTTCCAACGTACGTATGGAGGCCCCCGCGGAGAAGGAAGACTACTTAAAGTTGGCCGAAAGTTTGGCTCGGCAGCAAAGTTAACTCAGTTAAGTTCTACGCTCCTAAAGGGAAACTTGGCCCGAACTCTCCCTCCCCTACGAACCGATGCCGAGCGTTTCTCCCTGGCACTGCTACTATTGTATACCTTACACATACTACATCTCTATACCTGTGTACACGTTACGTATATACCCGCCTGCAAGCACCTCAAGTTGTGCCGTTCGATGAGTTGTATATATGTTTCGGGATTACCGCCTTTACACATTCATTTGCAGGCACGCGCGACTCCATTACTTCCTATAAATAATCGGACATGTGAGTATAAATGTCATAAATATTCATGATTTCAGTTTATTCATCTCTCGTCTGTGAATATGATCTTTCTACGATTGTGCTCAGGTCTTTTGTATTTTCAATTCTGTTTTCTCGTTATTAAGAAAGACAACACCCGGTCGTTGCGTCGGATTATATGGGTCCATTCTTGATCACGTTACCCATGGACAATGGGTGAACGTGTGAAGGAGAATCGGGGGGGGGGGGGGGGGGGGGGGGGCAGCGGCGGACAATAAATATGGGCATCTGCATATATATATATATATATGTATAATATGCTGCGTCTCCGATAATATAAAATTGTGCGGGCTGGAAAAGAAGCGTAAAAAAGGTCATTACTTCGCCGGTATCCGGCCGGTATCCACCCCATTTCCTTTCCTTGTTAGCCGACGATCAACTATTGACTATACTGCACACACGCGCACGTACATTTGACGTGTAGATACTTAAATACAGTTGAGTCTAAACCGACGGGTGTCCACTCACGGTCTGCCAGCACCGTGGTGAGACGCGAAGATGTATATAGTAACTATATAACATATACTACGAAGGAATGCGCGCCCGACTCGGCCTTGAGTGAAACGCCAGAGTCCCGCGCAACTCGCCGATGCGCGCACGCATATGAGAGCCTGACTCGGTAGCTCGGTCTCTCCTCTTCCGTCCATTCGTCCAATCGGCCAGGCGTCCAGACAGACGAACTGCGACGGGATGGATGATGGTGGCGGTGGCTTGGGATTGCGTGTAAATAAAAGGGAATTACACGTATAGTAGCTGGTATTACGGTGCAAGAGCCTGAAGTGTTGAGCGGTATCAACGAACGATTGAGTGAATGGAATTGGCCGAAAATTGCCTGAATATATAGAGTTCAGAGTCGACGGAGAAGGAGCGAGGAACTTAAGAAATCTACTTCTCTTGATTACACCGAGATAAATTATATACGACGACGTATTTTAGTAAGTTTCTCTAATTCACGAATGTCGCGAATGCCACGGTCTGAAACTGCAGCGATAGGTTTGAGTTTTAAGTTATATTGTTCCTTGCTTCTTTCTTAATTCACTTCACCTATATCTTAAGCCTGTAATTGAGTTGTAGCTAGAAGCTATTACTATGGAATATGGATACTTCCTACTCACACAGGTGATAGTCTTAAAGCATTATATACACAGAAAAAAAGGTTAACTTGAGTCAAGAAAATTATTCTTGATTCAAGATAATTTTGCGGTCTCAGAAGGAAGAACGAAATTTCCTGAGATCAAGTCAAAAATTTCGTTCTTCCTTCTGAGAATCTTGAATCAAGTTAACCTTTCTTTCTGTGTAGGAATCTAATTTCCATATTTCACCTGCAATCCGCAAAATTAATATACCTGGTTCTCATGACGTGAAACAAACAGCAGACGGAGCTGTTGGGTCATGGAGGGTGTCAGCTGAGTAAATATCTTGGATAATATGGAGTCAAGTCTCAACACTTGCATCGGTGTACAGTCGTACTCAAGTGATTGTCTTCTTCATGTTTGATGCAAACAGCGCCAATGTCTCCTGTTTTATAGGTGTAACAACGGGAGTAAACGATTTAGGAATATAGTACACACCTTAATCGTATACACCTATGTGCATATACGCGAAATGTAGAGTGCATTGACAATAGAGATTCCATTCTCCTACCACTGTATCAATTCTACTCTAGGTTGCATACATGTATACCTGTATGTATATCACGACTGCATTTAAGAAAGTGCTTTGGAATACGCGCAACTTTCCTCGTAGCAATGTATAACGTGAGTGGAAAACCGCTGCAGTTTCCCTGATTCAAATACTTATTTCGAAGCGGGTAACTGTAGCAGCGCGTCGGACGAGAGGGACATATTCGTATAGGTACTACATATATATATATATATATACACGTATACGTATACGTATACAATCGAGTAAACTTGCAAAAACAGCAGCAATTCCAACTATACATGCATCGGTTTTGTCTTCTGCCGCTGGTACTATTCGCAAGTGCGTGAAAGTCGAACCGTCGAACGATGGTGGAGGTTATAAGGTGGTGTAGTGAAGTGTATTAAGTAAGGTAAGAGGGAGGGAGAGCGGATTGGTCACCGCCTTCCGCGAGTCAGACGCGCGGGGAGACAATGACGCCGACGTAACAGCGTTTTCCGTAATTTAGGAAAGCATTTCTCGCGGACAAGACTTGTATATCCCCAAGACTTAGATTCCCCAGTTAGATTTCCTATTACGAGTCGGTAAATATTCTGCAGACTTTGACACAAATCCATAAATAGTAAATGTAGATCATAAATCAACATACGTCGTAAATTCATACATATCTAAAATATGTTCCATAAATAAGCGCGTATATCACTTTTATAGTCAGAAAAGATTCGGAGCATACACAAGCACGGACATCTAGATAGGCAGACTAACGAACTAAAGTGGTAGAGCGAAGTACGTATAGTCAGTACCTACGCATAGCTATATAAGCCCTCCGAGTTCCTATACAAGTGTAGCTATAGCCATGAAGATCTTCGTTGCATCTAACAAACTGCAGCAAGGGTACCCCGCGTAGCGAAGACGATGAGAGGAGAGAAACGATGTATAGTAGTTTCGCGGAGTTTAGTTCCTCCGGCCCATTCGGGTTGACGGGATAGGCGATGGGGCGAAGGGTAGGGTGGCATCTTGACTCCTAGTGTGGAGTGTGGCAAGCAATGGCCGGCCCGATCGATGTCTCGCCAACTTCCCCACACCCTCCTGCGGCACAGTGGCAAGCGACAGAGACAGGGCTAGGGGGAAAAGGGCGAGGGGAAAGGGGAAGGAGGGGCACGGACCAGGCAACGACGACTCAACCTTCGTATTCGGTCGCTTACAGCACAAGTCTGTTTACAATGGCGACGACGCGCATCCCCGATATATTCGAGAGCGTATATATATGTACATAAATATGTGTATGTGTGATTGTGTGTTAACACGACATTTGCCCGCGTATAGTATGTACACCTACACTGATCGTACACGGGAGTAGGGAATAGGGAGTAGAGAGTAGAGAGTAGGTAGGGTAGGGTAGGATATGTAATACATACATACATATACATAGTAAAATCGGTGTTTGCACGGTCGCGTGCGGGGAGGACACTTGGTTAACTAGACTATCCAGCAGGGAGGTGTTGGCTGCTTCAAGGTGGTAGCTGCAGGATACCCTCTACCTACTGACGTATAGCTCAAGTTAATTAGGTACGTCGGAACAATAGCGATTATGTTTCGGCGGTTCGACCTTCGATGGAATTGAACGGAACTATCCGGGTGGCTCATCTATGCCGGTGAACTTCTTTTAATCGATCTGTCTATATTAGCTTTCAACCTTTTAAAATATTCAAAATCTCGAAACATCTTGAGCACAGATATAGAGCAGAAAGGATGCAGCCTGATTTAAGCCTTGAAATATATATAATTATTAATCGATACATATGTAGATAATATACATAATACCTACACGTGTTATCCCGCCCAAGAGCTACGAGAATTAAGGAATAATTCAACGATTAATCGATTACACTTGGAACCTGTGAGAAGTTTATATAGGTACATATATATATGGAGATGGAGATGGAGATGCGGGAAATTGTTGCCTTATTTGTTAGCCGCGTGCCAAGCGCTCGCGCGTAACTTTGGAACAAACTTTTCGTTTCCTAAACTTTCGACGTACCTCAAAAATGATTTTATCTTTGTTCAAGTTTTATTCGTTTGTTTGTTTGTTTCTCTATTTATCTGCGCACGTATGTAGGCATGTAACACACCTAACACGCATCATCAGAAAATTTGCGAACTCACGCTTTTCTTTTACATGTACGTACATACACGATATATACATAATTCGCGTGACAAATCAAGACTATACTGTACATCAGCCAGGTGTGGGGCTGTGTAGCCGGTGAGCGTAGGGGAGTCTCGAGTTGATGTTAAAAGGGGTTGAACACAAAGCCAGCCGAGTGCACCTAGTTACACTAACCTGTTACAACTCATAACCCGTCCTTCCTCCCCCTGAACCGCCTGACACTTGAGATTTTACGTACTTCGAATCATGCAACACAGACTTGTGTGTTCACAGTTTCGGTTTCCGATTGGCACTAAGATGGAGAGGAAATTATGTACGTCGAAAAGGCTGATGTCGGCGATTCTTTTGGAACTCGACAGACTCTTGGGGCTTATACGGCTGGACGATATCTCCAAATCTCTGGGATAGGGATTTATCGAATATACATCAATAAAAAAAACTCGTGTTCATTCTTTCGATTTTCAAACCGACCTGTTCGATTACGGCATGCATATTCTATATACCGGGAATATTCGTGGAGGCGCTTCATAGGGAAGTGAAAACGCCTGCATACAGGCAACTCAAACATCAAGCGATTAGGTTTTGTTCCCACGTAGCCGCAATGGGCACGCAACATGCGAAATAAAACCGAATCGCCTGACTTCTGAGTTGCCTGTATGCAGGCGTTTTCACTTCCCTATGAAGCGCTTCCACGAATATTCCCGGTATAAATGTTCAAAAACCGGTAAAACTAATTTTTTTTTCAGATCAGGTAAAAAGTTGAAAGACAAAATCTGCAAGAAACACTTTTCTATGTAAGAAGAAAATAAAAAACAAACAAACAAACCACAAGCTTTCTAATAAAAATATGAATGATTGATTTAAAATTCAAGAAAGCCGCAGAGAATCCAGACAACAATAAAAAAAACAGCATAATTATCT
Source organism: Tenthredo livida (assembly GCA_963992785.1). Taxonomy (NCBI): domain Eukaryota; kingdom Metazoa; phylum Arthropoda; class Insecta; order Hymenoptera; family Tenthredinidae; genus Tenthredo; species Tenthredo livida. Next base: position 18,380,324 of record OZ023066.1, read on the forward strand.
ACATTACCATATCCTAGAAAATATATAGGCAATCATATGAGACCCAACAGTGTGTCTGATTCTAATAGAATGACCCGTATAGAATAAGTGTAAAATATTGTATATTTATAATAAATCGGAGAGGGAATAGGTATAGGGTATACCTATGCATGTGATATTGTCGACGACTGCTGCGACTATCCCCTATCCCCTAAATCCATATAGATACGTGATACATTATACATGCGCGTGTAAGGTTGAAATTTTTGCGGCTCAATTCGGTAGGAAAAGTGAGCGAAAGTTACGTTACTATACAATACTTATTGGCGGAAGAAGGCATTCACGTGACCTTAATCTTTTCGATTGTAATCGACTGACGATACTCGATGGCACCGACGAACGTATATATGTACGCGCATGAATTTGGTATTAGGCCACAATTAATCACGAATGAGAGATTGCAGCTTTCACGCATCTGATGGGTTTAGGTATGTGACACGTTCCTACACCTCGGCTTACGAACTCTACTGATATAATTATAAGAAACTCTGATCACTAATTCTTTGAGCTGAATAGCAAAATTAATTTGCATCGCGGTAATATAAAATTTCTGGTGAGTCAGCTAAACGTGGAATACCCGATGGGCCACATAAACCCGTTATAGGTAGGTATCTGTATAGATATATTATACCTATAAGAGCAAAGAATCACAAGACGTTGGTTTAGCGAATATAGGTCAGCACGTCGCTGAATGAGCGAATCGCACATATCCGCAAAATTACGCAACGTGTTCAACGTTGAAATCCCATATTATTGTTACAATATATGGGTAGGTGTACACCTATACTATATAAGTACGTAATAAACGCTGGGCCAAACAAATTCCTGACCATTTAAATTGCATAGTACCACGTGACGGTACGAGTTACGACCTAACAGGTGTAAGGGTGTAAGTTCACTTTTTAAACTTCACGCATGAAATTCTACTTTACAATATTTACGTGTGCAATATATTTTGTACAATTTATTTTTCTCATTTATTTAGGAGTCAAAACTTGTTTTGCACATTTCCATTTTTGTATACCGGCGTTGTTTCTTTAAATTTACCTCAATATTTCTGAGTTAATATCAAAGTTTAGTCAGCATTATACCGCGCCGTTGCGATCTAAGGAAACAGGTTGTTTTTTTTCTTCTCTTTAGTTTTCAACAATAATTCTCGCACACCTAACACGCGACGTAACGAAGCGTAGCGTAACCTAACCTAACCTTGTCCGGTCTATACCCTGCCGCGATCGGCTTACCCATACAGTACCTACAGCTACGCAAGGACAACAATTCACAGTTGACAATTTGCGCTACACTCATCATCGGGGCAGGTTTATTCACACTTCCATTCGCTACATGGTCGTGTGAGAGACCTCTACTCTTATTACCATCCCATGTCAAATCGCAACTTTATACCCACTTACTTACTTACTTACTTACTTACTTACTTACATGTGCATACTCACTCACGTAACAAAAATCACAAATCGGTATTCATATTGACACGACGTGCGACACTATGTAAAATGGTGGTTGACCGGGAACGAGTAGAGAGCCGCAAGTTTTCACATCCATATTGTGATGCCTCGTTGGCAGGGAATGGGAGAAACGATAGAGGCACGGGTTGTCCACTAGCTTAATATGAATGTATAGTAATACTATTCGATTATCAACATCGCGATGTACGCGCATTGTGCACAATTATAATAGTATTATGTATACTCGATTATGAAACATGCGGAATTTTCATCGTCATCGTTGCGCACACCTACTTTTTATTGTCGCTTCTTGAAAAAAAAAAAAAAAAAAAAAAATTGCGATTTTAAGCGTAAGTATGATTAATTTTGTAAGTTCGTTTCGACAATCTCGATGAATGTATGTAGGGAATACTCAACACACGAGATCAACTTCATCATTTTCCATTCTCCATAGCTATAGTATATAGATACGTAGCTTATAATTTCAAACTCATAACTTATAAGCCTTTCCTTTCCTCACAAGCGATGTAATAATAATCATTGACCGTTTAATTTACAAGCAACGAAGAGGTTCGAGTCGCGTGTTTAGTTTCTGCAATGAGTATATATAACGGTTCTCCGTATATGAAATAACAACCGTCAATGTGTAATTGGTTTTCGTATATACAGTACTATGTACTATGATTAGGTGCTGCAAGTCCAGGTATATTTCTAACAAAATTTATACAGTATTCGAAACTTTCGGTAATCATATTAATTGTTGGATGATTCTTCCGTTCGAATATCTCTCGTGTGTTATTAAACCAAAACAGGAGAAATGGATCGCGAAAGTTAAGATTTTTTTTTTTCAAGTCACGGGATCAAACAGCGCCGAATTGACCTGAATTTAAACCAACCAACCAACCAGTATGCGAGTTTATGATAACTGTGTATATGTATGTATGTATGTGTGTATGTGTGTGTGTGTATGTATGTATGTATGTATGCATGCATGCATATACGAAAAGAAAAACTTATAATTGTCGATAATGATGCTATAAAGCTTATTACCGTTGTTACGATAACGCGTACTACGTGTGGGAAAGAAAAACAGCTTGTCGTAAGGAGATAAAATTACACGAGAACAGATACAGATAGAAATGAATGACATTCTAGAACCGTCGATCCAAATGGCGGTCGGTTATTACTTCCACGCTTCTTGTAATCACTGATTTCACTATCCTCGTATCCAATTGTCCACTTGAGGCCTGAACTTTAAATTCATTTCTTCTTTTTAATACTTTCGACATATATATATATGAATAAAAATGCTATTCGGACGAATGAAATACATATAGATGAACTACGTGTTTACGTAGTAATTTCTGTTTCTTCTTTAAATGATTATTTTCCGGCGTATTTACATTATCGTGGTGACTATTATGTATAATACATATACCTAGTCGTATGTATATCAATGACGGAATTCGGGTCTCGATACACACGGAGGCAACGTGTATAATCCCATCGTTCGTACGCACTTATCTTGAACACGATTTATATGTTTGCATCTATTTATAGATAGATAGAAAAACTATATTCGTTTCGCTTTACCAATTCAAGAATCTTGTGGTTATATTTTCATATCGGTAATATGAACAACCGTGGTCCGTGCGAGACGAGACGTTGCGTAAAGAATTTCGTACAATTTTATGTAAGCACTTGACCGAGGAGCATGTCTATTCATCCTATACAAGTCATTTCATCTTCATTTGCGTTGCATTTGTTTTTTTTTGTTTTTTTTTTGTTTTTTTTCTAAAGAAAAAAAATAGAAAAATAAGAAAAACCAAAGAAAGAAAAAAGAAAAAGAAAGTTGTGGGCGCTCCGATTTGATTCGTCAATAGTGAAAAATTGTTCGCTGATGTGTTATAACAGATTGTTCGAGGCAGGCCTCGGATCAACTACGTGGATTGCTCCGATATTAAAGCCAGTTAAAGTGGCTTAAAGAGCACATACATGAGTAACGCGATCGCAAAAGTAATGCATCGGTAAAGATTAATAGTAAAAAGTTTCAAAGTTGGATTCTAAATGGCGACAGTTACTAGCCTTCTAGATAGTCAATAAGAGTATCGGAATCGACTGGTTGTTGCAAGTGCGCGTAAACAGGAATAAAATAAATGCGCGTGGCTCACGGCTGCCGAAGCGTCTCCCGCCATATCACTCACATAAACCACGCATCTTCTACACACCCACGGACGCACACACGCGCGCATCAAATATTCTTAACGTCCGTGTGCACGCATGCATCTTGGCGTACCGGGCGAACTATGGTTGAAAATATAGCGGAATTAGTGTCTAATGATTCTACTGACCTGTTTCTGACGAATTAATCGTACTGGAATATGATTAGAGGTGTATATTCGTTGGCAGATACCCTTCGAATCACGGTACACAACGTTGGGCGCACTTGGCGGTGTTTGGTCCCGGTTTAACCGGGAATTTATTTGGTATTTTGGGCTTTTGGTTGCACAAATATGGGCCCAAGGGTCCCGCGCGCCCACCCGACACCCCGCACTCGCGAAAATCACTCAATTGTCAACCGAAAGAACTAATAATTAACAGAGAACGCTTGCGAAGCACGGCCGAGCGACTCTCTCCCTCACTGGAGGAAAATGGCGGCCCCCGAGCGAGTCGCGCGCGCCTCCGATCATCTCCGAAATACGCCGAACGAAAAATTACAAATATTAAAATACATCGACGTGTTTCTAGTTTCTACCGTTCGAATGCGTTCGAATATCAACCGATATCGTCCGGCCGGCTCTCCTCTATGGTTCTATGCTCGGCGATCGCCTAAAATAAACGCCTGAACGGATAACCATTATGCATTCATTGGAACGACGATAATTGTCAATTTCGCTAATACCCCCAGCTCATAATTATCATTATCGGTTATAATTCTCGCACAACGTGCTTTCCCCGCACGTAATGTCGTCATTTTATTGAAATGTATATTTAATAACTTATGATCGCGCGGCGAAGGGCTCGGGGTGATGCGGAATGAACCATGAATAATAATGGGGGACCGACACTGTTGTGTGAACAATTTCCGATCGACCGTTGATGTTGGTCTATAAATTGGAAAATATTATACACGTCAAGTCAAGTTTCAAGTATAAAAGAGTGACGAGTTTGTTCCATAAGGTTCACAGTGGCGTCATCTGTTTTGCTAATGGAAACTAACCAGTTCATTATTTACTCGTGATGTCACGAAACTGCAGTCAAGTCCGTATCAACGTATACCCCCTTTACCTATTCCGTAGCATCGTCTGTTTACACCAGTCAGCTGGAGTATAATGGACAGGTTTTGATTTCAACTGATGCGTAGTGAGCTGGATTCAGAGTCTCAGCGATATTTCATCAACTAGTTTGATTTAAGTTCTAGCTAGTTATTAAACACGTTAGACATGTCGGACGTAAAGAGCTTGGAGCACCCAACATTGAAGGTAAATAAACGTGTTTCAACACCTGCAAATGTCAGAATTTATTTTTATGGCTCACAAGTTATTTCATTCCGAATATCAAGCTCATCTATTACCGAAATTATTACGCCTATACAAACATATCAGATTCGTATACGCAATCGCGAGAAGCATCTGGCCTTCATTTTCATTATTAAAATCATCATTCATTATTAACAATGTTTATATCTACAATTCCGAATCTTTATATATTGAATACGCATCGTTTTAATTTTAATATATCTACAAAGGACGGACACCCACCCCCATTTGCCTGGGGTATCTTGTCTTTCAGTGGGACAAACAGACACATAATACGTTAAATTCATTGTTTCGTTAATCCGAAATATTCATAATTGAATACCGAAACCATCGAATTAATACGGTCATAAGATTAATACGTAAGAAATTACGCATTACAGGAACGTGATATTTAATGTTTATATATCGTGTCGCATATCGTTCCTTGTTCTCTATTTATACATGTACAACTTATTCAGCTGACCTTGAATCATTTATTATATCAAAATGTTTCAACTTTTCAAGGTTCATAACGTACTAGAGATTCCATTTTCTCAAAGAGTACTGAATCCGTCAGTTTTTATGCAAGCATATGGTTCTAAAATTAACTTAGAGAAATAAAAATGAATATCATAGTTGGGGACAACTCATTTCCCTCACCTCTTGGAATGCATGCAATTTTGCCAGAACAAAATATGCTTTGTTATCTTCTTCTTCTTGTTCTTCCTTCCTGGTTTACGCTGTGTTATCGCCTTTCAAATTATCGGCCCAATGTCCAGTTAATGGAATTATTTTCAGGTGCCATACGAGCTACTTAATAAAAAATTTCGATCTGCCCAAAAAACATTGGATCGGGAGGTTTCGCACGTCCAAACTGCAGCTAATGAGTTGGAAAAAGGTCTTGTAGGAGAATCAACCGGAGTAGCTAGCGGAGAAATAACCCGTCTATTAGGAGGAGTCGTCGCTAGACTTCAAGTACTGAAACGCAAAGCGGAAGAATCTATTGCCGAAGAACTGCAGGCTGGGATGGTATGTAAAAGACGTCTGGACCACCTCAAAGAACATGGTAACACAGCACCGAGCGCAGTTAATCAGTGGAGAAGGCAAAGACTGGACAGGATGCTGGTGGAATATTTTTTGCGCAAAGGATATTACAAGACCGCCACAAAGTTGGCTGATAACAGCGAACTTAGAGACCTCACTAACATTGGTAAGCAGCACCAGTAGCAGCGTTTGAAAACTGAGCATGAATACTGTGTTCACCTGATCTTTGATTTCATGCAGTTTATAGGCTTGTAAGAAGGACAATTGTTCACATTCTGTATATTATGTATAGTGGAATAGCGTAGCAGAGAATTCAAACAAACTAGTATTATTAAACCATTTAATTGAATTCTCTGTAATGCATGGAAGAATAGTTGATAAATTAAAGACAAATCTGTGTTTGATCATAACACATCCCTCTATCACGAGAAATACATAAGAAATTTAGGACATGGGCATCACTGTTGTTTGGAAATGAGTCTACAAATATTAAAAATATAATATTTCTATTGAGACACATATTCCACTTTGTTATACGAGCGTGTAGACTGATTATACTCAAATTTGATACCAGATCTGTATCTACTATGAAAAATTGATGGTGTGAAACCATCAACCAGCTAGGTATTGGTCACTGAAAAGTGAGGAGTAAGAGAAAGAAAAAGAAAAAAGTTAATAAAAATTTCAGATGTTTTTATGGTATCAAGAGAAGTGGAGAAGTCTTTGGCTAATCACGAGACAACAAGATGTCTTGGCTGGTGTCATGACAATAGGTCTAAGCTACGTAAGTTGGGCAGTACTATGGAGTTCAATTTACGTGTCCAAGAGTTTGTTGAACTAGTACGAGCGGATCGTAGACTTGACGCAGTCAAACATGCCAGGAAATGTTTTGCTAACTATGACGATTATCAATTGCAAGAAATTCAATGCTGTATGGGACTCTTAGCCTTTCCAACTAACACAGACTTGAGTCCTTATAAGGACTTGCTCGATGAGAAAAGGTGATACTTTGGCGTGATGTAATAAACGTTCTACCTTGAGTACCGTATTATTTTATTGTCAGATCTTCCCTTATGGCAAAGTTCTTCTAATCAAAGATATACATATTGTCTAGGTGGGAGAGATTGGTTGAACAGTTCCGCCATGAAAACTACAGATTGTTCCAGCTGGCTAGTCAAAGCGTATTCACAGTGGCGCTACAAGCCGGTCTATCTGCCCTAAAGACCCCACAATGCTACAGCGTTAACAGAGAATGCAAAAACCCAAGTTGCCCAGTCTGTAATGAAGCTTTGAACGAACTTGCAACAACCTTACCTTTTGCTCATTGCTCGCAGTCTCGACTTGTCTGTAGCATCAGTGGCAAACCGTTGAACGAATATAATCAACCGATGATGATGCCCAATGGGTATGTTTACGGGGAACATGTAAGTTATTTTGGTATAGAATATTGGATTTTTCATTCTTTAATGGACATTTATCTTGTAAATGTAGTTGAAAAGTTTTTTCATTTTTTTATGATCCTGTAATAGCTGCATACCTAATGAGATTTTGAAAATTTCCAGGCTCTGGAAAAGATGGCACAGGAAAACAATGGGACTGTGGTATGTCCCAAAACCAAAGAAGTATTCCCATATAAGAAGATCGAAAAAGTTTACGTCATGTAAAATACTCGTATAAACATTTGCAACTGTATAATATAAAGTAGAATCTTTTTTTTTCCTTCCTCTCTCTCTCTCTCTTTATCTATCTCTCTTCCCCTCTCTATCTTCCTCCGTGTGAAATTTGATTAAAAAATATATCATTTGTTGTATGCTTACACTAATCCTAAAATAAAATCTATTTTCAGTGAAAAAGTTATCGTTTCTTTTTATAGTATTTGAATCATTCTACGCATTATATAATTATGCTTACCACGCGTAATCCCCATGCATATACGTGTGAATTACACCACTTATCACATGTAGTTCTTGTGTTTATAGCAACATTGCAGTTACGCATTATGAAATTATCATTCACTGAAAGTTTTTCATTTATGTGAGCACCTGATATTTAATTGGGTATAAAAATACTGTGAAGTCAGTCGCATTTTTGTTGACCAATAAATATGATATTTAGCGAGAATTGAAAGCTCTTGGATAATATTTTTATTTCTTCATGATAAGTTATAATTCTGGGAAGAAGGTCATTGAAGGAATCCAATACGCTAATTGCATTAAATAGTAGTTGACATGGTATCAGATATTTCAAATGAAAAAACAGAACATATTTCTTAGTTTGTTATTATTTATTCAACATTCTTTCTATACTTAGACATAGCTGTGTTAACTACATTGCAGGGTAAAATTGTTCATCTTTATCTTTTATTTTACTTATATTTTGCTTACATATAAACGTATGACTGTCAGAATCCAAGAATGGCATAAATTCAATTCAATTTTAGCTAGTGAAATTCTGCTGATTTCATTATCATAGACGTAAATGTACTGAAAAAGAATTCAGATAGTTACAATAAAAAAATGATTCATGCCATTCTTGTAATAAGGCATGGGTAGTATTGAATATAATCAATGAATATTCACTATATATATAGTATAGTATATGTATATAGTATATGTATACAGGTGAATTCCTAACGTTCAGTTACCAAGAGTCGTGTTGAGGTCGCCAAGAGTCGAAATCGGCAATTGTTTGCTACTAGACAGTCAATTAAGGACTCTGTAGCCACTACAACAATTGCCGATTTCGACTCTTGGCCACCTCGTCGCGACTCTTGGTGGACGGGCGTTAGGAATTCTCCTTGTGTACTAATGAATGTTAATTAATAACATGATATGTCTTTAAAGAATGTTAATGCGACATTCAATCAAATGACTAAATATAAAAATACCCCGTTTACATATTATGCTTGTTTTAAATTGAATGTTATGTTTCAGTAATTGAATTGCGATTCAATTTTATTCAGTAATGGTTCTTTTCTTTTCTTATTGTCTGCATTGCTTATTATGAAGGATTGTCCATCAGGATAACTAAAATTCTAGTTTAACTCTGATGTAGTCAGGTAGAAGTTATAAAGAGTAAGCTTTGTATCAGTCGTTTGAAATTATGGAACATTACATGGTATAAGTGCGTCACTTTACCATGTATCAAAGTCAACTGCGTAGAATACATTAGTTATGTAATCTTATAAGGCGCAGCGAGAAAGATAGGAAACGCTTATTTATGCATTGCAATAACAGTTATCGTATAATTCTGAATAATAATTATGTAAGTTTATTATTCGAGAGTCTTTATTTTTGAACTTGTTGAAAGGTGTATTTCTACTTAATATAGTTAGATATACATAGGTATATGTATTTATAGAAATGTCATAAACTCAATTCATCAGATTATCAAATCTTACTGGGTAAAAGTCTGAAACTCACAAGTTTCACTGTTTAGTTATATCAGAAAGTGAGGAATTCAAGATACGTAGTACGAAACTTTATTACGTGCAGCATTAATAATTATATAAATAAAGATTATACAAGATGCACCTTGCTTTTTTTTTCTTGCACAATCAGATATATATAATATAACGAGATGCACTTTTTAGTTCCGAAGAGTTATGGTAAGTAATTCCACAACTGTTCTAATCTACATATGGCTCACTGTCAAATTCACTCAATTCCATTCAGGTATTATTTTTATTCATTTAATAATTAATAAAACAAGAATTGCAACATGTCCAAGAAAAACTTGATTATAAAAAAAATAAAATAAATAACTACAAATTGGAAAAACCATGAATACATGAAAACACAAATTTACAATGAAGGTGAAAGTCATAATTGACATTAAGAAAAGTAATGATAACGATTTTAATCGATATAAATACGAAACATTGGTATCGGTTCTGGCATTCTATGATTTAGCTGTATAGCATGTATAGGTATGCAACAGGTATTTAGACACATGAATTCTAGCAAAGGGTGGCAAAAATCCATATGTGTTATCTTTTAATCACATTATAGCAACACACACGGACCTGCGAAAGGTACTTGGAAAAACTATTTGAACACATATGTGCTTTTTTTTTTAAATACACAAAGCGTAGCAATCACTAGAATAAATAGTTGAAAATGATCAAACCCTGTATTTCAACTAAAAGATCACATAATCATTTGCAGACTTTACAAGTCCAGCAACATCCACAGGTCAATGTTCTATAATAAACTTAAAGTAAATTTGTGACTTTCAGTCAAACATAATATGCATTATAAACCTTATAACATAATTTCAACTACCTTTCAGATAATGCAATATGATTATGAATGGGGATAACAGAAAATGAATATACATATAGAATAAGTAAGTAATCTCTGTGAGATTTATGAGCATAGAATGAACAAAAAGAAAAATAGAGCCAAGATGAGATTGATTTAAGGTGGCCACCGAAGACAGTCGAAAAAATTCCTTGACTTTCTCCGATCAACATTTGAACTAATAGTGCCATACGAGTAACAAATCAACAAAGCTCTGACTTAGTTGGTGTTCAAAATTAGTACATTATGCTGCTAGGGAGGAAAGTGCGTGATTTTTGCCGAGTGCACGACGTGAAAATCACGCACCTCCCGTATAGCATATATTACTTTTTACCCGACTATAGATAAAATGACCATATTGCATCCACTAGTCAAACACAGCAATTTAATCAATCAAACTTAGAATCGGTCAAACTTAGAGATTTTTTCTTCCCGCGAAAATCACTTTTTCTTCCCGCAAATTTACTTTTTTGCCCGCAAAATTACTTATCTTCCCCCTGGAAAAAATTGATCACTTTCCGCCCGCGTTGCAGGGATGGAATGTGGTCATTTTATCGTAGTCGGGTAAAATGGTATATTGTGTACCAAGGGCGGGAAGGGGGTCTTTTTCCCAAGTATGGAGTTTGCAGTACGAGTCGGAGACAAGTAACGCAAACACACGAAGGAAAAAAGCCCCACGCCCTTGGTGCACACCATATTTTTTGTAACACATGTATCCATTTTGCGTTTTTTTTTAGTATATTCTCAATTTTACGCGATTTTGAATGAGCGGGTAAAAAAAATCTTTTCGGGCTACTTTTGTCCCTGATTTTAGGTCGAAAAAACGCTGAAATTGTGCATGTGTGACAACAACATGCTTACGATTTATTCACTGGTAATGGTGAATAATTTTGATACAACAGGATTACCTGTTATTAAATTTTGTTGCATCAGAGTTTTGTTTCCTCCAAGTTCTCTGACTGATCAGGAAATTCTCTAACTGCCCTGACATTATCAGGTTCTTCATGATCAGTGGCCACCACGTGAATAAATAATGCATCCTCAGTAGCCTAGTAGAGTAAGACACCGGTTAGGTTTCCGAAAAGCATCTTCCGTTAATTTTTTCCATTCAGTTTTCATGGCAAAAATTCCCAATATCTTCTATATAAATTCTAAAATCCACTTAAAATTGGTGGTGTCATGCTATTTGGAGAATATATTTTCAGCATTGAAAATTCTGTTTCAAGTAATAAAAACAACAATAATAATTCGTACATCGTTAGAATGTTCTTTTGTGATTCAAGATTTTGTGCATTAATTGTAATAAGCGAGTCAGAAATGTGCTTCGCAAGCGGCGCTAATCGATCTCGTATGAGAGGTACAATTCGTATTTGCAAATTCGGTCGATAATCGAAGTATTTTTCTTGTCACTTTTCATCATCTTGGTGGTATACAGTGAAACCTCGTTTATACATTTTACACTTCTACGTTTTTCTCTTATATACGTTAAAGTCCCTTGGTCCCAGCAGTTTCTGCCTATATGCCATATAAAAATGTTTCACTTGTACATCACTCGTTTATACGTTTTTCGCATTTATACGCTATTTATTATGTCCCCTCGCGCTTTATTTTCCATTCGTACGTTAATCGCGGTTCTTTTCACCGTCGCGAGGTCTTCTTCTTGTTCTTTCTTTCCACTGTATATACCCTTAACGGGAAGTAGTTACTAGAGGTGCGCGGTATTTCAGTATACCGAAAATCTTCAGTATCCCTTCTTTCAAAATGTCTCGGTATGAAAATCGACTGCTAGTAGGTACCGATACCGGATCTTCTTCTTCGTCTCCTTAGGCTTATACCCTTTCGGTAATTGAAAATTCGGTAGATAACATCCAATATTCGCTAGATACCGAAATACCTAACTATACCCAAGGTAAGGCCTGGTGAGTATTTCGATTAAAAAACCTATACCGAAAACCGGAATCAAAGTCTCAATACCGCGCACCTCTACTAGCCACCCGTCGCGAGGTTGGTTCATTAGCTGTGTAAACATTGTATGTATTATGTACAGATGATTTTTCATTCTAGACTTGTGTTTTGATGTTTTACTTGCCTACCGCTAGATCGCACGTGTAGCTCAGCATATGCACAGCCTATTCGCTTACTAGCTAATTCGAACATGTTTTGGCAAGTCCATAAATACGCCAGATTCGCAGAAAGATTCTTGTACGTGATACCACTCGCCTAAATTCAAGGGGGCGCGCTACCTCTGGCTGCATTATATGTAGGTATGTAGCTTCTCCTCGTACCTCAAAGTGTCAACCAATATGTTATTTTACTTCGACGTTAGTCTCATTTATACGTAAATATTGCCGTACTCCTTGAAAAACGTATAAACGAAGTTTTACTGTATAATGAAAGTATTGGTTTCAATAAAAAATGACTTAGGCTAATTCCAACGAATCTTTCTGTTTTCGAGCCTTTAGTATCCACGAAACAGGTCTTCAGACAGTGTCTGTTTGTCTGAAAAACTTAGTAATTTACAGGACTTTACATCCAAATGATGGGCATGAAGAACTATCATATCTCTTATTATCATAACATTCGCTGTTGCCGAAAAACATTCTACTTCCAATTTTCCAGCGTGAACCGTGTTTTCTATTCTTTCAGATGAAAGATTATAATATATTCTATAGAGTTCGAAACAGGAGAATGGTGTCTAGCGATAGGAAAACAACGAGTGATTAAAGCGAACAATGGATATATAAACGGGTATGTTGAATTCATCAAAGATTTACATCATATTATCGAGGGTGGAGTAAAGGAATTCTACCGAGTATTTCGTGTAAAACAAAAGATTATATTAGGAAATCGATCAATAATAGACCCGCTATATATAGGCTTTGACGAAAGTTTAACGCGCATAACACAAGTGCCAATGAATACCTTTATTCTTGACAACCTTGAAATCTTTCAGCAGGTGTCACATAACAATTATGATGATTTTCGAATAGTATTGAATCCTAGTCTTCATAACTTCCACAGGATTACCCAAGATGCGATTTTGAACAACGCGCTTGATTTGCGAATATGGATTGAACGTTTCGCGAGAACTAAAGATTTGATCTCAATTTTTGGCATGGGACCCATTTATGAAGAGAACGATGTTAGATGGTACCGACATGCACATCCAAGAATTCTAGCTGAGATAACGGGTCACATTCCGAACTTTAACCTTTTAGAGTTTTTACGCTTTACTTTAAGCTTTAGAGTTTGTCTTCCCACAATGCACGCTTTCCGACGTGGATATAAGCCAGTTAAGTCAGACAATGGAATTAAGTGGTAGCAAAGCAGATCCTTTGACATCTCTAGTTACAAGCCCAGTAGTGGAGTCAAATTATAGCGATTTTAGAAGAATTTTGACTGCGATGGTGTTACCTCAGCAAGTGCAGATAGATAATGTGTATGATAATAAGACAAATCACATTGTTAACGGAGTAATTGCTTTATTTGCTAAACTTTTATTCTCGACGTCGCCTGGTATGAGAACGATAACACAACGAAGAGTTGAAAATACAGACGCTATTCTTGGACAGATGCTTACCAGAATAGGATATACCAATGACGATCCTCAACATCCATTACATGTGAACGCGAATAGAGGAGCAACCCCGTTGTGGGCTCAACTCGAAACTCAACCTAATGCAGGAACCGGCTGGATAAATCACAGATGCGAAGCGCAACAGGACCTCCAAGATCCGCTTTATAACGGAATAAATGTTCTACCAATGTATGGGGAAATGAATCAATACGTACAAGTTGAAGATTATGTAGATTTGAATGCAGTTCAGTCACCCCCAATTCTTCAAGCGATATCAGAGTGTATAAATGGAGCTGTAGAACGGAAAAGATCGGTTGACAGCGTAAAGGCCTTGATTGATTATGTACGCCCGAAATATATACAGTTTTTGCTCAACTTGAATCGTTTTCAGACTAGGCAAATCCTGTGTTAACTGTCTTACGGGCCTCAAGTTGAATCTGGAACTGGCCAAGTTACAAGGTAAACATACTGGAGTAGTATCCCTGGATATTGAGGGAGCATACGACAACGTAAATATTGAAAAGCTTTGCCAAATTTTATTGGATTTAGGGATCAGTAGGACCATTGTAAACTTTATAAATCAAATATTCGGGAACAGAAGGGTTTCTGCCTATTGTGGGGGAAGTTTGGTGGCTGAATTTGATACGAATAAGGGTCTCCCTCAAGGGTCGATCCTTAGCCCGCTTCTTTTTAATCTGTATATTTCCAAGGCGGTGTCTGGTCTATCTAGGATGACCAAAAATATATCATTTGCAGATGATTTAACTTTCATTACATCGGCAACGACAATGCCGGATATTATCAAGGTGTTGTCTGAGGATTTGTCAAAAATAAAAACTTTCTTTCAAAGTATAGATCTGTCCATTTCTATATCTAAATCCAAATTCTTAATGTTTCCTAAGGCTAATAGTAAAATTGCGGCTGACTCTGTGTCTTTGGAGATAGGAGGATTGCAAATCAAAAATGAATTATCAGTCAGATATCTGGGTACATTGTGGAACACTAAAATGGATTGGATTAGCCAGGTGAAAAGTCTAAGGGAGAAGGCTACAAAGCTAATCAACATGCTTAGATGCATTGCGGTCTTTTCTGGGGCTCCCATCCGTCTACTAAGATATTGTTTGATAAATCTTATGTTCGCCCTAATTTAGAATGGGGTTATTGTGCCTTCTCGGACGCAAAAAAAAAAAAAATTATATAAATTGGAGGTGGTTCAGAATAACGCGATTAGAATTGCGTCAGGGTGTTTTAGAACTACCGCAATAAATTCATTACTACAGTTAAATGGCATTACTCCACTTGCAATTAGAAGAAAGGCGCTTATGAAAAAATTCCTTATTAAGAATCACAGATATTTTAATGATTGAATAAAAAATTACAAAGTTATTTATACTGATGGTTCTAAGAGTACGATTGAGGAGGAAGCAGGGTTTGGCATTTGGTCAAGGGATCTGAGTATAAACAAAAGCTATAGAGTTAATGTAAGTTTTAGTATTCTTTCAATCGAAGCTTTAGCGATTGTAGAAGCGTTAAGGATCTTGTTAAAAAGAGGGACACACAACAAATACTTAATCTGCTCAGACTCTTTGAGCGTGATCACCAGCTTGGCTCAAGACGGTCTTAACGGCAAGTTGAACTATATATTGGCAGAAATCAGACAGAGATTGTTTTCATTGAATAGCGCCGATCTGATATGTAAAATAATGTGGATTCCGGGGCATGTAGATATTTTGGGTAACGAGAAGGCGGACAAACTGGCCTCGCAGGGGGGAAAGAAAAGTTGTTCCCTGCGCAGGAGTTTGGACGTTTCAGATCTTTTCCCAGTTATAAAAAAAGAGATGATTGAATCATCCTATAAGGAAATGGAACTTTACGGCGATGAGGTTCATAGAAAAGGGAGGTTGTTATTTGATAATGCACCAAAATTCCCTTTCACTCCATGGTACGAGGATTCGGGGTTCTCCAGAGCTCAAATCATTATAGCTAACAGGATTATGACGGGCCATCTGAGACTGAATAGTCATTTGTTTAGAATGAATATGCTCCCTTATGGCAGTTGTGAGTGTGGTCTCGGTGAGGAAGATCTGAACCACGTTTTATGGGTTTGTCCCTTTTGGGAAGGCTTAGATAGAGAGCGACTGACTAGTTTTTTAACCATGAGGGGGGTTAATAAACAAGTTAACATTAGTTCTATCTTCATTAGGGATGCTCATATTAGGAAAAGCCTAATCGGTTTTATTCAATCCAGTGGGATTGTGTTATGATTTTATTTGAAGGTCTTATAAGCTGTAATAAGTAGTTGCTTGGTTGTGCAATGTTTTGCATAGCCCGGTGTAGCGAACCGAAAACGTCATAAGTTTCATGATGATAGAATATTTTTTAGCGATTTTAGAAATTTAGAAATTTATACTCGCTGAATGATCTCGAAAACGGCTGGATACAAAAATCTGAAATCCACAGGATTATACATTGAGTTGATGAGTATGAAAATTTTTCACATCTCGTTCAATTCGAACGGCTGCTTCTACAATGAAAGAATTGTAACTTCCAATTTTTTAATGTCAACTTATGTTCTGATCATACTTGATAGTAATTCCGGTAATTACATGGGTTTGTGAGGTGATGAAAAGTACCATGAAAAATATTCTTTTTCCACACTGCGTGCGCAAAGTTCGATTTTGCGCACGCTTCGCGTGCATGAAATTCAACTTGACGCGCGTTGTGTTGAAAAATAAAGTTCGATACACGTGCGAAAGATGATTTTGACTCGTCCGATTGTCAACCTCACTTCGCTCGGGCGAAAAACTTCACTCTCGTCCGAGGACCAACACTTTCGCACTAGTATTGAAAAATACTATTTCCCCCTAGTTTTTATTTGAATTCCCGTTATGAAAACAGGAAAACAACAACTTTTCGTAGTACTGTACACAACAGTTTATTCATTAGTCATATTACATTTCAACGATGTAATAGTGTCTTTTGATATTGTGAATGCTCAGTCTAAGGTACTCAGTTCGTGAAATGTGTAAATTAGTGTTAGGAAATGTTTGAATCCCTTTAAGAATGTCGTAGATCTACGACTTGGCAGTATGAACAGAGTTCATTGGTTTGTTATCACTGTTATCAGTGAATATGATAATAGAACAAAGCCATGTACCACTGGGATTTCAGAAAAGTTTTCAACTATCACGAGATTAGTCAAGGTTCAATTATCAAATGTAAATGCAGCTCTAGGAATTCCTTCGTTTGTCTCGAATTTGTTTGCAGTAATGAATATTCGGCCTAATAATATGTCGCGCGCAAATTTTCACGTTGTTCATTATATATTCCTATACATTTTCAAATATATTTATCCCTTTTTTTTTATAATTTAAAAAAAAAATTGGAAATATGAAATCTTGGAAACTGTTACATCTCCTATGCGTTTTACGTTCGCACACGAACGTATAATGTTCCCTAAGTTTAAATTAGAATTTAATTTTCGATACCTGAATTCGCGTTTATATATGTACATAAATTAAAAACGGACGTACAATCTTCTTGCATAAATAATGCATGGTGGATAGCTTCTTACTTAATATTTGTACGATGAAATACACATACAAATACGCCGAAAATTATTGATCATACCACGATCAATAAAAATCGATAGTACTTGCGGAGTTTAGAAAAGAAAATTAGACGAAACGATGAAAGGCATTGGAACAGCAAAAAGTACTCCCATAAATATACCCGTAATCAGAAACGCAGCACCAAACATACCGGCGGTTGACTGATGTTCGGGTTCTACCATTCTACAACACACAACGCAAATTTGGTGGTAATTTATCACAATGTATCAATGTCTCCTCGATAATCAATCATCAACATATCATCTCGCTTACCTTGGGCAGTACATCATGGCAATGGACGAGAAATAACCACTGCTAAGGCCCATGGATATGCCCAATAGCCAATATACATAATCGTTCTGAATATAAACTGCCATCGCCCTAACATGGCCTTCAGGCACGTAGTTGCACATTAAAAATAGTGGTATATACAATGCTCGAAGGAGGATTGGAATGACAACATATTCTTTTGAAGGCTGTAAAAAGAGAAATAAATTCGTTACAAGAGCCGATTTAAACTCTTACAAAGTCTTACCTATTTAAAGTCAGATAATGAAGACATTTTTTTGATATATAACTAGGAGGTGAAATATATCTTGCTCACCCATTGCACGATAGGAGCGATTGAACTACCGATCATTGCCGTTACGTTAAATGTCAAGAAACACATAACATTTAGATAACGATTTCCTGATTTGAGAAAGAAATCGGGATCAGAAGCTTTAATATTGGATTGGATGCCAGGAAATATGGAAAGTGTTATAAAGAAGACAAAAAATATGTTGAAGCATTGGGTCCAGCATTTTGTAAATATTTCCCAAAGTGGTGGTCTTGAGCTTCGCCCTCTTGCACTAGCATCCAATGCCTTTTTATTAGCCTCTTTCTGGTCAACCAGTTCGTGATAACGATAGAATCTCTGTAAATATATATATATAACTGTTAATATAATCATAAGCTATACTTCACGAATGACACTCCGATTTCTGAGTACTAGGAGACTTTAACGATTCAGGGTACGGCCTGCGTGAATTTACTAGTTTTGAAACCAGTTAGACAAGAGTTATAGTCACATGTTTCTTAAGTAATGTCAATTCATTACACCTGTCGTTATTTGAATACTTACATTCAAGGGTAACGCAAAATACGTATCAAAACATGCCAACAACACTAGCAGAGCTGTCATGAAATAATATATTGCCGCTGTGCGAGGATTAGGAGCTATTTCATCAACTACCATGGCAAGTATAGCTACTAAACTTCCACTGATATTCTGAAAAATAGCAAAGTTTATTAGTTACAGTTTCGTGAATGTCAGGTTGCAGTACTTTATGTACCTTATGTAGGAAGTAACTCACTGATAAGAAGAACTAATATATCAAAAAGTGAACGAAGTGATTTATTCTACCTACCGAACCCAGAATTACCATTCCAGTATATTTGGGTGGTAACTTTGCAGCCATTCCATATACTGAATTTTGATATATACCGCAACCACCTAAAATTTTTTGACCAATTATTTGTCATCAGTTTTGATTTTGTTGAACTGCCATAGCAAAGAGGTGATTTACAAATTTTTTCCTGATATTCAAACTTTAAAAATGATGACCATCAGTCAGTGAAATGAAGAAAAGTTTTAGTCCGAGGTTTCAAGAGGTAGTGGAAATCAGGCAATAACTAAGTATGTGAAAATGTTACAAAATGAAGCCTTTGAGAACTGCAGTAAAGATTTGGTAAGTTATTTACAACCCATATGCGCCATTCATAGATAGTTTGATAAAAGGATGACATACTGTTTAAAACAACAACAGAGACCATGGTAATCCAGAAAAATACCCCAGGCCACGCTGTACTATCTGCCATTGCTAAAATGACTGTCAGCACAAACATTACCACCTGTATCAATAGTCCGCATACAATTCGTGCTGTTAAATTGCCCCTGTATGACAAAGAAATTATACATATATGCTTACAGGTAGAGCGAACTGATATTCATAAGTTGTTAGATATAAGGGAAAAAAAATGGTTTAATAAAAGTTTCAAGATTGTCTCGTCATCTCAACTTTGCTTTTCTGAATTATTCATTGATCTATTTGGGATAGACAATCATCCAATTTCATTATGAATAAATTTCAGAAATTCAAATGATTTTCTGATCGTTTATCAAATATTTGAATGTTTTTTTCAAGAGGCTAAGTAAATGACTGAATCTACTTGCATCAATCTTCATTTTTAATGAATAACAAAATGGAAACAGTCATGAAGTAATCTAATACATGATAGAAGTAAGTAAAAGCCATTTGTTATGAGGATTACCAGAGATTTGAAAAGACTAAAAAACGTATGACTCTTCAGACGCACATCGAACGACCTCTCATAATCGATGTTAAGTGTCATTAAACTTGAAGATCAAGAATTGAGACAAATGATATTCATACAGATTGATATTTTTCGTGCTTGATAAAAGTATTTAACTTTAAGTTTACTGTTTACGAAAATACGTCAGAAGTCTTAACTACTTTCGTGTTGTAAGTGATGGACAGAATATATTGATCAGCTTATGCATGGTGGAAAGTGATACTGTGTGAATATAGTGATTTGAGCACAGCGTGTGCGTATTTGATTATGAGATAATGTAAATATAATTATTATATGTTTATCAAAAAGATTTTAATAGTTACGAACCGTACTTGGAGAAATACGTTTAACCAATTGAAAAGTAAATTTGGAACTTGTGCACAGAGTGTTAAGGACGCTAGAAAATTCGATCCGTAGCCTGAATCCGCCCCTCCCATCTTGTAGCTAGTAAAGTACTGTGCAAAAATCAAAATAAATTAAGCAGAGAACAATCATCGATTTATCAAATTTAATTCAATGAAAGAGAGCTGTGTTTTTAACTTTTAGCTATTCTCATGTCTCATGACTAAATGCCAGGGTGTATATTTGGTGATAAGTTTAGAAACTTTACATTTATTCTCAAAGTAAAGCCGTGTGATTCAATGATTGGTAATAATCTGAATGTTGTGTAGAAAGATTATTACTTAAAAGTTTTTCATATTTTCTTGTTCAAGTGAACAAGAGATTTTGTGGAGAGCTTTGAATGGCTCATAGAACCTTGCGAAAGACTTGGATAATAGATAATATTCAGCTAATATGTATTATACGATTTCATAGTTGAACAATCGATTCACTTGTTGTTTTACTCCAATAATAATGATAAATAAATCCTTACAGTTTTGGCAGTAATGAACATATTCCACGGCATCAAGCTACCAATTCCATGTAGTAGAAATATTAGTGCGACTAATTTCCACCTGCAAATAAAAAGGAAACAATATTGGCATGTCTTGTCTTGATATTCAGAGGATAGGAGGCCCCACTTAATGTCTCTGTGGAATTGGGATTTTGCATCCAAATTTTTTTTTATCTTTTGGGGGCGCATAATGTAGAATAAGCCAAAATAATGAGGACGTATTTTTTCTTTTCCGTTAAAAATGATCATTTCTCATGTTATTGGCAATTGAATTTCACTCATTTTGATATATGATGAATTCCACGCGAACCGGACAAAAAAAAAAACTTTTTCTCTCATTTTTGCATGAGCTTTAGTACCCTCAAAATTAGAATTTATCATGTATATAAGACATATGTAGCTATTTTTACCTATGGAAGCCGTGGTCCATTGCGAAACAAACGTGATTCGATGGGAAATTTCCCGAGCTTTTCGAAAAAAAATACGAAAAAAATCCTAAAAATGACG
Organism: Tenthredo livida; assembly: GCA_963992785.1. Lineage (NCBI taxonomy): Eukaryota > Metazoa > Arthropoda > Insecta > Hymenoptera > Tenthredinidae > Tenthredo > Tenthredo livida. The sequence continues at coordinate 18,401,634 of OZ023066.1, forward strand.
TAAGTGGATAAAAATAGAGTTTTGGATTGGAAAGTGATTTTTCGACATGTTTTCCGATAGTCAGGGGCAAGATCATGGACTCAGGTGAAAGAGGGTGAAGAATACTACAAATCACCACTCCATTACTTTTTTCATTCGACATACCGTTTCTGAGATATTTGCCTCCAAAGACATCAAAGAGCGTAATCAACCGGAAACTAGAAGAGCTCGTACACCATAGGTGAAAATAGCTACATATGTCTTATATACATGAAAAATTCTAATTTTGAGGGTACTAAAGCTCATGCAAAAATGAGAGAAAAAGTTTTTTTTTTTGTCCGGTTCGCGTGGAATTCATCATATATAGATATATCTTAACATGGGTGACGTCATATTGTTGTAGTTTTCAATCTGTTATATCAACGGCAATTTTGGTTGGATCAAAAAATTGAAAAATGCGTCGCGAATGGTTTTTCCAAAACTACTAGAATATGAAATAAAAAAAAATCATGCAAAAACCCAATTTGGAAAAGAAACAATGACTAAACAACCATCTGATTTACCTATCGGTCGGTGGATTTATTTCAAGGTCTGCTTGGTCCATGGTAACTCCTTTGAAATTCAATTCATCCTCAGTTTTACCAGTACCTTCCCATCCTGGAGAAAGTCGTACTGGGACAGTACCTAAAATATTGTCAATTATTTAGATCTAAAATTCTCGATTATTAATTGCCGTAATGAATGAGAAGGTGCGTATAGTTTGCCAATTGAGGAATGATTGACTTGTAACACGGTTTCACTGTAATGATCTTTAATCTTGATTAACTTGTTGAAATTTTTTTTTTTTTTCCGGTAACATAAAGACTGAAATAATGATTATGAATGAAACTTTTGTTAGAACCTATTCCAAGTAAGTCGAGTAAACGATTATTTTCCATATTGACTATGGCAATGTAAGTATATTTATATAATAAGTATATCTAAGTGATATTCTCTGACCTTTTGGACTGAATTTGAAAAATGATAATGTTTCAATGTTATTTTCAAATGGGCTTGTATAATTAGATGATTTATTACTACAATACATATCTGTATATACATACTCGTGTTGTAATAAGGATAAGTTAAAGCCAGTTCCAATAGATAGTAGAAGCAGCGATAGTGCTAACCGAAGCTTTGTAACATGATAGTAGAGTAAATTTGCAATATTAGCAAAATTGCTGCCTTCTAGAATGTGGCATTGCATGCAATTTTCACAAAACGTCACCGTAAATATGGAATGTAAGATAATAATGGGCTACTGTGATAATTATGTAGGAAAAAATAGATTAATTACCAAAAGCAATTGGACGATCAAATGTCTTATAGGATGTGTGAGAGCAATTTGAGGGTGGAAAAACGCGATATACCTCTCGATTTCTGTCATCTAAAATTACCGAAAATGTAAACAATTATTTTCGAATGAACGTCGATTCAAAAATTCTATATAACTTCTGTGACAATGCGTATGTTCGATCGTAAATAACGTTTCAGACAAATAAAACATATTTCACGACAGCCAGAGCAAGTAGCGAAAACATAATATTTACCTAAATACCAAAAACCTGATAAATAAATATCTTTCGTTACAGAATAGTAGAATTTATATTCAACTCTTCTTCTTTAGATAAAAAAACAGAGATAAAACTAAGTATCATAAGATTCACATGATAGAATTTTTTGCGTCAAAACTAATAAGATTGTATACACAAGTCATACAATCGCAACAATTCAAAGAGCTCCTGAAATGTGTGTAAGTGGTATTGCACTCTGGTAACCTCAGGAAGTAGAAGAGCAATAGCATTGAATAAAGCATCATGTAATATGTTGTTGATTCTACTTAATAATTAGATAAATAAACAGCCTTGGTTCTATTTTATGTTGTTACTAATGAATTGATCAGAGTAAGCATAATTGATTCATGAATAGCAACAGAATGATGAAGAAACAAAAGCAGAATGTTTGTTGTCGAAGATTCAAGAAATCCAGATAAAATATTATCATGTGATTGGTTGCAGTCTGCGCAACCAGAGCAGAACTTGTTCGGTCGTCCACTCAAGGATAAATCCAGATACTGTGGGGCAGCAGAAGTCAAGGTACGTTCAAGAGGTTTGATAAACCCTGGGTTTGTTTCAGCCTTTACGAAGCAATAAATCCCCTGCTAATCTCTAGCTTGGAATAGTGATCGACAATAAAAGATAAGATTTGAAATACACATCAGGTATGCGAATTGAAGCAAAATTTCAGCCATGCAATTGACATTAAGAAAATTTGATTATCCTACAAATAGATGAACACAAATATATTACAAGTATAGCATCGCAGATGTACCAATGAATACAAGATGTTATTCAAACTATTAGTGATAATTACAATGGGGCAAGAGGTTATCCATTTAGTCTTGGAGCCTAACATAAAATACATTTATTGTAGTATTGAATTAGACTGCCCCAGAGGGCAATCTTTGTACACACGCTATGATTCGGAGAGACATTCATTATATTAGAGTAATAGCTGTATAGCTATATGTATATATGTAGTATGTTAGTAGGTATGTAGCTATAAGCTTTAAGGCAAGCGTTGAGAAGAGGCAAAAGTAACTATAGTGAATGACAAACGGGTAGATATAATGATAATAATTCAAGAATAACTTATCATTCGATATAATAATCGTATAATACGTCGTAGGGGTATGTCATTATATTTGATTACCTTTCGCCAGCAACGTTTTTTCCTCGTGGTCAGCGCCGAATTCTTTTTTAGCGTAGCTGCCCGACATGTTTGTACGAATATTCTTTGTTTATAAAACTTATTAAACGCGATTTGTCGAGAATACGAAATGTGATCAACACATATCGGTTGAAGTCGAGTTCTTAGTGAAAATGAAAATAACAAAAGAATAATAATAAGTAATTCGGATTCGCGCGCAAAAATTAAGGGTGGATCCTCTAAAGTTTAAAAAAACAAAAAAAAAAAAGCATTACTTTTCACTATGAATACATCCGATATAAATTATCTTTCATGAATAACCTCTTATAAGGATCTATTGCGTGGGAGATTGTTCACACTTAAATGCTAATATTAAATATAACAGAGCGCTGGAGAGACTGGTGCGATCCACGTTTTTCTTGTGCACATGCACATAACTTAGCTGAGGTTGATGCGTGACCAAGTTGATTGCCAACTTGCGCACTCGACAATCCCCACTCGAAAAATCCGAAGTACGCACTTTGTGCACGTCGTTTCTCGCGAGCACTGGTTTCTAGTGATTATCTGGTGACTTTGATTATTACTATAAATTCAAATTCAAATTCCAAATTTTTTTTTCTTAAAATTTCACAACTTGTTGATTTCTCAACCGAAAACAAACGAACACGTACTTTTTCTTTCGATTGGATGTTTTCTTCTGTTTCCTACTACTAGTTGAAGTTTTCGAAATTTCGTTTGATTGTATGTACTTTACGATAAAAAAAAGTAATTTTAATCCGTTTGTTACCTTACCTTGTTTCAGTTTCATGGAATATCCTGTATCCCCATGCCCTGTCTTTACTTGAATGTAAAAACATTGCTTCGATGTTAGGTAATAAACACAATTGCAGCGTTCATCTATATCAACTGTTATTATTGGTCGCTCGCTGTAATACAAAATATAACATTTTCTCTCACTAAGACAATATCGCTACTTTCCTTAAACACATACTTATTTACAACAATCATCAACATCAATAGTAGTTTTCTGTAATGTTGTTACTATTTCATAGATGTATTCCAGTATTCGAATATTCATTATTATTATTTCATTCTGGAAACGCGTTTGATAATGAAAATATAGTATATTCTGAAACCGAATAACTAGTTCTCAAGAATATCATTAAAAATAATTTCAACCCGTAGCATTCTGTACATTTTCGTTCATATTAAAACTCAAATATTGAATATTTCAGCCCCAAGTCTCCATTTGGTAGCGTCCACTCTTCTCTAATTGACCAACATAATTTTCCGCTTCAGCATCCGACAATTTTCCAATTTTTTTTGTAAGAGAGACAAATTCTTCTCGGACATTTGCTGGCATATTTTTGGAGCTACCAGCCAAGTAAATATTCGCGCCATTTTCGAGAAAACGCCAACAAGTATCTCCTTGCTCTTGTATTTTGTGTTGGACGTATCTGAAATGAAGAAACCATAAAAATTAGTTAGGTTTCGCTGTCCTGTCCTCCCAATTTAGTAAACTTACATTTTGTGATCCTGATCTCTTGAGAAGGCGCAGAAGACAATCAGCTTGTTATTTTTTACCAACGACTCAAACTCTTCTCTGCAATGATAATCCTTCAGCTCATTCCTACATCCAAAGAAGAGCAAACAATCCGACAAGTCAGCGTGCATGTTGACTTTTTCTAATAAAAATGATCTAAACGGTGCTACACCAGTGCCAGGACCGATCAAAATAGCAGGCTTTGCGTAGTTTAGATCGAAAGTTCCTTTTTGGATCCAAAGCCTAGTTTCATCGCCTAGTTTTAGACTGGCAAGCCAATTTGAGCATAAACCTAATCTTGGTTCAACCAGTTTTGTTTTATATTTGACAACGGCTACTAAGATGTCAATCTGATTTGGTGTTTGTTTCAAGCTGGAGGCGATACTGAATGCTCTAGGTTTTACCGGACACATGATTTCGAACAATAATTCAGCGTTCAATTTCTTAGTGGCATTTGGAAAGTCACTCAAAACTTCGACGATATTTCTTCTGGGCCTGTTAACATAGTTGTACAACTCCTCCTGCCCACTCGGGGTGGTAAATTCTATCAATTTCTCCTTTTCTAGTTCGCTGTCAGTTATCAGACTCAAAATCTCCATCGTATACCTTCTCGGCTTATAATTCAAGTCCCAATACTGTTCCGCAACTTCTTGCAGAGTAAGTTTTTTCCTCAATACATCAGGGACTCGTATCTCACGAGTATTTACACTGATAACTGTGCCCCTATCCAAAGGTACATTGTTACTTCTTAATACATCAAAGAACTGATGTACTTTATCAGCCGAATTCCTAGGCGTAAAGTATACAACGTCTCCCGGACTATAATGGACATCCTCAACTCGGAATTTTATCAATCTAACGTCCTGAAAATGATCGATAGAAGAAGTTCGAGTGTTTTCTAAAACTCTTCCTACTCTAATTTTCTCATCCATGCATAATTGTTCTCTATAAATATCTCTGTGTATAGTCGTGTCGCCAGAGTCAACAGAGCGGCAACTTAGATCGTCCGTAATTTCCACATCAAATTTCATGATGATATTTTTTTCACTGTTCATTGGCAACCTTGGTGGAATACCAAACAACGATGATAATTTTGTCCATAACTGATCTGTCCAAGGTCCAGTAACGGCGTCGATACCAAGATCATGTTGATCGTCAGCTAATCCAATGGGGAGAATTTCTCTTCCACCTAATTGAGCCAGTCTTCTGTTTAATTTTTTAGCAGCGAAGTTGTATTTCTGGTAAGAACTATCCCCCAACCCTAGAACTCCGTATCGCAATATCTGTAATGAATTTGTCGGCAAGTTTTTCCTCAGTAAAAAACGCCAGAATTTTTTCATGTTAGTTGGCGGATCGCCCTGGCCTGCGGTTGCCACTACGAAGATAACTATGCCTTCGAATATCAAATTTGTTACGTCATACTCGTCCATTGACATTACGGAACAGTTTGCACCAATTCTATAAAGAGAGAAATGAAGATATATCATCGCAGCTTGATATTGGAGAGCAAATCTTTTCAGAAGTCAAGTGTTGGGTAGTCGGAAAAAAGTTGACAAATATTACAGATTTGATTATGCAATCTGTATTTATGTGCTAACAGATGTAGGTATGTGTAGTGTTGAAATCTGTTTATTTATCGATGTGATAAATAGGGCAGAAGCTGACTTGGTGATATGAATAAAATGATACGTGCGGTTTGTTCGGTGTTGAAAATTACGCATCACATCGGTGTCTTTTTGGAATTGAAATAACACCGTTGCAACGAGATGTGTTACGACGGTCGAATGAAAAAATAATATGTGGCAGTAATATTGACAATGGTATTGTATCAATTAAACCTTTTGGCATCTCTCCAAATTTGTTCAGCCACATCCTGGGCCGTTCCGGTTTCACTTCCGTATAGGATGAGGATTTTTTCGAACATTTTAGAATTCGATTCTCCGATGAGAACGATCGTTTTTTTAGGGTTAAAGTTTTCAGCTGGCTGCTATCCTCTCGCGTGATAAATAGCAGACGACGCCTGACGTAGAAAATATAGTTCCTTGACCCCAGAATTGTTATTTTTGACATATCAAAAATATGTAGTGCTGATTGTTGGATGATTATAGGTATTATTTGACAAAGAAATGTCAAGGTCGAATGTCTGAGCCAAAGCCCATATGGCGTAGAGCCAGGAATTATAAATAAATGAATTTAGCGTGTAGTTATAGTTGAGTGTTCGCGCAAATTGCTTCGATATACATACATACGTACGACGCATGCCTACGTAAACGTTCGTTCGTTCAATTTGTCATATCGCGCAGAATGAAACTAGGAGATCTATTGATCGATCCGAGTTTAAATGACCAATTCTTTTCTACACAATGCCAAGAATTGATGTATGTATCAATAAATTACATAAGGAGCTAATTATATTAATGATGAAAAACGTGGAATGTATATATAATATGTATTATGTATAGCGATCTTCGAGTCGAACGAGTTACGTGTGTTCAAACACGGGATACGGATACGGCTGCACGATTGTAACGCCGCCAAACTAGAAAAATATATATAACGGGTGACGATGATGAGATATTAATAATGTGTCACGTTTCATTTAGTCAAATTTATATCGGAGTAATAATAATCGCTGACAATAATTATTGAGAGATATATTCGATTGATAATACCTGCGTAGTTATTATTTAAATAATAATAAACATTTATTAATAAGTCCGTTAGGCGCATAGAGCAGCTGGTATATTTGTTGATAGAGGTTGGTACGATTGCGTGTTTGCGAATGACTGTCAAAACCTACTTTCCCACAGCAAAATAGCTGCGAGGAAAATGACGATGTCCATCTCGTAGAAAATTTCTCTATCTTTAAAGTAGTGAGTCTAACGATCTAATTGTCAATTAATATTCGCGAATATATTTCTTATTTTTTGGTATTAAATCGAGATAAATTGTTAACCATTGTCAAAGTCCACGCAATACGTTGCAGTGGGGTGCTGGTCAGAGCAGTGTCCTTCGTCCCAGCTATTCTCTAACCAGTTTCACGATCGAATGGAGTATTCTGGCATGTAACGAGCTCAAACAGGACCTCGGGCATCTTCTCCGAGGCAAGGAATATCACATAGATTCAACATCACCCTAAATCATTCAATATATTTATCAAAATCCTTCAAGGTTAACAGTTTTCTGTTTCTTTGATTTTTTTATTTGTTTTTTTTTCTTTTTTTTTTTAATTCTTATTCTTATTATTCTTATTATTATTATTATTATTATTATTCTCATTATTATTATTCTCTTCCTCTTATTCCTATTCAATTTTTCGATTATGTCTCGTGTGTATTGCATTTCATGTTTACACACGCGCACACACACACACACACACATACTAGTGCGTCGCTTTTTTTTTTTTTTATTATATACATGATATATAATTCGACTGTTTCGTAAAAAAATGTCAAATATTTGTCATTTCCCAATGGAGAAAAAAAAAATTGAAAAATTGAAAAATTGAAAAATTGATAAGTATCCGTCTCATGTGTTGATTAAAAAACTGTTTTCTTTCAATTGTCTTTAATATCGAATTTGTTGTGAATTTTTTCATTAAATAACCGTTCTTGTTCTTCTTTTTTTTTTCTTTCAATATTTCAGATAACGGCAGCTGCTAGTACCGATATCCTTGGCGCAGCTTCTGTTCCGTCAAAACAACCGTCAATATGTTTGACACGTGACATCAGCCGTAACATGATATAAATATAAAAATTAAATTTCTAAAGTAATTTTTGACGTATGGTTGAAAAAAAAAAAAAGAAAAAAGAAACTAAAGGCCTTCTACAGGAGAAAATAAAAGTTAAATTTCTTTGTAAAGTAGCGAATGCTCTTTTCGCTTTAGAAACGAACGGAATAATTTTTGCCTCGCCGATGATAGGGATAAGAAAAATTATATTAATAAAGCAATAGTTCTATCGATCTGATTGAACCAGAGTTGCTATATAAAGCAAAATTTAGAAACAAATATAAATAAGGGATTAAAATGAGTAACCAAGGAGAGCAAACAGAGGGTAAATGGAACTGCGAGTATTGTACATATGAAAATTGGCCCTCCTCTTTGAAGTGCACAATGTGTAGGGGCGCGAAGCCCTTGTTTGGCGAGGACATTTATCGTTTGCGAGATCCGAGCCCTCAGAGGTCAAGTTCTAACGTCGCGTCTGGTCCAGTGCCGCAAATAAGTCAATCGACCGACTCCTGCAATCTAAGTCCTCAAAATTATAGCCAAAATTTGCCTTCGGGAGGTAAATGGGCCTGCGACTTATGCACCTACCTCAATTATCAAAACACAAATCGCTGCTCGCAGTGCGGACATAAGAAATCCTTAAATCATACGCAATCCATACACTCTACTGCCTCAAATTTGCACGAACAACTCGCTCCGCTCAGGCTGGGTGATCCGCCACCTAATTCCGGTTCTAACGTTCAGATAAACACTCCGTTAATTAATTTACATCCTGAAAAGTACTCCAATGCCCAGTTGAACGCACCGCTGACTAACACGCAGCCAGAGAAATGGTCGTGTCCTTCATGTACCTATGAGAATTGGCCAAAGGCTACTAAATGCATAATGTGCACTCATCAGACGGAGAAAGTTAGGAGAGAAAGGTCCATCACCAATCTAGGGCTCATCTTGCCTAGTCCAGAGAGGGACCAATGCCAAAAGGGCCTTCCGTCGCCACCTCACACTCCCTATATCCACCAAACTCAGCGAGATGAAAACTTGGCAATGGCTAAAAGGTAAGTTTCTCTACATGACTTTGGCCACCACAAAAATTGGCGTTATTTTTTCCAAAATCACTCTGACGGGATAGAAGAACTTACCGGCTCGTTTATTTCTTGTTACTCAATGTACATTTTAAGTTATACTAGTTATATATGAAGGAGCTTGAACTTACTTGGAAATTTGCTCAACACTTGCTAGCAGCAAAAAGAGGACTCTGAAAAACTTTATGAAATGTTGATGCTAATTCTCAGCATTGTTTTTGTCATGTGTGAAAACATGCAAAGTTTCATTAAGTTTTTTTGACTACATGCTAGGAATGTAATCTTGTTACTTGTCTAGATTACTTGTATTTTTATACACAATTAGAAATCTTTCCAGATTCTAGGGAGCTTTGTCTTGGAAAAAGTGTTCGGCGAAGGGTATATTTCACATCGTTCATCGAGACTTTTAGAAATTTCGAAGAAACTTTGTAAAATTATGAAATTTTTTGGTAAACCAGTAATATACAGAGTTAACGTTAGTTAGCAGAGTTAGCAGAGTTAGTCTTCTATCCTTGTGAGCAAGTAACACTCTCTTGTCCGCAACGTTTACAAAAACCAGGCTGAAAATCGAAAATTAAATTCATCAAATATCATTGGTTTGCCGCTGAATTGCAACAACGTAAAATACAGGCCTGTACTCTCCAATGAGCACTTTACAAATCCGAAATAATCTCGAATTGTATCGCGTGACTAATGGAAAAAGGGCGTAAGCGACGTAAAGTGCGATTTCAATGGCAAAAGGGCGTATATTTTTTTTTTTTTTCGCCAATCGATAGACAATCGGTTGAAATGGAAAAAGCCGCTGTTTTTTTTCCAGCCTAAAATATAAAGGCAGAAGGGCGTAAGCGCCGTTAATACGCCTTTCTGCCAGTAACCATTTTTCGGGCTAATGCCAAAAAGGCGTATTCGCCAAAATTGACTTTTGACAAAAAGCGGACTATTTCTGGCGGATGCACTCTTCTGGCATTAACTTCATAAAAGAAATCATGCCGACTAATGTCAGAAGGGCGCATCCACCAGAAAATAATTTTGGCCTATACGCCCTTCTGGCATTAGCTTTCTGAAAAAAATCATGCTGACTAATGCCAGTAGGGCGTATCCGCCAAAATTTGTTTTGGACCTGAACATTTTTGGGGAATACGCCCTTTCGGCATTAGTCGGCACGATTTTTCTCATGAAGTTAATGCCAGAAGGGCCTATCCCCCAAAATTTGTTTTGGACGAAAATCTGAACATTTTTGGGGGATACGCCCTCTTGGCATGAATTCGACTGACTTTTCTTAAGAGTTCGGGGCGTATCTGTGGCATTTACGCCCTTTTGCCTTTATTTTTTTTCACTTTTCAATGTTGACGTATTTTTCCGTTTCGACGAATTTCCAGTCGAATGACGCAAAAAAAAAAAAATATACGCCCTTTTGCCTTTAAGAATTACAGAAGGGCGTAAACATGTCGCTTACGCCCTTTTTCCATTAGTCACGCGATATCTAAGAACACAAGTAATCAGCCGTGGTAAAGCTGACTAGGAGAATATCACACCTCCGGTTCATCGATCTTGACCAAACTTATAGGGGTGTTTCCTTGAGCCAAAATATCAAGTACCTGCTGAATAACTCTCCCGAATGGGCCCTTACTCTATCAATTTACTTAAATGTAGAATAGAAATCAGCGTAACCTGGGTTTTCCCCAATTGCCAAGGAATAACCAGTTTTTGTGCTGCGTTATGAGATTCTACATTGCACTGAATATTTATAAATATTTATAATTTATGTACATTCAAGTGGATTGATAGAATAAGAGCCCATTCCGGAGAGTTATTCAGCAGGTAGTTGAAATTTTGGCTCAAGGAAACACCCCTATAAGTTTGGTCAAGATCGATGAACCTGAGGTGCGATATTCTCCTAGTGAGTCAATAGAATAATTATTCACTGCAAACCAGTGATTTAAAATTAAATGATAATTATTTTTCTAATGATGGCAAATAGCCTGGATAATAATTCACAGCATAATTGCAGCCGCCAGTTCCACTCATTGTCATAAGATAAAAAATTCCAAATCATTTTATAGTCTGACTATGAGCATGACTTATGTGCATAAAACTTGCAGAGTTTATTTGTATTTCTATGAATGGGAATAAGTTGAGTGAACAATGAATATGATGAATCATCCTATTTTTGTCTTGTGGTTACAGAAGTTCTCACAGATTCGACAGAAACGATAGTCTCCCCGCTCCACAATCACCTAACAACTGTGAATACGAGCGTAGATTGAAGCAGCTCAGACGTCATACAGACTGGTGCTGGTTGAATGCATGCCTCGGCATAGTTGAAGGAGATAATGCACCTGTTGAAGCTTATTTGGCTAGCGGTGGAGATCCTGCTCGTCAATTGACGCATTCCGAAGTCCTGCTATTGAACAGGAGCAGCGCCTTTGACGTGGGACATACTCTAGTTCATCTGGCAATTCGGTGAGCATAAAGATATCGTGAATGTCTCAATTTTGATACCATTTAATCTGTTGCTTGGGTTTGTTGTCGATATCTGTTTCACAATTCACCAGATAGTGAACTTGAATTATTGCTGAACTTCCAAAACTTGAACTTTCAAGACGAGAATATGTTTCATTTTTAGATTTAGATTTATAAATCAATATTCCTTCAATGTCTTATTATTCTAAATTACTTATTGCGATGTATCATTTCAATAACCACAAGCGTCTTCATCTCCAGATTCCAACGAGAGGATATTCTAGCCACGCTGTTGTCACAGATCGAAGGCTCCGGTTCGGGAGTGAAAAGGGTGCCGAGTTATGTGGCCCCAGATTTAGCAGCCCAGATACGTCGGCATGTGACCAATAGCATCCGGCTACGCAAAGGCTCTTTTCCATGCTGTTTTGTTACAGACATGGCTACCTTCGCTCTACCCGCCGAGGTTATTATAATTAGTTGGCGAGCATGTTTATGAATGTGAAATAGCCGCATGATTAATGTGTTATGTTTTTTATTTATAATAATAATTCTGATGTAGACATGTTCGTTGAATAGCAAATGCCAGTAATTTATATTACAAGACTTGAAAATAAGAATTGTTGAAATTAGACCTTACAGATTTGATCATTAAATATATAAATAAGGTACTATTAACTTTGGATTTGTAATAACAAATAAGATTAAGAAATAGTTTGATCAATTATAGGTAGAAGACCTGCCGAGCATAGTACAAGAGCAAATGCTCGAAGAGTTGCTAGACAGAGAGGCACAACAACAACTAGAAGGTGGAGGTGGAGAACCTCCAGCCTTGAATTGGTCTTTAGAGGTAACGGAAAGACTAGGAAGTAGATTGCACGCTCTTTGGAATAGATCTGCTGGTGATTGTCTCTTGGATTCTGTGATGCAGGCAACATGGGGTGTATTCGATAGGGACAACGCTCTGCGTAGAGCATTAGCCGATTCGTTACAGCAGGGTGGACAATTGTGAGTACTATATTATCGAATCATCTTATTATCATCTAATGAATATCTTGGATATTGTCCAATAGTTTCTATCCACGCTGGAGGGAATATGAGGCGTCACAAGCTTCGCGAATGCTAGACTTTACTCTGGAAGAAACTCAATGGCAAGAAGATTGGGAAAGTCTGTTAGCAACTGCGGCTCAACCCGGTAGTGCGCTCGAGCAATTACATGTCTTTGCATTGGCCCATATATTACGGAGACCGATAATAGTTTATGGTGTTAAATACGTCAAGAGCTTTCGGGGTGAAGACATAGGTCAGTTGCATCGAGTAATCCATCTCCTCGCTCTTAAGAAGCCCGATAAAGTTGGATATATGCTGCTATCTGACTCTTTCTCTATCCACCGCTCTATTTTTATGAACACTAATGATTACAGGTTACGCAAGATTCGAAGGAGTCTATTTACCATTGCTGTGGGAACCGTCCTTCTGTATTAGATCACCAATCGCCCTGGGCTACACGCGTGGTCATTTCACAGCTCTAGTGCCTATAGAGCCTTACCCTTCGTCGAGAATCCCTCCCTTAGCTCCGCATGCGGGCGTTGGTGTTGGCGGTGTTGGTGCTATACCACAAATGCAGATGCAAACAACGTTCATGCCGCTGATGGACCGGGATCGGAAACTTCTACCAATCCACTTTCTAAGTCCTGAGGAAATTGGCCGTGAGGAAACTATACTGAAACAGTGGCTTGACGTCTGCACCACAGAGGGTGGCATTCTGGTAGCTCAGCAAAAACTTCACAAAAGACCTCTACTTGTTGCCCAAATGCTTGAAGAGTGGCTCAACCATTACCGAAGACTTGCGTGAGTATACGCCAACTACTGAACTTCGCATAGTTACATCTGGAAGGGAATTGTGATAACAATAGCGACGATAAAATACAAGTGTAAAAAGGCCATTATGACATACACCTTGAGATTATTAAAAACTTGAGTATGAGTATGTGAATAGTTTGTTTTTCGAAGATAAGTGAGTTTCTGTAATACGCCAACGCTGAGTGAGAACCAAAGACAAACTATTCAACGATTGTAAATTCTGAAAACACCGATATTGCTATATGAAAATCCGATGTTCTTTCAGACAGATGAACAATGCTCCATTTTCTCGACCAGCAACTCTCCAAGACTACAGCAGTGACGGGGACACAGAGGACGAATAAGAACGAGCTAAGATAATCTATAAAAGCTTGGAACTTTGTGAAAATTAATTTGTTTGTGTACCAGCGAACAAAACCAGAACTGTACAACAAGGTCTGCTTGGGTTCAGCGATATAGGAATACCGAGTCACTGTGCCTAGAGTCCTAGACTACGTAATATTACTTATGTACGGTGCGAGTATGGAGTTTAAAACTTCGAATATTAATTATCCTCTAATTAAATATTTGAATCCTTATTGATTCGATCTAGTAGTTGCATTGAATAATTGCGAATTAATATCTTATTAATTTATTAACTTATTCGAATTTTTCGCACGTGAAACGTCGTTAGTACGATTTTCTTAGTTCATCCATTTCATTTAGTTACAGATTATCGCCAAATAGCAGTAATAAATTACCGAACATCCGATCGATGATTGAGTAGTCGAATTCATTGATTAAATTTGAAAAATTTTACCAAATTTTATTCGTTCTTCAAACTAGAAATTAGATAACGCCATTAAATTACGCACCACCTTGTGGTGATTAAGCCGTCCTAGACAAAGCGTAGTATCTATGTATTCAATATCTTGGACATAATTTATACTCTTTCATTTGAAGATGTTACACTTTCCGAAATATGAGAGATCAGTGCCCAACGTATGTAATGCCGAACGAGTCAGTTAACACCTGCAGTTGTATCCAGAGCTTTTATAACATAGCATCTTACAATTCCCTCAACTCGACTGAGTTATTTTTCTTATTTTCTCAAAGTACATCATATATCGACAGGTTTCACAGATTGGAACCTGTGACGAAGAACACGTTTTCGAGATTCAGGGTATTCGCGTTAATCCTTGCAATCTTGAAACCTATAACTTGGATCAGTAGTTGGAAGGAATTAATTTGGTATTTCTTTTTTTTTTATTTTTTATTTTTTTCTTGTTTATGACAAATTTATCATAGTTTTTGTAATAATACTTGACTATTTGAGAATAAATACTTTAAGTTTCTCAACAGTGAGGATGAAAACATGCTTTATTCAAGTTATAAGATAAGATCCTCAGGCTCTGTATATAACTAGGGATAAGCTAGGGATAGATCCTTCGCTTGGGCGAGATGTTAAATGAATCAGACTAGTATTTGAATTTTTCAGCTTCTTAGTTATATTACGCAAGTAGAAAGATATGTTTGCTTTGCATAAAGGCCGTTACACAGGTCCAACAGTTACACTGCTTCTGAGCCTTAGGTTTATCAGCGGTATTGAAACCACAATGATTATTATAAAAAGATGAATGCAGAAGGAAAACGATTGACCACCGTTTACGAACAATAAGAGATGCCTGTTGTGGTCCGATGACTTGTACATCCCGTGTTCAGAACGTAGTACAAGCGATCACTAATCCAAATGATAACCCTAATCAAAAAAGTACAAAAAACGCAAAAAGCGTCAGTTTATTTACCAAGATTTGCTTATTTCATTCTTCGTTTTTACTAATTCTAATGTAGGGTCTAGTCTTATTAGCACTGTCGTTTTGCAATCACAATGTGATCTAATTTAGTAATTTTTAAGAACTCACAAACATTAAATAGAGAAAATATTCAAAATATATAAAGGAAAATTCATTTCTCGATTACTACCGTACAATATATTAAGAGTATAACAATATAGTAGAGTGTGAACTGCAGAGAATTTTGTGATATTTACAGCGCAGTTCCTGATCTTCTTTGCTGATCTTATTCGGAAATACCCAATTGCAGTTTTAGTACCTTACTAACGCCAAGTATTTTCTTCAATATCTTCCGACGCATAATTCTCATTGATGTAAAAAAGTACAACATGAAGGCGTAAATGTTTCGAGACATTATGTGACGGTAGTTATTGAAAAAATTTTTATATTTTTTCTCTTATTGTTGTACTCCTAAGCTGTTTGCACAGCATTCCTTTTCCTATGTTATTTGGTAAAAAAATGTTATCAAGGCATAAGAAATGGAATTGAGGACAATGAATTTAGAGGAAGAAGAAGAAGAAGAAGAAGAATAAATAAAAATAAAAAAATAAAAAAATAAAAAATAATAAAATAAAAAATAAAACATTGCAAATCTTATTAGTTTAGGCGATTGTTTTTCGCTCGTTGCTAAGACTTCTTGGCAGGAGGAAGGGGGAAGGAGGAGAAAGTTTGAATTGGTTGAAAATATAGAAGGCTATATTAATATAGAGTATATAAAATGGATTATATTGAATAATATATCGATGTACAATAATTCTAAATCAACATTGATTATTACTATATGAATACCTAAGAGTAAAACACAATTTATGACAGAAATTTTTTAATCGTTCACGTATCACCCAACAACTATCATAATCTAAAAATCAACAGTCATCAAGATGAAAAAATACGAACAACCAGTAGTCATTATTTATATTTAAAATTCACGACCTGTTATCATTTCAGTCTTTCGCGATTACCACTATCTCTATAATTCTCATCATTTCCACGACAGTCAATATTTTTCGATACTTTGAAGTTGATTTATTCTATTCTATCATTGGCATAGTTGATGGAAGAAAAAAAAAGAAAAAAAAAAGAAAATAACATTTCACACGTCCAATGCAATATTTTTTATCTACCGAGGGTCCGGTTGACCTAATTTTTCTAGAAATTGAAAGAAAAAAATGTAACTATATAGTTCTCAGTGGATTAACTACAATTATTCTGTACTGTGTCTGCTTCTGCCGTATTGTTGTCTTGAACATTCCACGGTATTATTTCGGAACGATTACTACGCCGGCCAAATGTACGCTAAATCTAACTGTCTACTGATCGAAGAAATCAGTTGATATATCCGATAACAGTCAACGGCTCTAGATAGGTGAGGTTTGAAAATGAAACCTGATTATTTGAACTTCGCGGGCGCAGACCTGCTTTCGGGGTTCACATGAGTTCCTGCAAAATGCAGACTCGCCTCGCGGCGGATCGGATTGGTTCGTTCGGCAGTGTACGTCATTGGTTTTCGGTTGATTTAGGTCGTGAAAGATACGACGAGTATACAACTGGAAGGACGGATGTTACCCTATCATTGATACGAATGATGAAATCCCAATTTTTCTAGCATAGCGGCTAAGCTGGGCTAAGCTTCGCTCGCACAATGGGCCCGGCAAATATTATCTTCTTCCATGGCTTTGAATAAAATTCGGTTAGCATGAAATAGTGTCAAAATGACATGTCCCCCTCTCCCACCACATCCCTTACCAATCCCCACTCTGTACTGCGCGCTTCTGACTGTGCAGTGATGTCGGACAGCGAGCGTGTTGCGAGATGATTGTTCCTCGGCTTTGAGTGATTTTCTAAGTGAAATTTAAACTCGTTTTTTTGACTAATCATAGTTCGTGATTTGCCATGACTATCTGAGGTCTGTGGGTGACTCTTCTTCGGTGTCTCGTTGTTGAAAAGGGTTGAAAAATGGGTGAGTCCAAGTGCCGGCTATAACTACAACGACTACAGCCTGCATACGCCCCTACGAGATTTCTTGTACTACCATTTCTGCTTGTTATTCACAATATTAAACCGCTGCGAGACATGGTAGCAGTGACTCGGATGTTTTCACAACATCCATATAACAACTATAATTAGGAAATTATTAGATTGACGTTTCCTAGGATGCCTTTTTTTTCCCTTTTATCTTTTTTCTCTCCTCTTCGCCGCTATTTACGTCCCGAGTCCGACCTGCATTCCTATCTGGAGGGTTGGGCACGTTAACTACAATTTGTGCTATTGCATTCCCCCTAACTTTTCGAGAAGACGTCGTCTACGCTTGTTTCTTCAATTGTTTTCTTTACATTTCTCAGAAATATCCGCTGCCGCGCAGTGCCCATTTTCTTTAAAGAAGTCAAGAGAACATTCCCGATTCGCGATTTTACACACGTTAGATATGTGTATAAATAGCGCTTTTCGGAGCACCAAGTAAACTCTGCGGAAAACATCATAGTACACCCAAATCTTGTCTCTACATCCTAAATATACAGCAATTGAATGAAGTTATACATTTGTATTGATTTTTCGTACCCCATGTATTTCCGAATGTCTAGCACAGGGGGGCAGTACTACCTACTGCAATAAAACGATTAGGTATAACCTTTATTGCCCGAACGATACGAACTTTGTGAATTCTACTTCGTAGGTAATCTGCTACCAACCGTTTTGCTTGCATTTGCTACGTGATAAACATATTGCATCGAACTTGGAGACTAAGCTAAATCATTAAGCAAGTAATAGTCCACAGATGTATGTAGGTGTGTACAATACGTCGATGTAATGTAATCTTTTATAAACACACGTAAGCGCACCTACCATTGAAACGACTTCTTACGTAACTATAACTTCGAGTATACATAGACGTCGGAAGGAGTTTGTTTAACTTATGTTATAAACATTTTATCTGAAATATTAAGGATTCGATAAGATAAAATGAATTTGGCAAACTCCGTCAATGGCATTTTTGTCAAGAATACAATATAGTTCTTCTCCAATACGCGTCCAGTAATCGTGCTGGTCGCTGTTGACCTCCTGCTTATAATTTCGAACATATAAACGGTACGCTGCGGTATGAAACATAAAGTCAGAAGTTTTTCACAAATCTTGTTTTTGCAAACGGAAGTAATCGTTCGGCAATAATTAAATATCTTGATTACTTTTAGGTGTAATTTAAGATGTTACTTATTACAAGCATAATTGCATATTACGTAATCTTCAATGTACAAGGATTATTCAATTTCGTGACCAAGTATATTGAGGCGGAAACCGAGCAGCACAAGCTATTCGTCCACATATTTGCGGATACCATAAGGGCTTGAGCTGTCTTATGAGTGAATGACTGACTGAGACGATTTATTTTATTCATTTAACTCGGCATTACGCTCTGACGATGAAAAATTATACGTATGTAATTTAAGACTTTGCAATCTTATCTTTACTTAGAATTAGATAGCGCTGGTATGTTCTATATGTATAGTATATTATCAGTATAGGAATTACGAAACTTGAAAGGAGGCTGACCAGCCCTAGAAATCATATAGCACGTATATAGGGTATAAGTGGCAAAGGGCATGAGTCTCGAGATAAACATTCTTTCACGTTCGAAAGTTTGGCATCTAACAATAATAAACTGTATGCGAATATTTTCATAATTAGGGCGAAAAAAAAAATATATATATTTCCACGCCCAAAATCGCGGTCAAGTCTGTAAATACACAAATCTGATACGCTGTTATCGGATAATTTTGCGATTATTGTAAAAAGTATATCCTTGCTAGATTCGACACCGATTTGCAATCATACGTGCGATACGAGAATACGTATACGCATATCGTAACGAACAGTCTAATTAGCGGTGAAAAAAAAAAAAAAAAAAAAAAAATATGTCGGTGTTTAAAAAAAGGGCGGGTAGAAGTAAAGGCTCGCTGGCCAGCCGTGTTTGTCCTGGAAATTAAATTCATTATTATTGTAGGCAATAGCGCGAAAATGAATTACGGGAGGGGAGGGGAGGGGAGGGTAGGGTAGGGTAGGAAGGGAGAGATCAAATCGGCAGTTTGTACTCTTTACAGTCAATGCTGCAACGTTTCTACATGTACAGCAGGTAGCCCGAAGTCTATAGGTCGTGGTACGGACGTCAGCAATTAATACGGTTATAATCGGTTTCATTATATCGTTGGTTTCGTTCTTATCTTATCGCGCGCGGTTTTCAGAGGTGTGGAGTCGCCGCTTGCGGAACTACTTGTGTTGTCCGCGTCTTTCGGACTTACGTAACTTTTCGATTATTCCTGGATAAATATAAAATTAATAATTGTAAATATGAAAACTAAGGCGGACGAAAAGATCGTACGGGCGATTGAGAACAATAAATTAAAATCTCTGAATCACTGCAGTGATGGTGATAATGGTAAAAGTGAAGTGGGCCAAAGTTTCGGCGAGAAAGAGAAATCTTTGAAAAAGGGTGAGATCATACGTTATTATGGATATATGCGTGCGAATTAATCTCTTCGAAGCGATTTACGAATGAAATATGCATAATATATAGGTATATAGTATATTATAACGACCGAGGCCGCCAATGATATACCTTTACAATCAATTAGCGTGTTCCGAAATTAGTGCAGTAGAATACCCAATTACAAGGGTTATTTAAAAGTCGTACACATCTATTAGACAGCTATTAGCTGACCTCAGAAGTGCATTGGGTCATTATATTTGACCCCACTTGGCAGCATCCTATTTAACGAGACGTATGAATCATATTAACATATCATTAAGGCTTAGAATGACAATCGCCTACATAGATTCCTCAACATTTTGTCCAAAAAATTCAACTCGTACGATAAAAGTTTAGCCTCTGCGACATATGACGTCAGATTGAAGTGTTATTATGATGTCACGGTGTATTTTTACACCGCTATACATATCACAACGAGAAGGCTAATGGATATATACGGATACCTATATAATATACCTACATACATGTGCCGATTCTATACTGTTTACACGGCTATATGATCCCGATATACTTGTCCATATGATATTATAGCTAGTTTTTTTTGCCGATATTTATTTTACAAGAACTCGGCATTCCTGTGTGCTCAATTATTATAATATCTTTAGTAAAGAAAACAGTGGAATTTTATCGTTCAAATACAGTCAGAAAATTCCCATAGTAACTCAGCTGCAGTGTACCGCGCGGTCGACTTTCACACTGTTACGCTACGTTGTTACGTCTACCTATAACGTCGAATGGTTTCTCTTTTTATTTTTTGTCAGATGCGATGTTAAACCGGCACGCCTGACCGGCGGGGGGGAGAGGTTAGCATTGAGCTCTGATCGTGCTTGTTAAGAATGATATGACTCATGTACCTGACCCGTTGGATTGCTTTCGGGGATATCATTTTATTCAGAGTTTCGCGTTCGAGCCGCGATCCGTCTAGATTAGGAGGGTAGTGACTGTCATATTATGTATACACACACCTTCGGAGCTGAGATTTTCGAACGACTTGTATTCCGCGCATATAGAACTTGTATGAAATTTCATGAGTCCCGAATCCGAGAGTATGATTGCGGAAGCTTCGTTGATCGTCCCTGACTTGATATTGTTCATGAAAATATCTGCAAATGCTGTAATACAGAAAAATGTATTCTAAACTCGCTAATAAAGAAGCCAGATCGTACCTATATGATACATAATATTATTTCTTCGGTTTGCCAAACTCTAACGGTTTTTGATCAACGATAAGGTCTGTTGACTATTGAGCATGATACTTGGAAGAAGAAGAAGAAGAAGAAAAAAAAAAAATGTTAACAATCGTAACGAAACTGCCTTTTCTATGGAAATACACTTCAGACAAAAACGGTTGAAATAGTTCGAACCGTAAAAAAAAATAGTTCACTATTCTGTAGGCGACTATTTGAAATGTACCCTCAATTCGATTTTATCTACTTTTTCTAATTTGTAAAGCAATACCTGCATGTAGAATACGGATTGATTTTGGTTTTTCCTATGTTAGCATAAAAAAAAAAAAAAAAATCGGAGACCGAAGGTTTTTGGATCACGGTATAAGCTTTACTATACCTAGAATAATACTATAAAGATATGAAGTAAAACACGGAAGGCAATATTTTTCGAAAACGTTACAGATTATATCTCCTGAGAGATATTCTGACAATTTATGTATTGAGTTGAATAAAAACGGTAATCCATACGTTACTTTTTAAACTACTGCAGAGCCCATAATGAAGTATTGGTGACATTGCTATTTCTGATACGGAAAAAGAAATACGGTGTGAAATCAATTCGTTAGTTTTTTTTTTGCTATAAGTTATTCCGCAATTCAATCGAAATAGGTATCCGGCCTCAAAACTGCCGAAATTTTGTGTGAAGAGTAAATTTTGACTCGAATACTTTTACAAAGATTGTTCAAAGGCCGGATGATTTTTGTATTTCGAGTTTTTGGAGAGGCTGTAGATTTGTCGAGTCGAAAGATCGATGAATTACATGACAGCAACCTGAAGTAACAAATTTTCGAAAATCCATGATACTTTGGGTAAAAAAAATTGTAAAAAGATCCAAAGGGGTGGGTCAAAAAGTCGCATTATCTCATGACATTTGACATGGAATGCGCGCAGAACATGTCTACGATATTTATAAAGCTACAAGAAGGTCAATAATCCGTTTTTTTATTTGTTTCAAAGAGATATGCAGTTGAATGTTTATATAACCCGTAGATACGTAATATTAACAGATTTATAATTATACCCGTAATATATCGATGGTTGAAAAATCCCTCTAAACGTCTATTTAATCATTTCCTATAATGCTGGAGAAGTGTAATAAATTACTATGCAAACAGTCGACTATGTAATAACTGATACGAGCAACATAGAATAGAATGAAGTGAATATAACAGTCATATCGATCGGCTGTAATTGATGTTAGACTCTCTTTAGCTCCATGCAATTATCTGTTTCCTTGTTATTATTTTGTACATGTACACATGTCTATTAGCTACACCTTCCGTTTTCTCTTCCTTCCTTCCTTTCTTCCTTCCTTCCTTCCTTCCTTCCTTCCTTCCTTCCTTCCTTCCTTCCCTCCCGCCCTGCTCTTACTTGCTAGAAGCCTTCACCTCTATTCACACGAATGCTAAAAGTGCTAATCAACTTCTAATGAAATATCTATTGTAACAATTATCACTGGTTGCAGAGAAAAGAATTAAAATTCGACCTAAGTTGTAAAAAAAAAAAACTAGTTAATGCATGGGCAAAGCTATGACAACTCTTGAGCCCTAGTAACCATCTGCTGCAAGGTTTTCGGAAGATTCTTGCAAGATGCTTACATATGAGCCACTAGTAGTCTGTTTCCGCATGCATGCTATGAACTTGCGCAAGATGTTGATTATTTCAAGTGTTTTGAAATGATCATACAAAAGTTTGCTGCAAATCTGCCGAAAGATGCTTGCGAAAGAGGATTGTCCAAGTTTCTTGCAAGATTCATTCACAAATCTGCTGCAAATCTGCCGAAAGATGCGTGCGAAAGAGGATTGTCTCAGTTCTTAGAAGATTTGGTTACTAGGGAGTATAGGCACTCGATCACTGATAAAATCAAAACAAAATTGGAAATCAAATTCATTCTGTATCATCCAATTTACGAATACCAAAGTTATCATCAACAGCGATAAGTTGATTATTTTTAAATTAATACTGTTTCTCTTTTCTTTTTCTCATCCAGGGAAAACTTTTTGTCAAGCTTGTAAAAAGAAGTGTAGCGGAGAAGTGCTGCGAGTACAGGATAAATACTTTCATATCGGTTGTTTCAAGTGTGCACAGTGCAACGCCAGCTTGGCACAGGGCGGATTTTTTGCCCGCGAAGGCTCCTACTATTGTACCAAGGTAATATAGTTGAGATAATAAAATCTTCCATTTCATGACGTGTGATAAAAATTCACACTCATTATTAATTTGTACAGGATTATCGTGAACGTTGGGGCACAAAGTGCGCCGGTTGCGGAGAATACGTTGAAGGCGATGTTGTAACAGCTGGAGAAAAACACGCGTTTCACCCAAACTGTTTCCATTGTCAACGGTGTCGACAACCGTTGCTGGGTCAAGGTGCTAAAGTAACTTTGGTACAAGGTATGTCGACAGTTAGCTCTACGCCAATTTGGTTTTTTGTTCTAAATCGACTGCCTCTTTTCAACTCGTTTTGTGGTAAAACAAGAAATCATCATTCATCATGTTTACCTGACTCTGGCTCGGTTTTTATGAGCCACTTGCTATACAATATGACTGACTGACTTGAAAACGTTTCTTCTTCGATTGGCTGAACTCATAGCAACAGGATGTAAGCATCTCAAATGGTATATTTTGCTTTGATTTGAGCGTGCTGTATTTTACACTGGATTAACACTCTTTTCACTCAGTCAGTTTTGTAGCGAAAAATGAAGTCTTCATCTATTTCACAATTGTTCTGAATGATTTTGCTGTTTTCTACCAAAGCAGAGGCAAATTTCGGTATACAAAGTAGTCGTTTTAGCGACAGCTGGGCGGGTTTGCGAGTGTGCATGCGCAGAGTTTACTTTTAGCTCCTAGGAGCAAAATCAAGCTACTTTTTATGCCCTAGGAGTTGAAAGTGGTCTCTGACGTGCGCGTTGTTATGCGTTACATAGATCTCCGATTATACATCCTATCACATGATATAAAACCTTCTGTTTTTCAAGGACAAGCGCTCTGCCATCGATGTGTCAGTATTCCTGTAAGAGAGGCTTCTACTCCTGTAAATAACAGCGTACCTCCGCCAGTCGGAGAGGGTCATATTGATCCAGGTGCATGTGCTGGATGTAGACAGCAGTTACGCGAAGGTCAAGCTTTGGTTGCCTTAGATCGCCAGTGGCACGTGTGGTGCTTCAAGTGCCATAGCTGCGATACTGTATTGCACGGAGAATACATGGGCAAGTATGTATCTTTTGGCAAATGAACATGGTTATTCAAAAGCGCCCCTGGCTGGCATTAGAATACTTCTGAGGCATTGATTGATGTTGGGTCAAAGATTTGTATTACTTTTTTGGAACTATCGTGACTTAACAAATTAAGACCCGAGTAGAGAATGCTTTTACAACGTATAAATTTCTGTTCTAATTATCATGTCCAATTAGAGATGGGGTACCGTACTGTGAGAAAGATTATCAGAAACAGTTCGGAGTCAAGTGTGCTTACTGCAGTCGTTATATAAGTGGAAAGGTTTTACAAGCCGGTGAGAATCATCACTTTCATCCAACATGCGCACGGTGCACCAAATGCGGAGATCCTTTCGGGGATGGAGAGGAAATGTATTTGCAGGGTGGTGCTATTTGGCATCCACGCTGCGGCCCTGGTCCTACTGGTCCCAATGGTATTGTCAATGGTCACGCCGAAAACCATGTACATACTCCTCATAGAGATTCAGAACGCATTTGCAGTAGCGCTTCAGAGATGCAGGTAGGATATTTAATGATTTTGAATTCCATCACATTTGCCAACTCTTTGTTTTCCGATAAAATATTATGACCAAGGTAATTGCAGGGTTCATGTGGAATGTGTGAAGCTTTATTCAATAAATGATTAGTGATATTAGAGCTAGTCTGAAATTTTCAATTTCACAATCAGTTGGGAGTTTACAGTTAAAGAGTCATTATTGGATCAAGTAGATATATTATTAATTATCAGGTGAATCATGCAAATAACTGGTAGCATCAACGTTCTTTGATGTTTGCGATCCAATGCATAGGTCATTGGTTTTTAATAAGTTATGTTCGATGTAAAGTATAGAAATTGATTCAAAAAGTTCTAACAAAATTGAAATTGATTCTGAAACATGGTTGAACGATTGACTCCTGCTCTTGTTACGATCTTCACTTATTCAAATTTTTATATTATATTCACAACAGAAAAACGAAAATGTTTAATTCTACATTCGATATCATTTATCTATAGATTTTTATCACAGGCTATATTTAACGCTGTTTTTTTTCGCCCTTTGCACGCTTTCAACGTCACTAACAGTTTTTATACCTACAAGGGGAGCCTCAAAATCGAAATTCACTAATCGTTCAATGGTCGACTGAGGAAAGATAAATAGAAAAAAAAAAAAAAAATGCAAAGAGTTTCAAACATGAAAACGTATACACGCAATTTCTAAGGTGTTTCTAAGACAGTATTTCCTTATCGATTTATACTACGTATATATGTATACTATATGCATACTGGAGAAAAGAAAAAAGATTCAGATTACTCAATTTCTAAGCTGGGGTTTGCCTTATTAAATAAATATGATATTATGAGTTATTTTTATTGCTTTGTTAAGTGTTATTTACTTTTCTTTTGCACGGATGTTGTGTGTAGTTTTCAATACGGTCACGCACGCCAAGCCTAAATGGATCCCTGTACAGCCCTTACAACAGTCTCAGTCGCAAGGTATGCTAAATTTTCTTGCACTCGTTTTAAGAAACTGAATTCAAATGCCTAATTTGTGTTACTTGATTTATTTTTTTAATGACAAAGGTACTCAATATGTAAATCAAAACTCAACAGGCATATGATGATCAACTTCAATCTGAAATTGTAAGACTGCTAAATTTAATGTGGTCATACGAGAATTCACGCTTTTTAACTGTACGATCAAACTGTATGGATAATCGAATTAAACACAAATTGTCCATTTGAATGACAAGAATCTTGTTAAGGGTGTTTAGTTTTGCACATTTTATCAAATTATCCATTTTTATAATTTATGCATTGACACACTGAGAATAATGTGATTGGTTCAAAAAGCCTAAAATATGGACTGCCTTCGACTAGCTCGAGGCACGTTCTGTGTTGAAGAAATTGCATATCGAAGCAATCAAATAGTTGGCTGAAATTCTATTCATGTATAGAAGAGAAAAAAGAAAAAAAAAAAAATAGAATTCTAAACCAGCCGAATGATTCAGGCCTAGAAACGATGGAAAATTATGTCAAGGACATAAATTAGTATAAGAAATATAATATTAGTATAAAGAAATATATCAACAGCGATATATTATTGATGCATAATGTGATACTCATTCCTAAATGTAGTACTACCCAACGAGAACTGGCAGCCCGGGACTGATTCTGAGAGAGTATGGACGAGGCGGTGAGGATGTATCTAGAATTTGTACATATTCTTATCTGACTGAGACACCGAGCCAGGGATACTTGAGGCGACCGATACAACCGTATGATAAACCACCTACAAGTCCTCACTTCCACAGACCTAGTTGTAAGTTTTAACTGGTATTATATAATATACATCATTCCCTTGTTAAAGTTGCAATAAAGTTGAGTATGTATAGAGGGATTGAATAATCCCGACTAGATACTTTTCCATTCATAGAGAATGAAAATATTCAAGAATGGACAACATGATAATTTTCTTAATGATAGTTATTGTATATTGTACACTAAGTCCACAATAAACCATGAATTGAAAAATATAAGACAAGGTTGTCGAAAGTAAAGCAATGCTTACAGCTTCTCGGTCAATAAGAAGCAGTGGTGGGCGCAGTAGCCGGTCTGGCATGCGGGCTCTAGTGGATGCTCTTAGCGACGCAAGACCCAAATCACCTGCAGCAGCAAGTCAAGCTGACAACGAGGAGCCGATTGAATTAGCTCACTTTCCTGATGCCATGAGGCCGCCTCCTGGCGCGCAACCTCCTATAGAAAGAGACGACTTTCCTGCTCCACCATATCCTTATACAGATCCTGAAAGACGTAGACGTTGGTCCGATACCTACAAGGTAATGTGACCTGCGATAATCCAGATAGCAAAAGATCAAAGTTCACTCCGATTCTCAATACGGATCACGAACCATAAGATGGTGTCAGCTTTGTTACTACGATGTTATATTATCGTTCAATAAGCTAATATGATTATGGATGAAAAGCGTGAAAGTAAGGCAGGTAACATTTTACCCATTTTTAAAAACATTTTAGGGTGTACCAGCTTCAGATGATGAAGATGAAGTAGACAACAAGGGTTACATACAAGAAGCCGAGCAGAAATTGAAGAAGGAGCAGGCCGAGTTGAGCAAAATTGATACAGGGATAGCCAAAGTCTTTCTTCAGGATCGTGCGAAAGATAGAGAAAATTTACGACATAGAGCAGCTAACGTTGATCCAAGAAATGCTTCGAGGACACCATCTGCTGCTAGGGAACCAGCCTACCGACTACGTTACGAAAGCCCTGTTGGTGCTTGTGAGTTTAAAATTTGATATTCATTAGGATATGAGCGATCAGGTTTAGGTTTAAAAACAGGTATAAAGCATACGGGGGATTTCATGCCGATCGGTGAAAACTAATCCTTACCATCTTTCATTTTAGCCGTGATTTTTCACATTCCTTTCTAAAACGAATATGCATGGGATTCTTTCAGTTTCTTTTCTAATGCGTATCTTAGGTGAAAAAGTTACCTTTGGGGAAACTTTGATAAAAAAACGTAGATTGAAAAAAAATAAATAAATAAATAAATAAACATTGTAAACAAATATCCCGTATTCATTACTGTTTGAAATTATTTTCCAGCACCTTCAAGAAATATAGATCATGCTCGTCCTTGGGAGGATGAAGATGGTGTTAGTTACAGATCCAGTGTCGGGCCTAGTTACAACGGTGAGTCACTTTATGTGAATAATTGATGAAGATTTTACCGATAATTGTGTGTTTAACCATAAGCATATTATCATCTCATACATGTCCACACGTTCGCACATGACACTAACAAACAACTCCTCACTCTGTTATTCAATGTTTTCTTAAGTGAAAGTTAGAGGTATCGTTAACTTGTAAAACATGCGATATGTTTATCAAAATTATTTTGAGTTGTCTGTTCAAAATTATAGGATTTTCAATAATGTGCGGCGAAAAAAGAAGAGACATAAGATCTATCGAAGATATATTGAAAAACTATTATCTATGTGGTACGGTTCTTGCAGAATTGCAATTGTAATGAAAAAAAAATAAACTTGATTTACTTGCGAGGTAGGCACGTGACTTCGAGTACGTATAATAACGCAATGCACGGAGAGCAGAATTTGATGTATACTTCTGGTGATCAGGCTGAGAGAGTGATGTTAAATAGAAATATTTAACTATCGTGAGTTAACAATGCCTTTAAAAAGGTAATAGGGTTTCAAAATTATAATTAGAGGGTCTAGATTAAGTCCAGTAGCACCAAATACCATGCAGGTACGCCCAATAAACTTACAGGTGATGTATAACGCCTTTGCATGGATATTTCGTTGTTTAATGTATACTGTCAATTTACCGCATGAGAATATCAATTTGGTTTCACAAACCCGCAAGACGTCTCACACTTCGATTCAAATTAGACTAGTTTTATTTGAATTAAAAATTGAAATTAAGGGGGCATACACACCTTGGGAATGATTGTTTTAAAATCTGCAAAGACATATATTCTATTGACTCAGTTTCTTCTGAAATTAGAAATTGGACGTTATATGAGATTCTATGGAATTTGCCTTTTGATTGCACCGAAGGAAGAGTGCTTGTCGCAGGGTACAGGTCGCATAGTTTATCGAAACTTTTGAAAATTTGATGTCAAGATTGTGAATCAATGTTGAATTATGTCTCAAAATACTGGTAATCAATTGTGAAAAAGCCGAGTCAGGAGAATATTTCTACACGACATCAATTATTTGAAGAAACTGATTCCTAAAGTGTATCTACCCCCTCAAACTCATTCCGCGTCGGTATTAATTGCATTCAAATTCAAGCGGGATGATTATTGCTGTCAGAGATCCCTGGTAATGGGATTGTTACGATTAGTCATATATTTTAGATAAAGCTGACTAATTGAGTTTGTACATTGGATTTTTGAGTGAAATTGCGATAAATAGATCTTAGAACTACTCGATTTTTATGATGTAGAATAATTGATGAATTGCATGAGTTGTTAATGTTAGTATTTGTTGTTTTGACATTAGTGATTAGAATCTTCGGCAAATATGTATATTATTGTAAAATTTTGGTCTGAACTGAGTCGACGGTAAGATGTAGGGAAATGAGTTACCAGTTAGAAGATGTAAAGATGCGTTATTCTTTGCTTGAATTTTGTGTTTTCATCTCCTGCATGCGGGAATTTTTTTTTTATTATTGTTATTATTGTTGTTATTATAGTTACGAGTAATACTTATTCTATGATAATAATAATAATTATTATTACTATTATTTGTGCACCGTTATATCGTATGTCTCGAATTTTGTCATGCTCTTAATAATAATAATCAGACAAAATTGATTTTATTGTTTCATACACATTATAACACTGACAAAAACCATTTGTATAAGTACATGGCATAACGATTTACATTATTTAATATTTACGCATCTGATCACGTTTAATCTGAATTTGAATTTCTTTTTGAAAACTTCCATTAGCACTAATACGGTGATTCTGTCCATCACCCAACTATTACTTTCATTATTGCACAAGTTGAAAGGTTTATCCAAGTTGAATCATCTCATTTTATTACCTGCAATATATTAGTCGATATGCTATTCACAACATTTGATGTGCTGTGCAGTTCGAATTCCTTTTCACAGTTCAATATAATAATGCAATGAATCAAATTTATTTGAGTTTTGACAAACTACGGTAGAAATACTAGTGCAATTATTATCTCTTCGCCGTATCATTTAATACTTAATCACTGTATCTCATCTATTTGCAATCACAACATTTTTTGAAACATAAGTACCATTCATGGTAGGTACTTGTTATCCCTGCTAATGAAAATCGATCAAAACCGATTGATTTAATGATAATAGTATGGAACCGCGTCTTTTGTTTCAAAGTCTCGAAATCTCATACAATAAGACTATTGTCCAATTTCTTTTTTATTGTAAGTTTATTATTGGAATCTATTCGATCC
This sequence comes from Tenthredo livida, assembly GCA_963992785.1. Classification (NCBI taxonomy): domain Eukaryota; kingdom Metazoa; phylum Arthropoda; class Insecta; order Hymenoptera; family Tenthredinidae; genus Tenthredo; species Tenthredo livida. The sequence goes on from OZ023066.1 coordinate 18,431,847, forward strand.
GCGTACAACCGGGAAAATAAACTGATCGTTGTTATCCTGAATTTGCGAACGTTACTTTTAGTGTTGATTACGATTCGTTCAAGTTCTAGAAAAAGCTAACTGGAACTTATTAGCGTATAATCTATGTCTTCCGATTCAGTCTCATTGACATTTGTAGATAGTTATGACCGATTAGAACTCATTCAAAAATGATCGTGTTACTCAAATTGAGTCTTATCTCTGTACGTTATAGGGTAAGGTGGTGCAGGAGTGCGCACTTTCGCATACTTCATTTTATACGAATAAATCAAGAGATTTTAGGGATGATGGCATATTTTATTTAACTTCTTTGGTTATCTAGGTAACGAAAAAAAAATAATTAATCAACTTAAAAGTAACGCTTTATGCAGAAATTGAAAAAAGATCAGCCGCCGTAATGCGCTTTTTTGCACAAGCAACGAGGACAAGAGTGCGCAGTAAGGTGGGTGGGAGGTGATATGGCTGAATGTAAGATCAATCGCAAGAATTCCTTCTTTGGAATTTTGGAAAGAATATATGCTTCAATAAAAGAATTGATAATTGAAAAAAAAAAAGTTACAGAGTTTAATTCCGATTTTGGAGAAATAAGAGGGGTCTTTGATCGTGACCATCGAACGTTTTGTAAGGGAGAGGGGTTCAAGGGTTGTGACTTATTTGAACAACAGGGGGTGGGGTGGGGGGTCAAAAAGTCATGAAAATTCACGAAGTACCTGCGCACTCTTGCACACTTTGACACTGCGCGCTCTTGCACTATCCGGACTGAACAATTTTGAAACGTCCCTACTGCCATCCATTAAGATGAATATCCAAATCACTTGGGTGGCAACTAGTCCAATAATAACCCCACCAGAATAAATAAAAATAAGTAGCTTATCTTTCCAATCTTTCTTACAATCCTGGTTACAAAAGTCATAAATATTAGATCACACGGGTCAAAAATCACTTTTTCTGGTCTAAATCTTTCAAAATTGGATGAAAACACGCGGATTTTTTTGGAGGTAGACTTGAGACGTCAGTGGACTGTTAAAAACTAAAACCAGCCCCAAAATACTGTTCTGTGATTAGATAATGGCACTGCGTACTCTTGTCGACTGCGCGCTCTTGCACCACCTTACCCTACAATCGGTCACCATTAAGACTGTTTGAACGTCAATACAGAATTTACTATTCAACACTAATATATATTGAAATTTTTTGAATCTAATTGAAATTCGGTCGGCAGCAAACACTCGGAACGATCGAAAACAATTAGAAACCATTGAAATCTAGAAGTCTTTCATAATGTTCGATTGACTTTTTTTAGCAGGAATATTTTTGTACAAAATCATGTTTATCATTGTTTTATGTTTATATATTATATTTTTTGTCACTTCTTCAAATGGACCTGATATTTCGATGGCCATTAAACTTAATCTCTACGCGCTATCTATCTATCGTGTACTGTTTTGTCTCTATTTGTGTTTTTGTGTTTGTGTTGTGTGTGTGCGGGCAACAGCTGGGAGATCTTCTGTTCGCTCCCCGGCCCCCAGAAATTATCCACCCCTTGGCACCCAGCGAGCATCTACACTACCTTCTGCCACTAGGCATTACCATTCGGTGAGTCTAAAAATTGTTTTCAAACCCTGTCACTGCATGCAACTATGCCTATTTTGAACTACGTCTAACTCGAAAATTTACAGAAGTTCAGAAACTAGTATAGCTTCTTTTCATTGAAATAGGGTGTCAAAATCCCTAATATTTATGCACGGGGCGTTCCAGGCAGTGACTCTTGTCACTTTTAATTTTTCTCCATTGTTAGTACATTTTTCACAAAGATCATGACACAAAAATTCGGTTTGCTCAGTTGTAAGTCTAAAAAAACACAGATCAGTCTGATAGTAATCACTCGAATATGGAGATGACAGTCAGGCACAATCGATTTTTATGAAATTTACATGATAAATTAGAATAAGTTGCCTTTTTTTTTCATTGATTTTCTTCTATCTCTCAAACTAGATGCACGCCTATCTTCGCGCTAGACGAAATGTTCGTATTTTTAGTCAATTTACTGTATAAATATCATAAAAATCTATTTAGACTATAACTGTTATTTGGATATTCAAGTCATCACCAGTGAACTAATTTTTTCTCATGATGCCCTACCAGATACTAACGATGGGGCGAAAAAAATGTAAATAGTGAGAGTCACTGCCAATAATACATGTCTCTAGGTATTATACATGAATCTGTTTTGTGCGTTTTTTTTTACCAAAACTTTCATACATTTTTCTTAATTTCTACTCAGAGAAAAGTTTTATTTTCAAAATCAAGGTTCAGGTACAAGTATTTTGTCTTCTGTATTTTTGTTGAATTTCAACACCTCTAATAACTCGTACATTCGCTACCTCATTGTTAGATAGCAGTATTCAAATTGGCTATCTTACTTTAAAATTGGCGTAAAGATTGTATGTGTTGCGGCTGTGGCAGGGTTATAAAATAAATAATATCCGTTAATCCATGTCAAACCGAAGACAGAGATTTTTCACTTGTCTGTTCTACTCGATTTTTTTTTTTTCCCCCTACACTGTATGAATTCCAAATTTACACCCTAATTGATTCCAAAATGTGTAAATCATCATTTTTCTCTGATATTTGTAATCGACTGGCTCACAGCGAGGCATTCTTTCCACAAAATGTCTAAAACTTCTTCAAGCATTCTATTTCGCACGAAACTTGGTAGCGAAATGGTTTCGAGTTCGCTAATCATGCGGTATAAAAATCACAAATCTAAACATGGCGGTTCAAACCCGAAGAATTTTTCGGATTTTCATGAAATTCGATGATTGGGTCGCTACTCAATAATAATTAGTAGTGCTGTGCGGGTCCTAGAATTCTTCGAGTCGAACGGGTCAGGTCCGGAAAAAACTAATAGCTTCGGGTATCCCTAATGTTGGGGGGTTACAGGGAATGCCAGGATTCCCGAGACATTCAGAAAACCAAAGGATTTCCGGAACTTTCGGATTCTTAAAACACTTGTCAGTTGTCACACTACTAAGGACATACAGTTGAAAATTTCACAACTGATTGAAATTTTCAACAGATCGCAGTCTTATCCGACGATAAATAACATTACACACGAATAAATGATATAGATGTGATCTACGGAAGGTCTTTATCACATTACGTGATCCCTGAAAATTTTGAGTTCTCCGCAAGATCTCGGATACTCGAATAATTCTCGGGGTCGTGAGCCTCCATAAAAAATTGCGATGATATCGTAACGCGAACTAAGAAAAAAAAAAAAAAAAGATACGGGTCAAATTTTTTTCTCAAAATGATTCGGTTTGACTTGGAATAACTCATATGGTATGTTTAATGTAGAATAATAACCCTGTCGGGTGTAGTTGCTGTGAATATACCTATAGGCACTCAGCAATACTCACCGGTACCATACCTGTGTGTACAGTTGATCCCACTCTGTAATCTAACTGCATGTAGTCTTTATAATAATGTTTATAATAATCGTCATTTATGAAGCTGTGTTAAGGGGGTATAGGACTGCTGGAGCCTTGAAAGCAATTATATTCTTCTGGATGTGATTACAATGAGCGTACTTGAGATGGGAGAATTATATTTTAGTACATGTTTATTGGACTCAAAGTGAACCCTAAAGAAAATATAGATGAACAAAATCTTGATAAATATAGAAATCCGAAGCTATTGAATTAGCACAGGTTTTTTCCGGATTGGTAGCTGGCCCGCATGATAACTCAAGAGCCAAGGCACTTAGAGAGCTGAAATTTTCACGAAATTTTTATGATACCTGTGTGCATGGTGTGAACCAGTCCCATTGATTTACAAAAAAAAAATGTCAAAAATATTCGAAAAAAACGAAAATTTTTCGAATTTATTAAAAAAAAATCCTGTTTTTCGTTTACAAAATCCCTCACAGAATTTTGCCGTTGATGCGACTGGTTCACACTGTGCATAAAGGTATTATGAAGATCTCGTGAAAGTTTCAGCTTTCTCAGTGCCTTGGTTCTTGAGTTATCATGCGGGCCAGCTACGAATGCGCAAAAAAACCTGTGCGGATTCAATTCCTATATTTATCAATATTTTTATCATCCATATTTTTTTTTGAGGTTCATTTTGAGTCTAATAAACATGTACTCAAATATAATTTGCCCACCTCGAATACGCTCATTGTAATTCCACCCAGAAGAACATGATTGTTCTAAAGGCTCCAGCAGTCCTATACCCCCTTAATACATAGGACTGAAATGGAATGATCAAAAATTAATAGTTCATGTTCAGTAGGATCGACTGCTGGTTACCAGTACAACAATATCATTCATTTGTACATACATTTGCCGGTATACTTGCAGATCAAGTACAAACATCTTATTAGTTATAAAGTTTCAGGTAATGAGTCTAGTTGGTTTTTCATGATGTGCTTACTAGACAATCTGTGTCACCAAGTCAAGTTCATAAAGAAAATGTGTGTTAAGAGGGGCCTATACAGATGATCGGACCAAAATTGAAGTATAATTTGTGTGAGGGAATAAAGCTTCTGAATTTGAAAAAATTCACGCGGACCGCTGTAAATTGCATCGACAAATAAGCGAGGAAAGTTTGAATTAACAGACCTAATCTCTGTGATGCAAGACGTAGCATTTTTTTATATCTAGAATATTGAGGTTTCAAAAAGCTTCTTGCATCTCAAATTTTCAGTTGTTTAGTTCAAAAATTTCTATCTCATTTTTGGATATCAAATAATTATTGTGCAGCATCTAGTCATCTGTATACAGGCCCCCCTCAATAAAGTTCATACCGATTATTATTCAGTATATTATATGCCAGGTATCCGGCGCTCTTTCTGAACTACATATGTATACGTCAGGTATATTGGTAGGGTTTCAAAAGTAGGTTTTGTTTATTCTTGTGAAATTGCGAACGTTGGGCATTCGTATGGGAGTTGAAGAATGAAACGTTGTTAAAACTAATTGGTACTTGTGGTGATTAAAACCAGTTGTGAGCTCTCTTCGACACATTCCGAAGCCGGGGTATGGTCTGGCACCGCGAAGTCACACGTTTTCTTCAACTGGTGGTTCTGTTTCTGCCCTCCCCGTAAGTCGCTACGCCGCTTTATGGGGCCTCTACATACAGATATCACTTGGTGGTATCAATCGATGGCTTGATCCTGATTATTCTTACAATTAACTGTTGCCATCCTCAAAGTCCAATAATGTAATGGTAGAAAATTTTAGAATTTCAAGTCCTACTACCACAGTTCATCTCTACGATTTTTACTCACAATCATTGATGCTAGCCTTTGAAAATTAATTTTTCACTACGTGTACACATTATTCATTTTGAGTCTGAGCAACGTAGCTGTACAATGGTAAATTTCTCTGGTACAGAAATTCCAATATTATATTTGATATTTTCTTACATATTTCCAAAATAGAAGCGTATAAACAAAAACTTTTACAACTAGTTGAATACTATTAACGTAATGAAAGATATCTAGTTTCCTATTGCGGTTGAGAGTTCTTTGAGCTACATTTAGTTTTAAGTTTTTCAAAGTAAGATAAATCATGCGGCTGACTGGCGTCAATTTTAATTTTTAAATTTAGATTTTTGTTATATAGGGTGATTACTCGTTCAGTGGAATGGGCGATAAAACGCACAGCACAGATTTTTCATCTGGGAAGTCTGACAGTGAGTAAAAAATTTCACACTTATATCTCGACTAACATTTTTATTTTCTCTATCTCGTTACTGCTAACTACTATTTCAGCTACTATCGCATTCTGTCATATATTCACAAGGTTTTGCATTCAAAACTTATTCCCACCTATATTGAGCATGACAAATGTCGAAATAAACTTCCAAGCCCAATGATCATGAGGCTGTTTGAATATTATAATATTATGATATTATAATATCTAAGAAATTTTATCTATTTAAATTATCATTCAATTGGAGCATGTTTCACTACACTCTAATCTAATTTATTCTGACGGATTTTGCTGTTCGAATTGATACATATTGTTTACTTTCGCTGCTTTCTAGCTAGATTTCTTTCTTTTTACCTTCTGATTTATTTATTCGCATTGCTCTATATTAATATTTGCTATTCGTTTTTCGTTAATAAATCTGTGCTACTTTTATTCTTACAATCTATATTAAACTAATCATTTTGTAACTTCGGAGTAGAATTAATGCAATTCTGCTCATATAATCGGTCACTTCATTCTAATGGTTTACCGGTAATTCACAACAGATTTGGTCAATTTATGAATTTCTGATGCAATCTTTATACTTTCAATAAATTTGTCTCGAGTTACCTCACAGTCTATAGTTTCGTTCTTCTAATAGTCCAGTGGGATTCGCTTGAAAAGTGCCCGAAAATGGGAAACGGACATATAGGTATAGGCTAGTTTTTTTTTTTTTGAATCGCTCCTTCGTAACATAGGGATGGAGAAACGAACTATTCACAGTCTTAAAAAGTTTACGCAGCATTTGTTAATTAACAAATTAAAGAAAATTGCGGCGTTTTGCGATACATTTTCATGAATATCTCCATTTCAACGTGAATTTCGAGGAAAATGATGGGCATCTTTTTTGATCGGAATAAAATTTCCTATAAAATAAGACTAGTTGGATGGTCGAAAATTCAATCTTCAATCTACAGCGAGCGTGAGTTTGGAAATTGGGCTGTTTTTCTTGACACATGCACCCAAAGTCCTCCTTTGCGCATCGTCTACGCGCACCCAAAGCAGACTTTTAGCGTACCGGTGTGCAAAATATTTTGCGCACCGCTATGCGGTGCGCAAAGGGATTTTGCACACTGGTACGCTAAAACCGGCTTGGGTGCACGCAGACGGCACACAAACGAGAACCTTGCGTTGCATGTATCGAGAAAAATAGTGTTCGAGATACGCGAGGCCAAACTCGTTTCTTGCTCACCACTCGCTTCGCCTCGGCTTCGTGCTGCCTTCAGACTCGCGGTCCGCAAAACGCTCGTTTGGCCTCTTGTATCGAAATATACTATTTTCATTCTCTTGTGATGACTTCAAAACTTGTTAGATAATCTCAATAATCCTGAGAACGGATGTTCATGTGAATATAAAAAATTGTGCGAAACACGGTTATGGCTGATCTAACAGTTTTCGAGATATTAATTTTTGAAAAAATTTCAGCGCCTTAATTGCAAATCTCGCTATGAAAAAAACAAAATTTATTCATCGAGCGAAAACTTTTGTGCACACACTTTGAAGTGTGTAATATCGGTTGAAACTTTGAAAACACGAGAAAAATTTCACTCGTTTTTTCAATTACGAATCGAGTACTCAAGGGAGAATTTCGAAACACGTAAAATCATCAAGTTATTCCCCTTTTTTCGTCCTGTTATTTCTTATATTTGTCTAAAATATTTTTTAGAACATGGATAAATGAGATTTTTTTTATACTTCTAAAGTTTCAAACGATACCACACACTTCCAAGTATGTGTACAAAAATTTTCGCTTGATGCAAAAATTTTGTTTTTCTGTGGCGCGATTTGCAATTAAGGCGCTGAAAATTTGTAAAAAATGAATACCTCGAAAACTATTGGATCAGCCACAACCGTGTTTCGCACACTTTTTATATTCTCATGAAAATTCATTCTCAGGATTATTAAGATTATCTAACAAGTTTTGAAGTCATCACAAAAGAATGAAAAAACAGCCCAATTTCCAAATTCACGCTCGCTGTAGATTGAATTTTGAATTTTCGACCATCCAACTACAGTCCGATCTCTCAATAAACCCGCTCCCAATAAACCCGCTTCCCCAATTTCTCGCTCGCAGCGTTCCCCCACTCCGCCTCTTAAGACATAGTTGCACGAGGAAAGAAAGAGACGGAAAACCATTGGTGCGAATAGCGAAGTAGGCAAAGTGGGGGTACCTCATTTCTTGGAAAAACTCTTCCCCGTGGCGGCTTGGGAGGGTTTATAGAGAGATCGGACTGTAGTCTTAATTTGTAAGAAATTTTATCCCGATCAAAAGAGATGCTAATCATTTTCCTCGAAATTCACGTTGAAACGGAGATATTCATGAAAATGTATCGCTAAACGCCTCAATTTTCTTTAATTTGTTGATTAACAAATGTTGCGCAGCTTTTGAAGACTGTGAATAGTTCGGTTCTTCATCTCTATGTCACGAAGAAGCGATTAAAAAACAAAAAAAATAGCCTATATGTCCATTTTCCAATTTTTTCCTAATTCGACTGGACTTTAATTACAGAAGAATTAGTTGGGGGAATTTACTACCAATACTAAACTGTTGTGCCCATTTCGTTGTGTTTCACGCGATGATCGCCAGGGTTGCGATTCTGTAACTCTCCGCTAACTCCGCTAACTCAGCGGAAACCGTTGGTTGGCTGAGGAGCGTCCAATCGGAGACCTTTTCGGATCGGTAGTCGTACGGCGCCGTGGGCTTTGCCCGGCCGCTAGTCGCAACAAACGCGAGGCCCTAATTTTTTATTTTTAATAATAATTCATAAATATATTATAATATAGATTGTACTATTTATTTTAATGAGAAAGATATTATTTGATATTGAATATAATATTTTATTAATTAAATTCAATATTGATATAGATTTACTAAGTTTATTTTGGTATTTATTTTTACGCGCGAGAGAACTAGGCGGTAATGCTTTAAAGTATTAACAATTTTCTAACCATTTATTCGATTGAAGTGAAACTTTCCAGAAAACTTATTTGGACCTTGATGAACAACTTCCTCACTGGAAGTTTTCGGTTGCTCGAAGTTCGTTCGACTTCCGAAGCCCTTTAAGATATTCATAACTGATTTTTGCAATGTCGCGGAAAAAAATTAATAACTTTCTTGGTAATAATAATATAAACCTTTTTATTTTTTAACCAATCCTGAAACACTATAATACATGATTCCTGCAAATTTCGTTTAAAAATTCTGAAAATTGAGTAAGCTAAAGCGAGTTGAAGTCAAAATAGACGAGAATTAAAATAATAGACCGATAAAAATAATAAACAGACCGATCTGAAACGATCTCTGATTGGACGCTCCTCAGCCAACCAACGGTCTCCGCTGAGTTAGCGGAGTTAGCGGAGTTAGCGGAGTTAGCGGAGTTAGCGGAGTAAACGGAGAGTTACAGAATCGCAACCCAGATCTCACAAAAGCATAAAGGAGTGATTTGACTCAAATGAAGATTGACTGAGAATGCATATGCAGAATTTTATTTGTTCATATGCTAAGCAATTTTCTTTTTTTTTTGTTGGACTCGCTTTCTTATTTCAATCAATCTTTCAAATTTTCATGGATGGCCGCCCCTACCGGCCTCAGTGTATAAATAGTACCAATGGGAATGTATTGGTCAAGTGGCCATGTTTACCAAAGACTCGATTCTCGGTATTTATCTTCGTGTATTTGTTTCGCCAACGCTATCTCTTCACGTTTGTGGAATCGAAGATCAGAGTCCAATTCCCAAGTTATTGCACAGATTTGCAATATGCAAAATCGTGGACAATCACAATTTACTTTATGTGTCAGATGTCTGGTAGCTATTTCCTGAAACCCACTGATATACAGGGCGACCCAGGTTGAGCGCACCATATTTGGTGGGTGTACTCCTCCCGAAAATCTAAGACTAAAGTTCCTTTACCAAAACTCCCAGGGTCTAATAATTCAGGAGCTACAGGAGATCTTAGTCGACCAATCAGAGGGCTTATGATGGAACAAGACAGGGCCGGTTCAAGAGTGTAAGGCGAGCAGTGCCCGCGTCGGATCAATTTAGGTGGTTCGCTAAGTATTTCTCGTAGTCCAGGTCCTCGGCTTCGTAGTTCTCGTAGTCCAGGTCGATCGCTAAGTATTTCTCGTAGTCCAGGTCGTTCGCTAAGTATTTCTCGTAGTCTAGGTCCTCGGCTTCGTAGTTCTCGTAGTCCAGGTCGTTCGCTAAGTATTTCTCGTAGTCCAGGTCGTTCGCTAAGTATTTCTCGTAGTCCAGGTCCTCGGCTTCGAAGTTTTCGCTGTCCAGATCCTCGGCTTCGTAGTTCTTGTAGTCCAGGTCCTCGGCTTCGTAGTTCTCGTAGTCCAGGTCGTTCGCTAAGTATTTCTCGTACTCCAGGTCGTTCGCTAAGTATTTCTCGTAGTCCAGGTCCTCGGCTACGAAGAACCACGAAGCCGCGGACCTGGACTACGAGAAATACTTAGCGAATGACCTGGACTACGAGAAATACTTAGCGAACGACCTGGACTACGAGAACTACGAAGCCGAGGACCTGGACTACGAGAACTACGAAGCCGAGGACCTGGACAGCGAGAACTACGAAGCCGAGGACCTGGACTACGAGAAATACTTAGCGAACGACCTGGACTACGAGAACTACGAAGCCGAGGACCTAGACTACGAGAAATACTTAGCGAACGACCTGGACTATGAGAAATACTTAGCGAACGACCTGGACTGCGAGAACTACGAAGCCGAGGACCTGGACTACGAGAAATACTTAGCGAACCACCTAAATTGATCCGACGCGGGCACTGCTCGCCTTACACTCTTGAACGGCCCTGTCTTGGTCCATCATAAGCCCTCTGATTGGTCGACTAAGATCTCCTGTAGCTCCTGAATTATTAGACCCTGGGAGTTTTGGTAAAGGAACTTTAGTCTTAGATTTTCGGGAGGAGTACACCCACCAAATATGGTGCGCTCAACCTGGGTCGCCCTGTATAACTGGATGGCGGATGGCCTGTCACCCGTGATTCCTAATTGAACCGAAAACCGACGCCATCTTTGAGACCTAAAAGTGTGGGAATTCAATTTGAGGCGCATGAAATTTACTTCATACCCAACTTCATAGCGCGAACTCAATCACACGGACAGGCGTTGACATACAGTAATGTTCATTAATGGGTTCCCAGTGGCTAACTGTTTTTTTCGGACTTTTTCGGATACAATCAATAAAATAAAATAATATTATTTTTATAAGGGGTCATAATTATTATTATTACAATTTCGACTATCGGCACATCACAGACGACTATAATGGAGTCTCGTTTCCGAAAAAGTCCGAAAAAAACAGTTAGCCACTGGGAACCCATTAATGAACATTACTGTACACTAAACGTAATGGATTCTGAGCCGGATGTGTAATCTAGATAGGTGAAACAGCCAATCAGCGCTCTGTACTACAAAAATCCAGAGCGCCGATTGGCTGTTTCTTCGATTGTCGAACACCATCCGGCTCAGAATCCATTACGTTTAGTGTACATACTATCCCATTTTTGGGTGTCAAAAATGGCTGCTCCAAAGCTTCTAAGCAGCCTTCTTCTTTCCAACGCTGGCATGGGCTATCCTCCATCGAGTTAGTATATACAGCGTGATTCCCAAGTCGCGGACAAGATTTCACATGCAGATTCCTTGTCGAAATCTAAGAATAAAGTTCCTTATCAAAAACTTCCAGGGTGCCGTCGTTGCTTAGTTATAGAAGGTTTAGTTTACCCAGTAAGACGCCCGTAACGTAACGTGCTCAGTCTCGTAGCAATTCTGTCAAACTGATAGTGCCCGCGTCGTATGAACTTTGCCCGAAATTCCGGTTTTTTATTTCGTAATTTTTATTCTTCACGTCGCCCGGTCGGTCATTCTCGTGCCCTACGTCGTTCACCCCGTAGTTGACGTTGTCCAGGTGGTCGAAGTGGTGATTGACATTCCCCAGGTCTTTTGCTTCGTAGCGTTCGTTATCCAGGTCGCCAGGCTCGTGATTTCCGTACTCCAGGACTCTTGCCCCGTAGTTTACGTTGTCCAGGTGGTCAATTTACATTCCCCAGGTCTTTCGCTTCGTAGTTTTCACTCTCGTTGTCTTCGGGTTGTTGATTTACATGCTCCAGGACCTTCGCCCCGTAGATTACGTTGTCCAGCTGGTCAAACTGCTGACTCACGTTACCCAGGTCGTCCGCTTCGTAGTTTTCACTATCGTTGTCATCGAGTCGTTGATCTCCGTGCTTCAGGACTTTTGCCCCGTAGTTTACGTTGTGCAGGTAGTCAAACTGGTGACGTACGTTCCCCAGGACTTTTGCTTCGTATTAGGACCTTCGCCTCGTAGTTTACGTTGTCCAGGTGGTCAAACTGATGATTTACATTCCTCAGGTCTTTTGCTTCGTAGTTTTCACTCTCATTGTCATCGGGTTGTTGATTTTCATGCTCCAGGACCTTCGCCCCGTAGTTTACGTTGTCCAGGTGGTCAAACTGGTGATTTACATTCCCCAGGTCTTTTGCTTCGTATTACATTCCCCAGGAGGAATGTGAATCATCAGTTTGACCACCTGGACAACGTAAACTACGGGGCAAGAGTCCTGGAGTATGGAAATCACGAGCCTGGCGACCTGGATAACGAACGCTACGAAGCAAAAGACCTGGGGAATGTCAATCACCACTTCGACCACCTGGACAACGTCCACTACGGGGTGAACGACGTAGGGCACGAGAATGACCGACCGGGCGATGTGAAGAATAAAAATTACGAAATAAAAAACCGGAATTTCGGGCAAAGTTCATACGACGCGGGCACTATCAGTTTGACAGAATTGCTACGAGACTGAGCACGTCACGTTACGGCCGTCTTATTGGGTAGACTAAACCTTCCATAACTCAGCAACGACGGCACCCTGGAAGTTTTTGATAAGGAACTTTATTCTTAGATTTCGACAAGGAATCTGCATGTGAAATCTTTTCCGCGACTTGAGAATCACGCTGTATATCAGTGGTGAAACCCGATAAAATAAGCACAGTACACCAGTACCAGTTGGATCACCCATTCATTGCGATCCAAACAAGTCCACAGTAGATCCGAAGTTCTTTCTGGTGCAGAAATATTCAGAGTAACATTTGAAAGAAATAGTTGATCCTTTTTAATCATGAATTGGGGCGGACATCTTCAGCGCCGTTTAAGAGGATCTATAATCAGTCTTTACCGACCATAATATAATGACTCTTCAAGAATGCACCTAAAACTTGATCTTGAGCCAGATGTGAAGAGAAAGCGATATAATCTTTAGTCCCTGGGATTTCGAGGTAGATTAAATGTTAGACGGAGGTAAGGAAGCAAGTCCTTTGAATGAGCAGAGTGCTGTATTCTCACAGCTCTTTTTTCACAGAAACATTACAAAAGACAAGTCCAACATAATATTGGATTGTGAATAATGGTTTGACATGGTTTTCTTTTCCCTTCTTCCCGATCAATTTAGTTTCAACAGGCAGCATCACGGACGTGGACCGGCGGGCACTGGTATGTACAACAGCGCCCTACTACTCCCGGCGCATTAGCATGGTTTGTAGCTTGCTGTTTGCACTTGCATTGTGTACATATTAATATACATTGTACGCTTGGCGTGTTTGGTTCTGACCGATATGAAGTTGGCACCACAGTCTTCTGTCTCCTTCTATCCTTCATGGTTACATAGAGAAGGAAAGAGACAGAAAACTGTGGGACCTACTTCATATCGGTTAGAATCAAACACGCTTGGTGTGCATATATTACGGGGGGGGGGGTTTACCGGATTTTGACCGACCCGTCTATTTTTCCGAATATCTCTGAAACGGGGTCATCAATCGAATTGTCCTTTCGGCAGCCAATGTTTGACGAGTAATGGGTTCGAACTGGTACGTTTGATTGAATGAAATCGATTTTTTTTTTCGCTCGTAAAGTGTGGTTGTCCCATTTATTTCGACTTATATCAAATCCTACGCATCAAAAACGCAAAATCGGCTTCCTGAGCCCGATTCTGTAAGGGATTCTGAACACAAACATCCCAAACATCTTTGTTTTCGACAACGATGAAGGGGCCAGTTGTAATCTATGATTTTGTGGTAATTCTCGCGATTGTCAACGGCTGAGAGCGGCCATTGCCGCTAATGTCATGATATTAGTTCCCAGAACGCCCGTGATATGTCGCCACGTTGTTACGTTGATACCTTAGACCTTTTGCTATATACCTATGGACTGCTAGCCGCTAACTTCACGCCGATACCCACGATGTGACGCGACGCTGGCCGATAACGGCTGATTTTAGTACTACGATCGGTTGCGTGTGTTACGTACGTGTGGCGCACGGTTGTGTGTGTCACGTAGGTGTTTCTTAACATCTACGTAACGCACACAACCATGCGCCACACCTACGCAACACACGCAAGCGATCGTAGTACTAAAATCAGCCGTTATCCGCCGGCGTCGCGTTACATCATGCGGACAAAGGCCTCCACAGGCTAGGGATAGGGACCAGCAGTCCAGGGCCGGATTTGAAGTTGTTGTGACCCTAAGCTACAACAAGAATGAGGCCGCTTTTCTCTAATTACGGGGAAAAAAGGGTTTCAAATTATTTTCTATTTAATTAATTGTTTTTTTTTCATTTCTATTTAAAACATTTCATGCCATGTTCACTTGTCCGTGAAAATGTAAAAATTTCAAAAATATCATTTTTTCATATTGTGCGAGGCCCCACCTCGACACGAGGCCCTAAGCTGAAGCTTGTATAGCTTATACCTAAATCCGACCCTGCAGCAGTCCATAGGTATATACTATATAGTCAAAGTCTTAGACTATATAGTACTGGACGGAACATTGCCTATGCCGGAGTATTGGGATCCTTAGAACTTCGATACGCCAACTAGTGGCAGAAAATAGAACTGTTGAACGACGGCTACTTTTACGAAGCCACGCCCATTCCAAGGATCCCATTAGGGGAATCTGTTGCCGAGTCATGAGAAAGGGACGGAAGATACTAAATCGTTTGTAAAAGAAGGAAGCAGTTATCTCGTTTAGGATAAAAAGCTGCCAAGTCGTGTTGCGGCGTTGCCACGTTTATGTGCCCCATAGCCTCTGTGGCATAACTCTCTCGATCATAACTAAACCTACTCGATTTCAAGAGTTAGCATTAATGAGGCTTATTTGTGTGCATATACAGGGTGTCCCAATTTAAAGTACGCATTACGTTTTCAATCGACCTAACGTTTCAATTGGAAAATCTGTCCTACAAAAGTTGTCCGGTTCATAGGGGGACACATGAAGAATTTTTTGTTTGCGGTCCAGCATCATAATTAGTGATGCTGTGGAGGATGGACCAGTTTTTTTAAAATGGAATCATACATTTTTGTTTCAACCAAAATATTCTTTATCCAAAAACGTACAATTTTCTCAGGAAATTTTTTTTGTAAAATGAATAGTTCGTGAGAGAACAAAAAAACAAATACCACCGTCAACAGCAAAACATGCTCTCACTCGCTTTTCGAAGCTCTAGGACCTAGAGTCTAGGTAATTTCGGACGATTCTTTGGCGTTTTAAGCGTCCTTGTCGAGCCCTGCGTTTCACTTTCGCAATAGCCCTATTATTTGGTAACCGATGTCGACGATTACCATATCTGTCTCCATACAATCCAGCCGCTTGTCGGTAGTTCCCTCGACATTCTTCTAAGACGATAAGAATATCAGCGACTTCGGAAGGAGTGTAATCAGGAGCTTCGAAAAGCGAGTGAGAGCATGTCTTGCTGTTGATGGTGGTATTTGTTTCTTTGATCTATCCCACGAACTATTAATTTTACAAAAAAAAATTTCCTGAGAAAATTGTACGTTTTTGGATAAAGAATATTTTGGTTGAAACAAAAATGTATGGGTCCGTTTAAAAAAACTGGTCCATCCTCTACAGCATCACCGATTATGATGCTGGACCGCAAACAAAAAATTCTTCATGTGTCCCCCTCTGAACCGGACAACTTTTGTAGGACACATTTTCCAATTGAAACGTTAGGTCGGCTGAAAACGTAATGCGTACTTTAAATTGGGACACCCTGTATATATCGCTGAGGCTATCCTTGTCTTTTTAGTCGGCAATACCCCCACCACTCCAATGCTCCGTCCAGTACTATATGGTCTTAGGTTGATACACCTGGTACCACGTGACCGACCTGCAGTCCAATAATCACGAAGTAATAGTAAGGAGACGGAACTCAGCCGCGGCCTCGTTTCAAAATGGGGCAACGGTTTCTGTACGACAAAGCAGCAGTCTGCTGAAAAGAATAACCGCAGTCTTCGCGCCTGCGCGTTACATATTCTAGCGGTGTCTCTTTCTCTCTCACAGAAAGTGCAAGAGAGATAGCTCGGCCGTCACCTTAGACCATATAGAATGGACTGGGCATTGGAGTGGTGGGGGTGCTGCCGAGTAAGAAGACAAGGATAGCCATAGCGATATATATATGCGCACGAATAAGCCTTGTTCATGCTAACTCTCGAAATCGAGTAGGCACTGAAATTAAGCTGAAAACTTATTACACATAGGGTTTAGCATACTAACGTGGCAACGCTGCTGTTCAATGTGGCAACGTTTAGTCTGTGAACAGAGCACTTCGTCTCTCTCTTAACAACGGCGTAGTGTCTTCCGTCTCTTTCGCTTTACTCGGCAGCAGACCGTACAATGCTTCAGCATAGGCAATGCCCAGTCCATTCTATATGGTTTAAGGCCGTCACCACGAAGTAATAAACAGTGATTAAGTGAGGTTATGGTGTTTTGTTTCGGAGGAAACTTACCTATGATTCTTCGCCGTATTTTTAACTACTGTCGGCGCGTAAAGGTTTGGCCCCTCTGTTTGAGTGATCATAACTTCTACAGGAAAATTGGTAGAGCATCGAGTCTGGTCAGATCGGAAAACGCCAAGTTTTCTGCGTCTAATGGTTGTTTGCAAATTTCCGTGTGAAAATCGTGAAAGCCGTTATGATCTCCGAAAAGTTAAAAAACGTAGTTTTTCGGAGTCCATCGCCGTACGTCAACTTAAACTCGTCACCGTTTGTCTGAAATAAGTGTAAAAAATCTGGAAAAATTTAGAAATATTCCCTGAACCTTAACGAACCTGATAGAGTTTGGAAATTCCTAAAATATTCACAAACCTGGACACCAGGTGCAAAACGGTCCAATGGTGCGATTTGGGGAACGGATTGGTACGGGTGAACCTGAGATAGCTCAAAATTTTCGTAAAAAAATACACGTTTTGGGTCCGTGATCAGTTTTTGGTTCGCAATAGCGAAATTCCAGTAATTGACGTCAACAATTTTTCAAATTTGAGCGGGGCCGCGTGTGTCCCAGCCGCGATATTCTTCGCTGCATTCACATTGTTGTAACAGTGGCCGCGAGTAACAATTGCGTTTGTGACGGGCGTGGCGGGAGGGAAATGCAGCGACGAATATCGCGGCTAGGATATAGGCGGCCCCGTGCAAATTTGAAAAATTGTTGACGTCGATTACTGGAAGTTCACTATTGCGAACCAAAAACTGATTACGGAATCAAAAAGTATATATCCTGACGAAAATTTTGAGCCGGCTCAGGTTCGCCCGTACCGATCCGTTCCCCAAATCGCACTATTGGACCTTTTTGCACCTGGCGTCCAGGTTCGTGAATATTTTTGGAATTTCCAGACTCTATCATGTTCGTTAAGGTTCAGGGAATATTTCTAGATTTTTCCAGATTTTTTACACTTATTTCAGACAAACGGTGACGAGTTTAAGTTGACGTACGGCGATGGACTCCGAAAAACTACGTTTTTTAACTTTTCGGAGGTCATAACAGCTTTCACGATTTTTACACGGAAATTTGCAAACAACCATTAGACGCAGAAAACTTGGCGCTTTCCGATCTTACCAAACTCGATGCTCTACCAATTTTCCTGTAGAAGTTATGATCACTCAAACAGAGGGGCCAAACCTTTACGCGCCGACAGTAGTCACGTATCTTTCAGAAATAATAAAAGATCCGCCGTGCATTTCCATCACGATTCACCAGATTCAGCTTATCCACCAAATCACCATAACCTCACTAAATCACTGTTTATTACTTCGTGGTGACGGCCGAGCTATCTCTCTCGCGCTTTCTGTGAAAGAGAAAGAGACACCGCTAGAATGTGTAACGCGCAGGCGCGAAGACTGCGGTTATTCTTTTCAGCGGACTGCTGCTTTGTCGTACAGCGAACATAGTCAAAATTGTATAACGGAGTCGGTCTCCTTACTATTACTTCATGCCAATAATCTCTCACTGATAAGCTAAAAATTTGCGCGTGGCTACATCTCACGGGCGGTCTGGGAACTAATATAATGACATCAGCGGCAATAGCCGCTTTCGGCCGTTGACAATTGCGAAAATTACCACAAAATTGTAGATTACAACTGGCTCCTTCATCGTTGTCGAAAACAAAGATGTTTTGGGATGGTTGTGTTCAGAATTCCTTACAGAATCGGGCTCAGGAAGCCGATTTTGCATTCTTGATGCGTAGGCTTTGATATAAGTCGAAATAAATGGGACAACCACACTTAACGACCAAAAAAAAATAGAAAAAATTCCGATTTCGTTCAGTCAAACGTACCAGTTCGAACCCATTACTCGTCAAACATCGACTGCCGAAAGGACAATTCGATTGATGACCCCGTTTCGGAGTTATTCGGGAAAATAGACGGGGGTCGGTCAAAATCTGGTAGACCTCCCCTCCCCCACTCCCCTTAAGCTTAATTTACATTTTGCTGAACCGTGTCTAAAATTTGCGGTAATTTATTGTAATTTGTAAATATTACTTGAAAAGTAAGTTTAGTCTGTACTTTTAAAAACTGTATTGGACCCAAGGGACGTTGACGTTTGAGATTAACAATTTTATTGCAAAATTTGGTAAACACATACTTTTTTTTCTGGTTTCTAACAGTCATAATGATAGCTCGTAGTAGTCATGCGTACTATATGCATGAATTATCCGAATCTTTGAGCATGTAGGTTAGGGTGTGCCAAAAAAAAAAAAAAAATCCAAACGCGAACGAAGATTCCGGTGGAGCATTTTAAATAGAATATCTCAGCTAAATATGATCTCTTAATATCGATATTTAGAACTGCCTAGCTCAGTTTTCCCATTTTTTATTTGCATAACACGCGAAAAAAAATCGGAAATTTTTTAAATTGTTTTTTCTCGTAAGCGGCTTGATTTAGAAACGATCTGAATACAAATTCTTGTAGGAAATTTCACGCTCTATAAAAAAGTACTGAGATAGAATTTTCCTAAAGGTCTGCGTACACTATGCCGCGGCTCGGCGCGGCGCGCCGAATCGTTGCGAATCGTCACAAAATGCTCAGAAGTTTTTGATTTTTTGATTTTTTGATTATACATTTTTGCTCAATGTCTAGCATTTTGTGGCAATCCGCAACGATTCGGCGCGCCGCGCCGAGCCGCGCTGAGCCGCGCCGCGTCATAGTGTACGCAGACCTTGACTCTCACCGATTAAGAGATATTCGCTTATAAACATTGAGTCATAGCGTCATGGAGTCATATGACTCTGGGAAAAACACTTTTTTTTCAACCGCGCATCAAAATTTCGGTAGAGCTTCTCAAATAGAATATCTCAGCCAAATATGAGCTCTCCACATTGATATTTAGAACTGTCCATTTTAGCAACTAAAATTAGTAACTAAAATAGGCAATTCTAAATATCAATATCAAGAGCTCATATTTGGCTGAGATGTTCTATTTGAGATGCTCTACCGGAATGTTGATGCGCGTTTGAATTTTTTTTTTTTTTGGCACACCCTAATGTAGGTATATAAACAGCGGTATAATCATCCAACATTCTGCATGACTGGAGCTTACGAATTCGCAAATATTACAGCAATTGAACCAAGCAACAACGACTAATTTCCTACATTAATCTATGACATATATGGAGACACGGCATGATACGACAATTGAGTTAAATCTTCTGTGATTCTGCTAGGTTTACATAAAATAATATTCATTTGAACATCACGCTTGCAGAATATATTTCTATGTTTGAGACAATCATGAATTCCTAGCTCTGTTTGCACTCAAAACTGTGTATGTCAACACTTGCATTAGCATGTCAAACAATAAGACGGTTTTGCATGTATACAATTTCACAGTATCGCTGTACAGTTTATGCTATAGAATCAATGACGATTACAGTAAAGATCGAATGTCATTTGGGTTAGAATGAAGGTGTTTCTTTTTAGTTCCTTAAAACAGATACCATTCATAATTTTATGATAAGTTTATGTATACATACACAGCGTGAATTCCTATCTATTATGTCCCATCTCCACGCGCTGTTTAACTGCGTCTGTTTATCCAATCCCAGCTCAGGCCTAGTCGAAAGGGCCAGTGCGGAGATCCCTTTCGACTAGGCTCGAGCTGGGATTGGATAAACAGACGCAGTTAAACATAGCTGTAGACCAGGCACTAGGCAGGGGGAATTGATCTGAGTTTCCAGTTGCGCATCGAGCGCAGGCAAATTTGCTGTGCGGCTAACTTCATTTATTGATGACACCAATATTTTGACAGTTCGGCTCGGTAGGAAGTTGGCCGCACTGGAAATTTGCAAAATTTGCGTGCGCTCGGAGCTTCCGTGGAAATTCAGCTCAAGTTCATCTGTCTAATGCCCGGTTTTACAAACGTAGGTTACCCCATGGGTTTAAATAACCCGTAGGTTACCCCGCAGATACTACCCGTTCAACCTGTCTTCATCTGACAGCTGTCATGTATCGCTGTAACCTCCAACAGTCCATGAAGGTTGAACGGGTAGTATCTGTGAAGTAACCTACGGGTTATTTAACCCCACGGGGTAACCCACGTTTATAAAACCGGGCATAAAAGATAGGAATTCACGCTGTGTATGTTTCTACAAATTTTTGTTTTCTCATGTGAGAGGGTACCTTAAATAAGGATGCTTTGAAGGACCAGCTTATGTGTCTACATTGTTCTCCAGTTAACCAGTTTTATTGCAGTAGTTCGCTAATCGTTTGAAGCATATTCAAGGAAAGTTACGGGTTGTCTCATCGGATAGAGATTTATTTTCTGACCAATTAGAGACTCAAAATCTGTAATCAAACAATGGTTGATCCAATTTTCACTTTGACTGCTGCACTAATTCTGAGACCTGCTGACTCACAGCTCCTAACTTGTACTTGATTATTCAAAAGACTGGCGAAATTCTGTAATAAAATCAGTGGAAAAAAATTGGGGACATGCCAGTTCTTCGAAAATACCCTTATTTGAGGCGAGCGTACTCGCTCATTATAAATGAGTAAGCTATTACAGGGTGGTCATTCAAATTGTGGAAAAAAAATTCCTGAGCATTCCCCGGTTTCGAATATTATTTTTGCTCCTTTGTTATTCAAATAAGAATAAGTGTAACTAAATTTGGGCAACTTTCAAACCTCACAATTTCGAATTTGTTTTGCCCTTATTATTTCATCCAATCTTACTACATAATTGGAATTTAGAGTAGTAGTAGTGCAGTAAAAAATTCACGTCTTTTACCAATTTTTCGATTCTTTGGCCACCCTGCATTCACTTCGTCTATATAAATCTTTTTTTTCGGCATAGGCATCGAAAAGTCACTTTATGACGCCTGTTTTCGATCCACAAGGTAGCACTTCATATGGCTGATTTCAGAACTGCCCTATAAAGTCTTTATACGGCAGTCTGGATGCGCAGTTCGAAGTGCGCATTCCAAAGCTGCCGTATAAAGTCTTTATACGGCAGTTGAGATGCGCAACTCGAAGTGCGTGACAGATCGCACCATAGCCTCACTCTTCGTCTGTGAATCTCAACAGGCGTCAAAGTGACTTTTCATGCCTATTTCGAAAAAAATAAAGTATGGGGCGCACCCGTAAACTGTTTTTGACTCGAATAATGATTTCAGAACTCGCTTTCGGCTCACCTTTAGCTCGTTCTGAAATCATTATTCTCGTCGCAAAACACTTGGTTTACGAGCATGCCACATAATATACTATTTTGATGGTATTTGGATTTTGTACACCACCCACGTAAATACCGTGCAACATTCCTTTAATGTTATGTATTGGGCACCAAGTAGTATGTGCAATAGTTTTTGTGTGTTTTTTTTTTTCTACCAAAATTCAAATCAGTTCATTAGAGTTTGCACAATGAGTCCAGTGCAATATGAGGCACGTAAATTTTAGCAGAATTTTGCCAGTATAATGTACAGTGCGATTCTGTGGAAAATCACGCGATTAAAGGTAGGCTAATGGGAAACACCTGAATTGAGCAGATCAAACATCGACGATTGGGTTTTATTTATTTCGTGGTAAATGAAATCCAATCGTCGATGTTTGATCTGCTCAATTCAAGCGTTTTCCGTTAGCCTACCATTAGGCGCGTGATTTTCCACAGAATCGCACTATGTACTGGTAAAATAATAAATGGCACATGAATAATAATTTTTGAAATTATTTTATCTACCATCATCAGAATGACGGTGGGATACTTCCATCGTCAACTACGTACACAGGAGGACTGGGATCCGTGGCAGTGGGTCATGGTGGACATCATGTGAGACGTTCGTTACCAGATATGGGGGCAAATCCAGGCGAGCCTCCCAAGCTTTATCCTTATCATCTTCTCTTAATCACTAATTATAGGCTGCCTGGTGATGTGGACCGCTGCAACCTAGAGGTGAGTTATAAATCCTGCTGTTTTTTCCTTTCATCAGATATTCTTCCAATGTGTTGGTTTTTCCGATCAAATTTTTTCCACCGAGTAGAAAATTCCAATATTTTGGATTGCTCGAGTAGTTGGGTTAAAATTTAGAATTTTTCGTATTCTTTTGAAAGAATAGCTCGAACTTCTCAACATTTTTAGAATTTTCTATCAAGGCCCATCCCTAGTCGCCCACCTCCTTTTGTTCGAAAAAGGACACATTTCGATCATTATTCGAGCCCAGGCGTCGAAAACCCAAAAACAAAATGCACAGCGCCAACTCAAATTCAATTTCGAACACATACGTCCGTAAAAATGTTCGTTTCGCGCGAAAATCGAGTTTACAGATGGTTTTTACGCAATTCGAATGTCAATTTCCTTGGTGGCCATGATTATGAGAGTCGTCCGCCTAGTTCAGCCGGCCTTTCGTACCGACCGGGCCGCGGCACTCTATTTTCGCATGAAACGGACATGTTTTTGGACGCATGTGTTCGGAATTGAATTTGAAATGGCGCTGTGCATTTTGGTTTTGGGTTTTCGACGCCTGGGCTCGGATAATGATCGAAATGTGTCCTGTTAAGTTTCATCGCGATTGATTCAGTAGTTCCGGAGACTTCACGATTTCCGCTTTCGAGGTCTTGACAAACGTTTCCTTTAAAGTAAGGGGCTTCCGTAGTCGCGTCGAAACTCCGACGCGGGCCTCTTTTACTGCGTGTTGATACTGATACGAAGATGTCGGTATTTTTTTTATTAGACGCAAACTCCTAGTTTTTTGGGCATTTCTTTATCAAATGAGATGAAATAGTGTTCAAAACGTGTGGGTTGCCACTGCCGAGTGGCTCAGTATTCCGAAAGTTCGATAAATTGAGTGCACCTGTGAATAATTCTACGATTTCTCTGATGATAACTAAATCTGTAAAACAAAAATTTGAAATTTCGAACAAACGACCCACTCAGCCCTTCTCTGCTGAAATGAAGCAGTAATCCCCAAAGTTTTATTTCGAACGGTTGTGTGGTATGGGAGAAACTACGAATCCCGTTTTCGAGATGACCAGAGCGTGTATCGATGGCTCCGCGGAATAACCAGCTATCTCAGAAGCTGCTTGAAAAAGCAGCTATCTCAGAAGTTGCTTGACAAAGCAGCTATCTCAGATTTTGCTTGAAAAAGCGGCTATTTCCAAATCATGCTAGCGAAATTTTGCTTCAAAAACGTAAAATTATTATTCAAAAGCTGAAAAAACAGGTTGGAGCAAAAGCCCAGACATTATAATGTCTGCTCCAACCTGTTCTTTCAGCTTTTGAAGCAAAATTTCGCTAGCATGATTTGAAGATAGCCATCGGTATGTGATAGCATTTTGGACTGGTACCTTTAGCGCTACACTGGTGTAGTTCAGCGATCTTTTTGTCTCTCTCTTCCTCAAAGAAAAGGAAGAGATGAAGATATGGCTACACTACACCAGTGTAGCGCTAGCGGTACAAGCCGAAAACGCTATAAGCCCCTTGAAGCGTCAATGATTTTTGACGGATGGCTCCAAATTTCAACGAGTTATTTACTTATCTGAATTCATTATTCGGCAATCCGAATTAACATTTTTTCTCTTTTTTCAATGCAGCGGCACCTATCCGATGCGGAATTTGAAGCAATCCTACAATTTAGCCGTGCCGAGTTCTACCGGCTGCCGCAGTGGCGTCGCAACGAGATTAAACGGAAAGCAAGGCTTTTCTAATTGTTTTTCGAACGAAATTGAAATATTATTATAATGATAAAATAATTAACGGTACGATTATTTGTGCAGGGTGTATTTTTGAGTGAAACGCATTGATTATTGTAACAATCAGAAGTTGATGTTGTCTAGAAAATACGGTGCAGAGTAATGATTAATAATTATCGTTTGTCAGTTGCTCCAAGATATCATCCTGTACCGAAGAACACCTTACTGATTCTCCATAGTTACTTGGATCGTATCAAATCACCAATACTTCTATACTCTTTGTATTTTGAGATAAACCCACTTACTGCCAATTCCATAGTAGTTTTCATCTTCAATATTAAAATAAATTGACACGCACGCAGTTCATTTCTTTCGAATTTAGGTATTTTAAAAAGACGAAATTATTCGAATCACTTTTGAATCTAGATATTTTATTAATATTTACTAGACAAAAGCTTTTGACCATGTTGGAGATAACAGTTGATGTACATAGATACATGAGCTAGTTTTTAAATTGATTCATACATCAGGCAGGTCTCAGTAGCCTTAGAGTGCTAGATCGTAATCAGTCCTGGCGTAGTTTTAAAACTTCGGTCAATCCAAGAAGAACGACTTCCTGGATTTATATAATTGCACACATTGGCTTTCAGATAATTTCCAATTATCAAATTGAGAAGAAGAATTTGTACCATTCCAGGTCGTTGATTCGGTCTGGCACTCTGGTGTTTCTTCTACTTTAGCGCTGAAAACAGTGCTCAGTTTAGGAAGTGTTATTACATTGAAAAATGCTATCTCTATGTAACATGGCTTTGGGAGTGAAAAAAACAATAAATAAACACGTCAGGATGAGGATGAGAAAAAGTTACAATACAATAAAATATTGTAAATAAAAAATGAAAAGTAAAAAAGTTAGCAGAAGAGGCGTACACGCAATGCTTAGCCGTCACACACTCTATGAATTATAGAATATACCTATTATCTAAAAATAATAAAATAAATAAATGCTATTAGATAATGATAATGATTATTATTATTAATACTTTTTAATAACTATTATATTTTACTATAAGCAAAATAAAATAAAAAAATGAATAATAATAAAAAAAATCTTAGATAGGAGATATGCAGCCTGCGGAATGACACTGAATCAGTTATTCAATCGGAATTAGAAATATCAAATTGTTTGAGAAAAAATAAATAAAAAGAACAAAAAGATTCAATCAATGATATTTGTCAAACCGCAAGCTGGGCGCGCAAGGAGAAGGGCCACGCTTTGAAACTGTCATTTTTCTGGGTATAGAGAAACTAATTTAATTAAATAAATATTTGACTGGGAGGAGTCGGAGGTATTTTAATGAAACGTTGAGGCTCTGGTAGCGCAACTAGTATCACATTTGCAATAAAATAGCAACATGAATAATTGAACAGAAATGTGTCATACCAAACCACATAATTGTCATTTTGCGAATATCACAAGTCAAGGAAGAGAGCTTGTAGTTGGAGTGAAATGTATGAGAAGACTAGTGTTTACTATTAGAAATTTGAAAGTCGAATCCTAAGATTCTGTGAATTATTATTATTATTTGGTCATTTATACAACAGTGCATCAAAATGTAAGTAATTTTCATCCGAGCTGGAGCGAAAATGGTTTTTTTTTTTCTTTTCAACTTCATTTAATTTCATTTCGTTATTACCACCAGTCTTTTCTTGTGTCTCCGAGCCACTTCAGCCTGGAGATTAAACATTTTTGATGTATACGTATTGTATATACTATGATTACCAGTTAATATGATTCTTAGTCCGAAAAATTTTGACTCGAGATATTTTTGAAAAGCAATTATATTACACGTAAGCTTATAAGTAATGGTAGAAATTTATTCGAAATTTCTTCGAAAACATCCGCACATGGATCATATTTTGTGGCCACGAACGGAAACATATGTCGCAGTTAGAGTGCAAAGCCAGGCAATTAAATCAGTACATCATCAGTCGTTGTGATAAACCAGTGTTACTTATGTATTGATATTAACGGCAGCAAGTCTAAAGTTTTTCAGCTGACTGAAAAATATCGACGATTCAACAGCAACTCAATTGTTACTGCAGCTATTATTATACAGTTATCTACATGTTCAATGTTTTTGTTATTGCATTAAAACTGCGACGTAGAGGATAATAATGCTTGTACTATGATGTTAACAGATGTAACGTACGTTGTATGAGAGCACATTGCTTCCGCTAGTCCGTGAAATTAAATAAAGGCAAACATTACGCATTAGCTGTCTGTTATTCTATAATATTCCAACTCCACTGCATCCATTTCCAATTCACATTTTCATCTGATGGAGAGCTTCTCCTACTATAGGTATGCATCGAACTGAATTCAATCAACTCGGCCTATCAAGTCCTCAATGGTCCGGTAATTGGGGATTAAAGTGGACCCTAGTCAAATATACAGGGTGTCCAATTGAAACGATATCCTGTTTAAATGGTTACGTCCCTGTATATCGAGGGCTAAGGACCAGAAGGGCGTAACCCACAAAAACTGCGGATGCTGCCATAAGGGCGTATCTGAAAATTTAAAACGTGAGCCCCATAAGAGAAGTATCCTGCCAAAAGGGCGCGAGCCACAGGAATATTTTTTCTTTGAAATTTTTTTTTCTTTGAAACCATTCCAATGAAAAATTGATTCGAATAGCTGTAAAATCATGACACGTAAAAACCATCTTCGGATTCGAATTCTGCGCGTCAAAAAACATATTGGCAGGGTGCGTGATGGAAGCGACATCTACCGACCACACTTTTCCACACGGAATAACAGCTGAATGTAAGCAATAACAGCTGAATGTAACCATTGTTTAATAATTTATATCAAATTCATAGCAAAATTAGTGTGATTTAATGCTAATTTCGTCAGCAGCTAACGCGCTGGTCGATTCAGTTACCCCCACCATGCACTTCGCACCCTGCCAATAGAGAAAGAATATCAACAAAATTTTATTCCTTTAATACCACGGAGTAGTATTAAGGAGTGCAGGCTTGGGAATTGAAAATGACCCCGCTTTTCGGGACACTAAACTGCGTTAGCTGAATGCGATTAGAGCGCTACGGCGGGAGAATTCCGAAAGTTGACGAAATAAAAGCTAAAGACAGCGCATCCTTGCACAAAATGACAGATAGAAACTGACAGATTCGTATAGATTCCGAAAAGATTCGGACCCAAAAACAGTATAGCAAATCCGGTTTTTGAATCCGGATCTTTTCCGTATTTATACGAGTCTATCAGTTTCTATTCGACATTTTCAGCGGGGATACGGCATAAATCAAATTTCTGAAATCCGGTGTGACATATGAAAATGTTCCAGTAACCATCCCTACTTTATGTAACGTTTTTTTTCGGAAAAAGCTTGAAAACATTAAGAAGGAAAATCTCCCCACTCCGGCTCTAAAGTTTAAAAGTGTTCAGATCTGACCCACGATTTCTCAGATTTGTTTCGGATTTTGAAATTGTGTCGATCAATATACTCGTTTTCAAAAATTGTAGAAAATTCAAATCATGTCAGAAAAATCTAGAATAAAAAGTGAGTGCTTTTTAAAGTGAGAAGATTCAGATGAAAAATCGCGGGCCCAATCTGAGAGGTCAAGGGTCAGACCCAGGTCGAGTTGAGATGGAATTCCCCATGTTTAACCTGCAATGTCGAGTTTATTGCGCGAAAGAGAAAAATATTCACTTACAGTCCGCGGGGTAAAAGAACGATACTTCTTTTTTTTCCATTTTTTGTGCCCGATTTACAACCGTGAACAATACAGGACGGCATTCCAACTAATTTTCATTTGAGCTTGTCCAAATATCATTTGACGTGTTCTTTCAAACTACGGAGTTTTCAAACCGTTCAAACTTTGTTCTTCTTCCCCGCCCACCGCCCGCGCTCGTTGCTGCAGGTATTTCGCGTGTTTTCCACCAGTATCGCTAGCGTCGCATTCAGCTAGCGCTGTTTAGCGAGTCGAAAACCGAGGCCACTTTTTCGGGCTTTCATAGCTGGAGTCTGCACTCCTAATTCTACTCCGGGTTCAATAGCATGGAAGTGCTATCCATAAAAAGCCTAAAAATAACCTAATAACAGAAAAAATCTGGAAAAAAAATCTGGAGTGTGTTTTTGAGGTAGATTAACCATATAAAAAATCGCGGACCAAATCGGAGAGGTCGAGGTCACGGGCTGCCCGCTAAACATGACACATTAAGGTGACGTTACATTCGGTCAGAAGTTTCGCCTAATCGTAACCTTCCGTGATCAACGTTCAAGAGATAATTCGCAAGCGTTTCGTCGTAATATCCTATTTGAAACATCTATGGACCACATCAAAAACATTGTATCTTGGCAGTCTTAATTTAATGACGTAAGAAAAACGTTACGTTCATGATGTTACGGAAATCTTCTGTTTAAACGTTTTAAGGGCGTTGACTAGGCTTCGCCGAGTGCGCGTAAATAGACTCTCGGCATTTACCTTCTCACCCGTGTAGAAATTTACTGTGGCATGCCCTAATATCAGTATGGGCCACATCGGGCGGATGTATGGCTTGCCAGACTTGCAACACTGCTTAGGCCCTGAAGTGGCCCCCATGTGGCGTGCCTTATTATCAAAATAGGCAATACCAGGCGGATTTGTGGCTTGCCAGATTTGCAACACTGTCCAGGCTTTAAAGTGGCGCCGGTATCACTGTGCGAAGAACCGAGTTCGATTAATCGATTTCAAGTCGTCAAACGGCTGCCTGCAGCTCAGCTGTTGCGTTCCATCGATGTGCATGATAATTCAACGTTAGGGTTCCGGTATTCATGAGAACAGAACGTTATCGTTCTTCATAAAGTTCAAAGTTATAGATCAGTAGTGAAAATTTAGTTTTAATACAAGCACCTCTAAAGTCTTTATACGGCAGTCAGGATGCGCAGTTCGAAGTGCGCAACAGATCTCGCCATAACCTCACTCTTAGTCGTATCAAGTGCGAATCTCAACTGGCGTCAAAGTGACTTTTCATGCTTGTGCCGAAAAAAAAAATGGTAGAGGCGCGCCCGTAAACTGTTTTTGACTCGAATAACGATCTTAGAACTCACTTTGGGCTCGCCTTGAGCTCGTACTGAGATTATTATTCCCGCGGAAAAACACTTGGTTTCCGGGCATGCCACATAATATACTACCCAGCAAACACATAACCATCTGGTTATATAACATGAGTCCCACAAAGCAACCTAACGTCGGTAACGTTGCTGCAATGTTATTGTAATGTAACATTTGTTAGTATCTCTCAACTAACGAATGCAATGTAACTGTAATGTACCCGGAGCCCCACTAAATAACATGACATCGGTTACGTTGCATCAACAATAATGTAAAATAACATTTGCTGCTAATGCAATTCTAAGTTTATATGAGCGCGGCGGTTCGTAGCCGTTGCTCTTGGTACCGCGTCCCGGCGTGGTAGAGAGAGTTTTCGTAGTGAAGAGAGTGAAATTTGTGCCGTCGTGGTCAGTCTGAAAAACAATACTCAAAAATTGTAGGTTATATATTATACGTACAAATTATCAATAATAGCGTCCGAACTAGTAGTATACGAAATATTAGTTAATGGACGAATAATGAAATTCTAACCTTACTTTTGGTTGTGCTTATACACGTGGGCCTCACAATACAAATTATTTTCATACATCTTCACGCCCTTGTTGTAATCTTGCTCATAAGTGATTGAAAATGCCTAAAGATATTCGGTATTTATTGTAGAATAGATATAGTGGTAATAAACATATCGAATACCTAAATGGCGAAATAAAGTCGTCAGCTTCTAATAAACATATGGAAATATATTATGGCTATTTAATGAAATCTCAACTTGAATCTATTGAGAAGAATCCGTGTACAAAAGTTCAGTGAATATATCGAATCTTTTGGCATATTCACTGTTCTTTCGTGCGTGGATTCTTCGAAATGGATTCGAGTTGAGATTTGAAGCCTATATGGCGCGTACTAACATATTTATCACAACGCTATATAGCGTGTTACCATCTGCTACCTAACTATAATGCTACTGTCAGGTATTGGACATATTACACGGTTACATGTATGTTATGTACCTGCCACCTTGAACTGAGCGGGAAATTACCACTAACCCAGCGGTAACAGGCAACTAACCAGCTATGTAACGTGTTATATTGAGTTAGATGTAAGTTACCTTTCGTTTACATAACTGTGTTCGCTGGGTACTATTAGAACTCGTATCATGAAATAATGATCGCGCCCGTAACATGAAATAATTCATCTCGCCTTGACACTGATCAATCATGATACTGATTGGTAAGATTGAAATGTCTTTTAACTCTTAATTCGACACCTTGATCGTAAGTTTCAACAAATAGAAAGATATTATACCGATTACCATAGCGTAGTTTGGGGTAGTAGGTAGAGCGTGCGACTAGTAAACAGCGAATGCGAGCGGAGTTGGGTTCAAATCCCGATAAGATCGAAAAAATTGGATGGTGTTTTATAATCAACATATTATAGATCTATCTTCCATTGATTGAAAATATGTCATAAAGTTCTCTTTTAAAATTTTTATGTGATAATATCGATATCTCAAAGTAGTCAAGAGACTCGGTAGAGTCTCGCGCCAAGTACATTACAAAAAAATTTTTTTCAAGCGCGAGACTCAACGAGTCTATATACCCGAGAGGCAACTACCCTAACCTATAACGCGAACTAGTATCTTCGTTTTCTTTCACCTCACAACATACACGAATTAAAACTGATTTAATCTAGGATGTGGGCATGAAAAGCTTTCATTTGAGCCCTAGATCGATTAAATCGGTGTCCGGAGTGCTGAGATATAATTAACTTCAGATTCTGATACCCCGTTTCCTCGTCCAATGTTTCTCTTTAGTGTTCTTCAGACCAAGATTCACATTCAAACCATTCCCATGCAATCACTAGACGGGAAAATCCACACAAAAGTTGTAGAGTGACGTCAGTACGAGATAGTTCCGACGTAGATAGCGCCAGTATCGCAGACAGAAACCGTCTCCTACATAGACATAGAGCATGGACTGCGCATTCCCTATACAGCCTATGGTAACGCCGAAAGTGAGAGAGAAGGGTAACACACGCGGCCAAATCTGTCTCTTTCTATGCATTTGACGTTGTTGGTTAGAAAGAAACAGATTTGGCCGCGTGTATATGCTGTCTCTTTCTACCGACCGAGCGATTTTCGGCCCGAATGCGCAGTCCATGCTCTATGTCTATGGTCTTCTACACTAGCAGACGCGTATTATCATTTCATGTTTTTAAATCCCAATAATAAAGGAAATAAGAGAAATACGAGCAATGCTTAATACAAAATTTGAACGTACAAAAACTAGTGAATACCCACCGCAAGCCCCTCGGGTGCCAAAACCTTACGCCAAGTACATTAATGTGATAGTCACCAATAAAAATGTTTCGATGGGTTAATCTTAAATCCTACGATCTCGAGCTTTTGAGGTTATGCGAATCGGCTGACGTGTAAAATTCATGGTGATAAATAAAATAACAATTATAAACGGACAAGACTGTCAGATGAATATTAACTGATTTATGAATGCAATTATCAGAAGAAACGGTTTTTTCGGTTCAATTGTTTAGCAAGTTATCGCCTGAGGAAGTCTGACAAGAGAAAATCAAGAGAAAATGTTGAAGTAGAAAAATATGAGGATAGCATTATTCGATATAGGGAACGGCAAGGAGCCAGACCAATGAAGCCGAGTTCAAGCGTTGGATTGCAACGAATTTTACTTCAAGCTCCATGTTAAGCTCATCTCCGAAGGCTCGTCTGCTGAGACTCAAATTGTGAGTCAACGTTATACGTAGGATTCCGACGAGTCCTATAATCTAACTCCGTATCATCTAGTCAAAATGAGATTTTCAGTCAATGTTGTTTGTTGGACTCCGATAAGCTTTATTCTACACTCCACGTCAACGTAGTGCCTTGACCTTCGGTGGAGATAATTTTTTAATCCATAATGTATATTAATAATTTAATGTCAAATTTCAATAAATTTGTTACATTTTGGTATGCAACCTGTGTCTATATCGACGCCCCGTACGAAAAGTAGCACCGTTCAGCCGCTGACGAAAACTAGCACCGTACGACGCTTCCAGCGAAGTGTAGCACGGTTCGTAATCTCTTAACGAAGAGAAACACCAATCGCCGAGCGCTGGCG
Source organism: Tenthredo livida (assembly GCA_963992785.1). NCBI lineage: Eukaryota > Metazoa > Arthropoda > Insecta > Hymenoptera > Tenthredinidae > Tenthredo > Tenthredo livida. The sequence goes on from OZ023066.1 coordinate 18,464,350, forward strand.
AAGACTAGCATCACTCGCCGATCGCTGACGAAGAGTAGCACCACTCGCTGTGCGCTGGCGAAGCCTAACACCACTCGCCGACCGCTTGACGAAAAGTAGCACTACTCGGTGAGCGCTGGCGACGCATAGCACTACCCGCCGAGCGCTAGCGAAAAGCAGCACGCCTCGTAGAGCGCTAACAAACAGTAACACAACTGACAAGCCGTTAACGTAGAGTAACACTATGAGCAAAGCTCTGATATGAAATAACATTGCTTTTAAACCTACCAAACCCTCCCCACCCCAACTTTCAGGTTATGAAACTGATAAATGAATTCAAAATGAGTAGTTCAATCTTTTATTATGTAATAAAGAAAAAGTAATCAAACCAAAAGTATTCAAACTCACCGGATCCTACTTACCCCGAACATTAGTTAAAAAAAAAAACGAAAAAAAAACTCGAACAAATTCAAAATCGAGCCTGCTTACTAACAACTACAATCAACTCAATGCACAATCGCCCCAATATTAAACCAGCAATTTCGGGATTTGTATCGGTATAAATTTTTTTTCAGATTTCACGTACAATTAAAATTAACGTTACTAAATAGATGCAATACTTTTTTTATTGTCCATCACATACATTTCAATAATTCCAAATTTGTAGGAGTTCGGATCAATAGATGAAAAATAATTAATTTTTTGGTATTGCGCGCGATTGCGCGTCATGCAGAGTGCGCTCACTTACAGCTATTTTCTGATGTCGCAACAACGTACAAGTATACTATCTTCAACGGATCATAACCTTTGATGTAATTGGGTAATTTACTTGGCTTTCGAATGCTCTCAGATTTTTTTTTAAAAATGTAAAAAAAAAATAATAATGGAAAAAATTGTTTTACCGATCTTATTTGTTCAATAAAAAAATAAGCTCAACATTTTTAGCCGTAGACTTTTCTGATTTTTATTTTGAACTACACTTGATCAAAGGCGCGTTACATGCGCCGAGCATTTATATCATGCACTAACTCCTAAATTAAAAAAAGAAAAACAATAAACAATAACAAAACGTTGTCATAGACGCAGCGTGACGGTACTTTCAAAAAATCACATATTAATATTATAAAAAGGGATATCCAAAAGAAAAGATTTCAACAAAATCTATTCGGTTGTAAATTTTGCTAATAAATAATCGTCATTACGAATATCTATTATTCGTACGGTTTTAAGGCAATAAACAATCGTAGAACTTTTATCCGTACGTAAGTGTTGCATACATAACTCTGCTGAACACGGTTATGTATGCAAAATTTATATTATAAAACGAGTGTCACGTGTCGCATATTTTGTGCAGCACACATGTGATTGCAGTGAAGAGAAAACATCATGGAAGAAAAGGAGCTCAGTTAAGTATCAAACCGACAGAAATATTTGCAATGTATACAATATTTTGTTAAAACAACCTCGTTTTCAAGTAATTTCAAGATTAAGTTTGCGTATAGTTATGTTGGGGTTTATGAAATAAATTTTTATCGAACTTGTTAGTTATATGATAATTAACAAAAAGTAAAATAACTTTGCAGAAGTACACCCTATGTTGAATCATTAAAAATGACTTATTATGGAGAACAACAAGTGATATGCATGCTACTCTGATATTTTCAATATCGTTCATCATTTTCACACTAAGCGTGTACGAAACGAATTTTCATTAATGTGGTTGTTAGAAACTGTACGAAAGAAACGATTCAAACATCATAAAAACCTACACAACTATTTCTTTTTTTCGATTCTTATCATAAAAAATTTTTATTAAAATTTTTGTTTCAATCACACTTGCATTAGCCGTTATGCCTGACTCGTTATGCGATTTTTTGCGACTGAAGTTAAAATGAAAATCAGTTGTAATAATTTACCTACTTGATGACTTCAATCGTATGCTTTTAGATAAGCTTAACAATTTCTTCACTATCAATGTTATATTTACAGGGTCGTTCTATCCATCGAAGCAATCAAAAATTAATAAAGTTTTTGATTGTAATATCGAGCCACCAAACGACAGTACACTATTAGGTCATTATAAATTTACATACATAAATATTAAAAAATCAAGACACTCACAAGTTTGAATAACATTTTATCTAATACTCTTTTTTTTAGATCTTTCGCTCAGTCAGTCAGGTTCGGAAAGAGGTTCGTTCACAGAGCCTGTAAGTAATTTGTTGAACGTAGAGCCTGGCTATAGTTCTGCAAATGTTATATCAGAGTCTGTACAAAATAGTTTTAATTATGCAGAAGCTGAAAACTCTGGTAAATATGATACAAATAGTTTCAAACAATAAGTTTGAGTTAAGATACAATTATATTATTTATTTTAAGCAGTTAAACATAGTTAAATAAAAGATAACCGTAAGCTGAAGTTTTGTTAAAATTTTTATGTACAAAACAAAATTGCGACAAATCGTTAATAAAGTCGATTACTGTATATTCTATTTGTTATTTTTTTAAGACCTTGATCATATCAAAACTGCGACAAATGTTCTTCACACTCATGAGCTTGATGGTAATAAACGTAGAAAGTTTATAAAAATAGTAACCAAAAGAAAACCATCAGACGCAAATACTGGCTCACGAAAAAGACTGAGGAACGACAAAGATAATATTGATCGGCAAGCAAAAAAGGCACGGGCAGAAGGGAATGAAGGTATTGGGCGAAAGTCAAATCCAATAAATGCTCGATCAATCAAGGATGCGTGTTTGGGAACCTGCCGGAAAAAGTGTAGAAGGAATATTAATGAATCAGATCGACAAACAGCATTTGATATTTTCTGGAAGTTGGCCAATAAAGAAAAACGATGGAAATGTTTAAACAATTGGGTAGTCGCTAAAGGATCATCAAACTCAAGTGAAGATGAAGCTTGCACGTCGAAAAGAAAATCAGAAACTGTTTTTTATAATTTCAGATTGCCATCATCGGATAAATTAATACCCGTATGCAAAACAATGTTTCTCAACACATTAGGTATTATTGACATAATTAATGCAAAATTAATTCCAAAAGGGCATATCTTTTGGCTAAAGGACCTTTCGGTTTTAGGAAAACTGATTTTTTTTTTCACTTTTTATGCGGTTTTCATGTCTAAGCGGTGGTTTTCCTCAAGCGGGGCACTTTTATCACTTATTTAACTTATCACGAATGAGACGAAATCTGAAATTTTTTGAATCTATTCGAAAATAACATAATTTTGTGTTTTTCTGATAGCAATTTTTTAGTATATGTCAAGTTCCGTAAAATCTTGATAGTGAAAATTATGCTCTAATGGTTGAACGAAAAGACTCCAGCGCGTTACTTCAATAATTGAAATTCATCTTCGAATTATTTGAATAAAAACAGTAAAACTTCATTTTTTTCATACTTTGGTATAGATATCTCTTATCAGTGGTTACGCACGGCAAGAAAAAAAATAGCAGCTGCTGACGTAACCGGAATAATTGAAGGAGATAAAAGAGGAACTCACGAGAATCGTCCGCATAAGTACCCGGAAGAAATGAAAAATGAAGTAAAAAGTCATATCGCGAGTTTTCCAACTGTTGACAGTCACTATTGTCGTGAAACCACCCAAAGAAAGTTCTTGGAAGAAGGTCTGTCCATTGCTAAAATGCACCGCATGTATGTAGAACAAGTTGGACTAGGAAGAGATGATTCTGCTATTGTTAGTCAAAGTATGTACACAAGTATATTTAATACGGAATTCAACCTCGGATTCTACACGCCCAAAAAAGACCGGTAATTTTTCTGTGTTAATAACTAATTGTTTATTCGAATTATTTTTTGATTCTCGGACTAATTTTGAAAAGAAAAATTGCATTTCATCAAGTGTTATTTTACAAACCTTAGATTGAAACGAATAATACTTTAAAATAGAAATTTTTTTAATACCTTATAAATTTTTTTATAGATGCGAACAATGCGAAAATTACAAAAATTCGTCGCCAGAAGAAAAGGCAAAGAAGTCTGTTGATTATGAAAGCCATCTGAAACATAAATCTGAAGCAAGAAGACTGATGAAAGAAGATAAGGAGAGAGCCTTAAATGACGCATCTGTTTGCTGTGCAAACTATGATATGCAAAAAATATTGACTACACCACGGTCGGACGTATCCACAATGTATTATAAGTCCAAACTATCTGTTTGGAATTTTACCATTTTCCAATTGGGGATTAACATTGGGATATGTCACCTGTGGAATGAAACCATAGGGAACCGTGGTTCCAACGAGATCTCATCCTTTGTCTGGAATTTTATTAGAGTGAAAGCTGAATCGGGGACGAAGTTGATAACATTTTACACAGATAATTGTGCAGGACAAAATCGAAACCAAAATTTGTTCTCTATGTACATATGGGCAGCCATTGTTTTTGGTATTCAAATAATTCACAGGTAAACATAAAATAATATTGTGCATATTTCATTTCAAACCGATGCCAAAGCTACAGTCGAATTCAAAATCGCTAATTCGGTTTTCCTCTTTGGATTTTTAACTTTCTTGAATTTTTTGGTGCAAGAGCTTCTAAATGACTTCGCCAATCGTGCTCTGCTATGATATAATATATGTATAATAAACTAAAAATCCGAACAAAAAATTATTGATATAACTCGCGCATCATAATCGTGCGAAAATTCCGAAGAAACGTGCGAAACATAAGCCTATTGTACATTGGTGTGATTTATTATAGTATTGTTTTTAAAGGTTCTTGGAAGTTGGTCACACCCAGAACGATGGAGATTCTATGCATGCTCGAATTGAAATTTGTGCTCGGAAAAAAGAGCTGTTCACACAAAATGAGTGGGCAACTCTGATGACTGCATGCAAAACCAAAGGTGATCCTTACGAGGTCAAACAGTTGACTCAAGAGGATATTTACGATTTCACGGATCTTTCACAGAAATTCAATTGGAAACAAGTGAAGATTTCGAAAGTCCGTGAAATCGTAATTTCTCCACAGAGTAAGTTTGTTGAAATAAAGCACGAGTTCTTCAAAGCGTCCAATAAATACAACTTTTTGAAAAAAAACGTGACTCTTGAACAAATCGCTGCATTCAAACCAAAGAAAGCTTACAATGGGAGGATTCCTCTTGCGCCAAAGAAAAATGACGACCTACAGTACATGCTGACAAAAAACCTTATTCCGAAGGACTCAATTTCAGATTTCAAAAAAATGTTGAACGATGAGATTACATAGTGAAATTTTTTAGTAATCTAAATCGATATGTTGAAAAAGATTATATTATTATTTTATTTTGATGTGGCATAAATTATTAAAGAAAAAATGTAAAAAGTACTAGCTAAAAACTTTCTTTATTTTTACCTAATAAGAAATTGTAATACGAAAAATGAAAAAAAAAATGAATTGGTCGTTTCTTTTATTATAATAAACGTAGGGTAAGGTTGCCAAAATCGTACCACTTTTCACATTTCAGCCTTCAACTTCTAGGAATATTCATGCAAATACTTTAAAATTGGAACAGAGAGTCTCTGATATGTTTTCTTCATAAATCTTTCGTTGATTTGAGATCAGAATAGAATTTTCATGAAATACAATAAATTTTGTAAAAGATTGAAAATGGTACGATTTGAGCAACCGGGTTCCCAAATCGTACCACAGGGGTTCCCTAATCGTACCTGGGGTACCCAAGTCGTGCTAGCTGCACGAATGTGAATTGAATAATTAATTGAATGATAAATAATAAATAATATTAATAAATAATGATAATAATAATAATAATAATAATGATAATCATAATAAATGATTAATTTAATAATCCCAAGAATATTGACAACACAGTTCCTGAAACGTACTGGTACGATCTAGGCCCTATAGATTCTAAGGCAACTGACAGCTGGTACGATATCGGCAACTCATCATTTTTATTTTCAATTGCATAAAGACAAAGCTTTAGAGGTGAGATTCAGAGATTGGTAGGTTAAGTATATCGAAAATTGAGGTTACTCTACAAGAGACTCAGGCAAATTTTGATTTCGATTAGATTTCTAGCTAAAAACCGTTGTGGAAATGTGACTAAAACTTAGATGCTGCGGTATGCAGTTCTTCTTTCGTTGATATTTCCTTTCTTACTTCTTCTTTCACATCCAATTTCATTCCACACGCGTATTATGATACATGCTTCGAAAAACCACGGCTAGATAGCATGAAAACTACGGATTGTGGAAGATACGACGGTGGTACGGTTTGGGCGGCGGTACGATATCGGCAACCTTACCCTACTGCTTTTCAATTCAACGTTTCCAGAGTCACGTTACTCTTCGTTAGCGCTCTACGAGGCGTGCTGCTTTTCGTCAAGCGGTCGGTGAGTAGTGCTACTTTTCGTCAGGGCTCAGCGAGTTATGCTACTTTTCGTCAAGCGATGAGCGAGTGGTGTTAGGCTTCGCCAGCGCTCAACGAGTGGTGCTACTTTTCGCTTGGCGTTACGAACGGTGATACTTTTCGTTAGCCGTTTTCAAGCGTGCTACTATTCGGCTAGCCTCGTGAATGGTGCTACTTTTCGTACGGGGCGTCGATATGTTCGACTCTATTAAGCTTTCTCCAAATTAAGATTAGTGCTATCACGACAAATGGAATGAAATTACTTATTTATGGATTATTTAATTTTGTAGCGGGTCGACATATAAGACGAGAGGATGATGAGAGAAAACGCTTGGGTTGCAAAGTATCAGGATAGTGTTATTTGATACGAGACACGGCAAAAGTCAGACGAAGAGAGCAGAATGCGGGTGTTTGACTTCATAAATTTCCATTCTATGCTCTACGCTAGTCTTGCATGAATAGGCTCAATTCTAAATATTTTGATACCTTCTGTTCAGACCCGAATTGGAAGTTGATGTTATGAGTACGGGACGCGTACATGTTCTTTTTGCAGAGGACCTAGTTGCATTAAAAAAAAAACTACCTACGAATTGCAATACATATATCTGATATCCATACATATTTAGTCATGAGCAACAACTATAACCCTGCGTGCAAGTAACTCCGTCATTGCCGGTCCCAGGCCCAGATGAGACAGGAGGAGGGCTGCACGCAGGGTTAGATGTTGTAGGTATAAAAAATTATTGTAGTGGAACAATTTGTAAACGCTATGAAAGTACATTACGCGTCACTCTACAAATTTGAGACTTAGGGAAAATTATGAGCACACGCGTGCTCGTTGCTGTTGACGTTCCTGCTTATCGAGGGACTTCGGGCGGTATGAAATAGCACAAAACAACCGAGCGAGCGTAGCGAGCGAGCACAATTATTAGGTGGTCAAGCAAAATTTTACAAAAAGTAGTGAAATCAACCCCAAAAAGCACCTTTGGTGCAAAAACCTTCCGCCAAGTCCATTAATGTGTAGATCACTCTACCAAAAAATAATCAAAGGTTGTGCTCGCTCACTCGATTGGTTGATGATTATCAACATACAAAAGCATTGAAATCAGATACAACTGCCAAGTACCTGTAGAATGATAAAAGTTTGGAATTGAAAAATTTGTTCAAACTAAATAACGTTGTACTCGTTCGCTCGCTGCGCTCGCTCACTCTATTGACTTATGATTATGGGTTGAAAAAACAATTCGGATGAAGAGATTGAAGATGTCAACATTTATCTAAAAATATTCATAACGAAAAAATCATTTAAAAAAAATTAAAAAAAAAAATTTGGAGGTAGTGGTACTTGGGGGGCCTTTTGTAGAAAAAGAAATATAAAATATCGATCACGAACCATGTCAATGTCATCTGATAGATATTCAAACATTGGCCCGCTAACGTACCACGGACTCCAAATTTTTTTTTTAATTTTTTTTAAATTATTTTTTCGTTATGAATATTTTTAGATAAATGTTGACATCTTCAATCTCTTCATCCGAATTGTTTTTTCAACCCATAATCATAAGTCAATAGAGTGAGCGAGCGCAGCGAGCGAACGAGTACAACGTTATTTAGTTTGAACAAATTTTTCAATTCCAAACTTTTATCATTCTACAGGTACTTGGCAGTTGTATCTGATTTCAATGCTTTTGTATGTTGATAATCATCAACCAATCGAGTGAGCGAGCACAACCTTTGATTATTTTTTGGTAGAGTGATCTACACATTAATGGACTTGGCGGAAGGTTTTTGCACCAAAGGTGCTTTTTGGGGTAAATAAATCACACCCAGTCGATTTGTACGAATATACGCAGTTTAGACACGGCTGTGGACGAAATCATGGCGCGAACGTGGTTCCTTAATGGCAGCCTCATCCGTTCCCGGTGTGGGGCGGTATCTAAAATGATAACATTTGACCAGGCCCCTAACAGGCTGCCACAGCTCAGCCAGACCTGGGCCACATCTGTATTCTGGCAACCTTTTCGGGATCCGGCTTGAGCCACAGTACAATTTCTACACGGGGCATTTCCTTATTTTTCAAGATAACGGAGTTTTCGATGAAAATTCTTACAGATAAATGATGTATCCGTGCCATGGCTTTGGCCGATTTTGCGATTTCACTTTAAGCTTTGCAAAAAATAATCTTGAAAGTAAGCCATCTTTGCGATGATGTACAACGAGGAGTTGTTTTCAAATATTCGGCGAAAGCCATAACATAGCTACATCCTTCACCTCCTAATCAAGATCATGATCGATACTATCGGATCAATGACTAGGGAGTAATCAGGAAAGACCTGAAGCATTGAACAGTGATTTTTGGCGCAAAATTGGGCGATTTCTTGCGCAGCCGAGGAGTGGGAGCCGACATGAGGCTGAATCTAGCAGCCGGAGTTAGCGGCCGCCAGCCCGTTAAATGAGCGATCATTATCAATATTTAATGATTTTCCGAAGATTGTCTCCCAGGATTTAAATTTTTTTCTCAGTTCGAATGTCAGTCATGAGTATGTATACGAAATTTCAACTCGATATTCGCTTGCCATAACTTCGCGCGCTCCGAGCGGCCCTAGCTCTGGCCGCTAGATTCAGCTTCATGGAGCCTACCGTCGTCAGCCTAGCCAACCTAGAGATGTAAATGGTAAACGTGACCGGTAAATTACCGTATTTTTACCGTCACAAACTGGTAACGTGACGGCGAATAAATTACCACATTGGTCACAAATCACAATTTTTTTTTTCTATTGCCGTTTTGGCTTATCTTTTATCAGAGAATGTAGCCTAAGGTCACAAATCACAATATATTCATAATCGGCTTTGATTCCTAGTTTACGCAGCACCGTGACTTGACTTGATTTAAAGATTGACCAATCAGGAGGCTTGATTCACCTGGCGCGTGGCTAAAGCAGAAAGAAAATGACGTCAATTTACGGTAAAATTACGGTATTTTTTTGGTAATTTTACCGAAAATCTTAATACCGGTAATTTCACATCTCTAAGCCAACCACAGAGCAGTTACGATGCTCTGCCTTTCTTAAGGTGAAGTGAAACGTTTGTCAGAACCTCGAAAACGGGAATCGTGAATTTTCTGGAACTACTGAATCGATCGTGATGAAATTTTGAGGGATTACACACAATTGTGGCAGAAAGTGGCTGATTATTTCACTTTCCCAAAATTCGACAAAAATTTTTACAGATTGACGTACCGACCACATAAATCGCGAGATTATTCACTGTTGCCGTAGATAATCGCATTTTCCTGATATTTAGCCACTCCGCAATAAAAAACCACACACTTTGAGCCCAATCCCGTGTCATTCGATGGAAAAATGGCTGAGAATTGACGATTCTCCGTTACTCAAAACTAAAAGAACCGACATTCAGTTGAGATCACTACCCGTATCGACATTTAGTTGAGATCACAACAGCTGTACCGAAATTGCAGCCAGTTTACTTGCAGGCCGAGGAGTAGCGCTAGTGAAGGTTTGCTATGCCACTCTACGTATAAGATGTTGGTTCCTGCTGCTCTCGCTTGACGGCGCTTGGCAAGAAACACAAATATTGAATATCGGATCCACTGATCTCTATATCGATACCTCCGCGGAATAACCGGCTATCTCAGAAGCTGCTTGAAAAAGCAGCTATCTCAGATTTTGCTTGAAAAAGCGGCTATCTCAGATTTTGCTCGAAAAAGCGGCTATCTTCAAATCATGCTAGCGAAATTTTGCGTCAAAAACGTAAAATTATGATTCAAAAGTTGAAAAAACAGGTTGGAGCAGACATTATAATGTCTGGGCTTTTGCTCCAACCTGTTTTTTCAGCATTCGGATCATAATTTTACGTTTTTGAAGCAAAATTTCGCTAGCACGATTTGAAGATAGCCGCTTTTTCGAGCAAAATCTGAGATAGCCGCTTCTTCAAGCAACTTCTGAGATAGCTGCTTTTTCAAGCAACTTCTGAGATAGCCGGTTATTCCGCGGAGGTATCGATATACTGACTGGATAGTGGACTGGTACTCTTACTACAGGCGCAGCGTGAAACCATTAGAAGCCCGGCCAGGGGCTTGGTGGGGTCGGAGGAACGCCGAAACTTGGGTCAAAATCTACGCGGGAATTACGATTAGATGCACAGTTTAAGACCCGGGTCCGACTGAATATGTGTACTTTATTCAGGATTCCGTTATTTCTGGCATAGTTCGACCGAAAAGTGACTTTGAAAAAGTAGTTTTCAAAAGAAAATGTGTATTTCATGTATAAATTTGAACTGCCCGCGTAGACTTTGACCGAAAAAATTGCAAATGGCGCTGATCAATTGGTTTCACTCAGCAGCCCCAGTCCACTATCCAGTCAGTATATAGAGATCAGTGATCGGATCGCACACGGCTAACCTCACCTGACTGACAGCTAACCTAAAATACGAACAAACGATAGGTAGAATCGTGTTCGAAATTTGCGTTACGAGAAAATATTATTGCTCGTTTATTGAATCTTTCTTTCGTACTAATGTGTCTAAAAATGAGTAACGTATATGAACAATCGATATCGGATCCCAGACGTCATAACCTCACTCGTCTCACAGCTAACCTGAGACTCGAATATACGATAGAGGGAAATGTATTTATCGTTGATTTATTTCATGCGTATTTTTCATTCCGCTAAATTTGTTGAAAACATATGCATATACTGGAAATAAATTCGAATACCAGATACAAGATCCCAGACGTTATAATCTCACATTTCTGGCAGCTAGCCTGAAAGCCGAACATAGGAAATGAGATTATATTTCGGACTTCGGGTTATGGAGGGATCGATTTGTTAGTCTATTATCTGAATAATAAAAGTATATTCAAATGACGTATACAAGCAGACGAGACATAACCTCACTTTTTTGACGGCTAGTCTAACTTAGGAGTTTATTTCAGAGTTGAGGTTATGGAGGGATCGATTTGTGAGCAACAATCGAAATAATGAAAATACATTCAAATGACGTATGCAAGCAGACGAGACATAACCTCACACTTTCGACAGCTAGTCTAACCTAGAAGTTCATTTCAGATTTGAGTTTATGGAGAGTTTAGCCGTGTTTCAATTCGCACGATCTCGGTCTTGGTCTAGGTCTAGGTCTTACGCGCATGCGCGGACCGTCGTTCCTGGCCAGTGCCTCCGCCTTTGCAATTAAAATAAAAATACGCGCACTCTGACGCTAACCCGGTCAACTATGGCTAAGCGCACCCTGCGGTGCTTCGCTCTACTACCAATTGCCGGGCAAAACAAATCCGACTTTTATACAGATTTCAAAAATACAAATAGGATACGCTCCGCTTGTGTTCTGTTTGTTTGTTTCCTTCGATACCGCTATTGTATCTTTATCGACGAAGAACGTTTAAGGCAACAGTTAAAAATAAATCTTAACCAATCAACCAAGTGGAGGTAAGTAGTATAATTATGATCATATATAATCCCACTGAATATCGCGAACCTTAACAAACTCGCATAAATTATATTTCGTTATTGTTCAACGAGTGCGGCGGTATCAATTTCGTAATTGGGCCTCCGTAATGATCAATTCAATAGCTCAGAATACTAAATCAGTAATTCTTACCTAAATTTCTCATACGATCATTCCACCAATTTTTGCCGTACCTATTTTAACACCTCCGACCCGTGCATTTTTATATTCGTAACATCCTCCCTCCAATCTCCAAATGTTTGCAATAAAATCTACAATAACACTAATCAGCGTCGTTCCAATGCACTAATTATAATTTTATCCCGTTTCCCTAGCTGTGTATATACAAGTCCCTTCCTCTTCCCCTTCCTCGCCGGACCCTTTAATTTACCATCATGGGCGATACTTACTACTGTAAGTATTTCTATCATTACTATTCATCTGTAAATTATATTACTGTATAAGTATTTCTATATGAATTATTCACATACGGGTGATTCACTTCTACTGGCCGACCACCTTAATATAGATTACTGAAGGACTTTTAGTTTTATTAGAATTTTCTCAGTAATCTAACATTTTACATTTATACGTTTTTCATAAGTTGTTATTGCATGATTTCAAACTGATATACATCTACGATCATTTTACAGGGAAGTCTGAAGATATTTCACGTTTAATACAAACCAGAATAAAACGTAACGACTGGTTCGAAGGAAAACGTGGTACGGCGAAGCACGGTTGGGTAAAACTAGCAGCTGAACTGCAATGCGTAGCAAGTGCCGACCAATGCAAAAAAAAGTGGCAAAACCTAATAGCTAGGTACAAAGAAATCGTAACACCGCGAACTGGTGATGGTCTGGAGGAGGAGGACCACGAGGCGGAGAATTGGCCATACTTCGAGGCTATCAACCGTTTCATGAGCGAACGTCATGTAATAAAACCAGCTCTGCTCATCAACTCTATTTCGGCAACTTCGGGAACGATGGCAACTACGAGTTCTTCAATATTAAACGATATGCAGTCATCGCGTAAAAACTGTAATTCTTCGTCTCCTACAGCGAACAGTGATTTATCTGAAAACTCAGATAACGAACCTGTAATCCGTCCAAAAAAAAAAAAGCGAACCGCTGAGACAAATTTAGAAAGAGCAACGATGGCGATGATAGCATCCATGAACGCGCAACTTGAACGAAGCCGTGAGGAACAGGAGCATGCTCGTCAGACTGAAAGGACGATGATGGAGATTCTAACTAAGTTTATGGATAAAAAATAAAATAAAAATATCGCAAAAAATATCTATCAATATACCGTATTCACACGGAAATAAGCCGCACCCGCGTATGAGCCGCACATCTATTTTTGAAGGGTCATTTCTGGAAAAACGTTTTTATAGTTGTATATTAATACAAGTATTAATTCGTTTAACACTGTCAAATCAATTATTTATTACAAAAATAAATAATAATTACATGGTATTTCATTTATTTATGTAATAAATAATATATATATATATATACCTATAATATCGTAATACAATTTGTAATATGTAACCAATTTATTTCACACTGTTAAATTAATTAATTATTACCAAAAGGGCAGATAGTTTTTAATTGAACAAATGTAAGCAAAGCATTAATCTAGTTCATGAAATAATTTTAATTTATTTGAATCATATTAATTGTTAATTTCTTTTATTAAATTTTTTTTTCTTAATTTGGATTGTTGTTCCAACAAAATGAATTATTCATCCATTTTGGTAACGTTCCAGATGAAATGAGAAATGAATAAATGCACATGCGAAATCAATTTGTACTTTATTTGAAACGCGCGATAATTTGCGAGCAGAATGGGTAAGACAGAGGTATTATGGTACAGTTATAATTAATTATTAATTAATCATAATAGTTTTAAGGTAGGTAAATGAAAGCTCACACCAAATATCTACAACCGTCGCCAATTTATAGGAGTAACGAAATACTCCTCTCCATACGCAGCCTGGTTCTTAGCTACATTGAAAAAAAAAAGAACCTATGTAAAATTGAACCGTGAAATAAAATCACGTGAAGTAAAATATCACGGGTTGTTTTGCTCTAGTGTGAAAAGTCGCAAAAAAAAATCGCGAATAGCGTTTCCATTCTCGTCGATATGTTCCATCCTACGTGGCGGTAACGGTGGCAGTTCATCTTCAAAACGAAGCACATCGCCTTCACTTACGCAAATGTTGTGCATTACGGTACACGCTGCAACAACTTTTATTGAGGTTTCGATGTTCACTTCTAGAGCCTTAGTGAATATTGACCGCCAGCGGACTTTCATTCTGCCAAAAGAGTGCTCCACAACAACTCTGGCTCTACCGATGGCAAGGTTGAATGCACGTTTCTCTGGCGTCAATGGTTCTCTGTATGGCGTTATTATTGTCACAGGGTGGCGCCTACAGGGATAACCACTGTCACCAAGTATGAAGTGTCCTTCTGGCGGATAAAGTCGCTCTACGTACAGTGGACTGTTTCTGAATACACGGCTGTCATGTACTGAACCAGGGTATCCGCTAAGGATATCTATGAATTTGCCAGAATTATCCACAAGTGCTTGCAGATTCAGTGAGTAAAATTGTTTGCGGTTATAGTATTGTCCATGCAAATGAACTGGACAAAGTATTCGAATATGGCAGCCGTCAATCGCACCCACACATTGCCTAAACACCGCGCTTCGTGCTTTTCTTGCGAAGGCCATTCCAATCTCCGGGAGTTCATTTTCCTGCGGGAACCTAACAATTGTTGGTATCAGCGATATGACTGTATTCAATACACTATGGACCATTTTGTGCACAGTTGATCGTGGAATGTCGAAGCATAGTCCAACCACACGATATGAAGTTCCACACGCAAGCCAGAAAAGAAATACTGTGACCTGAAAATGTATGATGTTGTGGATTTGTTTATTGCTATTATTAATATCACAATAATAATCAATAAACTTGATATAAATATCAAAAACTCACTTGAACTTCAATGGTCCAGCCCGAGCGTTTACGGATGTTTGAACTGCAGTGTATAACTAATCGCCTTAGAACATTCGGGCTAACTCGCAAATGTTCTTTAGTAGCGCGGTAATCACCTCTCAAAATTGCGAATAGGAAACGGTCAACGTATCCAACGATTCGACAATACGGTCCACGCTGCAATATAATTTTGTTGTCAGTCACAAAGAATCCACAGTTTGAAGCAAAATATCGATTAGATTATTAAACCACTTAAGAAATTGAACTTTTGTCGTATGAATATGCATCGAACAATTTACACATATTTTAAATCATTTGTATAACGAAAAGGTCTGTTTTGCACCGGTGGCCCATTTTAACGCGTGCTCCTCTACGGGAGGCAAGTATGACAAAATTATTATTCAACAATGATACTTGCATTTTAATATCCTTTTCATGTAGATATTCATGATGTATAGGATGTACATTACAGTTATTATTCGATTTTTATACATTAAATAGTTACCTGTCGCCTCTCCCTCCGCTGCCACAACTGCAGTATTAGCAAAATACGTATGTTTAGCAAGCACTGCGTGATTTGAGCCGCTAGTCTTCTTTGATAAATCCGAGATGACAACATCCAAGCAACAACAGCCACCCGGTGAACCATTACTATTGAGCAAAAAAATTATTAAATCATATTTTGAAGGTTGTTAAATATTTCCAATCTGTATAAAAATGCTGTACTTAGCGATTTCGGAAGAGGCTCACCTTAAATTCGTGAATAACAGTTCTTCGACTTATACTTCACAGCTAAAAGGGTCCGGTGAGGAAGGGGAAGAGGAAGGGACTTGTATATACACAGCTAGGGAAACGGGATAAAATTATAATTAGTGCATTGGAGCGACGCTGATTAGTGTTATTGTAGATTTTATTGCAAACATTTGGAGATTGGAGGGAGGATGTTACGAATATAAAAATGCACGGGTCGGAGGTGTTAAAATACGGCAAAAATTGGTGGAATGATCGTACGAGAAATTTAAGTAAGAATTACGGATTTAGTATTCTGAGCTATTGAATTGATCATTACGGAGGCCCAATTACGAAATTGATACCGCCGCACGCGTTGAACAATAACGAAATATAATTTATGCGAGTTTGTTAAGGTTCGCGATATTCAGTGGGATTATATATGATCATAATTATACTACTTACCTCCACTTGGTTGATTGGTTAAGATTTATTTTTAACTGTTGCCTTGAACGTTCTTCGTCGATGAAGATACAATAGCGGTATCAAAGCAAACAAACAAACAGAACACAAGCGGGACGTATCCTATTTGTATTTTTCAAATCTGTATAAAAGTCGGATTTGTTTTGCCCGGCAATTGGTAGTAGAGCGAAGCACCGCAGGGTGCGCTTAGCCATAGTTGACCGGGTTAGCGTCAGAGTGCGCGTATTTTTATTTTAATTGCAAAGGCGGAGGCACTGGCCAGGAATGACGGTCCGCGCATGCGCGTAAGACCTAGACCTAGACCAAGACCGAGATCGTGCGAATTGAAACACGGCTTTTGATTTGTTTGACAACAATCCACATAATACAAGCAGACGACATAACCTCACTCGACTGACAGTTAGCCGAACATAGGACTCTTTCAGATTTGAGGTTAGCGGAGAGATCAATTCGTAGGACGAAAATCGAAATAATAAAAATGAAGTCGAACGCATAGAATAGATATACGAGCAAGATTCTCTCCATAACCTCAACTCTGAAATGGAGTCCCTATGTTTGGCTAACTGCTTAGAGCATATAGACATGGAGGAAGCATAGCCGCTGAGAAACCGAGTCGAGCGGCGAGAGAGAGGGACGTCGGGACCGTACATGCTCTCTCTTTCTATTCGATCATAGGGCCAATCAGAGAATAGTGAGGGCCAATCAGAGTCTGCAAGACAAAGAAGGCATATACTGTCCCGTAGTTTGTCTCATGCCCGTTTCCCACTTACGCTGTAGGGTATCTCATGCTTCCTCCATGTGTATATGCTCTAAGGCTAACTGTCAGTCTAGTGAGGTTATGTCGTCTGCTTGTAGCAACTTGCAGTATGGGGAATTGGGGATTTTTGTCCAACGAATCGATCCTGAAATAGAGTCCCTATGTTTGGCTAACTGTCTCACGAGTGAGGTTATGCCGTATGCTTGTGTTATTCGGATTTTTGTCCAACGAATCGATCTCTCCATTAACCTCAAATCTGAAATGAAGTCCTATATGTTCGGCTGTTAGGCTAGCTGTCAAAAGTCTGAGGTTATGTTGTCTGCTTGTATCCGTCGTATCCATCATTTCAATTAACTTTCATTATTTTCATTGTTTTGCGACAGATCTAGGGAAATCAAAAATACAATAAGAACAAATAGCGGGAGTCTCTTCTAGTTGCAATAAACGCATTTTTCCCGCCTTCGTGTTCGTTCGCACCAGCCGATGCTAGGAGACATGGAAACACGTGCGCTTCAAAGATCAGTCAGAGCTTTTAGTGAAAGATGATAATCAAAACATAATTGGATACTAAGTTTCCAAACACAGCGTGTGCTAATATGTTAGTTGACCTCATTACTATTCGTACTGAATTTATTCCTAGTGTCTACGCGTGTGATAGTGTTCATTCCGCCAGATCTCACGCTAACCTCAAAATTTTTTGCGCGCATGTGCTTTTTACTCATCGCATTGTAGAGTTATGAGCACCGTGCTGGTATGTATACAACGGAAGACAGAAGTAAACATTTTCCTTCTATCATTCCGCCAGATCCCGACCTATCAGTAACTCATATTTACGAATTGATCCCTTACTAACTTTGACTCAACTCGACTATTCAGCTCGACTAATGGCCGGTTTCACCAACGTCGAATAACTTCTTATTCATAGAATAACGCTATTCATCGAATAAAAGTCGCAAATACAATGTAAAATAGTCTCTTGTTTTCAATGAATAAGAGTTTAATCTATGAATAAAGTTATTCATCATTGGTGAAACCGGCCATAAGTGTTTGTGAAACTAGACAATAGACACAGTGCATGAGCTATACTTACTCATTAAATTTTACTATTTTAATTTGCTCTGAGTAATAATTCAGTGAATTCAGATATCACTCATATCAACCGCTCTGCACAAGAGCGAGGGGAACAACCAAGGTTTGCTTGTCATACCGATGGGGTTTCCAAACAGGGATTTTCTTTGTGTTTATTAATCATGTCTAATTATAAGTTGGAAATATCATTGGGAACCAGTTTCACTCTTATGAACCGCTCTGCCCAAGAGCGAGAATAAGTCTCCAGCGGAGAGCCACTCGACTGATGGTCGATAGAATCCAAACGGATTTAGAATAATGATTTATAGAATATATATCTAGTCGTAGAAACTGCATAAAAGAATATTTTTCTTTCAGTCTCTACAATGGAGAGCGACTCGACTGATTGTCGAAGAAATCCTACCGGATTAGATACATTATAGTGAATTAGTTTTCACGCATATCTATCGCTCTCCACAAGAGCGAGGGAAAAAACCAAAGTTTGCTTGTCATACCGATGTGTTTTTCAAACAAGAATTTTCTCTGAATTTATCATGTCTAACCTGTAGGTTAGAAATATCAGAGTTGATTAGTTTCAACCTTTATCAATAGCTCTGCACCAGAGCGAGAATAAGCCTTTTTTGCTGCTTGACACTGCGACGGTTGTCCAACACAGTGTTGGTACACGTGATGTACCTAAATAATTCTCGATTTGTTCGGGTTATTATTCAGTGCAATTATTTGCAATGTGCCTTGCAGTGTTTATAGACACTGCCGCGAAATAATCGCGAGCATTAGTGTACGTATATACTGACGTAGCGAGCATCGGAAGATGCGCGCTGCGCCATCTAGCGGTAGGCAGAGGTACTAAACGTTCGGTGCCTGCGCCATCTAGCGGTGGGCAAAGGTACTAACCTTTGGTAATTTGCCACCCGCAAATTTTTAGCTTATTAGTGAGAGACGATTGGACTGCAGGTCGAGTCACGTGGTTACAGGTGTATCAACGTAACAGCGTGGCGGAATCTCACGGGCGGTGTGGGAACTAATATAATGACATTATCGGCAATGGCTGCTCTCAGCTGCTCTCAGCCGTTGACAATCGCGAAAATTACCACAAAAACGTAGAATACAACTGGCCCCTTCATCGTTGTCGAAAACAAAGATGTTTTGGGATGGTTGTGTTCGGAATTCCATATAGAATCGGGCTCTCTCGGTCGATTTTGCATTTTTTATGCGTAGGCTTTGATATAAGTCGACATAAATGGTACGCCAACACTTTTTGATCAAAAAAAAAAAAAAAATCCCGATTTCATTCGATCAAATGTACCAGTTCGAACTCATTACTCGTCAAACATCGGCTGCCGAAAGGACAAGTCGATTGATAGCCCCGTTTCGGAGATATAGCCGGTGTCGGTAACAAATCGGGTATACCCCCCCCTTAAGGTGGTTCTTCCACGAACCGAAATATTTCAGAAGATTCTAATTTTTCACTGTGGTATAGTTAAAGTACTTATTAATACTCATACAAAGTTTGACAGAGGGTCATTTAGCAAATAATGGAAAAAACTGACCTCAGATTTCCAATATTTAACACATAACCTTATGGCAGAATCCCATTACGAACGATTGAATGAGATATTTGTTACACGTAAATATTGAAGATCTTTTCCAAAAACGAGTTGAATATAGTATGCATTATGAGGATTTTATAAATGGCAAGAAAATAGTAGGTCATCGGAGTCTGCGACAAAATATTCAGAGTTGAAGTGATAGAATTTCAATTTTACGTGAAGATTTGACGGAACTGAGACGTTTGGCGACACCGCGATACGTCAGTTCATAGCTTACGTCAGAGAGCTCCGTCCGAATAAAACATCATTATGTCATTGGGGTATTATGGCTTTGTTTAAAATGAAAAATATGTAAATTTAATAATTTTTAACGGGGCCCAACTAAAGCACCTATGAAATTCGGCCCTCGGTGGAAGAACCACCTTAATGTTTTGTCGTTGTACGCAACTAATCAAGAACGTGTCTTGATGTTGTTTGTCAGCCATGCTCCAAAAAGTCTGGAACATTTCACGCTGACGGTCATTCTCAAAAAAATAACAAGTTCTTTTTACAGCAGTCGGTTGTTTGCCGAAATTTTTTTTGCCGCACTTTTTTTCCAGTTCGCGAATCGTAACTTTTGCCGCTATTACGTTTAACGGGATGTGATAGCCAGGGGTCGATAATGTAGGGGGGTGCTTTTATCAATTTTTTTTGTTTTACTCGGCTTTTCGCGACGAAGGCACAGAATGGATTTTCGCAGAGGCATTCGACGTATTATATGGTGAAGTATTGCCGTAGACGAATAAACGTATTGAAATCGAAAAATAGTTTGTTTTCGTAAATTACAATCTGTAAAATAGGGTAAAAAAATGGCCGCTCGGGGCTCGACTCTCATATGCTGACCTTATTATTCAAGTTCGCGCGGTATCCAGCACTGAAATGTATAGCGGCGTCAATTCTACGACCTCGCACGAACCGAATGATCCGTTTATTTATGAATATTACTTGAAAATGGGAGCGTGAGTTGCAATGCTGCATTTCGTCGACTTGACGTGAAAGGTCGTAGAATTGACGCAGCTATACATTTCAGGGCTGGATACCGCGCGAACTTCAATAATAAGGTCAGCATATGAGAGTCGAACCCCGAGCGGCCATTTTTTTACCCTATTTTACAGATCGTAATTTACGAAAACAAACTATTTTTCGATTTCAATACGTTTATTCGTCTACGGCAATACTTCACCATACCGGGAAGAAATCTTGATAGTATACAGTCGATTGCGCATGCGCCAAATAATTTATTTTCATTGGTCGGTAAGATCGTCCCGCGGCCGACTACGTCATAATACTGCCGCGGGACGACCTTACCGACCAATGAAAATAAATTATTTGGCGCATCCGCAATCGACTGTATACTATCAAGATTTCTTCCCGGTATAATACGTCGAATGCCTCTGCGAAAATCCATTCTGTGCCTTCGTTGCGATATGCAGAGTAAGACAAAAAAAATTGGTAAAAACACCCCCTACCTCATCGACTTCTGCCTATCACATCCCGTTAATCTTTTTTTTGTTCTATTTCCATCTGTCTTGACGTATTTCTCTCTTTTTCCCTCTACCCATAGCAGTAGGGCTAGTTGATGCTGGTGTTGTTGATGTCGGTGTTGTTGATTCATTCATTGTTTTATAGACACAGAAGACAGAATATTACGACGATGAACGATGAACTGAATCTGACTGACAGGTCGACCAGCATAAATACGTGCGTCCGTGCAGCAGCGCGACACCAATGTGTGTATACATAAATAAGCGTACGGAACCATGCCGCAGCGCCAACCGACTTGCTCGAGCACGGTGCGCACTCCGCTTGTTATGGTCATCGTAGCGTCAAAAGTCGACAGAAACATCCTCAATTTACAGGGAATATAGTAGAGGTACGCGGTATTGAGAATTTGATACCGATTTTCGGTATAGGTTTTTTGATCGGTAGTTTCGGTTCACCGAAATATCGAAACTTCGGTGAATACCGAAAAACCGAAATTTCGGTGAGTATCGAAAAACCGAAATATCGGTGAATACCGAAAAATTGAAATTGCAGTGTTGACTGAAACACCAAAATACCGGTATGTAACCGCACGCCAATATATATATTGTAACGTTTTAAGATAAACGTTGAGTTAATAAGTTATTATGTGAGTTCTCCAAGAGAAATAAAGTGAATCGTAGAGGAATTATATATGTTTTGCAATGAGATTATGTATTCAGAAAATACAGGTCTGCTTCAGTGGCAAGCTAAAGACAGACTGATTTGTTTTACAATAATCGTTGTTGACGCAACAACCGAGGTTCTTATATTTTAAAGGATGTCATTTATCATATAGGCTACTAGATGGTGTTTTATAAATTGAATAGAATATGGGTGATTTTACCCAATGTAACACTACCCCCTCCTTAGTAAAAGAGTCGTCCCGACTCTCGAGGTGAGTATCAAAGTGTTATATTTGGGAGAATTGGAGCTGTGGCTCAAGAAGTTAAAAGTTTCCCCAAATACTATCCGGCATTCGCCCTCTGCCTCAAGGTAAACCACAGAAAACCTTGAGGAGATAGTGAATCTAATCAAACCAAAAGTGTATAATGTGATAAGTGTGAAATATTCTTCGGATCTTAAATGGAGGATCAGGAACCAGGAACCAGGAACCAGGAACCAGGAACAAGAAGGATGATCCGGAACAAGAAGAAGAATTCCTTAGTCATCGCGTAGAGAGTCCTGCGTTTTGGAAGTGGTTGGAGGGGTAAAGGACCAGGATAGAAGAACTCAAGGATTCCTAAGAAGTCCAAAAGGGGTCCAACTCCATACTTCTTCGAAATAAATCAAAAACGACCTAGACAGGAGGACAAATATTATTCTCTCGAAATATTAGGTCATAAATTAGAGTTTTTCAAAACTCTTTCAAATTCTAAATTTCTTTTAAAATCTCTTTTGAATTATAATAATAAATTAATCCTTTTGGATATAAACTGAATAGTTTCGAAATTAGTAAATTATTAAATCAAATTATTATATTGAATAAATGTAAGGAATATAAATCGGAGCAGCCTTATCTGGGAGGAGGTTGGGAAACCGGATTAATAGATCAGGATGGGATGGGTCAGGCTTCCTTCGTTTCGTCTCAGAACATCATTTGTATCATTTTATTAGAAATCCTACTATCTGGATATCAGGAGCTGAAAAACTTGGGTTATTATTCGTTTACTTGAAACATAACCTATAATTAGAGTTTTCCGCTCGGATCTCTTTCGATCTATACTCCATTATAAATTGATTATACTACCGCGTCGCCTATCGTGATTTTTGCGCATTATATTTCGGCGCGATTCGCCGAAATAGACTGATTTATCTTAAAACGTAACATTGGTGTCAGAAGTGGGATGGGTTAGGCTTCCTTCGTTTCGTCTCAGAACATTATTTGCATCATTTTATTAGGAAATCCTACTTTCAGAATATCGGGAGCTGAAAAACTTGGGTTATTATTTGTTCACTACAATATAACCTATGATTAAAGTTTTCCGCTCAGATCCCTTTTATCTATACTCATTATTATTAAATTTTATTACACTTAGCGTTATTTTACGTAATACTTTCAGTGAGATTCGATATTAAAATAAAAGAGGGTCTTTCAAACGACCTATATCGAAAAAGAAATATCGTGTTCGCAGTTCGGAACTCCTAAACAGCTGTAATGCTGATGAAATGAAAGAAAGGTTAAACCGATTAAAAATCACAATAAACGATCGGTTACTAACTAGGGCTACTACCAAGACCTAGTTTTCAGAAGTTACGGGTTGTGAATCTAGGGAGGAATCTCTATCCCTCCAGGATTTTCGATTCGCATTGTTATTTTTGTCATCGCCTTTTCGCCAAGACATTTGACTATTTTGAGCATTTGCTGTCTTATTTGATTGAAATAATTTCTCTAAAGAGTAACAACGATTCGCGTCGTGTCCAATCTTTTTACAAAATTTGCATTTTAACGGGGGTCTGTCTCCGTAATTTTGTCCCCTATTATTATTATTATTATTATTATTTCGGCTATAATTATTGTTATTATTCCTATTATTATTATTAGAAGAAGAAGACCGGCAGGGACCAGTTGTCTTAGTTTCATTGATTTTAGTGGAAGTAGCGGTTGTTTTGTCTGTTTCGATTTGACGAATTTTTCCTACCCCTAAATGATGCTTAGTCAAAGCTTCGATTTCTAGACCTTTAATGATGGCCTCATGCAAAGAAGAAGGTCCTGCCAAACTGAGAGCGAGTTTTAACTCTGGATCGGAAATCGCGTTAATGAATCTATTGCAAGTTAATTCATCTCTTGTTAATTCGTCGCAAAGGGGCAAAGCGACTCTTGCGAGTCTTGCAATGTCGAAACCGAGGGAGGCAAGACCCTCGTCTTTGGCCTGCTCTCTATTCCAAAATAAAGTTAAAGAAAGTTTTGACAAATGTTGGTCTCCGAAGCGAAGTCTTAAGGCCGCACTGAGCTTGTCATAGTCTTTAATGTCTGAATCGGCCAGAACCATCAGAACTGATAAAGCAGGACCTCTGAGATTACCGGCGAGTTGTCCGGCTTTGGTGGTGGAAGACCATAAATTAACTTCAGCAATTATTTGAAATTGGCGTTCGTATTCCGCCCAAGGTGTAGAGCCGTCAAAGAAATTAACTTTTAGGTTACTCGCTATTTCTTTTACATTCTCAGTGTGAACCTCTTGACAAGAGTTTACTACTCTTTCAGTCGCGTTTAATTGTTTTTCGCGACTGCTCCCGGCGCGAAATATATTGAGTGGAATATTATTAATAGTGTTATTTTCTAAGTTTTGATCGCCACTCATTAAATTAATATTTTCTACCCTCTGTGCGTCCCGAATCGTATTTCCGATTCGGTCGTCTTGAGTAATGGTACGGGTGTGCGGCGTGAAAGTAGCCGCTCCACCCGTACGAGGTCTACGGACAGCTGGGGAAGGTTCTTCTTCCCCATAATTTTGTACAGACCTCAAAGTTTGTGGTTCAATTACTTGCTCAACTCTTTCAATGACAGGGGATCTCATAGGAGTTGAAGTATGGGAAATGACTTCTTGAGGCTCTAGGTGTCTAAGAAGGAGGGAAAGGGTGGCCTGTTGAGCCGCGAGATTTGCCTCTCGATCAGCCCATCGTTCCTCCCGTTGAGCTGTCAAATAGGCCTCTCTTTGCTCACGTTGTGCCGCCAAATTAGCTTGTTGTTGTGCTGCTAATGCAGCTAGGTTGGCTTGCTGTTGTGAGACCAAGGCTTGGAAAAGGCGTTCCATCATCTCGACCTGGGGTTGAGGTAGTGGGGCCAAAAGCTGATTACCAGCTGGTTGAGATTCGTCAATAGGCGCAGTAGCCGGTCGACGAGACATTTCGTTTTTCGCTACATCTCGTCATTCTGAAATCCTCATATTGCCGCATACAAATTTATGTTCTTGCTCTATTACTGCATTTCGCTCTGCTCATTCGCTATTCACTGTCTTATCACACGTGGATATCCGATATTTTACTTTATTCTCACTCGAATACCATTAAGGTGTATCTGCATACTGTTTTATCATTATTGTTTCGATAACGTATTGACTGTTGGAGTAATCAAGGTTGCAGCCAACCATAATTGTGCAGCAAGAGGATCAAGAGGAGTAGCTACCTTTGTAAAACCTTGATTGCTCATACATATATTTTCCATTTGACATCATAAAACATTATAATAAATTGTCCCATATTAAGCTAACAGAGACATAACGTGTGATTGACTTATTTTGTGCTCGTGTCCTTTCTCCATCCTCACACATATATAATACGTAACATAGCAATCGTTACAGGTAGATATCGAAATACTTGAAACCCGAAATTTTGATGGACCCTGATATTCTGCAATATCGAATTCTCGGGTAAAAAAAAAACGGAAAGAAATAGAAAAAATCAAGATACTCACCAGGCTTTAGGGTATAGTTGGGTATTTCGGTATCTAGCGAATATTGAATTTTGTCTACCCAAATTTCGGTATTCCGGTATATACCGAATTTTCAATAATTCGGTACATACCGAGTTTTCAATATTTCGGTATCGGTACTCACAGTCGATCTCCATACCGAATCATTTGGAGAGAACGGATACCGAAAATTTTCGGTATACCGAAATACCGCGCACCTCTAGAATATAGCTAATAGTATATGGAACGCCGTGATAAGCGTCTCTGAAAAAATCACTTAAGTCGACTTAAGTTGTTGTTGTAGCGAACGGCTCAATTCTACTTGATCATGGATCCATTCTCTCCCTGCACCATCCACGGCAATCTCTCAATATGAGCAATGCTACTCCCATTATCTCAGAACTTTACTTGACTTAGAAATCTCCTCCACTGTCAGTGTCGGATCGACTCCCCTGACCAGTCGAATTTTGAATAGGAAGGAGTCGGGAATATACGGTGCGATTATGTGGAAAGAAAAGGCTCCAAACGCGCGAACTTTGACTTATTCAAATCTCATTGGTCGGCAGAATAGCGCCAGCGACTCCACCAACTTTTCAGTAATATCCCTAGTTCTGTCGTCTGCTAGATTTACACGAACATAACCTATTTCTGCGACGGTCTGCCGCCATTTGTATTTGACAACAATCAGAAACAAATAGCAGACGGACTCTAGGGATATTCGTGGCGAGTTTGAAATTGGCGACTCCCGAAATATTCGAATAAATCAGTCCCTGCGCGCTTGGAGCCTTTTCTTTCCACATAATCGCGCGGTATATGAGCCTTGAAATCAGGGTCTACTTGGGAGACCTTTGATTCTACAAATTCATTGGCCTCCTCGAATTTTGAAAAATTGATGCTAACCCTGTCTGCAGCCGAGGTTTTGATATATTCGATTCCCTCTCCGTAATCATACAGTTTCCTGTCGATACCCATAGTATGGAAATTTCCCAATTTTTTACCTCTAGCATCGTACATCTGGACCACGTAAGGCCCCGGATCCCGACCATTATATCGATTACCTATAGATCTTAAGGGAAGAGACCAAGAAGGTCCTTCCAATGTACCAACGATTTTGTTCGGAGGGGAACCAGAAGGTTCCTTCCCGAGCAGAAATTTGCGAACGGCGCTCCGTCGGGCCAATATTGTCTGACACGCAACAAGATCGGCCCATACGTGGGAATTGGTATCGGGCCAGTCTTGGCATGTAACGCGGTAAGATATTGGTCTCCGCGCGGCAAGTTGTATCGGGCCAGCACCTGATACAAGCTAGACCCATCGTTGGCCGACGAACTTGGGCCCAGCTTGAACTAATATGTCCCCGTAGAGAAATCATAGGACGGCGCAATATTGGGCCAATATTCTGTGCCGTTGGCCCCTGCTTGGCATTTTATACTGGACCAAAATAGTAATGTAACGCCGGGCACTAGTGAGCCAACATTGGCAAGGCATTACCATTGTGCCAATGCTGTGTTAACTGACTCTATTCGTCACGCATTAGATTATATGATCGCAACTTATGTACCCCGACGTGATTGTCAACTAACCGCATATATTTTTTTTCTAACTACGAGGGGATTTGAACCCGGAACGCTTGGTCTCCCATTTTACGAATCGCTCGCTCTAGCCACTACGCCAATTCGTCGCATGACTATCGATACTACTTTTTGTTACTTGTAGAATTAGCGTGCATATAAATGGATGTTCTGGGCCCGATCTTGGGCCGGGATACTGAGCTCCGGTTTGACCGATGAATCGGCTGCTGGCTCAAGTTCGATCTTGGGCCGGGATTATGGACCTTAGTATGACCATCGCATCGGGAGTCATTCTGAACCCGATATTGTAAAGATATCGGCCGCCGATATTCAACCGCTGTTTCGGCGCTTTATCAGGTGCCGATCAGAAATCTATATTGGATGGATATTGCGTACCGGAGTTCGACCGTTTCATCGGTCGCCGATCTGAAACCTATATTGGATGGATAGTGAGCACCGAGGTTTAACCGTTGCGTTGGCGCTCGGTCTAGAACCAGTATTGGACAGGTAACGCGCGCCGAGAATCGACCGGTGTATCGGTGACAGATCTGAAGGCGGTAGTGGATGAATATTGCGCACCGATGTCTGGCCATCGCAATGGCTGCCATCCTGAAGCCAATATCGGACAGGCATAGCTTACCGATGCTGGACCATTGCAATGGTTGCCGTTTTCAAACCAATGGTGGACCGACATAGCTCGCCGCTGCTTCACCATTCTATCAAGTTTCGATATTGTACCAGCGCAGGGCAATCCCAATCCGCTAATGCAAGACCGTTGTATCAGCTTGCCAACATTGGCCTAACGCTGGCCCGATTTATTAAATCGGCTGCCGTTCTATGATTTCTACACGGGATTCTTTCCCTCTCCCTCGTTAACTGAGTCTAAACCCCTCTTATTGGATTTCTTCGATTTGCTCTGATCAGCCATAACGATTGGTGACCTAATCAAATATAATACCACAGTGGACTATCACGCAAACACCACACAAACAAAACGAGGAAAGAAGGAGTGCTTAGACGGAGGACTGGGCTATTTGCGCAATGAGTGGAAACTGACGCCACATGCCGAGACAGAGATATATCTCTGCCTGCGTTCGTAACGTCCAGTTCCCCTCTCCGCGCATACCCCATCGCCTGGATAGTATCGCGCGGAAATTGATAGGTTAGGGTTAGCATAAACTTGTAATATATACCCAGGTAGAAATCGTGGCTTGGCAGAAGCTAGCTGCTAGCTGATAGCTAGTTGTACTAGTTATTTATCTTGGCGCAAGATAATTGAACGATATTGGTGCAAGCTCGGTATGTAACGCTCATTCGAGCTAGCAGCAAGCTCAATGACTTATCTTGGGCCAACCTCTGCGAGATAGCTAATGCCAATATAACCGAATCAGTTTGGCGCTAGCTTAGTAGACTGAGAGATGATGACACATTTTTTCAGGTCATTTGTACCAGGATGGCGACTCTTCAGGGGTCTAATTACGTAATGACGAAAAGGAAAATGATGGTCATAGCACCCGGCGGCCCAATCGCGTGGGCGTTAATCGAACGTGTCGGATAAATTTCGAGATTCGAATGATTTGTACCACAAAAATTCTTGTATTTTCCGATAGCCGATGAAAAAAAAAGTAGGCGGTAGCGTAATGCTATACCTCTGGTGCAAAAACCTTTCGCCAAGTACAATAATGTGATCACTACCCCCAAAATAATCTACCAATGAAAATTCCTCCCTAACAAAAGTGATACTATGAAAATGTCTACTTACAAAAGGATTGAAATCAGATACAATTGCCAAGTACATGTCTTTTGTATAATATATACCAACTCGTAAAAAAAAAGCCGAAATTATCCGAAAAAAATAAAAATTTGGAGGTAGTGGTACTTGGCGGGCCAATATTTCACAGCACTGTAGGATTATTAACATAGGTCGATTGCTGTTTCCTCTTACTTGTCTATAATAGGCCCGCCAAGTACCACTACCTCCAAATTTTTATTTTTTTCGGATTAATTTCGGCTTTTTTTTTACGAGTTGGTATATATTATACAAAAGACATGTACTTGGCACTTGTATCTGATTTCAATCCTTTTGTAAGTAGACATTTTCATAGTATCACTTTTGTTAAGCAGGAATTTTCATTGGTAGATTATTTTGGGGGTAGTGATCGCATTATTGTACTTGGCGAAAGGTTTTTGCACCAGAGGTGCTTTTGGGGTTGATATCACCACTTTTTGTACAATTTTGCTTGACCACCTAATAATTGTGCTCGCTCGCTACGCTCGCTCGTTTGGGTATTCCTATATCCTCACTCGCTTGTCAACGTTCTGCCAATTCCGTCGATGAGTAGCTCAATGCACGTACACTATACATTTCATACCATCTAACACCCTTGATAAGCAGTAATGTTAAATGTGGCAGAATAATATGCATACTTTTTCTAACATTTTACTTGACTACCTAATAATTATGCTCGCTCGCTACGCTTGCTCGATCGGATTTTCCTATGTCCTAGCTCGCTGGGCTCGCTTCGTTGTCAACATTCTGCCAATTATTTCGATGAGTATCTTCATGCACGTACGGTGATGCATTTCATACTATCTGAATCCTTTGATGATCAGTAATGTTAAATGTGGTAGTATATTAATAGAATTACTTTTTGTAAAATTTGGCTTGGCTACCTAATAATTGTGCTCGCTTGTACACTCGCTCGATTGGGTTTCCCTATATCCTAGCTTGCTAGGCTCGCTCCGTTCTATGGAGTCTAGATGTTAGGAGAACGAGCTCTGTATTACGGAAGTGGTTCCAGTTCTGTCGCTTTGTGTACATATATATACGCGAGCCTAACGTTCGACGCGCCTCTATCGGCAGCCAGGAGTAATAGTCTTAACGTGCATAATGTATGGCAAGTACCGGTTTTCTAAAACAGCTGATTTTTAAATAACAGTTGAAATTCGCGGTTCCTATGACAACCTGAGCTTGTAAGTAGTGCCACTTTTGGCTCTTGCCCCAGCCTTTGCTACAAGGGGATATAGCCAGGAAGGAGTTAAAAAGTAGTGCCACTAGAGGCGCAGCGAACGTTAGGCTCGCGTAGCTATAGGTATATACGGCGCAGAAAACGGGGACGTTTTTCAGAGGTGGGGATGACTAAGCTCGGTCTCCTAACTCTAGACTCCATACTCCGTTCTCAGCATTCTGCCAATTGTTTCCATGAGTATCCCAATACATGTATTGTAACATGTCCAGTTGACATAGGATCGGTCAACGGTGATTGGTCGCGTGAGTTCAGGCGAATTACTGGACAACTCGCCATACACGCCTGTGACGTCACAAGCGGACGAACGATGGTATATAAACCGGCGCAGAGGTAGCTCATCAGCGCATTAGAGGTATAGAACCCTAGCGACTCACTTGGTATTATACCTATCGTCATGACAGGATAATAATTTAGCTTCAGTCAAAATATCAAAACTCAATACAAAGCGGATATCATGTAAAAGTCTATTATAGAATAGCAAAATTAAATTATAACAAAGAGTCATTAGCTAAAGAAGCATTGATATCTAAGATTACTTTCAAACAGAATATCGGAAAATTATGATCTAAGAGAGCTCACTTGTACTATAGTATTATATTATTGTTAAGACTTTATTTGGTTAACGTAGTAAACAAACCTACTATTGGAAATAACCTTACATTCTCTTATTTAAACCCGTTTGATTTAAACGCCGAAACAAGCCAACTTAGCAGCTTGGAAGGACAACAAAAGAGCGCACGACATCAGTCTCACCGACTCGTGTTCGAGGGCCAATTGCTGTAATTCCGAGTCTGATACGCAGTCTTGGATATATCACCCTGGATCTGCAGTTAGATTATAAATTCGCAATAGCAGGGACCATAGGCTTGGATTGACAACCTGGCTCTGTGGAGATAGCCTAAACCTTCGGTTTAGATGATACACGGCTTTGGAGGTCATGTGAACGCCCGAGTCCGTTGGGTAGCATAGAATAGCATGGAATAAACCAAAATCTGAGTTAGGTGGCTTTTTTGCATGGCATTACCATCCTGTTTCCCTACCTACCAGTTATGAGGAGTCCAAATTTAATATAGAACATTATTTACTGTGAATTTAAATCACTCTCGAACCCGTAGCACGGACTGTTGACATAACCTAGCGGTTCTCAACATCCCCAAAAGTTACATTTGGCGCCCAACGTGGGGCTCCTCATAGTTAAATTCAATGGTGAAAACAAATTCAGCAATTAACATATTTCATTCCGAAATTCAAATTTATTAAATAAAACATAGGTATAACAATTATAAAGTAGAGTCACAGTTCGAGAGTTTCCGTAGGTAAATTATACCAACAGACTGCTTGTCAGATTCGGCATTGTTGATTATCCGGTAAAAATGAGAAAATGTCAGGTAAAGGGTCTAATGGTAGGGGACAACGCTTAAGTCCCATTGTCGAAGAAATAGGAACTCCAGCTCATGATTCAGGAGTAGGCGACGTCAATTCGCCACCGACATCAGAGAATATGAATTTAGACGATAGCTCTAATCCGACGCCATCAGATCCATTCGCTAGGTTATTCGAGTCGTTAGAGAGACTAGAACGGAAAATGGATGATAGGTTTGAGCGTATGGAAAAAACGATGCAAGGTAATAAGGCGGAAAATGATGACGAAAGGGCGAAATTAGAAGCACGAATGGAAAAAAAGATTGAAGACCTTAAATTCGATAATCAAACACAGATCAGTCAACTAGATACATCACTAACTGAGGTTGTAACTAAGTTCTCGTTCGAATTGTTAGAGTGTGACAGTAAGATAGAAACGTGTGAGAACCTTTTGAGAAATGAGCAAGTTAAAACATACGAGGTATTAAAAGACAAAATAAATGAAAATCAAAGAACAAGTTTAGATATGATAACAGAGTTAAGTCATAAGCATGACCGCCTAAGAATAGGAGTAGACGCAGATATAAGACGTTTACGTCAACAAAGAGGTGGTGAGCCAACACAGTATCATAATAATAGCATATTGACAAAACAGCTGAAACTTCCTAATTTCGCAGGAAAAAACTGGGAAAAACCAGTCAATTTTATCAGAGAGCTTGAAGAGTACTTTGAGGTTTTAGATGTTAGGGATGACATGGGTTTAAAGCTTATAGGGCAAAGTTTAACGAACGACGCAAAAGACTGGTGGGTTGCGCGGCGTGACGTGATAGCGACAAAATTTTTAGCTCGGTATTGGAATGAGGAGACGCAGAGGGAGGTCAAACGAGACCTGGTATTTGGGTATTACATACAAGAATCAAAATTAAGTTGGTCCGAGTATGCGAGCCGAAAGTATGCGGTTGCACGCGGGTTAAATCCTTCCTTAACGGAGAGCGAGATAGTCAACAACTTAATTAGACACTTCAATGACGCAGTAGTTGAAGCGGCAAAATGCCGAGATATCACTGATATCGACCGGTTATTGGCTTTTCTCGACCAAACACAATCCGGGGGGTGATCAAACGCACCTAAGACGCCCTATGCGTCACAAAATGCAAACCGTAATCAAGGTAGCTTCAGATCGACGGACGATCGCGCAAAGCAGACATCATGGCGAAATAACCCGAGTACTAGTGTTTACGTAAATAAACCCAACGAACCGCTAGAAGACCATAAACTTGGAAATCCGCATGACAGTAGAGCGAAAATGAATAATCAAAATATGGTACGACGCCACAGTTGGACAGATAATAGACAGGTGAACGGTCTGGGTGAGACAATTGATGATACCGATAGAGTAGAAGTGGAGTTAGATGTGTCGGAAAACGACGGCGCGCTGTGCCAGTGGAGCCGGTAGAAGAGATCGTGCAGCGCGATTTGCAAATTAATGCGGCTAAATTAAAAGGAGATCCGTAATCTCTATTCGAGGATCCGGATAACTATCTATTAAATGAAGAAATCCGGGAAATTGAACAAATAACCAAATGTCCTAGTATTGAAATTAGTTTAGAGACTCAAAAAATAGAAGCGTTGATCGATACGGGGAGCCAAATCACATGCATCTCAGAGGAATGGTATCACCGGAATCTCGCGGTTTTTGCTAAATGCGAGAAGTTACCTGTGATGAACCCGTATGTGCACGGGGTAGTAGGTGGCAAACCGACAAAGTTGAAAGTACAGTTATTTGTCGAGGTAAAGATAGGAAAATTTAAAGACCAATTGCCGATACTAGTGGTGCCGAAACTTAGACATAACGTGATCATTGGAATCGACACTCTGACGAGATGGAAGGTCGAGTTAGATTTGAACAATAATCACATGAAAGTTCGAAAGGATGATATCCTAGAGTCATTCGAGTTAAGTAATGCAAGAAATCTGGATGCTTCACATCAGAAACTAGAAATATCAGGAATAAATACTGATGAGTGTGAGTCAGATCAAACAATGAGCGGAGACAAAAACTATGAAATCACCGATGATGAAATCATGGCGAAACTCGCGGAATGTGAATTGTTGGGAATCGAGCATCGACGAACATTTGAAAATTTATTGTTTGAATATCGAAGCATTTTCAGCAAACTTCCGGGAAAGATTTCAGTATATGAACACAAGTTGCAAATTTACGAGGATCGACCATTTGTCCGCAGATCATATCCTGTTCAGGTATTGCCAGAAATATTTACTTTATTTAATTATGCAATTACAAAGATTATACATTAATTATGATATTGATATGAACGTGCGTGTACACAGTACAGACGTCGGCGAGCTACTAACTATTTCGTGACGACCTTTGGTCGGTATTTACTGTATTCAGATTGAACTATAACGCTCGAAATGCGCTAAACATATACAAACAGATGGAGACACATACCTGTCTCGATTACTTAAACTTATACGTTCATACCTTAACACTCCCGCCGTTTAAGAACTTCGAGTGTGCGCTAATTAATCCTAAACTAGTACACAAAAACTTGAAGCGATCTTTTGGCAGAGCTTTGGTAAACATATCAGCACGCTGAAATTTTGATGGTACATTGTTTACAAGGATTTTTCCGTTCTTAACTTGTTCTCTAATGTAGTGAAATCGGACATCAATGTGTTTCGTGTGCTTATGAAATTCCGGATTTTTAGCAAGTCGAATAGCGCTTTGATTGTCAACATAAAGTACTGTTGCTGCGTCACGTTGACATCCGAGATCACTCAACAGTCTTCTTAGCCAAGTAGCTTCTTTTGCCGCTGCTGCTGCGGCAACGTATTCCGATTCTGTGGTACTCAACGTGACTAGTGGTTGTCGTTGAGATGACCACGACACCAAGCCATTGGCTACGCTGAACGCATATCCGGTAGTGGATCTACGTGTTTCTAAATCGCTGGCGAAGTCAGCGTCCGAAAAACCTATCAAATGTGGCTCGCTCCCGCCACTTCTATACTCTATACCGTAGTCAGCTGTTCCAGCTAGATATCTGAAGATTCTTTTTACAGCTTACCAGTGGTTTGCGTCGTGCTTATTTAAATATCTACTCACAACATTCACTGCATACGCTATGTCGGGGCGCGACACGATTGCCAAAAACATTAGCGATCCGACTGCCTCACGAAAAGGCACATTTAGTTGAGCACTCTTATCTGACTCAACCGGACTCAGAATCACGTGTGGATCTGCGGGAACACTCACGGCGTTACATTCACTCATCTTAAACTTACTCAAGATTCTAGTTACATAAGCTTTTTGATGCAAAAATATACTCTGATCCTTGCGATTTCGCTCTATTTGCAGTCCTACGAACAGTTTTGCGTCTCCGAGTGTGATCTCAAAAGAATTTTGAAGAGAAACTACAATATGATTGAGTGTGTCTCGCGACTTTGCTGCAATTAAACCATCGTCGACAAATAGAGCCAAATACACATCTGTGTTTTCAACAACACCGTGAAACACACATGCATCGGCCTCACTCTTTCTTAAATTGAATTCTTTAAGAAAACTACTGAATTTCTGATTCCAGCAGCGTGGTGCCTGTTTTAGGCCATACAGGGATTTCTTAAGTCTACACACTACACTGCTTTTATCACCTTTCACGGTTACACCTTCTGGAACTTGCATGTAGACCTCTTCGTCGAGCTCGCCGTGCAGGAACGCTGTCCGAACGTCGAACTGGACAAGCTCCAGATTCTTCTGGGCGACGATAGCCAATAAGACTCTCAGCGAGTCGTACCTCACAACTGGGGCGAAGGTTTCTGTATACCGCGTGATTCCTCGATTGCACCTCAGTGATTTGGGTAGCAGACCGTCAGGTATAGTCGGCATGAAAAAATTATCCGTGATCGTAGCGGCCAGTTCTTGTTTGTTTTATTAAGTTTTGACGGGTACGGTGAAGTGGTGTCATATTATTACGGAGAAGAATTATTACACGCTCAAAATATTCTTTGTGCACCGAATGATCGTTATCCAGGGGATTGCGACTGATTAGCGTGTCGATAGATGAGTAAGTAAAACTATTTTTCATAATTACGAGTGCATCTGTAAGAGCGTAACCTCAAAACGGCAAGTAATCTCAAGGACAAGTGACCGTTCTCAGGTAGGCCGAGGGGCTTTACGGTCCTAGTAATTGACACTTAGAGTCCGCGGGGCTCTGCGAGCCCGGGCGTGCCGACCTGGCACTACATGACCCAGAACTGGCCAAAGTCAAAAGTTTAACCTGTGAACACACGCAGGGTTTAGTGTCGCACATCAATTCGCATTCCTGTATCAGTTCATACTTTGTGCCGTACAAGCTTTTGCATCTTTAGTAGTTATTATTTCAGAGAGCATGCATCAGCCTCGGATTTCCTTTGACCTGGCATCTTCATAGCTTGACTCGTACTAACACAGGGTGTGAAGGTGTTTACTGCTGCCAAATCATTCTACGGAGCGTGTGCAGGAACAGCTGGAACACTATGTTTAACGAGAAGGACATCAAACTGGGACGTCGGTTACACAATGCTGAAGAGTAGGGGCATTTTCCACTGCATACCAATTGACACGAGTAACATGCTAAGCTAGCATGTTCATAATCAAAAAACAAGGCGGATTAATTAGGTATGAAGAGAAACATCAACGGGGGTATACCCACCTTGAAGATAATTTTTTCAAATCACTGCTACGCTCTGATAATAGATTTTAGTCACTCAGTTTTTTTATAGTTGATAAGCGCTGTTTTGATACAGAGTTTATGATTTTTTCAGATTTTGTGTCCTTCGCTGAACATAAATAATGAGTTTAATATTGATGCAGTCACAGTTCTCAATGCTCACAATGGTTAAGTCAACCATGACTGCGTCGGAAGGTGCAAGGATTGGGATTGGAGTTCGTAGTAGATATAATAATTGTATACTTGTATAATGGTATATATTTATCTATTTTATTCATCGAAACGATTTATCTAATCAGGTCATGCGGTGACAATACAATACAATACACTATAATCCTGTATACTGCAGAGATGCACAGCACCTGTAAGTTATGTTCAATAAAAAAAAATATATTCACCTACACACGATACAGATGGCTCCCCTAAACTTTAATTCTGATCAGCGGTGAAACTCCAAGCTGCGATTCAGGCCACCGATACAGTACAATAGAGCTAGCTTGGTCTAACAGAACTGGTCATAGTTTTAAGATTCTGCAAAAAGTCATGTATTATCTTCGTATTAATGAAGCCTCGTGCAGTCTGCAATTAAATCATATTAAAGCCATCAACAGCTGTGTTCCGAATTCTTGTTTGTTCCCCTGATATTTCCACGGAAAATCAATCGTTCCGTAGTTGCTGTAATCAGCCATAACATTCTCAATTTTCAATTTCCTGTAGATAGTATTAAATATTTGGTAGGATATGGGTTTCTTCAAATATATTTATTCGGAATAACTACATCGACGTAACATCCAATTACAGGTTTTGTGAGTGGAATATTGCTTGAAATAGAATACATACCTAATATATTGCTTGAAATAGTATATATATCCAATAACTATCAAATACACACATATGCCCCTCGCTGGATTAAGGGATATACCCACCTTGAAAATACTTTTCCTTAAATCACTGCCATGCTCTGAGGAAACATTTTGGTGACTCAATTTTTTTACAGTTGATTAGTGCTATTTTGTCACATAGTTTTTATTCTACTTAGATTTTGTGTCCTCCGCTAAACTAAGTCAGTCCATCGAAGAACAAGTAGTTGTCGTATGGTACAGGTTGCTGCGTTGCATAAAATTTCTTCAACTATGGAAGAAATATTCTGTATAAATGTGATTTGGGGGCAAACCAATAATATTTCATGAGTTTAATTTTAAGACATGGAAATTTTTGATTTTAAATCATTTTTTCCAAAACGATGGAAAAAAGTCTTACCAGCAAAAATTTCGATGTCTAAAATTCAAATTCATGAAATATTATTGGTTTGGCCCTAAATTACATTCATACGGAATATATCCTCCAAAGTTGAAGAAATTTCATGCAACGCAGCAGCCTGTACCCTACGATAACTACTTTTTCTTCGATGGACTGAATTTATGTTCAGCGAAGGACACCAAATCTGAAAAAAATCATAAACTCTGTATCAAAACAGCACTAATCAACTATAAAAAAACTGAGTGACTAAAATTTATTATCAGAGCGTAGCAGTGATTTGAAAAAATTATCTTCAACGTGGGTATACCCCCGTTGATGTTTCTCTTCATACCTAATTAATCCGTCTTGTTTTTTGATTATGAACATGCTAGCTTAGCCCCTAAAATGCCCCAACTCTTCAGCATTGTGCAACCAACGTCCCAGTTGGATGTCCTTCTCGTTAAACATATCGCACACCTAGATCTAAACTAGGACAAGTCAAAAAACTTCAATTTTGAGTTATTATCATGTTTGTATACCCTGATAAAATACGCAAGTAACCACAAGAACAGATTCAACCTAATGCTCATAATCATGCCGACAGATTGCACTAACTTGGTTTTGCTGAATTAATAAATAATCAATAATAATAATATAATAATATAATTATTATAATATTGATAATGATGATTAATGATAATTATCATTAGTAATATTATATAATTATATTTATTATGAATAATAATTATTTAATTAATTAATTATCCGAAGGCATAATTGGCAAAACGTTTTTTCCTCATACTGAAAAATAAGATTTTATGACTTGTCCTAGTTTAGATCTAGGTGTGCGAATCAGTGTTTCAGTTTTTCGTAGAATGATTTGGCAGCATTAAACACCTTCACACCCTGTGTTAGTACGAGTCTAGCTATGAAGATGCCAGGTCAAAGAAATTCTGAGGCTGCTGCATGCTCTCTGAAATAATAACTACTAATGATTATAAGGCACAAAGTATGAACTGATAAGTGTCAATTACTAGGACCGTAAAGCCCCTCGGCCTACCTGAAAACGGTCACTTGTCCTTGAGGTTACTTGCCGTTTTGAGGTTACGCTCTTACAGATGCACTCGTAATTATGAAAAATAGTTTTACTTACTCATCTATCGACACGCTAATCAGTCGCAATCCCCTGGATAACGATCATTCGGTGCACAAAGAATATTTTGAGCGTGTAATAATTCTTCTCCGTAATAATATGACACCACTTCACCGTACCCGTCAAAACTCAATAAAACAAACAAGAACTGGCCGCTACGATCACGGCAAATTTTTTCATGCCGACTATACCTGACGGTCTGCTACCCAAATCACTGAGGTGCAAGCGAGGAATCACGCGGTAGTTCACCCCCTCGACTTGCCGAAAACCTCTGGCACATAGCCGAGCTTTCCGACGGCATACTTGTCCTAATACATCTTGTACAGTCTTGAACACCCACTTGGAATCAATTGCGTTTTGATTACTCGCTTTAGGTACGATAATCCATGTCTTGTTCTTAAGGTGTGCCTCCAACTCATCTTCGATTGCTACGATCCATTCTTTTGAATCTGGGCCTGATATGGCTTCCTGGAATGTGACAGGTGTGTCATACTCTGCTATATTGACTTCATACCTGTCGGGTTCTCGAAGTGTATTTCGATCTCTGAGTCTGCGACCACCGGTAGTTTGTCCCTTTGCATTGTCTACTAGATAGTTTTCTAGATACTGCACTTCAGGATCCTCATCACTATCATCCTCTGCCACCATTCGACCGTTTTCTGGAGCTGCTGGAACCACTGGACCTGCTGCTTCCTGCTCAGTGGGTGGAAATCTCATGCCACTGCGTGCTTCATTCTGAACTGGTGAAACCTCACTCTGAGACTCCTCGTTGAAGGTTACATCCCTGGTGACTGACACTTGTTTTGTCTTAGGATTGTAGACACGGTAATTGGCCGATTCACCTTGATATCCACAAAGAAACACCTTTTCGGAGTTCGCATCTAACTTCTTTCGCTGTTGTTTTGGCACATGTGCAAAAGCTACCGATCCGAAGATTCTCAAATGGTCCAGACGGGGTTTCTTACCCATCCAGACCTCATATGGTGTGCTGTTAGGATTTCCACTAGTGGCTGTTCTGTTTAGAACATAGACAGCTGTCCTCACTGCTTCAGACCACAAAAACTTTGGTAGATTCGTCGCATGCATCATTGTCCGTACAATCTCACAGATCGTTCGATTGTCGCGCTCCGACTTCCCGTTTTGTTGTGGCGTGTATGGTGCCGTATTTTCCATGCAGATTCCACGGTGCTTCAGGTAGCTGCTCAACTCACTGTTACAGTATTCTCGCCCGTTATCACACCTTACAGTGTTTACGGGTCTGCCGAATTTGTTAGCCACTATTTTCTCATATTCCTTGAACCGTTCCGTGACGTCAGATTTGTGTTTCAAAAGATAAACATATCGAAAACCTGACGCATCGTCTTTGAAGATTACATAGAACCGAGCGCCTTCATGTGAATCTATTGACATTGGCCCACCAACATCCGTGTGAATAAACTCTCCAGGTTGTCTGACTGCCTTGTCTTCTGTTTGTGGAAAAGGTAGTCGATGTGATTTTCCTAGTTGGCACGGTTCACAGAAGAAATCTGTCGTGTTCGACAGCTTGATACCTTTGAGTAATCCTTTTGCGGCCATGTCCAGCACTCTTTTCTTGTTTAAATGTCCAAGCCTCTCGTGCCATACCTGAAGACTGGCCGTTGACACGTTGGCTTCTGTTTCACCACGCACTTGTTTTTTTCTGAAGAACATTCGGAAGATATCGTTGTTTTGTTTGATACCTTGTCCAGTCACTATACCATCACGCATGATTGTCACACGCTCTCCTTTGAATATCACATCGAAGCCTTTAGACGTGCACACTCCAACCGAAAACAGGTTCTTACGTACCTTTGGAACGTATAGCACATTTTCGATCCGCGATTCACGCCACTTGCCACCGATTAGTTTTTCGATCACGATCGTCCCCGAACCGTGAACTT
Organism: Tenthredo livida; assembly: GCA_963992785.1. Classification (NCBI taxonomy): domain Eukaryota; kingdom Metazoa; phylum Arthropoda; class Insecta; order Hymenoptera; family Tenthredinidae; genus Tenthredo; species Tenthredo livida. The sequence goes on from OZ023066.1 coordinate 18,504,784, forward strand.
CACAAACACCGTTGTCACCAAGCACAATAGTTTCGCCATTATTTGGACGAAACTCACTATACCAGTCTCGTCGGTATGTTATGTGTCTTGACGCGCCACTATCGGTAATCCAGGTATCAGCGGCATCAAGACTAAGTATTTGCGCGTTCTGTTCACTGGTTGGCACTACACTCACACTATGACCACCCTGTTCGTCACGCTGATTGGACGTTGTCGCGGCCATGAATGCACAGTCCTGCGGATCACTTCCACTTTGTCCGGAGTTCACGTTCTTTGCTTTTCGACACTCACGAGCATAATGACCTTTTCTCTTGCAGATAAAACACTCGACATCGGACCTCTTCGTCCACTGTCCTTTCTGCCCAGCCTTGGGACCTTTTTTTGTAGGTTTCCGGCTCCCGCCAACACTCATCGCGGCTAACGCGCTTGAAGCCTCATCATCCACCGACAAACGGCTTTCTTCCTTGATAAGCCGCTCCTGAAGGGCATCAACAGTTTGACTTGCAGGTGTCACGCTGTCCCAAGCGGTCTTAAGGGCGTTATATTTTGACGGAAGACTTGCGAGGATTTTAGCCATAACAGCTACATCTGAAATCCGCTCTCCTACGTCACCTAGTTGCCTCGCCATATTTTGTATTTTCGCAACGTGCTGCACCACCGAGTCAGTTGAACTCATTCTATACTCATGGAATCTTTGCGTCAAAAGCAGTTTGTTTGACTCCGATTTCTGCTCATGAATACAACTGAGTTTTCTCCACATTTCAGGTGCCGTGGTGCATGTTAGAAGGCACTGTAATTGTGAGCTCTCCATCGATGACGAAATCAGATACATGGCTTTTGCGTTATTTTTCACCCATGCCTTCGCCTCGGCTGTTGTGTCATTCGCTGGCATCTCCGTCACGCCGGTCACAATATCATAGATTCCCCAAGCGACAAAAACCGCATTCATCTGGAATTTCCAGGCTTGAAAATTCGTACCGTCGAATTTTGTAATATTCCTTGCGGATATTTCGTCGGACATTTTTATTTGTTGCTAGACTTTTGTACGCGAAAATCAAAAACGACCGTTACCCCCAAGATGGCGAACGACTTTTCACAACGACGCGAACGCTTGCACTTGCACAATTTCAAAACAATTCCGACCAACAAAAAAACGCAGGAAAGAAAAAGTATCTGGGCCCATAACCTGTTCAGGTATTGCCAGAAATATTTACTTTATTTAATTATGCAATTACAAAGATTATACTGTAACTTTTCACAGGTTTGCGATATAGAAGATATCACAAACCGTGCCGTTAGTGTGAGTTCTATTGCTCGGTTAATGTTTTTCGGGACCACTCTTAACAATTAGACTACTGACGCTAATCTTACGGACCTCAAACGCACTGCGTTATCAGCCGTCTCCCTGACGAATAGGTACACGCAGACGTGCAACTACCGTCTTCTTCCCAGTTAGTAAACAAACCTACGCTCAGAACTGTGCCTGCAAGTGCAGACAAAGCCTGTCTCAGACTTGGACAAGGTTATACCTTGCCGAAGCTGTCCCTATGCTATAGTTAGTAAGTTGAATTTACAAGACCTGGAAATTGGCGAAGAAAGGAGGCTGCGACAAATTATGCTTTTTCTTAATCAAACAAAAATATCATTTATTTAATAAACTTAAGCTAAGGTTGCAACCAACTAAAATTATATTTACAAAGTTGCTTTTGCTCTCTCGATTTGAAATATTGTTTCTAGAAGTTTGCACAATAATAAGTTTTCTATTCTGTGACTTTTATATGATTTCTAATTTTCTATAATAATGATTTTCTGATTTTAATATGAAGCTAAAGGTATATTGCTGTTATAGCCAATATCCAAACGAAATAAAGATTTGAATCTAGTGATCACTCGAGCTCTTTGCTACGAGTGTCAGACAACAAAGTATGAGAAGTGATATTACAGTGAGTCAATCAGGCGATCAGCCGTGTATTGCTGCTCTGCTTTCCGTTGTCGCGACTTATATACAATTCGTGACGTCACGCCGAAGACGCTTGTTCTCGAACGTTCTAGAATATATTTTAGTTCGCAACGGTTGACGTTTGAAATGCTAACGGTCAGGCCTAGGTCGCCTGATACGTTACAATACATTAATTATGATATTGATATGAACGTGCGTGTACACAGTACAGACGTCGGCGAGCTACTAACTATTTCGTGACGACCTTTGGTCGGTATTTACTGTATTCAGATTGAACTATACGCTCGAAGTGCGCTAAACATATACAAACAGATGGAGACACATACCTGTCTCGATTACTTAAACTTATACGTTCATACCTTAACATATCCAATTCCAATCATGCAAAGAGATAAAGTTGACAAAGAAATCGATAAAATGTTGAAATATGGGATTATAGAAAGATCAACTAGTGAATACATTAACCCAATCGTGGTAGTGTCTAAGAAATCAGGGGACATACGATTAGTTCTCGACGCTCGATACATCAATAAATTGATAATCCCAGATCGAGACTGCGCACAATCAACTGAGGTGTTATTCCAGAAGTGTGGAAACACTAAAGTTATGTCAAGCTTGGATTTGACCGCTAGCTTTTGGCAGATTCCGCTGCAGATAGAATCTAGGAAATACACCGCTTTCATGCATAATGGAAAAACATACCAATTTAAAGTGACGCCTTATGGGCTTAACACCAGTTTAGCGAGTCTCGTAAGAGGATTAGAGTTAGTATTGCGTGAGGTCAGTGACTTCACAGTTAACTTTGTTGACGATATTTTGTGCACATCGGGTTCAGTCACAGAGCATTTGAAGCATTTAAAACAGCTGTTTGAGGCGTTCAAACAGCACAACATGACGTTAAATTTTCAAAAATCAAGGTTTTTCCGAACTGAGGTTGCATTTTTGGGTCATAAAATTACCGCCGAAGGTATTTGCCCACAAAAGGACAAGATCCAAGCAATAAACGATTTTTCTACACCAAAGAACCAAAAGCAGTTGAAAGGGTTCTTAGGATTAACAAATTATTATAACAAATTCTCGAGTCGATATTCAGATCTCACTTACCCGCTATTGCAACTGCTGAAAAAGGACAAAAAATGGACATGGTCAGATGAGATAAACGGCAAATTTGAGAGATTAAAGGCTTTATTTTGTGAAAAAATGATAATACATCACCCAGATCCTAAGCGTGTTTATTATCTGCAATGCGATGCTAGCGATTACGCCATAGGCAGTGTCTTATACCAAACTGACAATAATGGGGATCACAGGATAATCGGATTTGCTAGCCGCACACTCAAGGGGGCGGAATTAAACTACTTCACTACTGAAAAGGAGTTACTGGCGATCGTGTATTCTTTAGAGAAATTCAGAACTTTTATTGTCGGGGCGGAATTAGTGATTAGAACCGATCACAAAGCATTAACATTCATATTGTCATGCCGATTAACGAGTTCACGGTTGGCTAGATGGGCGATGTATTTACAAAATTATGATTTCAAGATAGAGTACGTTAAAGGGAACGAAAATATTGTCGCGGATACAATAAGCCGGTACCCGCCAGACACGGATTACAAATGCAACAGTTTTGAAAATAATATTGAGGTTGCGGAGCTGGCCCGAGAAGTCAGTGAGGCATTAAAATCTAGTTTTGAGTCACTCGGTGAATTACAACGAAACGACCCGCGGATCGCGATGTTGGTCGAGAAGGGTCTTATAAATAACAAAGTGAGATACCAGATAAACAAAGGGATTATATACCACCGTGAGCGAGGGGGCAAAGTGCGCGCATATTTAACCGAGGGATTAGTGAAAGATTTAATAATTGAATGCCATGAAGTGTATGGACACATAGGTGCAGGAAAGTGCTACCGTATGCTCAGGGAAAACTTTTACTACCCGAAATTCGAGAAAACGATAAGGAGGGTGATAGCCCGATGCGACCGCTGCCAGCGATGCAAGGTGCCTAATCGGTACAGTTATTCAGAAATGCAAACCATTGTACCAGAAAAGGTTGGAGATTTAATTTCAATCGATTTTTTTGGACCGCTACCCGCTAGCAAAGGAAACTATCGGTGGTTATTGGTAGCAATCGACGCATTCAGCAAATATGTTAAACTGTATCCACTAAAGGTCGCGGACGCGCAATCCACCATCCGAAGCGTGTTTGATAAATACGTCATAGAATATGGAAAACCAAATAGAATTCAATTTGATCACGGCACTCAGTTCACTTCGGTAAAATGGTTGAATAAATTAGAAGAGGAAAACGTTATCCCAATTTTTTCGTCCATCAGACACCCACAAGGTAACATCGTAGAGAGAGTTAACCGCGAGATTGGTCGTTTATTTAGGTCGTTTATCACGGGGAACCATACTGCCTGGATCAAATGGCTGAGTATCATCGAATCTTGCATGAATGAGGTACACCATGACACGACGGAATGTACTCCATGTGAGCTACAGTTAAATGAGAAGCCAAAGAGGTTTTGGGGTCCTTGGATCATGCAGGATCAGATGCACTTAGCATATGAATATAAGTTAAAGTTAGCCAAGCAAAACATTATTAGAAAAGGAAAGGCAAGAGCTGATAGATACAATGCAAATCATGTCATGACTCGATTTAAGGTAGGAGACTTAGTATTACTTAGAGCCTTAAACGTGTCGGATAGTCAAAACAAGAAAATGGCAAAGTTTTTTGAATTATATGAAGGGCCATATAAACTAGATCGACAAATTGGCGATGCAACCTACTCACTAGTGCACCCAGACACCGACAAGGTGCGTGGGAGATTTCACGTCAACATGATTAAGCACTATTTAACGTAAAACCAAATATAATGACCAATAAGGACGTGTAATGACAAGCAATGAATACAAAGGTAACCAAATCTTGTTATGAGAGTAGGATTAGGAAACCTAGCCACAATCCAAAACAATATCGAATTAGTATATGAAAGCGGGGATTACCGATCACTAATCAGTTGAGCTTAGACAAGCGAAATGTACGGATACATAAGCGTTCAGGACAAGGGTGTGCAAACCGAAGATGTCATCGACACAAGGATGCATTTTAGAGATCCACGAGTTAAAATAAAGTACTCGACTGGAAACTTTCGTAGTGGTGGTGGAAGACCCAAACCTGGAAGAGACACTATGACTCCACGAGAAAAAAATTGGGTGAAGAAGGCAACACCAGCGCCTGAAAAGACAACCATAGACCTGAACAATAATGATAAAACAATACTTGGATATGACTTGAAAATCAATACTCACTTAAGGGGGGGGGATACCGGATGTGTTACCGACACCGCCTATATCTCCGAAACGGGGCTATCAATCGACTTGTCCTTGCGGCAGTCGATGTTTGACGAGTAATGGGTTCGAACTGGTACGTTTGATCGGATGAAATCGGATTTTTTTTTTTTTTTTTTATCGAAAAGCGTGGTCGTGCCATTTATTTCGACTTATATCAAAGCCTACGGATCGAAAATGCAAAATCGGCTTCCTGAGCCCGATTCTGTATGGCATTCCGAACACAACCATCCAAAAACATCTTTGGTTTCGACAACGATGAAGAAACCAGATCTAATCTACGTTTTTGTGGTAATTTTCGCGATTGTCAAGGGCCGTGAGCGAAAATGGCCGCTCACGGCTGTTGATATGATGTGGTGGTTCGCAGAACGCCCGTGAGATGTCACCGCACGCCCATTTAAGCTTCTCCTTTTACCTTTCACACGGTGTACCAACGTAACAGCGGTGGTAAAAGGAGAAGCTTAAATGGGCGTGCGGCGACATCTCACGGGCGTTCTGCGAACCACCACATCATATCAACAGCCGTGAGCGGCCATTTTCGCTCACGGCCCTTGACAATCGCGAAAATTACCACAAAAACGTAGATTAGATGTGGTTTCTTCATCGTTGTCGAAACCAAAGATGTTTTTGGATGGTTGTGTTCGGAATGCCATACAGAATCGGGCTCAGAAAGCCGATTTTGCATTTTCGATCCGTAGGCTTAGATATAAGTCGAAATAAATGGCACGACCACGCTTTTCGATAAAAAAAAAAAAAAAAAATCCGATTTCATCCGATCAAACGTACCAGTTTGAACCCATTACTCGTCAAACATCGACTGCCGCAAGGACAAGTCGATTGATAGCCCCGTTTCGGAGATATAGGCGGTGTCGGTAACACATCCGGTATCCCCCCCCCCCTTAACGGACGAAGACATCGAAGACATCAAAGAATTAATAGAGAAGGAGCTAAATGAATTAAGCGTCCCGATTATAAGAAAACCGAAGATAAGGGAAGACGTCGCGCTAAAAGAAGACGAGAAGATTAAATTAATTAAGGAGACACCGGTGAATCAAGACAAGAGTAACGTGAAGTTAGACTTACCGTGGGAACTCCAGACGCTAGACGTGACCGACCGCAACGAGGCAGAGCGATATGTTTACAAACAAAAGATGTGGGCTTTTATCGACATGCATCGACCTCACATACCAGAGGCACGAAGGAAGATCCCATCAACAAAAGGTGGCATACCAACCCAATAAACACTAGTTCGTATAAAAAACGTATAAATAGGTCATATACTCTACGTTTATTCCGAGGAAAAATGTTCCTCAGTTAAACGCATAAGCAGCGTTGATTGAAAACGTTACGTCTATACGTTCAACTTTACGCAATAAACAACGTTTAATACACGTGTACCACTTGAATTTTGACCAAATAATTGTTAGCTCAAAAAAAAATTGAGATATACGTAAAATGAATTAATTACAATATATGAGGCGTTGATCAACAACTACTAATCGTAAACAATCGCACTTTGTTACAAAGTAAGAATTTTGAGATTAGAAAAACTTCGCATTATTGTTGTGGTCGGGATTCGATCCGGGGACGCTCGCATTCGCTTGTATTACTGTTCGCACGCTCTATCGACTACGCCAAACTACTCATTGACAAAGTCAGTCACTTTCTCGTAATTACTCTGGATTTTGCATCTGTCTTAGTGATATCAGTGTTTTAATGTAGCTGAGATGTCTTAACTAAACATCCGAGTGGCAAGTAGGTTTTTTTAATTTAATTTCTTGCCTAGAGTTCCACACATTCTCACTCGATTTCATTATATTGCACGTTCATTATTATATTGGAAAAAACGTATAAATGACGTGTAGTTCCGAGCGTATAATTATTGAAGGAACTGAACATTGTTATAGTGTAACTCAAAATCCGCGAGGTATTCGTTGATTTTTTGGTTTTCGAAGACGTTTTGAGGAACGTACGCAATACGTATATGATATGTGTAACAGTATACGTACATTAGAGCGTTTCGTACACGCAATTAAATACACGTATTCTTGTCCAGTCTGATAAACGTATAAACAACGTGTGAACGACAGGTTTCGAGGAAACGTTCGTAATACGTATATGATATGTGTAACAGTATACGTACATTAGAGCGTTTCGTACGCGCAATTAAATACACGTATTCTTGTCCAGTCTGATAAACGTATAAATAACGTTCGAACGACAGGTTTCGAGGAAACGTCTGCAATACGTATATGATATGTATAACAGTATACGTATGTTGGATCGTTTCGTACGTGCAGTTGAATACACGTATCCGGGTGCAGTTTAACAAACGTATAAATAACGTGTGAACGACAGGTTTCGCGGAAACGTATGTAATACGTATATGATATGTATAACAGTATACGTACATTAGAGCGTTTCGTACGCGCAGTTGATTACACGTCTACTTGTCCGAGTTGATGAACGTATAAATCACGTAAATTTTCAACGTATTCGTTGTCCGAATCATACGTGTATATTAAAGGTACAAGAAGTTATTTCTTCGTTTAAAAAGCGTGATTAATAAACGGATAATCTTGGACCACTTATAAACGTGTATGATATACGTTTTATAATAGTATGATGATATATGGATACTGTTACGGCCCGATTGTCCGTAACCAATTATTATTTAAGTTACCATATATAAATTAGGGATTATGCGCATTTCCTTTCTTTCTCTTTTCTCTCTTTCTTTAGCTAACTCTTCTGTTCTTTCTGTAAATTATGAACCAGGACGGAGATCATGTTGCTCATGGGAACTCTGGGGACGGAGTTTTTCTCACGCTAATTAATAAACGGATAATATTGGACCACTTATAAACGTGTATGATATACGTTTTATAATAGTATGATGATATATGGATACTGTTACGGCCCGATTGTCCGTAACCAATTATTATTTAAGTTACCATATATAAATTAGGGATTATGCGCATTTCCTTTCTTTCTCTTTTCTCTCTTTCTTTAGCTAACTCTTCTGTTCTTTCTGTAAATTATGAACCAGGACGGAGATCATGTTGCTCATGGGAACTCTGGGGACGGAGTTTTTCTCACGCTAGTTTCAAGTACCACCTAAGAGTCCAGAGCTAAGTCACGTACGTATCGCTGTGCGAAGTGACACCGTTCAGGTGACGCAAAATTGTAAGCTCTGTTTGATTGAGGTTCTATAGAGCCGACCCCAGAGTTGCCTGAAGTAAGGGCCTATGCCGTCGACGTCAGGTTGCGTATACTATAGCCAAGCCGTAGAACAGTCGCGGAGTGCAACAAGTACGCGCACTTGTTGCCCCACCAATTAGCGATTAGAATTAGGAAAGGAGCAACCTGGTTGGCTACGTCCCCTGGCCTCAGGACCATGGGGGCGAAGTAAGATCAGGGAGCTGGAGGAGCAAGAGTTTGAATAGATACATTCGTTCGACGACCGTTATTAAGGAGAGACGTGTGTCCGAGTATTAGAATCGAGCCAAGGGTGACGTGTCTTAAAGTTTGTGCCCAAGAGGACTTATAATATTCGTGAAAATTAAAGTGTCAATTCAATAAACAATAATAATAATAATAATTCGAATTGAGCTCTTGCTCCTCGTTTAAATAATAAACTCATTAGTGTAAAAATTTCCGTTATACATCAACCATTCAAAAGACAGTTATAGTGATAACCACGTGGAAGCAGGAACACGGAGGGTGTAACCTTCTCTAACCACCTTTAGGATTATAATTGGGTAACCCGAACGCACTCTTCAAAGAACGTAAAGTACCATTCTCCGTTTTCCTATTTCATTAAACAACAGGTATACTACCTTACTTATCTACATCAGGCCTCTAGGGATTGTATTTCGCGCCTCTTCCTCTAGATCATACATGTAGTACCTCCTACTTCCGCAAGTGTCTCCATCAATTCAAAGCTAGGGAAAACTTTTTCCCTATGCCCCGCGGTTGGCGCTGCCTTGCGCGCGTCCGCGGCCATCTTCATTCTTTCGCTTGATGCAAGTGTCTTCACACGAAATTTGCATAAAGAGATACATAATTATCAATTATGGGCAAGAAAAGTAAAAAGAAGAGGACAAGATCGGAGGAGGACAAGGAGAATAGAGAGCTGCGGCGGAAGGTTCGACGGTTGGAAAAAGAATTGGCTCGAGAGAGAGAGGAACGTCGTAAGTACGAACTTAACCTCACTTTTCAGGGTCGAGGAAGAAAGAACGTTCAGGCAGACGTGTACCGATCCAATATTATTGGATGTGTCAAGGATTTTATCGTTGACACGGTGTTATGGGTTTTTCCCAGAAGACACACCCTCGTTTGACGATGGGTTACGGTACAAACGTCGACGAACGGGGTTTGACCCATATAGTTCGATGACTCGTGAAAACAATACGAGGAAATGCGCAATTGCAGGTGAATGCGATTTTTCAGGAGAAGATTCGTCAAGACGCTCAAGTTCGAACCTCTCGACGGAGGATCTGCGGCCTCGACATTCGGCGAGGAGACAAGGTTTGCGGAGAGATTCCTCGCCCCAATACTCACGGGAACGATTGAGGGTTCGGCACACACCGAGTCACTCGGTGTCTAGTGAGGCCTCGGAGCGCTCAAAACGTCCGAGACGTTGGCGTTCGAGAAGTAGCTCGTGCTCGATAAGGTACTCACGCTCGAGAGGACGGTCCCGTCCGAGAAAAGACTCGCGCTCGAGTAAACGCTCGTGATCGCGAGATCGTTTGCGGCGTTGGACGCCAAAAAGTACGGAGCGCTCAAAATCCCGCAGGCGAACGACAACACGATCCCCGGCGAGCCAGGGCTCGACTTATTCCACACCCACAGCGCGACGCTCAAGATCTCGCGCACAATCGAGACAGTCGACATCGAGCGTCCGAGGACGGTACCAAACAGAGGACAAAAATAAGAATGACACGACGAGCAACCAGGTAAATGAGGACGGTGGACCAGCAACGGAGACGTTGGGAGGAAATTCGACGGATATACAAACGACGGAAACGTCAAAGGATAAGGAAGGCGCTAACCTAAAAGAAAAAGCGATTCCAGAACACGAGGTAGAATTACAGCAAGAATTATTGAGTGTAATGGGAGCTCGCTTGGAAGCGGACAAGAAAACAGATTCTGCGGTTCATAAGGACGTGGCACTTCGCTGGGCTGAAATTATCAAAAAAGGGCTCCCGGACGAAGAAGTTAAGACGCTTTTACAAAAGTATCCTCTGCCAGAAAATTGTACGGTGATTATAATCCCGAAGCTAAACGCCGAAATCACCGCCGCCGTGCAAGAAAATACAATAAAACGGGACAAGCGGATTATGGAGAAACAAGAACGCATAGCGGCTTGTTTGGCAGCCGTGGGTAAAGGGATTTCGATAACATTAAAGATCGATCATCCACAGCAGATTGCCTTACTCGAACTGTGGAGTGATACGGGAAGAATCCTGGCTTCGATTCATAGAGAGGAATCGTTGGCGAGAAAAAGCCTAATTCTCGCGAACTTAAATTCATCGTTGAAAACAACGCTCACAAACACCTCGGTGGACGAATGGCTCTTCGGCACGGATTTAGAGGAAAAAATAAAAACGGCAAAGAGCCTAGAAAAAACGTTGAATGAATTAAAGCCACCGTCGAAGCAGTTGCAACAAATCAAGAACACACAAAAAAGACCAAAAAACTGGAAGGGCCCGCCGAGTCGCCCGGCGTACAAGAAACGCGGAGCAACATCGAGCGGGCATCGACAGACGACATCGAGGCCGGCGGAATTGAGGAAACCATATTATCGAAGAGATGCGGGCCGATCAGCGACGAGGCGTCGCTGAGTACAAGTCCAATCGTAAGTAAGCCAGCGGGTCGACTCCGGCTCTTTGCGGACAAATGGTCAAGAGTCACGAAGGACTCAGTAGTCCAGAAATGGGTCCAAGGCGTAGAAATTCCATTCGCGGCACGGCCCTCCCAAAATCGAGCGCCAATTGAGCCAGAGTGGTCGACGCAAGAGCAGTTATTGATCGACGATCAGATTAACAAATTAAGAGCAAAGGGGGCGATCGTTAGTTGCGCACCGATCTCAAATCAGTTCCTATCGAATATTTTTTTAACACCGAAACCGGACGGTTCATACAGACTAATTCTTAACCTTAAAAAGCTCAATGAATTCGTGTCAACCGAGCATTTTAAGCTCGAAGATTGGAAGGTCGCGAAGAGGTTGATCAACCCACGAGATTTTTTAGCGACAATAGATCTAAAGGACGCGTACTACCTCGTACCTATCGCAGAAAATTATAGAAAATTTTTACGGTTTTCGTACAAGGGAGAGTTATTCGAATTCACATGCTTACCTTTCGGACTAAACATAGCACCGTATATTTTTACCAAATTATTGAAACCGGTGGCGAGTTGTCTAAGAAAACGCGGGTTTGCCTCGGTTTTTTATTTAGACGATATTCTGGTAATAGGAAACACGTACGAAAATTGCTTAATGAATATGCGAGAAACGAAATCATTGCTGCAACAATTAGGGTTCGTGATTAATCGGGAAAAAAGTCTCGCGACCCCGACTCAACGCTGTAAATATTTAGGATTAGTGTTCGACTCCAAAAAGATGGCAATAGAGTTGCCAATAGAGAAATCACAACGTACGCTTGAGTTAATCAAAAAATTTGAGAAAACAAGCCGTTGCAAAATAAGGGAATTTGCATCCTTCGTGGGAACATTAATTTCGCGATGCCCGGCTTTAAAATACGGGATGGTTTACGTAAGGGGGTTCGAGAAAGTAAGAGAACGTATGCTCGAAGCTAACGCGAATAATTTTGACTCGATGATGGTAATCCCTAAAAATCTCACGAAAGATTTCGAGTGGTGGAAACATAACATTCGAATAGCTAGTGCACCAATAATTGAACCGATGCACGAATTAGAAATTTTTTCGGACGCCTCGCGTACGGGGTGGGGCGTGTTTTGTGAGGGCCGCCGGAGTCACGGGTTCTGGACCGTCGAAGATTTGGATTCACACATTAATATTTTAGAGTTGAGAGCAGCTTTTTTCGGACTAAAATGCTTTGCGAAGAACAAGAGAGGCACGAACATTTTGTTACGCCTGGACAATACGACAGCGATCGCGTACATAAATCGTATGAGAAGCAGCTGTTTTGAAGACCTCAGCTATTTGGCAAAAGAAATATGGCAGTGGTGTGAGAGGCGAGAAATTTGGATCACGGCAGCGTATATACGCTCCAGGGAAAACGTAGAGGCCGATTACGAATCGCGGCGATTACAGCCAGAAACAGAGTTTGAAATTGCAAATAGCGCATTTCAAAAGATGGTTCAAGCCTTCGGCCAGCCACAAATAGATTTATTCGCCTCTAAGGCGAATGCAAAATGTCATCGTTACGTATCATGGCGACGAGATCCCGACTCGATGGCGGTGGATGCGTTTACCCTAGAGTGGAAAAAGTGGTTTTTCTACGCTTTTCCCCCATTCTCGATTATTTTAAGAGTATTACAAAAAATTAAGAGGGATAAAGCAAGCGGGATAGTCGTTGTGCCATACTGGGAGGGACAACCGTGGTTCCCATTATTCTTATCGCTTCTCGAGACAAAACCGATAGTTTTTGAACCAAATGATAATTTGCTTCGTTCTACCCGCAGAGAGAAACACCCGTTGTCGCATCAACTTACCCTGGTTGCCGGCAAACTTTGCGGGAAGCACTCATCAGGAAGAACGTACCGATCGAAGCAATGGAGGTTTTAATAGCCTCCTTGTCGGAGTCATCAGTTCGACAGTACAACGTCGGGCTCAAAAAATGGTGGGCATTTTGTGAAAAAGAAGAACGCGTGCCTTTCAACGTATCGTCAAACAACGTGTTGTCGTTCCTCGCAAACGAATTCAACAGAGGAGCTTCCTACAGCTCGTTGAACTGCTACAGGTCCGCCATTTCTCTGATTGAGGGAGCGGAATTAGGAGCAGACGAACAAATTCGACGGTTTTTTCGAGGAGTAGCAAAACTACGACCGGCAACACCTAAGTACGACTCAACGTGGGACCCAAAAATTGTTTTAAATTATCTAGCAGCCTGGTTCCCGAACGAAGAGATAAATCTCGAGAAGCTCACTCTGAAATTGGTTACACTATTAGCGTTAAGTACGGGACATCGCCCGCAGACGCTTTCCTTAATCGATACGCGAAATATTTATCAGACTAATGCTAACTTACTAGAGATTAAGATTCCGGACACCGTAAAAACGTCGGGTCCGGGGAAAAAACAGCCGGTCTTGAGACTCCCGTTTCTCAGTCAAGACCAAACAATCTGTGTTGCTTCAGTCTTAACCGAATACTTAAAAAGAACCAAAGAACTGAGAGGGTTAAACGGAAAGCTGCTGATTTCTTTTAAAAAACCACATAAAGCGGTGGGCACACAAACAATCAGTCGATGGATCAAGGATGTGATGTTTAAGAGCGGGGTAGATATTAATGTTTTTTCGGCATATAGTACGCGGCATGCCGCGACCTCAGCGGCGAAACGTAAAGGCGTCAGCATCGACGTCATACGAAGAACAGCGGGCTGGTCAGGGGAATCGTTAGCTTTCGCGCGTTTCTATGATCGCGACGTTGACTTGCAACAGAATAGTTTTGCAGAAGCCGTGCTCGAGAGGTAAAAAAAAAAAAAAAAAAAAAAAAAAAAAAAAAAAAAAAAAAAAAAAAGAGCCCAAGTTTGATGGCAATGCACAGATCCTCCCTTAACCATTACCGTGCGTTATTAGATGTAAGGTAAAATCTTTGTAATAAAAAGTAAAAGATTTTTTATGTTCTAAACTGCCGTAACTGACTTTAAACAACTACATGTATGATCTAGAGGAAGAGGCGCGAAATACAATTAATGATTAAACGAACTTACCTAAGTGAAGTTCAATCATGATTGTATGAAGCGCCTCTTCCGAATAGATCAGTCCCTCCCTCCCATTTATCTCGAGGGAGATACCCGTAATTCATGTTACGGCAGAGCTTTCAAAAATGAAGATGGCCGCGGACGCGCGCAAGGCAGCGCCAACCGCGGGGCATAGGGAAAAAGTTTTCCCTAGCTTTGAATTGATGGAGACACTTGCGGAAGTAGGAGGTACTACATGTATGATCTATTCGGAAGAGGCGCTTCATACAATCATGATTGAACTTCACTTAGGTAAGTTCGTTTAATCATTAATTATACCATTCAGTATTCGTTAGGTTGGTTATCCTGTTTTGGTTCATAGTTATTTTTGTCTTAGTTTCCGATTTTACAATTATAAATAGATAAAACAAATCCATCATCAACCGGCGTAGACCTTTATAAGCAAGCGTGTTTCGGCACCTTATATTGATCCGTATTATGAAGAAATCCTTGAAACCCCAAAATCTCCGTTTCTCAGTAAACCCCTCCGGGTTGTGAGGAACTGGACCCTGATACTAGAGACGTGGGATTGTGGGGCCCCCATATTCGGTTTATGGTGGATTGTGCTATTTTATATAGTATTATATCTCATACATTTCTTTGGTATTATATAATTTTGGGTAATATATATATATATATGTTAAATATATCGTAACAGAATATACGTTACCTTCTACCAGAATTCTGAATCACATTTAATACCATCATACGCCTTTCCTAGACTCCAGATTACTTGCAGGTAAAACCTGACGGTTTGTAGCCCCAGTCGGGGTAGGCAAGATACTTAGAACTCATAGTAATAGCAATAATTAATTTGATCATTAGTAATTTAAATATCATGTATGTGGCGTGAAAATTAAGGAAAAGTATCACCGCTCGGTTACTCGTACGTCACAATACCAAAAATCAACGAAAAAGACGTGTATAATACGTATAATATACGAACTGGTGTTTATTGGGAATTACACCGAATAACATTGGACAGCCACCAATGCCTGATGCATTAAAGCCGCGTTCAGCTGCAGGGGATGGACATGAGAGACCACGATTGACACCGTTTGTAGCACCAGAGGTACCTGAGTATATCGCTAAGTACGACCCGACAGACCCACTTGGACTGCGACTTGGATTTTGAACAAGGGAAGGTATCCATTAATCAGAAGTTCCGGAAGGAGGTCGGAGCCGTTATCGGAAATCTAATTAATGGAAGGGGGCAGTGTAACATGTCCAGTTGACATAGGATCGGTCAACGGTGATTGGTCGCGTGAGTTCAGGCGAATTACTGGACAACTCGCCATACACGCCTGTGACGTCACAAGCGGACGAACGATGGTATATAAACCGGCGCAGAGGTAGCTCATCAGCGCATTAGAGGTATAGAACCCTAGCGACTCACTTGGTATTATACCTATCGTCATGACAGGATAATAATTTAGCTTCAGTCAAAATATCAAAACTCAATACAAAGCGGATATCATGTAAAAGTCTATTATAGAATAGCAAAATTAAATTATAACAAAGAGTCATTAGCTAAAGAAGCATTGATATCTAAGATTACTTTCAAACAGAATATAGGAAAATTATGATCTAAGAGAGCTCACTTGTACTATAGTATTATATTATTGTTAAGACTTTATTTGGTTAACGTAGTAAACAAACCTACTATTGGAAATAACCTTACATTCTCTAATTTAAACCCGTTTGATTTAAACCCCGAAACAAGCCAACTTAGCAGCTTGGAAGGACAACAAAAGAGCGCACGACATCAGTCTCACCGACTCGTGTTCGAGGGCCAATTGCTGTAATTCCGAGTCTGATACGCAGTCTTGGATATATCACCCTGGATCTGCAGTTAGATTATAAATTCGCAATAGCAGGGACCATAGGCTTGGATTGACAACCTGGCTCTGTGGAGATAGCCTAAACCTTCGGTTTAGATGATACACGGCTTTGGAGGTCATGTGAACGCCCGAGTCCGTTGGGTAGCATAGAATAGCATGGAATAAACCAAAATCTGAGTTAGGTGGCTTTTTTGCATGGCATTACCATCCTGTTTCCCTACCTACCAGTTATGAGGAGTCCAAATTTAATATAGAACATTATTTACTGTGAATTTAAATCACTCTCGAACCCGTAGCACGGACTGTTGACATAACCTAGCGGTTCTCAACATCCCCAAAAGTTACAGTATATGTACGCTGATGCAGTTTATATCATCTGAATCCGTCGATAAGCAGTCATGTTAAATGTGGTAGTATAATATAAATATGTTGAGAGCACAAAGGCCTGAAATAATGACACACGCCATCATTCGTTGCTTTCCAAGCCTTGTAAAGATATGTTCTTGTGTGCATGTATTAAATATAATATATTTGGCCCATTGAATACACGAAAATATTTGGAAACGAATAATAATATACTAAAGACTTGCCACGTTGAATGAAATCTTTGTCACTTATCAATTTATGTTGTAGACTGAACTTTATGCGATTCAATAACCGTATACCTATAACCTAACCTCAAAATTGCACGCTTTGTCATTTCATGAGAGATTGTTAGAATTTCGCCCGCCACTCTAAATGTGAATTTTATCAAAATAAGTAAGTATAGGAAGCATGAAAGAGAATGAAATTTGCAAAATGTTCAGATGTACGAATATGAACAGAACTGACAGCTCTGTCTCGTAAGCCCATCTGTCCGTTATGCTGTGTCTACACCTGATGATTATGTTGGTACGATTAAATTAAATCTGTTAACTGACTGGTCCCTTCTGTTGTGGAAATTCAGTGATTGGACAATTACCCGATCATAATCATAGTGTGTAGACCCGGCATTAGCGATGGGCAAAAATAATCGATTTTCGATCATATCGATTATTTTTTTCCGATTAATCGAGTATAATCGATTATTTTTGGAGCGCGATTAATCGACTGACTCGATTATTTTTCTTCACGATCGTTTTTTTTTTTTAAGTACTGTCAACAACTTACTATAAGCGCAGAAATCCAAAAACTCTTAGTTATGAGTGAAAAGTGAATCATCATTTTCAACTGAAGTGTGGATTATTAAAAATCTTTTCCACTACCAAGTCTTGGATCTGAAATTTTTGGATATTGGTTGCGAATACACCCATTTGAAAAAATACAAAATAATCGATTATATTTTGCCGATAAAATCGAGTCGTGTTCGATTATTTTTCTAGAATCGATTAATCAATTAATCGATTATTTTCAGCCGAATGCCCATCCTTACTCTCCGTATACTCCGTGGTCTAAGATAGGCAATCGATTCGCGATCATACGTCATCAGCGTCGACAAGAGCGCGATCTGACGACTGATATTGAGTACTTATAGCTCTGCTGTCTAGTGGTGGCCACTCTTTCCTAATTTTCATCCGCATAGATTTAGTGTACTGTGAGATGTGAGATCTGGCTGAATGCGGTGAGTTCCGCTAGAGTCGTTGAGTAGTACAGAGGTGCTGCTGCGAGCTCTACGTTTTCTCACGGAAATTCAAATTCAAAGCAATTCGTTAACAGTATCTAAGTAATCTAAGAGTAGTGATAGTCGATCAGAGATAAGTGTGGGAGGGTTAAAGCCTGAAAATAAAAAAGAGCAAGTGCCAATCATCAAGAAGAGCCACCAGGGAGAGAGACAAAAACAGCTCGAATTAAGAGGAAAGCCCCGATCACCCGGCTGGCAGATTCCCTGAAGGCCTCTGTTCAAACTTCCAGGAAGAGACGTTCGAAGGGGAACTGCGGAAATCCAAGTATTGTGCCTCAAAGTCTATGCATTTCCTATCTATTTTCTGATCCAAGCCTCATTCCAAACTGCACGCTTCTATTTCTCAGAATTTAGGTAGATCAACAGGTGTTTTTTTTTTTCTATCCCTTATTTCTCTTACCCGGTCATATCCCACTAGTCTCAGAGTCATTAACAATAGACCCCAGGGTACTTAAGTCCGCTGTCAGTCAGGATTATAGGCAACAAGCTTAAGGTAGACCTCTGTTAATACAGTGTTTACATTAGGAGGAGAGGTTTTTCTAGCATGGGCAAGAAAAACAAACCAGATAATACAAGTTCAGAGTCAGAAGGGGCTAGTTCCTCTTCTAACCGTCAGCCGGTCAAGAAGATCCCCGGTCCAATAGGGTCGCCGTTGGTATCACCGGAGTTCTTCCTTTCCCCTGAGCAAATAGAACGGGTATCAGCCCTGCAAACCGACAATCGGTATTCAGCGAAAGATAGGTTCCCATTCTTTGCATATCTGTACGACTCGAGACAAACCAAATTCCTAGGTAACTATCATCCGGTCAACATAGGAAAAATTTTAAGGAGAAACAAAGCAGGCTCTAAGAAAATAGTAAGGGGAGGAATCGATAAAGTGATCGTTCTGTTCAACTCAGGGGCGGAAGCAAATGAGTTCTGTCAAGAAAAAGCTACTAAAATAAATCCGTACTGGTTCGCAAGTATCCCGGACCATGCAATATACGTAGTCGGAGTAGTCCACGATATCCCCTTAGAATTGACATTAGAGGAAGCCTGGGAGGGATTAGACGACGAATCCAATGAAATAATCTACAAAATAGAAAGATGCAAACAAAGATCTGAAAGGACCTTAAATAGAGGTGAGGTAGAATGGGAAGACTCCACTGATATAAAAATTTATTGCAAGGAAAAAATTCCCCAGTTCATCGAAATCTTCGAACTCGACTATAAAGTTTACAACTACGTCCAACCCACTAGAAGGTGTTACAAGTGTCAGAGATATGACCACATCGGGTATGCATGTAATTTCAAACCCCTCTGCGTTCAATGCGGAGTGACTCACGAAGGGGACTGCTTTACCCTAGTGAAATGTGCAAATTGTATGGGCCCACACCCCGCGGACAATCAGGAATGCATTTTCTACCTATATCACAGACAAATTAATGAAACTAAAGCAAAATTAGGAAAAAACAACTTTCAGGCGGTTCTCATAGTAAAGAGATTATTTAAAGAGATATTTGGTCCTGAAAAAAGCCGAGCCTATGAAATTTTGTTGACCTCCCTAGAGGAAGATGCTAACGGCGCTCAGAGTGAATATACGGTTTTAAATCCATACTTTCTTACCCCTAACTTACAAAGCACAATCATTCCAGAGGAAGAAGAAGAAATAGATGAGATAGAGGAACAGGAAATCAACGAACCATCCACAGGAGAAACGGCAATTGACCTAGATTCTCAGCAAGATGCTCTTCAAACGTCTCTAGTTCTAAGCGGTTCTACTGTCTCACTGGCTAGCGGTGGCAAAACCTTACAGGCTCGCTCAGTTTCCCCCCTCTATGAGGCCAACGGCAGCGGATCAAAGGTCCAGGCAATAGAGGTTGTCAAGACGTTGACGCAGCAGGCTATCTCGAACCTGGCTGTTACGGGAATATCGGAGCAAGTGATCAGAGCGCAAGAATCCCTTGTTAATGCAGCCCTCGAAAACGTCATAGCTGACGAAAACCTGAGCCAAACAGGGGAGAGTACTCTATAGTTAAGAGACACAACAGAAAGTTTATATTGTTTTTCCCCTTTAGAATTAAGTTTTTTCTTATTTTCTCATACTTAAATTCTTTTTGGTATTGTTCCTTCTTTTCTCTTATGTAGGAAGATTTGGTTTTCTGTATTAATTTAGTAAGTAAGAGAAAGATAGAAATTGTTTTTCAGTAGTAAAGTAAGACTAGGTAAGAAAGAAGGAGGGTTCCACTCATTCCTCCTTCAGGCATAAGATTCTGCGGGTTGCATCAAGGAATAAATCGATACGGATCTTAAAAATTATAAAACACAAGAAAGATGAAGATCCTCTGCTGGAATATTAACAGCCTGAAAAGAAGGTTTTTGGATTTAGCTCATATTGCCCATGAATGGGACATTATAGGTCTGTCAGAAACCAACCTACAAGAAAAACATTTCTCCAATCATTTACATGGATTCAACACAGTAAGAAAGGATAGACCGGGGGATTCAGGACATGGAGGGTTGATCATGTATATAAAAAAGAACATACAGTATAGAACTATCAGCGGAATTCAAAAGGTTCCTGGAGGAGTAGAACTCCTTGGCATCCAGCTAACCAGGGAAGCCATTCAGCTAAACGTTTTCCTGATCTATCTGTCCCCCAGCAAAAACATTCCAAGACTGCCTTTGAAGGACCTGATATCAGAATTGGAAACGTTCGAGAATGTCATCATAATGGGAGACTTTAACGCTCATTCGGTAGCGTGGGGTAGCGATATCCCTAACTATAGAGGCGCCCTGGTAAAGGAGATTGTGCAAGAGCTAGGGTTGGTAATAATCAACACAGGGAAAGCCACCCGGACAATTCCGGGCCTAAATAAGAAGAGCGTGCCCGATCTCTCCATAGTTTCTCCAAATATTAGCGACAACATACTCTGGGATGTACTCAGCGACTCCATGGGAAGCGACCATTTTCCCATGACTTTAATAATCAGTTCTCCTAGGAGGCAAGTGGAACCTCTTAGCCACAGACTCTCCACAAAAGGAGTAGATTGGAAAAGTTTCTATCAGCTGGTGGAAAACAATATCGGACAACCCAAGGAAGATTTAAACCATCTGAATTTTGATCAAGAATACGAGAAATTTGTTAGAACTATATACGACAGCCTGGAAAACTCTAAGGACAAGCTTGACAGGAATCAAAGGGCAAATTCCCAAAAAAGCAAACCAATTGATGCACGATGGGGGAACGACGACTGCAGCAAAGCCATTAAAGGGAGAAGAGAGGCTCAAAAAACCTTCCTAGACAACAACTCGGACGAAAATTGGAAGGCTTTTAAAAAAGCGGCAGACGAGGCTAGAGCGGTATTCAACAAAGCCAAGGCAACAAGCTTCAAAACATTTTGCAACGGGCTCGCGCCGTCAACTCCGATGGGATTAGTTTGGCAGAATATTAAAGCGTTAAAAAAGAGATTCAACAACCCTCCAAGTCAATCATCGCCGGAGGCCCTGGGAACTAAAGATCCGCGCCTAGAGACGGCAATGCAAAAGCTCTCAGGGAGTTATCAGTATTCTCCACAGTTTGAGGCACCCCTGCAGTATGAGAATCACGAGCAAAACATCCTGTCTCAAGATATCACTTACGAGGAAGTAGTTCATGCAATCAACAAGAGTAAAAAGAAGTCGGCTCCTGGCAAGGATAATATATCTTACGAAATCCTAAAAAAGCTCCCCCCAAGTGCAGTCAGATGGCTACAATCATTTTATAACGCAGTTATTAATCTTACGCTAATCCCCGAGTCATGGCATCATTATCGGGTAGTTTTCATCAATAAACCAGGAAACTCCGGCTTTAGGCCTATCGCCCTCTCAAGCACCATCTTAAAAATTTTAGAGCGAGTAATTAACGACCGGCTCGTGTGGTTATGCGAGGATCAAGGCAAAATACCGGGTAATTTTTATGGGTTTCGGAGAGGCAAGTCAGCCCAGGAATGCCTAGCGGTATTGAGAACCACAATAGAACTGGCTAAGGAAAGGGAAATGCACACAGGAGTAATGTTCTTGGACCTGGAAGGGGCATACGATAACGTAAATATAGAGAAACTAGGATGGATTTTAAGGGATATGGGGGTATGTTCCAAAGTTGTAAATTTCATTAGGAGCTCAATGGGGCAAAGAATTCTAGAAGCGAGCTTCCAAAGTGAGCCTTTAGGTAGCATAGCAACGAATAAAGGAATCCCACAGGGATCAATCCTTAGCCCTCTATTTTTCAACATATACGTGGCCAAAGTAAACGAACATATTTCTAGATTTACTAAAGCAATAACATTCGCGGATGACATGACCTTCGTAGTATCCTTTTCGCATCGTGCGGACATTGCATCTGTACTCACAGAAGATGCTAGGAAGCTGTTAATATTTTTCAAGGAGCTAGACATGAAAGTGGCTCCGCAAAAAACAAGACTAATGGTTTTTCCCAAGAAAAACAGCGCTCGTTCCATCCGTGAGGGGACGATACAGATTACAGTCGATAACTCTATCATCACAAATGTGGAAGAAAATAGATATTTAGGGGTAGTATAGGACCACAAGTTAAAATGGACTGCCCACCTATCCAAACTAAAGGAAAAATCCAATAAACTGGTCTCGATGTTAAAGTTTATCTCGGCATATTCGTGGGGGGCACACCCCAGTTCAATGCTTCTTTTCTTTAAAAGTTTGATTAGGCCGTGTTTGGAATGGGGGGCGTTTCTATTTGCAGAAGCTCCGGCTGCAAAATTTTATAAACTAGAAGTAATACAAAATGAAGCTCTGAGAAAGGCATCTGGTTGCTTTAAGACGACTCCCATTAATACGCTCCTGCATCTGAACGGAGTCCCTCCGTTTAGCTTAAGAGTAGAATTTCTAACGAGCAAACTCCTAATCCGCTCTACAAGAGACCCAGAAAACAATCTGGCCTCAAATTTAAAAGCAATTATGGCAGTGTAATGAATGGAGATAGAGTTGCTACCAATGTAATGAATAGAGATCGTTGTTCTTATGGGTAAGATAGAGCTATCGTTGAGTTCGTCCCTCGTTTTACACCTTAAGGTAAATGGATTTCAGGTAATAGGAGATTGATGTGAACTTATATATAATAACAGAATAATGGTTTATTACTAGTGATTACAGAGATGTTAGAACCATCTGTACACGTTATTGAGTATAAGTGATGAGTGATTTTGAGTTAGCGTTTTATAATATCGAGAGCTAGTTAGGAGTGAGTGCTCTCTTTGACGATTTTGGTGCAAGTGCTGGAGCGACTGCTCTCGTTAATAATTCTGATCGAAGTGCCCGATGCAAGTGCAATGACAATAAATCGCTACTGATCAGCTGAATAATGAGATCATCTTTTCCATTGTCCCGGGCATGAGCGTGCTTATAGGTAGGGATGAAGTTCTGGGAATGTAAGGATGGAAGCTCTTTCTGGTTAGAGACAGTGAGACTGGATGCATGCAGGATGTTATGTCTTCGGTATTGATAGTGAGGGTATGAAGATGAGTATCGGGTAGGTATAGAGTAGGTATGGAATACGTAACACGCCCATCCCCGGGGGAAAAAAATATTGCTCCTGTGAAGCAGGAGGAAATTTTTTTTTTTTTTTTTGTAAAAGTAGAAATGTATATAATATTTTTTTTAGGTATAGGGTTGTATATTTACTATCGTAAATATACTAGGTATACGTTCACGTTAGTGAGTGTATCTATGTGCATGGATCTACGGTAGTAGATTCATCCACGCGTATGTTAGCGCTAGCGAATATACCTGGGTGTATATTCACGTTAGTGAATGTGTCAAGGTATATGATTTGAGTTAAAATTAGAATAAAGTTAGAATTGCTTATTCGCAATAAGATCGGTTAGTTATAAATGTCTTATGCTGAGTTAGTGAATGGTTTATATGTTGAACATCCTTATTACAATGGTAAGGTAGGTATGTATTGAAATTTTGAAATATTTGAATAACAGTTAAGTACATGTGTTATTAGCATTGTAGGTATAATAGATGATATATATATGAAGTTTTTATTGAATTACAATATCACATTTTTATGCAGTATAGAAAGATGTTTGAGCTGTCTGAGCGGCTTCTATGTTTAGTGTACTTGGTGTAATTGGTGTAGTTGGTGTAATTGGTGCAGTTGATGAACATGTGATTGCTAGAGGATTATTTTGTTCGGTAGGGTCTTGGTTTCGGTTAGGGCTTCTGAATCTTCTTACTATTTTAAGTATTCTTTCTGCAGTTGCGAATTTTTGTGCTATATAGACCAGTGATACTGATCCGAATAGGGAGGAAATGTAGTAGAGTATGTTTTCGATGCGGTTATCGTTGTCTGTGGCTCTTTGATTTTGAGTTATTTCGTCTGTTCTTTTTATAATGTCATCTAAAGTTAGTCCATTTGAGGATAGGTCTTTGGAAGTTAGGAATGGGGTTTTGTTTAGTGTAATTGTTGGGATGAACGGTAACTCTTTGGGTTCGTCGTAGATTTCTGAAATGTTCAAGTTAAATTTTGGTATGTAGGAGTGTGTTTCAATGGTTTGGTAGTATTTGGTTGTGGATAGTGAGATTGTGTGGGAATTTGCTGTGCATTTGTTATTGAGTTTTAGTATTCCAGAATTGTTTAGAATTATTTGGATTGGTTCTTCGTCTCTGCAAACGATATGCATAATTTCTGGTTTGGTTAGGGAGTAGATCCAAGAGTTTGATGTAGTTAATTCGGTCCAGTATATTCCGTCAAAAGTTCCAAGTCTGACGTCGCATGTCTTTAAGTCTGTTTCAGTTGGTTGAATGAATAGTCCTATTTCGCAGATAGCGTGGTTGTTTGAATGGAATAGTGGTTGATTCTGTCTACATATGTATGTTTCCAGTGATTGCATGCATTTGGGTGTTTGTGGTATTTTCGTTTTATTAGTGTTGGTTAGTTATTTAATTAGCTAATTTGATTTTATTTATATGTACGATTTTTGTTCTATGGTCATTTATTTCGATTTCCGCGTTAATGTCGTTAATTATACGGATTATTTTATAAGGACCTTTATAGTGATCGTCTAATTTCTTTTTAGTTTCATTTATTAAGTAGACATATTGACCTGGTTGAAAAGTGTGTGCGTTTATGTGTTTATCGTATCTTATTTTTGATTTTGATTTCGCGTTATTAAGGTTTTTTATCGCGTCTTGTCTAGTTTCTTTCAAGCGAGTTATTATTTCCTGTAAGTATTCTTCGTATTTATTTGAAATGTTTTTGTCTGAACGTATGTTTGATAATTGACGTGCTATTGTTCCGAAAATGAGTTCGTGTGGCGTGTAACCAGTGCTTTCGTGTACTGATGTGTTGTATGAGAATATCGCGAATCGGATCCATTTGTCCCAGTTATTTTTACTGTTAATATAATGTTTTAAGTATTCGATTAGGACTTGATGGCTGCGTTCGAGTGAGCCGTTGGATTGGGGATGGTAAGCTGTGGTTTTTATTTGTTTGATTCGGAAGATTTTAGCTAGTTGTTTCATGATAGGACTGAGAAAATTTGGACCTTGATCTGTTAAGATTGATTCGGGTGCTCCGTAGCGGCAAATAAAATTTTCTGCGAATGCTTTTGCGATTGTTGTTGATGTCTGATTTTTGAGTGGTATTGCGTCTGAATATTTAGTTAAATTATCTTGAATTGTACGTAAATACTTATTTTGTGAACTTGAGGTTGGTAAGGGTCCGACAATGTCTAAGGACACTTTTTCGAAAGCGGTTGTTGGTGTGTCTGTTATTACCATCGGAAGTTTGACTTTATTTGTAACAAGTTTTCGTCTTTGACAGCTGTCGCACGATTTTATAAATTTTTCTATATCTGTTTTCATACTTGGCCAGAAATATGTTGCTCGGATTCGCTTGAAAGTTTGAGTTATTCCTTTATGGCCAGCTATTACGGATTCATGATTTTCGCGAATTATTTCTTGAATGAGTTCTGGTTTAGGAACATTGATCTCGTTTAAGCATATGTTAACTGTGATATCTGTGTAGTTAAAGATTTTTCTAAGAATGTTTTTTACCGCGAACCAATTTAATTTATCAAATCCGCTTCCTAATTTGGAAATTGAAAAAGATTTTATACGTTTTGCTTGTAATATATCGCGAAGGATAACTAGTGTGTTATGTATTCTTTCTGTCGTTGATTTTTCGTAGTATTTCTTTTGTGTTATCAGACTGAAGATAAATTTTTTATTATTGGGTGTTATGATCACGCTATTTATTTCTGGATTTTGAGATTTTAGAAAATTTGTATCTAGAATTCCGATATCAATTAATTGTTTAGCAACTCCTTTTCTTATGACGCAATCGGCTGACATGCAGTGTACGTAGTTATCTTTTCTCATGAGAATATCGTCGTTTGTTTCTTTTATATTGGTTGCTATTGGTGTCGGGTCTGTGTGACTGAAATGTGGAATCGGGTTTTTAGGTGGGTTTTCTCGTAATATAGGGTTTTGAAATGGTGGGTTTTGTTCTGGTATCGGATTTTGAGGTAGTAGATTTAGAGGTGGATTTTGTTGTTCTTCGTCTAGATTGGTTTCTTCGATATTATGTAACTGTTGGTTTTCGTTAAATGGGAGCACATTATTTTCGGGGATATTGTCCGTATAGTTATTCTCGAGGTTTCTCGGTACGTCTGAGTAGTCAAGCTGTATGGGATTCTCGTTATTTGAGTTTGAGTTTGTAATGTTATCTTCTGGATTTTGTACAGTTATTGGGATTGGTTTGAAATCGCAAATAGTCATTTTTATATGAGAATTTTGGAAAATGAAATAAATCATTGATCGAATGGTTTTCCACCCCCACGAAAAAAATATATATGCTAGGATATATGCATGGGATATATCCTAGCATATATGCTAGAATATATGCTAGGATATACTCAAATTTGCCCAAAGATATATCCTAGTATATATCCTAGCATATATATCCTAGTATATATCCTAGCATATATATCCTAGCATATATGCTGGCATATATCCTAGCATATATTCTGGCATATATCCTAGCATATATTCTGGAATATATCCTAGCATATATTCTGGAATATATCCTAGCATATATCCTAGCATATATTCTGGCATATATATTCCGGCATATATTCTAGCATATATTGCTATATATATGTTGAATAGTTTATTAAAAAGAAAAAAAATCTAGATACGTTGGCGTGAAACAATTAGCGGCAAATTTTTTTCTGAAATATTTATTGTACAAATTTTTCAAGTTTAAAATATTTATATTAAATATGTAACTTTTCCGGTATGTCTTAAACCTCCTAACATTTTGAGGTTGTTTCGGTAATGTAGCCAACATGTTATAACGTGCGTTGGCAATAATATTACCGTGATTTACACTCAATTCAATTTCTTCATCGTTGGTATCATTAGCAGCCGATGATGAAGGCCTGGAGATATAATTCCTTCGGGTGCCTGAATTTTCCACTCCAACATTTTACTTGAACCTAAAACAACTATGTATAATTAACTACCGAATTCATTATGCAAAAATGTATAATTTGAATGAATTGATAATTTTAATAATACAATAGGCTCTTACCGGACACTTCCATCACTATTGCGTGGAAACATTTCCAACCACCGAGTGCCATTTTCTTCGTATCGTGCCATTCAACTACATCCATTTTTTTCGGATCATGATCTTCGCTCAAAAATTCTTCGAAATCAAAATCCTTAATGTGCTGAATATCGATTCCTGACGTCATCTTCTTGTCATCTCTTCCACCTACCCATTTAACTAATACCCACATTTTTTTCAATGACCAAATAATTAATTAATTAATTATTTTATCAAACCCGTCCACCTCTGCTAGCCCTATATTTTTTGACAATCAACAATTGAAGACAAGCAAATCCTGACTCTGTGATAACGCTAACGACCGATCAGGCGCTACCGACGAGGGTTTTTTATTTTTCAATTTAGCGTTGTCACAGAGTCAGGATTTGCTTGTCTTCAATTGTTGATTGTCAAAACATATAGGGCTAGCCGAGGTGAACGGGTTTAATAAAATAATCAATTAATTAATTATTTGGTCATTGAAAAAAATGTGGGTATTAGTTAAATGGGTAGGTGGAAGAGATGACAAGAAGATGACGTCAGGAATCGATATTCAGCACATTAAGGATTTCGATTTCGGAGAATTTTTGAGCGAAGATCATGATCCGAAAAAAATGGATGTAGTTGAATGGCACGATACGAAGAAAATGGCACTCGGTGGTTGGAAATGTTTCCACGCAATAGTGATGGAAGTGTCCGGTAAGAGCCTATTGTATTATTAAAATTATCAATTCATTCAAATTATACATTTTTGCATAATGAATTCGGTAGTTAATTATACATAATTGTTTTAGGTTCAAGTAAAATGTTGGAGTGGAAAATTCAGGCACCCGAAGGAATTATGTCTCCAGGCCTTCACCATCGGCTGCTAATGATACCAACGATGAAGAAATTGAATTGAGTGTAAATCACGGTAATATTATTGCCAACGCACGTTATAACATGTTGGCTACATTACCGAAACAACCTCAAGAATGTTAGGAGGTTTAAAACATACCGGAAAAGTTACATATTTAATATAAATATTTTAAACTTGAAAAATTTGTACAATAAATATTTCAAAAAAAAAAAATTTGCCGCTAATTTTTTCACGCCAACGTATCTAGATTTTTTTTCTTTTTAATAAACTATTCAACGTATATATAGCAATATATGCTAGAATATATGCTAAAAATATACGCTGGAGAATATATGCCGGAATATATGCTAGAATATATGCCGGAATATATGCCAGAATGTATGCCAGAATATATGATAGGATATATGCCAGAATATATGCTAGGATATATGCCAGAATATATGCTAGGATATATGCCAGAATATATACTAGGATATATGCCAGAATATATGCAAGGATATATATGCTAGGATATATGCTAGGATATATCTTTGGGCAAATTTGAGTATATCCTAGCATATATTCTAGCATATATGCTAGGATATATCCCATGCATATATCCTAGCATATATATTTTTTTCGTGGGGGCAGTTAAGTTTGTCTAGTCCGCAACCGATTTTTGGGATTGATATTGACTGTACGTTTTCTAATTCTAATTGTCGTCTGAGTTTACATAAAATTTCGTACATAGTTTTATACGTTGGCTTGCCGTCGAATTCAGCTTTGGTGATAAGATTATATACTTTGATATTATTGTATGGTGTTACTATGATGTCACCTACTTGGGGGTTCTTTGATTCTAACACGTCGCGATTTATAATGTTGCGTTCAATCATTTCTTGTGCTATACCTTGTCCGATTAAGCAGTCGGCTGGAATGCAATGTGCTATATTGTCGTCTTGTGTAAATAGGTCTTCAGTTGTTTCTATTATGAGTTCGTTTGTCGGGTCTGGTAAAATTTTTAGGAGTTCTCGAAATTGTTTATAGGATGGTTTATGATAAATTGATTTAGTGATTGGAGGGCTATTGTATTGTGGTGGAATGGTAACTTTGGGTATTCTTACTTGTTCTGCTCTGATAGTGTCTGCGTATGATTTTCTGGAATTAGGTTTAGGGATCTGTTGTTCACTGGAAGTCGGAATCATTTTTTTATCAGGGGGATCTTTGGAGTTCGATGTCCATGATTCGTTGGAGGTAGGAAGTTTTTGTTTGTAGTAAGGCACGTGGTCGTCGTCCGACGATGAGGAAGTAGGTAGTGGTGAGGGGGGTTTAGGCTTTCTTGGTCGTAGTTTGTATTTGTATGCGTGTGTGGGAGATTGCGCGCTTTTGCGTTCGCTGTACCCTGTTTTATTTTTATGTGTTCCACTTGAGTCTGAATTATCGCTCAGCTGATGTGAGATAAAGTTTGAATCGCGGTTTTGTTTTTGATTATTTTCAAATGAAGTTGGTGCCGAAGTGTTTATGAGTTTACGTAATTTTTTATTTACGGGCAGATTGTCTGGAGAGATATCGGTATATGTAGCGTTTCGTTTTTGGTCGATTCTTTTAGATAGTGGTAAGTCGTCGATAGACATGTCAGTAGGTGAATCAATTGTCATTGGTCTAACAGATTTTGAAACATTGATAGGATTCTTTGGCATTGGAAAACTGTCTGTTGTGTCGCCTGCGGATGGATCTTGTATCGAGTTATCTGAGAGGCTGTCCATTTCTGTATCGGTTAGTGAATTGATTTCTATATCTTCTTCTAGTGGGTCTGGGTGAATTAGTTTCTTTGTAGGTATTTCGTCGTCTGTAGAACTGTCGGTAAATGAATAGTTTGTCAAAGGTATATTTTGAAAGTGTATTGTTTCTTTTATTGTTGGTAAGCAATCCATAGGAATTTGGTTGGGTTCGTCTTTTTCAGTATCTGAGTCGACGTCGTCTTTATATTTCTTTGTAGGAGCGGGGTTTGGTGAGTCATCTGTACTTTGTCGCGCGCGGGTTGGGAATTGGTGAGCTTCTTTCTTTTGTTTTGCGCTTGGTTTTGATATGCTATCTGAACTAGAGTTTCGGTTACGTTTTGCATTTATTGGTAATAATTTATCGGTCTCTACAGGTGGATTGCGCGATAATGCATCTGCGCTACAATTGATTTGACCTTTCTTGTATACAACGTTATAGTCGTATTCTTCGAGTTTAAATCTCCATCTGAGTAATCACGAGGTCGGATCTTTTACGCTGCTGATCCAGACAAGAGGTTTGTGATCGGTAACGAGTGTGAATTTATGTCCGTATAGATAGGGTCTGAAGTGATGGACTGAATATACGATTGCTAGTAATTCTTTTTCGATTACAGAGTAATTTAGTTCTGCTTCGTTTAGTGTGCGTGAGGTATAAGCTATCGGTAGGTCTTCTCCTATTTCGCCTTGGCTGAGTACGGCGCCAATCGCGTGTCTAGATGCGTCAGTTGTTAGTAAGAATGGTTGATCGAATTTAGGATATTGTAGTATAGGAGAACCCCAAAAAGCACCTTTGGTGCAAAAACCTTCCGCCAAGTCCATTAATGTGTAGATCACTCCACCAAAAAATAATCAAAGGTTGTGCTCGCTCACTCGATTGGTTGATGATTATCAACATACAAAAGCATTGAAATCAGATACAACTGCCAAGTACCTGTAGAATGATAAAAGTTTGGAATTGAAAAATTTGTTCAAACTAAATAACGTTGTACTCGTTCGCTCGCTGCGCTCGCTCACTCTATTGGCTTATGATTATGGGTTGAAAAAACAATTCGGATGAAGAGATTGAAGATGTCAACATTTATCTAAAAATATTCATAACGAAAAAATTATTAAAAAAAAATTGAAAAAAAAAATTTGGAGTCCGTGGTACGTTGGCGGGCCAATGTTTGAATATCTATCAGATGACATTGACATGGTTCGTGATCGATATTTTATATTTCTTTTTCTACAAAAGGCCCCCCAAGTACCACTACCTCCAAATTTTTTTTTTCAATTTTTTTTAAATTATTTTTTCGTTATGAATATTTTTAGATAAATGTTGACATCTTCAATCTCTTCATCCGAATTGTTTTTTCAACCCATAATCATAAGCCAATAGAGTGAGCGAGCGCAGCGAGCGAACGAGTACAACGTTATTTAGTTTGAACAAATTTTTCAATTCCAAACTTTTATCATTCTACAGGTACTTGGCAGTTGTATCTGATTTCAATGCTTTTGTATGTTGATAATCATCAACCAATCGAGTGAGCGAGCACAACCTTTGATTATTTTTTGGTGGAGTGATCTACACATTAATGGACTTGGCGGAAGGTTTTTGCACCAAAGGTGCTTTTTGGGGTTGATTTCACTACTTTTTGTAAAATTTTGCTCGACTACCTAATAATTGTGCTCGCTCGCTACGCTCGCTCGGTTGTTTTGTGCTATTTCATACCGCCCGAAGTCCCTCGATAAGCAGGAACGTCAACAGCAACGAGCACGCGTGTGCTCATAATTTTCCCCAAGTCTCAAATTTGTAGAGTGACGCGTAATGTACTTTCATAGCGTTTACAAATCGCTCCACTACAATAATTTTTTATACCTACAACATCTAACCCTGCGTGCAGCCCTCCTCCTGTCTCATCTGGGCCTGGGACCGGCAATGACGGAGTTATTTGCACGCAGGGTTATAGTTGCTGCTCATGACTAAATATATATGGATATCAGATATATGTATTGCAATTCGTAGGTAGTTTTTTTTTTAATGCAACTAGGTCCTCTGCAAAAAGAACATGTACGCGTCCCGTACTCATAACGTCAACTTCCAATTCGGGTCTGAATAGAAGGTATCAAAATATTTAGAATTGAGCCTATTCATGCAAGACTAGCGTAGAGCATAAAATGGAAATTTATGAAGTCAAACACCCGCATTCTGCTCTCTTCGTCTGACTTTTGCCGTTTCTCGTATCAAATAACACTATCCTGATACTTTGCAACCCAAGCGTTTTCTCTCATCATCCTCTCGTCTTATATGGCGACCCGCTACAAAATTAAATAATCCATAAATAAGTAATTTCATTCCATTTGTCGTGATAGCACTAATCTTAATTTGGAGAAAGCTTAATAGAGTCGAACATATAGACACAGGTTGCATACCAAAATGTAACAAATTTATTGAAATTTGACATTAAATTATGAATATACATTATGAATTAAAAAATTATCTCCACCGAAGGTCAAGGCACTACGTTGACGTGGAGTGTAGAATAAAGCCTATCGGAGTCCAACAAACAACGTTGACTGAAAATCTCATTTTGACTAGATGATACGGAGTTAGATTATAGGACTCGTCGGAATCCTACGTATAACGTTGACTCACAATTTGAGTCTCAGCAGACGAGCCTTCGGAGATGAGCTTAACATGGAGCTTGAAGTAAAATTCGTTGCAATCCAACGCTTGAACTCGGCTTTATTGGTCTGGCTCCTTGCCGTTCCCTATATCGAATAATGCTATCCTCATATTTTTCTACTTCAACATTTTCTCTTGATTTTCTCTTGTCAGACTTCCTCAGGCGATAACTTGCTAAACAATTGAACCGAAAAAACCGTTTCTTCTGATAATTGCATTCATAAATCAGTTAATATTCATCTGACAGTCTTGTCCGTTTATAATTGTTATTTTATTTATCACCATGAATTTTACACGTCAGCCGATTCGCATAACCTCAAAAGCTCGAGATCGTAGGATTTAAGATTAACCCATCGAAACATTTTTATTGGTGACTATCACATTAATGTACTTGGCGTAAGGTTTTGGCACCCGAGGGGCTTGCGGTGGGTATTCACTAGTTTTTGTACGTTCAAATTTTGTATTAAGCATTGCTCGTATTTCTCTTATTTCCTTTATTATTGGGATTTAAAAACATGAAATGACAATACGCGTCTGCTAGTGTAGGAGACCATAGACATAGAGCATGGACTGCGCATTCGGGCCGAAAATCGCTCGGTCGGTAGAAAGAGACAGCATATACACGCGGCCAAATCTGTTTCTTTCTAACCAACAACGTCAAATGCATAGAAAGAGACAGATTTGGCCGCGTGTGTTACTTTTCTCTCTCTCACTTTCGGCGTTACCATGGGCTGTATAGGGAATGCGCAGTCCATGCTCTATGTCTATGTAGGAGACGGTTTCTGTCTGCGATACTGGCGCTATCTACGTCGGAACTATCTCGTACTGACGTCACTCTACAACTTTTGTGTGGATTTTCCCGTCTAGTGATTGCATGGGAATGGTTTGAATGTGAATCTTGGTCTGACGACGACGAAAACGAAAACGAAAAATTTTACAATGAAACGGGGTATCAGAATTTGTAGTTAATCATATCTCAGCACTCCGGACACCGATTTAATCGATCTAAGGCTCCAATGAAAGCTTTTCATGCCCACATCCTAGATTAAATTAGTTTCAATCTGTGTATATTGTGAGGTGAAAGAAAACGACGATACTAGTTCGCGGTATAGGTTAGGGTAGCTGCCTCTCGGGTATATAGACTCGTTCAGTCTCGCGCTTGAAAAAGATTTTCTTTTTAATGTACTTGGCGCGAGACTCTACCGAGTCTCTTGATGTGCATATCGAGTCTCGTAAAATTTCGAAAGCCATTTGATGTTCAGATGTCCAAAGGAATTTAACGTCGTTTTTCAGTAGTGTAGTTAGTGGTCTTGATATTTTTGAAAAGTTTGCGATAAAGCGTCTATAATAACCGATTAGACCGAGAAATTGTTTGATCTGTTTAACTGTTTCAGGAACTGGGTATGTTTTGACTGCTGTTATTTTCTTTGGGTCTGGTTTTACGCCGTTTTCTGTAATGATATGTCCTAAATAAGCAACTTCCTTTCTTAGGAATTCGCATTTGGCTACTTGTAAACTCAAATTTGCTGATTGTAGTCGATTAGCTAGTTTTCTGAATTTAATTTCGTGTTCTTCAAGAGAGTGTGCATAGATAACGATGTCGTCTAAATATACGAATGCTATGTTTCCTTCTAAACCGGATAAAACTTGGTCCATTAATCGTTGGAATGTTGCTGGAGCGTTTTTAAGTCCATATGGCATATTATTAAATTCATAATGGCCGTGGGGGGTGGAAAATGCTGTTTTGTGTGCGTCAGTTGGGTCCATAGGGATTTGGTGGAAACCGGAAGCGAGATCGAAAGTTGAGAAGTATTTAGCATTTCCTAGTTGATCGAGTATATCGTTTATGTTTGGTAGAGGGTACGCGTCACCTATAGTTTTTTCGTTTAGTTTTCTGAAATCTATGACCATTCTCCATCTTTTGTTGCCTTCTGCATCTGGTTTTTTGGGTACGACCCAAACGGGGGAGTTGTAAGGTGAGGATGATGGTTTAATAATATTTTGGTCTAATAATTCGGAAACTTGTTTTTGTATCTCGTCTTTGTGAACAGTAGGGTATCGGTATTGTTTTACATTGATCGGATTATCATCTGTCGTTAAAATTGAGTGTTTTGTTAAGGATGTGTTCGATAATGTGTCACCTGGTAGGAAAAATAGGTGATTGAATTCCGTTGTAAGAGCGAGTATAGATTCTTTTTCTTCATCGTTAAGATGGTCTAGGTGCATTGAGTTTTTAAGGACTGTTAATCTTTCGGAACGATCATTATTATTATTATCGACGGTTGTATTGGTTTCGATCGCGTCGTTTATTGTCAGCACGTTTGGATTAGTTTGTGTATTTTGATTTTGATTGTTGGATTTGATATCGTAGATTTGAATTGAGATGTTCGTGTTGTTGAAAGTTGAGGTTATTAAATGCAAGATTTTGTCCCATTTTTGTTTGCGTAGTTCATTGGATAGGTCAGGAATTGAGATTGATTTTGTGTTATTTGATTGTAGATGGTTTTTTTAGAGAATTGAGTGTTTTAGTAACGATTGTATCATCTATGTCACTGGAATAAGTTTCCGTGATAATTAAGTGGTATATAACTTGCGAGCTGTTAGGGATTGTGTCTTTTATGATATCTCCGATTATATCATTTTTCGCGTAAGCAATTAGTTCGTACTCGTTTAGATTCAAAGCTTTTAGTAATTCAACTGAGATTCCTCGTAATATTTGAATTTTTTGTGGTATGAAATGAAGAATCGTGCCTGAAAATTTTCGTATATCACCGTTAATTTTTGAAATTTGTAGAGTATCAGAACTTTTGGGGTCGAGTGTATTCAAAGGTTCGTTGACAGGTTCTAGGGTTACCGTCGGCACACTTATCTCAACAGCTGATTCGTTCGAGTTTATCGCGAGTATACGGCTCAAAATCACCAAGGTGGTAAATTTCAAGTTTGGAATTTCTTGAAAAAATTTATTATATTTTTGTTCTGCAAACCAGTTCTAATCATTGACCAACTTATCTTTAATTGATATTCAAACGGGGCAAGCTGGAAATTAAAAGTTACGTGAATAAAAAAGTAATTATGTAAAACAAGTCATGAGCCACCGGCATTTCGGGAACGCTTAAAAAAGTAATATTTATATAATTTTGGACATTCAATTTAGTATAAAAGCAAAGAAATAAATGTAGATTTTCAATTGATCAGTGATTTGATGAAAAAACAAATGATTTTTGCTTAATAATTGACTTTTAGTAGCGTTCCCGGAAATGACGAATCGTTCCCGAAATGACGATATTATAATATATTATTTTCATAAAAAAACACCAAAAGCAAAATAAATATTCTATAATAACGCCTTTACAGACGTTAAGGTAGTATGGTCGTCAAAAATCACTAGTTTTTCATGAATTTATTACGGCATAGTCGCCACATTGAGTATTCATCGAATTATTATATTCATAAACTGATGATTTCCCTGACATGTCCTAAAATAAAATAATACCCAAAAAAAATCTAGTAGATTGGTTCGATTACAGTCTACGACGGCTTATTTTCTTCAGGAAACTATTCTCTATAATCCGACCATGATACTTTTTTTTCATCATGTTGGTGCGGTGAATATTCAATTTTACAAGACTGCACGTATATAGATTTCAAT
The DNA here is from genome assembly GCA_963992785.1 of Tenthredo livida. Lineage (NCBI taxonomy): Eukaryota > Metazoa > Arthropoda > Insecta > Hymenoptera > Tenthredinidae > Tenthredo > Tenthredo livida. Next base: position 18,541,093 of record OZ023066.1, read on the forward strand.
GAACAAATAACCATATTGAATTGCCGATTAACCGAGAAAATAATCTGCCGCGGTGAATTTGTAGGAAATAGTTTTCTGCATAAAATGAGCCATCGCACACTGCAATCGAACCAATCCACTAGATTTTTCTAGAATTTAAAGCAATTAAAACTGAAAAATCGATATCTGGCCATTTGTTCATAATTTGGGTAGTATTTTGTTTTTGGACATGTCAGGGAAATCATCCGTTTATGAATATAATAATTCGATGAATACTCAATGTGGCGACTATGCCATAATAAATTTATGAAAAACTAGTCAATTTCGACGACCGCACTACTTGAAACCATCATTAACAATACAATGATCATTCCGGGAACCCAATGATTATTCCGAGAACTCATGTCATCCGGGACCGTTCCCGGAATGACCGTTCCCGGAATGACGTTTATACATAAAGATACGCGTAAAATAAGTATTGGCCACTTAAACGGGATTATTTAAGGTTAATATAAAGCATATCACATTAATCTTTAAGAAATATCGTATCAAAAAGCATTTGCTTGTTTTTTTCCTACAATTATTGGCGTTCCCGGAATGACACTGAATTGATGTACGGTGCCAAAAGTTCAAGAAAAACTATGCTGACCTCTTATATTTTTCACATTTTCACAAAAAACCACGCTAGTCAACCGTACTTGAGTGTTTGATATGATAACCCACTATAGAGCTATCAGTTGCGTTCTGCTGAAAATTAATATATACAAAATGTCTGCGTTCCCGGAAATGATGCACAAATTGTCAGACAAACTTTGTATTCAATTTTCGGACGAAATAATCTTGTGTCGATTCGGGAACTTATAAATATCATTTTATAATAAAATTAACTAAGTTAACAAGTACCTTTAAAACATTAAAAAAAAATTTTACCATGTATTCTAGCTGTGGTTGTCCGTGGATTACTACTTAGGGACGCGTTCCCGGAATGACTTTTCGGGGGTATTACATGAAAAAAAGTATATTCTATGAATCAATTCCAACAAATTTTTCTGATGAATTGCTTAAATGAGTTAATGTGAATAATTTGTGCTACATTATTTTAATGAAAACAAATAAATTTGATGATTTAAATGTCTCAGACACGAATTTACCACCTTGGTGATTTCGAGCCATACATGCTTGACCGCTATTGTTTGTTACTAATGCTTTACCGCAATGAATATTGGGACCTAAATTAATCGTGTCTACGTAACCTTGGTCAATTTCTGAATTTGAGACTTTAAGAGGAATTACTTGAGCGGTACGACCTGGTATTGTAATGATAGTAGCGATTTGTCGATTGTGTCTTTCGAGTTTAAAGGGAATCACCGTATCTGTCAAAGTTAATGTATTATTTTTGTTGGAGATGACAGCTTCCTCTTTATGTAACAAGGGTTGTCCGATAATACCGTCTTGAGCTATCGGGAAATTTTCGCGGACAATATGGAATCCGTGTTCTTTATTGTTGATTTGTAATTTAGTTTCTGCTAAGGTAGTGGTAAATCCGTCTGTTATTCCTGTCATTTTTCGCATCTTACTTCTGTCGCATTTAGTATCTTCTTTTAGGGAATTGATTTTAACGATATTTATATCTGCACCGGTGTCTACTATAAATTTTGATTTTGATTCTAATTCTTTTACATCAATTTCGATGACTGGCAATTTTCCATTTATTGGTTCTGATTCTGTTTCAAAGATGTGGTTTATTGAGTCGTTGAACGCGGCTGAGTTTGTTCTGGGTCCGTCGGCACGTTCTCCCGGCGGACGTTGTTCGAGTTTAAAGAACCCTGAGTTTGTTGTCTCTGTGCGTTATTATAAGCGCGTTTTCGGCAGTTTTCGATCGTGTGACCTTGCCGTTTGCAATAATTACAGGATATGGAAGAATATTGTGTATTCTGTTGATTTGACTGTTGTGATTGGTTAGGTTGTTGATTTGACTGTTGGGGTTGGTTTTGCGACTGTTGGGGCTGATTTTGGGACTGTTGTTATTGGTTATTGTAGGCTCGTTGTCTGCAATTTTCTACTGTGTGTCCCTGGCGTTTACAATGTGTGCAAAATGTTGGAGGGTATTGTGCGTTCGGTTGATTAGGTGGTCGCCTCTTTGGGGGTTGTGGTACACGGAAAACCGTTTGGTAGAACCGTTCTCCTTTGCGATATTTTTCGGTCATCGGGTGCACCAAATTCACAGAGAACAGTTGTCTCCTGTGGTAAAGTAGGAAGGTTTCCCCATTTTGGGAGAACATCTCTACTTGAGTGGTGGGGATAACTGCCACGCTATACTTTGGGCGAACCGTTGTCTCTCAGCGTAGACTAGTTCTCCTTTCTCGAAACTGTTTACTAACATACAATGCTCACGCGTTCTCTCCCCGCTATGGTCAGCGGTTCTCCCAAAATGGCCGACCCGCTCAACGAATTTAGAGTTCAGCTATTCTCTCACAGTTGGGAGACCCGCTTTGCCAAACAGTTTTCCGTGTAGGTTATTGCGAGCGCGCTGTCTACAATTGTCTATTACATGGCCCTGGCGTTTACAATAGTCACAAAAATTTGAAGGGTTTGGTTGATTAGGTTGTCGAGGTTGGTTATTGTTTTGTGTATTTTGGGTTTTACGATTTAGGAATTCTCTTTCTTCTGTAAGGGCTATTTCGATTGCTTCTTCTAAAGTATTTGGGTGTGAACCGGCTACTCTAAATTCAATTTCTGGGATCAAGCCTCTAACAAAGCATTTGAGTACGTTGGTTTCGACTGCTGTTATCATTCCGGCAGCATCGTCTGTGCTTGAGTTATTGATAGCCTGTGTTGTGTTGTGTAATATATCTTCGACTCTCGCGCTATAATCTAAAACACGTTGGTCGCTTTTTTGTTTGACATTATTCAACTCTGCTTGCCATTCAAAAATTGATTTTTTAGGTAAGAAAGCTCGTTTTAAGACTGTTAGGATTTCATCGATACTGTTATATTCTTTGCTTCCTAAGTAGGATTCAGCTGTTCCATAGATTTTAGTTCTAATCATTCGCGTTAAGACTGGACGTTGAGCTGGTTTAACGAGAGGTTTAGCATTTTCACAGCTCCTTATGAAGTTATTTATGTTGAGGTTTTGTCCATTAAAGTATGGGATTGTATCTAATATGTCTTTGAGAGACCAGTATGAGGTTTCTGTTTCGTTTTCGGGTGGAGTAGGCATTTTGCGAGTTTGTGAGTCAGATTATTTCGTTTGAGATATGTGTATGTGCTTATTATAATTATAGATAACTTACAAGCTGGTGATGAGAATTATGAAAATTTTCATTCTAATACGGATCTCAGTTGATTTTGGAGATGAAGTTGTTGTGTTGGGCTGCGTCAGATGTCGGATGTCGAGAAGTCGTCGAGAAGAGTATAGATGTCACGGCTCAGGAATCTGGATTTGTTGTAGCGAGATCGCTAATAGTTGGATTCAGATGAATCTTTGTGGGGCTAGGTGCCTTTGAGGATGTTGTCGAACTTCTTTTCTTTTAACAACTTTGATTTTATTGCTGGGTTGTTTTCTTCGATTTTGTAGAGGTAGTTGAAGAACTATGTGTCACGTTCTCACTTTGATATCTTGTAGATTTGGTATATTTAGTAGATTTAGTGGATTTAGTAGATTTTGTTGATTTTGTAGATTTTGTTGATTTAGTAGATTTTGTTGATTTAGTGATTTAGTAGATTTTGTGATTTGGTGGATTTTGTTGATTTAGTAGATTTTGTTGATTTAGTAGATTTTGTTGATTTTGTAGATTTAGTGGATTTGTTCTTTATGACTTGTCACAAAGATTTAGGGTGTGGTAGATCTTCCACGAAGAGTTGCACGTTCGGAAATTTGTAATCACTTGTATCACGTGTATGTAAAGATGTAGAATTCACTTTTCGTCACTATATATTCCGGTAAACGAGGTAGTTCCGCTGCCACCAATGTAATGAAGCCAAGAATGAAGGAGATAGAGTTGCTACCAATGTAATGAATAGAGATCGTTGTTCTTATGGGTAAGATAGAGCTATCGTTGAGTTCGTCCCTCGTTTTACACCTTAAGGTAAATGGATTTCAGGTAATAGGAGATTGATGTGAACTTATATATAATAACAGAATAATGGTTTATTACTAGTGATTACAGAGATGTTAGAACCATCTGTACACGTTATTGAGTATAAGTGATGAGTGATTTTGAGTTAGCGTTTTATAATATCGAGAGCTAGTTAGGAGTGAGTGCTCTCTTTGACGATTTTGGTGCAAGTGCTGGAGCGACTGCTCTCGTTAATAATTCTGATCGAAGTGCCCGATGCAAGTGCAATGACAATAAATCGCTACTGATCAGCTGAATAATGAGATCATCTTTTCCATTGTCCCGGGCATGAGCGTGCTTATAGGTAGGGATGAAGTTCTGGGAATGTAAGGATGGAAGCTCTTTCTGGTTAGAGACAGTGAGACTGGATGCATGCAGGATGTTATGTCTTCGGTATTGATAGTGAGGGTATGAAGATGAGTATCGGGTAGGTATAGAGTAGGTATGGAATACGTAACAGCAGTAAGAATCTCCGAAGCTCAGGTCCCAGAGATCAGTAAACAATCGTTTCTGTTTAAGACCTGGAAGTATATCAAGAAATGGGTTCCTTCCCTTGATTGCTCGGAAGTCCTGATCACGTATAGAATTCCATATTACGCCCATTTTATCAAGGACAGCTGTGACATGGTCTTAGGCAAGGACCTCCAAAAAGATCCGGACCCTCAACAGACTTGGGAAAGAATCACTTCCACCTTTTTCCCGTCTGACAACATTTTCTTCACAGATGGGTCTAAGGACTCTCCGAAAGAAGTCGCAGGGTATGGGATATATTCAACCAGTCCGGCCGTTACCGTAAAAGCAGGGTTTAATCTAAACGCCACCATTTTCACGCTGGAGGCCAGGGCCATCCTCCATGCTCTAGAGCTGGCAAACACAGGGCCAAGCCCGCACCAGATTGTAATCGCCACGGACTCGATGAGTGTGGTACAGAATATCGCGACAGAAGGATTGGAGGGAAATATGCATCCGATAATAGGGAAAATACGGGAACTAATATATAGCTTCAACGAACAGGACGGTCACATCAGACTGATTCGGGTGCCATCCCACAAGGGTATAGCGGGAAACGAGGCAGCGGACATTCTGGCGTCCATAGGAGCGAGGTCCGAGTCTTTACCGAGAGAGAAGCTTCCGAGAACTGATGTATTTCCTATCCTAAAAACAGAGATGATAGAGAAGACAAACTTCTTTTTACAACGTTATGGAACTAATGATTACCTAAAAGGGAGATCCTATATGGATATAGTAGGGGCGTTCCAACTCCGCCCCTGGTATGCGCTGAGCTCCCTAAACAGGAGAAATATCGTAGTAAGCAACAGAATCATGAGCGGTCATCTTCAACTCAACGAGCATCTCCACAGAATGAACATAGTCACGGACAGTAGATGCGATTGCGGGTTAGCACCGGAAAACCTCAACCATATGGTTTGGGGTTGCCCCATATGGGAATGCGCAGAAACGATCCAAATCTCAGCGGTACTAACAAGACAGGGATTTAACAGAAACGACGATATCTGCAAGGTTTTTCACCTCTCCAAGGAAATCAGAGAGGCAGTACTCAGGTTTTGCGAGCGCCATAACATATTACTATAAAGGATACTCACCAATAATAGGTGATTTGGGTATCTTGGGAAAAAAAAAAAAAAACATAATCACAATTATAACAATAATAGTAGAAATGAGAAGAGAGCTCATAAATGAACTTAGGTTAAAAAAAAAAAAAAAAGTAGTAAGCGAATTCATGAGCAAATTAGATAGTATTAGGCAAGTCGGCATTAAGTATACATATCTCTTATTAGAAGATAAGGTTCACATCAGTAGAATAGTAAAACATATAGGGAGTAATGATGAAGGGGCTATAATGAAATAATCACACAACAGGGTAAAAATCCTAGGAAAGGAGAAAGAGGGAAAAAATAAAAAAAAAATAAATAAAAATAAACAAAAAAAAAATAATAAAAAAAAAAAAAACATCAGCACATAGATAGACAATAAGGAAATAAAATAGGAAATAAGATAGAATTATAAGTAAACTAGACTGGTAAAAGATCAGGCTCCGGAGCGGCGGTCTTACAGGGGAGTCTTCCACGACCCCTCCCTCGAAGGTATAACGGGCCTCGGTGAACAGACAGCGGACTGCAACGCGTACTAGATCACTCAACAAAGGTGATAAGGTTCCTGTCCACTAAGCTAGGATAAGTAATATAAAAAATTAGGTCAAGGGCTCATTAGAAGCAAACAGTAGAGAAAAAAACAAAAAAAAAATTGTAGAATCACTAGAGCAAACACGAGAAATAACACAGAGCACCTCAATCCAAAGACACAGAATCTCATGACGAATTCCCGGCTAGAACATTCCTTTCCTCCCAAATGCATGGCTTCGGGCGGACCTGGGCTTCTTGGAGGATAGGCTATCCGTAATGCTTCTCCCAGGCTATTTCAGTATAGTAAATTGTGACGAGAGGTGCGGATGGGGCGCTTCTAGCTTAAAGGCGAACAGCTGTTCTCTGCTCCACGAGTCACGCAGCCGAATTAGAAGTTAGTCGGTGCCCGGAGTCGGCCGGAAGCCGGGTGGTGGGAGGGGAACAGAGGGTCCATCTTACGGCAGACGAGAAAACCCTTAAAGACACACGAAGACAAAGAAAAAGCTGATATCAGATGTGGAACAGGCTCGATATCTCTGAAGCATATTCTCCCGGGTACTCGGCAGAGGAGTCCGAGAACGGGGAAACTTAGAGAGCGAACTCAGCCCACGAAATCAGAATACCTAATTAAAAAAAAAAAAAAAAAAATATATATAAAAAAAAAAAAAGTATAATCAAAAACCTTCTAAAAGAAGAAAAGAACAAACTTATAACATTTGAGAGCTACATGCGATTACGCGATAAGCAAAAAGGATATAAAAAAAAAAATTTGGCTGAATGCGGTGAAGACGACGAAAAATTTTGACCGAAACGTGTACTCAGAAACTTAAAATAATCATATCTGAGCTCTCCGTTGACTGATTCAATCGAAGTTGGACTCAAATGAAGGCTCTTCCTGCCCACAATCTAAGATAAATAATCAAATCCCATGGATTTCGCGCAGTGCAAGATATAAGGGAAATACTGTGTCCCCACCACGCCGTCCAGCTCCCGTACGGGTATAGAGACTCGTCGAGTCCCGCACGGCGTATATACCTATACATATCATATACGAAATATTTTTTTTTTATTGTACTTGGCGCGAGACTCTACCGAGTCTCTTGACTTCTCCGGTGTGGCCTACAGCCCGCCATACCGACGAGAACACGTCAATTAAAAAATGGCAATTCAACCATCTGTACCAGGCTAATTTTTGGACAGCCAATCATCTCTCGGAACGTTTGGAACATTCAACTTGAAGACAATTTTTTTGTCCATTTTTTTGGTAGCTGTAAAGAGCATTGCGATATCTCGACTTAGAATCTTTTTCATCACTGCTGTCGAATTTCTGGTGAGAGTTTCCTCCGGATCTACGAGCCGACTAATTAAGAGGATCTAAAACCAAACAACAAATGTTATTATTAGCAATATATAACATTAATTATGAAATTAATAATAATCGTACATTTCACAAACAATTGAGTACCAAGAACAGAACTTAGGGTGCAAGAACAACCTAAGTCGACTTAGGTTTTGACACCAAAACCGTTGATTGAAGTTTAAAAACTGAATTACATCCACGAACGGAACCACAATGGACTTTGTAGACTACTCATTTTGAAGGGCGATTCTTCCGGAATACGAAGCCCATTTTGTTTTTGCACTAAAATGAACAGGTATCTTTATAATAAATAAAACACGCGGGCTGGCTTAGGTCGTTCTTGCTGAAAACGAAATTTCTTGCGAATATTCGGTCCGTCTCGACATTTACGACTTGAATTTTGTTACTTTTCATGTCAAAACACATATTTTACGCAGTCTTTAAGAATTTGGATCAACCAGTGAAATAATAAATGAGACAGGAAATTAAAATAATTTGTTTTTTCGAACAATACACCAATCTTTGCAATTAATTAAATAAATAATATTACATAAGGCATATTTTCTGAAATATATAAAAGGGATTGATGAGGGGAGGGTGGGGTAAAATGGACCGTGGGGCAAAATGGACCACTAAAAAAAAGAAAAAGAGTTATCATTAAAAAACTTGAGTATGAATATGAACTTTTTTGACCCGAGGGGTCCATTTTGCCCCACCCTAGATAATAACTTAAGGAGTGAAGTATGGCAACCTTCAGACAAAGAAAAAAAAAAATTGTCCCCCAATCCCAGATAACAATTTTCATATTACGATATTATACAAGAAGAAATGATAGAATTATTGCAAAGTCTACAGTGTAGAAAATATGGCTCCTGTGAAATGTGAATGTTATATGTCATTTTCCATGTAAAAATAAGTGTATGCAAGAAATTATACACTTTCTATAAACATTGTGAACCTCATAAAATTCATAATTTCTTTTATGTAATTATGATAAATAAGTTCCTATTATTCAAATAGAAAATCTATAAAATTTATATATAAAATATAAAATCAAAATACACGTACGAAGAAATGGGTATTTAATTCAAACTTCAAATGGTAAGGGAAAATACTATTTCGTTATACAATAAATGTTGCAGAAGTATGAGATAAGTTTATAATAATGTTATAACGAATGTTGCTAAGTCATATTATTCAATATATAATTGTTAGTAAGAAAATATGAAAATTGTTATCTGGGAATATTAGATCCAACAATCGAGTGTTGAAAAAAAAATCGCAAGATCCTATGTTACTTAAACGGGAAACTTCAAATCTCTTTAGGCATCTGTTAGAATTTTTTTTAAATCTCATATTTGAAGACAATTATTTTTATGCAACGCAAGCATGTTTTACGCGTTTTTCATGCTCGATTTCGGTACACAAAGTTGGCGTTTCAGAGACAGTTGAGCGGATCTGCGAATGCGCATGCGGACAGTTCATTTTTGGCTACTTTTGAGTCCTAGGAGTTAAAAGTGGTCTCTAACGTACGCGCCGTAGCCTTCAAATCGCGTTGTTATGCGTTGCTATGCGTGTATGTCAGTCGACTTTGTGTACCGGATCGAGCATGAACTTGTAAAACATACTTTTGTTGTATAAAATATCGTGTGTACCAAGGAGGCGAAGGTCTTTTACGCCGAGCGTCTTTGCAATACTCGTCTTCGACTCGTCTACGACTCGTATTGCAAATATACGCTCGGCGTTAAAATGTGACGGTTAGGTCTTCGAAGGAAAGAATGAAATCCTCACAGCCACACTTTATCCTTAGTTGGATAGTTTAAATTGAAGTCAATTGGAACTAAACTTGAATAGCTGCCCTTATGCAGGTCTTGAGAATCGTAACCCGATCTGGTTTCGAAATTTTATCGACGAAGTAATTATAAGAAATGTCCTTGATTTTGAATTATATTTGTTTAGGCTTGTTTCTCTTTTAAATGAAGAGTTCTTGTTATCATGAATGTTTACGCCTTGTCGATGAGGTGATTATGGTTGCACGAAGTTCATCTCGCGACTTCTCCTGCTCTATGCTTCCACTAAATGTTCGGTTGATTTCTCCCGAGTGTTAAGAGAGATAATCGACTAATTTAATGTATTTTATTTGTTAGAATAAACCTTTTATATTGTGGATTAAGATCGGTCGGATGCAAGTTTAATTTATTAATAAATTTGTAATTCAAACGAATGCGTCTATACTCCACTCTGGTTTATTTGAGACTGAATAAAAGAAGGCAGAACGTAATAAACGTATCTACAACATTTACAAAAGAATACATAACAATTTCAGTTTCACAGATTGGCCATGATTTAACTTAAAGAGAACATAAAAGGTGTCTTCATATAAATGTTATGAAGAAAACTCTTTTCTTCACAGACCCCCCCCCCATTCCTGATACTTTCTTATTCACAGATTATGAAAGTTTAGGGATGGTAAGAAAAATGAATAAAAGATAAAACTGAGTAACATTTGAACATTATGTTATAAATCTCTAATAGACTTCTAATTAGAGGAAGATTTAGGAAGAACATTGGAAAAAATTTTCGTCTTCAGACTCGATTGTTCTTATGATCTCAGTAATTTTCAAAGGTTTAATTGAAAATATGGACGTAGATAAATTATATTTCGTGTTCCTAATTCTTCTCCTTGCATATCCTCTAATAGATAACCATTTTTATTCTTTATTGCTTTAATCCTGAAAGGACCTTCGTAGATTAAAAACAATTTTTTAATCTTATGGTCTTTTGCACTAGAAAGTTTATGGTTTTTAGCTAAAACCAGGTCTCCTATTTTGAACTCTTTGTGACATTGCCAGTTTTTGTTATGTCTTTCGTTTCTGTGCTTAGCCATATTCTGATTGTTTGAAAAAGCTACATTTATTTTTTGTTCTTTGTCTAGCGTATTATTTTGAGAAATAGCTGGGAAAAATTCTAGTATTTGGGGATTTAGAACATCGTCTTGCATTAACTCCCTGGGACAGAAACCAATGGACTCATGATGGGTATTATTAAAGGTATCCTCCATAAGGGGAAGCCATTTAACCCAATTTGTGTGTTTCTCTGAACAATAAGTTCTTAGAACTCTTCCTATTTCACGCATGACCCTTTCGACTGGATTTGACTGCGGATGATACACAGATGTTTTGGTCGGAGTGATATTAAATTCTCTCAAATAAGTATCCCAATCTTTTGAAATAAATTGGCCCCCATGATCTGATAAAAAGGCCTTAGGTCGTCCCACCTCTTCAAAAAACCTTTCGGACGTAATCCTAATCAGAGAATCTGTTTTAGCACTCTTAACTCCATATAGCTTTACAAACTTTGTACATACATCTAAAAAGACTATGATATACTTCAAGTTGCGTGTACCAGTTGGTAATGGACCAAAATAATCAATCGAAACTAAATCAAGTGGTTTCTCAGCTAAAACTGACTTTTCTTTTCCTTCTTTGGGTTGTTGATAATATTTGGATTTTTGACAAGTTAAACATGATTTAATTTAGTACTTTTCGATACTAGTGCAAAAGTGTTGATTCTCGGACGAGTGTGAAGTTTTTCGCCCGAGCGAAGCGAGGGTGACAATCACACGAGTCGAGAATCATCTTTCGCATGTGTATCGAACTCTATTTTTCAACACAGCGCGCGTTAAGTTGAATTTGGTGCACGCGAAGCGTGCGCAAAATCGAACTTTGCGCACGCCGTGTGGAAAAATTCTTTTCCTAATGTAAGAGCGTTTGGAAAATAGAAATATTTTAGAATGTAAGTAATTGTCTTTTTCGCTCCGAAATGTAATAACTTCCTATGAGCAGCTAAAATGAGATCTTTTCTCAAGTCTTCAGTCACCCAAACTTTCCATTCTTCTTTTGTTTTGACATAAAAAATCTCTTCTTGGATTTTCCAATCAGCTTTTCGAACTTTTATACATTTTCCTAGTTCTTCGTTAATTTCTACCCTAAGATTCCTAAATGAATCTCTAATAGAGCGAAGTTCAATTCCTAAAATTCGTTCATTTTCAATATCTTCTAAAATATGGATTTTATAAGTTTTATACTCTTGTAGAGTTCTTTGAATTTCCTCATCCTGTTTATTAGTAATCTCGGGATATCTAGACAGACTATCCGCAACAACATTAGTTTTCCCTGCAATATGTACTATTTCTATATCATATTGTTGTAGGTACAAAGCCCATCTCGTGATACGCCCATTTGTTGGCTTACAAGTTTTAAGGGGGTATATACACCTTTAAATGGGTTGAATTTCTGAAAAAGGATTTTTCTTTTTTTTTCGCCTTGAAGACTCTGATAAAATTGAAAAAAATCATCATGTTTGGGGAGGGTTTGACCTTCATTATCCATATCTTACATCATGTATTACTTCCAGTCTAATAGTGGCTGCGCTGAAGACAGGAAAATACAAAATCACTCGGTTGCCGTAAAGAATCAGATCCAGCGTTGGACCAATCTTGGAATTTTTGGTTCTCAATTGTTCATAAGACATGCCTCTATCAGATGAACATAGAACTTTTTGATATTGCAAGAATTACTTGAGTTATTGAATTTTTTCTATTTTTTTTCTGAATTTGAAAAAAAATTTTGCTTATTTTTCTAATATTTCAACTAAAAATGGGTTTATCAAAAAGTTCTATGTTCATCTGATAGAGGTTTCGATTCTACAAATTTGAAGACCACAAACACCAGAATCGGTCCAGCGATGCTCCTGATTCTTTACGACAACCGTTCAAAATATTCATTCTCCAGAAATCAACTTTTAAACTTTTTTATCAAAAATTTTTTTTTTATTTCATACTTTTCCAAGAGAAGAAAATGTAGTTACAGGAAATTAAGTTTTAAGATTTTGCTTGTGACTAATATGCTGGATCCGCAGCTGCTCTCGTATCGATGAGTTATGAGTCGAGTCGAGTCTAGACACATGTGCCAGGGGGAGGTTCGTAGTGAGTTTTGACCTGTTCTGTACAACAGCAGTGTCCGTTAGGTGTCCGGTGAGGCTGTTAGAAAAATAATTAATTGCTTTAGAAAAAATCTGATCAAAATTTTTCAACATAAAAATTCTCTACAATTTTTGATTTTCAATATTTTTGAGATTCAGAAGATGCTAGCACAATTTTGTCAATACTACGAAAATTCTTTCATCTTTCATCAATCATACCTTTTTTCTTATAATATTTATTAAACTCTTGCAATTAATATATGTATTGTAGAAATACTCATCTTTTTAGAAATCCAAATGTGTAGTTTCCTGGCATCGATTTCAAACGCACTTTTTGATGGATCATCTTCTTTCGATTCCGAAGTCTCATGTCAGATATATAAACACTGTGTTCATTCGATAATGGAAATTACCAGTAGTTTGAATTCGTAATGAAAGCACGATAATATTTACAAACAAGTGGACACCTAACCTCGAAAAAATGTAGATCGCAGCCATGTGTTCTGTCAATGATCACAATTCAAAAGAATATTGAAAATTAAATATGTGTAAGAATGATAATTACGAAGAATTAAAAGATCACAGAATCAAATTCAAAATCGAAATATATAAAAACGTCATAAAATTAAGGAGTGGTGTAAGTGGTGTTGGCGGTGTTGTACAATACTTATGGCACCAATTTGAGGGTTCGCGCGCCGCGCCGCGGCGCTTTTTCGCAATCTGGCACTGTCATGGCTGTAACTTTTCAAATCCTCTAGATATTTTGACACCGATTTATTTGCAGGTAGAGTAGGTCACTAGCATTCCAAATAAATTATAAAAAAAAAAACGATTTTTTGAAAATTCAAAGGTGTAGATACCCCCTTAAGGAACTCTAAAGCTTTATGATCAGTTCTTAGGTGAATTTTCGCACCTAACAAATAAATTCGCCATTTATTTAATGCATATATAATTGCTAAAAGTTCCTTCTCTGTTGTCGTATAATTTAATTCACCACCTCTCAAAGTTCGACTGCAAAAAGCTATTGTTCTGTAACTTTCAGAATCTAACTGTTGGAAAAGACGTGCCCCTAACCCATGTCCCGAAGCATCAGTTTCTAAATAGAATGGTTTTCTCGAATCTGGATGAAAAAGTTTACAGCTGTCATATAAGCTCTGCTTTACAGTAGTAGTAAGTCAAAAGCTTTCTGTTCGATTTCTCCCCAAGTAAACTTGGCATCTTTTTTGAGTAACTCCTGTAAAGGTTGAACTTGATTTGTGAAGTTTTTTACAAATTTCCTTTCCCAATTGCAAAGTCCTAGAAATGACTGTATATGCTTGCGATTTTTTGGAACGGGAAAGTTTCGAATGTTATTTATCGTTTTGTGATCTATTCTAATCCCTTCAGTGTCTAACAAATGGCCAAGAAAAGTCAATTTTTGTTCTGCGAAAATCGATTTTTTAAACTTTATCGTCATATTTGCTTCTCTTATTCGTTGTAAGATTAGATCTACATGTTCTAGGTGCTGTTCCCATGTGGGGGATGCAATAAGAATGTCATCTATATAGTTAATACAAAAAGTTCTAACGTCCTGACCCAAAATTACGTCCATGGCTCGTGAAAAGGTGGCTACGGCCGTACATAAACCAAAAGGCAAACGTGTAAACATATAAGAGCGATTGTTATACATGAAACCTGTGAAAGGTTGGGATCCTCGTTCTAATGGTATCTGCCAATAGGCACTGGAGAGATCCAAAGTTGTGAAATACTTTGATTCACCTAGATCTATGGTTATTTCGTCAAAAATAGGAGGTTTTTCATAGTCTTTAACCATTCTGGAGTTTAAGAAACGAGCGTCCATGCATAAACGGATTTCACCATTAGCTTTGGTTACTGTTACTAGAGGATTAATATACTGTGAATTCGACCTGATTATAACTCCTTCTTTTTCCATGTCCTCGATTTGTTTATCCGTACTGGCTCGATGTGCGAAAGCAATTGGATATTGTCTCTTGTAAAACGGCGAGATATCCGTCATAAGTATTTTATGTTCATATTTGTTGGTCAAACCGGGCTTATCATTAAAAACGATCGCGTTTTCCTTCAAAATCTGATTTAGTTGTGAAATTTGAGAATCCGTAAGATTTGGATTACTTTCTTTAGATATTTCTGGAATAGATTTCTCTAGAACAGAATCTATTTTACTATTCTTCTGTGTTTCCGGCTGCTTTCTTTCAGAAGAAAGAGTTACGGTTTTGATTTCATCTACTGTTTTGGTTTTCTTTCTAGTTGCATCAAAAGTTTTTTCGTTGTTTGGAATTTTCGCGAAAGGAATTCGAATATCACCCTTGCAAAGTTGACCGTTTGAAAAATCTATCAGAATCGCGCTATCGTTAAGCCAATCCATTCCCAAAATCATCCTACGAATAAGATGAGGAACAACTAGAAATGTCGTTGTACATATCCAATTTCCAAGATCTAGAGTTAGTTGGACCTGTTTTGTAAGAAGTCTTGATTTTGAGCCGATTGCTCCTTGTAAAAGAATTCCAGTAAGGGGTAGTTCTTCAAATTTATAATTTTTCTCTTTTAAAAGTAGATAGAAATTCTCCGAGATGCAGGAAATTTCAGCTCCCGTGTCTATCAACGCTTTCAATGAAAAATTTAGTATTTTTATATCAACGAAAGGTCGAAAATCTAATCTCTTCTGTATTATATTATTATTTTCTTCTAGCAAATCTTTATTGTTTGTCCCAGTTAGAGTTTCTATAAAATGATTCCCGTTTGGAACAACACTGGAACCAATTACTAGTTTCCCTGACTCGATGACTCTAAGAAAATTAATTCTTGTTCTGAGGTTTCTTCTGTTAAAACTTCCTCGTTTATAGTCTCTATGTCTGTTTCTATTGAATTAATTGCTTTTGCCTCTTTCGAGTTGATAAAATTTGGTTTACCTTGAAAATTATTTTGATTCTTATACAAATTCTGGTTTCTTTCACCAGGAATGAAAGGCTTTCCTTGATTATTATAATTCCTATTTATCGGTCTAATTTCATTTGATCTAGATTGAATAGTAGATAATGCAGGCTTTGATATGTTATCTGAATTTTGCCTCGGACTGGTCTGATACTGATTAAAATTCTTTTTTGCCATAAGGGCTTCGAATTTTTCTATTGCATCAATGAGTTGACTGAGATTTGAGGGTTGTCGATTCAGAAGATAAGTTGCAAAATCAATGTTATAATCGAAATGATCAACGATTAATTCAATCAATTCGTCTTCGTTAAATTGTGGTTTTAAATATTTCGTCTGACTGAACAGGTTATAAACGTATTCTTTTTTACTCTTTGAATCTCTCCAATGGTATTTGCTAGTCAATAAAATTTTACGCAAACTCTGTTGTCGTGTTTTTCCCCAGAAAAAATTAAGAAACTCCGACCTTAGATCCGTATAACATCCGTAATTTCGTGTGGAATACCAGGCTGAGGCTTCCCCCGTAAGACGTTGCCGAACGATAGATAACTTTTCTTTCTCAGATCTTCTGTCCCAAAAAGTTTCTGCTTCACAGGATTCAATGAAATTTACTGGATGAGTCTTCCCACATGGTAGACCATCAAAAAGAGGGATACTTTCCTTATCTGGTTTAGGAACAAAACGGCTATTAGAATTTTCTGGTACGAGTTTAGGTATTTTTTTAGAAACTTTTGATTTCTCGGTCTTATTGCTAACTGAAGAGATAATACTTTCTTCCTTTTCAGACTCAGTTATAATATCCTTGGTGTTCATGAAATCTTTGAATTTTTGAAAAAGGATCATGTCTGTTTCTTCTAGCTCTACATTTTTTGAATGAGAGATTTGTTTTGAACGAGTATCAGCTAAAAACCCAGGTGAATGATTCTCTGATTTAGATTTGTTTAACAAAGTTTTTGATCTAGTCATGAGAGGCATGATGAATTATTGAAACTACTATTCTACTATCAAGAAAAATTGAGTGTGAACTGATCTAATGTTAAATCCTTCGAATGTAATATCTTCTAAATTCTTCAAGTTCTCTTGATCACTTTGTTGATTCTTGATGTAATTGATTAGATTTGGTACTCACTTTGTTTCTGTTTTTTTTTTACCAAAAACTCTTTAAAAATCACATGTAGGTAACTTGGTTTTCAGTTTTTGACATCTCAAACTTCTTACGATGCTCAACAAGCTTTGTCCTGTCACGGTCGCCAAATCTGTGACGGTTAGGTCTTCGAAGGAAAGAATGAAATCCTCACAGCCACACTTTATCCTTAGTTGGATAGTTTAAATTGAAGTCAATTGGAACTAAACTTGAATAGCTGCCCTTATGCAGGTCTTGAGAATCGTAACCCGATCTGGTTTCGAAATTTTATCGACGAAGTAATTATAAGAAATGTCCTTGATTTTGAATTATATTTGTTTAGGCTTGTTTCTCTTTTAAATGAAGAGTTCTTGTTATCATGAATGTTTACGCCTTGTCGATGAGGTGATTATGGTTGCACGAAGTTCATCTCGCGACTTCTCCTGCTCTATGCTTCCACTAAATGTTCGGTTGATTTCTCCCGAGTCTCAAGAGAGATAATCGACTAATTTAATGTATTTTATTTGTTAGAATAAACCTTTTATATTGTGGATTAAGATCGGTCGGATGCAAGTTTAATTTATTAATAAATTTGTAATTCAAACGAATGCGTCTATACTCCACTCTGGTTTATTTGAGACTGAATAAAAGAAGGCAGAACGTAATAAACGTATCTACAACATTTACAAAAGAATACATAACAATTTCAGTTTCACAGATTGGCCATCATTTAACTTAAAGAGAACATAAAAGGTGTCTTCATATAAATGTTATGAAGAAAACTCTTTTCTTCACAAAAAGACCTTCTTTGCCTCCTTGGTATACAATATACTATTTAATTTCTTTTCTGATGGTTGCCATGCTTCACTCCTCAAGTTTGTATTTAAAGACCACCCTGATATATCTCTCTATATTATAAAGATATCTCGCCGCCGCCGCCGCCGCCGCCGTGTCAGTATTTCAGATTCTTTTGTTTTCCCCAGAATTCTTTTGTTTTTCCCAGAATTCCTGGGTTTTCCCAGAGTTCTTTTGTTTTCCCCAAAATTCTTTTGTTTTTCGCAGAATTCCTGGGTTTTCCCAGAATTCTTCTGTTTTTTCCCCAGAATTTCTGGGTTTTTCCCAGAATTCATTTGTTTTCCCCAGAATTCCTCGGATATCCTCGGGTATCCTCGGGTATCTTCTGGTATCTTGGGGTATCCTCGGGTATCCTCGGGTATCTTCGGGTATCTTCGGGTATCTTCGGGTATCTTCGGGTATCTTCGGGTATCCTCGGGTATCCTCGGGTATCTTCGGGTATCTTCGGGTATCCTCGGGTATCTTCGGGTATCCTCGGGTATTCTCGGGTATCTTCGGGTATCTTCGGGTATCTTCGGGTATCCTCGGGTATCCTCGGGTATCTTCGGGTATCCTCGGGTATCTTCGGGTATCTTCGGGTATCCTCGGGTATCTTCGGCTATCTTCGGGTATCCTCGGGTATCCTCGGGTATCTTCGGGTATCCTCGGGTACATCCTCGGGTATCTTCGGGTATCCTCGGGTATCTTCGGGTATCTTTCGGTATCTTCGGGTAACCTCGGGTATCCTCGGGTATCCTCAATATCTAACCCAACCCAACCCACCTGAGGGTATCTCGAGTATCCTCGGGTATCCTCGGGTATCCTCGCATATCCTCGGGTATCCTCGGGTATCCTCGGGTATCTTCGGGTATCCTCGGGTATCTTCGGGTATCTTCGGGTATCCTCGGGTATCCTCGGGTATCTTCGGGTATCTTCGGGTATCCTCGGGTATCCTCGGGTATCTTCAGGTATCCTCGGGTACATCTTCGGGTATCCTCGGGTATCTTCGGATATCTTCGGGTAACCTCGGGTATCCTCGGGTATCCTCAATATCTAACCCAACCCAACCCACCTAAGGGTATCTCGAGTATCCTCGGGTATCCTCGGGTATCCTCGGGTATCCTCGGGTATCGTCGGGTATCCTCGGGTATCCTCGGGTATCCTCGGGTATTCTCGGGTATCCTCGGGTATCCTCGCATATCGAAAGTGAAAAAATCAAAAATAGTAGTCACACAGATTATGTGAATCCGATTCACGTGGAAGAACTGAAATATTATAAAACTTGACTTCTACTGTTCGTATTTTCATTTTTTGTTCCGACCAAACCGAACATAGTTACTCATTGTTATTGGGTCACAGTTTGCACCTATTATTGCCCATGATTCCCTGCGATACTGACACGGCGGCGACGGCTCTTTGTAGTATGAAGTATAAAGTATAAAGTCTAAAGTTTAAAATATCGATTCTAAATTCTTAGTACCTAATAGCCAATGTGAGGAGAATATGTAATCGGGAGTCACAAAACAAACACTGGATTTCATCGAAAATTCGGTCATTTTCCGAAGAACATACAATCCGCGGATTATTCGGATCTTAAAACAACTGATAAGATATGGGGGGTTGGCGCGCGAAGCGCGCAGGGGGGCGGAGCCCCCCTAGTATATATATATATATTAGGGTGGACGTTAAATTCCATCTTGAGGAGTGAAGACCCACAGTTTGAAGGAAAAAAAAAAAGAAAAATTTTGGTCCCAAAGCGAAGTTTCTGAGATGAAGTTAACACGTGCCGGTAAGGCCTCAAATTTTCCCATTTAAAACACATGCATTTTCACGGATCTCAATTCAAAAATTCACTGTGAGGCTAATTTTATTTCGAAAAATCCTAAACTACGTCAGGGTATCGGGTATGTATACTACTACATGAGGAAGAATAGAGGATATCGTACCATTCAATCTGATCATGATTTTACTCCAAACTAAAATTCTCTTTATCGATTTTACGGCCTAAAATTCTAATTTTCAGTAAATATCCTGCGGATGAAAATTCGATGATGATCTCAATATCATTTCTAACGTAAAATTTCTCGAGGAATTCAGGGGAACCAATAAAAAAACTCTATTCTCAATATTTTCTGAAATATATCGATTTTTATTACAAAAAAATAGTGAAAATTGAATTTTTCGAGGTATTTCTCATTCATGAATATTTATTGTAAAAAAAACAGTGATTTCAAGAATCGACGAAAAGTACTGTTATGATGGATTTCAAATAATGGACGATTCAATTTTTCCGACAGAAATACCTCGAAAAATTCAATTTTCAGCATTTTTTTTATTGGTTCCCCTGAATTCCTCGAGAAATTTTACGTTAGAAATGATATTGAAATCATCATCGAATTTTCATCCGCAGGATATTTACTGAAAATTAGAATTTTAGGCCGTAAAATCGATAAAGAGAATTTTAGTTTGGAGTAAAATCATGATCAGATTGAATGGTACGATATCCTCTATCCTTCCTCATGTAGTAGTATACATGCCCGATACCCTGACGTAGTTTAGGATTTTTCGAAATAAAATTAGCCTCACAGTGAATTTTTGAATTGAGATCCGTGAAAATGCATGTGTTTTAAATGGGAAACTTTGAGGCCTTACCGGCACGTGTTAACTTCATCTCAGAAACTTCGCTTTGGGACCAAAATTCTTCTTTTTTTTTTTCCTTCAAACTGTGGGTCTTCACTCCTCAAGATGGAATTTAACGTCCACCCTAATATATATATATATATATATATATATTGTAACGTGGCAGATTTTACATCTGTCACTGACCGCGCCTCCACTCGCAAACGTGAGCGACCATGCCGCTGCCGTACCGCGAATTCTTCACCGAAGCGCAAGTCCAACCTATATCTTTTAAGATCATTGTCTGCCTTAAGTTTTTTTTTATTGTGAGCCACAGGCAATCATCGCCTAGGACCTCGTGGGACTGCATTCTCGCCGATCGTCGCTGGATCGTCTGGGGGATGTCCTGGAAGCCTCGGCATTAGTACCCGCACCTACGTCATCAGCTATCATCAACGCAGCCTCGTCACCTGCCGGCCGGGAGAGGGCTGCAGCTCTCAGCCTGATGAAGCCACCATCCATTACCTCCCGGCCAGAATTTTGAACATGATCGCCGTTATGGGTGCGGCGAACATGCCGTGTGCGCAAAGGCTTCCCCCACCACTTTTTCGATCGCCGATCATCGTATTTGCGAAACACTCCGTTACCGACCAGCAAACGAATACGTCGAGTTACCTTTATCTTTATCTTTATTTCGGGGTTTTATCTATCTTTTTCTTTTGGGGGGTTTTTCTTAGTTCTTCTTTGTAATTTAGTTTCTTTTCTTTGGTTTTGTGTTGTGCCTTTCCGTTTCGACGCCGCCTGGGCTGCGACCCTTTATAAAGGTAGGCTTTTCTTTTTGCAAGACCTCGACCATCCGTCCGCTAACCACCTTCTTGCGTTACCAACTTATAACGGCTAGATTTCAAACTCCGCCGGTGACGGGTAGTCGTGGTCATCTTTATCTTTTACCTAGGCTAATCTAGCAACCTAAGTCTAGCTATTACCTATTTTCTATTCTATCTGGACTTGCGCTGCTCGGGGAAGAATCCCCGTGCCGTATCGTATCGCTTACATTATCTATAGCTTCTTTCTATTCCCTTCTGCGTGCGTTAACTGGATTTGAATATAAGTTAGCATTACCTTCCCTATTTTTTATTTGTATTTATCTTTTGCGGCCTATCCGCCTTACAGCTATGTGCGACGTCGGAATCAGATTCCGCCGCTAGCGTTTTTTTTTTTATTAGTTTTCTTTTTGGCTTGACTTTGTATTCGCGCATATTTTGTTAATTTCTCTTTATTTTGCCTTACTAGCTAATTTTTGTTTGCCTATCTTTAATTGCCTTGTATTCGGCCTAACTGGCCCTGCCGTCTTGTTGTATTTATTTATTATTTTTTTTGTATCGTTTGCCTTGACTTTAAATTATATTTCTTTTACCGTTTATCTGTACCGAGTAAGTGTGTTATTTCTACGCCCCCACGTTCCCCTCTCCGTCTACTAGTCGAGTATATTTTGATTTTTGAATTTATCTATTTCGTAGTGTTTCTCTTTCTGGTTAGTATTTTGAATTTTGAATTTAACTGTTCCCTTAGTATTCTCTTTTTCTGATTAACGTTTCTTTTGAATTTTGAATTTAACCGATACTTATTGCATTTCTTTTTCTCTTTCTTTCAATTCACTTTATCTGGCACATTCGTGTGCCTGGCGCCCAACCCTAGCTTTTGTTTATTTCTATTTTTCTTTTCCTTTTTATCTCGTAACGTTCCGTACTTTTCGTGAGAATACGTTGGGACCTTTTTGAGCGGGATTTATTTTTCTACTCATTTTCCTCCGGGTAGGAAAATTGCTCGTTACAATATATATATGAATATATAGGGTGAGTCCGGTATAGTTGCCCCACGTTAACAAATTCAGTATTATTATATTTAAATTTTTATTTTTACACAAAACGGACAATTAAACTCCGAGAAGTATTAAATTCAGTAACTCAGTAATTGCCACAAACTTGATTTCATCAGGCAGGCGAATGAGCGAGCACAATACTTCAACAGACTCACGTCGCGTTCTATGCAACAACAACCTAAGTAGTAGCGTTAGGTTGTTCTTGCATAGATCGCGCGTGGCAGGGTTGACGCTCCGTGCGCACTGCATACTTAAAAAATATTTTCCACCAAAATGCGACATCCTGCAAACCTGAAACTCACAGGGTAGGTAGTTGGGATGTTGTACAACGCGAAAATGATGGTGGGAGCAAAAACGACCCAAGTCGACTTAGGTTGTTCTTGCACCCAGGTACTCAATTGTACCATCTTTTTGCGTAATTCCAAATCAGCTAATTTTTTCTCAAGATTATATAAATCTTCAACGGATTTTATTGGAACTTCAACCCCGAAATGTCCGGCGATTGTTTTTTCCTGGTCTTTGCTGCTGAATATTTGCTGAAGTAAATCTTGCACGTTACTGACTGCCTTGACAGTGCTTTGACGTCCACTTCAATGGATGTTAATTTTTCCATCACTCCATGATATTCTGAATTTACTGGAAACAAATGGCATAGAAATTTATAACAAATCAGAAACCAGAAGAAAGTATACCCAGTTATTTGTAAATTTCAATCAAAAATCGTTACCATCTAGTCGGCTTATGTTGGTCTCTTTCCGAGGTCCTTTTTTCATTACATCCGTAGCAATCACTTGAGACATTTCCAAGGAGACGTTATCGGCATCGTCTAGAAAATCATGGAAATTATTAACAAAGGTATGCACAATACAGTCCACCTTCTAATCATAAAGGAAGTATAATGGTATTATTAAAGAGAAATCAAACCTGGTAAAATGATGGTGCCGTCACCATTGATAATGGTCCCCACAGGAAAATTATAATTCTCCTTTTGCGCAATGTCAATAGGAACTTTTGACATCACATCCAAAGTGATTGAATCTGGTCGATTTTGGCAAGAATTATTAGTGGATGTGGATGGTTCACCGCCACTGATATAATTGTTTTGTTTGGAAGAAGTTGTCACACGTTTGGACTTATCACCGACGATTTTCTTGATAGGGGCAATGGTTTTTAGATTTTTTTCATGGCTAATAGTGATATGGGCAATTCCACCTCAAATCGGCCGAGAAATGACCTCGTATTTTTTGAATCGACTCAAACTTTCTATACGTGAAATCTACGTCAAAAAAAGTAGACCCGTATTTTTTCGTTAGTCAAAAAAATTCTTTTTACGCTGGTTATGAATTATCGCATTTTACTGTAAAAGTAGCGCGGGGCGGCTTTGACAATTAATATCTCGGGCCCCCTTCACCGTAGAGAGTGGTTCAAAAACACGTTTTAAAGGCTATGAAAGAAATTTTCCAATAAAAATGTTCAACTTTTTGAAAAATGTTGTACCATACACTTAAAAGAGGGCACCACGAGTTTCTGGCTCCATATACCTACCTTTTGCCCACTCACATAGCCATCTTGTCTTCTCTCTAAAAATGAAACAGTGGATTTTCACTGATTCGCATTGCATATCCACTATTTGCCTCAGCTATAAGTATACCACTAACAATTAGTGGATACACACTTTTTCAATTAGTGATATGGCAACACTAATTGAAATAGTGAAATTCACTGTGGCAATTAGTCGTTTCGATAACTATTCTGATTAGTGATATTCACTCTTGATTTCAGTCCAAATATCATTTTATAACTGAAAATCATTCAAAATATTAGTGAAATTCACTCGAAATATTCATTGAATAAATTTAATCAAATTCGTAGGATACTTGTACTGTAACAAAACATACGCAATAGTTCACAGTTTATACTATAAGTATTAGAAGAAAAGACACATGATGGCTGCATCGGCTCTACTATTGGGTAGAGGGAATGTGAAGATATACTATAGAGATGATCCTATGCAGTATGATCTTAATTAAACACGGTTGAGACGAGACAACTGTATTATTATCGGGGTCATCATACTCGCGAGAAAATATTCTCTTCGTCCGCCATCTGTCGGACAGTCGCATATTCATTAATAGAATAACGTAAACACTAATTCGAAAGTCAAAATCACTATCATTAAGTAACTAGTGAAAATCACTATTTCACATCGGAAAATACTGAGTCAATAGTGGTATTCAAACCACTATAACAGGAAGTGAAAATTTCACTAATTTATTGTGGAATTCACTGCCTTTACAGTGAGTTAGTGGATCACTGTGACAAACAGTGAAAATTTCACTGTTTCATTTTTAGAGAGTTGACTACCCCTATGGTGTATCAGTATATATTAATAAAATAACAACAAGCACGCATTTTTGTATGGTTTGAATCTATTGATATAATAAAGCATCCGTACGTAAAACTAAAAACTTACAGGTTATGGGCCCAGTACCCTATTACTGCGCGGATATAGGGTAAGGTTGCCGATATCGTACCGCCGCCCAAATCGTACCACCGTCGTATCTTCCACAATTCGTAGTTTTCATGTTATCTAGCCGTGGTTCTTCGAAGTATGTATCATAATACGCGTGTGGAATGAAATTGGACGTGTAAGAAAAAGTCAGAAAGGAAATATCAACGAAAGAAGAATAGCATACCGTAGCATGTAAGTTTTGGTCACATTTCCCTAACGGTTCTTGGCTAGAAATCTAATCGAAATCAAACTTTGCCTGAGTCTCTTGTAGAGTAGCCTCAATTTCCGATATACTTAACCTACCAATCTTTAAATCTAACCTCTGAAGCTCTGTCTTTATTCAATTGAAAAGAAAAATGATGAGTTGCCGATATCGTACCAGCTGTCAGTTGCCTTAGAATCTATGGGGCCTAAATCGTACCGGTACGATTTAGGAACTGTGTTCACAATATTAAATTAATCATTTATTATGATTGTGATGATTATTATTATTATTATCATTTATTATTATTCATTATTCATCATTTTATTAATTATTTAATTCACATTCGTGCAGCTGGCACGACTTAGACACCCCAGTACGATTAGGGAATCCCTGTGGTACGATTTGGGAACCCGGTCGCTCAAATCGTACCATTTTCAAGCTTTTACAAAATTGATTGTATTTCATGAAAATTCTATTCTGATCTCAAATCAACGAAAGATTTATGAAGAAAACGTATCAGAGACTCTATGTTCCAATTTTGAAGTATTCGCATGAATATTCATAGAAGTTAAAGGCTGAAATGTGAAAAGTGGTACGATTTTGGCAACTTTACCCTACATCAATAGTTTTCACGTAAAATCAATACAAGCGTAAAAAAGCAGCGTCGTAGGTCAAACCTGACCTAAAAAAAAAAAATTTTAACCCTTCGTAGTCACACTGGGTGGATTCCACCCAGGCCTTACTTTGAGCCTGAATATCTTTAGGTCATTGTATAAATTGGGCATTCTCCTTCCAGGGGGCGAGGGTTTGAAGTGTCCCCTACAGGTACAGATCATTGGCAACTCGAAAGAACGATCAGTGTTGAATTGGCAGCTGTCAAGACAACATCGTGCGCCGCGGTTGGTGAATTTCACCCAAGTGTGACTATCACGCAATCTTTAGTGAAAAAAAAATGGATGTTTATTTTTTTTTTCCTTTCGAGAATAAGTGTACAAACCGTAAGTTTGAGTGTGGCAAACGTTTTTTTTTTTTTCGACAATGTATGTCATAATAACGCTCTTATTTGTTATTAGATGACATACAATCTACGGAACCGGGCGTTCAAAGCGGAACTATTAAAAGAAGCTGATGTAGAAGATTATGGCGGTGAGTTATCAGAAGATAGAGGGGATCATGTTTCCAAGATAGGTGTCCCTTTGAACACGATGTATTATGAATAAAGTACATATTTTTGTATAATTCCGCATTTATTTCTACTCCAAAATCGATCCTTTTCACATGTCGAAATAAATACCTTTATTCAAACGCGCACTATGGCACTATTTTTTTCCGACAAGTACCATATCCGACGAGTAGCCCCGTTGAAATTTTACTTCAAAATATTGAAAATTCAAAAAGTTATGATTTTTTGAGTGAAAAGGTGTATTTTTTGACAAATTCAACTATTTACGATTTTTTTTCAACACGTTGCAATTTGAATTTCGACATACCGACTTTTGATACATATTCCAGAATGTTAAAAGTATTTTCTAATATTTTTTTTATCCCGATCGGACTGATAGTTCTCACACAGCTCCCATTTGAAACTCGACTGGGTGGATTCCACCCAGTGTGACTACCATGTGATTCTACAGAAGTGTGACTACGAAGGGTTAAAAAGAGGCACGTGGCGCGAAAACCACGCGGAGACCGCATCGGCGCGAACTTAAACAAAAGAACGCTGAAAATATTGTAAAATTCAAAATGACGGGGCATACGATCAATATCGAAAAGTTGAATAAAGACAATTTCGATACATGGAAACTGCAGATGGGGGGAATCCTCATAAAAAAATGATCACTGGTCGTTTGTCAACGGGACAAATACTCGCCCTGATGAAGTGTTGGGGGAAAATAACGTTGTAACAAACATTAGAGACATTGACAGCTGGGATACAGGCGACCAAAAAGCCAAAGCAGACATAATACTGTCCGTTTTGCCATCTGAGTTGTGTCACATCAAGCACTGCGCAACATCTAACGAAGTATGGAGGAAACTCGAACAAGTGTACCACTCTAGAGGACCTGCACGGAAAGCAACTTTGTTAAAGCGGCTACTGTTCGCCAAACTCAAAGACGGTGAGAACATGATGGACCACTTAAATACATTTTTTGGTACTGTAGACAAGCTATCTGAGATGGAAATCCTAGTCACTGAGGACCTGCTCGCGATACTCTTACTGTACAGCATCCCTGACAGTTATGAAAATTTTCGCTGTGCCATTGAAGCAAGGGACGAGTTGCCATCGCCTGAAGCATTAAAAATCAAACTGCTCGAAGAATTTAATGCAAGAAAAGAAAAAACTGTCCAAGCGAGCCAACATAATCAAGATGCACTCTACGTCAGAGCTCCAGGAAATCACAACAGATATCCGCCGAAAAAGACAGGCGACACCGGTGAAGATTCGAGCAAACCAGGTGGGTCAAAGAAATATTACGAATGTAATTTCTGTAAGAGATCTGGACACAAGGCAGCAGACTGCTGGAAGAAGGCAGCCAACGCAAAAGAGAAGTCAACGCCAGAAAACCAGAAGCAGAGTGCCGCTATGACTGAAGAAACAGAAGAGGTCGAAGAAGCATTCGAAGCTGTCGTTTTAGAACCTGGAGTTGCCAGAACCATTTATCCAGTCACCACAGGATGTGCTCATCGGTGGAAAACAACAAGCACAATCGCCACAGGAAAAGAGGCTACGATCGCAGTTGCAATGAATGCAAAACAGACATCGACAAATGGTTGGTGTGTAGACAGCGGGGCAACTTCACACATGTGTCGAGATAAGAGCAAGTTTGTTGAGTTAACACCTGTTGTAAATCAGAAGGTACGTTTAGCAGTAGATCAAACAACCGAAATAGTTGGAAAAGGAACAGTCAGTCTAAAGGTCGGAAACGAAACTGAACAAAAGACAATAAGGCTACTAAATACACTTTTTGTAACACATGCACGATTTTTGCGTTTTTTTGACCCATTAAGCGGGCCTAAAGTGGCGGTTTTCAGACGAGCGGGCAAATAAAAACTGAAAACGCCCGCTGCTCGATTTAGCGGGCGTTTTCAATTTTTATTTGCCCGCTTATGCTCGAGCAGCGGGCGTTTTCATTTCTTATTTGCCCGCTAAATCGAGCAGCGGGCGTTTTCAGTTTTTATTTGCCCGCTTATTTGAAATCGCTCAAAAACGCGAAAATCGCGCGTGTCACAAAAAATATGGTGTGCACCAAGGGCTAAGTGGGTTTTTTGACCTTGTGTGATTGCAGTACTCGTCCTCGGCTCGCAAATGCACTCGTCTTCGACTCGTGCTAGCTCGCCTCCGACTCGTACTGCAAACTCCACACTCGGTCTGAAAAATCCCACTTTACGCCCTTGGTACACAATATACTATTACGTGCCTGAATTGAGAACTAATTTTTCATCTATTTCAAAAATGACAACTAACGGATACGACGTTGTTATGTACGTCGGGAAATTGTAGAGGTTGTAATAAATGTATGGATGTTCTCAGTTACCATGTTTATTTAGGTTGATTATAATGGATTAATGTAGGTACTGAATATGTGTCGACTTGCCTCGGTGGGCGCCATCCCGGAAGTAAGGTAAGTATCCCTAGCCTATAGTTTCTTTTCCTTACTCCCTAACTCTTACGTCTAACTACTTTAAGCAGTGCTGCCACTATAACACCCTCTTTTCTCAAATGTATTTGGTACAAATATAAGGCAACATCAACCTAAGATGATAATTTCAACTTAAATATTAATTTAATTTAGTTTGTACTTTCATATTAACTGTAGGAACTTTAACATTTCAGTCTGTTCGTTTCTTATTTATGACTTAACTAATAGTATGGTTTTTCTTATTATTATCTTAAGTATTCAAGATTCATAATCTTGCAAATATTTTGGGCGTCTTTTAACCCTTAACGGTCGTTGTTCCCTAAGTAGATCCGGGGGCCTCGCTTCCGGTTGCTCCTCTGGCTCCTGTAATTGCTCGGGTAATTCTACCTGATCATTTTCTCGCATGGGCAAAGGGCCATCTACATTTTCAGCTGGTACGACTACTTCATCGTTAGCCCTTGGTAACGGACCGAGATCGAGTTCGACGTTTTGTTCGCTTGGTAGTGTGTGTTCACCGATGGAACGCATCTGATTGATATGTCTTTTCCAAATTCGTCCATCATCCAACAGTATTTCGTAATGGAGTCTACCAATTCTATTTTTTATTCTCCCAAATTTCCACTTATGACTACCCATGTAATCTCTGCACCCTACTCTCTCTCCTTCCTCAAATTTTCTATAGTCTACTTTTTCTGTTAATTCTCTTCGTGTCTTATTAGTCGTATCGGGTTTTTCCGGTACGATTAAATCTAGTCGAGATCTGATTCGTCTACCAAACATCAGCTCGGAAGGTGATTTACCTAGTGTCGAGTGAGGCATGATTCTATATTGCATAAGAAGTTTTTGAATCGCGGTGTGCATAGTGGATGTATCACAATTCATTTTTCGGATTGCTTGTTTTAGAATTTGCACGAATCTTTCGGCTTGGCCGTTTGTGGCTGGGTTGTATGGAGCCGTTAATTTATAAACAACGCCATTTGACTTCAAAAACTGCTGAAACTCGTGTGAAACGAATGAAGTGCCGTTGTCCGTAACGAATGATTGTGGTATTCCAAAAGTTGCAAAGACTTCTCTACATTTTTGTATTGTCGTAGATGACGTTATATCTTTCATAATGAATATTTCGGGCCATTTCGTGTAAGCGTCAACTATTATCAAAAATTTATGTCCTAAGAAAGGCCCTGCAAAATCCGCGTGCACTCTCTCGAAGGGTTTGCTTGGTGCTTCCCATACATGTTTTACTTGAATTACGTTATTTCTGTAAAGATTACAAGGCGTACAGTCTCTACATTTTCGTTCGATATCTTGATCCATGTTTGGCCACCAGCAAATAGAACGTGCTAGTCCCTTCATTCTTATTACTCCGAAATGCCCCGTGTGCAGTTCGTTCAAAATCTTTTCACGTAGCGACTCAGGTATAACTACCCTATGTCCTCGTAGGATAATGTCTTGTTGGACTGAAAATTCTATTTGTTTCACGTGAAACCTTTCATTTTCAGCGATATTTTCCCCCTTTTTAATGGCTTTTAATATTTTGTTAAGACTTGGATCCTTAGCCGTAGCCTCTGCCAGATCCTTAACTGTTACCGGTAGCGTCTCTATGGTCGTGATTTGAAAAACATCTACTACGTCATATTTGAATCCATTATTTTCTTTTAATGGTAATCTAGACAGGCAGTCTGCGTTGCTGTGTAATTTTGTGTTTTTGTATTTTATTTCGTAGTTGAACCCCCGTAAGAACACTGCATAGTGCTGCATACGCATTGCGCTATATAAAGGTAAGTTTTCGTTTGGAGAGAAAATCTGTACTAACGGCTGATGATCCGTTGCAAGTGTAAATTTATTCGCATACAGGTATTGATGAAATTTCTTAACACCATATATGATTGCATAAGCTTCTTTGTCTATTTGACTGTATTTTTTTTGTGTCTCAGTTAGTGTTTGTGATGCGTATTGAATAACGCGCTCCGTTCCATCTGGGTATGTATGTGAGAGAACCGCGCCTACTCCGTATGAGCTTGCATCCGTGGCAAGTAATAACGGTAGTTTTGGATCGAAGTGAACTAGTATATTCTCGTCTTGAAAAGCCTTTTTTGCCTTTTGAAATGCTAGCTCCGCTGCTTTGTCCCATATGAATTCAACACTTTTGCGCAGTAAGTTATTCAACGGTTGCAAAATAGAACTAGGATCGCGTATGAATCTACCATAATAATTTATCATTCCGATGAATGAGCGTACTTCCGAGGGATTCTGTGGTCTCGCCATCCCCTGTATCGCTTCCATTTTCTTGCGTTCCTTGTGTATACCTTCTTTATCTATAACGTAACCGCAATAGTGGATTTGATCTTTGAAAAACTCGCATTTTTCTAAATTAATACGCATGTTATATTCAGTTAATCTTTGTAAAACCATTTCAAGTCGTGCTAAATGCTGAGTATCATTTCGTCCTGTAACTCTGATATCATCCGCGATGACCGTAACTCCTGGTATATTGACTAAAATTTCTTCAATCGTACGTTGCCAAATTCCAGGCGCTGAAGCTAAGCCATATAGCATGCGTGTACACATGAATAGTCCACGATGCGTGCTTACTGTTAAAATGTGTCGTTGCTCTGGTACTACTTCTAACTGTAAAAACGCTGATCGCAAATCAATTTTTGAAAACGTAATGCCTCCTGCTAGAGATGCAAATGATTCATCGATAGTAGGTGCTGGGTGTAAATCAACTATGAGCTGTGGATTTACCGTAACGCTGAAGTCTCCACATACCCGGAGTGTGTTATTTGATTTTAATATTGGAACAACTGGTGTTGCCCACTGAGACGAGTCCACTTTGACGAATATACCGTCCCTGATTAATTCGTCTATGGCTTGATCCATCAATGGAAGTAATTTGAATGGTACTGGTCGTGCTTTCAGATATACTGGTTTTGCGTTTTCTTGGAGTGTGAATCGCGCTTGTATATTCTTAACCTTAGCTAAACCCGGCTCCCTAAGCTGTTTATATTTATTTAAGAGAGTATCAAGTTTTGCTTCACGATCTGTATTGGCCACGCTCAATTGTTCTGACTGTGTAAACAGTTCATGTAATTTACCTTTCCCCAATAGTGGGTGTAACCATTCCCGGCCTAGTAATGGTTTGCGTTCAATCTCTGTAAGATACATGTTAAGCTCATGCGAAACATCTTTATACTTAACCGAAACCGTAATATAACCTGTTGGGGTCAACGTCTTGTTACAGAAGGTGATAAGCTTTAATTCTGTTGGATGTATGGTCGAATTTGGGAACATTTCTAACGCTAATTGTTTATTAATTATCGTGACCGCCGCTCCACTATCGGCCTCGAACTCTACGTCCTTACCTCCTACTTCCAAGGTGGTAAGAATTCTTTCTCTATTCTCAGCATGTTCTATCCAACCAATCTCCTCAACTTCCTTAACTTCCTCAACTTCCTCAACTTGATTCAGTTGCCGCTTGCCCTTGAAGCAGACAATTTGTAGATGCCCCTTTCCGCCACAGTTATTGCATGTAATGTCACGGCTCAGGTTGCAACCAGAAGCGAGGTGCCCTCGTCCACATCTATAACATTTAACCCTTGTATTAGAATTTGTACTTGTACTAGTGGATTGTTGGACATTTGTATTTTGTGATCTTGATTCTGTATTTGTGTTTGAGTTTTGCAACTTATCCTTATTCACGGTTCTTCGTTGTGACGTTGGTTTCTTCCCTGCGTAGCTCACGTTGGCCGTCTGCGAGTGTAGCTGATTCGTACCTCGTTCGGCGAGCTCCATCGTAGTGGCCAGCTCCAATGCTCGATCCAGATCCAGGGTCTTCTGTTCTAGGAGCCGAGACTGTATGCGTCGATTAGCCAATCCGAATACGAGTTGGTTGCGGATGGCCGTCTTCAAGTACGTACCCATCTTGCAGTGGATACTTAGCTTAGGTAGGGCTGCTACATATTGCTGAACTGTTTCGCCGTCTCGTTGTTTCCGTTGGTAGAATCGGAAATTTTCCGCAATTTCCAGTGGTTCTGGTGCATAGAATTCTCCCAGTTTCCTAATGAGATCCACGTAGCTCTGTTCGTAAATATCTTCCGGTGCGAATTGGTCGTAGAGTGTATCGAATGAAGTCGGTCCAATAAAGTGCAAGAGGTACGCGACCATGGTCTTTTCTTCTGTAACCTTGAAAACTTGGAAGGATCCTTCGAGCCTCCGTAGCCAGCGCCTCCAATCCATTGAACTTGGATCGTACGCCTCGACGTGAAATGTGCTTTGAACGACCAATCCCGCCATCGTAGTTGTTGTATTTGCGTAAGCAACTGTAGTCCGGTGTGTACGGTCCCGGCACGCGTCGTGTATCGTTTTTGAGGTTAGAATGTATTCTTCGTGTATTTCTTCACCTCAATCCCATCCTCGTCGCCAGATTAATTGTTATGTACGTCGGGAAATTGTAGAGGTTGTAATAAATGTATGGATGTTCTCAGTTACCATGTTTATTTAGGTTGATTATAATGGATTAATGTAGGTACTGAATATGTGTCGACTTGCCTCGGTGGGCGCCATCCCGGAAGTAAGGTAAGTATCCCTAGCCTATAGTTTCTTTTCCTTACTCCCTAACTCTTACGTCTAACTACTTTAAGCAGTGCTGCCACTATAACAGACGTCCAATCCAAAGACACCCACGCCATCATAAGGAATCCACATGGAAAACCAGTCATCACGGCGCAGAGAAAAGGAGACCTCTACTTCGTTGAAGACGCTGCGGAATCCACGGCTGCTGCACAAGCTGAGCCAAGCGATATGGATAAGTGGCACAGACGCTATGGTCACCTCAACGAAAAAGATTTGAAAAAGCTCGCCAACGAGAGCATGGTTTAAGGTTTTCCCAATCAGTCCACAAAGCAAATGCTAACGTGCGAAGTCTGCATCCGAGGTAAGCAGTGTGCTAAGCCCTTTCCTCAGGCATCACAATCGAGAAGCAGCAAGCAGCTGGAACTAGTCCACTCAGATGTGTGCGGCCCTATGCGGACCGAATCAATTAGCGGTTCCAGGTACTTTGCGACCTTCATCGATGACAAGACAAAATGGGTCGACGTCTGTTTCCTGAGGGCGAAGAGCGACGTCAAGGAAGCGTTTCAGAAGTACAAAGTAATGGCAGAAAACCAGACTGAATGCCAAGTAAAAACTTTGCGCACAGACAATGGACTTGGAAAGTGTGGAACGACGAAAAGCCCGGCTGGTAGCAAAATGTTATTCGCAGCGACCAGGAATAGATTTCCAAGAAACTTTTGCGCCGGTCGCAAAGCAGAGCTCCGTACGCATCATCGTTTCAATCGCAGCACAACTTGGTCTGATGTTATACCAACGATGTCGTAATGGCATATATCAACGGGGACCTGGACGAGAAGATATTAATGGAGCAGCCTGAGGGTTTCACCAAACCTGGAAACGAAAACAAGGTCTGTTCCTTAAAAAAATCACTCTATGGACTGAAACAATCCGGACGTCAATGGTTTAAGAAACTGGACCAGCAACTAAGAAGTTTTGGACTGAAGCCGATGGACACCGAAAAATGTATATGGGGTATTCCAGGAATTTTCGAACGGTCCCGAACCCTCACCCCCTCTGATTTCGAAATGATTTCTTCTGATCGTAGCCCTAGATCTTCGGAAAGTTTGTGAATTTTTTCAGATTTTTACCAACATCCGTTTCGTAGTTGCGAATTTGACGAAATTGTTCATTTTCACAATATTGTGTTTTTCAGTCAATTTTAGTTCGATAACGAACAATCGTACGAAAAATCTAATGGCATATAATGTCACGGGATTCGATCGTACTTCAAAGTGGTAATAATCATTGATTTTTCGGAAGCCTGGAACTATCGATTTTTTCAATAATAAAGCTTATATTTTGATTTTCGAGAAAAGTCCATCTTTTTTTTTCCTGAAATTTTTACACAAAATTCTGCATAGAAAACGTCAACTTTTGATACCTGGTTCACGATGGGCCGAGCATGGGTTTTAAAGTTACAGCGATTTCAATATCTTGAAACGTCCAATATAATAAGGTCTGAGTTCGAAAACTTTGGAAAGTGCTTGCATTTTCGGTTATAAGGGTTTTCGGCTCTCAGGAACTCAAATCTGAAGTCATTTTTGAGCTGCGAGGCCGGGGTTTCGAGAAAACAGCAAAATTTTCCCTTTTTTGCGACTCTCGAAAATGGCTATCGATAAGTGGAAAGTGACTTAACCATCGTGTAGAGCGGAAGATTTGTCATCGAATGATGTTCTCATATGGAAAACGAATTTGGATTGACAAATCAAGAGAAAATTTCATCGTTTTACCAAAATTCCCTAGACACTGTCGGTGAAGGCGAGCAGTGCGTCGTAGCAGACAGCCGCATAATTCAATGACAAATTTTCCGCTCTACACGATGGTTAAGTCACTTTCCACTTATCGATAGCCGTTTTCGAGAGTCACAAAAAAGGGAAAATTTTGCTGTTTTCTCGAAACCCCGGCCTCGCAGCTCAAAAATGACTTCAGATTTGAGTTTCTGAGACCCGAAAACCCTTGTAACCGAAAATGCAAGCACTTTCCAAAGTTTTCGAATTCAGACCTTATTATATTGGACGTTTCAAGATATTGAAATCGCTGTAACTTCAAAACCCATGCTCGGCCCATCGTGAACCAGGTATCAAAAGTTGACGTTTTCTATGCAGAATTTCGTGTAAAAATTTCAGGAAAAAAAAAGATGGACTTTTCTCGAAAATCAAAATATAAGCTTTATTATTGACAAAATCGATAGTTCCAGGCTTCCGAAAAATCAATGATTATTACCGCTTCGAAGTACGACTGAATCCCGTCACATTATATGCCATTAGATTTTTCGTACGTTTGTTCGTTATCGAACTAAAATTGACTGAAAAACACAAGATTGTCGAAATGAACAATTTCGTAAAATTCGCAACTACTAAACGGATGTTTGCAAAAATCTGAAAAAATTCACAAACTTTCCAAAGATCTAGGGCTACGATCAGAAGAAATCATTTCGTAATCGGAGGGGGTGAGGGTTCAGGACCGTTCGAAAATTCCTGGAATACCCCATATACACAATAAAGACTGAAGATACTTACCTGATCGTAGTAATATACGTATATGATCTCATTATCGCAGCAAACAAATACGATGTATACCAAAGACTAAAAGAGGACTTAGCCAGTAAATTCCGAATGAAGGACCTGGGACCCCTCCATTACTGCCTTGGAATAGAATTTGATCAAGACCCGGTAACAAAAACAGTGACCATGTCTCAACAGAAATACACCCGGGGCATCCTAGGAGACTATGGTATGGAAGAATCGAAACCTACAACGACGCCTCTTGACGGGGGTACCAAACTAAGCAAAGAGATGGAACCAACCTCTCAAGAAGAAAGTGACGAAATGAGCAAGATACCCTACCAATCATTGATAGGCACATTAATGTACCTAGCTGTCTCTACACGCCCAGGCATCGCCTATACCATAAGCGTTTTAAGCCAGTTTAATCTAAACCCTGGAAAGGCACATTGATTGGAGTGCAGCAAAACGAGTTCTCAGGTACTTACGTGGGACAGTCAACCACGCCTTAATCTACAAGAAAGGAGACGGTCGACTGATTGGATATGTCGACGCTGACTGGGGAGGCGACGTGGACGACCGAGTTTCCTACACATCATATACCTTCAAGCTTGCCGGCGCAGCTATTACATGGGAAGCAAGGAAGCAGAAAACCATTGCTCTATCGAGCACAGAGGCTGAGTACATGGCCCTAACCGAAGCAGCTAAAGAAACAGTATACCTACGAAACCTACTGAAAGAAGTCGACTATCTCGATCAGAACGAGGAGCCAACGCTAGTCTACTGTGACAACCAAGGGGCGCAGAAACTGATGCGAAATCCTGTGCACCATTCACGCACCAAGCATATCGATGGTTTACTAACGCAACCTCGTAACTCGATTTTTAACGATTTTCAGTTTTAATCGGAAAATTAATCAGTAAATACCGTCGCATAATTCTGTAAAGTTATAAATAAAATTATTCATCGACTTTTTTTTTATTTAACAAAATGCAACCACGTATCTCAACTAGAGAATATGTGTCATCCGCAACCTCGTATCTTAAAATACAAGATGGCGCATAAACAAGTTCGCTTTCAGCAATGTGATTTAGTTCAATCTTATTAAAGAAAATTTTGTTGCTCAGTAATTTCAATTATTATTCAAGCTAAATAGACAATCGTTAAATAATACATTTTTCATTACAGTTGTAAAAAATATTACGGTAAGTGGCAAAAAGTAAAGAAATATTAAATCTAACCTATAACTGATACCATTATTTTTAACATTTAATTTTGTATTTTTCAGAGTATGTCATCAGAAGAGCTTTTAGAAAAAAATGAAACAAATGAAAAAAAAATACAAGATGATAATGATGAAAATAATAATTTAGATGACAGTATCCAAATAGAAGTAATGGTGCTTGATGAAACGACTGGAATTTTAATTCCTGTCAACTGTACGTCAGTGAACGAAGAAGAAGATGATAATGTTGATTCTAGTTTATTTATAAACATGCATTTAGATGAAACTACAGGACTCCTAGTTGAAGATTCAGAAAAATCAGCTTCTTCACGTGGATTGCTAAATTCTTCAGATTCTTTAGTTCTGAACCAAACTGGCAGTGCAACAAGTGACGTGAGTCCACCTCGTCCATCGAAAATGGTTTTAAGTGAGCATTCAGGAATTGTATCAAAAAAAAGACCTCGTAAGAATCAGGGTGACAATAATGATTGGGAACGTAACAAAATAAAACAAGCTCGCGAAAGAGGAAAGGCTTATTTTAGCTTGAGTAGAAAAAAAGAAGATAACTGTTCACTTACTCTACGTAAGGAACGAAAATTGAAACCAGGATGTACGTCAAAAAAATGTGCTGCTAGTCAAGGTAAAAAGTGCAATGAAATTTCAGAAAAAACAAGAAAAAAATTGTTCAATTCGTTCTGGAATGATTTAAATTGGGACCAAAAACAGTCTTACGTTATCTCTCTTGTTACCAGAGAAATAATTCCTCGAAAAGAAAATTTCAGTAAATCGCGACGAAATTATACTTTTCAGTATTATCTTATAGTTAATAATAAAAGATTATTAGTATGTAAAAAAATGTTCCTGACTACTTTAGGTTTAGGTGAGTTTCAAGTTTTAAATTGGGTAAAAAAAACTGATGATAATTGTTTTTTGAAAAAAAACAAATCACAGAGTACAAGAAAAAACTCAAAACTAATTAAAGGAAAGATATCACATGTAGAAGACTTTTTAAATAAACTACCTAAGATGGAGTCACACTACTGTCGAAAAGATACTTCGAAATTATATCTGGATAATTTATACAAGTCTGCTCAAGATGTTTTTCGTGATTTTTTGAAATCTATGAAAGAGCTGAAGATTCCAGATAATGAAGTACCTAGTTATGGGTTTTTACTTAAAAAAATGCAATCGATGAACATTGACATTTTTCAACCTCGAAAAGACTTTTGCGATACTTGCTTTGCTTTTAAGAATAAAAATATATCTACAGAGGAGTATAATAACCATGTAAAAGAAAAAGGTCGTGCTCGGGGTGAAAAAGATAATGATAAAATAAAGGCTATTGCTGGAGAGATCAAGGCATTTACCGTAGATGTTCAAGCTGTTCAGATGATACCACATTTACCTGCAGGTGCCCTTTATTTTAAACAAAAATTGAAGTGTCATCAATTTACAGTGTACAATATAGCAAATGGAGAAGTATTATGCTATGTATGGCATGAGGGTGAAGGTGGCATGGATGGAAACATTTTTGCGTCTTGTCTAATTGATTTTTTAGAAACTGAAGTTGAGCTCACTACGCCGATTGTGTTCTACAGCGACGGTTGCAGTGCCCAGAACCGCAATATCACTATAGCTAACGCCTTATACCAATTCGCTGTAAA
Source organism: Tenthredo livida (assembly GCA_963992785.1). Taxonomy (NCBI): domain Eukaryota; kingdom Metazoa; phylum Arthropoda; class Insecta; order Hymenoptera; family Tenthredinidae; genus Tenthredo; species Tenthredo livida. The sequence continues at coordinate 18,579,446 of OZ023066.1, forward strand.
AAACAACATCGAGATATTTCAAAAATATTTAGTCAAGGGTCACACTCAGATGGAATGTGATTCCGTTCATGCGGCAATAGAAAGACGTAAAAAAGATCGAGAATTATATGCACTTTGTAACTTTGTAAAAATTATTGAAGAATCTAGACTGAAAAAACCGTACAAAGTTAAGTATCTTGATTACAAATTTTTCAAGAAGTACTCTGATTTGAAATTTTTTAAATCAATTCGGTCTGGTAATAAAGCTGGATCACCTACTGTGTTACAGCTGAGAGGATTGAAGTACAGCAAAGATAAATTAATGTTTAAATTATCTTTTGATAATGAATGGGAAAATCTTCCACAACGTTTGAATAGCAAGTATCCTGTCGAAACCGAAGTTAAGGATTTATATTCGGAAGAAATCCCATTGACTAATCAAAAATACAAGGACTTACAATCTCTCAAACCATTATTACCGAAAGACTATCATACTTTTTATGAAAATTTAAAATACGTCCGTGAAAAATAAAAATAACATTTTTTTTACCACTAAATATTATTTATTAGCAGTGATAAAAAATAATATTTTATCATTTTTTAGTTTTATAATTCTTTTTGAAAAGTCAATTAAGGTGATTAAAAGTATTATTGAAACTACGTGATATTAAGGAAGGTACTAGAGTTAAGAAAAATGATTCATCTCACATTGCTATTTGAAAAAAAGTACTATATTGTAGTAATTAACAACTAATATCATTAAAAAGTTTTATAATAATGTTATTTGATTAAGAATAATTTAAAAAGTTGATAATATGTTCTTAAAATAAAATAATGTAAAGAGCTCATTCATGTCTGTACTCTCATTTAAGAATAACGCTATCACGTATGTTACGTTCTTTTCTATGCATCAAACGCGTATTTCAAAAAATAAGTCCAAATATAATGGCAAAATGTTTCTAATACTATACTTATCTTGAAAATTTATCAAGGAATGTAATATTTTTCAGATTAAATAAAAAAAAAATGTATAAAAAAGTTAAAAGTTTATTAAAAGACGTTTTTTGTCTCTCCTGAAAAGTAGTAGTTTGTGAGATACGAGGTTGCGTTAGTAAACCATCGATATAGACATCAAACACCACTACGTAAGGGAGGTATTCAACAACAAGGAACTGGATGTCGAATACCTACCAACAGATCAGATGATCGCTGACGTCCTTACAAAGGGCCTTTTTGGGCCAAGCCATCGAAAATGCACCCAAGGACTCGGGTTAGAAGACATGGGACCGAAACCCACGTTGAGAGGGGGTGTTGTACCATACACTTAAAAGAGGGCACCACAAGTTTCTGGCCCCATATACCTACCTTTTGTCCACTCACATAGCCATCTTGTCTTGACTACCCCTATAGTGTATCAGTATATATTAATAAAATAACAACAAGCACGCATTTTTGTATCGTTTGAATCTATTGATATAATAAAGCATCCGTACGTAAAACTAAAAACTAACAAAAAATCTAAGTTTGTTATTTTTATGAGCAATTAAAATGTATATCGATTTTTTTCGCAAACTTAAGCCATTTTTTGAATTTTCAAAAAAATATGATCGCTTTCCTTATTCAATTCTGAAGATGGAGATTTTTTGAAATTCATGGAGTGATTTTTCTAAGTATTTTTTTTTGCAATTATTTGTCCGGCGCTGCGTCAGGTTGCCACGCCGCGCGCCTCGCTACTACCGCGTCATTTCATGGGTACGTTCCGAATAAACGCCTGGGTGCTCTCGGGTGTGTCTCTATCCTCTCTTCACTCATGACAATAGAGAAAGATATAACATACCCGAGTGCACCCAGGCATTTATTCGGAACGCACCCCATGTATGGAAAGCCGCGCGCAATGCCATTGGCCGAGCCCCGTACGACGCGGTAGTAGCGAGGCGTGCGGCGCTGCAACCTGATGCAACGTCGGACAAATAATTGCAAAAAAAATACTTAGAAAAATCGCTCCATGAATTTCAAAAAATCTCCATCTTCAGAATTGAATAAGGAATGCGATCATATTTTTTTGAAAATTTTAAAAATGGCTCAAGTTTGAGAAAAAAATCGATAAGCCTTTTGATTGCTCATAAAAATAACAAAATTATATTTTTCGAAAAGTTGAAAATTTTTATCGGAAAGTGTCTTTCATCGCCTTTAAAACGCGTTTCTGAACATCTCTCTACGGTGAAGGGGACCCGAGATATTAATTGTCAAAGCTGCCCGCGCGCTACTTTTACAGTAAAATACGATAATTCATAACTAGCGTAACAAATTTTTTTTTTGACCAACGAAAAAATGCGGGTCCACTTTTTTGACGTAGACTTCACGTAGAAAAGTTTGAGTCGATTCAAAAAATACGAGGTCATTTCTCGGCCGATTTGAGGTGGAATTGCCCACAATAAACTTTGGTGATAAACTTGGGTGAATGGAAATATTTCTTGGGACATATCCACCTTAAAAAAATAACCAAAGAGAGGTGTATCTACCCCCCAATAACTGTCAAATACTTTCAGATTAAAATTGATCATTTTAGACGAAGTCTCTCTCATAAACAAAAATATAAATGAATATATTGAACTTCATCTTATCTATTAATGATATCTCATGAAAACTAACCTGCTTGACCTCTGATTTTAACATTATATATGTGCCAATCTTCATTAAGAGGACCCTGTTTCTTTATAGTACAAGAGCCCACGACCAAAACCATGTCTCATCGCACCGAGGATAAAACCATATAAAATCGTAAGATTAGATGACCCTAAACCCGACTAGGGGGGTAGTAACTTTCAGAAATCTTGCAAGGTCGCGGGGGGTGATTTCTGCTGTGTAAAAAAAAAGCCACATTGTCTCATCACAATTTGTCTGATATTGATAATGTACGTAGTTTTTGTTATTTTAATACTAAAAATACTGTTTTCAGACATTTCGCGTCTTGCGTTTGACCTGTGCGCATTTTTGAGGATGTCAAAAAATGTAGCCGACCTGTCTCATAGCAATTCGGTTCAACTTTGTTTTAAATCTTTTGTACTCTCTAAAATTTTTGGAGTGATTAATTCACTCCAAGCATGGAGTGACCAAGTGATTAACTCTACTTGGAGTGATTATCCACTCCTATAGAGTGAAAATACACACTTTTTCGCAAAGAGTGAATATTTCGACTCTAATGTATGGAGTGATTAATTTTTCGCTCCAACCGTCACTCTGGGCAAGAGCGAAATCGCGAATTACCGCCGCGCATCGGCGGCAAATTGTACGCGCAGCCCCTATCGAGGCTTCTCCCGCCGCGTCAAACACTCGACCAGCGTGGCGTCAACATATTCGTGAACACATTTTTATACTATTTCGGCCAAAGTAGGTAAGTAGTTATCATGACGAAAATGATTAATCATGCCTTCATTTGCTGCGTGTAATTATTTATCATGTGCCATGCCGTATTATAACAGTTATTCAAGCTCGTAATTGTGTTTTTAAAGTGAGGTTATGTAACTTGAGATTTGTGAAGGCTTGGATAAACTCGGTTCACCGGTTCGTCTGAAAAATATTACTTGCACTCTAGATATTTTCATAATTCTAATGGAAACCTTCAACCCACCAACGAAAGATACTAATTCTACAACTTCTGGGTAGACTGGTAATGACGATCCACTCCAATATAGACGTAGTATTTCACTCTACGTAGGGTTAAATTCCCACTCCTAACGAGTGAAGCATCACCTCACTATTCATAAAATTATGCTCCAAAATAGTGAAAATGTCACTCTAAAAGAGTGAAGGTGTCACTCTAAAAGAGTGAAAATTTCACTTTAAAAGAGTGATTCTTTTCACTCTTTAAGACTGAGCGATTATTCACTCTTCAATAAGAGTGAAATTTCGCTCTACTTGGATTTGCGCTGTTTTCAGTAACGCTTGGAGTGAGTTTTCACTCTATTGGAGTGAATTTTCACTCCACAAATTTTAGAGAGTAGGATACCATTCTGTGTGCTACAAAAATTTTACGGCCGTGAAGATACCAAAGGATTATACTGTTTCTCAGGAGAATGTCGTTGATAGTTCGACGGCAGCCGACGCGGTCATTGAAACCGACAATTTTGATCATGAAGAGTCGATTGTTGAAGAGGATACATTCAACTGTATTATTTGCGGTAAGTCTCGCATATCCGTGAAAGGGCGTGTGATACGTTTGACAAAGGGAACCGAGCCTTTTGCGAAATATATCGAGAACGTCGCCACTGAGTATAACAACGTAGACATGCTTGTGAAAATTCGAAATCGAACAGATATCGGCAATATTTTTTATCACGCTACTTGCAAAACAAAGTTTGCATGGCATTGTAAACAAAATTTGGAGAAGAGAGACGAAAGTTTTTGGCATAAACAACGACAATTTCATACTGCTGCATATGCTAAAATTTGCATATTCATTCGTGAATGCGTTGTTGAGAACTGCGAATGCCTATTCTATTCTTTTGTAACGGAGAGATATATTCAATTATTACTCGAACAGTACGAGCACACCTCTATCCCCGGAGAGCCAGATTCTTTTAAAACGCGTAATTTGGAAAAGAAATTATTAGCAACGTTTCACGAAGAAATAAAAATAATTTATTCGGACAATGAAAAATATATTGCTCCATACGCGGGTCAGATAATCAGTAATCTTGAATTTTTCAAGAATATGGGGAGAAGGCAAGCGATCTATAATGTTGGTAAAATGATCTGGCAAGAGATTATATACATGGGCAAGACTAAATTACCAGAAGATATAACCGTGCAAGATCTGATCCGAGGTGAATGCGATTCTGTACCACAGTTGTTATCCTATCTCCTGGAATGTATTGTTTGCAGCGACGATAAAAGCATCAGTCAAACTCGTCATGATTCGAAAAAATCCGCGCGCGAATTAAAAATGTTCTCACTCGGTCAGGACATTATTTATGCGGTTTCAAACGGACGTGTTAAAACTTCGAAGCATGTAACTCTAGGCATGGCGTTGAAAAGTCTTTCAAGCAGCAGAAAAATTGTTGAGCTCGTAAACAAATACGGTCACTGCTGCAGCTATAATGTTATTGAAGGACTCGAAACCGAATTAACATTCACATCAACGAACCAAAAAATTATGCCCTGAAGATATAATACCTACCGATGATTTATGTACTGGGATTGCCTTTGATAACTTCGATAGATTTGTAGAAACTCTCACTGGAAAGGATACTCTACACGATACTGTAGGGATAATTTATCAAAACATACCCGATGATACAAATATCGCTGGTACAACCGAAGCTTCGTCACAAACCGATGATACTGATAACGCAATGGACACGGATGATTCAGTTGCTTCGAACGATGAGACGCCGCGAGTTCGAAAGAGAAGAAGAAGATGTTTCGATGCAATTATCAACGAAATCGAGCCTTATAAGAAGAAACCAAAAATTGATTCCAGTTTCGCAACTCCTAGCATTACTCAACTGTCAATAAAACCCGAAGTTTTGCAAACGTGGAGAAATGTGGATTTAGCCTGGCTACTCTCGCACAAACTGAAAATTTCTGACACTCCTATGTGGACTGGGTATAACAGCCTCATAATTGAAGACAACTCTCCTTTGCAGAAAGTATCGTATTTGAGACCGATCAATGCATCACCCACGGATAATTCTGTGGTATACCTTACTTTGAAAATGGCTCAACAAATAGCTGAAGAGTGCAACTCGAAGTACATGCAAGTGACGTACGATTTAGCGATAGCAAGGATTGCGTTTGGAATTCAATGTCAGGAATCGCCAAAATTCGACAATATTTTTATACATCTCGGAGGATTTCATATAATAATGTCATATTTCAAAGCTATTGGCTCTTTCATTGAGGATTGCGGTATTACCAATGTTATGGTGGACAGTGAAATTTTGGCAAATGGATCGTTGACGGGTTTCATTACGGGTACGAACTTTAACCGATGCAAAAGATTACATCCTCTGATGTCGCTTGCGTTTCAAACACTGCACTTCGAGGCCTTCGTCGACCATGAAAAAATTGAAATCGAGAAATCAGTCGAAGATTTTTTGCTTCAATTTCAAAATAATCGTTCAGCCATGCCTGCAATAGAACACGAAGATGCTCTCAAATTATTCGAAAAATATGATGATTTTACCGAACAAACTTTGCAAGGGAAGTATGGAAAAACCACTCAGTTTTATGCCGTTTATATACAATTAGTCACCTATTATGACATACTGAATAAGAGTATCAGAACAGGTAATCTCGAGATGTATATTTACATTCTTGCGAAAATTGCTATTTTTTTCTTCGCATTCAATCACCAAAATTATTCTCGTTGGTTGGTATATTACGTCTGCAAACTTTGGAGCATAGATGAAACCCATCCAGGACTGCGTCCATCATTAGAACAAGGATCATTCGATGTACGAAGAACAGAGAAACCTTTTTCCAGAATACCTGTTGATTTGACATTAGAACAGACAATTAACGGCGAAGCAGCTCGCAGATTAATCGGAATTATTCACATGACAAATTCTCTGTCTGCAAGGCAACGTTGGGCAATAAATCATAGTTCCCGAGCTCGAATAATTTCACATGTGCTCAAGACCGCTGGAATCGCTAAGAATCAAGATATCACCTCCGAGCTCAAGAGTTCTCGAATTCGAAAGAGTCATCAGCAAGTTGAAAAGTTCACACGAACTTTACAACAGTACATGAATCCTTTCGATAACACTTTAGATAAGGATAAGTTGTATAATATAACAACTGGAGAAGCTGCCCCAGAAAATGTTGCGGACTTTTTACTGAAGGTTGAATCTCGAGGGAAAATTTTGCGAGACAATTTCATTGCTGAGGTGAAGGAAGGACCTGCACGGTTTCAAGAGTCTATCAAAAGGAATCCTGTCATGACTTTCAGTAGCATCAGAAAAAAGAAAAAAGTTCAACTCGGTGGCAAGGTGCAAGAATTGAGGCTCCAACGCGATTTCTTTGGACGTCTTCTAGCGTTGTCGTTGGAAAAGAAAATCAGCATTGAAAAAGTGCTCTGTTATCCGATAACCCCGATGCCGTTATCATTGTGTCACATTGATGGCACAATGAATAAAACCGATAAATCGGCATTGATGCGAGACCTTGAAAAAAGAATTGACAGCACTGAGCCCTAATCGATGGATCTATTGATTATTGATGGTTTCTTCTTATTACACACGTTGAAAGATATTCCGCGAACATTTGGAGATTTATCTAAGAAAATTTTGCACATCATATGCAAGTATGATGTTGCAAGGATAGATCTCGTATTTGATAGATATTTCGTTCCGTCTATCAAGGACACTGAACACGGATTGCGCGAAAACATAAAAGCAACGGATTTTTGCATCTCAGGACCTCAGCAAGTTCGACCTTCTGACTTCGCGAGAGAATTGAAAAATATAAGATTTAAAGAGGTTTTCGTGAAATTTTTAATCAACATCATTCAATTTATTTTGTAGAATTTATTTTAAAAGTCCATTAACTTCAGTTTCACGGTTTCGGGTAAGCTTTTCTTTAATCAATATCTAAGAATTTGAGGGGTGCAGCTCAATGCCGAGAATTCAATACAGTAGAGTCCCGCTTTTGTCAGCCTCACGGGAGGACTGCTGACAGAACCGGGAACGTCTGAGCTCCGCCTAAGGAGGCGTACGAGTCAGCGAACACCAGTGGCGTAGCGAAAGTGAACCAGTGCGCTGGCTTCGTGAATAAGTGAGTCTGCCAAAGCAAGGTTTGTTTACATACATTCCTACACCACTGCCGGAGACTTCGGGCTACGCCTTCGCCTCTCTCTACGTGGCTCGACGCACGAGCGAAGGAGAGCAGCGGTAGTAGAGTGGGAGGTAGGGGAACGTCTAGCTTGACAGAATCGGGGCTGACAAAAGCGGGACTCTACTGTACGTATAAATAATGCAAAAAATTTCGCCAAGTCCATTAAGGGGGTATCCACACCTTTGAATGGGTTAAAATTCTGAAAAAGATATTAATGTTTTACAGCGAATTTGAGAGTCTGATCAAATCCAAAAAAATCATGAAGTTTGGGGAGGGTTTGACCCTCATTATCCATACCTAACATTCAATATTACTTTGAGTCCAATAGTAGTTACGCTCCATATAGAAAAATACCAAATTACTCGGTTGTCGTAAAGAATCAGGAGTATCGTTGGACCAATTCTGGAGTTTTTGGTCTTCAAGTGTTCAGAAGAGGTGCCTCTATCAGATGAACAGACAACTTTTTGATATCGCAAAAATTGCCTGACTCGCTTAGTTTTTACTGAGATTTTTCTGATTCTTTAATTTTTTTTCTATATTTTTTCTATTATCTCAACCAAAAATAGTGATATCAAAAAGTTGTCAGTTCATCTGATAGAGGTTTGGATTCTACAAATTTGAATATCACAAACTCCAGAATCGGTCCAACGATGCTCCTGATTCTTTACGACAACCGGTCAAAATATTCATTCTCCAGAAATCAACTTTCAAACTTTTTTATTTTAATTTTTTTTTTATTTCCTATTTTTCCCAGAGAGGAAAATCTAGTTACAGAAAATCAAGTTTTAAGATTTTGCTTATGACTAATATGCTGGATCCGCAGCTGCTCTCGTATCGATGAGTTATGAGTCGGGTCGAGTCTAGACACATGTGCCAGGCGGAGGTTTGTAGTGAGTTTTGACCCGTTCTGTACAACAACAGTGTCGGTTAGGTGTCCGATGAGGCTGTTAGAAAAATAATGAATTGCTTTAGAAAAAATCTGATCAAAATTGTTCAAAACATAAAAATTCTGTAAAATTTTTGATCTTCAATATTTTTGAGATTCAGAAGATGCTAGCACAATTTTTGTCAATACTAAGAAAATTCTTTCATCTTTCATCAATCATACCTTTATTCTTATAATATTTATTAATTCTTGCAATTAGTATATGGGTGTTTCTTCAGAAATGATGATTTTTTGAGTCTTCCCGGTTTTGTGACTTTAAAATGGTCGGAACGTGAGCGAATAGGTGGGGAATTCCGAAGTCGTGGTAGTTCTCAAATGTTGGAAGAAAAAAGTATGGAAAAAAATCACTTATTGGTTCGAAACAGTGAAAACTAGGTGCTGAATGTCAATACCGTGGCATGTCCTCAATCCAAAATTGAGCTTTCGATTGGTTATTTCTACTCGAAGTGATAGGAGAAGAGTAATGATCAAAATTGAGATAAAAGAACATAATCTGAAAGTAACTTTTTCACATACATTTGGGCACTCAATGATAATTCTAAGTGCATAAGCTAACTTAAAACAGTGTCCCCAGATTTTCCTACTTTTCTCTAAATTTTGATTAAACCGATGGGGCGCTGCTAAGGATGATATAATATGGTATCAGTGGTTGTGTTTTGTCAGAGAGACATCTACTCGAACATTTACACTCGTAGCGGCCGGTCTGAAGGCGATTTATTGATACGTAAGTACTCGAAAATAGGTTGGAATACGTATGTCACGAAATTATGTGTCAATACCGTGGTCACGTTTCCTTATCGTATTAGTAACGATTTCGGAGCAACTGTGGTCGGAAATTCTTCCTTTCACCAGGCCAAAATAACCTTCCTTTGCTAAATATTCTACTTGGAAACAAATCAATGCCTCGTTGGTTTGAAGAGTAATTGTCAATACCGTGGCTGTCAATACCGTGGATATTATATCATATTATATTATTATATTATATTATATCCGCCAATTTTTTCCGAAATTGTCTGGGAGTTAACGGCAACACGTATTTCCATTGAAATTTGCAACCAAAAAACAATTTTTGGCGGGTACGACCTTTTGCCTCTAATTTTCTTGATTTTTTTTCCTTCCAAATGCACCAGTTTTTATTCTCCGACTGAAAAAAGACAAAAATGGCCGATACGACCTTTTGGTTTGAGTTTACGTGATTTCTCCGTGAAACTGGAGTCGGAAGGTCGTATCCGCCGAAAATGGTTTTTTGAGGGAATCTCAATAGATCCACGTGCTTCCATCGATGTCGTGGCGAATCCGTGAGAAAAATAGAAAATGGTGATTTTTCCAATGTCAATTGATATACACGTTATTGTTAATTCTGAAGCAAATCAAGGAAAAAAAAATTATTCGACCTTCTGGCACCAAAATCGAATTTTTTGCGCTTACGGTGCTGTGATTTAATTCTGTAATTGAGGCGGGATACTGCTGCTTTCTTTTTTTGAACTAACTGGAAGTTTAACAAATGTTGTGTATGTAGATGGAATTAATAGAATACTGAACTTTATTAGGAGAAATGGAAAAAACTATTTTTTTGAATAAAAAGATGTAATGACTTTCAAGATTTCTGCATCTGCAAAAATGAAGTTTGGCAAGCTGTAGCTTCCAAACGATACATCCGAGAGCCAAATTGTACTGAGATTTTTTTTTCCTTGTTCGATTATCTAGTTGCGGTATTTTGAACTCTGGTTTTCCATTGATTAGTACTCTGGCTTGAGAAGAAAAAAAACCACTACTAGATAATCGGAAAACAAAACGAAAATCCTAGTAGAATTTCGCTCTTAGATGGATCGTTCCGGAGTTACGTAGTGCCAAAGGACTAATCGATGAAAACTCGGGGTTGGCGTCGATCTTATTAAAAACTAAAAAAAAAAACCGCCACTAGATAATCGAACGAGGGAGGAAAAATCTCAGTAGAATTTTGCCCTCGGATGGATCGTTTGGAAGCTACAGCTCGCCAAAGTTCATTTTTGCAGATGCAGAAATCTTGTAGGTCATAAAGTTGTATAGTTCCTGATCCTTTGACTCTGTAGCTCAATTACTCCTTGAACACCTTTGGGTACCCAAATGTACCCTAAAAACATGTCCAAGTTGGTTCAGTGGGCTCATTTATATTTTGAAAATTCCACGATTGGAAAAATCATCATTTATGAAGAAACGCCCATACGTATTATAGAAATACTCATCTTTTTGGAAATCCAAATGTGTAGTCTCCTGGCATCGATTTCAAACGCACTTTTTGATGGATCATCTTCTTTTGATTCCGAAGTCTCATCTCAGATATATATACCTACACTGTGTTTATCCGATAATGGAAATTACTATTGGTTTGAATTCGTACTGAGAGCACGACAATATTTACAAACAAGTGGACACCTAACCTCGAAAAAACGTAGATCGCAGCCATGTGTTCTGTCAATGATCACAATTTAAAAGAATATTGAAAATTCAATATGTGTAAGAATGATAATGACAAACAATTAAAAGATCACAAAATCAAATTCAAAATCGAAATATATCGAAACCTCATAAAAATAAGCAGTGGTGTTGGCGGTGTTGTACAATACTTATGGCACCAATCTGAGGGTTCGCGCGCCTCGCCGCGGCGCTTTTTCGCAATTTGGCACTGCCATGGCTGTAACTTCTCAAATCCTCTAGATATCTTGACACCCATTCATTTGCAGGTAGACTAGGTCACTAGCATTCCAAATAAATTATAAAAAAAAAAACGATTTTTTGAAAATTCAAAGGTGTAGATACCCCCTTAATGTGATGTGATTATTACCCACAAAAAATACTTTCTCATGCCAAAAGATATATAACAATATTTATTTCGTACAAAAGTTCCTTCCTTGTAAAAAAAAGATACGAAATCAGATGCTACTGCCAAGTACCCACACAACAGCTACTTTTTCTCAGATTGATAATTAGCCCAGAAAATATGAAAAAAAAAAAAAATTTGGAGGTAGTGGTACTTGGCGGGCCTTTTTAGACAATTAAATGTACAACATTAACTGATCGCGAATTTTAACATCCGGTTTCGATTAACGCCGTACAAACTTGAGTTACTATAAAATTTACAGTGATTTGATTATAACAACTTCTAAAGTTGTAGATAATAATATAATAATAATGAGTAGAGCCGTTATGTGTATATTTTTTTTTTTTTTCTGGTCTTGGCGCGAGACTCTACCGAGTCTCTTGATATAAATATTATTCATTCGTGTTAATAATAATCGCAAAATAATGTATATATATGATATATTTTCTTAGATTTAACGAAATGTACAAGTTTTGCGTATTGAAAATCCAAGACTAAAGTTTGTTTACCAAAACTTCGAGAGACAAATAGTTTCGGAGCTACAGAAGATCTTAGTTTTATTCGTCTAGGTCCTCCGCTCCGTAGTTTCAGTAGCCAGGTCCTCCGCTCTGTAGTTATACTTCGAGGGGCTCATATGTAGTTTCGGAGCTACCGACGATCTTAGTCGACCAATCACAAGGCTTATGAGTACCAAGCAGGGCCGGTTCAAGAGTGTTAGTCGAGCAGTGCCTGCGGCGGATCGATTCTTATCGTATTACATTTCAATCCGATTTCTGGATAAGTCTGACGGCGTCGTCTCCTGAAGATGTCTTCGTATGGCATACGCATCCGTTCTCGTCGTCCTGATCCTCGGATTCGTAGTTTGAGTCACCAGGTTTTCGGCTTCGAAGTTCTCGTAGTCCAGATCCTTCGCTTCGTAGTTTCAGTCGTCCAGGTCCTTCGCTTCGTAGTTCTCGTAGTCTAGGTCCTTGTTCTCGTAATTTATTTTATTTTATTTTTTAATTTTTAATTTTTTTTAATTTTTTGTTTATTTTTTTTTTATTCTACATGCGTCAAAATAACCCCATATCGAGCATGTCTTACGGGACAGAAGACTCACATATCTCCCTCGGTCGTGATATGTTATTCGACGCATGCGCAGACACGCGATTTGGTTACTTATCAAACCTAGGGAGTAAAAGTGCGCGTCATAGGCATGATATGAACGCATTACATGAAGCTGTCAGGGAGACAGGCGCGATTTTGATTCGGGTGAAGCTGCCCTCGCTTCGCTCGGTCAGCAAACTTCACCCGAATCAAAATCGCGTACGTCACCCCAACAGCATCGTGTACTAATGCGTTCATATTATCATGCCTATGCGCACGTTTGCTTCTTAGGCTTCATACCTAACCAAATCGCGTGAAAGCGCATGCGACGACTACATATCACGGCCGAATGAGATATGTGAGTCTTCTCTCTCGTAAAACACGCTTGAAATCGGGTTAGTTTGATGCATGTATGAGAAAAAATATCGTATGTCGTTCGGGAGAGAGGCGCGATTTTGATTCGGGTGAAGTTGCCCTCGCTTCGCTCGCGCAGCAAACTTCACCCTCATCAAAATCGCTCACCTCTCTCCCTAACAGCATAATCTACTATTTTAATTTTTTTTAATTTTTTTTTTGTATCTGTTTTTTTTTTTTTGCTGTTTCTCGTATACTTGTCTAAAAAGGCCCGCCAAGTACCACTACCGCCAAATTTTTTTTTTTTTTTTTTTCATATTTTCTGGGCTAATTATCAATCTGAGAAAAAGTAGCTGTTGTGTGGGTACTTGGCAGTAGCATCTGATTTCGTATCTTTTTTTTACAAGGAAGGAACTTTTGTACGAAATAAATATTGTTATATATCTTTTGGCATGAGAAAGTATTTTTTGTGCTAATAATCACATCACATTAATGGACTTAGCGAAATTTTTTGCACCGGAGGTGCTTTTTATGGGGATATCAGTGCTTTTTGTAGATTTTGGTGATTTAGCACGAGAATGTATTTTTTGTGCAGGGTAATAATCACATTAATGTACTTTGCGATTTTTTTTTGCACCGGAGGGGCTTCTTTTGGAGATATCACTATCTTTTGTAGATCTTGATGATTTAACTAAATCATTCTCATTCGTGATGAATTGCATAAATCGTCCGACCACTATCAATGTGGAAGGTGTATACACATAATCCGTGGCATTCGTTGCCGTGGCGTTCTATTGTCTACTAGATCCCTCAAAAGTCAATCGCCGTTAGGAGACCAGCAATCTCTTCATATCCGCAACGTGTAACCCTGCGTGCAGCCCTCCTCCTTTCTCATCCGGGCTTGGGACCGGCAATGGCGGAGTTCCTTGCACGCAGGGTTATAGTTGCTGCTCATAAAATACTTCGAACATTCGATTATATGACTATATTTCCGTAACTTTCTATCTATCTATCTATAAGGATTCAGGTCCGCTGTAAAAAGAATATGTATGGGGCATTCCATGCCAACTCGACCTGCCGCCAACCCTCACCATCTTCGATTTTGCTCTAGAATTAGAATAATGTTGAGGGTGTCGAAAAATGAACTTCCGAATTATTTCAGATTTTTTCGATCACTGGTCTAGGAGTTGCCTTATATTTATACTAATTTGTATCTCAACATATTTAAGTCCTACAAAAAAATCAATTGAACAAAAAACCTTCGAAATATTCTCAAATAGAAGAAAACATTTTTTGGTAAATTTTTCAGCTACCAGAAATGCATTTTTTTCGCGAAAATAGTATAAAATCGAGATTTTGGCGGCGATGGACATGATCGATTTTCATGAAATTTTTATCACAAATTCCTTGTCAAATTACAAACATTTTGACACATTGCGGAAAGTGGGGAGATTTCTAGTTTGGATGCTACAATCGATTGAATGTCGAGGAAACGTGAAATGCGGTAGTAGTAAACTAAATGCACTAAGGAAAACATGAACTATTTATTTATTTACTTAACAAAATCAAAACAGAAGTGTACGTATTGCAAACACAATTTTCGATCTATCATGTTGTTAAAATATTATCATAGCTCGTAACGTGCTTCATTTAGAGACGGTTCAATGTCTGAACCACCCTAAATGATTGGTTCATACATTGAACCGTTTTCAAATCAAACACGCTACGAGCTATAATATAATTTTATAATAAACATTATAATATTTGTACTGGAGGTGTGAAGTATTTAATTTATTCTAACAATTACCAAAAAAATACAGTATTTAGAGTCATATATATGAATTTTATAATCGCAATTGCCTCTGATGTTACAGTAGAAATTACCAAACGGTCCCTCACTTAGCCGGTTTTTTCTTGAAGACTTCATGTACTTCGCTAAGTTTTGACTCTGAGTACAGTTTTGTAATGATAGTGCTTATGCCGTTACGTGAAGGTATGAAACAATGCTGTTTCTGTGTGCTTGGTATAGCCCTCGCACTTTCAAATCGCGGAGCCAATGACTCTTTTGCTAGGTTGTAATCCGCAACACTGGAAAATCTTTTTGCTATCGCCGGTAATATTCCAGGCCCACAGGCCCATTTAAACAACTGACTCGGCGTCAGAATTTGGTGCTGTTGTAAGCTGGTTATCGCAGCCGATCTTTTCAAAACTCCCCCTAATCCATCGCATGGCCCTTTACCGTGTGAAGTCGCATAAAAGTGCCACTCTGCAGGAATCGAGAAGTCCTGTTCGTGGAACCACAAGTTTATGAAATTTTTGTAATTTTTAAATTGTTGAGGGGGGGCCCCATCTGAGAAGTAAAAAATACGGCTCGGCATCCCTATTTCAGATTGAATGAAATCAACCACTATTCGTGTGAAGACGTGAACAGAAACTGAATCGTGATTGAGGCAGTCTGAAATCACAACTAGACTCTTGTGCATTAATTCATCGTTAAGTTTGTAGTAAATTACAACAGTATAAACGGTCGCCTGGTCATTGTTCCAATGAAATCCGGGCGCAGCGTTTTGAGCTATGAATGCGTAATTCTCCGCGAAATCCACAATTACAAGGAATTCAGCTTCTGCTAAATTCTCTTTCAGCGATTTGAAGAAAAGCGATTGTTTTTTAGCAATAAAAGAATGTTGCTGAAGATCTTTTGCTTGCTTGCAAAATGCATCAACAAACTCATTTGCATCCACAACATAAGTTTGAAGCGTGGTACGGGGTCTCAAAACCCATTGGGTAAATGTGACGTTTTCGATGGCGTTCTCATCCAAGACATTGAGCAGAGTCTCTTTCAATAGTTGGTCACCCGGGCAATATTCGCAACGTGATAAGTAACAGCGTGGTTCAGGCACGGCGCATAATAACATCGACACACAGTCTTCGTATTTCGCTAAAGGAAGTGCCGAATTTTCGGTCAGTTTCTTCAAATTACAAGCTGGAATGCATGAGAATAGGCGATTAAAGCATCGTGTTATAAAACGCCGACAAAATATTCAGCCAAGCCTTTGGATTACCTACATTTCAATATTTCAATTGAAAATACAGTCCGACCTCTCAATAGTGCCTCTCTCAATAGTTCCGCTTCCCCAGTTTGATGTGTGAACTGCTTCCCCCACTACTCAGACGAGTATCCACGAGCTCGGATTTCGTATACCTACCCCGCAATAGTTCCGTCAGCCGAAACTCTATTTCATACGTACTTCGAAGCATAAGAGCAGCATTTATAATCAATGTAGTTTGTTTTGAATCTTGGGTATGTAGCAACGAAGGAAGTACGCAAGGCAAAGTCATATACACTATAGCACCTGTATGACGGATGTGTCACGAGCAGGCTGTGTGAGTTTATTGCATATTGCGGCCTTGTATATGTGCGTATTATTTTTATTAAGTAATTAATTAAACTGTTAATTAATTAGTTAACATTTTTTTTATCCCAGGGTATTTATTTTAAATAATTTATCTGATGAGAAAAATTAACGGACGATCCGGGAATCGAACCCAGGATCCGTTAATTTTTCTCATCAGATAAATTATTTAAAATAAATACCCTGGGATAAAAAAAATGTTAACTAATTAATTAACAGTTTAATTAATTACTTAATAAAAATAATACGCACATATACAAGGCCGCAATATGCAATAAACTCACACAGCCTGCTCGTGACACATCCGTCATACGGGTGCTATAGTGTATATGACTTTGCCTTGCGTACTTCCTTCGTTGCTACATACCCAAGATTCAAAACAAACTACACATATATACTGAGCACAAGAATATCAAAAGATGAGAAAGATTGCGGTGATTCGTGGGCGAGCTAGGTGGTCTCGGGTGTAAGTCCCCGGATAGGCTTCCGTAGATCCTGGGTTCGATTCCCGGATCGTCCGTTAATTTTTCTCATCAGATAAATTATTTAAATTTATAATCAATGTTTATTGAATTAAACACACGGAATTCTGTATTCAGTTTTAATTATAAATTGTCTTAGTCTGCATTTATTCAATACGGATTTATTTTATACGTATGTAATATACGGAATTCATTCAATGCGTATGTAAATATCTTAGTACAAGTTATTAAGTATAGCTTATAAACACCGATTTAACATGAGCATTTAGTATTTTAGAATAGTAGGTACTTACAGTCTCTAGTAATCAAAACAGTTAGTATCTTTGTAAAGCAAACGAAGTCTAGGCGCCAGCTTACATTGTCATAAATCAAATGCGTGAAGCGGTCGGAACTAGTCGGAACTATTGAAAGGTAAGTGCACAAGTCTCGCTGGCGAGCGCAGAGGCACATGGTGGGGGAACACCGATTCGAGGAAAAACTCTTCCCCTCTCATCCCTGCCCAGAACTATCGAGAGGTCGGACTGTATATTACGTACGTTTGAGGATGAACTTTTCTTACCCGATATCATCAATTTCATATTTTGATGAAAAGGACACACGCAGACTGTATGGGTCCCACTGGCACCTGCCAATATACAGTGCTTTGGTCTCAACGAAGCGAACATAGAAAAGCCGATTTTCACATCAGAATTATCCACTTTAAACTGCTCGTACAATTCTTTTAAGTTGCACAATACCAACTTCTTTTGGCAATGAATTTTTTGACCGTGACTGTCACGAATAGAAATGAAATCTTTCATTCCAGGTAAGGTTACACTGACTTGATCATCTTCGTAAAATTGGATAACTTTCGTTCTAATTTCGACAGAAAGAGGTCTTCCTGCAAACAGAATAATGAATTTTCTTTTTCTTGAGAAGATATTATCACAGAATATGGGTAATTTTATCCAATATTCACGGACGTTGGTCTTCACTATTGTTGTATATTATTTCAGACACATGAATTCACGTCACTTATGAGGATTATATGTTGGACTTACCAAGTTTCATGTCAGGTGTCACTAAAATTCCTTTCTCTTTGCGTAGTTTTCTCGCTGCCTTGACCATGTATTGCGATGTTCCAAACTCTTCTGCAACTCTAACATTGCTCTAACTGAGTGGTAGAAGTGTAAGTATTTGAATGCGTTCGCTTTTTGTTGCAGAAGAGGAGTTGAACTTTTCCTTGAGCTTGGATACCATTTCAGCAAACTCATTTGTTGCCATTTTAGTGGAACTAGGTCGACTATCACATGAGGGTACTAGAACAGGCATTCCCAACGACCTTCTCAAAAAGTTTGTCGTCTTATCAATTTTGGCCTCTGCCCAGTTTGTCTGTTTTAATTTCTTTTTCGGAACTGGAGATTGATCCAACATTGCCAATGCATGATTGACAACTGGAAGGCCCAACTCGGATTTTAAACTTGTGAGTTCATTCGCTTCGCTTACCATCGTTTCTCGACTTGATTCTGGTGTCAAAGTATAATCATCGCGATTCGATGAAGCATACTGTAATGGACAGGAGAAATGACTGTACACTTGTTTCTGGATCAGAGTATCCACAGAGACTGGGGATGACGTTTATTGTTCTATCGTCGTACATGCTAGGAGAGCAGGGCCGTACATAGTGGTCAGGGACGTACCTAGTCTCCTTACACATACTTTTGACGAATAACTGACAGTATAGCTTGTTGACGTATATCTACCTTATTAGAAGTAGGCTGTTGGGTAACTGAAAAAAGAAAGAATTTCACAGTATTTTGAAGCGTTTTTCACTTCTAACTTTGTTTTCATCATTGTGAAACGTATTCGAGTGAAAATCGAAGTGATTTGAGATGAAATGATCAGTGAATGAAATACAAGATGCCACGTGTTTGGCTGATTAACCTAACGCAGATCATGTTGACTGCAACGCGAATATGTCTATTCATTGATCACTCGCTCTTTTGTGTTAGTTTACGTTATTTTATCCGATCACTCAATTTTGTACCTAATTGATGGTGTACGCATACATCGATTACGTGTACTATTTTTTTTATTTTACCATCATCCTCTTGCATACGCCGTCTGTAGTTTTCCAGTTCTGCCCGACAGTCGCGACAAAGCTTACTCGATACAAACTGCGGGAATTCGCTTATAATTTTTGCTGCGGCTTTTCGTAATCCTTTGCGTATGACGTGACGAGTCAGTTCGAATGGGTTGCAGCATCGATCTCTGAATGGATTCATATTTTATCTTCACTTGACCGTCACGGATCTTTGTAAACACACAAATTGAAACTTCATCACATATCGACACCAGAAAGTAACAAACGGACTCGTTAATTCATTCTTTGGAATCAACGGTTTCGTCGTTTGACGATTTTATTCACTCTCATTCTACTAACTGAGAGCTCAATACACGTAAATCCTACCCAGAAATAAATAAAATACAATAAAATAAAATAAAATACAGAACCAATACAAAATAAAATTAACAGCCCGTACAGTAAGATGACGAATACGGAGAATAAATAAGTTTGTACTTACCTATGTACGCGAAGTTTCGAACACACACACACCCAATGATAGTCTGGGTGATACTGACAAGTTCGAACACGAAGCACGGTCATTCGGAGTAAATAAAGCGCGAGTGCTGCCCTTGCCGCGTATCACTAACTTTAATCAGTCGCGTAGCTGGCTTTAGCTGCGGTTTCTCGACATTCAATCGATTGTAGCATCCAAACTAGAAATCTCCCCACTTTCCGCAATGTGTCAAAATGTTTGTAATTTGACAAGGAATTTGTGATAAAAATTTCATGAAAATCGATCATGTCCATCGCCGCCAAAATCTCGATTTTATACTATTTTCGCGAAAAAAATGCATTTCTGGTAGCTGAAAAATTTACCAAAAAATGTTTTCTTCTATTTGAGAATATTTCGAAGGTTTTTTGTTCAATTGATTTTTTTGTAGGACTTAAATATGTTGAGATACAAATTAGTATAAATATAAGGCAACTCCTAGACCAGTGATCGAAAAAATCTGAAATAATTCGGAAGTTCATTTTTCGACACCCTCAACATTATTCTAATTCTAGAGCAAAATCGAAGATGGTGAGGGTTGGCGGCAGGTCGAGTTGGCATGGAATGCCCCGTATGCGTTCCTTGCGTTTTTGCTTCATTTTTGCTTTGTAATTTCATAATCATTGACATGTTGCCATTCAGAAGTTCCATCTCGTAGCATGCAAGTATAATGACCTTCTTGAATCTTCGGACCGTGATGGAATATTCCACTAATGACTTTATATTTTTTCGCGCAAAGTAAGGGTCTATCCATAGGAACTGCTTTGATATTGTAATTCGTTATTTTCGTAATCTGCCCATCCTGTACGGAAGTCAATCGGAACTGTACAATTAAACAACTGCTTGCCGATGATACATCAGTTTTCATGAAAATATTTTTTGACCTGCAACTATCACAGGACAATTCATTGATAGTTTGCCATCGCGAAAAATTGTAATTAAACTGTTAATTTTTTTTACCTTGTGCGGGTAAAACGAGCAACAAAATGTAACCGACTTCCGTTGTTGTGCTGGTGTAACCACAGTCATTGCAACGCCTTATAGAGGTTAACTCGTGTTTTACGACATTCCTTAGGTCATCGTATTTCCAGAGTATACTGTTTAAAAATTCTGGCGCATCCTGCTGAACATCCAATGTGAACTCTTTACCCGCAAGTTTTCTAGCTTGAAAAACATTTCCTGGTGACTGTAAGTTGATGTAATTTTCAAGTAAGGTTTTCATGACGTCGTTATTTTGTTGATTCAACAAACAGTTTCTAATAGGTGTACAATGAAATAAACACTGTATTGTAGCGTTAGCGAAACAAGAAACACCATCTGTGTTCTGAAGGTCTTTTATTCACCACGTGCCGTTGTATGTTTTACCTTCAATTGGTTCCCGACATAAAGACACATTTTTTGACACAGACCATCTGCGATCTTGTACTTTTCGTGAGCGTATGCCCGGAACCGTCATCGCCGTGAGATCTGGTCGATATTGTTTTCTCAACCTATTGTATTCCAAGATAGCAGACTCGTCCGCTAATACCGCATGCGGATCGTAATTAATCAAATGGAGTCCTTCTAATGAAGTTACCCGTGAGAGGGCAACGTACACTTGTCCGCTCGCAAATATAGAATTACCCGCATCAATCACGGCATTCTTTAAACTAAGATCCTGACTTTTATGTATCGTAATTCCATAGCTGAGGCAAATTGGAAACTGTCTTCGTCTGACAAAAGCCCCTTCCATAGCCTGAAACTTTACGTCGACGCGCTCTATAACATGTTCAACGCCTGTCGCTAAGGTAACTCGTACTGCTTCTACATCACTCGTATCAACAGCTCGCGATACCGCGGTGATTTTACCAATCGTGCCATTCACAAGTCCTAAGGTAACATCAATATTTCGTCTAATCATTACTTTTGCACCAATTTTAACAGTAATTAATTTCGCAAGGCCGGCAGTTCGAGAACAATCCTCGTCCGCCATATCCAAAATTTTGTGTACTTTTTTCTTTACGTAGCGCGGGCACTCAACTGTATCATGAGCTATCAATTCTATCTCTTCGCATCGTATTTCGCCCAACATTGCTTCATTGAGAACAGCACACATCCGAATCGTGGGAAGTAGACAAACTGCATCGTTCGGTAAGCTATTTATGTAATCACAGAGTTCACGTACCCTTTCACTAAAAGTTGAAGTTGTGAAATTTGCAAAGCGGACCCTCCGCGATGCTAAGATCTCTGTGTCCGAATCTGTAGTGACTCCAAGGCGGATTCTCGATAGCATTTCACGATAGGATTGATCGTTTTTTTGTCTCATGTTAATCGTCAATTTGCTCCACAGATCAACACTTCCCATCGAGCCTAGAAGTTTATTCGAAACTTTGCTGGATAGTTTCATGAACGCCGGGTCTTCGCGAACAGGTGGGAGTTGTAACAAATCGCCGAACAGGAGTATATGCTTTTTGCCGAACCAACCATCTTCGCAGTCGGTGGTATCGAATATTTCACTTAATCGAAGATGTATGTACACTAAACGTAATGGATTCTGAGCCGGATGGTGTTCGACAATCGAAGAAACAGCCAATCGGCGCTCTGGATTTTTGTAGTCCAGAACGCTGATTGGCTGTTTCACCTATCTAGATTACACATCCGGCTCAGAATCCATTACGTTTAGTGTACATGAACGTCACATTCGAAATCATGGAGACCTCATCGATGATAATGAGTGCAACATTTCTAAGCTGCTCTCGAATTACTTTCAAGGCTGCGTCAGAGAGTTGTTTGTATTTAGGAGTGCCCCCGTGTTCAACAGGCAGTTGAAACAGCCTATGAATAGTCAAACCATTTACATTGAATGCTGCTATTCTAGTTGGTGCTGTTACGGCGGTATCTTTACCACTATATTGCTTGATCGATCATACGAGCGCTTCGATAAGATGACTCTTACCAGTTCCACCCGCTCCGCTAACGTAATGTCGGATAATTCTATCGTTTGAACTCACGGCAGCCATAGTTGTATCGAATACTCGTTTCTGATCAAGATTCAAACTTGCAATTTTTTGCGAACCGTTTACCGTGTGTAACTCTTGGACACAGGCTTGAAAGTCCTGCATCGCTCCTTCTGCTTCAATTGGTCCACAGCCTAATGGTACCAGATCAGAAGTATCGCTCTGTTGAGATTGAGCAGCTTCTGTCGAACGTTTCTCGATTATGTCTTTGATATGTTCAATACCTTTCTGTATTTCTGTTATGCGTTCGTGATACCGTAACGCATCTTCGAGCTCCAGTCGGACGGATTCGAAAGCTTCTGCGTACGTATCGCATCCATTTCGCAGCTCATCTGT
Organism: Tenthredo livida; assembly: GCA_963992785.1. Taxonomy (NCBI): domain Eukaryota; kingdom Metazoa; phylum Arthropoda; class Insecta; order Hymenoptera; family Tenthredinidae; genus Tenthredo; species Tenthredo livida. The sequence continues at coordinate 18,602,331 of OZ023066.1, forward strand.
ATCTCTCCATGGTTTGAAGAGTAACAGTAGCGCGAAGTAATATCGTTCAGGCTGATTGTCGACATTATTTTTATAGTGATTGATGAGGTGACCACGTTTCCTCTTTATCAAGTATAAAGATTTTCCTATCTTATAATATTCAACGCCTTGTACTTTAGGTTCGACTCTAGTTACCTCGTACCATTTCACGAAGTCGTACAGATTTGTTGCTTCCAATTCCTGCGGGCGAGCTGGATAATGTGTATCGACTACTGAATCACAAAAAATATCAGTAGAATCTGCATCAAGGGATTCTATTTCGATGCGAGTTTTTACTTTTCTGTTTCTAATTATATTCACATCTATCCATTTAATTGTCGTTTGCGGATCTGTGCCGTGCAACTGAATCCCTATCAATGTATCAGCCGCCTCTAGCGCTCCACATTCTCTGTGATTCAACATACGTTGAGCGAAACTCCACAAACGACTGCAAAGCGATTTTGTCGAGTTAATTGCCGCGAAGTCTTCATCCGTATTGCTTTTCTCACATTTTGACAGATACTTGGTGATATGCCACATGAGTATTGCGGAAATCTCGCCAATGAACTGTATATCCATATTACCCTCCCAAGCACTGAGAATTGCTGGGTTGTAATCATTGATATTAATCTCATTTTGATTACGAGGTAGATCGTACAGCCTACTTCTGGACTTGAGTTTCCGCCTGCCAATGATTGAAACAGCCACATCTCTAATTACGATATTATCTGTCGTGGGACGCGGAAACCCAAATCGACATACTCTGGACGAACCACCATGTTTATTTTTCCTACTCCGCAAACAGTAGGAATTGTGCTTATGCCGTTGATGTGTATTCACTCGACGATACAACTCTGGCGAAACATATTTCGGTGGCATTCTGCAAGTCACATATTTCATAATGAAATTCGAAATTTCTTCGTTCGTAGATTTTCCAATCACGGGAGCATCTTTGATCCAAATTAATAGGTGAAAATGCTGCATTCCCCTGCCTTGATATTCGCGCCTCCAGAAATAATGGGTCACCTCTCCGATTGTGTTATCGGGAGAGCATATGAAATCGAGCATAGCATGAAACTTATTGTCAATAAATCTCGAGGCAGACACTGGGTCAGCCGCAATCAATTGACTCGGCGACATCTTAGCAGCAGCAGGGCCACCCACTTCGCGAAGGTATTCCGTCATGTCAGACCATAACCATTCGCTTGGACTCAGTGTGAGGAACCACGTAGCCGGACCATAATGATGCATCATACAAGATACATCATTTCTTGGTCGACTCCAATATTGCTCTGTGTTACGCAGCCTTGCAAATATCGCGTTCAAATTCCCTTCCAATTCCTCTCTAGACAGCTTTTCGAGATAACTCGCTGCCGTGAAACGTTCACGTGGATTGGTGATATTTAGTTTGTAATATATTCCGCTACGCAATTGGCGAATATTTGCGTCATTCAATAGGTAGAATAAGTATTGTTGATCTAGACGGTATTGTGAATGCTTTGAAATGAGTCTTGATTTAATAAATTCGGCATGCGTTAGACGCGTAGACCTATCCGCCTGCTGACCATTCCGACCATACGGGTACAAATGCGGAAAGCATAGTTCATCTAGAGTTTTATGACGGTTATCTAACGGTATGTCGTTGATTTTCAACATTTGGTACAGATCTGTCGCAGTTTCATTAGGTCTTTTTGCATACATAGGATGGATCGTGAATTGTTCGTAATTCGTAAATTTCATCCGATTGCGAAACTTGCGTCAATAGGGCTCCACGCCTGTTTTCATTCATGTTATGTTGACCTTCGCATTTCTCTAAGTTGTCATATTCATTATTTTCACTTCGAATCACCGTTTCTATGTTATCAAGACCTTTTATCTCCTTTGAGTTATCATCTTCGTTATTTTCATTTTCAATTTCTTCGTTCTCTACTTGAAATTCGGTGTCTTTCAGATTAGCCAACAGGGCCTGAGCCGACTCTGGCAACCTGATGTCAGAATAGTGAGGATTGTTCGTCTTGAGCCACATCAACGCGTCCCATACTTTATGTATGTTTACCAGTTGTTCCCATACTAATTTTGATTTCGTTGGAATTCCGCGAACTAATATATATAGCTCGTGGTCGAGATTAATCGGATCTGTAGAGTGGCAAATTTTCTGTAAAGTTTCTTCCATAGGCAGTGGCAAATGAAACGTCCTACCCTTTACTTTTTGTACCATTTCTCCGTGAGGTAAATTTTTATTTGCCACGGTACCCATTTTCTGAACAGTTTGAAATGCTTTAGCTCGCTGTATTAGAATACGTTCGTAATCATTCAAGGATGATATGATTTCCGGTACCGATTCAGTGATAAGATTGTTTAGAATGCATCGAGGTGGCATGATATTTTGTCGAAGCTTCGGAAGAAAATAGTTACATACATATTCGCAATCACTACCTTCAGAGTCGACGTGTTCCATCAAATCTGTCGAAACTTTAGTCGTGATTTTTTTTCTGAACTTATTGATGTTTGTAATCTCTCTCTTAAAACACAGTTTTTCGCAAGAGACACAGACCGAACGGGGTATATCCATCGAGCGTTTCGTCAAAGCCTGGAATGCACTTGCATACTTCTTTCTAATTTTGTCTTCGTTCAGATCAATGTCACCAGTGACATTATTTTCCACCTTATTAGCGTTTTGCTGAGCAGTTTCTGAAATTTGTTCTAGTTTTGCGAGATCACCGTCGTTTAAGGCTTTGTCGATAGTCGAAATTCTCGTATAACAATTTCCTAAATTATATACAAGCCTTTGTATATGCCGAACGAATGGGAAATGTGCAGATAAAATTTGCACAGGTAAAAAAATTGATCTGCACGACGCGTCACCCATGTAACAAACCTGAGAATGTCCTAGCTTGCCATTGGCGTGCTTGGCTGTACATTCCAAGCGTATTATGAATTTATGAACATTTTTCAACGTGCAAATTGAAATGATTTTCAAGAATTCAACGTATTTCTCTAGTAATGATGTATCTCTTATTTTACAACTTTGGTCGCAAGACCAACTTGTGCGTTTGCCTTTTCCAGTCTTATCATGATTTTCGACTAACGGCAAAATGTTAGCGGCTTGCCCCTTCGGATTCATCAAAATTGGTTCATAAAATGGAACGTACTAATACGCAACTCCCACAAAGTATGGCTCAGCTGAGGCGATGTGTTTCGAAGAACCACACAGTACGTGTAATTTATCTTCTATATTAGCATTGAAGCATTTTGCAAACTTCGTTAGACAAACCTCTGCTTTTTTCCTCACGCTTTCCAACTTCTTTCTCATGAAGCTTATTTTCAACTCTCTATCACGAATACACCATTTGATAATCGATTCTGCTTTCATTCTTCTAACAACTTCACTTCGCTCATCAATCACGTGCACAATCTTCGCTACATATTTTCCTTTTGATTGTATCAGTACTGAAGTATTCGAACTGCGAATACGTTGATACTTAGCAATAATCTTCTTAGCAGTACTTCCTTTTACCCCCATTTCGTTGTATTTCTTGTTTATACTATATCCCCGTGAAAAAATATTCTGATCAGACCTGATATGACCTGATAAGGCTATATCAACATTTTTTATATATCCATATCTGGTCTGATATGATCTGATATGCCCATATATAAATTTTGATAGGTCCTGATATGGCCTGATATGGCCTGATATGAAAATTGGCCAGATCAGGCCAGATCAGGCCAGATCAAGCCTTATCAACTTGATATGCCCATATCAAGCTTGATATGACTTGATAAGTTCATATATAATTTTTTTATATGTCCTGATATGGCCTGATATAGTCTGATAGGATATGTATATTTTGATGTACTTGTGGGAAAATATTTCTGATCAGGCTTGATATAATTTGATAAGCCTTGATATGGGCATATGTAACAGTTATTTTTGTGTTTCCTTTGTATAAAAATTTTCGTCTCTAGCCTGATCTAGACAGATACGGCCATATCTAGTCTAACATGTTCACATATAGTTCTTTGGTACGGCTTGATCAGTTCTGATATGAGCAATAATACTTTAATATAATGGTTTAGCGGATTTTACGAGAAAAAAATAGGAACAATAAATTTTATATGATCATATATAATCATATATGGGTATTTCTCCACTAACGGGAAATTTTCCTATCGATTTTGTCCACGACCTTTTTTTCTTGAAATCGCTGAGAAAACTTGTTCAGTAAGAGGAGACAGGCGACCTGGACTGTGTGCTGTACAGGGCCGGTTCATTTATCCAGTAATTTCCTTTTTTTTGCGGTCATATGAAAAATGGCTAAAAAATAAAAAATATGAAATTTTCCTGTATTTCTAGGCGCCATCGTTGCATCGAATCACCTATAAGTGGTTGATACGTGGTGGTTTAAGTGGTTGATACGATAGACAACCCAGGGGACTGACGCCCAGGGGACTGACATTTCACGGAACCGGACATTTTATAAATACTAAATAATGTATAAAAAAGCTACTGGTTATATTATTGACCTCCCGTTTTCGACACAATGTTCAATCACACGAAAATATAATTTGAATAAAAAAATTTAACCCTAAAACAACTTACCAGGGGACTGACGCACGAAGGGGTCTCACATACGTCATGCAGTGGCAAAAGCTGAATCGCCACTAAACAAATGCCACTGACGGCTCAACTTTTGTTTCTTTACCTAGAGCACATTTTTCGGGCCCCTTTCAGCACAGGAAGATGGCACTAAGATCCATCAATTGGATTAGAATTGACTTTAAACTTGGGACAGGGGACTGACTCCAATAATCGTGGACAATTTTCGCTCGATCATTTCATACATTTAGTAATATATAAAAAAATCAACTTCTATGCGGATTAGGTACCTACGTTATCATAGTAATTGAACGAATAGAGTAAAAGTCAAGTTTCCTATTACGTAATCATAAAACTCTATCAGTGACGGCGATTTTGCGTTGCGGACACGCCAGGGGACTGACTTTTGGCATGGTTAGAACGAGAAAAAAGCATTTTCTCTCACAACATTTTATGTTTTACATTGTGGCTCAGTTAGAACTAGTGACACATATTCATCTGTGATAAGAATATAACACGAAAAACGATGTTTGTTATGTTGAATTTGCCGTGGACACGGTTTTCCCCGTTAGTGGAGAAATACCCATATAATTAATAATTATGTATAAGTTTATATAATTAAATATAGTTTCATATAGTTATGTATAATGTTTATATAAAATTATATATATTTATATATAAATATGTATAAATATATATAAGTTTATATAATTATATAAAACTATATTAAACTTTATATAACAGCGTATCGCATGGCTTTATATTACGGTATAAAAAATCATACGTTGTTATACATTAAAATATATAATGATTATTGCCATATAATCATATAGTTTTTTTGTCATTACATATAAATACTTACAGTATATGAACGTGAATGGTGACAGATAATCGATGATTGTCAAGTCATCTTTTACTGAGGTGTATATTCTTTCTCTAATTTTGACGCAAAAATGTGCACTTTGTAAATAAATGCATTCAATAAATATTACAATTCGAAAATATTAAGTAAACTTGATCGATTTTAAAACTTAACTTTTATATAGTTATACAAAATTTGTAAAAAAATGAAAAGTCACGCGTTGATCATTGAAGGTATACTTTATATTTATTATCATAGAAAAAGTAAATATATAATTTAAAAATTAAATCACAGAAGAACGTTTCTCCATGATTGTTTTTATGACTTGATTAATTTTCAGGTTCTAATGAAGGAAATGGAAGTTACCAAATATTGAATAATTTTGACATCGTTTTAATTGATAATTGTTACAGAAAATTTTTCTTTGAAAAAATGCACTTCCAGGAGATTAAAAAAATTACTAGTGCATTTTTGTCATGTTTTTTTTTTTTTATTAACATAATTGATAATCAGCATTCATGTAAATTAACTCTGAATTCATCAAATTACTTGAATGCTCATTTAATAAATTTAATTTCGCTAACTCAATTTATATTTCACACAGAATATCATTTAATGATAACTGCGTGTTTGTTGCATTTAATTACCATAAAATTGATAATTAATACGTCAGATGTAGAATTTTGTTCAATAAGAATTGGAATATATGACATTTGTATATTTCATATTCGTTTAAGCACCTAATTTCAATAACAGATCTTGGGTCAGTCGGTAGCGGGCAGTGTTGGCGAGCGCACGGTTCACGGATCGATCCCTGGTGGGGAGTTTTTTTTTTTTTTTTCCTTCTCTGGGCCGATATGTAAATCTAACTATAGATAATCTGATATGCCCATATCAGGTCATATGTAGTCTGATATACTCATATCAAAGCATATATAGTCTGATATGGCCAATTTTTATATCAGGCCATATCAGGTCTGATATGGACAGTTTATATCAGGCCTGATATGGTCTGATCAGAATATTTTTTCACGGGTCGCTTACATCTACGATCGCATGTATCATCCCTATTCAACAGATACCTGCTTCGGCACAAAGCTCGGTGCTTGTCAACGTTCGAACGATAACGTCTACGCATTCTCTCCCGCTGCTTTTCAATACTCGAACTGTAAAGTTTTTGTTTCTTAGATTTATACGCTTCAACATTTGAAGAATAATGCTCGCGTTTCCTATTTCTTTGTGCTGTACGATTTAACTGATATTGTTCGCGCTTTCTAGTTATTTGCTCTACACGATTTGAATCGTAGTGTTCGCGTGCTCTAGTGCGCACCTCATCAGCGTACGAAAGGTAATACTTACGGTTTCTCATCCGTTTCACATCTATTTTGCACTGATTGGACCTTTCGTCACATAGATCACGCGGACATTTGCTTGCTTCAAGCTCATCAGACTTTATTATTTGTTCTGAATTTGTAATCGAAACTCCCACAGTCTCGTCGTTTAACTGTTCGCAATTATTAACGTACGGTGTAACACGATTCATTGATTCTCGACTCAAATTAATTATCGACACTCGTCTTTCCTGACTAAATCCTTGATTACATTCAGTTGTTACATCTAACTGAGTTACCTTACTACAACTAAGCATTTCTGATTGATGTGTAACATCCGTTTCTGAAGTTTTATTTTGAGATCCTACGCGTGATGTGTGCCTAATTATTACAGCTCTTTGTTCAAGCGGGGCGGGACGTGGTTTCTTTTCGTCATTTTTACGCAAATTTACATGCTCAATGCTTGTAGATGACAGTTTACGTTTACAAGTAGAAGTATTCCTGCTTGTGATCTTGCGCTGACTTGCACGAACACGAGGAAATTCATCGATGACGTTATTTTCTAGCAATGTCAATAAATGTGCTCGCATCAAAGGAACGTCATATATTAATCTATCTGGCCTGTGACCATTTGCAAGTGATATTGCAAAGGCGATGGCAAAGACCCCACAATCAGAGAATTTGGGTTGCTCTTGAACTATTGGAAACCGGATTGGCTTGCGATCAAACTGGTAAAAGGGAAACAAATGTCTCAAGTATATTTCGTGATGTGTGTGAAGCGTTTTTGAATTGAATGAATAATATATAAAAATCGACTTCGTATCAAAATAACAGCATACCCAATGGTAATTACCGCCATGTAGTATTTGAATGTGCTTCTCAGTGGGACAAACGGATGCGATAGTTCTTGGCATTTGTATTCGCCATGTCTCACGAGGAGCATATGGCTCGAAATCACCAAGGTGGTAAATTCGTGTCTGAGACATTTAAATCATCAAATTTATTTGTTTTCATTAAAATAATGTAGCACAAATTATTCACATTAACTCATTTAAGCAATTCATCAGAAAAATTTGTTGGAATTTATTCATAGAATATACTTTTTTTCATGTAATACCCCCGAAAAGTCATTCCGGGAACGCGTCCCTAAGTAGTAATCCACGGACAACCACAGCTAGAATACATGGTAAAATTTTTAGTGGGTTATCATATCAAACACTCAAGTACGGTTGACTAGCGTGGTTTTTTGTGAAAATGTGAAAAATATAAGAGGTCAGCATAGTTTTTCTTGAACTTTTGGCACCGTACATCAATTCAGTGTCATTCCGGGAACGCCAATAATTGTAGGAAAAAAACAAGCAAATGCTTTTTGATACGATATTTCTTAAAGATTAATGTGATATGCTTTATATTAACCTTAAATAATCCCGTTTAAGTGGCCAATACTTATTTTACGCGTATCTTTATGTATAAACGTCATTCCGGGAACGGTCATTCCGGGAACGGTCCCGGATGACATGAGTTCTCGGAATAATCATTGGGTTCCCGGAATGATCATTGTATTGTTAATGATGGTTTCAAGTAGTGCGGTCGTCGAAATTGACTAGTTTTTCATAAATTTATTATGGCATAGTCGCCACATTGAGTATTCATCGAATTATTATATTCATAAACGGATGATTTCCCTGACATGTCCAAAAACAAAATACTACCCAAATTATGAACAAATGGCCAGATATCGATTTTTCAGTTTTAATTGCTTTAAATTCTAGAAAAATCTAGTGGATTGGTTCGATTGCAGTGTGCGATGGCTCATTTTATGCAGAAAACTATTTCCTACAAATTCACCGCGGCAGATTATTTTCTCGGTTAATCGGCAATTCAATATGGTTATTTGTTCATTGAAATCTATATACGTGCAGTCTTGTAAAATTGAATATTCACCGCACCAACATGATGAAAAAAAAGTATCATGGTCGGATTATAGAGAATAGTTTCCTGAAGAAAATAAGCCGTCGTAGACTGTAATCGAACCAATCTACTAGATTTTTTTTGGGTATTATTTTATTTTAGGACATGTCAGGGAAATCATCAGTTTATGAATATAATAATTCGATGAATACTCAATGTGGCGACTATGCCGTAATAAATTCATGAAAAACTAGTGATTTTTGACGACCATACTACCTTAACGTCTGTAAAGGCGTTATTATAGAATATTTATTTTGCTTTTGGTGTTTTTTTATGAAAATAATATATTATAATATCGTCATTTCGGGAACGATTCGTCATTTCCGGGAACGCTACTAAAAGTCAATTATTAAGCAAAAATCATTTGTTTTTTCATCAAATCACTGATCAATTGAAAATCTACATTTATTTCTTTGCTTTTATACTAAATTGAATGTCCAAAATTATATAAATATTACTTTTTTAAGCGTTCCCGAAATGCCGGTGGCTCATGACTTGTTTTACATAATTACTTTTTTATTCACGTAACTTTTAATTTCCAGCTTGCCCCGTTTGAATATCAATTAAAGATAAGTTGGTCAATGATTAGAACTGGTTTGCAGAACAAAAATATAATAAATTTTTTCAAGAAATTCCAAACTTGAAATTTACCACCTTGGTGATTTTGAGCCATATGCTGTACAGCTCCGCAAAAGGTACGCGAATCGACTCATATGAAGGTCGGTCAACCACTGTCCTGACGTAATTTTATGTTCAGATTCGTCATCTAAAAACGGGGGAGGGTTGCGCCTTTTTTGCCGCCGTGCTTCTGCGGTTACCGTAATCGCGGGCATGTTAACTATACCCGTGCAGAAATTAGTGAACGGCAGCCGGTCGGGCCGATGTTGGTCTTCGCTATTTATTGAGCGGTCCAAGCTTGGTAAATAACCCTGGCCCATCATTGTTATGTAACGCCGTGCCAGGTTCTACCAACATCGGCCAACCTAATACGCGCCGTGCTTGGCTGCCGTTCCTGGACCAATATTGTAAACTCTGAGTGCCCAATATTATAACATAATAAAAAATAACTTCATTCGTCACGCATTAGATTATATGATCAACTTATGTACCCCACCTGATTGTCAACTAACCCCCCTTTTTTTTTTTTCAACTACGAGGGGATTTGAACCCGGAACGCTCGGTCTTTCATACTACGAATCGCTCGCTCTAGCCACCACGCCAATTCGTCGCATAACTATCGAGACTACTTTTTGTTACTTGTATACATAGCGCGCACATACAATGGGTGTTTGGGCCCGGTCTCGGGCCAGGATACTGAGCTCCGGTTTAACCGTTGCATTGGTGCTCAGTCTAAAACCGACATTGGACTGGAAACGCGCGCCGAGAATCGACCGATGTATCGGCGACCGATCTGAAAGCGGTAGAGAATGGATATCGCGCACCGATGTCTGACTATCGCAATGACTGCCATCCTGAAGCCAATAAAATGTTGATCAAAAAATTCCATTAATCAACAGTGAGTGATTAATTTTATTGATCAATAATTATTGAAAATTTATAGATATTGGTTTCAAAGTTGATAATAGTGGGTATTTAAGTTAGAAGTCGATTTTGTCGCGTTTATCATTTATGAGTAAAAATTATGATTATTTTCAACAGTTCGATAGTTGGGGCTTGATCACTCCGAAACGCCTCGCCTCACGCAAATTTTCAATCAAACCTTTTTTATAGAGCGTTAAATTTCCTACAAGAATCCATCTTAGTTATAACTGTAAAGTAGTTCGTTTTTGAGTGATAGAATTCCAAAGTTCAGAATTTTTTTTTCCCATGTTATTCAAATGGAAATAGAAAATTGAAAAGCGCCACCTCTAAATATTTATATTAAGGGCTCATATTTGACCAGGGTCTTTGGTTAGACGTACTCTGACGATTTTTCAACGTTCTTTGAAAAAAACAAAATAGTCCGTTTTTTTAAACAGTCTAGTAGACATCCTATGTTAACGACTAAACGCTGCAACGGTTGCCATGCGATAGCCAATATGGGGTGGACATCCCATGTTGACGACTAACCGCTGCAACGGTTGCTATGCGATAGCCAATATTGGGTAGACATCCCATATTGACGACTAACCGCTACGACGGTTGCCATGCGATGGCCAATATTGGGTGAACATACTACGCCGATATAAAGACGGTCTATTGGCAACCGGTATGAAACCAGCACTGGCCGAATCCAGTGCAACAACATGCGGCCGTTATCACGGTTCCTGATGTTGTGCCTAACCCGGGCCAGCTCAAATTGCCAATGCAAAGCCATTACATCGGCATGCCAATATTAGTTCGAGGTTGGTACGCTCAATACGAACGGCCGCCGTTCATCAATTTCTGCACGGGTACCGACGCGGGCAACGTCAGATGGTTCTTTGGATAAAATTCCAGTCACTTTGGATTCTGTATTTGCCTTTTTGAGTTTCGATTTTGAATTCGGTGTGGAATTATTGTTGTTATTAATCACGGGTATCGGTCGATGATCATCGGATGATCCCACCACGGTACTATTAGTTTTTTGTTGAATAGGTTGTTTGACAGAGGCTTTAATATTGTTTAAATCTCTACCCGGTTGATTAATTACTTGACAGTGTTTAACGATAGCAACCCTTGTGCTGACTTCATTTTGATGCTTACGATTTCTCTGGGTGCTATCGTAACGCAGTTCTCGGTTTGAAAAACCTATATTTGGTGCAGGGTCGAATACCTTCATTCTCCTAACGCATGGAAAGTTTTGTATATTATTACTCTCAAATATCTGTAAAAGATGCCGTCGCATTAGCGGAAGGTCGTAAATAACTTCGTCCGGATGGTGCCCGTTAATGATCGAAATCGCAAAGGCAATCGCAAACACGCCACAGTCGGACCCGTTTAATTGATGCTGAACTGTTGGGAATTGCACCGGATTACTATCAAATGGATAAAATGGGAACAGTTTTTTTTAAATATATTTCGTGGTCTGTGTGGAGCATTTTCTTATTCGACGAGTCGTATATGTAGATTGACTTCGTATCAAAGTAAGCACACACCCAGTGCATATCAAGATCCGTGTTATCGCTATGGAGTATCTGTATATGCTTTACCATCGGCGAAACCGGCTCGATTGTATTTGGAAAATATTTTTTCCACACCTGCTGCGGTGCATATCCAGAGGAACACGCAACAAGTTGTCCAAAGCGATCCATATGTTCATCCCCCAGCCATTCGCCAGATCGAATGACCTGCACGAACCTCTTTTCCAAAGCTTTTGAATGTATATCCTGCATAACTATAAATAAATATTTGCGCGTGTATGGTATATGTACACGTCTTCTATCTCAACCTCAGTTGTACTGGCACGAATCTGCCTTGTGTATTTAGCGCGAAGCTGCTTTTCAAATACGGCGCAATGCTGCCGTTCTATATATTTGGCGCAAAGCTGCTCTTTTCTACCTAATCTAACCTGACTAACCTAACTAAGGCCGTTAATCTACCCTTGCAACGACACTAATGTCACTAACGTCAGCAACCTTACTTCTACCTCACTGAGCCTATCAACGTCACTAACCTCTAAAACCTCACTAACGCCTCAAATCTCGCTGACCTAAACTCGTTGAATCTTCACTAGATCTGTATTGAATTAAATACCTGACGACCTGATGAATACCTGATCCTCACGATTTTTAAAGGTGCATCAAAACAAAAAACTGAGGAAGTATGATAAGCGCATGCGCGATTAGCCTTTAATTTTGAACATATTTTCGTTGCGAATAAAAATAACTTGCAGAAGAATTAGCCATAATAAGAGTGATCACGGATTTATATTGATACGAAGTAAACAGGCGATAAATTTTTTTTCATCATTCTAGCCTCGAAATCGCGACTTTGTCGCGATTTCCTGGCTTTAGTGATGAAAAATAATAATCGTTACTTGTACGTAAAATAATAATTGATTTAATAATAATAATAATTGTTAAATGTACTATTTAATACTATAAACTGTTTAAATTATATTTATTATTTTTTGAACAAATTCGAAGACTACATTAAAGACGAATCACGATTAATTAACGACGTACTGCCGGGCCTTGACCAGGAGGGTTCGGGCCAGGGTGGTTAGCGCCAGGGGGGTTCGGGCCGGGGGGGTTCGGGCCTGCGGGCTTGGGCTTTTTGTAATGCTTCCTTTTGTTATAAGGATTGGCCATTTTGTATAGCATATTTATTAGGTTCATTTGGCGGTCTTGTTGCCGCCGCTTCACGGCTTGACCCCCTCTCTGATGCCTAGGTTGCCCTGTGGAAATGATGAAAATGTAATCATTTTGAGTATTGCAGTTACAAATCCAAGTAATTCACTGTAGGGGTTGATTTCATGGCTTATAAAATAGTTGCTCAATACTAATAATATTATTTTCGACGACACTGCTCAGAGTCTTGCAAATGGTAAGAATGTGAAGAAAAATGTGACGCCCCGGACTATACCTTCCTCCCGCTGGACCGCGGCACCGGCGACATCTCCTCCCCCGACCCCTGCAGGCGCCACGTTCCCTATTCCTGCTACTGTTAGGAGGGCATAAAGAGAATTATCTTTCTGGATAGCGTATGGTAAAATGTACAAGATACGATTTAGCGTTATCAAAGAGTCATGCTTTTCTGGCATTCAATTGTTAATCGTCAAAGCATGTAAGGAGTAGCGGAGGTAATGGGCGCTGGCGGGGAAATGCAACAATAGCACGGACATTTTATATTTATTAATTATTTTTTCGCGTATTTATCTCTACCGCGATATGCAGGCTAATCACCATCATCATTTTCGTGTCAAGCTTCTGATGTAAAGCGAACGAAGTGTTATTGTGAAGTTTTATAACAAGGAATTCGTTGTGACAAAGATTCTATACCGGGAAGAAATCTTGATAGTATACAGTCGATTGCGCATGCGCCAAATAATTTATTTTCATTGGTCGGTAAGGTCGTCCCGCGGCAGTATTATGACGTATCGGCCGCGGGACGATCTTACCGACCAATGAAAATAAATTATTTGGCGCATGCGCAATCGACTGTATACTATCAAGATTTCTTCCCGGTATAACTCACGCGGAGCATGACCCAGCCCAGCCGCTCGTCCCTCAGCCACATACGGCGGAGGTGCGTCTTCGTGCGCCTGGCGGTTTGGCTGATCGTCATCTAAATTTAGGTCGAAGTCTAGGAACTGAACAATGAACAATGATTATCTATCGACGATTTAAATGTAAAAGCGGCACTAATATTAATTTTATTAAAACTTACGCTGTCGGGACTGACTGCTCTTTCGTTAGCCATTTTGATCTGATAGTTCTTTACCCTGGCCTTCTTGGTTCTACTTTTTTTTCTCGTTCAGTCATTTCGGTCAGATCGATCTTTCTTTCCTTGGCCCACTTGATCCTACTTAATCGTAATGGCTGTCAAACATAAAGTGTCATCCAGTCTGGACAGCGTGAGTTTTCTCAAATCACTACCATTTTTTTTTTTCACATTCAAATCACGACTGAATAATCATTATTATTTTTTAGTTGATGGATTTCGATAAATATACCCAATCTTGAAAACGAGATGAATGTGCAATTGCACGATGACGAACTCCCGCCTTTGATCAGAGGTAATTAGCCTGCATATCATAGGAAGATATTTATCTTGCTTTTACCAGGTTGTCATATTTCACAGCATAATATGGCACGGATTAATTTCAAATTCACATATAAATCTAAGTGTACGTATCTTGTACATTTTACCATGCGCTATCTTGTCATATAATTCTATATATTCCCTCCAAACAGCACCACAGATAGACAACGTTGCGGCTGTGGGGAAGATGCTGCCAGGGCCCCGATGCCACGGGAGGAAGGCATAGTCCACGGTGTCACATTTTTCTTTACATTTTTACCATTCTAAAAATCTGAGCACTGTTAATATTATAGTATTGAGCAATTATTTTATTAGCTATGAAATCAACCCCTACAGTGAATCACTTGTCTTTGTAACTGCTATACCTAAAATGATTAAATTTCCGTCATTTCCACAGGTTGACCCAGACACGAAAAAGAGCGGGGGTCAGGCCGTGAAACGGTAGCGACAGGATCGCTTAATGAATTTGATGCACAACTGAGACAATGATGACTATACTTATAGTACGAGTCCTCAAAAGTGCGCGATATATCGAAATTCTGATACCAGTATGAAAGCGCTTACTATAAATTTCTCTCCGTGCACCTGGCCCAAGCTTCAATCCACCTGGCCAAGGTCCACCTGCAAATGTTAATTAATTACTCGTTCTTCGTTACGTCATTCAATACAAAATATTAATAATAATAATATCATATAATAATAATAATATTAATATTCGAACCAGCACAATAATTAATATATCTTAATGATTAAAATAATATTCTGTTAATAAAATACCAAATTAATTAATTAATTTGTTAATGAAATAATAAAATCTGTTCTTTGTTCAATTTATACATATATCTCATACATTTTTTATTGTCTGTTTACTTTTTATTTACTATATACAAATTCCGTGACTTCCTCACAATAATTTAGCAGTCATCGTTGGTTTAAATCGAAAGTACAATATCAGTATAATTCATATAGAAATTATTCTCCTTATTGCTTTCGGAGTAAAACTTTTGCCAAAGTTTTCTAATTTTGCTTCGCAATTGATTTTCGATCGTATGTTTAAAATCGGCGGCCCGCTAGCTATTAATAAACTTCAATTCGATAACGTTATCCCGAAGCGCCATCTAGCCACTGACGCCTATACTTGGTATCAAAAAGGCCACTCTTTACTCGTTTATAGACCCAAAGCTTTTGATCACTATAAAGTACGTGTTTTGACTGAAGGAGGAGAAGGTGATGAACAAAATTTCTTGATGAAAACGGGTATATTTAAAACGTTCATAATTATATCTCAGCTCTTCGTTCACCGATTTCATCTAACTTTGGCTTAAATCGCAGCTTTTCTTGGCTACCTCCTATGGTAAATATTTCAATTCCGTGTCTACATGCGTGGTGAAAGAAATAGGAAAATACTGTCTCCCCACCACGCCGTTTGGCTATCGTTCGGGTATATAGACTCGGTCGAGTCTCGCGCGGTGCATACAAAAAAACATTTTTTTTTAATGGACTTGGCGCGAGACTCTACCGAGTCTCTTGATAACATACAATCCTTTTACGAGATGAAGGCTCATCGATTCTAATGTTAGTAGATTAGATAGGAACTTTTGAAAAGTTTTTTCTCCAGTATGACAAAAAAGTTGCTCGTGGACCCAAAAGGGGTATCAATTCCCTGTGCTGCTCTGATATTTAACTCAACTTATATCGGCGAAATGCCGATGTAAACTCTAATCTCAGGGTGTTTAGGAATTAATCCACGGGCCTACTTTTATATAAAATTAAGAATTAGGGAAGGTGATTCAGTTCAGATTATATTGGTACATATAAATAATGCGTTTTATTTAGAATGATATAGTTCGAATAAAATGTACGATGGTTATAACAGTTTTTTAAAATTAAAGTTAAGGTTTGAACATTTGTAGGTGAAAATCTCACGTGCCTCTTTCGAGGACTTCTATATTAATTAGCTTTTTTATTGGTAAGCATTTACCGGCGGTCAACCGTGATCTTATTGTCAATACCTAATGCTAAATATCATAACTCTGAATGAGTTAAAACTGTCCTATATCTTATTGAGGACTCCTATATCTAATTGTCTTTTTATCTTGATAACTAATACCTATACTAATTGAAATCACTTTTGAGTGAGTTGAATTCGACTATATCTTATACTAAATGAAATGACTCTTTAGAGAGTTGAAAATTATCTTAAAAACTAGTGCCTGTATATAATGTAGGAACTCTAGGTGAGTTCGGTGCCTATAACTCGTTAGGGCGTTTATATTATTTGTTCTACCTGAATTTATCTAAGTAGTTCTCGATTAAATGCTAATTAAAATGACTCTATTTGAATCGCTTTGCCTAAAAGTAACTAGGACTTCTATATTATGTTTTATATCTTGATAATTGACTATTTGTACGCGATGTGTTAGATATTGCAGTCCCGTTGCGTGAGGTTACTGTGAAGGGTCAGCCTGTACCGTGGTTATCCTCTGATTTGAGGAAACTGAAGCGTGATAGGGATGCTTGTTATAGGTCAGCCAAGCGGGCGGGGTCCCAGCGAGAGTTTGCGGAATATGTACGCCTTCGTCGCGAGTTTAAAAGTAAATTGGATGCTGCTAAATCTAATTTCTTGCAGTCGAGATTTGAGGCATCGGGTAATTCTCGCAGTTTCTGGAGGGAAATAGATAAGTTGGGGGTTACGCGCGCTGCGAAACATGTGGTGCCTGAGCACATCACACTGCAATCACTAAATGTACAGTTCGCTTCTGTCTCCTCTGGGGTCCCGCTTTTGGATTGGGTACAATGCCACGGTGCCTTTAATGAAATTAGTGTTGCTAACATCACAGGTGTAGACACTGAGGAACGCTTTGCATTTAGAGTAATCACTGAATGTGATGCCGAGAAGGCTCTTAAGCGTGTGGAGACTAGAGCACAGGACCCGGACTACCTTTCGATTCAAGCGTACAAAGTTATGGGTACGATCATACTTCCACTGATGGTCTCGCTGTTTAATTCGTCACTTACGACTGCCGATTTTCCTGCCATGTGGAAATTCTCTTTCGTGAATCCGCTACCGAAGGTCCGTGCTCCCTTAGCTTGTTCAGACTTTCGTCCGGTTTCTTTGCTTTGTGCATTGTCGAAGGTGCTTGAACGTTTAGTGTATGACCAAGTTATGTCTTTCCTTCGGTTGCACAACTTGCTCGATCCTCGTCAAACAGGCTTCCGAGAGGGGATGGGGACACAGACTGCTGTCTTGAGGCTCGCTGATGATATTAGGTGTGGCGTTGACGATCGAATGATAACCGTGGCGGTGTTCTTTGATTTCACCACAGCTTTCGACTGCATTGACCACTTTTTGCTGCTTCAGAAGCTCCATGCTTTCGGGTTCTCGACTGGTGTGGTCAAATGGTTTTACTCTTACCTCCGCGGTCGTGTTCAAGCGGTTAGTGATGGCAGAGGCGGTTTGTCGGGGTGGCTTCCGCTCTCGTCTGGTGTCCCTCAAGGCAGTGTGCTTGGTCCCCTTCTCTTTTCGTTATTTGTAAATGAGCTGCCACAGTGTCTGCGACACTGCTCCTATTTATTGTATGCGGATGATTTGGTAATCTACCGTAGTTGTCGTCTGGCTGAGGTACAGCTTTGCGTTCGACTGCTCAATGACGATGTCGATGCGATCCGGCGATGGAGCATTGCTAATAAGCTTCAATTGAATGCCACAAAGACCAAGGCGATGATCTTCGGCAGTTCAAAGTATGTCAAGGACGTGCGTGCGGTTGGACTGCCGGATATTTTGTTAGGCTCGTCTACTATACAGATCGTTAGCTCGTACAAATACCTCGGTGTAATTTTTGATAGTACGCTAGAATGGACCGAGCATATTTCTCATTTGCGAAAGAAAGCAGCCGGGGCACTTTATCGAATCCGCATGAATGATAACAGCCTCAGTACTGCCTTGAAGCGCCGATTGGTCGTTGCCCTGGTCTTTCCTATTTACGATTATTGCGCGCCTGTATTAACGAATATTACTGAAGATTTGGAACGGTCGTTGTGTGTCTCGTTGAATAATTGTGTGCGTTTCTTGCTCCGACTGCCGCGCGATGTCAGGGTCTCTAGGCATAGGAAGCGTTGTGGCTGGCTTCGGCCTGGCATGCGTCGTTTACAGCTCGTCGGTAGTGCTTTTTATAAAGCACTTTGTCGAGGTGAGCCAAGTCTTTTTGGTGATAGGCTTCGGCTTCGGGCTAATCTGGTGTCGCGTCGCAATCTGGAGAGGACGGATACGCTTTACGTTCCTCCAGTCAGGACGGCTACGCTTTACGTTCCTCCAGTCAGGACGGCTACTATGCAAAGATCTTTCTTGGTCACTGGCATCAGTTTTTGGAACTCTTTGCCGCTAAGGGTGACGTCGTCGCCTAATCTTATTGAGTTTCGCGCGCGCTGTTATCAACATCTTGTAGCGCTGGAGGAACGTGAGGTGTATCCGTCCAGTCTCAGCCTTGGTCGGTATCCGCAATGAGCATTACTGTAGGGCGCGCCAGCCTGTATGTATGTTTTTCAGTATGTTTTTCACCTGTTTTTATACTTTATTTTAGCTAGCGCTGTACCATATAATTGATCGGTATTTTAGAATTCTTATTCTTATTTTATGTAAGCTGTTGATCTTAACTCATCTCTTCGCTCCGTTTTCCCCGTCTGGTTGCGTTTAGATGAGTTAATTCCTAGTTTCTTGTTGGAAATTAATGTGACGGCGTATATATATGTCATGGAAAATATGAACATGTTTTGTCTTTTATCTTTTGTTCTTTTGTCTTTAATAACTTATGTCACTAAAAGGTATCTTGTATCGCAAATCATTTATAATAAAAGTGTTTCAGATATTTTCATTTAAACTATTCGCGAGTCTGTTTATTATAATTTATACACTGAGAATTCAGCAATTCCATCAGGTTATGGGCCCAGGCAGTGTCTAGGATTTAAGTAACAAAAAGGGAATCTATGAAAATGACTGAGTCAACACGGGTTTCGATTGCGAAGCTGAATAATGAAAATTATCAAATTTGGAAATATAAAGTGGAGCTATTGCTCATCAAGGATGATCTATGGGAAACGGTACGGGATAACCCAGTTGTTCCAGTGACGGCAGAATGGCAAAAACGAGATGATAAGGCACGTGCGATAATTCGCTTGCTCATTGAGGATAATCAGCTTGTGCATGTGAGAAGTGCATCAAGTGCAAGAGCAGCATGGGACGCACTTAAGGCGTATCATGAAAAATCAAGTTTATCCAGTAAGGTATTTTTATTAAAGAACGTTGTGAATCTAAAACTTCAAGAAGATGGTAGTATGGAAGAACATATATCAAAGATATTAGACTTGGTCGACAAACTAGTAGCACTTGGAGAAAGAATTGTTGACAGTCTATTGATAGCAATCATCTTGGGAAGTCTCCCAGACTCATATAGTACACTTGTAACGGCGTTAGAAAGGAGATCGGAAGCAGAATTAACATTAGAATTGGTCAAAGGAAAGCTTATAGATGAATACAAACGTCGAAGATCGATGCAAGCGGAACAAACAGGGAAGACAGCGATGAAAGCTAGATATGAAGCTAAAAATATAAGGGATGTGATAGAATGTTTCTTCTGTAAAAATAAGGGTCATTTGAAGAAAGATTGCATGAAGTATAAGCGGTGGAAAGCAAAAAGGGAAAAAGCAGGAAGAGCATCTGAAGATAAGGCAGGAGAAGTCGAAAAAGAAAATGAGGATTCATTTAAAGAAGATGAAGATTCTGTGCATGTCTGTTTTATGGTTCAACAGAAGTCAACAGAAATGAAATGTTGGTACATTGATTCTGGAGCGACGAGTCATATGTTTGGAGACAAGCAGTTTTTCACAATTTTGTCACCAACAGATCAACGAATTAGACTCGCAGATGGTAAAGAAGCTCGAGTGGAAGGTATTGGTACGGGCGAATTGAAATGCATTGGAAACAATGGCAAGATAGCTTACATTACTCTGAAAAATGTTTTGTATGTACCATCACTCAAAGAGGGTCTAATATCAGTAAGGAAACTGGTTGAAAAAGGTTTTCAAGTTAAATTTAGCGAAAACGGATGTAGCATATTCAAGAATAATCTAGTAATAGCACAGGGGATACTTTCATCAGGTTTATATAAATTACATCTGGCGAATACGGCTATACGGGTGCAATCTGCACATACTAAGGATTGTCAACACACGTGGCACAGAAAATTTGGCCATCGACATCACGAAGCAGTAAAGCAGCTAAGTCAAGGATTGGCAACAGGAATCAAGATTCGAGATTGCGGAATAAGGACAACGTGTGAATGTTGTATAAAGGGGAAAATGTCAAGATTATCATTTCCAAAGAAATCAGAAACAAGAAGTAAGGCAGTACTTGATCTTTTACATTCAGATTTATGTGGGCCAATACAAGTCAATACACCAAGTGGTAAGAGGTATATTTTAACAATTATCGACGACTACAGTCGTTTTACTCACGTTTATCTACTAGAAAAGAAATCAAGTACAATAGAAGCAATGAAGAAATATCTGAAGATGGTAGAAACCGAATTTGGAAGACGACCTAAGATTTTACGCTCAGACAGAGGGCGTGAATATATAGATAAAAATTTAGTGAAAGAGCTTGAAGAAAAAGGAGTGCAGGTACAATTGACAGCACCTTATTCACCACAACAAAATGGAGTTGCGGAGAGAAAAAATCGCACTCTAATTGAGATGGTTAGATGTATGCTTCTGGATGCACAAATGCCAGGAAAATACTGGGGAGAAGCTGTGAGTATGGCGAATTATTTACAAAATAGATTGCCGACTAAAGGAGCTAGTAGGACGCCGTATGAGCTTTGGAAGAATGAAGTACCGGATGTTAAGGATCTACATATTTTCGGATGTACAGCTTATGTACATATACCCAAAGTAAAACGTCAAAAACTTGATGCAAAAGCTCTCGAATTGACTTTTGTTGGTTATGAATCAGGATCTAAAGCTTTTCGTCTACTAAACCAAGGAACTGGAAAGATAACAATTAGTAGAGATGTAATATTTTTTGATAAGGAACTCAACGAAAGACAAATAAATAAAATAGAAGTAAAATTGGAAGAAACTAACAGGGAACAATCAGATGAAATCGTGTTTTCAGAAGAACAATATATTGAAGAGCGAGAAAACAGAAGTGAAAAAGATAATTCGGAAGGAACATCAGAGAGTAGTGAAGAATTTATTCGATCGCAAGATTCAGAAGAACTTTTACCTGAGGAACTATTACTAGAAAGAAGGACAGAAACTGAAGGAAATGAAGAAACCGAAGAAAATGGACCAAGACGTTCGAATAGAAGTAATAAAGGTATTTTTTCAACGCGATATCCAGATCATGCGTTACAAACTACAAATGAATTGACAGAACCCAAAGTTTACGAGGACGCAATTACAGGAAAAAACAAAGAAAACTGGAAGCAAGCAATGAAAGAGGAGCTGGAGTCATTGCATCTGCACAAAACTTGGGAACTTGTTGATTTACCTGAGGGTAGGAAAGTTGTTGGAAGCAAATGGGTTTATAAAATCAAATGCAATGAGGAAGGAGAAATTTGTAGATACAAAGCAAGACTTGTTGCACAAGGTTATACACAAAAATATGGAATTGACTATGATGAAGTGTTTGCACCTGTTGCAAGACAGACAACAGTTCGAACATTATTAACTATCGCAGGAAAAAGAAAACTAAAAGTTAGACAATTTGATGTGAAGACAGCTTTTCTAAACGGAGATTTGAATGAAAGTATTTACATGAAACAGCCTCAAGGATTTGAAATGGCAGGAAAAGAAAACAAGGTGTGCAAATTGAAGAAAAGTTTGTATGGTTTGAAGCAAGCAGCTAGAGCCTGGAACGATAAGTTGAAAGAGGTTTTAAAATCTCATGGATTTCACCAAGGAGAAGCAGATCCATGTTTATTCGTCAGAAATAAGAATGAAGACTGTACATATTTTGTGATTTATGTGGATGACATGCTTCTAGCAAGTAACTCGGAAAAACAAATTGAATTGGTTGAGAAGGCACTCAGGGACTCATTTAGTATAACAGCTCTAGGACAAATCAATCAATATCTAGGATTTCGAATAAGAAGAGATGAAGAAGGATATTTTTATTTGGATCAAGGGAAATATATACAGAAGATTCTAAGAAATTCGAAAATGGAAGAATCAAAACCTTCTACTTTTCCTATGGATCCAGGGTATTTGAGACTAGAAAGAGGAGAGCATTTGGAAAGTAATGATCAATATCAAAAACTAATAGGAGAACTATTATATCTAGCTGTGAATTCAAGACCAGATATTTTGGCGGTTGTTTGTATATTGGCACAACATACTATATCACCGTCACAACAGGATTGGATTGAAGCAAAACGTACTGTGAGATATTTGAAGGGGACAATGGATTTACAACTCAAATTAGGACCAAATGAAAAAGTGTTTTCATCAAAACTTATCGGATATGCTGATGCGGATTGGGCGCAAGACAAATCTGAACGGAAATCAAATAGTGGATATATTTTTCAATTGAATGGAGCTGCTATTTCTTGGAGTTGTAGAAGACAAGATTGCGTAGCTTTATCAACGACAGAAGCTGAAACAATTGCATTATCAGAAGCTTGTAAAGAAATGGAATGGATTAAAAGACTACTTAAAGACTTACAAGAAGAGCAAGGAACGACCGTTATGAAAGAAGATAATCAAAGTTGTATAAATTCAATACAAAATGGAAAATTTAGTAACAGAACAAAACATATCGATACGAAATATTATTATGCAAGAGATTTATATAAAACGAAAGAAGTAATTTTTGAATATTGTCCAACAGAAGATATGTTAGCAGATATGCTTACTAAACCGTTAACAGCAGTTAAATTAAAAAAATTGAGAGAATTAAGCGGTCTAAAGATCTGGACAGGAATATTGAAAATGTCTTGAGAATACAGAAGAAGATGGCAGTTAAGGGGGAGTATCAATATAGGTTTCAAGATTGAGACATTGCCGTCAAGGGGGAGTGTTGGAAATTAATGTGACGGCGTATATGTCGCTGAAACTGGCGGCCGAACCTAGCGGCCGCGCGCGGCACAGCGGTGAGAACCACTGGCGTTTGCGTACGGCCGCTCGTCAGGCTGTATAAGCCAGAGCGCGGAGCATTTCATCGTACTAAATTACAGATTTTCTTTCTGAGGCGATACAATATGGTTTACTCGTTCTCGAGATCTTTATGAAAATTCGCGAGGACACATGAGATGGCGGATATTTTTGTTCATATTTTTTTTAATTCAAATTCTGATTATCGACGAAAAAACCCAAAAATTGTCAGTCATTCCTAAACGCATGCGACTTGAAAGATGAAACTTTTACAGAATATTTGTTGCATCGCCATAAACTCGGATTAATTCGATTTTTAGTGGAGACGGGGTTTTTTGGATTTTTGAAAAACAACAAAACTCGAAAATTGGTAGTCATTTCTAAACGCATGCGACTTGGAAGATGAATTTTTTACAGAATATTTGTTGCATCGCCATAAACTCGAATCAATTCGATTTTCGGTGGATACGGGGTTTTTTGGATTTTTGAAAAATCACAAAACTCGAAAATTGGTAGTCATTTCTAAACGCATGCGACTTGGAAGATGAAACTTTTACAGAATATTTGTTGCATCGCCATAAACTCGAATCAATTCGATTTTCGGTGGAGACGGGGTTTTTTGGATTTTTGAAAAATCACAAAACTCGAAAATTGGTAGTCATTTCTAAACGCATGCGACTTGGAAGATGAAACTTTTACAGAATATTTGTTGCATCGCCATAAACTCGAATCAATTCGATTTTCGGTGGGGACGATTTTGTTTTTATTTTGAAAAAATTAGAAACTTTGATTTGGCAAAGTAGAAATACCCGATGGCGTGTCAGTTCGGTGGCTAGGTGGCGCGCACATAGCCATCGAACTGACACGCTCAACCACGGACTCATAGCGCCGCGCCGCCCCGCACCGTGGCAATGTAGGAAACTCATCGTTCTATCTAATACGTGAGTCCCCAGGCCCTACTCCGCTGCTCGACGCACTCAACCCCCACCATCGCGGAGTCTTACCTATTTCATCCATTTATTCTCAGCGCCCACCGACTTCACACAGGTTGCCTAGCACACGGATGGTCTCTGCCAATATCAAACTTTGTAAAAGACGGAAGTGTCGAACTCCGAGTCGTCGGTAGAGACACAAAGGCTTCAATTGCATAGGTTGTTGCCGTTCGAAGCTGCCGTCGAAATCGTATAGCACGATGTTCGTGACACCGCAAAAGCTCGCTGAAGCAATCGCAGAATTGTTCCCCGATTTAGATATCGATAATTTTCGTGAATCTGTAGATTCGAAATCCCGCAGGCCAGCTAATAATAAGTGGGAACAAATATGTTCTTGTATCTTGGGGTGCCGCGATCCGCGTACGATACGAAAACATACACAGAAATGTTACGATACATTTCGTAAACAATTCAGTCTTGTTAAAACACGATTTATCGAGTTACGACCCCCCAAAACAGAAGAGCCCGTATGTTTCGTATCGGACATGGATCGTTGTAATGAAAATCTCACGGAAAATACAGTAGTTCTCTGTGAAAAAAAGAATGCATCATCTCCCACTGATAATTTCATCGATAATTCACCTGAAAAACCGTTAGAACTGAGTTCCCCATCCAGTACGCTTCATTTTTCCCCACAAGTATCATATAATTTTACGAGAACTGTCAAGTCTGAAGTGTTATCAAGTATAGTTCAGCAGCCCGTACGTTCGGTTATCGACGATGATGTTATTATGGCTAATATTACTGAATTTAAAAACGAACGTCCATCGTCAATTGAAAATCCGCGTAACGACGAATCTAACGCAAACGATGAGATTGCTTCACCGATCGAAAATGAAATTTACCTCCACCGTGAATATTCATCTGAGGATCTCTCAAATGATAATATGAACGGGAACGATTTTCATTATGATTCCGATCAATCTTCAACTGATTCCTTGTCGCACAAGATTTCCTTGCAAGCGTCACACGATGCTACGATTGCCGTCAAGGAGAATACTATCGACCCTGTAGCCAAAACTGTGACGGGAAAAATTTGCGACGGAAGTATGATCATTCCACGCGAGTTCTGGGAAAATTTTTGGACTGGTGAGATTCGTCTCAAACGCGGATGGTCCGATGCCTTCAACGAATATTTCAAGCAGCGATACCCCCACTGTGTTCTAGCGATTCAGTGGCATAAATGTCATACCTCAAATCGACGACTGCAATCCTTTTGCGCTGTTGCTGAATGCAAAAACAGTTCTTGTACGTCATTTCGGTTTGAAGCGATGTCTGTGATTTCACAACCATTTACCCAGATCGAAGTTCAGGTATACCGAAGCAATGATATATGCCACGATAGCAAAGAAAGACATCGTCGATTTATTAGATCAGAGCGAAGAAACAACATAGGTAACGAATTAAGAAGCCAGAAGCCAAGCTGCCTAATGTATAGTATGTTATCTAAGGCCGGTGAAGATGTGTTGGCAGCAGGGAATTTAAATGATACACCTAGCTTGGCAATTATGCAAAAAATTTCTAGCGAAAATAATGTCGAGAATGATCTAGACCCAAATGTTACCGAGCATTTGAGGAAATTGACCGTACAATTCGAAGCATCATGGCCTGGAAAGCATTGCAAAGGTTATATACAGGCACATTCAATTCACCCCTTTCATGTTGTTCTTTTCACTGAACAACAACTTAGGTACTTGTTGTCGATAGAAAAGCCGGTATTCTGTAATTTGGATGCAACGGGCTCCATTGTGGCACGACCATTTGACACATCGAAGACGGTGTACTACTACGCGTTAGTGGTACCAAGCAACGACGACAATGGTACATTGCCTGTGGCGGAGTTCATTTCTAGCGTCCACAACGTACCATATATCACACATTTTCTGTCGCTTCTGCATCACACAATGAAAGTAATGACCAATCGCAACGTCATCATCCACAAAATCGAAACCGATTTCAGCCTAGCCCTGATTCAGTCCGCAATCAAAGCATTTAATGATATTCCACTGTTTCGCTACCTGGATATTATGTACGAATGGGTTGACAGCAACTGCGATACAAGTCCCGATCTGACAATAGTCCACGTATGCTCTTCACACCTTATGCGTACAGTGATGAAGAAGGCTAAGACTTTGCAGACACGAGACGATCAGCGCTTTGTAGCCACTATGCTCATTACCAAATTGATCCATTGTTGTGATCTCAAAAGTGCAGGAGATATTTTCCGACAAGGCGTTCTGGTATTTGGTCTCGACAAAAAATCCAACGCGATGACCGACATCATACTAAGTTTAACAGAATTCAGTAATTCTGACGAAAATCCTGATCCTGTTTGTGACGAAGATGAAACCCTACCTGATATCGAAGAATCTCGCGGTTCACGACACGCGTCTCCGTTTTATTCTTTCTTTAAAAATATATACGATACGGTAAGAAACAACGCTAGCGTGAATGACAATATCGGGTATATTTATGACAATGAATATTACTGCCATGAATTCATATTTTATTTAATGGAGTTTATTCTACCCTACTATGCTCTTTGGTCAGCCGTTGTTATTAGCAAGTTCGGCCTGTGTAGAGATAGTAATGCTACTGTAGAAAGCTGGTTCCGAACAGTGAAGGATGATGTTTTTGAGAAAAAACAGGGCATTTCAGCTCCCAGATTCATTTCAAAAATGGAATCCTACTTGCTCGGGCGTATTCGACGCAGGGTGTATTCTTTGAAAACCGAAAGGCAAAAGAAACGTAAAAACCTAAAAAATTCTGTTGAAAACGCTACAGAGTTCTGGCAAAGAAAGGGTAAGAAGGGTAATATGTACTTCAGGATGCCAAAGAAAGTAAAACATGTACCGAAGCCTATGCTAGAAGACATTAAAGATCACGTTTCAGATCACGATGTGGATACTCCGTATTCCATTCCTATAGGGGTACACTCGTCAGACGATGACGGTGATGTGCTTCTTGACAGTAAAAAACAAGTACAGAAGCCTATGTTGACAGACGAAATAGATCACGTTTTAGATCCTGATGCAGGTACTTCATACTCCATTCCTACCGAGGTACACTCTTTAGAAAAATACGATGATGCGCTGCTTGACAATGAGCAAATTGACTACAATTCTCCACAGTCAATCGATGACAGTGTTGATACTGAAAGCACTCTATTCTCGACATCCTTAAGATATCCATGCAATTTTCCAAATTATAAAAAAGAAGTTGCAGGAATCGTTTTGACAATGGAATCTTTGCGTACGCTCATGCCATGTACATGGCTAGACGACAACATAGTAAACGGATTTTTTACATTGCTGCAAGAAGTGGCAGCTAAAAATAACTTGAAGGCGTTATCATTCGAGTCATTCTTTGTCGAAAAATTGCTGAAAGGCGGTCTCAGTGCGGGGTTCAAGAGATGGGTACAAATGATTAATATTTGGACCTACGACGTATGGCTTATGCCTGTTCATTACAATGGCAACCATTGGAAACTGCTCGTGGTTGATTTCACCCATAACACATTCCTTTACCTGGATTCAATGCATCAATTGCCACCGCATAACCTTGTCGACAAATTATGCGATTTCATTGAAAGCCATCGTATGGCTAGATATAGAAAATTGACACGATGGCAGCAGTGGACACTGTCCGTACCAATCGATATTCCATCCCAGTTAAACGGTAGCCATTATGATACATCTCGTGGAAACTGCGGAGTACACGTTTGTGTGTGGGGATTGATCATCTGCACTAGCTCTTCTTACTCGTTCCACGAAGACGAAATGAACACCGCAAGGAAAGGTATTGCACAATTCATATTGAATTCAAGCACACCGAGGCAAAAAGTGGAACGGTGCAAGATGAGAGAAATTATTCTCGAAGCTGACGTTAACAAATCAGCCATTTCTAAAAGTAGAGGAATATCACCCAAACGACGTCCGCCATTTGAATCAATGAGTACACTTGAATATTGTGCTTCCTTGAAAATTTTGATTGAAGCAGCAACGTAAGGGCTGTACAGTGTTCACCTATCGGCTAGAAAATACTGACGACTTGAAATGCGTATTAATAGTTTGTAAGTTGTATGCGTATACGTTGACGATCATTTCACTGCAATATTTCCAAATGAAAAAGATGCCAAAAATGAGGGGTACTACTAGTTTCTAAGATGATTGACTCCTGCATGAGTTATCGATCATTTCACGGAGATAGCCTTGAGTCGGAAAAATGCGAAGGATCAAGTTGGATTATAGTTTTTAAGATGTATATACGTTAACGATCATTTTACCAAGACAAAAAAACAAAAAAAAAATACAAAAAAATATACGAATGAAAAAAATAAAAAAAGAATGGTTTGAGTCAGAAAGATGCCGATAATAAAGGGTACTAATAGTTCTTAAGTTGTATACGGGGTGGTCCACGTGAAGTGGACCGGTTTTTGGCAAAAAAAAAAGGAAAAAACGGGAGGCTGGAAATTTTATCACTTCTTCGTGGCACTTCGGAGTAATTTCATTGAAAATTTCAAGGCGATCCGTGTGACTCTTCAAGTAGAAAAAAAATGGAAACACATTTTTCCCAAGTTTTACATGCTTCGCCGATTTTTTGAAAAAAAAGAAGAAAAACGGAGGGCTGAAATTTTGATCACTTCTTAGTGCCACCTCGAAGTAATTTCGGTGAAAATTTCGGGTCAATTGGTGTAACCCTTCAAGTAGAAGAACAAAGAAATTGCATCTTTTCGCAGTTTTACATGTTTAAAAATTTCAAAAATAATTGAAATGATACATATTTCGAAAGAGCTCATTTATGCGCGTAGAATGCACTATGGGAAGTTATGATTTTGTTCATGCATGGCTGAGATAAGTGGAGTGGAAAATGTAGTAATTAAATTTTTGGTATAATTATGACAGCGATATAAATTGAACCAATTGGTTTCATGCTCTGTAACTGTTGGGGACATCTCATGTAGTAACAAGGAATCTGAATCTGCATTGGCGTCGAATTCGATAACCTCAGGCCAAAAACCGGTCCACTTCACGTGGACCACCCCATACATATACGCTGATAATCATTTCACTGCAATATTTGAAAGTTACAAATATTCAAAAAATAAATGAGGTTGAAGTTAGTAACGTGAACGCAAGAAAAAATTTTAAACATCAGGGATCGAACGTTCCAAAAACAGGCAACATACGTACGCTGAAAAATGTCTGAAATTGAGTGAAGAATATTCTATTCCACGTATTTTAATATTATAACAACATTTGAGTCATGAAATTTTGTGAATTTTTCCAAATATTCTGTTGCATTAACGTTATGAACTTCAACCTCATAAAAATAAAGGATACCACTACCTAGTCTTCAAGATGTTTCGGTTGTGCGTGGTTATCCATCCTGTCACATGATAGCCTTAAGTATAAAAAAAATCTCGAAATAACGGGTATAATTATAGTTTTCAAGTTGTACATACGTTAAAAGGTGAATAGTAAAAGTTACGTTTTCCTAATCGCATGCATGCTACGGGAAATGACTGCCAATTTTCGACCTTTCTTATCGATAATCAGATTTCAGATTTTTCAAAAATTCAAACAACCCCGTCTCCACAGAAAATCGAACTGATTCGAGTTTATGGCGATGCAACAAATATTCCGTAAAAAATTCATCTTCCAAGTCGCATGCGTTTAGAAATGACCACCAATTTTCGAGTTTTGTGATTTTTCAAAAATCCAAAAAACCCCGTCTCCACCGAAAATCGAATTGATTCGAGTTTATGGCGATGCAACAAATATTCTGTAAAAGTTTCATCTTCCAAGTCGCATGCGTTTAGAAATGACCACCAATTTTCGAGTTTTGTGATTTTTCAAAAATCCAAAAAACCCCGTCTCCACCGAAAATCGAATTGATTCGAGTTTATGGCGATGCAACAAATATTCTGTAAAAGTTTCATCTTCCAAGTCGCATGCGTTTAGAAATGACTACCAATTTTCGAGTTTTGTGATTTTTCAAAAATCCAAAAAACCCCGTCTCCACCGAAAATCGAATTGATTCGAGTTTATGGCGATGCAACAAATATTCTGTAAAAGTTTCATCTTCCAAGTCGCATGCGTTTAGAAATGACTACCAATTTTCGAGTTTTGTTGTTTTTCAAAAATCCAAAAAACCCCGTCTCCACCGAAAATCGAATTGATTCGAGTTTATGGCGATGCAACAAATATTCTGTAAAAGTTTCATCTTCCAAGTCGCATGCGTTTAGAAATGACTACCAATTTTCGAGTTTTGTTGTTTTTCAAAAATCCAAAAAACCCCGTCTCCACTAAAAATCGAATTAATCCGAGTTTATGGCAATGCAACAAATATTCTGTAAAAGTTTCATCTTTCAAGTCGCATGCGTTTAGGAATGACTGACAATTTTTGGGTTTTTTCGTCGATAATCAGAATTTGAATTAAAAAAAATATGAACAAAAATATCCGCCATCTCATGTGTCCTCGCGAATTTTCATAAAGATCTCGAGAACGAGTAAACCATATTGTATCGCCTCAGAAAGAAAATCTGTAATTTCGTTAAATCGTTTTTTAGATTTAGTACGATGAAATGCTCCGCGCTCTGGCTTATACAGCCTGACGAGCGGCCGTACGCAAACGCCAGTGGTTCTCACCGCTGTGCCGCGCGCGGCCGCTAGGTTCGGCCGCCAGTTTCAGCGACATACGGCGTATATATATGTCATGGAAAATATGAACATGTTTTGTCTTTTATCTTTTGTTCTTTTGTCTTTAATAACTTATGTCACTAAAAGGTATCTTGTATCGCAAATCATTTATAATAAAAGTGTTTCAGATATTTTCATTTGAACTATTCGCGAGTCTGTTTATTATAATTTATACACTGAGAATTCAGCAATTCCATCATTTCTAATTCTAATTCTATTTTGATTGGTAATTTTGATTTTATTTTTTGTTACTGAATAGTGTATCATAACTTATTTATTTTTAATTTATTTATTTTTGATTATTTTTGTACTTATATTTTTATTTTATTTTTTATTGTTATTGCTTGATTTTTAACTATCATTAGGTAATTTCGGAAGAGTTTTGTTGGGTTGATACTTCTATTCTATTTTGGTTTATTCTTACTTCATCTCCATCCCAATTTTACTTATATAGTTTCATTCTAGTTTTAATTTAAATCTAATTGTAATGCACTGCTTAATATTACTCATGGTTGTTTTCTGTATCTTGCCTACGGCCATAGGGAGCGCATGCTCCACGGTCGAATAAATACTGCTATCTATCTATCTATCTATCTATCTATTTATTGGGACTCTAATACCTGTGCTAACTGAGTTGACCATAAGTGATTTTACTGCAAGTGATTTTACTTCATATTTGATTTGATATCACTGAGTTGATTGAATATTTGAAGAAAGAATTTAATTACAAGAAAGGAGTTTACTAATTTGACCCCCCAAGAAGTAAAAGAAGAGACAGGTGGTGTGCCGAAGCGATCCCCCACTAGCTATCCTCTACCTCCAAAATATAAGGATTCTACTGATTTGACTCCCACGATTGTGTCCAAGAAGCAAAAGAAAGGACAGGTGGTGTGCCGAAGCGATCCCCCACTAGCTATTCATCACCCCTCAAACGAGACCGTGTACTTAAAAGTGCAATAGACATGCCAAAACGAGAAGACAGGTAAGTGTGCCGAAGCGATCCCCCACTAGCTTCTCACCCTTGTAACGCGGCCAAGCCACGACCTATATAAATAGTAATACAACAAGGCGTATAGCGCGCGCCATCTATCGTTAGCGCGGTCAACCATATCAGAAGGCCATCTGTTGTTAGCGCGGTCAACCATCTCAAAGAGCCATCTACCGTAGGCATGGGTTAACTAACGGCAAATCGCCATATTGCCTAAAAATCTCTCTCGCTTACAAAGTAACTATATGAATTAGATAAGTTCGGCAATTAAATAGCATTTAATTAGAGAAATATCTCTCTGGATATAGCAGAGTGAGATACTAGTGGGGGATCGCTTCGGCACACCACCTGTCTTCTCGTTTTGGCATGTCTATTGCTTTTGCAAGTACACGATCTCGTTTGAGGAGTGGGGAATAGCTAGTGGGGGATCGCTTCGGCACACCACCTGTCCTTTCTTTTGCTTCTTGGACACCATCGTGGGAGTCAAATCAGTAAAGTCTTTATATTTTTGAGGTAGAAGATAGCTAGTGGGGGATCGCTTCGGCACACCACCTGTCTCTTCTTTTACTTCTTGGGGGGGGGTCAAATCAGTAAAATCCTTTCTTGTAATTAAATTCCTCTTTTAAAATATTCAATCAGCTCAGTAATATCAAATCAAACATGAAGTAAAATCACTTGCAGTAAAATCACTTGAAATCAAATCACTTAGCATAGGCATTATAGAGTCCCAATAAATAGTCAGAGAACTGATAATATAAAGCATAATATAGAAGTCCTAATTACTTTTAGGCAAAGCGATTCAAAGAGAGTCATTTTAATTAGCATTAATAGATCACTACTTAGATAAATTCAGGTAGAGCAAATAATATAAACGTCCTAACTAGTTATAGGCAACGAACTCACTTAGAGTTCATGCATTATATACAGGCACTAGTTTTTAAGATAACTTTCAACTCTAAGGAGTCATTTCATTTAGTATAAAATATGTTTCGATTCAACTCACTTAAAAGTGATTTCAACTAGTATAGGTAATAGTTATTAAGATAAAAACGCGATTAGATATAGGAGTCCTAAAACAAGCTATAGGACAAGTATAACTCAGTCAGAGTTATGACATTTAGCATTAGGTATTAGATATTAAGATCACGGTTGACCGCCGGTAAATACTTCCAAATAAGAAGTCAATTAATATAGAAGCCCTCAGAAGAGGCACGTGAGGTTTTCACCAACCAATGTTCAAACTTTAATCTTAAAAAAACTGTTATAACCATATTACATTTTTATTCCAAATAAAAACGCATTATTTACATGTACCAATATAATCTGAATTGAGTCACCTTCCATAATTCTTGATTTTATATAAGAGTAGGCCCGTGGATTAATTCCTAAACACCCTGAGATTAGAGTTTACATCGGCATTTCGCCGATATAAGTTAAGTAAAATTTTAGAGCACCACACCCTGCTATATCCAGATAGATATTTCTCTGATTAAATGCTGTTTAATTGCCGAACTTATCTAATTCATATAGTTACTTTGTAAGCGAGAGAGATTTTAGGCAATATGGCGATTTGCCGTAAGTTGACCGCGCCTACGGTAGATGGCTTTGTGATATGGTTGACCGCGCTAACGACAGATGGCGCGCGCTATACGCCTTGTTGTATTACTATTTATATAGGTCGTGGCTTGGCCGCGTTACATCCCGGATCATGTCTTCTGTCATTGCATGCAATGTTTCTTTCGTTATTTTATGTTCTGTAATCATAACATTCAGAAGGTATTTCATTACAATCATTCTGAATCTGGAGAAAATGCAGCTAAGAATGAAAATACCACAGCTAAAACATTGACAGAAAATCAAATATTTATAATACCCCCGAACTGTGCGAAAAAAATCTTTTTGTAACACATGCATGGAAAGTTCGACTTCGCGCGCCGTAAGCAGTGCGCGAGGCGGCCGATTCCCCAACAAATCCAAAACTGTTGAGTAATGTCGTAAAACTGTTAGGTAATGTTTATTACTTAACGCTAATCCGAGCGAAACGAGCGTAACTATACGCCATAGAACGAAACAAGTGGTGACTACAATCACGCCCTCAGCTGTCCGAAACATTCAGGTTGGGGTATCGTCACCGCGTGTTGTGTACACGAAGTGCGAACTTCCATACAGTGTTACAAAAAATAGTATACGACACACGTGCGCGTATGTGATCCTCACATACTTCGCGCACTTGTATCGTAATCTACTATTTCGAACAATATAGGTACAAATGAAAGCAAGTAATTTAAATCTATTTCAGATCAAATAAATGTTTTTCATTATCAAGAAAATATATGAAGATTTCAAATAAACGTTTACTTGCTTAACGAATGATTCAATGGAATTAATAATAATTAACAGAGGAAATATTAGGCGAGCACAGGGCAGTCTTGCGCACGTGGGACAATCAAGCGAGCGGATTTTATCATCGATAAATGACACAATACTATATTCCGTATCAAGGGCATAAAATTTTATACCCGCGTGTGATCGCTGTGCACGAGGGTCGGCAAACGATATTTTTCGATGCAGTTGGCGTGAAATATGATTTTATCTAAGCCGAACAAGTTGTAAAATCGGATTTGACGCCGACTGTAATGAAAAATCTCGGAAAAATCATTCAATGCGTCAATGGCACTTTTTTTTGTAATCAGCTTGGTTTCGTATACCACATGGTATACATACAAAATAACCTATACATAAATCTCGTAAAGTTTTAAATAGCCTAATAGATTTTTCTAGAATGTTTTTACACATTAAGCAGTAATGGGTCTAGAATTATGAAAACATGTTAAATCGCCACAGACTGACAAAGGATTGAAAAAACCAAAGTAAATTAAATAAAAAATTATTTCACTTACTTTTAAACATCTCAACGCAATATTCTAGCTGCAGACTTTCCAGGATCACTTGCATTACGTCGTCGGCCATATTTTGTTTATTCACTTTATTACATTATATCGATACTGCCATTCTAATACGTCGTATCCCACATTTGTAAAATTGTTCAGGAGGCCATGAAAACGCTTCACTATTACCATTGGAAAGATAGGACTTGACGGATTGGAATATTCATTTAAAAATAGTAAATCAACGATTTGACCACTAAAACTTAAACATAAGCTGCACAACATTATTATCATTCCATTTAAAAAAAAAAGTCAATTTCTGAAATTTTGCGGCCATGAAAACGCTTCACTATCACCATTGAAAGGATAGGACTTGACGAATTGGAATATTTATTTAAAAATAGTAAATCAACGATTTGACCGCTAAAACTTGAACATAAGCTGCACAACATTATTATCATTCAATTTTAAAAAAAAGTCCATTTCTGAAATTTTGTGGGATACGACGTATTAGAATGGCAGTATCGATATATAGAATAGTATATGAAATAGTTTATTTTTTACGCAAGCAGACCAAACACGTGCACGACGCCAGTCACCACGCTGAGCACGATCACGCCGGGCCAGGCCGGTCTTCGTTTCTGTACAGTAATGGCGGACGCTGCAGCGCACCGGAACTTGTAGCGGAATTCGTAAAAACTACGTTCAAATAAGCGACAAATGCCTGCATGTCGATGATCACGTGATCTTTTATTTCGTTTCCGTGTTTATTCCTTAGTAAATACTTTCTTGAACCAAGCGATGTGTCTAAAGACACTAAACCCGCTATGTAGAAGATTTGAATTGTATACCGGGAGATTATATGGAAATGAAAGGCTCCAAGCGCGCGAACTTTGATTTACCTAAATCTCATTGGCCAGCAGAATAGCGCCAGGGACTCCACTCACTTCTCAGTAATATCCCTAGTTCTGTCGTCTGCTAGATTCACACAAACATAACCTATTCCTGCAACGGTCTGCCGCCACTTGTATTTGACAACAATCAGAAACAAATAGCAGACGGACTCTAGGGATATTCGTGGCGAGTCTGAAATTGGTGACCCTCGAAATATTCGAATAAATCAGCGCTTGCGCGCTTGGAGCCTTTCATTTCCACATAATCTCCCGGTATAACAATTTGAATCTCATTCCTTATCTTTGTAAATTTTCTGAAATAATAATTTTTTTTTAATTCAACAATTTTTTTTTCACCATGTACAAAATGGCTATCACTTTTTCCCGTCAAATGAATGAATTGCTTCATTTCATCGAATTGTGTTCTGTAATATACCTAGGTATAATGTTTACCCAATTCTAGTAAATATTTTGTGAGGTACGTGGTATTGGTTTTGATAACTTAATAACTTGATTGGAGATAGATATTTCTACAGTATGAGTAGTCATGCTTTCGAATCAAGCCTTATTGCATGAATTGTATGTATTATATCTTTCTTTAGCCAAATAAATATTTATTTCTAGTGTTGCGAGAGACGATAAGAGGTTCTTTAGATGTGGGTGAACAAATTAGCGAGAGAGAAGCCTAGGATGAGTGACTGACGGGATTAATGTTTAAGAAAAGCCTTACACGGGGTTTTATTCGTATTTACTTAAAACTCGTGTCTTTATTAAATTCTCACGATGAGATATGTACAGATATTTGACCACGAGGCCGATAGATGATATTACAATGTTTCCCACAGGGAGATCTGAGACATACTGATATACATATGGACTTTGATTTAGTCCGCAGGAATACACATATACATATACATTGAATAGTTCTAACGCTCGGTGCGCAATAATGAGTTGAGAGTTCGATTTGAGGCAGGTAAACACTGCACGATGGTGTGTGTGCTCTCGATATAGACTGGCCGTCCAGCTGATCTAAGCGATCGATTATATTTTGCCCGAACATCTAGCAAGTCGAAATATTTATTCAACGAAGTAAACTTTTTTTTTTTCAAATATATGAATTGGACGGCCAGATTTTTTTGCATCAGGAAAACTTTTACTTGCCTACGAAATTCCATGATTTCGATTCGAGTAAATATTTTGTGAGCTATGTGGTATTGGTTTTGATGACTTAATAACTTGATTGAAGAAGATATTTTTACAGTATGAGTATTCATGCTTTCGAATCAAGCCTTATTGCATGAATTGTATGTAATTATATCTTTCTTTAGCCAAATAAATATTTATTTCTACCAAGTCGAAATATTTATTCAACGAAATAAACTTTTTTTTTTTCAAATATATGAAATGGACAGACAGATTTTCTTGCATCAGGTAAACTTTTGATTTCGATTTGAGTAAATATTTGCTGAAGTGGTGGATTTTTGGGGAAGGAAATGATGGTGTTTGATTTTCAAAACTGATTTTTCAGATTCTAATAAATATTATTTCAAAATCAAAAAACCTTATTTGCATCACGAACATCGAAATATAGGAAATCATTTTCTTATTTCGATCTTCACAATTACTCTAAACAAGTACGATTTGTTTGACTCAAATAAATACTGGTTCTACTCAAGTAATTTGATTTCAAATAAATGTGTTTACTTGACTTCAAAAAAATTTTCCCTCAGTGTATCATTGGTTTTCCTTTCTGGCTGAGTATTAAGTGGAGCGGCATTTTTATTACACTCGCCACTAGATTTAACTATATTTTAATTTTGATAAAATTGCTGCTTAGCTCCGCTAACCGTTTTCAAACTCGTGTTATACATGACTGACACAGTACACTATACGCCGGCAAATTGTTGGCTCATGTTGATTCGTGTTGTGTTTACCATTTAGAATTCAAAACAAATCATACTTTTCAAATGAACTACTTCATTCTCAAATATATTTCTATAATTTCCATAATACTCGGGACAAATATATATTAATAGTTCCGTCGTCTGCTGTATGTTCTATATATTTTTTTAGTCATTACAGTAGAGTCCCGCTTTTGTCAGCCTCGATTCTGTCAAGCTAGACGTTCCCCTACCTCCCACTCTACTACCGCTGCTCTCCTCCGCTCGTGCGTCAAGCCAAGTAAAGAGAGGCGAAGGCGTAGCCCGAGGTCTCCGGCAGTGGTGTAGGAATGTATGTAAACAAACCTCGCTTTGGCAGACTCACTTATTCACGAAGCCAGCGCACCACTTCACTTTCGCTACGCCACTGGCGTTCACTGACTCGTACACCTCCTTAGGCGGGGCTTGGACGTTCCCGGTTCTGTCATCAGTCCTCCCGTGAGGCTGACAGAAGCGGGACTCTACTGTATATTATTTATATATTCTATTGTTATTTTTATTTTGTTGTGATATTTTGTCGTGTGTTATTTTGTCGAATGTTATTGTGTCTTCATGTTATTTTGTCTTCATGTTATTTTGTCGTTATGTTATTTTGTCGAATGTTATTATGTCGCATGTTTTTTTGTCCGGTTATTTTGTCGCGGTGTTATTTTGACATGTAACCGCGCAAATGGGCTATTCCTCTTCCAGTAATATAAGTTCTGTGTGATATTGTTAATACTTACTGCTTTCAATTTCGCTTTCAATCCAGATGCGTAATCGTATCAAGGCCTGTTCAGACTATGCGGAAGCGAAGGGAAGCGAAGCGATCGGAAGTTTCATTAACATGCTTTTCTTATGTTTTTTATGAAAGTATGCACGCACACTCCTAAGAAAGCATGTTAATGAAAACTTCCGATCGCTTCGCTTCCGCATAGTCTGAACAGGCCTTTAAGGGGGTATATACACCTTTAAATGGGTTGAATTTCTGAAAAACAATTTTTCTTTTTTTTTCAACTTGAAGACTCTGATAAAATTGAAAAAAATCATCATGTTTGGGGAGGGTTTGACCTTCATTTTCCATATCTTACATCATGTATTATTTCCAGTCTAATAGTGGCTGCGCTGAAGACAGGAAAATACAAAATCACTCGGTTGCCGTAAAGAATCAGACCCAGCGTTGGACCAATCTTGGAATTTTTGGTTCTCAATTGTTCATAAGACATGCCTCTATCAGATGAACATAGAACTTTTTGATATTGCAAGAATTACTTGAGTTATTGAATTTTTTCGATTTTTTTTCTGAATTTGAAAAAAAATTTTGCTTATTTTTCTAATATTTCAACTAAAAATGGGTTTATCAAAAAGTTCTATGTTCATCTGATAGAGGTTTCGATTCTACAAATTTGAAGACCACAAACGCCAGAATTGGTCCAGCGATGCTCCTGATTCTTTAAGACAACCGTTCAAAATATTCATTCTCCAGAAATCAACTTTTAAACTTTTTTTATCAAAAATTTTTTTTTTATTTCATACTTTTCCAAGAGAAGAAAATGTAGTTACAGGAAATTAAGTTTTAAGATTTTGCTTATGACTAATATGCTGGATCCGCAGCTGCTCTCGTATCGATGAGTTATGAGTCGAGTCGAGTCTAGACACATGTGCCAGGGGGAGGTTCGTAGTGAGCTTTGACCTGTTCTGTACAACAACAGTGTCCGTTAGGTGTCCGGTGAGGCTGTTAGAAAAATAATAAATTGCTTTAGAAAAAATCTGATCAAAATTTTTCAACACAAAAATTCTCTAAAATTTTTGATCTTCAATATTTTTGAGATTCAGAAGATGTTAGCACAATTTTTGTCAATACTACGAAAATTCTTTCATCTTCCATCAATCATACCTTTTTTCTTATAATATTTATTAAACTCTTGCAATTAATATACGTATTGTAGAAATACTCATCTTTTTAGAAATCCAAATGCGTAGTTTCCTGGCATCGATTTCAAACGCACTTTTTGATGGATCATCTTCTTTCGATTCCGAAGTCTCATGTCAGATATATAAACACTGTGTTTATTCGATAAT
The DNA here is from genome assembly GCA_963992785.1 of Tenthredo livida. NCBI lineage: Eukaryota > Metazoa > Arthropoda > Insecta > Hymenoptera > Tenthredinidae > Tenthredo > Tenthredo livida. Next base: position 18,642,408 of record OZ023066.1, read on the forward strand.
GGAAATTACTAGTGGTTTGAATTCGTAATGAAAGCACGATAATATTTACAAACAAGTGGACACCTAACCTCGAAAAAATGTAGATCGCAGCCATGTGTTCTGTCAATGATCACAATTCAAAAGAATATTGAAAATTGAATATGTGTAAGAATGATAATTACGAAGAATTAAAAGATCACAGAATCAAATTCAAAAACGAAATATATAAAAAAGTCATAAAATTGAGTAGTGGTGTAAGTGGTGTTGGCGGTGTTGTACAATAGGCCTCTTGGATAACATACAGACAAAGTAAACTAAGCTTGTGTGGCGTATACATGCATAACATTGACGTCCAAGTTTTGTCAGACGTCCACGTTAGGCGGCGCTGTCAGCCGTATATGTACACAGCTCTCACGCACACTAGTAGCGTGTCTGTATGTTATCCAAGAGGCCTATACTTATGGCACCAATCTGAGGGTTCGCGCGCCGCGCCGCGGGGCTTTTTCGCAATCTGGCACTGTCATGGCTGTAACTTTTCAAATCCTCTAGATATTTTGACACCAATTTATTTGCAGGTAGAGTAGGTCACTAGCATTCCAAATAAATTATAAAAAAAAAAACGATTTTTTGAAAATTCTAAGGTGTAGATACCCCCTTAAACAATGAGGCCTATTAAAGCACGTTGGACTGGCATACACGCGAACGTATCCCAGATAACAAAATGCGTGCAGTGTGCGATACAATATGCACGCACGCGTGTGGATGAACCGCACGACTGCATGCAGTTAAGCAGACAGATGCGCGCGCCATTGATGGACATTATGCCTGAACGCGTGTGATCAGGAAATCGTGCAGGCATCGTACGGGCATAGTGCGAGCACGTAGTGCACGTCGCACGGTCTTGCATTGCGTGTTTACACGTGTGACGGCAGGATGCGACACATTGTGCTCGCACTGAGTGCCTGTCACATCATGCCGGCGAAATTGATGCATTTTCGCACGCACGACGTGTACCTTCACGTCGTGCAAATAACGTGCGTCACACGATTGTTGTCTGGGATAGCTACAATCATGGAGACTGCCACATCCTAGTTCCGCCGCGAACCACTGCCGTGAACCTAATACACACTATGCGGCAGCACTGTCGAGCATGCGTGTTATGCAGCAACGACCGAAGCAGGCGTATTGCAAATGTTCAGATTGAACATGGAAAAGCATTCATTTCACTCAGACTAGAATTCATATCCTTCACGTCATCTGCCAAATTAATAAGATGGTGCATAATAACTGTAGCCCATTCATCTCTATATATTTTTCGAGCTTCTGTGAAAAATGATAAAAGACACACCTTTGAATATTCATGATGCGTCGTTGCTGTTTCTTTAGACCATAGGAGTCGAGAAGCTAAATGCAATAATATGAAATTGTTGTACATTGCTGTATCCAAAATTTTTCTGAGTACAACAGGTCCCAAATATAGTAAAAAAAGCTTGTGTTCTGTGGCTTTCCATTTGGAAAGATTGCCTAGAGTCTTAATTGCCTCTGAAATTCACTGGGTATTTGCGATTTCACATGTTTCACTCGCCGTGATATTACATCTTTGTTTGTTTGACTCAACTTTTTTGTTGAATTACTTGAACACCAATAATCCATCAACCTTGCATTTTCACCAAGAAACCCCAAATGCATGAAGTGTAGTACAAACCATGATATCATATCAATAGTTGGATCAATTAGCATGAGAGGCGAGGCCCCATGATGATGATCAGGATCGTTGAAATTTCGGAATGTTCCGTCGGTTCTTACGTTGGCATCTACAGATACATAGGTCATAGTCCTTTGAATTCTTATACCTTGGACCTCACATCTCTCGTAGGCATTGGCACTCGTGTGACCCTTGGTGCATTTCAGTGTTGCTCTCGCTGGGGTATCACAAATAATAGCCCCAGATAACAATCGTGCGATGCACGTTATTTGCACGACGTAAAGGTACACGTCTGCGTGCGAAAATGCATCAATTTCGCCGGTATGATGTGACAGGCACTCAGTGCGAGCGCAGTGTGTCGCATCCTGCCGTCACACGTGCAAACACGCAATGCAAGACCGTGCGACGTGCACTACGTGCTCGCACTATGCCTGCACGATGCCTGCACGCGGTGCTGATCGCACGCAGGCACCTTATGTCCATCAATGGCGCGCGCATCTGTCTGCTTAACTGCATGCAGTCGTGTGGTTCATTCACACGCGTGCGCGCATAATGTATCGCATACTGCACGCATTTTGTTATCTGGGAGTATATTGTGTATCTAGGGGCGGAAATCGTATCGGGCGCCTTTGGCACCCTCTACTACGACTCGTGCTAAACGTCTCACCCTCGCTCGACATACCCAAGTAGAGTTTGCCGACGTTGGTAATACGGGCCAATACTGGCACTGCATCAGAAATCAACCAATGTAAATCGACGTTGGCCCATTACTGGCAGCGTGTTGATAACGGTACTGGACCAGTAGGGTAAGGTGGTGCAGGAGTGCGCACTTTCGCATACTTCATTTTATAGGAATAAATCAAGAGATTCTAGGGATGATGGTATATTTTATTTATCTTCTTTGGTTATCTAGGTAACGGAAAAAAAATAATTAATCAACTTAAAAGTAACGCTTTATGCAGAAATTGAAAAAAGATCAGCCGCCGTAATGCGCACTTTTGCACAAGCAGCGAGGACAAGAGTGCGCAGTAAAGTGGGTGGGAGGTGATATAGCTGAATGTAAGGTCAATCGCAAGAATTCCTTCTTTGGAATTTTGGAAAAAATATATGCTTCGATAAAAGAATTGATAATTGAAAAAAACAAAAGTTACAGAGTTTAATTCCGATTTTGAAGAAATGAGGGGGGTCTTTGATCGTGACCATCGAACGTTTTGTAAGGGAGAGCGGTTCAAGGGTTGTAACTTATTTGGACAACGGGCGGTGGAGGTGGGGGGTCAAAAAGTCATGAAAATTTACGAAGTACCCGCGCACTCTTGCACACTTGGGCACTGCGCACTCTTGCATTATCCGGACTGAACAATTTTGAAACGTCACTACTGCCATCCATTGAGATGAATATCCAAATCACTTGGGTGGCAACTAGTCCAATAATAACCCCACCAGAATAAATAAAAAAAAGTAGCTTATCTTTCGAATCTTTCTTACAATCCTGGTTACAAAAGTCATGAATATTAGATCACACGCGCAAAAATCACTTTTTCTCGTCTAAATCTTTCAAAATTGGATGAAAACACGCAGATTTTTTTGATGGTACACTCGAGACGTCAGTGAACTGTTAAAAACTAAAACCAACCCCAAAATACTGTTCTGTGATTAGATAATGGCACTGCGTACTCTTGTCGACTGCGCGCTCTTGCACCACCTTACCCTACTCATTTAATATATCGGGCAAGTCTAGGACGCCACGCCTGGCCCAATACAAAAAAGCCGTGATGTTATCATTAATGACTAACAATATGAAGAGAATATCAGGCCTCCAGATCACAGATTTTTCTCAAACTTTTAGAGGCGTTTTCGTGCTTTCGTCTGTTGAGCCTTTTTTGTACAAATAAAAATTGAAAAATAAAAAAACAATCTTTTTCGCCTTCTTCAAAAACTTCAGAACATCCCATAAAATTCAACCACAGAAAGAGAATAAATAGTAATTTTCGTCATAGTCGGCGTAAAGTACGCACTTTACGCCCTGTTTTGCGGGCGTAAAGTTCGACTTTACGCCCGGTTTATGTAAACAAAAACTATCCTAACGCGCGACGCCCATTGGGCGTCCGAGGGCGGCGAAGCCGGCCCGAGGACCGCGCGATCACACGAGGGCAGCACCGGATTTCGGCCTAGGCCCGCGAAGCCCGGGCTTAGGGGCGCCAGGGTAGGTGGGGCGCGACTTCATGCTTTTTTTTTATTCTCAATGAAGGAATCAAGAGGCACCGAGAAAAAATCGAGTGCTATATTTTTCCTTGAATTACTGTAGATTTCACTGAAGAACGTGTTACCCCTATAATTACAAAGCACTTGACAGAATTCTCTTAATGCGCGAGTAGGTAATGAAATATAGTAGAAAAGAAAACAGCGAAAATATGAAGTCCAATTCGGCGAATATTGGTTACTTTGTTGAAACATAGTCTTCTACGACGAGTTTCGACTTAAATGTGTCTTATTAGCTCGCTCAAGTTGAAGCCTGCAGCTTACGCAAGTTTGAACCATCTCGCAGAGCTTACCTTCAGCGCAACCAGTGCGTTTAGTCTTTAGACGGCGGTAATTTGTCAGTGCTAACGAGTATCAGCAAATATACTGATTTTTCTTACCATTATGAGTGATCGGCAAAAATTAAGTGGATATCAATTCAAGAAAAGAAAACTGCTCAAAGAAGAAAGAGAAAAGAATCTGTTGAGTAAGATACCGAAGATTCAAGGTTTCTTCAAAGATTCGCCAACCATATCTCCACATTCTGCTGAACCACACGTGGTAAATAATATTCTTCACTATGTTTTTCCTTCATTTACTATATTTTACTTGTCATTAGCCTTGCGTGGGCCACCCTCGAACCATAGTCCGTTATTGATTGATAATCAAAGCTCTCTGAACCGCTCATTTTTCAAAAGAAAACTAACGTCGTACAAGTTAAAGTGAATGCTGCTCGTGTTACATGCCATGCCTGCCATCGAATATTCTTCTGAAATTGATGATATTTTACTTTGAAAGTATAAGTGTAAAATTTAACAGTCACAGGCTCAAGAACATAATGTATGAATAAACGTTTATTCGCGGATTGGAAACAGCAATAACGCCTGTCGTTGAACTTTTTTTTTCATGCATTACACCCGGGTTTAATTGCTCCAGGATGAAAACTGAAATTAAGGCACCACAAAAAAATACATTTTCAACACGTTGTGCGTTAAGTTCGGTTTTTCGCACGCTTCGCGCGCATAAAATTCAACTCAACGCGCGTTGTGTTGAAAAACAGAGTCCGATACACGTGCGAAAGACGATTCTCGCACTAGTAACGAAAAGTACTATTTATTAAAAAATCTGTTGACTTCTACAAAAATGTTTTTATTTCTATTAATTCTATTCGAATTTATTCGACGTGTGACAGATTGGCGATGAAGAGCTTGTCATAGTTCAAGAGGACGGTGGGAATTTAGGCGAAACAAACGCTGAAATTCGAGAGGTTGGTGTTGAGTCTACCGACCAATCCGTAGAGCAAATTGTACATCCTGGTCCTGCGAATGAATCTGTTCAGGATGCTGAGATTGCTTTCGAACTGAACGAGGATCCAGCTTTATGGAAATGCGACGATACTACTCGCGATTTTGTAGCAATCCACGGCGTAAAACAAAACATGGATATGGATTTCAGCAGTTCCAAAATTGTTTACCCGGACAAGACAAGATATGTTTCCTTCAAACTTTTTGAACGACGAATGAAGAATGGGGAAAGTCAACCTCGATCTTGGCTTATATTTTCAAAAAGTAAAGGGGCAGTATTTTGCACGCCATGCTATCTTTTTGGGCGAGAAATGAATTGTTTCACTGGAGAAGGTTTCCGTGACTGGAGAAACGCTACAGCACGCATTGAGAGCCATGAAAATTCGTTTTATCACAGAACGAACGTTAGCAGTCTGAAAGCAAGAGGCAATGTAGGAACCCGTCTGGAGAACGCACTGATCCAACAAATGAATGAAGAAATATCATACTGGAGAAATGTCTTAAGAAGAGTGGTTGCAGTCGTCAAATCTCTAGCTGGAAGAGGCTTGCCATTCCGAGGGGACATCGAACAGATCGGAAATCCACACAATGGGAATTTTTTAGCTTCGATGGAGTTGATTGCTCAATTTGATCCATTTCTTGCCGAGCACCTGCAACGAAATGCTCACGTAGGTAGTGGACGCACATCCTATTTATCTAAAACAGTTTACGAAGAATTTATCATATTGATTCATGATAAATTATTAAACGAAATCCTAACCGAAGCAAAACTTTCCAAATACTTTGGGATAAGCGTTGACTCAACGCCTGATATTGCACATGTTGATCAACTGACTTTCATCATAAGATATGTAACAGAAAATGGTGAGCCAGTCGAGAGATTTCTAGCTTTTATAGCGAATTCCGGGCATAAAGCTGAGCAGTTGACGGACACAGTTTTGAACGCATTGCGTCAGTATGAACTAAATATCCAAGATTGTCGTGGACAATCTTATGATAATGCCAGCAATATGTCTGGCTGTTACAGTGGACTTCAAACGAGAATCCGCAATTTGAATCCGTTGGCTGATTATATTCCATGTGCCGGTCATTCTTTAAATCTCGTGGGACAATGCGCGGCTGAATCAATTAAAGAAGCAGCAAATTTTTTTTGTACACTGCAAGAGTTGTATAATTTTTTCACAGCTTCTACACACCGCTGGGAAATCCTTCTCTCGCACGTCAATCGAGTACTGAAGAAACTTTCTGTGACTCGTTGGTCTGCCAGGTATGACGCTTGTTATGCTTTACATGATCAATGGACTGGCGTGATCGAAGCTCTTGAATGCATGGCTGAGGATGAACAAGAGAAGCCGAAAACACGTTGCGAGGCTAGAGGAATCCTGTCTCAGTTACAACGACTGGAAACTGCGTTCTTGGTCGTTCTCTGGAATGCGATTTTGAAGAGATTTAATAGCGTAAGTAAAAAACTCCAGGAAGAACGGATGGATCTAACAACCGTTCTGCAATTGTATTCATCACTTGCTGAGTTCCTGCAAGAGTTGAGGAGTTGTCCTGATCATTTCACACATTACGAAAATGAGGGGAAATCGTTATGTGGATTGCAAGATTACGCATATGATTCGCGTCGCAGAAAGACTAGAAAACTTCAAGCGGACGAAACCAGAGAAGGTGATACGCAGCCGGAAAATGGTCGAGAACATTTCAGAATCAACATATTCAATGCTATCATTGATACTTTGAGTGCAGAATTACAGCGCCGAAGTCGAGCTTACCGTCAGCTGCAACAAAAATTCAACTTCCTAGATCAGCTCGTGACGTGGAGTTCAAACGAAATAGCAACTGGTGCTATGGACCTCGTTTCCAAATATCCCGAATACTTGGAACAAAGTTTACGCGAGGAATGCATTCACCTCAGCAGCCACTTGAAGACCATACTGCGTGACGACAATCAAACCTCGATTACGGCACAGCAGGTGTGTAAAATTTTGCGAAAAAATGAGTTGTGCGATATCTATCCGAATGTAGATATAGCATTGCGAATTTTTCTCAGCATGCCTGCAACGAACTGTTCAGGAGAACGCTCATTTTCAACCTTGAAAAGAGTGAAAAGTTATCTACGAGCTAGTATGGGCCAAGAAAGATTGAATGCTGTCGCGTTACTAACAATCCACGCCGAAAAATTACAAAAAATTGACTGCGAAGAAATAATTAACCAATTTGCAGCAACAAAAACAAGAAGGCAGTGTCTCTGATCTCTCTCTCTCTCTCTATTGATTAGAAAACTTACTACTATTTGATTTATTGTGTGTACGTAGATAGTCATAATTTTATTTTGTCGATTTATTGTGATACATGTACTGTCTTGACGATGAAATAATGTCATGTAAGTGCAATAAAACCTTTATTTCTTCATGACTCTATTCATTCAACATTTTTTAATGCGTTTGGTAAAAGTGCTGTTATTGTTATTAAATGATATCCAAATTTGATTCGAAGCATGGAAAGAAAATTGCTTAACTTATGATCATGAAACTGATGAGTAATTTCAAATAGGGGCGCCATGAAGTTACGGGCTTAGGGCGTAAAAATGTTTAAATCCGGCGTTGAATGGACCCGGACAATATTAAAGGGTTCATGCCCGGACAGGGCTGGAACTCTCAGGTCTTCGAAACCATAAGACTGAGGGGATCCACCGCCAAACTCTTCCGAGGGCAAGCTGAATCCTCGGGATCCCCGACAGCAAAGCCACATTCCAATGAGCCTGACGCCCCAGAATCCTCAATCATTTACCTCTCGTCCGACGATCCGGAAGCCTCCACATCCTCGTCATCCTCCTCCGCATCATCGTCATCCTCCTCCATCTTATCGTCATCATCCTCGTCGACGTCATCTGCCCCCTCCCCCCGTGAGTACCCTAGACCACCATCGCCAGTCCCAATGAGTGGCCCCATACCCCAAGTGCCTATCACCTTCCGTGATCCAATAATGTGTTCGATCCCGCTCAATCTCCTAAAAGACATAAGCCTTTAACAAGTGACTCTAGATATAATCTATATATGTATGCGTTATACACATTACCTGTTTGTAGATCCGATTCCATGTATATGTTTTCCTTCTGTCTCACACACTTTTAGTTTTAGTCGATTAGTATCTATACAAATAGACATTCTCTTTTATTTTCTTTATCGTATACACACTATTAGTTTAGTCAATGAGGATATGTTTTCCTTCAAATTATTCACCATGTCTGTGTCTCTAATTTTAGCAAACAATCACATGCTCTTGTCGTTTATTATTTTTAGTTTGATTATTTGTTTTTTATATCACTAACCATAAAAGCCTGCCACCAATGCGGACAGCAAAGTTCCTCGGAACATCATTAAATATGTTTCACTTATAATTAAGCTATGTTCAGAATTACTTTACTGTGGGGATGATTGTAACGCGGCCAAGCCACGACCTATATAAATAGTAATACAACAAGGCGTATAGCGCGCGCCATCTGTCGTTAGCGCGGTCAACCATATCAAAAAGCCATCTACCGTAGGCGCGGTCAACTTACGGCAAATCGCCATACTGCCTAAAATCTCTCTCGCTTACAAAGTAACTATATGAATTAGATAAGTTCGGCAATTAAACAGCATTCAATCAGAGAAATATCTCTCTGGATATAGCAGGGTGAGAAGCTAGTGGGGGATCGCTTCGGCAAACTACCTGTCTTCTAGGGATGGGCGATTCTTTCGAAAAGATCGATTCTTGAATCGATCTTGGATCGGATTGATGAGAATCGATTCATGCAAAAATCGACTAGCAAAGAATCGATCTTTCGAAAATCGACCTCCAATTCATTAAATTATGAATGTGTATAGTGCCCTGTCTACACACGCACTTTACGATCGGGTATATTTAGGGTCTTGGCCAATCACTGAATTTCCACCACAAAAGTGAGCAAACAGTTGAATCAACTTAAATATACCCGATCTTGAAGTTCGTGTGTAGACAGGGCATAGGTATACATCAAATTGATTGACAACAAGGGAAAGGGGTGAAAAACTATATGCCTTTTTCTCAGGTTATTTCATCTTGGTATCGTTCCTCTTCTGACACAACTTGAATTTTCAGAAAAGCGTCGATTCTTGGGTCAAAAGATCGATTCATACGGAAATCGACTACCGAAGAATCGATTCAAAAGATCGATCTTTTGGCCCAAAAAGATCGATCTTCGAAGAATCGATTCAGAATCGCCCATCCCTACTGTCTTCTCGTTTTGGCATGTCTATTGCACTTTCAAGTACACGGTCTCATTTGAGGGGTGATGAATAGCTAGTGGGGGATCGCTTCGGCACACCACCTGTCCTTTCTTTTGCTTCTTGGACACAATCGTGGGAGTCAAATCAGTAAAATCCTTATATTTTGGAGGTAGAGGATAGCTAGTGGGGGATCGCTTCGGCACACCACCTGTCTCTTCTTTTACTTCTTGGGGGGTCAAATCAGTAAACTCCTTTCTTGTAATTAAATTCTTCCTTTAAATATTCAATCAACTCAGTGATATCAAATCAAATGTGAAGTAAAATCACTTGCAGTAAAATCACTTATGGTCAACTCAGTTAGCACAGGTATTAGAGTCCCAATAAATAGTCAGTTATCAAGATATAAAACATAATATACCGAGAACAAATCTTGATACTGCACAGTCGATGCGCCTGACTGCGCATGCGCCGAATAATTCAATTTTATTGGTCGGTGAGATGGTCCCGCGATAATATTATGACGTATGAGGCAGGGGTACCAGCTTGCAAGAAATGAAGCAACAGCTGTCAAGCCTTCGTGCGTAGAGTAGTCAATTGAGGTTATGTTGTTGTTTATTTTAATTTAACGTGAATTATCAGAATAAAAGTAGCATCGATTAGCAATCTTGAACAAAATAGTTCATATCGGAAGATAATTCAATCGGCACAACGAAGGATTTGATGAAAATACAAAATCAATTGCTACAAAACTCATGATGGAATTATTTATTGAAAAATTAAATCTAAACTTAAATCTGAAACTGGGCAAACTGAGGCAGGTAAGTGAAAATAACGTTTATTACAAAAATATTCTTTATTCACATAAAGTAAAAAATAAATGGATTGTTGAAAGTAAGTGAAATTGTGAAAAAAATTTTTGCTTCACGTTTCATGGTAATGCATTTGAGTAGAAATTAATTGAATCTGAAATCATCAGTAGCACGTCTGTTAATAACACCTTTTATTTTTTATTAGGAAACAATAAAACTGAAGTGGGACTGAAGTCGTCAACGTTCAAATTTTCTCCTCACAGAAATCATCAGGGCTTGTAAGTAGATTTCCAATTCTGTGATCTCTGAGCGATACAACATTTTTGCATTTATTTAATGATGAAATTCGTTCTTTTAGGAGGCTCGAGCTTTCAACATTGGTCAGCAGTAGGAAAATCCTGTAAGACTTGATGATTAAAACGTTCTGCCAGCGATCACCATGGTTTCTTGATCTGTTGGTGCTACCATTCTAACCATTCAACCTGGACGTTCCGTCAGGCAACAGGTGTTCAAGTGATTTTGTTGGACCATCACCTTCGTCTTTACTTCATAGCGTCAAGGAGTCATTTGAATATTTTTATTTATTAATATTTTTATTTTGAAGTTGTCGGAGAATAGATTTTGCTAGCCAAACTGATATAATCAAAATCTAGGAATGTTGAATACCTTTAGTTGAAAATGTCTTTAAACTTAGTTTTAGCTGATAATTTCACCCGGCTAGCTAGTTACAGCTGTCTCAGGTATCGCTGTCGCTGTCTCTGTACTTGTGTCTTCTTGAAAATCCATCGGCACACCTTGTCAAAGGCTGAAAATGCATTCATTTGCTAATACACGTTGCATTACGATTAATCAATTAAACTAGACTTCCTCAAAAGAAAACCACAATTCAATCACAGATGATAAAATATTCAAACTTCTTAAACAATTGGTTTGATATTTTGCAATTTTAAAGTTTGTGAGATTAATGTTCCTTTCTAGCGAGAAAGTTACTTGAAAGATACGTTACATGCAATGGTTTCAAATTGAAAGAAGTCATAACGATTTCCTTTGTCAACCGAGAAAAGTGGCGATGATCTCTGGACTCAAGAAATTAAATGGAAGGTATCAATGAAAGGCAGAGATGCAATTATTTGGCTGTTGCAAACTCATTCTTTCCAATTTCCCAATTTAACAGCATTTATTCACAAACATTTCCTGTTAATCAAAAGAATTTGAATTATTTCTAATGTGTCAAATTAATACAATTTAATAAACTGTTCCCACCTACCTGCTTCGTTTTTTTTTCAACCCGTCATGAGACCACTAGTTTCCAATTTTAATTAGATGAAGCAAATCCTTGAAAAATAAACCGATGAATCCAAGAAAGCAATCAACTGTTCGAAATAAATTGCGACGGTCGAACATCAAGTTTCAATAAAGCTTTCCAAGCCTTTCCGAATCGGTACCGCAATTCTTTGAGATTTTAACCTCAAAAATTCATATCAATTACGTCGCCATCAAAAACAAAGTTTGACAGCTAAAACTCGGGATGGCTAACCTGCCTCAACGGACGACGGAACTCGCGCATGCGCTGTCAGGCGCATCGACTGTGCAGTATCAAGATTTGTTCTCGGTAGAAGTCCTAGTTACTATTAGGCAAAGCGATTCAAATATAGTCATTTTGATTAGCATTTAATCGAGAACTACTTAGATAAATTCAGGTAGAACAAATAATATAAACGTCCTAACGAGTTATAGGCACCGAACTCACCTAGAGTTCCTACATTATACAGGGTTATTCACTTTGCGCGCACCACCTGGTAAGGGCGGACACCTTGTGAAATTCTGAGACTAATTTTCCTTTACCAAAAAGTCCTGGTACTAATGGTTTTCGGGCTACAGAAGGTCTTAGTTTACCAATCACAGGGCCTCCAGCTGCTCAAGTTAGGGCCGGGTCTAAAGTATAAAACTAGCAGTGCCCGTGGCAACTCGATTCTCAGTGAAATAAAAATAAATGATACAATCTAGTGATAAATTCCAGTTAGATTCATTGTCGCCAGAGGTCGCCAGGAGTTGTCTCCGTCCACATACACTTTCGTTATCTGTGACCAGAACCATCGCTACGTGGTCTCGTCCTCTAGGTCCACCGCCACGTAGTTTCCGTCCCCCAGGTCGACCGCTACGTAGTTTCCGCCCTGCAGGTACACTGCTATGTAGTTTCCGTCCTCCAGTTCTACCGCTACGTGGTACTCGTCCTGCAGGTCTACCGCCGCGGAGTTTCCGCCCTGAAGGTACACTGCTATGTAGTTTCCGTCCTCTAGGTTCACCGCGAGGTAGTTTCCGTCCCCAGGTCGACCGCTACGTAGTTTCCGTCCGCCAGGACCACCACTACGTAGTCCTGGTCCTCCAGGTCGACCGCCACGTAGTTTCCGTCTTGCAGGTCCACCGCTGCGTAGTTTCCGTCCTCCATGTCCACCACTACGTAGTCTTAGTCCTCCAGGTCGACCGCTACGTAGTCTTCGTCCTGCAGGACCATACCAACGTAGTTTTAGTCTTCCAGGTCCACGCTGCGTAGTTTCCGTCCTGCAGGTTCACCGCTACGTAGTTTTCGTCCTCTAGGCCCACCGAACCGTAGTTTCCGTCCTCCAGGTCCACCGCTGCGTAGTTTTAGTCCTCTAGGTCCACCGCACCTTATTTCCGTCCTCCGGGTCGACCGATTGTAAGTTATTATTGATGAACAATTGATTCAATAGTGCTAAGTGCTGGTAGGCAATCACTGCACCCATGCACGCCGTAATAAAATAGGGCTCTGAGAAGATGACGAGGGTACTCTGACGTAACCTCGTATCTCCAAAAAAGCTAGTTTACAGGAGAAACGAAAAACCTTTCATTGGAATAAACCGAATTAAAAACTTCTAATTATTTGTTGTCAATTTGTAAATTTTATCGTTTTTTTTTAGAAGTGAATGATCATTATAAGAAAATGTTTGAAGTTTGATTCTTCAGTTAATTTCAGAGATCGAATTAACCCCCAAAAATCGGGTTACGAGATTACGTCTGCAGAGTACCCGCGATGAGCTCTTTCGCGAATAATTCTTTCGATAAAAACTAGAGGTGATTAATCCTTGGACAGAAACAAGAATCAATTAATTGGATGAATATTTGTTCTATAGTCAATCTCAGAGATCGAGTTAACCCCCAAAAATCAGGTTACGAGGTTACGTCTGCACAGTATCCTCTATGAGCTCTTTCGCGAATAATTCCTTCGATAAAAACTAGAGGTGATTAATCCTTGGACAGAAACAAGAATTAATTAATCGAATAAATACTGTATAGAACATACTGTTTCACAATCACGATTTTGAAAAATCGCTATTGTGATCCTTTAATCAGCTGGGAATATCAGGGTTGAAGTGAATGAACCAAGATTACTATAATTATCAGATTTATTTGTCAAATAACTTAAGAAACAATTCAAAATGCCTAGAAAAGAATTTTGTGTTACAGAGAAATTGATAATAATTTTTTTTTTTTTTTTCTACGAGGGAGGAGAAATGCTTTCACGCACGGCGTGTGGGACTCCCATAAATAAGTATGGACTACCCACCAAAACTCCTCCCGACAACAATTCTTCGGAAATGAGTGTGTGTCCTCATGTTTATCCTGAAAAAACGAAATCAGATCAAAATTAGAATTACATTAACGATGAGCGACCTAATAATCAGCAGGCATAAAATGACAAATAAATTGCACGACTCGCCTAGAGAAGGTGCTCGAAGTGCCCTCCGTGCACTTCGATGCACAACTCTGCACGGCGAATTAGGCTGGCTTGGGCATTCTCGAGCATAGCCGGTGTGATTGTCGCTATGGCCTGGTCAATTCGGACAGTCAATTCTTCGACCGTGTCGATAGGATGCCGATATACGATTTCTTTAACATGACCTCATAGGAAGAAGTCCAGCATGTTGAGGTCCGGTGATCTGGGTGGCCAGCTAACAGGCCCTCCACGGCCAATCCACGCGTGTGGAAATTCGCGGTCTAAGACGTCACGCGCTACTCTTGCGTAGTGCGACGGTGCACCGTCGTGTTGGAACCAAGAATCGGGGCCTAGAATGACTCCCGCGTTTCCCAACAAAATGGGCAAATCGACGTCCAGGAAATGGGCATAACTATGATCCGCGGATTTCAAAACCACTTAACTGTAAATTTATGGGCGGGCATTCAGGGCAGTGAATTGGTAAGCTCAATAATAACAATAAACATAATAATATTAATAATAATAATAACAGTGTTGTAATCAGGATCCTGAGATCTTTCATACAACTTCAATTTATTTAAAGTTTCGTTGTCGAATTAAGAGTTGGAACTCAGTCGTACAAAGTAATTCAAGTTTATTCAATATATAAAGAGTTTTACAAAAGTGGTTTACTATATCTAGCAGAGATTTGGCATAACCTGCCCTAACAACTTGGTCTCGATGTTCTGACAATGAGTATTACGATGATCGCTTATTTATTACGTTAAGGAGGTCGTGCTGCGTCTGCACTTGTTGTTAGTTGCGTTAAGGCTTCGTACTTGCACATTCCATGGTATTGCCAAAGTGTGGATCAAACATCTGTACTGCAACACCTTGATACTCGGGTTGCAACATCCCCCCCCCCCCCTTGGAAGAAAAGCCCTTAGGATTTTTCTCCTGAAATCAGTTAAATCTGCTGGCTTCCGTCGTCGTGCGTACGCTTGCTTATTATGCTATATATCTTAGGTTAGTAGTTCACATAATGTATCCCGTTTACAATGTTTTATATAATCGTTTCTTAATCTAGGTTAGTATAATTTTTCTTGACATATTATTTGTTGAGAATATTACAAAAGGATAAGCTCTTATTCGATAAAATGCTTCAAACGATTCACGTGTACTCTAAGAGTTTTCTTCTTCACCTTTATGGTACAGTTTGCTTCTGAATTTACTTCTAGAATAGTATAAGGACCAATCCATTGAGATAATAGCTTCTTCGATCGTCCTCTGCGTACAGTCTCGTCGTACAGTAGTACCTTGTCTCCAACCTTGAACCCTTTTTGTTTGGTTCGTCGGTCGTACTCGATTTTTGACTTCTCCTTGGCTTGTTGCAGATTTTCTTTGGCTATGAGATTGCTGGCTCGCAATCTCTCTCGTAGTTCTCGTGCGTAGTCGTCATAGGTGTACGTTGTTTCTGGATCCTTCTTCAGCGATGTTGGTAGTTCAGCTAGGTGCCCATACACCAGCTCAAATGGCGTAAATCTCGTTGCAGTGTGAGGTGTCGTGTTATATGCAAACATAGCATATGGTAACCATTCGTCCCAGTTGCTCTGTTCTTCGTCTATGTAGTGTCTCAGATATTCAGCTAACGTCCTGTGTGAACGTTCTAAGGCTCCATTGGATTCAGGATGATAGGCCGTCGTCTGAATCTTGTCGATATTTAACAATTTACAGGTATTTTTAAAAACGTTACTCAAAAAGTTCGTACCTTGATCGGTGAGTATTCTCTGTGGTATTCCGTGTTCGCATACGATCCTGGTCGCAAATTCCTTGGCTACAGTGTTAGCTTCTTGGTTCGGAATGGGTATTGCCTTACTGAATTTGGTTAGACAATCTTGAAACGTTAGGATATACTTGTTTCCTTGTTCCGTTTCTGTCAGTGGTCCTACGATGTCTAATGCACATTTTTCGAACGGTTGATTTGGAGTGTCAGTAATGACCATTGGTGCCTTCGTCTTCCTGCTGAGTTTATTCTACTGGCAATTCTCGCATCTCGAGATGTGTTCTTCGACGTCCTTCCGTAATCCTGGCCAATCGTGCTTCAATCGAATTCGTTCGATCGTTCGATTAACTCCTTGATGTGCTCCTAATGGCGTATCGTGGTACTCATAGATGATCCTGTTCCGATGTTCCTCCGAATATTCTTGTTCTCGGTTGTTCAATTCTCCCTCTTCTTTCTGCTGACTTCTGGTCACTGCATACATGCGACTCAAGGCATCTGCGTTGGTGTTAGCCTTGCCTGCCTTGTACTCGACCTCGTAGTCGTATTCTTCCAGCTTCAGTCGCCATCTCATGAGTCGTGATCCTGGATCTTTGACTCCGAATAACCATGTGAGTGGCTTGTGATCTGTAACTATTTCGAATTTAGTACCATATACATACGGTCTGAAATGATTTACTGCCCAGACTATTGCCAATAATTCTTTTTCAGTGGTGCTCTAGTTTCCTTCTGCCGAATTTAGAGTTCTACTGGCGTATGCTATTGGCAAGTCACTTCTTATTATGCCTTGCGACAGGACTGCTCAGATGGCTTTGTCGGATGCGTCTGTCGTCACGATGAATGGTTGCTCGAAATCTGGATACTGTAGAATTGGTGCTGTCGTCAATGTCTTCTTCAAATTTTCAAAAGCTTCTTGTTCCCTCGAAGTCCATCCAAATTTTACCTCTTTCTTCAGCAAATGTGTTAGCGGTTTTGCTAAACTCGAGAAATTCTGTATAAATCGTCTGTAGTATCCGACCAAACCCAGAAATCCTTGAACATCTTTTACACTCTTTGGAATTGGAAATTCTTCTACTGCTCGGATCTTCTCTGGATCTGCCTGCATTCCGTCTCTAGTGATGACGTGTCCCAAAAAGTTGACTTCTTTCCTCAGAAATTCACACTTGTCGGGTTGTAGTTTCAATGAATTTTGTCGTAAGCGTTCCAGTACCTCTTCCAGTCGTTTGTTATGTTCCTGCAAACTAGGAGCATGTATGACAATATCGTCGAGATAGACATAACATCTAAGGCCTTGTATTCCTGAAAGTACAGTATTCATTAATCGTTGAAACGTAGCGGGTGCGTTCTTCAGTCCAAAAGGCAGGCGATTGTATTCGTAATGACCGTGTGAAGTGGAAAATGCCGTCTTGCACTTATCCTCTTCCATTGGAATTTGGTGAAATCCTGATGCTAGATCTAATGTAGAGAAATATTTTGCCTTACCCAACTGGTCCAATATTTCCGTGATATTAGGCAGTGGAAAGAAATCTCCTACAGTAACCTCGTTCACCTTACGGAAGTCAACTACGACTCTCATCTTCGTTTTTCCTGATGTGTCTGCCTTCTTCGGTACCACTAGCAGTGGTGCGTTCCATTGACTTTTGCTCTGTCTGACTATCCCGTCGGCAAGCATTTTATCTACCTGCTCGTTTATCTCCTGCTTGTGTTTCTCTGGAAGTCTATAAGGTCTTACATTTATTGGTGCGATATCTGGATTTGTAGTAATTCTGTGACTAGCTGCGTTCGTGTAACCCAGATAGTCTCCTTGGAAGTGAAATACATCATGAAATCTTTCACAGATATCTAACAAACTCTCTTTTTCTTCTCGATTCAGATGACCAGTACGTAGGTTGTCTCTCAGCTGTTGCATTCGGCTCGCGTTACTCGGTGTCATCGTCCGGCATGCATATACTTGCGTCATATCTGTGTGCTCTTGGCCTAGTGCTACGATTTGTACACACGGCTGTTCCAGTTCTACATTATAATCGTTCGTATTCAAAATGCTGACTTTGCACTCACCGTCGACTGCATTGGTGATGCAACTCCCTAGGTATACTCCAGGCTGTAACTCGATTCCTTCGACGATGCCTTCCGCGTCGTCGCGTGTCTTTGCACGGATTATCTTCTCGCTTCTCCGTTCGAGCGATATGTGAGCTCCTGTGGCTCCTAAATTCCATGTCGTTCCGTACAATCTTGCGTATTTCCCAGATCTAAGCTCGACGTCATGCTTCTCGAGGAAGTCGCCACCTAAGAGACCGTCTGCTTCTAGTGGAAAATCATCTTTAACTGCGTGAAAAAGGTGCGATATGTGCCTATCACCAACCCTTATATTCAACGTGACCTCACACAAGGTCGTAACCGGTGTTCCGCCTATTCCTCTGAGCGTGATCACACCGTCTTCAGCCATCACTTCGCCGTCAATTTTTCCGACTTTTACTAGGCTTACCTCAGCTCCTGAATCTAATAGCATAGTTCCGTGTCTCGTCTTGAATTCATCTGCCTCGATCGTTGCGTGATTCTTCTGTCTTGATCCATTTATTAGGCAATTTACTGGTACGACGCGATACGGTTGCCTGTCCGCCGCGCCTGCTCCTCGTTTCCCGGAGTCTCTTCGTTTCGCCTGCTGGCATCTCTAGAAGGACCTGACTGGACCCGTTCTTCCCTTCTAGGAGGTCCCCGATTCCTTTCGTATCTTTGCCGATTTTCTTCTGCTATTCTAGTTCTGCAGTCTCGTATGACGTGCCCTGGTTTCCTACAGAAATGGCAAATTACCTGAATTTTTCTTACGTAGTTACTTGGTGTCGGCTATCGTTGAGGGTAACTGGATCCCGTCGTTGCTGAGCGACAATCTCGTGCTAGGTGTCCTGTCTTCCCACAGTTGTAGCAATTATTTCCTCCCTGGTAGAAAATTGAACAGAATTTGACCAGAATCTGTTGAGTTTTCTGGTGAATGAGCAGATTCTGGTCAGATTTTCTGGCCAGATACCTCATCAATTTGACGACAGTTTCTGGCCAGAATGCCATATGTATCTGGGCAGATTCTGTTGAAGAGTCTGGTGAACGAATCTGAGGTGTGATTGGAAGTTATGATAGAAATGCAGGTAATTAGAAAGTTCAATAACAACAAGGTAGGAATATTTTCTGTAGAAAATATTGCATTATTTTGAAATAACATTAAAAATAGTATCAACTTATAACCTAATAATGTTCGAAATAAACAGTAATTGACGTCTGCAATCAATTTAACAATTCATCACTACTTATTTATGAAATAGTATCGTATACCGTTGTATTATGAACAATATAAGAATTTAATTACACAATATTTTAATATGCCAGTTCGTTATAACCTACGACCAGACAGCTACCGCTACGTCGTCTGAAGATATCAGTCATAGGCATATGAAATATCGGTAGATCGCTTGTTCGTGGTATTTGACAGCGTTGTCATTGACGAAAATAAATAATAACGTAATACAGATCGTTCACCAGATTCTGGTCAGATTCTGACCAGATAGCCCTAAATATCTGGCCAGGTTCTGCCCAGATTGTCTGCCCATAAGATGGTGAATGGCCAGAAAATCTGATCAATTTTCTACCAGGGCTCTGTTGCCTTCTCTGCTGTTGCGCGGTTGATTGTGTTCCCGATCCGATCCACGAATGGGGCCTAAATCTCGTTCTTCTTCTATCGCGAGTGATATGGCTTCTCTAAGATTTTCACACCGTCGGCTCTTGACCAATATCCTCAGCTTGTCGTTCAAGCCTCTGATAAAGATATTGACAGCTTGTTTTCTGATCTGGCGTTCCAGCGTCGATTTCGAATCCTCTTCTGCGGCTTCCTTCATCGTTACTTCGATGACCTGTGCAGTTAGTTTCTCGACTCGTGTTCCATATGACCTCGCGTCCTCGTTCTGACGTTGTCTACAGCTACTGAATTCCACTTGTAACGAAGCTAATGTCCGTATATCGATGCTCATCGACTTCAGTTCTTCCTCCAGTGCGTTCCAGGTATCAATTGATTTGTATTCTAAAGCTCGTGCCGGAACACCTTTGATTCGGGTGCTCAAAACAGCTTTCAATAGATTTCCCGTATCTGCAGGTCGTATTATCTCACGTGCATACTTGCAAGAGCGAATAAAATCACAAACCTTTCCTCGGTCACTGCTATCGAAGATCTCGATGTCCTTCAGCACTTGTCTCACGGTGGGGGTGTCTTCGGCCATATTGATTGGAGGTTGATTCGCTGCTGTGTTCTGATTCTGTTGTGGTGGTACTTGCTCCCGAGTCTTACTTTTAACAAATTCGCGCAATGCCGTACGAAGGTCGTCGACTGTATATTCTTCGCTTACGTTTATACGAAGATGCTCACAGGTTTGGAGAAGATGATCTCTTCGTAATTCTTGAATCCACGCGGTTTTACCTTCTGCAATGCGTTTTCCCACCAAGTCCCAGTTCAATGGCGTTTGCTCTTTGCCCGAAGCTTCTTGTGCGCTGCAGCCAGTGATAAATGCAAGGCGTGCCTCTGGCTGGGAGGTAGTACGCCAAATAACGGTGAATTATCCCCGAAGCTTACTTCTCCTTGTAACTTAGGTTTAGTCGGAGAGTCTACGGATGCTGAACGTTCTATTCGTTTCTTTGACATGTGACGTCACGATTCCTTCAACGATGCCAGCTTCCGGTTCCACTATCACTATTCTTCTAATTCACTTGCTCGATACTTGACACTTGATTTATTTGTACGATTCGACGATCTTCGCCGCTGCCACCAGTTGTTGTAATCGGGATCCTGAGATCTTTCATACAACTACAATTTATTTAAAGGTTCGTTGTCGAATTAAGAGTTGGAACTCAGTCGTACAAAGTAATTCAAGTTTATTCAATATATAAAGAGTTTTACAAAAGTGGTTTACTATATCTAGCAGAGATTTGGCATAACCTGCCCTAACAACTTGGTCTCGATGTTCTGACAATGAGTATTACGATGATCGCTTATTTATTACGTTAAGGAGGTCGTGCTGCGTCTGCACTTGTTGTTAGTTGCGTTAAGGCTTCGTACTTGCACATTCCATGGTATTGCCAAAGTGTGGATCAAACATCTGTATTGCAACACCTTGATACTCGGGTTGCAACAACAGTCATAATAATAAGTCAGGCTGCATCGTGCATCGCGAGTAAGGAACGGTAACGAGTAGTTTATTTTCAGGTAGGTCCACATGGAATTCCACACCGCTTGAATGGGCAGAATTATGCCCATTTCCTGGACGTCGATTTGCCCATTTTCTTGGGAAACGCGGGAGTCATTCTAGGCCCAACACGACGGCGCACCACCGCACTACGCAAGAGTAGCGCGTGACGTCTTAGACCGCGAATTTCCACACGCGTGGATTGGCCGTGGAAGGCCTGTTAGCTGGCCACCCAGATCACCGGACCTCAACGTGCTGGACTTCTTCCTATGGGGTCATGTTAAAGAAATCGTATATCGGCATCCTATCGACACGGTCGAAGAATTGACTGTCCGAATTGACCAGGCCATAGCGACAATCACACCGGCTATGCTCGAGAATGCCCAAGCCAGCCTAATTCGCCGTGCAGAGTTGTGCATCGAAGTGCACGGAGGGCACTTCGAGCACCTTCTCTAGGCGAGTCGTGCAATTTATTTATCATTTTATGCCTGCTGATTATTAGGGCGCTCATCGTTAATATAATTCTAATTTTGATCTGATTTCGTTTTTTCAGGATATACATGAGGACACACACTCATTTCCGAAGAGTTGTTGTCGGGAGGAGTTTTAGTGGGTAGTCCATACTTATTTATGGGAGTCCCCCACGCCGTGCGTAAAAGCATGTCTCCTCCCTCGTAAAAAAAAAAAAAAAAAATTATTATTATCAATTTCTCTGTAACACAATAGTATATTGTGTATCAAGGAAGCTAAGTTGGTCTTTATACGCCGAGCGTGATGTTTGCAGTATTCGTCCTCGACGTTCGCGCGCCAAAGGCCTTTGGCGCGCGAACGTCGAAGACGAATACTGCAAACACGCGAGGTGTATGAAGACCATAGCCTCCGTGGTACACACCATATTTTATGTAACGCGGCGCGATTTACAAGCGAAGGTGTTTGCCTCGTTCTGAAGACATCGCGTCCATTGAACTAATGCCAACCACCTCCAAGTTAGTATGCTAAGAAGATAATGCACAGTGCCGTCTTTATCGACCTCGGGGCTCTAGGCCTGATGGGCCGGGGCGGGGCCCTCTTAAGGCGGCGAAAATCTCATGAAATGAATATGTAATGTAAATTTTTACGAAACGATGGCTTAATTTTAACTCCAGTTTTTTAGTTAGTTTGAATCAAAGAGAACATTTCCGATATTCGATATTTCTGTAGATATATTGAAAATTATTTTTGTATTCAATACAGTCTTCGGAATCGAATGATTTTTCGAGGCGAAATCACCTAAGAAAATTATACAGGGAACGATATCAGCAATATGAACTACTATGAGTTATGCAACGTGCAATACTTACATTTACATAAACGATTTTTTCATTTTAATGTGCAATATCATTCAATTTCAATAATGATCTCATAATCACACAATGCTCGCGTCATCGAATTTCTTGACATGCTCAATTTTATTTTAATTACAATTTTATGAATGATTATTTAATTACTGCATTAAAATATTCGGTCTTTATTTTATATTGACCAATTGTCTAATAGTAAGTAAGTTTAAATGCGCGCACCGTTTCCCGGAAAAGTATTCGACTCGAATGGCAAACACGTGCATGCCGATGCTTGTTTGTTTCAGCGTTAAAAAAAACACGCTCGAACTTGCAGTTTTGTAGTCGTCCAGTCTGCTCAGTACTGACTCTGTTTCAGTGATAGACAACTTTTCAGTCAATCATCACTGATCTTTATTGCTGGTATATCAGAGATAGTTCGACTTTGTTTTCTTCCATTCCACAAATTATTTACGTTTAATCTCGCGTTTAATTGATTCTATTTGAAATCACTCAACAATGAGTGGTAGTGGTAGTGGGCAGCGGAAGTATCCGAGTGGCAGTCTGAAACGAAAAAAAGCCAAGCAACTACAGCAATCACTATCGAAACATCTAAAAATAACAGGTTTCTGTGTTGTTCAAAGCAGACCAAGTGACAGTGAAAATTCAGATTCAGAATTTCTTGATAATGATGACAAAGATTCAGATAGAGCAGGTATGTATAACCCATTGATACTTCAGACTCGCACAATCGGTACAATCGTTTCGTTTTAAAACAAAACAAAATAATAAAAATAAAAATTATAGATTAAATTACGTGGAATCAATAAAAGTGATATCCAATTCGTTACACAGATAAAAATATATTAGATAATTGATTATTCGCTATTATCTGTCGTTGTTGTTTAAAACAGTATATCAATATAATTTTATAAGATGTAATATTACTTATGCTTATTGCTTATTTCTAATTCAAATTAACTAGCTGAACCAACTGCGCGCTCGACTGCGCGCCTATGCACTCAGAGAAAACTTGAGGTTTGCTCGCGTACATTATACAAATAAAATATCGTCCTAACGCTTCCGCGACTACTTGATAATATGCTCGCGAAGCTAGCTTTATTTTAAGAATGGATGAAGTTCCGAAAGTCTTGCAGTAACCCGTCCCCGTGTGGAAATTTGTCCTGGCATCCTATATTGAATAAAGGCCCTATACGGGCGTAATCGTGGCATCCAAATCACAGGCTTCCCAAAGACAGCCAATGCAGGCCCCAGCTTGGCATTGCCCTGGACGCCAAGATAATATTATCCGGGCTTGGCCGAAAACAGCCAATGCAGGCCCCAACTTGGCATTGCCTTGGACGCCAAGACAATCTCATCTGGGCTTGCCTGGAAACAGCCAATGCAGGCCCCAGCTTGGCATTGCCTGGGACGCCAAGATAATATTATTTTGGCTAATATTATTATTTCTTTACACACACTTAAGTGGTACAAAAGAACAACGCTGCGGTGATCGGGTTAACGTGTATTTATGTATTTTTACATTTTATTCATTATATATGTATTTACATGTTTTCATTAAATCTATGTGTGGAGAAGTGACATTGCAAAACAACGATTCACACCTGCAGATCGTGGTTTCATCACGAGATTCACCATGATTAATTTACGCTGCACGTGAATTAGTGGAAATGTATCGACATTGGAAAATGTTGAATCAATTTGCCATGTTTCGACAATTGTAGATGACTGAGGAAATGAATACATTTTTTTTTTTGTTTCCCACACTTTTCCATGTATGAAAATTGCCGTTGCTTTTGCTTCGGTACCATATATTTCATCAATTTCCATTATATAACCATTTTCTAATAAAACTCGATTATTAGGAGCTTTAGCTGTGATGACAGTGGAATAATTAATGGTTACTTTTTTTATCAGTAGGGTTCCGTTTGAAATTTCAAATTTGTTGATTTTAAATTCAACTGGTAAATGCACTTGTTTGTTCAAATTCAGTTTTCTCTCGTGCTCTCGTCGGCAAATTTGAGCAAGTGGCTTTACAGCAGTTCGAAGAGTCCGGTTAATTTTACCCAAAGCACTTTCAAATGGGAAACAATTAATTCTACTCAGTGAACATCCCAAATTAACCACATCATCAGCTACATGAACAAGATTGTGTAGGTTTATTACTTGTGCCGCAGTACCATATAACATTGGCACCATTATAACGAATTTCTCCAAATATTCTTTAGCCTTAGCGTTTAATGATATTGCAAGTCGATCCGAGCACAGAATCCTGAACGCAAAATGGAATAACAAAAAATGCTTGTATAAGTGTTGAGACACAACATCGCGTAGAACAATAGGACCACAGTATAATAAAAAAATCTAAACTCTGTTGCTTTCCATTGTCGAACGCAAAAAATTGATCTAGTTTTCCTTTGAAACTCTGACGGTAGTTGTTGTTTTAGTGATACTAGCCGTCGCGAAATCTCGAGTTTTTGAGTTGGACTTAGTCTAACTTTCAATCGGCCATACATTAACATCTCAAGTAATTTTTTCATTACACCACAACAGGCAAGGTGCATAAAATCCAAAACGAAACTGGTTGTCATGTCTATTCTCGGCATTATCTTCTCGAGCGGCGACGTCCCGGTGTGATGTCCTAGATCAATTTTGTTGCGAAACGATTCGTCATTCCTTAGATCGTAATTGTAACCAGAATAAACAATTTTGCAACTCTTCCCTACTCGACACGGTGTACCATTTACAGTGCACCTCTCACACGCACTATATCCACCGTGCCCTTTAGTACATCGAAGGTACGATCGCGCTGGAGTATCAGCAGCAAAGAATTTTAATTTAACATCAAACAGTTTTTCAAAAAAGTAAAAGCCATTTTCTTGCAAATCATTCAACTCTTCTATAAACCTTTCTAAATACTCGGATAATGTTTTTGGTTTACTATCACCACAGTAAATTGCGACAATAAACGGTTTGTATACATCGGGTATATAATGAACTTTGCATAGAATAGGCCAAAAAGATTTTCCTCTCGACTGTGTTAAAGGGAGCCCGTCGATATTTACAATTAATTCGATAGGTCCATTGTGGAAGTTGGTAATACACGATTCGAGACCGGCTGTAATTCCCATGTAGACGAACTTCCCCATAGCACCTTCAGGTGAGCAATCTTCCATTTCTACAATTTCATACTCGGCTGATGACGTCCCGATGAAGGATTTAGCTGTTTTAGGTAGATCTGGCAGTAGTTTTCGTCGTAGAATGATTAATAATTTATCCAAGCTGCAAAATTTGATATTCTCTTCAATAGCCCACGTTCTCAGCTGCCCAATAACATTGTTATCGTTGGCCTCCAAGACAGTGTCAGCAGCTTCAACCTCAGCTGGAAGATGAGTTGGAAGAGGTACTTCGTAGTTGTTACTTGCGTTTGATGTAAATTCCTCGATATCCATGCTAACATCTGAAGATAACCTCTGTACGGCATCACTATCAAGCTGCTCAATCACATCACGTTCATTTACTGTAATATATTTTTCATTTCATATAATTAATGTACTTGCTCGCCGCGATTTGTGCTGCAAACTCCACACACGGGCAAAATACCCACTAATTATGGCCCTTGCCTTGATATACACAATATACTATCTAATGCATGGTATTATTATATATTTTTAAACAAATCGTCTAACCAAATAAATGACTAAATATATACCTTGGAGTCGTTCATTGCTTCTATTTTCACTTGTAATTTGTATGAAATTTAAAACTTCAACCGCGTCTTTATCGCATTCCTTTTGTGACGTCCGATATTTTCTTTTCCTGCATCGACCTCTTTCACGAGACTCCATGATTGGAAATATTAAGTAATCGTATAATAAGCCGTTGAATTACTGGATGTGTAAATCAACGATTTTCTATTATGATGAAGAAATGAAAAATAATGCAACATGGAAACCACTCGATCCCTCTTCAATGATTCATTTATTTCATTCAACGAGCCATCGCACGTGCGCTATTATCGTCGTATTTTTATTTTTTTTCGTTGCCATCGTAATAAAACTTCCACGCTATCAACGTGCTCCAGTTTTACGAATTACGATTGATAATTCTTGATTTTACCATGACAAACCGAATCAAGACATTCAAGTTAGTAGAATTCACTAACGAAACCATAAAAGGGAATTTACGATCAATCGAGTGCCTTCCAAGCTCATGGATCACCTATGACGGTAAACTTTCTTCTTGTGTTGCCCGATACATGGAACCGCCATATTCGCCAGAAGATTTGGATCTAATGAAACAACTGATCAAAGATTGCGTGCAAGCTCCTGAGGGTTGGCCGCAATATACGGTTATTTTGAAAGGTGACGCAAGTAAGTAATTTGATTATTCCCTAAAGACAAATTATTGTTTATAAACTCGTTTATAAATATAGTACATTACAATACGAGTCCGGTAAAACTTTTTCTGACGAGTATGAGGTTGCAGCACGAGCCGAAGGCGAGTTTTGCAATCACACGAGATCCGAAGAAGTTTTTCCGTCGAGTATTGTACAAAATTTTACTTCATTAGGTGTGAAAATGGGGGTTTTATGCACGCGAAGCGTGCGTCTAACGTCCATTATCACACTGAGTGAAGTAAAATAAATAACGTATGTGAATATCGCATTATGCTACGACAATAAAAAAATAAAAAACAAATAAATAAATAATAAAAAATTCATAAATTTCTTTTTTTATTATTAGAAACATACAACCAAGGTATGCAAAAGTTACGTAAACTCGAAGTCCAGCCTTATACGACTGATTCCGAGGGTCGCGACGCAGAAAAATCGCAGAGAATGACGGATTTTTATAAATCGAAGGCAAACATTGATGAAATGCTATCGATAAGAGATACGGATTCATCATCTGACACGTCATCGAGCCCGGTTCTACCAATTAAAAAATTAAGGACGAATAAAATGACGATTGAAAACGAACGTGACGCATGTAGCTCACATTTGGCGTTTAAAGAAGCTGCGCAAATTTTTAAAAAGTCTGAAAAACCTTTATCTGCAGTTAAAGACAAGTTACCACATCCTGCAATTCTCGGTAATTTATCTACTGATCGTCAAAATAACAGCTATCATCCACCCGATTATTCATTATTCTCATCCCTCTACAAGTCGGACTAAAGACCCAACACCCAATACAACATCTGCCCGTACGGAAACTGGAAATAATTCGAGTAATATTCCACACACTATTGAGAGATCAGGTAATGAATTTTCATTTTTCTTTGCCTTATAATGAATGTTATGGAAGGAAATCTCTAGATGAATAATGGAAATAAACTAGTTCGTTAATATCTTTCAGCTTCTCAACTGGACTCTCTCATTCAACAGTTAAATGATAGTTTCACCGCCAACACAGAGCGCGAGCACTCACTACCAAAGACGGATAATACAAGCGACGTTGACCTGTCAAAAGATGTCACGATAAAGAATTCTCTTGAAAATATGTCAAGAGGTAATTAATTTTCATTCTTTGAGGATTACGTAATTTAGCAATAATCTGATAATACTCCGTAATTGTGACAACTTAATGCTGGTTTTCTTCTAGATGTAGCCCTTTTATATCTTGTCGTTAAAAAGTTGACCGTTGAGGTCATTGGTCTACGCGCTGATCAGCAGATGACGCGTAACACTTTAGAGCGTACAATGCACGTACGACATAACAATATTTCATTTTTGGCCTTTGAAGAAAAATATAATTTTAAAAAAATTTGTTCTGCTGAAGAATTTGGAAAATTTGATTCAGAACTCAAAAACAACGCACAATACGCAAAAGATTTTGTGAGTGTACTCTTCAATAATTGATAATTTAGTGATATAATTAATAATCCTACTTATTACTTTTGTAGAAGGACATATTGCAATATTTGATAGAATCCAACATGAACCAAACTATCGTTGCTATAATCCGAAAATTGCTGTATAGAGATTTCGCTATGAATTGCACGGCGATGAAGCAGTCAAGCAAGAAATTAGTCCTGAAAGGAACTTGTTTCTATAATTTACTTTTCGGTGAGGGGAATAAAGACTCATAGTTAAGATTGCAAAGAATATCCATTAATTTGGTCAGATTTTTCCTGTACACTAATAACATAGTCAAATAAATGACCGGCGCGAATGACCCATGGTTAGGGTATACGAGTGCTGAAAACGACGTTGGGGTTCTAGGCTTAATTATGTATTTTGATTTTTTTACAGATTTGATTTCCCAGTTCCACAAAAATAAAGATGGTGGAAGTATTACCGAAAAAATGTTCTGGCAATCTC
Organism: Tenthredo livida; assembly: GCA_963992785.1. Taxonomy (NCBI): domain Eukaryota; kingdom Metazoa; phylum Arthropoda; class Insecta; order Hymenoptera; family Tenthredinidae; genus Tenthredo; species Tenthredo livida. The sequence continues at coordinate 18,671,072 of OZ023066.1, forward strand.
TATCGTCTTGTCTTACCAATGCCAAGGACTGGGATGGTAACAGAAAACTACGGCCAGCAGTGACTCAACAAAAAAAATAGTTATATAGTCGAGTACTCATTAGGGTGAATCGATTTTTTTTCTTCAGTTCCTGGGACGAAACCATGTATTTATAGTTTGGGTAGGTGATGTCTTCGAGTATTTCATACTTGGCATTATTATTATTGGTGTAGAATGTTTTGTAAGACTTTTAATAACATCAAATGTTGGATCAAATATAATAATATATTGATCATTTAAAGCTCGTCTATATGAATTATTCCGCATAGAAAACATGTATAAGTATCACATCAATAAGTCATAGTATTGGCCCCAAGATGAATATCCAATACTGGCCCATATTAATTTACTCATTTGGCCCTCGTTGGCCATTCAATCGTAGCCCAAATTGAATATCCAACATTGGCCCAAGATTGATTTCCAACATTGGGCCAAATCAGGAGGATAATATAGGCCCTAGATTGAAATGTGGGACAATACTGGAAGGGGCCTCGATGAAACTTAGGAAAAATAACTTGGCCCCGACTTACGCCTGGGCAGAATTTCCACACGGGTCACTATTGTAAATGGCATTTTCGCTGAATATTTTATTTTATATCGATAGAATCAGTTGCCATCACGAAGGTCGAAGAGGAAGAAGCCAATAGAGTTCTTGTACAAAATGTAGGTGACAAAAAAGACGGAGCAAATAAAGTTGGTGCATTACGAAATGTCGAAATTGTAGATGATTTAAAAGGCGAGATTAACGAGATAAAAGTTGCTTCACAAACTATCGATGGCCACGAGTCCTGCGAACATGCACTTCAATACGATAGTAATACTGTACAAGGTAAATCTTCAAAATGTAGAACATCGTAGAATTGTTTATGTAATTTTTTTTTATTTCACACCACTAGAAATTGAGTACCTGGGTGCAAGAACAACCTAAGTCGACTTAGGTTTTGACACCAAAACCGTTGATTGAAGTTTAAGAACTGAATTGCATCTACGAACGAAACCACAATGGACTTTGTAGACTACTCATTTTGAAGGGCGATTCTTCCGGAATACGAAGCCCATTTTGTTTTTGCACTCAAATGAACAGGAATCTTTATAATAAATAAAACATGCGCGCTGGCTTAGGTCGTTCTTGCGAAAAACGAAATTTCTTGCGAATATTTGGTCCGTCTCGACACTTACGACTTGAATTTTGTTACTTTTCATGTCGAAACACATATTTTACGCAGTTTTTAAGAATTTGGATCAACCAGTGAAATAATAAATAAGACAGGAAATTAAAATAATTTTTTTTTTCGGAAAATACACCAATTTTTGCAATTAATTAAATAAATATTATTACATAAGGCATATTTTCGGAAATATATAAAAAGGGATTGATGAGCTCTCAATATATATAGGGGAGGGTGGGGTGAAATGGACGTGGGGCAAAATGGACCACTGAAAAAAACAGATTGACCATCAAAAAACTTGAGTATGAATATAAACTTTTTTGACCCAAGGGGTCCATTTTGCCCCACCCTAGATAATAACTTAAGGAGTGAAGTATGGCAACCTTCAGACAAAGAAAAAAAAAATTGTCCCCCACTATTAGACGCAACAATCGAGTGTCGAAAAAAAAATCGCAAGATCCTATGTTATTCAACCCTTTCGATCACAGACGCCACTATAGTGGCGTCATTTTATTTTCAGTCTAACAATTTATTTTTTCTTGACATGGAAAAGTAAATATAATACATAATGCCAAATAAAATCGAATTGTGGGACTGAAAGGGTTAAACGGGAAACTTCAAATCTCTTTAGGCATCTGTTAGAATTTTTTTTTAAATCTCATATTTGAAGACAATTATTTTTTGATTTCTTTTCTGAAAGTTGCCATGCTTCACTCCTCAAGTTTGTATTTAAGAACCACCCTAATATATATATATATAGGGTGAGTCCGGTACAGTTGTCCCACGTTAACAAAAAGTTGAATAGCAATTTTGAGTATTCAGTATGATTATATTTATATTTTTTTTTTACACAAAATGGACATTTCAACTTCGAGAATTATTAAATTCAGTAACTGAGTAACTGCCACAAACTTGATTTTATCAGGCAGGCGAATGAGCGAGCACAATACATCAACAGACTCACGCGCTCTATGCAATAACAACCTAAGTAGTGGCGTTAGGTTGTTCTTGCATAGATCGCGCGTGGCAGGGTTGACGCTCCGTGCGCATTGCATACTTAAAAAATACTTTCCACCAAAATGCGACATCCCACAAACCTGAAACTCACAGGGTACGTAGTTGGGATGTTGTACAACGCGAAAATGGTGGTGGGAGCAAAAACGACCTAAGTCGACTTAGGTTGTTCTTGCACCCAGGTACTCAATTTATTGTTAACGTGACTTTATCGGGCTTTCAATTATTTAGGGAACGCCAAAACGGACGAAAATACAAAGAATTACAGCACTGATCCTGCTCTGTGGAATATAGATAATGATCTAATCAATTATTGGTTGAGAAAAGGAGCAGATTTCTGTCGGAACAATGACGGTAAATTCAAGAAATCGGCTCGTGAATACATTGACAGTGACGGAAAAGTGAAAATTCGAACCTTACAGCCATCCTTGTTTCAATGTGAGTTAAAAAATGGTCAAATAATTGAACAAGGCTGGTTGATCTACTCGCCATCAAATGGTTGTGTATATTGTTTTATATGTAGACTTTTTTCGAATCATCAAAGCAGCCAATTTAGTTCAGTTGGTTTCAATGACTGGAAAAATGGCATAAGACGCGTTATCGAACATAACGGCGGAAGTGAACATAAAGAATGTTTAAATATATACGGAAAACGTAAAAATGCAGTTGGCTGTATCGACAATCAAATTTTTCAACAAGCGGAGAAAGAATTTGCGTACTGGAAAGAGTTAGTAGGTCATCTGGGAAAAGCAATCAAGTTTTTAGCTTCTAGAGGTCTTGCTTTCCGTGGAGAAAATCAAACGATAGGATCGAAAAAAAATGGGAATTACTTGGGTTTATTAGAATTGATGGGTGATTATAGTCCATTTATCAAAGATAATTTAAAGAAATATGGAAATCAAGGTCATGGACATACGTCATATTTATCAGCGAATATTTGCGAGGAACTTATTGAATTGATGGGTAGAAGAGTTTTTGAATATATTTTAAATGAACTGAGGCAGGCGAAATATTATTCTATTAGTGTAGATTCTACACCTGATAACACAAAAAGAGACCAACTCTCTTTTACCGTTCGATATGTCAACGAAAAAGGACCAATAGAACGATTTCTAAAATTTATATCGATTGAGAGTCATAAATCGGAATATTTAACTAATACAGTTTTTGCATTTTTGGATGAGAACAAGGTTACTTTAGGTGATTGTCGAGGTCAGTCATACGATAATGCAACAAATATGTCTGGCCAATACACAGGACTGCAAGCTCGAATTAAAGAAGCCAATAAATATGCTGAGTATTGCCCATGTGCAGGACATTCCTTGAATTTAATAGGATTGTCAGCAGCGCAGTGTAACCTGAAAATAAAAATGTTTTTCGATACGTTGCAGCGCTTATATGTTTTTTTATAAGGCTCTACCAACAGGTGGCAAAAATTGAAAGAAGCTTTAGATGCTTTAGAAACTGTGTTGAAAGTTCTAAAATCACTGAGTGAAACGCGATGGTCGGCTCGTGTTGACGCTGTATCGGCTGTTTATCATGCATATGACACAATTTTATTGGTTCTTGATGAATTAGCAAAAGATGATACAGTCAAAAGTGAAGTCCAAGTAGAAGCAGCAAGTTTGTATAAAAGCTTGACTCAGTTTAGAAATGTTTTTTTGCTTGTAGTCTGGTATGATATTTTGTCTAAAATTCATGCGACTAATTTAACTGTGCAAAAAGCAAATGTAGATCTAGGCGTTGTAGTGAGTTTGTTAGAATCGTTGGAACAGTACATAGGAGGTCTAAGGGAAAAATTTGATAGTTTTTTAGAATCTGCAAAAGTGTTTGCCCAATTGGAAGAGATACCTGAAGATGAAAATGTAAGAACAAGAACGCGTAGCACAAGATTACAACGATTCGAAGGCACAAGCGAAAATACAACTTTTTCTTACGTTGATAGTCTCAGAGTAGAAATTTTTTATCCCATAATCGATAGTCTGATCGTAAACTTACAAAGAAGAAAAATAGCCTACAATGAGTTGAACAAAAATTTTACTTTCTTGACAAAGTTACGAAATTTAAATGATGAACAAATCATTGAAAATTGCAAGAACATCGCAGCAAAATATGACAAGGATTTATGTGAAGAAAGCTTGATATCGGAATGCATTCAGTTCAAAAGTTATTTAACTGCAAGTGCAACTGGCGCTGACGACAAACTATCATTTCTAGAACTGTACACCAAAATCCATAGCGATGGTATAAGATCGACATTCCCTAACATAGAAATAGTTCTGCGTATTTTTCTGTCCATGATGGTGACAAATTGTAGCGGCGAAAGGTCTTTCTCTGTTTTAAAATACCTGAAAAATGATCACCGTAGTAGTATGCTGGATGCTCGCTTGAGTTGGCTAGCAATAATGTACATAGAGTCTGATGTTTTAGATTTAATCGAAATCAATGATTTGATTAGTGATTTTTCTCAGAAAAAATCAAGAAAAAAGCTGTAAATAGCCTAGAATGTAAGAAATAAATAAGATTAAAAAAAAAAAATGTTGTACTTTAATTTTTTAATTTAATAATACTACTTGTATTTCAATTTTACGATGGATTCGATAACTCGATTGTTTTATTATGAAAACTTCATAATTTTTTTTCGAAATTTTTATATCTATCTCAAAATTTTAGCAAGTACTTCTTGGCAGGGGGCCCTTGGGGATGCTTGGGGCCCTAGGCCCGGGCCTTTCAGGCCTGTGCATAAAGACGGCACTGATAATGCAGAATAAGTTTCGACAGTCGTGTTCATTATTCACCTGCAGAGAGGCATCTAATGACTCTTTTATGTTCCTAGGACAATAAAATAAGCAAAACGACTCGCACCACTATCTTTTTTTTTCACTGATCAATAAGCGTCTACTTTATGTTCTCCGAACAAACCTCATAAAGCGCGTAAATCGCGCCTGTGTTACATAAAATTCTTTTCTAGGCATTTTGAATTGTTTCTTAAGTTATTTGACAGATAAATCTGATAATTATAGTAATCTTGGTTCATTCACTTCAGCCCTGATATTCCCAGCTGATTAAAGGATCACAATAGCGATTTTTCAAAATCGTGATTGTGAAACAGTATGTTCTATACAGTATTTATTCAATTAATTAATTCTTGTTTCTGTCCAAGGATTAATCACCTCTAGTTTTTATTGAAAGAATTATTCGCGAAAGAGCTCATCGCGGGTACTCTGCAGACGTAATCTCGTAACCCGATTTTTGGGGGTTAACTCGATCTCTGAAATTAACTGAAGAATCAAACTTCAAACATTTTCTTATAATTATCATTCACTTCTACAAAAAAAACGATAAAATTTACAAATTGACAACAAATAATTAGAAGTTTTTAATTCGGTTTATTCCAATGAAAGGTTTTTCGTCTCTCCTGTAAACCAGCTTGTTTGGAGATACGAGGTTACGTCAAAGTACCCTCGTCATCTTCTCAGAGCCCTATTTTATTACGGCGTGCATGGGTGCACTGATTGCCTACCAGCACTTAGCGCTATTAAATCAATTGTTTATCAATAATAACTTACAATCGGTCGACCCGGAGGACGGAAACTACGGTGCGGTGGGCCTAGAGGACGAAAACTACGTAGCGGTGAACCTGCAGGACGGAAACTACGCAGCGTGGACCTGGAGGACTAAAACTACGTTGGTATGGTCCTGCAGGACGAAGACTACGTAGCGGTCGACCTGGAGGACTAAGACTACGTAGTGGTGGACATGGAGGACGGAAACTACGCAGCGGTGGACCTGCAAGACGGAAACTACGTGGCGGTCGACCTGGAGGACCAGGACTACGTAGTGGTGGTCCTGGCGGACGGAAACTACGTAGCGGTCGACCTGGGGACGGAAACTACGGTGCGGTGAACCTAGAGGACGGAAACTACATAGCAGTGTACCTTCAGGGCGGAAACTACGCGGCGGTAGACCTGCAGGACGAGTACCACGTAGCGGTAGAACAGGAGGACGGAAACTACGCAGCGGTCGACCTGGAAGACGAAAACTACGTAGCGGTGGTCCTAGAGGACGGAACTACGGTGCGGTGAACCTAGAGGACGGAAACTACATAGCAGTGTACCTGCAGGGCGGAAACTACGTAGCGGTCGACCTGGGGGACGGAAACTACGTGGCGGTGGACCTAGAGGACGAGACCACGTAGCGGTGGTCCTGGTCACAGATAACGAAAGTGTATGTGGACGGAGACAACTCCTGGCGACCTCTGGCGACAATGAATCTAACTGGAATTTATCACTAGATTGTATCATTTATTTTTATTTCACTGAGAATCGAGTTGCCACGGGCACTGCTAGTTTTATACTTTAGACCCGGCCCTAACTTGAGCAGCTGGAGGCCCTGTGATTGGTAAACTAAGACCTTCTGTAGCCCGAAAACCATTAGTACCAGGACTTTTTGGTAAAGGAAAATTAGTCTTAGAATTTCACAAGGTGTCCGCCCTTACCAGGTGGTGCGCGCAAAGTGAATAACCCTGTATACAGGCACTAGTTTTGAAGATAATTTTCAACTCTCTAAAGAGTCATTTCATTTAGTATGAGATATAGTCAAATTCAACTCACTCAAAAGTGATTTCAATTAGTTTAGGTATTAGTTATCAAGATAAAGAGACAATTAGATATAGGAGTCCTCAATAAGATATAGGACGATTTTAACTCATTCAGAGTTATGATATTTAGCATTAGGTATTAGACAATAAGATCACGGTTGACCGCTGGTAAATGCTTACTAATAAAAAAGCTAATTAATATAGAAGTCCTCGAAAGAGGCACGTGAGATTTTCGCCTACAAATGTTCAAACCTTAACTTTAATTTCAAAAAACTGTTATAACCATCGTACATTTTATTCAAACTATATTATTCTAAATAAAACGCATTATTTATATGAACCAATATAATCCGAACTGAATCACCTTCCCTACTTCTTAATTTTATATAAAAGTAGGCCCGTGGATTAATTCCTAAACACCATGAGATTAGAGTTTACATCGGCATTTCACCGATATAAGTTAAGTAAAATATCAGAGCAACACAAGTCTAATTTTTGAAGTTTATTTAAAATTAGTAAAACTATCTGAGAGCAATGTGATTTTATTCGACTCATTTTTAATATCAAAAATCGTGATTCTAAGTACTCCAATTTTAGCAAGTCTCGAATACGATTTAAGAGCAAGTAAGGTGACGCACTATTTTGGCTACGTGCCTAATAAAGAATTATACATTAAACACACAATCGGTATCGGGTGCTCCGATACCCCCTTTTTATAGCGAAATCTGCGACAACCGTGGCTCCGCGTCGCGCGATGCACGGAATCGCGTCTCAGTTGCGGTCGCACGCTGCGCGTGGCGGCTGCGCGGTGGTCATTGTCCGGCTGTACTGGCTAGGCGGCGGCCGCGCCAGCACAGCCGGAACGTTACAATACATTGTAACTTTTCAGAGGTTTGATATACTGAAGGTACAGCAAACCGTGCAGTTATTGTGAGTTCTATTGCTCTGATATAATTTTCGGGACCACTGTTAATAATGAATCTACTGACGCTAATTTTACGGACCTCAAACGCTCTGCGCTATCAGCCGTCTCACTGACGAATAGGTACACGCAGACGTGCAACTACCGTCTTTTTCCCAAACAAACAACCTACGTTCAGAACTGTGCCTGTGTTACGTGCGTAACTTTTGATATCATCAAAAGCCTAAAATTCTTTTTCAATGATTCATTCTCATCTTCAAAATCAGATAAATATTCTTTGCTTTCATAAACCAACTTCATTTCTTTTAAACGCGCAATAGTTACTCTTTTTATTATCGAACCTGATTCAGAACGCAAAAGCAGAGCATAATGAAATATAATATTTCAATGTAACGAATATTTATCCTCTCTTGAAACGGCTATAACTCACGTAGGAGTAGATAACGGCGAGGCAAGACTGGAACCCCAGTATTGCTGACCCTTCGATTTCACACTACGAAGCTAGTGTACGTAGATGTAATCTGCTCTGTCTCTAATTTTCCATTAAAATAGGAAAATTAGGCTATATGATAAGTAGAATAATAAGATACTAAATTGGGCATTACCAGAATTTAAAGAGCAATCGAATGAGCCATAATTCGAGTATAACATCAAATTATTAATGCAGTTTGAATATATTCAAACTGAGCTAGTGTGAGTAGACTATAGGTGAGGCATGGAGTAGCATGGGACCGCGTAACGTGACCAGGGCCCCACCCCTACGCCTAACTGCAAGTAGTCCCTCAAACCAATCAGGCGACAATTAGCCACTAAGCAAGGCCCTAATTGGCTAAGCCACGCGCGTAGTAATACATACATTGTTGCAACCGCGGGGACCTCGTCGCCTTTGAACTTGAACTAGCGTCTTTCTTGTGTCAAGTCGCGAGGTGCGTGGACGTAAAGAACCGTGTGTAACAACGAGCCACAAGTTGTATTCAATCTTCTTTTGAATCAAATTTAAAGTCAAGTGGTAATACAACTGACTCTACACCCGTTAAACCTAAAGTAATAATCGTGACATAATCCACAGCGTTGTGGTCCGCTTATTCACCCTTAAATTCAGTGCAGAGACACAAGTTGATTATCTTTAATAATCAAGCAGATGGATGTTGTTTGAGCCATGATAGAACGACAGTGGAATCGGTCCATGCGTAGATAGTGCTCGATGTCAGTTGCATCGAGTCTACAACGAATTTAATTAATTTTGTGAGCAGCACTGCTGCGCACAACTCGAGTCGCGGTACGCTAATGGTTCGTACCGGTGCAACTTTTGATTTTGCTGTTAACAAGCTAATTTGAGCGTTACTGTCTTTATCAATTACGCGTAAGTACACGACTGCGGCGTACGCGCGAATCGAGGCGTCCGCGAAGCCGTGAATTTGACACTGAGTTTCATTTGATGTGAGTTGCGTCCATCGCGGTATTGATACAGCGTGGATGTCTGTTAGATTGGCGCAGTAGTTTGTCCATTTTTCGGCTAAATCAGTGGGGAGTTCGTCATCCCAATCTGACGACAAGATCCAGAGCTCCTGCATTAGTATTTTTGCAACAATAAGCACTGGCGCTAACCAACCGAGGGGATCGTATAATTTCGCGGTTACGGACAATACCGAGAGTTTCGTATAGTGATCTTGTTTCGGCATTGCGGCGTTGAAGCAAAATGCATCGGTTTCCGGTACCCAATTAATACCTAGGACTTTAATTGATTCGCTCGAATCGAAGAATCGAATCTTCGTGACTTCTCGATCTACTTTTGGAATTTTCTCTAATAGTGAAGGATGACTAGCCATCCACTTACGTAAAGTAAAACCTCCACGCGTAAGTAGTTTCTCAAGTTCGAGGCGTAATGAATTCGCGGTAATTTCGTCATTTGCACCGAATAATGCGTCGTCTACATAGAATTGTTGGCGTAGGATTTGAGCTGCTAACGGGAAGTCGTTTTCTTCATCGTCAGCTAATTGTTTGAGTACGCGCATTGCTAAATACGGGGCAGATGCGGTACCGTATGTGACCGTAACAAGTCGGTACGGAACGATTGGGATACTGGGCGTTGAGCGCCACAGTATCTGTTGATACCTCGTGTCATCTGGGTCGACGAGGATTTGTCTGTACATTTTTGTAATGTCAGCAGTGAAACCGTATTGATGTGTGCGCCATTTCAAGATTGTGGCTGGTAAATCAGCTTGGAGTTTTGGACCTACCATGAGATGGTCATTAAGTGACTTATCGTTGGACGTTCGGCTCGATGCATTGAATACCACTCGTAATCTTGTGGTACTACTGTCTTTGATCACGGGGTGGTGCGGTAGGAACACACCGGGATCGAATTCTGGGGAGTTGAAAGTCGTCGGTACCATATGCCCGAGATCTAAATATTCCTGCATAAATTCACAGTACGGAGTGACCAAGTCAGCGTTACGTGTGAATTTGCGTTCCAATTTTTGCATCCAGTTTAATGCTGTTTGGTGTGATGCACCAAGTTCAACGGTTGTTGAGTTTTTAAACGGTAACTTAACTTGATAACGCCCGTCTGGTAAACGTTTATGTGTCGCGGCAAAATGCGTTTCACATTGGTTTTCTTCCTCTGTGAGAGGAGAACAAGTTGGAATTTTTTTCGAATTCCCAAAAACGCCTTAGTTCTAGCGATAAGTTTGATTCTGAGATCGCTAGATGAGAACTTGACGCGGTTAAATTCTCGTTCGGGTTGGTCGCAACTGGTCCTGAAAGAACCCAGCCGAAAATGGTTAATTGTGCAATGGGCGATCCGGGCGGCCCACGCTTTAATCCCTGCCGGAGAATACTCGCGTACAGTTCTGCACCGAGAATTAATTGGATCGGATCGGCACTGCTTGGATCAGGATCAGCTAATTCGAGATTATTTAAATGATTCCAGTTCAGACTGATTCCGGTACCTTTTGGTACGTACGAGGTTAATTTTTGAAAAACAAGCGCGTCGCATTTTATTGACGGACTATCGTGATTACAGGGTTTGAGGTTTAACGTAACGACAGACCGGCTAAAGCCTGCTGCTGAACCCCCTATACCGGTGACCATTGAATGAGCTTTTCTTCGCGGTGCTCGTAAGCTTTGAACGACTGATTCGGTCAAGAATGAAGTTTGCGATCCTTGATCCAAGAGTGCTCGGACTTTCATAGTTCGCCCGTTTGGCGCCTCGAGCCGTACCCAAGCAGTGGCTAACATAACAGCATTTGGAGCAGGCTGCTTTTCGAGTGCATGATGTGCTTGCACACTAGTGGACGCGCTCATTCCACTAGCGTGGTCAGGTTGCTTCGGTGTCGAAGCTTCGATCGGTTGACTTTTTTGTGCAGCGTTGCCAGAAGGGAACGCTACTGCGTTTTGTTCAACTTTTCGTTTGTTATGAAATTCAGCATCATGCATGAGTGTATGATGCTTTTTTTTGCAATGGAAACACACATGCTTGCTTGGGCATGACTGAGTTCTATGATTAATCGATAAGCAATTAAAACATAAACGTTTTTCGCGAACCAGTTTTTGTCTTTGTTCGACTATCATACGTTTGAACGATTCGCATTTATAAATCGAATGCTCACCGTCGCATACATAACATTTCGTTGTCGTAGACAAATGGGATTTGAACGCATTTGCGGTGCTTTTTTCCGCAGCAGTTTGTTTACCCGTTTTGCTCGAGGTGTTTGTGGACATTGCCTCGAGAGCACGAATTCGATAGTCAAGAAAGTTTGTGATTTCCTCAAAGGTGGGATAATCCTCTTTTTCACTTATTTTCATTTCCCATTCTCGTCGAGAGACTGGATCAAGCTTGCGAATAGTTACAAAGGCTAAAATGTCATCCCATGTATCTACTTTACGATTTAAATTTTCTAATGCACTTACTGCCTCGCTAGTTCGATCCCGCAAAGTTTTAAGGTCACGAACATTCTCAGTGGTGACTCCCGGCACGTCAAATAGTTTGCTTAATTGCACTTCGATTATGTGACGGGATTGATTGTATCATTTGAAAAGTGCATCCTAGGCGATTTTAAAATTTGCCTCTGTTATTGTAATGTTTTGCAAAAGTGAACTAGCATCGCCTTCTACACTGGTCTTCAAATAATGCAATTTTTCAACAGCTGAGAGAGATTCATTCTTAACAACTAATGACTCGAATAAATCACGGAATGATATCCAGTCGGTATAAGAACCTGAGAATTTAGGCATCGGGATACGAGGCAACGGAGTTATATTACCGCGAGCTCCTTCATGAAACGTTGCATCACCACCGTTGGATGCATTCGTGTTATCACTGTTGGTGCATGTACTTATTGCACTAGAAATATAATCGTTTACTTCCCAATAGGTTTCTTCAGCAATTTGAAGTTCGTTGTCTGTGAAGTACGCGAGTGTTTTTCTCTCGTCGGCCGTTGCAGCTTTGTAGATTTGGACATCGAGCGCTTGGCAATGGTCCCAGGTTTGATTGAGTCTGCTAAGTCGAGTTTGAAGCAGAGTCAGTGTGATGTTTCTTTGACCAACTTTCTTCAAGTTGACCAAGATGCGTGACATGGAAGTGATTGAAGCCGTCATCTCGTAAATCAGACCCTCTAACTCGGCCATGATACTCGTAGTACGGTCACGCCTGCGTGAGCACCGTATGGGTATTTGATTACGCCTTTACGTGGACCGACTGCGTGGTGCCACGGATTGATACCCGTAATTAATGTTTAATTACGTGAAGGATCTTCACTCGTGTATAGCTCGTAAGGCATATATTGAATAGTGTACGAACGAATCTCGGTTTAGTTATCCGCGAGGCGATTGCGTTCTCGCCGAGACTTGTATTAAAGGGTTTAATCTAATACGCTTGTTCGATTATAACGTGCTAGACGGTTATAATTCTGAAAGTCACTATTCCATGAGACTATGATGATACGCGGAACTTGTTGTCACGTAAAATCGTCAACTGGATACACTACAGGCACGAGAGTCTGCATATACGGAAACGCGTGTGTCACACAGACAGAACTATTGCTTGTTTACATAGGTTCGATAGAAAGAGCGAGAGAGAGCGCAAGGTGGCTTTCTCGAGGCGTATGTTAGTCGTTACACTCAGCTGGTTCTTTCACTCGTCTTCACTGCACACTTTAAGGATTTTTAACGTTATAAGTGATTCACGATCTTTATTTTGATGTGTTCATGACTTCTCTTCGTGATTACGTTTGTTCACGAGACTTTATCGAGTTTATTCCGAGTGATCCGGCTCGAAGGACCAAAAAATGTGCACACAAATTACATGATATGTAATTTCTCAAGGTGAGGGAGGCAAATACCTAAATATCGAAAGTAGTCCCATACTACGCCATCTCAGCCAAAGATAAGTAACCACGATCGCTCACACTATTCGCTCATTTATAATTATATTTTTGTATTCAAAAATCGCTAGACTGTTTTCCAGAATTCTCTAATTATAAGGATTTCGCATGACTATAAATATATTGAATGAATCGAATGAGTAATAAGGGAACGGGAATATCGTTCTAAGCTAATACCCACAGGTATTTCGGGGCTACCCCTTGTTTATTAACCCTTTCACTGGTGCAGCCTTTTTTACTGTACGTGCCAAAAATGGTAGGACAATAAACTAAACTATGAATAACTAACTATGAATATACACACCGAATTTGAAATGGATTGGTTGAAAAATGCAGCAGTTATTCAATTTGATCATATATGATACATCGCCAGTTGCGGCACGACTTTTTTTTGATCATACATGATACATTGCCAGTGAAAGGGTTAACGAGACCACCCGTCGAGCTTGCACTATTACTCATAGTTCCGATCCCGAATTTTATATCTCTTTACCAAATAACCATATAATATATAGTTAAGAACTTCATTATAATAATTATAGGTCAAGATTGGTATTATAATAAATTTGAAAACCTACTGGGATAATTCATAGAATTTCGGGTAATACCCTAATCCCGTAGAGTCTTTCTGTTCAAACAATATAGAAGCTTAAGGGGACCAGTACAGCTTGGTTTAAGATATTTCGAGTACTCCAGAATGACTTTATTTGTTAAGGGGTCTACCCTCATTAGAATTTTGAAGAAATTGATTTTTTTTTTATTGCATTTTTCGACAGTATACATATTAAAAAGTATCATACTGAAATTTCATGATGATCCTAGCAGTCTATGTGTCTACGTAAGTATGGTTTTTTCACGATTTTTCGTTAAAGAAAACTTTAAACGCGTTTTTCGCAAAATGACGTTTGTGGACGGCTTGTTGATAAAATCTCCGAAACTATTCAACTGACCCACACCAAAATTTTATCACATGTTCTTTGTGACTCTAGCTATAGCGCATATCATACGATTTTTGATTTTTTCAAAAATGACAAAACGGCGGCCATATTTTCAAAAACTACGAAAAATCACGTTTTTGTTTTCATCGTTTTTTGAAAAAAAAAATAGTTACACTCAAAATTTCAAAATTCGTATGATATGCGCTATACCTAGAGTCACAAAGAACATGTGATAAAATTTTGGTGTGGGTCAGTTGAATAGTTTCGGAGATTTTATCAACAAGCCGTCCACAAACGTCATTTTGCGAAAAACGCGTTTAAAGTTTTCTTTAACGAAAAATCGTGAAAAAACCATACTTACGTAGACACATAGACTGCTAGGATCATCATGAAATTTCAGTATGATACTTTTTAATATGTATACTGTCGAAAAATGCAATAAAAAAAAAATCAATTTCTTCAAAATTCTAATGAGGGTAGACCCCTTAACCAAAGTTTATTTTACATCAAAAAAAATGTTTCTTAAAAAAACTGTGTCGTAAGGTTTTAGTCACACCGTTGATCTAATTCATCGTCTCGACGTCTCACTTTCTTCAGACAGCGGTCCTACATCTTATGAATGCGGGGATCTGAAAAGAAAAAAACATGTGAAAACTTACAGTCAATTATCCAAAATTTCAAAAATTTGAGCCACTAATTTGCAAATAACTTGGCCAAAAAAAAAACATTCAAAAATTCCCTCATTCATATCATGACGATTCATTTTCTGAAGAAAATGAGCCATTAAAGACCCAGATCGGACCATCGGTGCTCCCAAAACCTTACGACACAGCGCCAAAAACATAGTTATGAGATAAACGAGTTTGAAGTTTTTGCAGAAAAATTGGTATATACTCCTCCGGAGGCTCATACATCAAAAAGTTTGTTGTACCCAAGTTGAATGAAATTTTTTTTTTTTTAATTTTCAATTTTCAAAAAGAATTTTTTTTTTTATTGGAAATTTAATTTTTCCTTTTTCTTTTCTGCAAACTATTTTCTCAGAACTTTTTTTTCCCATGTATTTTTTTGTTCCATACATGCTTCTTTCTCTTACTCACTTCTTTAAAAAGCTCCAGCAGCATATGAGGGCCCTGCTGCATCCTCCGCAGACTCATTGCATTACCCAATACAACGCATCGCTAGTATGGATCGCCTATTGATTTCATACGCGCTTCGTGTATCATCAATCATAGGGCTACTTTTGAAGGTTTTTAGCTGGACACAATTTTCACAAGAGATACCGTATGTTCCACCCAGTCCTCTCAAGCTAACTTCAGTCATAACTATCGACCCACCACATGTCTTGCAAGATAAATGCTCCCGCAGAGCACGGAATAGTGTTTCAACGTGAAACAGCCTATAGCCAGCAGAATCGCTAGCCTCGTAGTCGCCACTGATTTTTCTATCCGAAGCTGTTGAAACATGAGTGCTCTGTCCATCAGCCGCTGTTTGCTTCTGCGGAAATGTTTTCACCCTCTTCTTTGACCGGCCAATGCATCCTTTTGTGCCAACACCAGAACTCCTCTCTCTTCTTTTCATATTGAATATATTGGATATATTTTATATATTTCCTTTCTGTTCTATCAAAAAATCTGTGAACAAAAAGCAAAAAAACTTCGACCGCACACACAGTTCGGCAGAAGCTTAGTGTAGATATTACTATTTTGATTGAATACTTATTTTTAGGTTATAGTTTTCGAAGCACCAAGTCACAACACCCGTACAACGATTACGCGCTATAGATATTAGGTAAATTTATAATTATTTAGTACTGAAAAGTACTATTTTTATTTATTTATTTCAATTCTGAAACACTGGAAATCGAGCAGACGCTCACGTAACCTCGAAAAATATTGCACAAGTAATGGCGATCGTACACCATGTGATCAATATCGAAATCAAGCACCAGCGCCACTTGCGCCAAATCGCGATAGCCAAATAACGAACTTTTGACCGTAACTTCTAAACCGTGACGATTTCGTCAAACTCGATTTTTTCACAGACGTAGAAGATCTTTAGGTAACATAAACTGCAAAAAACGAAAAACCAATTTTTTCGAAAATTCAAGCTGTACTGGTCCCCTTAAGTGAATAAATATTAGTTTCTAATTCAAGTCATTAGGACTCAATAAACCAATCTCGACATATATAGATATATTTCCTTTATTCGGGAATACCTAATTTTCACGATACATGAATCCCGATCGGTACGATATTTAGCCTGATAAACCAACTGGGATAATTCTACAGGATTTCGGGTTCTACCCTAATCCCATTGGGTTTCCTCTTCTTGTATTGTTAAAACATTAAGACTCATTAAGATCCTGACTACCGATCTCGAATTATATATATCTCATTGTATTATTGCTATAATTGAACGCTCATATATTCCTATATAGTGTAACGGAGTTTCAGAGTACAACTCCGCACCCTACGGCGTTCCTTCGATAAATTACTAATTAATAAGAATCTAAGAGAGTGTTGGGCGCCAGACACGTAGGTGTCGTTTTCACAGAAATCAAATCAACTATAGCGATATTCAACAAACTAATAAATTGCCGGAACGACGGCCTTGAAGCTAGGTTAGCTCAGATTTGCTAAGGTAGTGGTAGAGTGGGTGGATTCACCTTTTTAACTAATTAAATAAAATATAAGACACCAGATAATAATTCCTTCAGTGAAATCTGCGATTTCGTATATTGTTCTTTAAGTAAATGTGATAACAGGTCTTAGCGGTAACAAATTTATTAGCGATAACTGAAGATTCGACTATAATCGGAAGTGTTAAATTACGCAGTATTAGTTATCAAAATAATAGTTACAAATAATACTCGAATAATAACGTTTGGAATAATGCTTAGAAAAATACTGAATTTAACAAAGGAATGAATATTATATTATTCAGCCTTACCGCGACGCAGCGGTACAAAAGAACGTAAACACGCCGGTTAGCTGCACTGAAAAAAAACTTTAGTCATTCCAACCCGAATTCTTTGTCGGCCAGCCATATTGTCTTATTAAATAGGCTACAGTGATACTTTCGTGGTAAAAGACCGATACAAATATGGTTGAAACAGTATAGCTAGCGTAAGCTTACTGTCATGTCGCGACAGCTATTCGCATATATAGCTCCACAAGCATGATCGTCGTCGGGGTGGTTCAGTAATACTATAATATAGCTGAACCAGCTATACTACCAACCATACAATATAGCTGTATTGTGCATATCGACGGTACTTTGGTAAAACCTCGTAAGTCGATTTTTGACGGTTTTGAGTTAGGACCGTAAAAATGATCAGCACATGTCCCTTTATAACTTTTATATGTTTCATGTCAAAATATTAAACAGTTCATTTTTTATTAAACGAATCAGAACCTTGTATCTTACACCGCAATAAGCTGACAATACAAAACCCGAAAAACCTCGTATCTCAAGATATATATGAGCGACACCTCATTTGTTTACCAAGTATGATTGTCTTTTGCTGTTAAATTTATCTGTCAAAACAGTGGGGTCTGAATTTTCTATTAAAATATCTATTTATAATATTGTTTCCGTTATTTAATTATTAAAAATCATTCTCAATTGGATCGAGTGAATTAAATAATAGATTTAAATAAATATGAAACTAATTTCTTCCAAATTCCTTTATTGCAAAAACACGTGAGTCGCATCCCAGTGTAAATTTAGCGTGTGAAAACCTCGTATCTTATAAAATTAATCCAAAATAAGGGTTAAAATACTGAGATTTATTATATTTTACCATTGATAAACTTAAAAGTACATTATGTTTGATATTCAGATGAAATAGTTATTAAAAATACTTTTTCATTATTAATATAGAGTTTTTAGTTGTTCCTGTAAAGTAGTGATTTATGAGATACGAGGTTCTACCAAAGTACCGTCGATATGTAGTGCTGTTCCGTAAAGAAGACTTTCCTCAGCCTAGAAAGACCTCCTGTATCCCGCAGAAATATTCCAATAACTGAATCAGACGTCTTTATGGCTGTAGTGTCATTCTTTATGTATTTGAATTAGAAATTCTGATATAGCGTAAGGTTGCTGATATCGTGCTGCCACCAGAATCGTAGCCATTATAGGTTTGGCAATTTTTCGGGAGAGTATCTTCTTGATTTTGAAAATTTTAGAAATACGAATGTTCAGATCCTTGAATACTTATGGTACCCATTTCTACAATTTTCAAAACCGAGAAGATATTTTCCCAAAATATTGCTAAACTTGAACGGTATACGATTCCCGTGGCGGTACGATATCGGCATCCTCACCCTACATAAAGTAGAGAAGGCTAGTTCTCTCGTAATTCTGATTAAACTTATCCTTCTATAAAACTTCTTCACCTGCATTATATCAGCGAGATAGAGGCTTACTAAGTGAATTACTAAGTTTGAATTGAGTAATGAGACCTGCAAGGTTACAATCTTCCAATTTTTCTTGGACGTACGCGTCCATCGTTGGTAGTATACTGCAACGCAAGATCACGACCACGGCAATTTATGCAAGCTATTTAGCGTTCACAAACTAGTATGGCTGCATTGGCAACAATATAGCTCCGGGAGCTATATTAGTATTGCTAGTCTGCTAGACCGATATTCTTCCAGCAGTTCCAGCTATATTGTATGGTTGAATTTGCTAGATGAGTAAACCTCAATTATAAAGAACGCAGTATGCGTATATTGACAAAACTTCGCTGCTTCAGCTAGGTATTGTAACGTGATAGACGTTCAGACCTCTACCTAAACCGGCCTACGGACGTACCTAAGCCCGGCCGCACGATTCAAATCGTGCCGCCCTCGTTCTGCCGAGTCCTAATGGCCGCCGACCCTCGCACATGGCGAGCAGGTCGCCGTCAGCGCTCGCAGGCCGGGCGACGCCGGTTGGTACTATAGATAACGGAAGAGGAGCTCATTCCATTTTTGGGAAGACTAGAGTGTGCCTCGTGCGATTTAGCGTTTCCAAATTTTCCAAGTAGAATCGAGAGAGAGAGAGAGAGAGAGAGTTTATGTTACGTGTGAGAAGTTTTGTGAGAGTTTTGTGCACCTTGTGCCAATTTATAACGACCCGTGCTTGCCTTCGGATTATTGATTTGGATCGTGATTTACTGGACTACTGATTTGGCTTACGACGACCCACGCAACACCCCGGCTCTCCGACCGTTCACTGTTTAATACCGTCGCACCCGGATTGGTAATCGTCTCCGTACCAGGTAGGATCAATCCAATTCATTTAATATCCAAACCCCCCCCCCCCCCCCCCCCCTAGTACCAACCCGCCCCCGTATCAACCCCGAGCCTCGAGAAACCCCGTGCCTGAATCTCAATCGTTCCCCGCGAACCGTTGGATTCAAAGCCGGCACCGGTTAGTTGTTTTCGTTGCGCGTAGCCGTGTCAATCTTGGTCACCGCTGCGTCGATCGCAGCAGAAAGCTGGCCGACGCCATATCGCCACAGACTTCTGACGTCACGCGTCGCACTCAGCTGCTGCGAGTCAGAGTCTGTCGCCTTTTCCCCAGAGAGAGAGAGCGAGTTAGACCGTAGGTTGAGTGGACTTAGTCCTCCCTACCGTCTAACTAAATCTAGAGCACCTGCGAGTGCAGAAACAATAATTTCTTCTTAGAGAGAGAGAGAGGTTTATTTTTCTTTTGTGATTTTGATATTTTCTTTATTTGATATTTTAGTATAATTTAGAGTAACGTAGAGTCATTAATTATTAGTCGAGTCATTAGAATAGTAGAGTCAATATTATAATTTATCTTGTTTGTAACCTACGCCAGGTAGCGGGCGTGTTAACAATTCGCCACCTTTTCTTTTTTTCTTTTTAATAAATAATAGTAACTAATATTCGGTTTGTGTCTTTATTCTTCGCCCCTACGAAATCCCTCTATCGTTGTAGCTATTCGGAGGGTCCCAGAGAGAGAGAGAGAGAGGACTTCTGACGAAGTCTGGCGCCCAGCAAAATCCCCCTACCTATCCGTTGGGCCTTGGTTTGTATTCGGCTTAACTTCTTGGGTACCCGAGCCCAGGAATAACCCGTTACAGTATATGATCGCTAGATTAGTCATACGAAATTAGGCAGAATTGTATGATATTTTCAGCAATAAGCGCTTTTCAATAAAGTCATTGCAGTTTCTAAATCAGAAACATTTTCTCTCCCGATCACCTATAACTAGCCAACAAGAGTGGTATTGCTGTAAATCCTATACCATTTTTTTCAGTGTAGCTGTGCCGTAGAAGCGATATAATGCAAGCTACACTACTTTTCAGGCTACGTATCACCGAGCGATACGATACTCAATATCAACTTTTCTAATGCAGCTCACTAGCGTTATTAATTAATTATTAGACAATATAATGACTCAATAAATAATTTCAGAAAAGCTAAGAGATGCGATAAGCTAAATTAATAACAGATTTATACTAGAATAATTAAGATATCAGATCAAAGATACTACTTAGCGGTAGTAATCTTATTATAATGTAATATAGCGAAAGTCGGAATATTAGATAGCACAAGTAAATCGCATAAATCAGGTATATCACATAGAATCAAAGAAATCAGATAAAATAACAGAATAATAGAAATCAAACAGAATAATAGAATAATAAATCAAATTAATAAATGAAAAACTTAAAACTATGACTAACTACGTTCAGCCAACCTCGGGGAGTAGTCCAGTAAAATAGAGCCTGAAATCGTTGTTTTTGCCTGCCAGGCTGCTTTTTTGTGACACGTTGTATTTTGGTCCCCTGAAACTCCCCTGGAAGTGTGGAAGTGCTACCCTTCCGGGAAGGGCTGAAAAAAATTAAAAACTACCCCAAAAACGTATTTTTGCAAATAACTCGAGAACAATGCGAGATATGAAAAAAAGTATGGAGTACAAATTTATCGAGCGTAAAATCTTCTACCGAAAAGGTCCTGAACACTTTGTCCCCACCGCCCACGGTTCATCCCCTAGAGCCACCTAAATATTTATGTTCAGAAAAAATTCATAAAAAATCCAAAAATTAGTATTTTTCATTTTCGTTTTTTTTTCAATTAGCTTAAAAATTCCCAACTTTTTTCCTAAAATGATATTTTTTCTTTATATTCATTTTTTCAAAAAACAACAATCAAAATCAACGATATCTTTTTATATATTGAATGAATATTTTTCATTTTTTTTTTTAAATAAAGAATGAATAAAAATAATAATATTTTTTCAACTTGGAGAGTACGTATTTGGTACGTATATTCGGTATTAAAATTTTTAAAATACGAAATTTTACAGTTCGGGAGTAACTATACAGGGCCCGACCTGTCAATGTTTTTATTTATCGAATCGACCATTGTCACGCTAGATATGGCCGCCGAAGATGTATTCTCCAGATTGTCAGCACACTTCACAGGAATAAAACGATGTTGTGTTTTTTGGGAGCCTTGATAGTTTGCAAAAATATTTGTTAATAAAAAGTTTTTTACTTATCTGCATTTCAAATACTACTGGGCAGAAATGATGTTTCTTCTTTTCAATTTAGGATGAAATTTCCCGATCTTTTCAATGCTACCATATTATATGACCTTCACTCTTGTCAAGTTTTCAAACGAGAACAATTTTTCAAAATAATAACAATATTCTTTGTTTAAAGAAGAATACCCTTAACTTCAGATTTATTATGAATAACGTAATAATTAATATAAAACGTTGTTACTCATATTCCAAAGTGAATAGAACACCTGTACACATTAATAATAATCGTAATCTAATTCCCTTTCTTCGACTTCTTCTTCTCCTGCATAAGATTCTCTATTAAATTGTGGAATTTCTGCATTCGTTTCACAATCAGAATCTGAAGTATCCGACAGGATGCCAGGTGCGAGCTCATGCTCAGACTCTTCCGAAATTTCGTTTACGTCTTCGACTGGTTTGTTTAAGCAACTATCTTTATCTACACAGTGCCTACAAATTTGAGTGCAATGAAGTCCAGCTTTTTTGCATACGCACACAGCTGTAGTGCATTTCGTCCTAGCACACCCACAAGAGACCTGGCAATTTTTTCATAGCAAATTATATTTTTGTTATAAAATTATTACAGGAAAACTTTTATAGCAATTATTTCCAGTGAGTTGGCAAAAATTGTCAAGTAATATAAGTGTATCGCAAGAACACAAGTTAAACGTCCTAGAAATTCTAGCAAAAATGATTGCATCTCAGTTATTCTGACAATTTTCTTTATAATCACATCGTAATTTTTTGTAAAACTGTTCCGAATAAGGATTATGAAATCACCTCCGTGATTTGATGAAAAATAGTGATTGCAAATTAGCTTACCATCGCTAGTAAATCGTCTGGAGCAGCTTTCAGTTCGGATTTTTTAGGAATCAAAACGACGTTCTCTATTCCGATCCGTTCCCATCCCCAATGCAGTGGATCCAAAGTATACCCCAACCATTGTTGGATTTGAAAATATACCCGTTTTGCATGCTCCTGAAGGGCTGATTTTGTGGGAGGAAGGGAAGAAAGTACATCTTTCTTCGTACCAGCTACTGAAGAGATAAACATTCTGTACCTCAATTCATTGATTGGTAGTTTTGTCCGATCATCCGTGATATACAAATGTTTCATGACGTTCTCAGCGACAGTGTAAAGATCTTCGACAGTACTATTCGGGCGATAAAATACAGATACTGATTCCCGAAGAGTTTGATTTCTATTGATTATTGAAATGATGGTCTTTTTTCCTTTCTTATAAATGGCACTTGTAGAATCACATCCAACAAACGCATGAGCGAATAATATGAAAGGTTTTAAATTCTTATGATCCCTTGTCCAGTATTGTACTTTATCTTTCTTTCCGGTGGATGTAATTTTGTAGAAAGTCAAGCTTTCTTCGTCTGGAGTAAGGCCAATAAGTAAAACCAAGAGGTCAACATCATTGCCAACAACTACAATTGGTGGTTCCTCGGCTCTTCTTTGGCTTTGTATGTTAATAGCGGTGCGGATAATCAATCCATCAGCATCTTCTTCAGCAACTTGTGTTTGAATATGATTATCGTTTAAATATTGTGCGAGTAATTTAACAAATTTAAATTTATTCACAACATTCGACAGAAACTTGGATTGAGTAATTGTCATCATTTTATCTTCTCCAATGTCGACATCAGCTGCCATGAATTTTTCTTTCCGGCGTAATCTCTCGTATGATTTGACTCCAATCACATCGCTCTTATAACCATCGAAAATTACAATGGCATCAGCCCTAAAGTATTTGACAATGTAGCGTTGATAAAGTTCGAAAATCTCTCCATAAATTTTGCCATGCGGCCAGAAAACTTGTCGTAGTAACCAACCCCCGTCAATTACGAATTTGCAATGATCCAATAATGATTGAGACTGGATTGCTGGTGTCAATATCGTATAGAGTTCTGATTTTTTACTTTGTCTCATCCATCCTTTTTCATCAAAAAGACTTAATGGAGCAGGTGAAAGTTCATGATTGAGAGCTCTTTGTGTTAATTCTTCATTACCATTGAAAATTACAGAGATTTTTTGGAACAATAAGTAACTGTCGATCTTGACACATGAGTCTTCGCGATTCAAATGAACTCCATCCGTGGCAGATGCCAGATTCTTCACCTTATATAATTGAGATATAGTGACGTTTTCAGGATTCTTACCAATCATACTTGCCATCGATTGTAGTCCTTTTTCAATTGCCATGTGACAATTAATCCGAGGGCCACCAATTACGCCTGTGGAAAGAGACACTAGAGAATTACGAGGGTTGAAAGGGTTATGCGAATCCAGCCAAAATGAGAGCTTTTGAATATCCTGCTCATCCCGTTCGATTCTACTTGGTGAAAGGTCGACGTGTTGCTCACTATTTGCAGTTTTTATAGAACAATATTCTTCAAGCTGTTCCATTATGTTAAATGCAGCTGGCATTGCAAGCAAGTAACGTGACACGACACTAGGCGTTACTCCTCTTCCATGCTTCAAGTCTGTGCCAAAAAATCTGTTGAGTGTTTGTTCAATGACCATGTCTCTAGAAACTCCAGCCCATGCTTTATCAGTACGACGAATAGTGAAGTAGCCTCCCCGTGTAAAAGCATCATACTCGTTTGGATCCATAAACAGCTCTAGATTGGCCATATCTTGTAAGTAAATCTGGGCAGTCTTTGCGTAGGCATGGTGGCCAGCAGCATGAAAGAGAGGTAATGTATTTCTCACTGACTGCAGATGTAGCTCCCAATTTCCTAATCTCTCTGCCTCGATCAATTGCAGTGCAATCAGGACACATTTGAAATACTGGATCCACAGTTTACTTGTAGAACCGATATTTTCCAGCATTCGCAGTTTTTCTTCAAACGCTCTTGTCATTGCTCCAATTTCCATCTCAGCCTTACAGTCACCTCTCGTTTTCGATCGCCAATCATGGAGAAACGTATACATGAAGTCCCTCCATTTTGGGGGTGCATTAATCATACTGCAAATTTTCATACCTAGTGCCGTGAAGGTAAGGATGTGAGCGCGAAATGCTCTGGAGAATGCATGTCCAGTAAGCATTTTTTTGACGGATTCTGGAGCGTATACAACGGACCACAAATCCTCAAGCCCACTTCCCTCCATTGTATATCCTATAGCCCCCAAATAAGACATCAACAAATGAAAAATACCGAGTAGAACAACAGTATTTTTAAATGATGTGTGAGTCAGAGTTGCCACTATCGACCTTGACTTCCAATAGAGCGGTTGATCAAAAGTGAGAAAAGTCGTTTTTTGGCCTATTTTTTCAGTCTCACCGACGGCAAGATTTAGTGCCGAATGAAGAGTGGTTAAATTAGAGGGAGGTGCATTAATAAAAGGCAAGCAGACTATGTGGGATTGCCTTTTTGACAATGACTCCTCAGATGACAAAACTTCCATGTATCCTCTCCAAGATGGCAGTTTAATATTGAAATTTTTACCCCACAAATATGTTGCAAATGTCGATGGAAGCAATGGGGCTTCTCCAAGATGGAGAGAAGCGGTAGGCTCGAAGGTTAAATCTTTCATACCCCTCTCTCTAGAACTCTCATAAGGGATAATGGGGATTCGTTTTTGAGATGCTATAACCGCTGCGGAAGGCATTTTTTGCAATTTTTTCGAACCTCCTTCATATGAAATATATTCTTCTGGAGTATATACCGCAATTCCACCTAAGCAATGAAATGTTTCTCGTCCATCTAGGGTGACTACATTATGATCTGTGTTATCAAACACGAATTGGACGAATGAATCTTCCTCGATATTCATTTTTGGGGGATCCATGATTGTACAACGTTCGAAAAGTGTAATGCTGTAATAGCTGGCGCAAACACCCATTTTTGCTAGAAGGTCGATAATTAATTTGGAGCCGGTTTTTCTATGTATGTAAAGGCCGATTGCTAGTTGCAAATTTGATATGAATGATTTTGGTCGAATTGCAGTTATTATAGAATGAGCAATAGCATCTCTTTTAGTACAATTTTGGTCTTCTTCGTCGAGTTTGTTTTTGTATAAAAGTTGATCGAGGAAAGTCTGTAAAAGCCGTGGAATATCTGTCGAAACAGATTTCAAAAACTGAGTGGGTGTGGAATACGATTCAGTTTGAAAATCAGTATTGCGTATTTCGGTACGAAGAATGTCTGCTGCCACATTGAGGATGGTTTCTTTTTGTTTCTTATTAATACTACCTTCATCACAAAACCAGTCGCTGCATATTTTTGGTAGGTCCAATTTTTTATAATATATTTTTGTTTCTCGTCCTTTATGCCGCTCAATGTGAATATCATCACCGTGCTTATGCTTCAGTTTTTTGAATAATATTGTGTCACTCAGAGAGTTACATGCCATGATGCTACGCAATTCCTTTACACCAAATTGGTAAGTTGTGGAATTTTCCATATGACTAGTTACTCTACGAAATGCTTCTTCGATCGCCTCATTGTCTGCAGGTTGTCTTTCATAGATTGGTTGAACAAATCGATTATAGCAAGTTTTGTGATAGCAGTCCCCTACAAGTGAAATGTGCCCTTGTAATCGATTGTTTATTTCTTCACCTACGTCATCGTCTCTGCTCTCAGCAATCTGGAGAAGCTTATTACTGAACATTGGGTCCTGCACCCGCCTTATTTCTTTATGGTAGGGATCCAAGCGATTACCACAGATAAAACACAAATCACTGAAATTAAACTCACTGCAACCTGGTGGATGTGATGTTGGAAATGCAGAAGATGGTGATTCTGGCTCTGGATTGGAATATGATGCTTGTGGCTCCGGAGAATTCGTTCGCCTGGTCTTTTCTGGTGGTGGTTTGTGCGGCTTGGCTGAGTATCGCTTTCTACAAGCATCATGAACTTTCACAGATTTTGCTCCTTCCCACGAAACCCAACAACCATCTTTTCTGGCTTTACTTTTATCAATGAATGTTTGTAATTGTATCGGCCCAAGTGGAATAATCACCTGAGACTCATTCATGTCATTATTACAGAGAGTACGAACTGCTTTGGGATCCATTATTGAATGATTTATTTTTTATCAAAATATCAAGAAGTACTAGGGCAGAACAGGTAGTTTTTTAGTTCCATTTAGAGGTTAATTTCCCTGTTCTTTTTCACCACTTAAAACCGCAAACAGTAAGAATTGTTCTTCAATGGAAAAAAAAAAAAATTGGCAATTCGATAATTTGTAGGTCTTGGTGTACATTTTCCATTTTTTTTTATTATCGAACAAATATTTTTGCAAACTATCAAGGCTCCCAAAAAACACAACATCGTTTTATTCCTGTGAAGTGTGCTGACAATCTGGAGAATACATCTTCGGCGGCCATATCTAGCGTGACAATGGTCGATTCGATAAATAAAAACATTGACAGGTCGGGCCCTGTATAGTTACTCCCGAACTGTAAAATTTCGTATTTTAAAAATTTTAATACCGAATATACGTACCAAATACGTACTCTCCAAGTTGAAAAAATATTATTATTTTTATTCATTCTTTATTTAAAAAAAAAAATGAAAAATATTCATTCAATATATAAAAAGATATCGTTGATTTTGATTGTTGTTTTTTGAAAAAATGAATATAAAGAAAAAATATCATTTTAGGAAAAAAGTTGGGAATTTTTAAGCTAATTGAAAAAAAAACGAAAATGAAAAATACTAATTTTTGGATTTTTTATGAATTTTTTCTGAACATAAATATTTAGGTGGCTCTAGGGGATGAACCGTGGGCGGTGGGGACAAAGTGTTCAGGACCTTTTCGGTAGAAGATTTTACGCTCGATAAATTTGTACTCCATACTTTTTTTCATATCTCGCATTGTTCTCGAGTTATTTGCAAAAATACGTTTTTGGGGTAGTTTTTAATTTTTTTCAGCCCTTCCCGGAAGGGTAGCACTTCCACACTTCCAGGGGAGTTTCAGGGGACCAAAATACAACGTGTCACAAAAAAGCAGCCTGGCAGGCAAAAACAACGATTTCAGGCTCTATTTTACTGGACTAGAGTTGGAATTACAAGCGACACACCATGCGATATTATACTAATTAATTACTAATAAATTACTAAATCAGAGATAGCAAATAAATCAAAGCGTTAGATATTCTCAAAGCGTTAGATATTCTCAAAGCTCTCAAATAATATTTAGCAAATCAAAATCAAATAAAGCGTAGAAATCAGACTAATAAGCGGAAAATTATCAAGCCAAAAGATATTCTTAATTACTACAGCCAACTATAAAGTGCTTTCACTGAATTTCTGTAAATACAATAATAGGCGACTACGTGGCCCGTAGGCGGCACGCGGTATAAGAAAATCTACGATAAATGAACAAATAGAAATTCAGATCTAGTTTTTGTGGCTTTACTAGCAGTTTACAGATCATAAAGACCTTACCTTGAGCTGAGCTGCTTTGAAGCACACACACTTAAGGGGGTATAGGACTGCTGGAGCCTTGAAAGCAATTATATTTTTCTGGGTGTGATTACAATGAGCGTACTTGAGATAGGCGAATTATATTTTAGTACATGTTTATTGGACTCAAAGTGAACCCTCAAGAAAATATCGATGAACAAAATCTTGATAAATATAGAAATCCGAAGCTATTGAATTAGCACAGGTTTTTTCCGGATTCGTAGCTGGCCCGCATGATAACTCAAAAGCCAAGCCACTTAGAGAGCTGAAATTTTCACGGAATTTTTATGATACCTTTGTGCATGGTGTGAACCAGTCTCATTGATTTACAAAAAAAAATGTCAAAAATATTCGAAAAAAACGAAAATTTTTCGAATTTATTAAAAAAAAATCCTGTTTTTCGTTCATAAAATCCCTCACAGAATTTTGCCGTTGATGCGACTGGTTCACACTGTGCACAAAGGTATTATGAAGATCTCGTGAAAGTTTCAGCTTTCTCAGTGCCTTGGTTTTTGAGTGATCATGCGGGCCAGCTACGAATCTGCAAAAAAAACCTGTGCTGATTCAATTTCTATATTTATCAATATTTTGTTCATTCATATTTTTTTTGAGGTTCATTTTGAGTCCGATAAACATGTACTCAAATATAATTTACCTACCTCGAATACGCTCGTTGTAATCCCACCCAGAAGAACATGATTGTTCTGAAGGCTCCAGCAGTCCTATACCCCCTTAATTAACTTTACAACTTAACTAAATTTGGTACCGATAAATATTACAATAGGCGAGAGAGGAGTTTTGGGCACGTCTAGTTTGGACAGAGCGAAACGTAGAAGTGATGAGGCTAGGCGATACCTCGGTACGTCTCGACGATCCTTCCTGATTTTGAAAATCAAGAGCCTATCAGGACCAGCTAATGAGCTGATTGGCCCTGCGAAAAACGTTCCATGAACGAGCAGCTCCTCAGCTGCTCGGCCCAAGGCGCCAACTTGTTGCCTGACGTTAGGCGTTAGGTCTCAGAGCTTCGTTGCGTTAGATCAGCCGTTCCGCTGAACTTCGGTGGCGAGAGGATCTTCGGGAAGCTGCGACCTTGGTTCTCACGAAGCGATACCGTAACAGCGATACCAACCGCAGGGGATGCACTTTACAGGTGCGATCTCTTCTGTAGATGACACGCTGCAAACTTCTGGCAGACCTAGGTGTTCCAACTGGATCTCCACCTCTTCCGGCCTGGCCAGAGAACGCGGGACACTATACTTGTCCATTCTTACGTTTTACATCCGGTAGCGATAACGTTACGTCACTGGTCCTTATGCCGGACTCTGCGTGACGTCGGTGATGGCAGCTGGAGCGGGTGATGGAGCTGGTTGTGCAAGGCAACAACCAGATGCTGGGTGGTAAGATTCATCTGCTGGCAGGAGGCTGCATCACAGCCCTATTCACCGCCTAGCGATATTGGACCAAGATCAGCAGTCTTCCCTCCGGTTGATTCGGTACCATCCTAGTACGATTACTGGATTGCATACTGCGTGGCCGTCTCTTTAGCACCAGTTCTAGTGGCGGAAGTTCTAGTAGCGGAAGTTCAGGATCGTCGTCTTCTTTATCTTCTTTCTCTCTCTCTCTCGCGGTACATTAACAGAAAAACACTTCAAATGAGTCTAGCTCTATTGCTTATTCTAGGTGTGTCACTTGTATCCCGAGGGTCTAGACGGCGGTAAAACTCTCTCTCGCGATATAGCTAATAAAATATGTGATTTTCGGAACCTTAGTGACGGCAGCTAATCTGCAACGTCACAATAGATTATCCATATTCAATATTCTTTACTGGGGAATTAAAATTACTATCCATTAAATGAACCAAGATCGGAAAGATTATTAATCGACTAAATCGCCTGGGATAATTCATAGAATTTCGGATACAGCCCTAATCCCGTCGGTTTAATCTTTTATCCAACTATAAAGAATCACTTCCTGAATAACTAGTATTTAATTAAGTTATTCTACAACAGAATACCGATCTCTCTCTCTCTCTCTCTCTCTCTATCCTTTTTTCGACTTATCACCCTTTACAGAATACCGATCTCGGTTCATCCATAAATATTATACACCATAGACTTATATCAATATCATCCGAGAGAGAGAGAGAGAGAGAGTTCCTATTTCAGTATTTCATTATATTCTTTATATCAACGCGTGTGAATCATGAAGAGCCTTTTCTTAAATTTATTACTATTTTTCATTAATAAAAATTCTTACATAGTAACGAACCTTCACGATCCCCACGTCGGTGACCATTATATTATTTCATTATCTTATTATTTGTGATTTCATTATTTTATGTTATTCATTTATTCAACCGACAATCATTTGTTAGTCGCTTGAATTATATTTTCATTTCCATAATCGTTCAAGAATATATAATTGATTTTACCAGTCAATTCTCATTATCATTTGAACCACCCTATTTATTTATTTATTTTATTTTATTTTATTTCAATTATTTTATTATTATTCCTTCATCAACTAGCCTTACAATAATTTAAATAAATCAATTGAGACCTGTATAGGACTAGGCGGCAACGAATCCTATTTACCGATCTATTTTGGAATAGATCCCTTTTATAATTATTTATATGTAGATGTGACGGGATGATCAATTCCATTGGTTGACGGGTTCTCGCTTGTGAGAAAACCATAGGGATTAATAACACTCTACCCATACCGTCCGTCACACCTGCAATGCAGACAAAGCCTGTCTCAGACTTTGACAAGGTTATACTTTGCCGAAGCTGTCCCTAAGCTACGGTTAGTAAGTTTAAATTTACCAGACCTGGCAATTGGCGAAGAAGGGAGTCTGCGACAATCAATGCTTCTTTTTAATCAAACAAAAAAAAAATCATTTATTTATCATCTTAAATTTACGGTTGCAACCACTAACCTGTATTTACAATGCAAAAACCTTCCGCCAAGTCCATTAATGTGTAAATCACTCCACCAAAAAATAATCAAAGGTTGTGCTCGCTCACTCGATTGGTTGATGATTATCAACATACAAAAGCATTGAAATCAGATACAACTGCCAAGTACCTGTAGAATGATAAAAGTTTGGAATTGAAAAATTTGTTCAAACTAAATAACGTTGTACTCGTTCGCTCGCTGCGCTCGCTCACTCTATTGGCTTATGATTATGGGTTGAAAAAACAATTCGGATGAAGAGATTGAAGATGTCAACATTTATCTAAAAATATTCATAACGAAAAAATAATTTAAAAAAAATTTAAAAAAAAAATTTGGAGTCCGCGGTACGTTGGCGGGCCAATGTTTGAATATCTATCAGATGACATTGACATGGTTCGTGATCGATATTTTACATTTCTTTTTCTACAAAAGGCCCCCCAAGTACCACTACCTCCAAATTTTTTTTTTTAATTTTTTTTAAATTATTTTTTCGTTATGAATATTTTTAGATAAATGTTGACATCTTCAATCTCTTCATCCGAATTGTTTTTTCAACCCATAATCATAAGCCAATGTACAACGTTATTTAGTTTGAACAAATTTTTCAATTCCAAACTTTTATCATTCTACAGGTACTTGGCAGTTATATCTGATTTCAATGCTTTTGTATGTTGATAATCATCAACCAATCGAGTGAGCGAGCACAACCTTTGATTATTTTTTGGTAGAGTGATCTACACATTAATGGACTTGGCGGAAGGTTTTTGCACCAAAGGTGCTTTTTGGGGTTGATTTCACTACTTTTTGTAAAATTTTGCTTGACCACCTAATAATTGTGCTCGCTCGCTACGCTCGCTCGGTTGTTTTGTGCTATTTCATACCGCCCGAAGTCCCTCGATAAGCAGGAACGTCAACAGCAACGAGCACGCGTGTGCTCATAATTTTCCCCAAGTCTCAAATTTGTAGAGTGACGCGTAATGTACTTTCATAGCGTTTACAAATTGTTCCACTACAATAATTTTTTATACCTACAACATCTAACCCTGCGTGCAGCCCTCCTCCTGTCTCATCTGGGCCTGGGACCGGCAATGACGGAGTTACTTGCACGCAGGGTTATAGTTGCTGCTCATGACTAAATATGTATGGATATCAGATATATGTATTGCAATTCGTAGGTAGTTTTTTTTTTAATGCAACTAGGTCCTCTGCAAAAAGAACATGTACGCGTCCCGTACTCATAACGTCAACTTCCAATTCGGGTCTGAACCGAAGGTATCAAAATATTTAGAATTGAGCCTATTCATGCAAGACTAGCGTAGAGCATAAAATGGAAATTTATGAAGTCAAACACCCGCATTCTGCTCTCTTCGTCTGACTTTTGCCGTTTCTCGTATCAAATAACACTTTCCTGATACTTTGCAACCCAAGCGTTTTCTCTCATCATCCTCTCGTCTTATATGACGACCCGCTACAAAATTAAATAATCCATAAATAAGTAATTTCATTCCATTTGTCGTGATAGCACTAATCTTAATTTGGAGAAAGCTTAATAGAGTCGAACATATAGACACAGGTTGCATACCAAAATGTAACAAATTTATTGAAATTTGACATTAAATTAATAATATACATTATGGATTAAAAAATTATCTCCACCGAAGGTCAAGGCACTACGTTGACGTGGAGTGTAGAATAAAGCCTATCGGAGTCCAACAAACAACATTGACTGAAAATCTCATTTTGACTAGATGATACGGAGTTAGATTATAGGACTCGTCGGAATCCTACGTATAACGTTGACTCACAATTTGAGTCTCAGCAGACGAGCCTTCGGAGATGAGCTTAACATGGAGCTTGAAGTG
Source organism: Tenthredo livida (assembly GCA_963992785.1). Taxonomy (NCBI): domain Eukaryota; kingdom Metazoa; phylum Arthropoda; class Insecta; order Hymenoptera; family Tenthredinidae; genus Tenthredo; species Tenthredo livida. The sequence continues at coordinate 18,703,922 of OZ023066.1, forward strand.
AAATTCGTTGCAATCCAACGCTTGAACTCGGCTTTATTGGTCTGGCTCCTTGCCGTTCCCTATATCGAATAATGCTATCCTCATATTTTTCTACTTCAACATTTTCTCTTGATTTTCTCTTGTCAGACTTCCTCAGGCGATAACTTGCTAAACAATTGAACCGAAAAAACCGTTTCTTCTGATAATTGCATTCATAAATCAGTTAATATTCATCTGACAGTCTTGTCCGTTTATAATTGTTATTTTATTTATCACCATGAATTTTACACGTCAGCCGATTCGCATAACCTCAAAAGCTCGAGATCGTAGGATTTAAGATTAACCCATCGAAACATTTTTATTGGTGACTATCACATTAATGTACTTGGCGTGAGGTTTTGGCACCCGAGGGGCTTGCGGTGGGTATTCACTAGTTTTTGTACGTTCAAATTTTGTATTAAGCATTGCTCGTATTTCTCTTATTTCCTTTATTATTGGGATTTAAAAACATGAAATGATAATACGCGTCTGCTAGTGTAGGAGACCATAGACATAGAGCATGGACTGCGCAGTCGGGCCGAAAATCGCTCGGTCGGTAGAAAGAGACAGCATATACACGCGGCCAAATCTGTTTCTTTCTAACCAACAACGTCAAATGCATAGAAAGAGACAGATTTGGCCGCGTGTGTTACCCTTCTCTCTCACTTAACGTTAGTTTTTAATTTTTAGTTTTTAATTTTAGTTTATACAGAATACCAGCACGATTATGATACCTAGATTAAATGTATCACTATCATATATACAAAATCAAAGCCTATATGTACCTGACTAGTCAGCGCTTGAGGGGACCTGTCCCAGAGCGCTCAATAAATAAATTATCTATCAATTATCTTATCTATCACTTTCGGCGTTACCATAGGCTGTATAGGGAATGCGCAGTCCATGCTCTATGTCTATGTAGGAGACGGTTTCTGTCTGCGATACTGGCGCTATCTACGTCGGAACTATCTCGTACTGACGTCACTCTACAACTTTTGTGTGGATTTTCCCGTCTAGTGATTGCATGGGAATGGTTTGAATGTGAATCTTGGTCTGAAGAACACTAAAGAGAAACATTGGACGAGGAAACGGGGTATCAGAATCTGAAGTTAATTATATCTCAGCACTCCGGACACCGATTTAATCGATCTAGGGCTCAAATGAAAGCTTTTCATGCCCACATCCTAGATTAAATCAGTTTTAATTCGTGTATGTTGTGAGGTGAAAGAAAACGAAGATACTAGTTCGCGTTATAGGTTAGGGTAGTTGCCTCTCGGGTATATAGACTCGTTGAGTCTCGCGCTTGGAAAAAATTTTTTTTTAATGTACTTGGCGCGAGACTCTACCGAGTCTCTCGATGCTGCGTATTTTCTATATTATCTCAATTTGAGTTTTGAAAGGTTTGCACAATAATATAAAAACACTTATGTGACTTTTATACGAATGATTTCTGAGTACAATATTTTTGTAATCAAGTGAGCGATTTGGTTATGAATTTTATAAATTTTATATCAATTTGAATCTAGTAAAGAATAAGAAATGGGGGTGTACTTCCGAAAAGCGCATACCGCCGATGAATTTGAAATTTGGTATAGTAACGTATTTTGACCTCCTAATCACAAATATCACAACGAAAATTGGCGCAAATGCCATTTTGAATATGAAAAATGAAGAACTTCTTTTCATTCGGTGTGCATAATCGCGCATTCCTGAACGATTTAGACTATTTTAGCTTTCCCTCGAAAGGGTATGTGTGTGTGTACAGTGGAGATTAGGAACTGTGGGGCCACCCACACACACATACACACATGCGAAATACCCACCCGGTGGCTGTGGCTCTCCAAAGGTTAGAATAGGTTAGGCCACTCTACTGATCCCACACACACATGGCGAGAGGGAGGATTATCCTTTGTTTTTCATATTCAAAATGGCGTTTGCGCCAATTTTTGTTATGATATTCGTGATTAGGAGGTCAAAATACGTTATTATACCAAATTTCAGATTCATTGGCGGTATGCGCTTTTCGGAAGTTTATCCGATATATACCGCGTGATTCCTCGCTTGCACCTCCGTGATTTGGGTAGCAGACCGTCAGGTATAGTCGGCATGAAAAAATTATCCGTGATCGTAGCGGCCAGTTCTTGTTTGTTTTATTGAGTTTTGACGGGTACGGTGAAGTGGTGTCATATTATTACGGAGAAGAATGATTACACGCTCAAAATATTCTTTGTGCACCGAATGATCGTTATCCAGGGGATTGCGACTGATTAGCGTGTCGATAGATAAGTAAGTAAAACTATTTTTCATAATTACGAGTGCATCTGTAAGAGCGTACCCTCAAAACGGCAAGTAACCTCAAGGACAAGTGACCGTTTTCAGGTAGGCCGAGGGGCTTTACGGTCCTAGTAATAGCGTTTTCGGTTCGGACAATTTTTCGTGCACCGTGCTGAACTGGTGCTGCACCGTTACACTAGATTCTAGTTTTGCACGGTGCCGTTCGGTTCGGAGGGCGCTGTTTCGTATTTCACTGTCGTGTTCGGATCGTGCTCCATACTCTGTTCCGATAATTTACTAAATTTGGGATAAGCCATTGGTTTAAAAAAATTTACTCAATTTACTTAACGGCTCGATGGAGGCGGGAGAAATTGAATTCTTCGAATCATCCTCATCATCAGAAGATGAGGAATTCTTATGGTTCTTGGTGCAAGACGAGCACGTCAATGATCAAATTGAAAATAATTTATATTTGTTCAATTCATCATCATCATCATCATCTAGTGATGATTTAGAGTTTGTTGTGTTGAAGAGAGATAGGCCCAAAATCCACGATTATGTTGAACAAGTTGTTCATGATTTCACGGATGAAGACGTGAGTAAACGCGACCAAGTCCTGACCCTGACCGTTTCGGATTTAATCCACGTTGTTTTATGTCTTTGCACCAACTTAATGGTACTCGCATTTTTTTGAGATTCTTTTCTTCAACCGTTATTGTATTATGAATTTTTTGACCAATTTGAAAAGGCTCTTGTTGATTAAAAAAAAAAAATCGAGAAAATATTGTGTTTCACAACAATTTTTTTAAGCCATATGGGAAAAATAAAGTACCTGAATTCTGTTCTCGTTTTCTTGGATTAGGTTACTTTTTTGAACTCAGGTGAATCACTAGAAGGAGAATTTATGTTTTCCTTTTGGACATGGCTGAGAATGATCGTTATAAAACACAGGGTTTTGTGATTTTGTTCAAAAACATCAAATCCGGCGTTTTTGAGTTAGCCAAAAAATTCGTAATACAAAAGTTGGTGGAAAAAATCTGAAAAAAATTGAGAGTGTCATTCAAAGTTGGTGCAATGATATAAAAAAACCGTGAATTAGATTCGAATTGGCATGGAATACCTCATAATATGCATTGCAGTACATGCGCAGGAACAGTTGTTGGCAAATTACATCATATTATTAATTCGTACACTTTAATTCGCAATGCCATATATGTCTATCCAGTTTAAAGGGACATTTCGAATGGAAAGAGAAATGGCATATCGAGTAATCGCAGAATATGAACAATCTGAATTTCATCCTTTGTCATGTGCCAGATGGGCTTATGACAAGGTTAATTTTGCGTCAGAAGAAAAGAGTCTTATACGCGTAATTTATTGGGACAAAGTAATAGGTACTTACTATCTCGCTAAGTTTTTGTTTAGTCCAAATCGATAATCTCCACAATTTTGGGCGTAGAGGGTGTAGGGGAATAATATTGTGAAGCCGGGTGATGTTCAGGAACGCTGTACCTTCTGGTCGAATGGGTAGTTTCAATCGTTTCCACTATACAGACCCCGTTCTGGTAATCTACTAGGTGTTGAGTAGTGGTAAATCTGGGGGTTTGGTCGGTAGGTTCGTGAGTCTGCTCGTGAATATAGTCCCAAGGTCCAGGTGACGGGCTTCTGGGAGGATAGTTTTCGAAATCGGAAATTGGGGAATATGCACCAGGGTGATTGATAGTTGTCTCTGAATCACTTTTTAGTTCTGTATTTACTAACGCTGGTTTGACACGTTCCTTATCTTTTTGTTTTGCCTTTGCAATTCGAGCTTTAACGGCCTTACCCCCGCGTCTATTCTTTTTCTTCCTTTTAATCACAACTCCATTATTCATCTATAGGGGAAGAATAAGGTTATGGCGAGTTCTTTGATTAGCACATCGCCTTTATTGTAAGGGATTTGGGTTTTAATATTTAAGATAGGAATTTCTGAATTAGCCTGGGATCGATTGTGGCAATGACTCAACTAGTATTAGCCGGTTTTAGGCTTATTACTGTTATTATTTGCCCGTTGTATGATTTTGGCTTATTTCAGAAATGTGAAGTGATTGGATTTATTCTAAGGAAGACTCGTAAATTGCCAGAGCCTGGCTTGGCGATAGTTCTGTACTATTATGTTTTCAACTTTCGCCTGTCGGGGCTTTGGCTCAACGAGATGGTAAGAATGGTGAAGTATTATAGAGCTGTGATTAAGTAGAATGCTGAGAACTTACGATGAGGTGATGTTAGAATAACTTTGTTTATAATATATATATATATATATGAAAAATTTATATGGTTTATTCAAGATATTGGATGGTAATTTACACTTTTAGAAATTGTTAAATTGTTAAATTGATAAATGGGTTTTAAGCAAACTCAGAGCACTGGCTGGTCCTTTTAAGTGGTGAATTTAGTAGAAAGATTTAGGAGCTGGACGCGGCCAGACTTGAAGTTTACTTGACTTGGAGAATTGTAAATTGACTTTGTTTTTTTATGTCTGAACTCTTCAAAGGTTCAGCTCTGACTCTGGCTAATTGACGTGTGTGTCGATTCTTTTAGGGAGGCTGCTTATATTCGCATAGTGCGGACCATGGAGAGTGACTTGTGTTGTCTTCTGAGTTTGCTTACACTGAAAAAAAGGATCGGTTGAACCAACCTAAATAATTCGGTTGGAAAAAATCGATTCCTTCAATGAATATTCGGTTAAATCGAATAGATATCCAATCAAACTGACTAAGCAGTTTAGTTGAACCAACTGACGAAATCGGTCGATGCGTTTTGGTTGATTCAACTGAAATATTTACTAAACCAACCAATTTCATAGTGCAATCTATTACCCGGGATCAGTTGATTGAACCAAGTGATGAAGTCATTTCAACTGAGATTTACAGGTTGAATTGACTTAATAAAAAGTAAGCTTTACTGAATATTAGATTAATGTAACTAATATTGTTAATTTTGGCCGACTGAAGTATGTCATTGCATTAATTTTATCAAGCTAGCTGAAGCAACTGAATACTACTTCACTTAACCGATTCTTTTGCATCCTTATATCGAAAAATTATTCGCTTTGACTGTTTACCTTAATAGACTCAACGGTTTCGTTTAATAGCCTCAACTCTGTTTGATGGTTCAACGAACTGTCCTACGAACTCTTCTAACCAAATAGTCAATCAATGGAACTACAATGCAAAATTCATGCAACTAAAGAAAGTTGTTCAAATAACCATATGAATTATTAATTAATAATTCTGGTTGAACGAGCTAGAACTTCTGCTTGATGATATAATAGGTCTACGGTGTATAGCATACAGCTGTTACAAGCTATACTCTTAGAACAAACGGTTAGGGTTATTCAAATGCCCATATGATATACGAAAATAGGAAATATACTTTGGTTATGAGAACTTCGAATATTGCAATATGATGCAGCTCATTTTTGAAGCGCCATTTTTCGCGCTCACTATACCTACACCCAGAGAAATGTGTTTCCTAAATTATTTAATCTAATGGTGACTCATGTCAAGTCGGTGATTCCCGGTATGAAACAAGAAACTTTTTTTCTGGGTGTACTTGGCTCGCCGTTGTTCTTCTCTTCACGTGCACATACCCCGACGTGATATTGCCATTGTTTCGCAGTTCAAACTTCCGTTTGACGCCTAATGGCTGTGTGTGACCATTTTAAATATCAAACATCTTAACGTATACGCGATCTTCCGAAGCAGTTAGCCCTATACTAACGCTGAAATTTGAGGTAAGCGCATAGCACGTTATACATATATATTTATAATATAAGTTAATAATCATGGCCTATATAATTACTAATATATATATGATTACATATAATGCCACCAATTTCTTGAAAATTGTCGTAGTCATGTCAACGTTTTTTGCGTTAGTAATGCGTAGGCTTTGATAATAATAAAAATGAGTGACCTGCCACGCTTTACGATGCGAACATTTTTTTTCTGGAATCAAGTGCACAAAGGCGGCAATGGCCACTCAACGAGTTTTATCACCTTCCAGTACCCAGACTAAAAATGCACAAGTACAAGTAGAAGAAAGCAGAGTAGAATTTAGCGTTAACGAGAAACTAACTGAATGGGGCTTGGCGAAATACATTGATGCATTCGAACGTAAGTGGTGTATATGAGCAAGGAATGTTAGCAAAACAAAATCAAGATTTTCGCTAAACGAATTAATTTGGGTTACCGCTGTATTTTTATGAAAAGATATATCGATTGTACGGCCGCTGCTTCTCACAGATGAATATCAGTTGCAAATTTTGTAGGGGAAGAAGTCGACGAATTCACTTTTTTGAATGTTCCATCTGAAGTGGTCTTGCAGAGGTTAATCACGACGATAGGACCATACACTAAGTTCATTTGCCAAAGAGAGAAGCTGAAAGAGTTACTTGTGAGCCTTCAATCCCATTTAATGTAATTCCTTTTTTTTCTGAAATGGTTGCAAGTATTTAGAAAAGTATACTGCAATTTTCTTCTAGAAAAAAAAGAGTGATTCTACAGATGCAATCAAACAAGTCGAGGTAGAGGATTCGTTAGACGAACCGCATGAACCGCCGCCTTCTGATGGAAATGCCAGCAATGTAAACTGCACTAGGGGTGGTGAATTCGCTGAACGCCAAGCGTTGAAACGCGGTCATACACCTGCTGAACCATCACTACTCGAAAAGCGTTCGAAATCTAACAAAGAAAATAAGGTCCTCACAATATTGCAAAACTGCGTCGAGGGCAGATCATTGTTGAAGTGGCCAAAGGACAAAAAATTGAAGGAGCCACAGACTTTGGCCAATATTATTATTAGGGGCTTGATTGAAGATACATCAACGTATGCATAACTGTGAATCTGTTACTCAGATCTTAAAGATTTTTTAAAATGATTTCAATGTTCAACCATCAATATGTACAGTGCCATAACAAAGGAAGAGTTCAAAAAAATTACGTCAGAATTGATCGAAGTTTTTCCGTCTGAGGATCCTAAAGTCTATTACATACCACCGATTCCGAAAACTCCTGGTCAAAAAGATAGACCCTCTATTGATGCTGATGGAAAGTTATATTTGAGATATCGCAACCAGTTGAAACGTCTTCGAGAAGCGGAGCGTTATTTAGAACAGGAGTCGACAGAAGAGAACGAATCTTGCAATGAAACAGGAGGTGAATAAGCTAAATGAATTGGATAATTTTGATTTTAAATTTGGTTGGTATTTTTTTTTTTTTTTCTTTTTATACGGCATAAAATGGCTGTTATGCCCTTTTGGGTTTGGACCAGCGATATTATTGATTCCTGAAAATTACCATGCACTTGTGCATCTTATTAATACTAACTGATCCATCATTATTTGAATCTTTTAAATTATAAAACTTAAACTATCAACTATTTAGTTTTGTCAGTTGCTGTGAGTGAAAGCATACAGTGGCTCAAACACAACAAAGAACCCCTAGAGGAACTCAAAATTCATTGGAGAGCAACATCAAGAGCACGTTACGACCATATTGTGAAGAATGGGGACAATACGATGAGCAACTATTTCCAATCTTACCCGGTCTTAAAACAATCTTGGGGACACAGACTCATCAGCATTGATTTTGAAGAACTGTATAAAATAAAAGATACAGATATATTCGTGGAGTGGCCACTTTTTTTTGAACGTTTTTATAAAACTGCAAACAGACGTAATTTCCGTACAGTGGGAGAGTTGATCGGTTTATTAGATGAGGATATAACAGAGCGTGAGTAAATATAAATAGGTTTGATATAGACCATCAGCCTGAAAGAATTTGCGCACGAGCTAACGATGAGAAATCCCTTGATTTTCACTCCAGATTCCAAAATTTTCGTTCAACTTTTGTTGTTGCCGTACATATTCCCGCCTCATTTTTCTACAACTAACAAGAGAGGAAAGGATAGATTCAAACATAAACCGACTATTATTGAAAGCCAGTCCAGTATTATTGTTCATGCTAAGGTATATACAATTCTTTCCCGTTATATAATACAGTATCAAATCCGCATATTTCGTGAGATAATAAAAAAAAAAAAAAAAACTATCAGTGAATGCGTATGAGTGCACCATCGTTTATAATTTATAAATATTTTTTGTAGACCGCAGCGGAACTGATTGCGATTCATGATGCAAAAGTCAATGACGCATACCGAAAATTGATGAATATACAACCATACATCGTAGCAGTCGGCCCTTCCTATAAGGAAATCATCAACTACGTTATAGTATTGGACGAAGTGCGTTGGGAATGCGATTCACCTCTGAAAGCGTTTCAAATATTTTTCCAAATGTTTCATGTAATGTTCGGCGAGTATCCTTTCGACTGTAAACATATATTATACCTAATTCAGCGGATTTTGTTCAAACTCGAGACAGATCATGACAAATTTGGTAGTGATGTCCGAATTAGGATAGGCCAATTGATGGAACTTGAGAAACTTCAAGCTCCTACCACTTAACAACAAGGAATAGCTTAAGGCTGATGCAAATAGTCATGTTACTTTTGTAATCTATAGAGTTAAGACAGTATATGATGCATGTGATTTAATATTGCTCGATCTCTTGAAGATAATTTAGAAACCCAACATGGCGTATGTTTGTCCACGGTGCGAGCACAATTTAAAGACAGTAAAATGCTTATGGATGCATATAAGATTGAAGCACAGTGCAACATTGCACAGTCAATGGCATTGCAAACAAGGTAAATGCATTAGACCTTTCGCGGATGTGTATTCTTTTAAAAAGCATTTACAGTCGAAACACGCTTTTCATATTGAAACGAGGCCAGTCGTCCATTCGAGCAAAAATATCGAAGTAAATTCGTACAGAGAACTTCCTGATGACGCGTTATATGATGACGATTTTCAAACACCCGAACAGCCTCTAGATGAACCTCAACCCTATACCTCCATGATCGCTGAATTTAAAAGTGCCCTGATTGAGGCTTCGTCAGCTTTCGTTTCCAAATTAAACAGTAATCCTAGCATTACAAAAGCAGTTACTCACGAAATAGTAAATTACACAATAGATTTATTTAATTCAGGTTTGATTGATATTTTGAAAAGAGTACACAGTGATTCTAGTGAAAATAATGAGAGTCAACAATTCAATGAATTGCTCGATGCTCTTTCTAATCCTTTCGAAGGCCTCGAAACAGCGTACAAAAGGGAAAAATATTTAGAAACAGCAGGTTATTTGATAAGGCCCTCGGCATTTTTAGTTGGTAACGAAATACATCCAAAACAAATAATGGACACCACGACAGTAACAGTGAAAGACTTGACAGGGCAAATATTACCACTCAAACTTATATTTAAAAATTTTTTGGAATTGCCTAATGTTTTCCGTTCTATAGAATCATATATGGCCGAGTGTGCAAGACACAAAGAAATTACTTGTTTTTTAAATGGCAAACTGTGGACGGAAACTAAATCTAAATTTCCCGGGAAATACTTGATACCATTACAGTTATATGTCGATGACGTGGAAATAAACAATCCTATTGGCTCTCGAAAAGGTATCAATAAAATTTGCGGCGTGTATTGCAAAATGTTATGTATTCCACCAGAATATTCGTCAATGCTAGAAAACATTTTCGTGGTTCAATTTCACAAGTCAAGTGATCAACACAAATTTGGAAATGAAAACGTTTGGGCACCGCTCGTGAATCAGTTAAAATATTTGGAGGATGAAGGCATATCTGTTAAAACTGAAGAAGGTACACGGCAGGTTCACTTTATACTGTCATTATTCGCTGGTGACAATTTAGGGATTCATACGAATTTTGGATTTCATGAAAGTTTTCGGTCCAATCACTTTTGTCATATATGCCGGGCTGACAGAACATTTTTAAACACTGCGACAATGGAAGATGAGCAATACTTGCGGACGAAAAGTAATTTCCAAAATGACTTGGAAAATTTGAGCCACGGAATTAAAGCTGACACAATGTTCCACAAACTTCCAAATTTTCACATTACCGAGAATGTATACTGTGATGGAATGCATGACATGTTTGAAGGAATATGTCGTTATGTCATACCGAAGGTTTTACATATTCTAGTTAATATTGATAAATTTTTGACTATAGAGACTTTAAACAATCGAATCAGATTTTTCGACCACGGTAGTGTCCAGACACCAAACTTTACACCGCCATTCACGCAGGATCATTTAAAGAATGGAATGTTCATATGCTCGGCGTCAGAAATGAAATGGTTACTCGAAAATCTCGGGCTGATCATTGGCGATTTAATACCAGTAAATAATATCACGTGGGACGTGTATTTAATTCTGAGAGAAATTCATTGTCGACTTTTGAAAAATTTGATCACCGAAGATACTGCAGAATCATTGCGCTCCTCGATAGCAAAGCTTAATCGTGTTTATCAGGATATTTTTGAAGTTGATGTGTTGCCATGCAAATTACATTTCCTGACACACTACCCGAGAATAGTTCTTAAAAATGGTCCTGTATACTCTGTGTCTTGCATGCGTTTGGAAGCGAAGCATAAAGAAGCAAAGGAATATGCTCATGTGTGTCGCTCACGCAAAAATATTTGTTATTCGCTCTTGATGAAAAATCAGATGAGCTTTGCTGAAAGATTACAAGCTAAGAGGGGCTTTCAAGAGCGAATACAATTTGGCCGGAGTGTTCAAATGGAAAGCCATCAGCTACCAAATTATAATTCTTTCAATGCCTTTATACCGCAGTCGCAGTTGGATGAGTACCAACATCTCGTATCATCTATAAAGATAAACGGGACTAACTATAAAACTAATATGATTGTAGTTACTGGTGAGAAAGAGAACTTACTGCAATTCGGAAAAATTATTCATATATTAGTTAGTGAGAAACGTAACGTAGCCTTCATTCTTTTGAATTTACGAACCAAAAACTTTATCAGGCACGTACATAGTTTTTCAGTTGAACTTTCAGCAGATTGGAGCTTTGTTACTCACCAAAGTTTACATCATTATAAACCTCGTAACATACATTACTTGATAAATGGTGAAACATGTGTATCTTGTTGAAATGTTAGTATGCACATTATGAAATGTATCTGACGTTATATTATGAAAATAAATGATTTGCGTGAATCTTAAAGTTGGTAAATTTAATGCGCATCCAATTCCATTGATCAACATAGTGAGTCCATCCAGCACATACTCGGATTATCACAACCGTATTATCAAACAAGGCAGCCAAAACTCAAAATCCGATAGACCAAAATATCAATTAATGCTACTAAAAAAATACGTCGATTCGAATGGATTTTCAGTTGAATTAATTTCATCTCTCGATAACATGAATGATAATGTCGGTTGATTCAACTACCAATCCGATTTAATTGGCCACCACATTGAGCTCATTCAACTACTGTTCAGGTTGACACAATCGAATGATCGGTCGAAGTAGTGAAAAATCCAAGTACGACGAACCGAAATATCAGTCGATGCTACCAAAAATGATGATGATTCGAAATGATTTGTGGTTGGATCAACGCGATCTTCTAGTTGCACGAAGAACATTTTTAGTTAATTCAACTATAAACTCAATTAAAACGATCAGCAGCTTGAGTTCATTCGATTATTTATTGAGTCGTCGTAACTGGAGAATGAGTCCTATCGATTCAGACACACAGTTACATTGACCGAATAATCGGTTGGCTTTACTGAACAATTGTTTTGTATAACTATTTATGCAGTTCGTTTTACTCCACCGTTCGGTTGAAAGAACCTAAAATATCGGTTGCAGCAACTCGGTGAGTTAGTTCGCCATATTTAACCGCGAATATCGGTTGATTCAACCGATTTTCAGTTGATTCAACCGAATTTTTTTTTCAGTGTATGTTATGTTTCGCGGTTTTGATAACTGACTGCACGTGGTGTTTTGGGATAGTGAATTTGATATCCGTGGTCCAAGATTATTGTTTTGGTTCACAGTTGGAGTTCAAGATTAGCATGGCTGGTCAGTCATCAATACCGTAGTTTATTATCAAATGATATAATTTTATAGTTTTAATATATGATGTTGTCTTATGCTAAGGTTCTTATTTTAGTGGAAATGGTAATCATGAATATATGTTATAATTAAGGGGATGGTTGGCTGTTGATGGTGAGATCCTTCTGGGATCGTCACACCTTCCGGTAAAGGTGGCGTCGAATGTAAGTCAGCGGAATACGACATTCTATCATTTCTGTGGTGAGTCATGCAATATTATAGCAGTATCTTCTACCCTAGAGTGGTAATAATTCTTACGCTAAGGGTGGACTGGGTGTATGGTACCCGAGCGTTTTCAAAAAGGTGCAATTCTGGCTGTAACTGCGATTTTTGACATATTAAAACGTAGAATTCTTCTTCGAAGTGCCTGAATGCGATCGAGTTGTAAAAAGTTGATCAAAAATTATTTTATCTTATTAAAAATGTTTGAAACAATTAATTGTAATCAGTTTCGACCTGATTTTTGAGTTTAAATATAAACTTGAACTTATTTTTATTATATATAAACTTTTATTGCTTTCCTTTTCAGGTATTACATTTTGTTTCTTTCTTACTCGCTGATATAACTTTTGAACTTTAATTTCTATATTTTTGTCTTTTTCCTTTCCCCGTACATCCCTATCTCTATAAGGAACTTACTTGTTAATACTTTATTTAAACTTATTTATATTTATATTTGTGCTATATACTTTGTTTTTTAAATCTACCTAGTTATTTGTACGGCTGTTATGGGTGCTGCCCTTACTTTGTGCTCTTTTTCTGCTACCCATGCCCCTTTCTCCTCCTTTGCCTCTTCTGTCACTCCGCTTAAGGTGTCATCTTCCCTTCCCTCCGCGTCTCGCCTTCCCCCTTCTACTCTCCGCCCTTACTTTCCTTCCTTATCTGCCTTCTTAACCCTTTCTCAACTTATTTTTATTAATTTTATTAATTAATTGAAGTCAAAGTTTAGGCATATTATTGTTAATAACATATTTAAAGAAAAAATTCCAATTAAAGAAATATGAAGAATCAAATAAAAGCTGCCAACTTTTTTTTCAACGATTTAACTTCGTTTATATTTCTTCATTTATTTATATAGTTTAAAAAACATTACATTTTCATTGTATTAAGTTGTGTTGACAAATACAAATTTACTGACTGAATAATCGCGTTACCAATATTTCAAATTAATTACGTGTTATTTATAAATATAATAAAATTTATGTTATTATTTTCCCCTTCAAAATTTCAGCCAATAGAATTGCACCATTCGACGTTATTTTGCATAGCCTTCACGATATTTAACTGATAATCTGACAGATTGAATTATAATTACAATTTTGTGAATTCTAAATTTTGAGTCTTAACTGGATTTTGTCTCATGATGCAATTCTATGGGCCGAAATTCAGATGGAAAAATAATCCCCCGAATATCACTCGAGCTTCAAAAGTAATCGGGTATTTCCCTCAAGGTTCCCTGCAATCAAACGAACTCGTCAAGTTTTAGTTTTCTTTTTTTACATTTTCGTATTCGAAATCACACGTACAGGCGTTGAATTATCGGAACAGAGTATGGAGCACGATCCGAACACGACAGTGAAATACGAAACAGCGCCCTCCGAACCGAACGGCACGGTGCAAAACTAGAATCTAGTGTAACGGTGCAGAACCAGTTCAGCACGGTGCACGAAAAATTGTCCGAACCGAAAACGCTATAATTGACACTTATCAGTTCATTCTTTGTGCCTTATAATTATTAGTAGTTATTATTTCAGAGAGCATGCAGCAGCCTCAGAATTTCTTTGACCTGGCATCTTCATAGCTAGACTCGTACTAACACAGGGTGTGAAGGTGTTTAATGCTGCCAAATCATTCTACGAAAAACTGAAACACTGATTCGCACACCTAGATCTAAACTAGGACAAGTCATAAAATCTCATTTTTCAGTATGAGGAAAAAACGTTTTGCCAATTATGCCTTCGGATAATTAATTAATTAAATAATTATTATTTATAATAAATATAATTATATAATATTACTAATGATAATTATCATTAATCATCATTATCAATATTATAATAATTATATTATTATATTATTATTATTGATTATTTATTAATTCAGCAAAACCAAGTTAGTGCAATCTGTCGGCATGATTATGAGCATTAGGTTGAATCTGTTTTTGTGGTTACTTGCGTATTTTATCAGGGTATACAAACATGATAATAACTCAAAATTGAAGTTTTTTGACTTGTCCTAGTTTAGATCTAGGTGTGCGATATGTTTAACGAGAAGGACATCCAACTGGGACGTTGGTTGCACAATGCTGAAGAGTTGGGGCATTTTCCACTGCATACCAATTGACACGAGTAACATGCTAAGCTAGCATGTTCATAATCAAAAAACAAGGCGGATTAATTAGGTATGAAGAGAAACATCAACGGGGGTATACCCACGTTGAAGATAATTTTTTCAAATCACTGCTACGCTCTGATAATAAATTTTAGTCACTCAGTTTTTTTATAGTTGATTAGTGCTGTTTTGATACAGAGTTTATGATTTTTTTCAGATTTGGTGTCCTTCGCTGAACATAAATTCAGTCCATCGAAGAAAAAGTAGTTATCGTAGGGTACAGGCTGCTGCGTTGCATGAAATTTCTTCAACTTTGGAGGATATATTCCGTATGAATGTAATTTAGGGCGAAACCAATAATATTTCATGAATTTGAATTTTAGACATCGAAATTTTTGCTGGTAAGACTTTTTTCCATCGTTTTGGAAAAAATGATTTAAAATCAAAAATTTCCATGTCTTAAAATTAAACTCATGAAATATTATTGGTTTGCCCCCAAATCACATTTATACAGAATATTTCTTCCATAGTTGAAGAAATTTTATGCAACGCAGCAACCTGTACCATACGACAACTACTTGTTCTTCGATGGACTGACTTAGTTTAGCGGAGGACACAAAATCTAAGTAGAATAAAAACTATGTGACAAAATAGCACTAATCAACTGTAAAAAAATTGAGTCACCAAAATGTTTCCTCAGAGCATGGCAGTGATTTAAGGAAAAGTATTTTCAAGGTGGGTATATCCCTTAATCCAGCGAGGGGCATATGTGTGTATTTGATAGTTATTGGATATGTATACTATTTCAAGCAATATATTAGGTATGTATTCTATTTCAAGCAATATTCCACTCACAAAACCTGTAATTGGATGTTACGTCGATGTAGTTATTCCGAATAAATATATTTGAAAAAACCCATATCCTACCAAATATTTAATACTATCTACAGGAAATTGAAAATTGAGAATGTTATGGCTGATTACAGCAACTACGGAACGATTGATTTTCCATGGAAATATCAGGGGAACAAACAAGAATTCGGAACACAGCTGTTGATGGCTTTAATATGATTTAATTGCAGACTGCACGAGGCTTCATTAATACGAAGATAATACATGATTTTTTGCAGAATCTTAAAACTATGACCAGTTCTGTTAGACCAAGCTAGCTCTATTGTACTGTATCGGTGGCCTGAATCGCAGCTTGGAGTTTCACCGCTGATCAGAATTAAAGTTTAGGGGAGCCATCTGTATCGTGTGTAGGTGAATATATTTTTTTTTATTGAACATAACTTACAGGTGCTGTGCATCTCTGCAGTATACAGGATTATAGTGTATTGTATTGTATTGTCACCGCATGACCTGATTAGATAAATCGTTTCGATGAATAAAATAGATAAATATATACCATTATACAAGTATACAATTATTATATCTACTACGAACTCCAATCCCAATCCTTGCACCTTCCGACGCAGTCATGGTTGACTTAACCATTGTGAGCATTGAGAACTGTGACTGCATCAATATTAAACTCATTAATTATGTTCAGCGAAGGACACAAAATCTGAAAAAATCATAAACTCTGTATCAAAACAGCGCTAATCAACTATAAAAAAACTGAGTGACTAAAATCTATTATCAGAGCGTAGCAGTGATTTGAAAAAATTATCCTCAAGGTGGGTATACCCCCGTTGATGTTTCTCTTCATACCTAATTAATCCGCCTTGTTTTTTGATTATGAACATGCTAGCTTAGCATGTTACTCGTGTCAATTGGTATGCAGTGGAAAATGCCCCTACTCTTCAGCATTGTGTAACCGACGTCCCAGTTTGATGTCCTTCTCGTTAAACATAGTGTTCCAGCTGTTCCTGCACACGCTCCGTAGAATGATTTGGCAGCAGTAAACACCTTCACACCCTGTGTTAGTACGAGTCAAGCTATGAAGATGCCAGGTCAAAGGAAATCCGAGGCTGATGCATGCTCTCTGAAATAATAACTACTAAAGATGCAAAAGCTTGTACGGCACAAAGTATGAACTGATACAGGAATGCGAATTGATGTGCGACACTAAACCCTGCGTGTGTTCACAGGTTAAACTTTTGACTTTGGCCAGTTCTGGGTCATGTCGTGCCAGGTCGGCACGCCCGGGCTCGCAGAGCCCCGCGGACTCTAAATGTCAATTACTAGGACCGTAAAGCCCCTCGGCCTACCTGAGAACGGTCACTTGTCCTTGAGATTACTTGCCGTTTTGAGGTTACGCTCTTACAGATGCACTCGTAATTATGAAAAATAGTTTTACTTACTCATCTATCGACACGCTAATCAGTCGCAATCCCCTGGATAACGATCATTCGGTGCACAAAGAATATTTTGAGCGTGTAATAATTCTTCTCCGTAATAATATGACACCACTTCACCGTACCCGTCAAAACTCAATAAAACAAACAAGAACTGGCCGCTACGATCACGGATAATTTTTTCATGCCGACTATACCTGACGGTCTGCTACCCAAATCACTGAGGTGCAAGCGAGGAATCACGCGGTATATATACAGTACTCGTCAATTGAAGTGGGACAAGGTATTTTTTTCGGATTTTTGCAAAAATTGAACCGATTTCGGAAAATCAAAAAATCACATTCCATGAAATTTCATAATCTTTCGAATGAGACCAGTTTTATCCCGATCGATTGAGAATTGGCCGATTGCCAGGGGACTTCGTAAATTGGTGATAATCGGGGTTTCGCGAACCCCCCGTAAAATAATAGTGAATGTTATCGTACCCTTTGGTACCTCATCCCAATTGAAAGGGCAGCTCTTGACGTGCAAAAGACGCCCCCACATGTCGCAATCGGATAACTCGTGGAGAAGTTATACGTCCAGGAAGTGAGAATTGGTCATCGGTGATAACTCCGGAACGCTTCGCTCGATTCCACTGAAATTTGTTGTGAAGTCGTTTTTTATTACGCCCTCAAATCTCACTTTAGTGTTATTACGCTAATTGTCCTCGCAGAGGAGACCCAGGTACTTCCTGAGCTCAAGGTTTCGTTTATCGACATTTTTCGCATTGAAAGACTTTGAATTCAGGGCTAGGAGTTAGTGATTGTTGAAGGGGAAGTTTCAACGATTAAAATGCGTGGTCATTCAATATCGCGAATGACCCCCATAAGAAGCGGGAAGTTGATGAAAAACGAGAACGAAATCGTGTACCCGCGAGATTTCGATGCAGAGTTGCACGCCGATGTTCACTTGTCTCGCTAAAGGGGCGCACACAACTATCCCTACTAATCTCGGTGATGATTGCGTAGACTTCAGTGAAGCTTTTGTGAGAGTTTTCAATGATAAATAATTATTAATTCATAATTAGATGGACGAATATCATACGGGCGTAAGAGCAAAAAAAAATCGTTTCTTCAAATATTCAAGGGACAAAGAAAAAAAATTCTTCTTCCACTTACTTTATTTCCTTTTCTACTTATTTTGTTTTATTTTTCGATATTAAAAAATTGAAAAATTGAAAAACATAGAAAACAACGGTGAGTTCTTCTGTCTGGAAAGATAGAACTCACCGGCTAAGAGATGGAAGGCTTTCATGGGCCATTGCTTTAATTTTTATTTCGAGCGCACCCACAGTATTTTCCAACTGACCAAGCGATTGTCTGCATGCGTGATTAAAACCCCTTGCCCAGTACAAGAGAAAATCATTTCTCCGTTGGTCAATGAACCTCGCTAAACTGACTGGGCGATCGATTTATCATACTCGTGATTTTTATCATCTGCACGTAAGCGGAGGAATGAATAATTTTTACCAATGGCGTTTCTGGTTAAATTAACTGAATAATTCACAACTATGAATGGAATATGAATTGTGATTAATTATTTACAAATGAGCGATCTTTTTTCTATATTTTTAAATTTTTTGATATTAAACAATAAAAAAAAATAAGTAGAAAAGGAAATAAAGTAAGTGAAAGAAGAATTTTTTTTTCGTTGTCCCTTTAATATTTAAAAAAAACGATTTTTTTTTGCTCTTACGCCCGTATGATATTCGTCCATCTAATTATGAATTAATAATTATTTATCATTGAAAACTCTCACAAAAGCGTCAATGAAGCCTACGCATTCATCAGAGAGATTACCAGGGATGGTCGCGTGCGCCCCTTTAGCGAGACAAGTGAACATCGGCGTGCAACTCTGCATCGAAATCTCGCGGGTACACGATTTCGTTCTCGTTTTTCATCAACTTCCCGCTTCTTATGGGGGTCATTCGCGATATTGAATGACCACGCATTTTAATCGTTGAAACTTCCCCTTCAACAATCACTAACTCCTAGCCCTGAATTCAAAGTCTTTCAATGCGAAAAATGTCGATAAACGAAACCTTGAGCTCAGGAAGTACCTGGGTCTCCTCTGCGAGGACAATTAGCGTAATAACACTAAAGTGAGATTTGAGGGCGTAATAAAAAACGACTCCACAACAAATTTCAGTGGAATCGAGCGAAGCGTTCCGGAGTTATCACCGATGACCGATTCTCACTTCCTGGACGTATAACTTCTCCACGAGTTATCCGATTGCGACATGTGGGGGTGTCTTTTGCACGTCAAGAGCTGCCCTTTCAATTGGTATGAGGTACCAAAGGGTACGATAACATCCACTATTATTTTACGGGGGGTTCGCGAAACCCCGATTATCACCAATTTACGAAGTCCCCTGGCAATCGGCCAATTCTCAATCGATCGGGATAAAACTGGTCTCATTCGGAAGATTTAGAAATTTCATGGAATGTGATTTTTTGATTTTCCGAAATCGGTTCAATTTTTGCAAAAATCCGAAAAAAATACCTTGTCCCACTTCAATTGACGAGTACTGTATATCGATATATATAGTGTGACGTTGCAGATTAGCTGCCGTCACAAAGGTTCCGAAAATCACATATTTTATTAGCTATATCGCGAGAGAGCGTTTTTACCGCCGTCTAGACCCTCGGGATACAAGTGACACACCTAGAATAAGCAATAGAGCTAGACTAATTTGAAGTGTTTTTCTGTTAATGTACCGCGAGAGAGAGAAAGAGAAAGAAGGCAAAGAAGACGACGATTCCGAGCTTCCGCATCGAGAACTTCCGCTTTAGAGATGACGACGACGGTATGACGTCCGGTACAGGATCCAGTACTACGGATAGTATCGCAACATCTACGAGGAGGGATGTTGACATTGGTCGAATATCGCTAGTTGGCATATGGGGCTGTTACGCAGTCCTGCCAGCCGACGCATTTTACTGCCAAAGCATCTGGGTACGACCATGGTGGACAGGGTGGCATGTTTAGACACCACCACCCCCCCCCATGACAACTCCAGCCTACATCACCCGCTCCACATACCATCAGTCGACGTCATTCAAAGTCTGGCATAAAGACGAGTGCGTAACCTATCGCTGAAGGACGTACTACGTGAGAATGGACGAGGATAGCGTCCCGCGTGATCTACCAGGTCGCTAACAGGTGGTGACTCAGTGACACGCCTGGGCCTGATAAGAGTCTGCAGTCGTGTAAGCTAGAAGAAGGCCTACCGCTGCGGAGTATATCCCGAAGGATTGGTATCGCTTGGACGGAACCGCTCAGTAAGCGCCAAGGTCACACCCTCCCGCCATCATCTCGCCGCTGAAATAACGCAGAACGGCTGATCTAACGCAACGGATCTCAGAGACCTACCGCCTAACGTCAGGCAACAAGTTCACGCCTTTGGCCGAGCAGCTGACGAGCTGCTCGTTCATGGAACGTTTTTCGCAGGGCCAATCAGCTCACTAGTTGGTCCTGATAGGCTCTTGATTTTCAAAATCAGGAAGGATCGTCGAGACGTGCCGAAATATCGCCTAGCCTCATCACTTCTACGTTTCGCTTGATCCAGCATAGACGTGTTAAGCTCTCTCTCGCCTAGTCTCCCGCATAAGTTTTCGCTAAGATCTATAAAAGTTAGTTAAGTTTGTGCTACAAGCCGTTCAGCTCAAGGTAAGGTCTTTATGATCTACAATCGCTAGAAAATACCATAAGCTACCGCTGGATTTCAATTATTATTAGTTACGTTTGCCTCTTGATCCGAAGTCGATCTCTTTCGACAACTTAGTCAGTATTTTAATTAGTTATCTTAGTAGTTAGTACGCCTTATTTGTGTAGCGTACGGCCTACGGGCCACGCGATTCGTTTGATAGTTTTAAGAAACGAAATCCAGCGAAAGCACTTTATAAATTGGCTGTGGTAATTAAGAATATCTTTTGGCTTGATAATTTTCCGCTTATTAGTCTGATTTCTACGCTTTATTTGATCTTGATTTGTTAAGATTATTTGAGAGCTTGTTCTTGCTTTAATTCTCGCTTTGAGAATATCTAACGCTTTGATTTATTTGCTATCTCTGATTTAGTAATTTATTAGTAATTAATTAGTATAATATCGCATGGTGTGTCGCTTGTAATTCCAACTTCCCGAGGTTGGCTGAACGTAGTTAGTCATAGTTTTAAGTTGTTTCTTTATTAATTTGATTTATCATTTGCTTATTCTGTCTGATTTCTATTATTCTGTTATTCTATCTGATTTCTTTGATTCTATGTGATATATCTGATTTATGCGATTTAATTGTGCTATCTAATATTCCGACTTTCGCTATATCACATTATAATAAGATTACTACCGCTAAGTAGTATCTTTGATCTGAGATCTTAATTATTCTAATATAAATCTGTTATTAATTTAGCTTATCGCATCTCTTAGCTTTTCTGAAATTATTTATTGAGCCATTATATCGTCTAATAATTAATTAATAACGCTAGTGTGCCGCATTAGAAAAGTTGATATTGAGTATCGTATCGCTCGGTGATACGTAGTCTGAAAAGTAGTGTAGCTTGCATTATATCGCTTCTACGGCACAGCTAGCTAACCGGCGTGTTTACGTTCTTTTGTACCGCTGCGTTGCGGTAAGGCTCAATAATATAATATTCTTGCCTTTGTTAAATTCAGTATTTTTCTAAGCATTATTCCAAGTGTTATTTTCTCGCATTATTCGTAACTATTATTTGATAACCAACTCTGAGCAATTCTATATTTCCGATTATAGTCGAATCTTTAGTTATCGCTAATCAATTTGTTATCGCTAAATCTGTACCACATTTAAATAACGAACAATATACGAAATCGCAGATTTCACTGAAGGAACTTATATCTGGTATTTTATATTTTATTTAATTAGTTAAAACGGTGAATCCACCCACTCTACCACTACCTTAGCAAATCTGAGCTAACCTAGCTTCAAGGCCGTCGTTCCGGCAATTTATTAGTTTGTTGAATATCGCTATAGTTGATTTGATTTCTGTGAAAACGACACTTACGTGTCTGGCGCCCAACACTCTCTTAGATTTTTATTAATTAGTCTTTTATCGAAGGAACGCCGTAGGGTGCGGAGTTGTGCTCTGAAACTCCGTTACAATAGATATACATCAGTGGGTGAACCGAGAGCAAGTGTGCATGCAAGTATACTTCACTGCCCAATTGGAACACAGCCAAAGTAAGAGAGTTGATATGGCAGTGAGACAATCAGGCGTTTTGCCTTTGCTTATGAATTGCTGCTCGGCTGAGCGGCGTCACAACTTTTATATTTGTCGTGTCGTCACACGGCCGTCGCTTGTGCTCGAACGTTCTAGATGATTCTATAGTTCGCAACGGTTGACGTTTGAAATGCTAACGGTCAGGCCTAGGCCACCTGATACGTTACAACATATATATAGGGTAGACGTACCGGTTTTGGCCACCTTAGTACCGTTTGTGGTCACCACTTGCTCCATTTGTGGCCATACCCATTACCATGTAAATCAAAGCCTGGCCACAAACGGTACAAAACTATTTTAACAGCTTTAATAATTAATAACTTCACTTTGAACAATCAAGTACTGGAAAAGTTGGGTTTAATATTTGCTGTAGGGTATGTTTTCGTGATTAATTCATTAATTGAATAGATTTATAATGCCAGAAAGGAGAAAAGCATTAGTCAAGCATGGCCACAAACGGTACAGTGGCCACAAATAGTACGTCTACCCTATATATATGGGTAATTCTCCCGAGATACTCATTTTCCAGGTAACCGGGTTTATTTCCAATAATCGCTCTGATTTCTTGAATTTTTTTATCAGAATATATGAGATTGTGATATTTTGAGATAGTGCTACAGGACAGATTTTTTTGGTAAATCCTGTTAATCGTTTTTTTTGCTGTGTTTGACGCATAAATGTCATTCCTCTGGCCAGTAACCATCACATCTTCCCATATTGTAGCGAACTCAAAAAGTACTTAGAATTAAAAAAATTGCAAATCATGAATATTTTTCTAAACTAAAGCATATTTATAACCTTCTTCTGAAATCCAAAGAAGAAAAATGTCCACAGATATCTCCCAATAAAAATCGAAATCTTGTAACCAGTTTTTCCGTCATTCCTCTGGACCGTTGGAAATGAGTCGATATTAGTGCAATAGGTAGCGGTTACTAACCAGGCGTTCGAGAACAGTGTATCCTAGATCTAATTGACCAAGCTGCCAGTTTTTCAAAGTTTTATTTTTCATGTATATGACTTTGTTTTATGAAAGAGTGTGGCTTGAGTAGATGTCACAAGCTGGAGCGTCATTCCTCTGGCGAGTGTCAAATATATATTATCAACTGAATCAAATCTTTGTGTATGTTTTTGAGTGAAACTATTGAACACTAATAGCGCTTTCAACTGGTTGCACTAGTGTACACTAGACGCACACTCGAGCACTAAGAAGTGTAGAAAGTGGGAGGAAGGTGTATGCGCGGTTTTGATGCGCAGTTTTGATGCGCAGTAAACTAGTGTAGCGGTTCCACCATGCGAGTGTAGGCGTGGAAAGTAGTCCACCGTAAACGAATCGAAACAAGTCGGTGCAGCACGTGGGCTTGGTGTGATCTGTTAATTCTGTTTCTTATTTTATTTTGTGGCAATTCATCTTCACAATGTCGGTGAAATTTCGGGTAACCGATGAAGTAGTGGAGTTGTTCCCGGCACCAGAAGATGAAGAAGACATCATGTGCCATAATTCAACAGGTTACTTGATCTACCTAGAGTACTGTGTGAGAAAGGTGTTTTGGCATCACCACGATGTATTTCGTTAGTACACTCGGACCCCACTTATTTGACCACCAGTTATTTGACGGCCCCAGTTATTTGACGGAGTTCAGACTCAGTTATTTGACTCCCTCTACCCCCACTATTGAGACAAAGTGTTACGACGTACGGGTCTGAACTAGCGTGGGACTGCGCATGTACAACTGCGCAGGAGCGGCTGCCATTTTAAGACGGAAAGTGGGGACCCCTACTTTGGTCAAATAACTGAAGGTACCCGGTCCCGAGTTGGTCAAATAAGTGGGGTCCGAGTGTAATATAATAATATTATACCTACTCGGCTAACAATTCTAAAATCCAATTTGATAAAACTGTTAATTTATTTATATTTAGTCGATGATGCATACGCAATCAAAATGATCCAACAGTTGGCTGATACGGGACACCTCAAAGTAACACAACCCATCATCAAAATCACTCGGTTTTTGACCCAGACAGAGTAAGTCAAACAAATTCTATTTGTAGTACTTGTGCTGGCGGAATTACGTACTTGAGAAATGGGAATATTTTGCTGAAAAACAATACCTTATAATATTTGGTAATAATAAATAATACTTTTTGCAACACCTACATCGAAAGACCTGTTTTATGCATCGTCTATAGGCACTTAAAATGTCTTTTAAACACTAGTGCGAGAAAACTTTCTCGCACTAGTGTTTAAAAGCGCACCAGTGTTTAATAGTAGATTATGCTGTTAGGGAGAGAGGTGAGCGATTTTGATGAGGGTGAAGTTTGCTGCGCGAGCGAAGCGAGGGCAGCTTCACCCGAATCAAAATCGCGCCTCTCTCCCGAACGACATACGATATTTTTTCTCATACATGCATCAAACTAACCCGATTTCAAGCATGTTTTACGAGAGAGAAGACTCACATATCTCATTCGGCCGTGATATGTAGTCGTCGCATGCGCTTTCACGCGATTTGGTTAGGTATGAAGCCTAAGAAGCAAACGTGCGCATAGGCATGATAATATGAACGCATTAGTACACGATGCTGTTGGGGTGACGTACGCGATTTTGATTCGGGTGAAGTTTGCTGACCGAGCGAAGCGAGGGCAGCTTCACCCGAATCAAAATCGCGCCTGTCTCCCTGACAGCTTCATGTAATGCGTTCATATCATGCCTATGACGCGCACTTTTGCTCCCTAGGTTTGATAAGTAACCAAATCGCGTGTCTGCGCATGCGTCGAATAACATATCACGACCGAGGGAGATATGTGAGTCTTCTGTCCCGTAAGACATGCTCGATATGTGGTTATTTTGACGCATGTAGGATAAAAAAGACTTTTAAGTGCCGATAGACGGCATAAAACAGAACTATCGATGTAGGTGTTGCAAAAAATAGTGTTCGATACACGAGCGAAACGCGGCAATGCCACTCGTGTGGCGGCGCAGAGGACGAGCCCGAAGTCTTGTCTTCGGGCTCGTACTACGCCTTCATACTCGCTGTGCGGCATTGCCAACTTTACGCTCTTGTATCGAAAAATACTATTGCAGCGAACAGCTCATATACGATACAGATGTGCCGGAATTCATTCATGAACCAGTAACTGATTCGGAAAATTGTGACCCAAACGAACTATCTCCTGACAATAGTGAGTATTACTCACCAGTCGTACTACATATGTAATATATACTTCAACCGAGATTTGATCATGCTAAATTATGATTTCTGAATAAAGAGTATCGATAGCGCTTCATAGATCAACTCGTACAATTCCATTTTTAGATCTTTGGAGTGAAGCACAAACAAGGTTCGTTTTGGACCATTACCATTTATATATGAAAAATATAGGGCCGATGAAAAAATTCAAAACTAAAAGAGTAATGTGGAATCAAATTGCCCAAGACTTATCAATATCGTTGGGAATCGAAAAGACAGCATTACAGGTCGGGAATTGATATAAAACCCTGATAAGAAAAAAAAAGCTGCTGTAGAAAATAATTTAAAATCTGGCAGATCCAGACAAACAGTACCGTACGAAGAAGAGTTGGGTAAAATAGCGGAACTAGATGATAGCATTGAAACACAGGTGATCCGTAGTTCAAAAGCAGTAAGAAGATTGAAAGAACCCATCGTTGAGAGCGACTCCGATGAATGTAGAGAAAGACAACAGAACAGTAACCAGAAGAAACGGAAAACTTTGAGCGCTGTTGAAACTTTGAGGGAACTTCAACAAGAGCGGGAAGATGCAAAAGCGGCACGACATCGAGAGAAACTGGAGTTAATTCGTGAACTTTTTCCAAACAAAAACTGATTGGGTGCATGTTTTTTTTTTTCGAGTGAATAGATGGCGGGAAGTTTCT
Organism: Tenthredo livida; assembly: GCA_963992785.1. Classification (NCBI taxonomy): domain Eukaryota; kingdom Metazoa; phylum Arthropoda; class Insecta; order Hymenoptera; family Tenthredinidae; genus Tenthredo; species Tenthredo livida. Next base: position 18,730,083 of record OZ023066.1, read on the forward strand.
GTAGATCAATCAGCCAGCTGACCAAAGACTAATGTTAATTATCAGTGTGATGTATACATGAGTGTGTAAGTAACACTGTACGCACCATGGTATGAGTGTGGCAGCACCAGCAAGCAGGTGTACGAAACGGCGCACACACACTGAGAGGCGATATGTGTAGGTGCTAGAACTCGCTAGGCTAGCAGCGCCTCCTCGCGTATGTATAGAGAGTGAACGAAAAATGATCAGTGGCAGTACATTTCGCGATACACACGCGGCGCATTCATTATGATGTAGGTAATGGAACTCGCTAGGCTAGCAGTGCCTCCTCGCGTATGTATAGAGAGTAAGCGAAAAATGATCAGTGGCAGCTACATTTCGCGAGACACACGCTGCGCATTCATTATGAGTAGTGGCTATACACTTTTCGGCGTAGCTATCGCAATGTATGTATATATTCCTGTATACCTATATATTTGCGGCGATTTACGGTAATATATCATATTTATTCAGAAAATAGGAATCACTCATAAAATAATCAAATTTGATTAAATATAGACTAAAATGTATTGTAATATTTTTGAATAAATCAAATAAATATGTATTTTTTTCGATGTATTTTATTTTAGGAAAAAATGAATGCAAATGCATTGACGATCAGTTTAGTACATATATCAGTTTGTTAGAAAATTACAAAATATATTTAGGTATTATATAATACATATTTTCGTTATCTTTATGCATTTTTATTGACGTCACTGGGGGCAAATTGGGAATATCTTCAATACATAAAGATCTATCGAATTCTTTCGTTTTTTCTGAAACGAAGGCATGAACATGTGAATTGAAATATAATTCAGTGAAACTCTCGAAGCGAATAATAATTTTTTCTTGCAATTTTCTTTTTTCTATTGTGTCTTCAGGTTTATCCGCAGCTTCAATGATTTTTTCGATCCTACTAATACGGCCGAATTCAGCTTCACTCTCTTGTACAATCAAAACTACGAATGATCTTACTTTATATTCTTTCTCGTCTTTTTTAACTTTATAAATAGTATCGTCTGTTTTATCAGTAAATAAAATTACATCATCTTGACCTTCCTCAAGACAATCAATGGTATGACAAAATTGTAGAACTTGCTTTAGTGCAACAGTTATCATAAGATTTATTTTTGAACATGTTGATAGAGCATTGGCTTTGATGTCTCTATGTCTGGATTCAAATCTCATCGTCCAAAAATGTATAACTGGTCCAAATAAGTACAGAATAGAGGCATAATGGGTGATAAAATGGAATTTAGGTTTGAGACCTTTGCCAAAACGTATGTACATTTCATTCAGACTTTTAACTAACGACATCAAATCTGTTATATGTATATGCGCGATTCTAGGTGACATTAAAATATCAACGATGCGTCTAAGTATAAGAAACATGTTCCAGTATTCATCATGTTCTGGAATCAAATGACCAATCATCAAGCCCAAATATTCAATTGAACAGAACATTTCTGAAGCAGAAAATTTTAAATTCAATTTTTCTTTATTGGTATTTAGGCTTATCTTGGGTGGTTTATTTGATTCTTCAGTACAATAATGAAAATTTTTAATAATAACGTTCAGAGTCTCTAAAGTAAAATATTGCTTGACGTAAATAAAATGATATAAAATGCATCGAAGAACATACATACAAACTCCCTCTAAAACATCGTGCATCAAATCGACGCAATAGTTAACAGTAACGTGAAAATTTGGAATTTGATTAAAAATGGTATTCTCTTTTAAACCTGTTTCTTTGACGTTATTTAGTAATAGATCTGAAGCGTAATTTTTTTCGTTGCGTAGCAATTCTTTTTTTTCTAAACATAATAGACGGCATTCTTCAGCGTTAGCTCTACATATTGTGCAGTATACTGTTGCTGTAAACGATTCTGTGAAGCCCGTTATTGAGTTAAGTCCTAAATTATCGCCTAAAATCTGTACTACTTGGAATCTAACTCGTGTAGGTACTTTATTGACAACTATATCTATGCCTTCTTCATATAAATATTTTAGTTCGTTAACTAATACTTGAAAAACTGACGCGTTACCAGTAGTTTTTACAGAGCTAGCATGAACAATGGTTTAGAAAAATATACTACTTTGACGAGAAGCAATTTTTGATGGAAGTGTAGCGATGGACGCATAAGTCATTCCAAACTTGTTTGCTCCGGAATGACTTCCAAGCGCATTGCCTGTTTCAATCTCGTCATAATAAACATATAATGGAATGAGGATATCATTACCCTTCTGTATAGAACTAATTTTTTTCCAAAAGTTTGTTTGTACCACGTTCGATAAAATTTTTGATTCTAACATTAATTTGCTCATATGATCTTTGATAGAACGGAACATATTAGGTATTTCTAAAAAATGTTTGAGAGTATGTCTGAGAGGAACGTGATACCCATTATATGTTTCTTCCCCGAAAACAATATCGTCACATCTTAAAGTCTCTACAAAATCTGTCGCGATTTTGAATTTAGATGGCTTTATAAAGCCTTTATCTTCAAAAAACTTGAATCTGTCATTTTCAGTTTGGACATTTTCGAAAGCTCTACCGTGTGCTTCAATACAATCTTTAATTTTGATTTTTAACTTAGTTTTGTCATCAGTAGTATCCACTATATTTTAGTATTATTTTACTATATATTGTGATACAAGTGCGGAAGGTAGGCAATATCCGACGAGTGTCGTTTGTAGCACGAGCCGAAGGCGAGTGCTGTAAATGACACGAGACAGATATTGCCTATCCGCACGTGTATCACACGATATTTTTTGTAACTCCCTGCGAAGAAAGTTTGATTTGAGAGACAGATTGATTAATCAATATAACCTCACATCGCGACTGTCCACCGCCATGACACAGTGCACGAAAAAAGCACTAGTGCGCAAAGTAGAGTATTCGTGATGTGCGCATGCGCGACAAAAGCACTAGTGCGCAAAGTAGAGTATTTGCGGTGTGCGCATGCGCCAACTCTCTCTTTACCTCACCCCTCGGAAATAAGGTATTTTGCGCTCGCTACACAGCCCTCGAAAATCAAACTTTCGAAGCAGGTGTTGCAAAAAATATATTTTCTTCTAAAGATCTCAAAAAAGTATTACACAGAAATTTAGTCATGAATTTAATTACTAAATCGACTATTTTTCGCGGTGAAGATGGTTCAGCGTACAGAAGGAGAATAAACGATATAATGCATCGATGTATATTTGTCCACTCCATAATCAGTATGATTTTAAGCAACTTTACAATTGTTACAGATTAAACGTATATTTTAAAGATTTAAAAACACCAAATACTTTTCAAAAATATTCAAATAGCTTCTTGCGCAGAATTGCTAAGATGATTTATGTGAATATTATGATTTTAAACTACTCAATAATTTTTACATATTATTTTTATATTTCATAGAGTTGAAATAAAGTGAATCCCATACGTTTTCAAAATAATGAAATAGCTATACTTAAACAGAATTAAGTGAAATTATTAAATTAAAAATTTTCAATTCAATAAATTAAAAAAATATGCTTCAAGATCTAAATGAAATGATAAGATAGTCCGATACAAAGACGACTCTCTTATTAACACACAAAATATGATAAGCACACAACTTATAGATTGTTACATTTATCTAGCAATGAGTTGACCAAACTAGGTGACTTAACAATAAGTGCGGGCGAGATACCCACGTTAATTTTATGAATGCACTGTTGTATGAACGACCAGATGTTATAACACAGATGTGACCAGCGCCGGCGACTTTCATATGGAGTATATGGAGAACTCAATACCCAGGAAAATTCTGGGTATGGAATTCCACACCCAGAATTATGTAGATGCGAAACGAAAAAGCCGTGTTTTTCAAATATTCCTATTACTGGTTGCGCATTACACGTAAATAAAGAGTAAAGACCCTCCGAGCGAATTTCGTGCATACACCGAGAGAAATTCAATGTGTGAAATCAACATTTTTGATACAGTTCAAATTTTATAGTAACCGTAACTTTTTTTTCGTTGATGTAACTATGATTAAGGGGTAACACCACTGTGAAAGCTTTAAAAACAGCGCATTCTTTATCATTTCTTTTTGGATGGAAGAAAAGGTGATAAGAAAATAATATTCAAGGAAGTCATTAGGCATACTATATTCAACCATACTACAAAAAAATTTGATCAAAAAATATTCAAATATGGCGACACTGGAGCCATTCTCGCGAGACGTGTTGAATCTGAGGCGCTCTGCGGCACGCAGTGTAACTGGTGCAAATTTGAATCTGGACAAAAAAAAAAAAAACCTCGTCATCTACATGTCCATAGCTAGAGAACTACGTAGGGAATTTTGAAAATATTAATTTTTGTATGATTGACGAGTATCTATATAAAAAAACTTTGAATTTTCTGCAAAGAAAGGGCAATCATTTGTTAATAAAAACTGTTTCAATTAACTTATCGAAAATCCCCTACGTAGTTCTCTAGCTAAAGACATGTAGATTATGAGATTTATTTTTTTTGTCCAGATTCAAATTTGCACCAGTTACACTGCGTGCCGCAGAGCGCCTCAGATCAAACACGTCTCGCGAGAATGGCTCCAGTGTCGCCATATTTGAATATTTTTTCATCAAATTTTTTTGTGGTATGGTTGAATATAGTATGCCAAATAACTTCCTTGAATATTATTTTCTCATCACCTTTTCTTCCATCCGAAAAGAAATGATAAAAAATGCGCTTTTTTTGAAGCTTTTACAGTGGTGTTACTTCTTAAGGTACAGCGAGCATTTGTGATGTAGTAACAGTAACCACGCCAGAAATTTAGTCAGATTAACAGTCTTTTCCGGCCGTATATTCAACTTTTCTCGAATATTTACAGTAACTATTCAGTCTGCTGTGCAAGGCACAATTTTGAGCGAATTGCATGAACTATTTTTGGGGTGTTGGATTCTTTCGAGTAATCCTAACTATATTTTCAGTTGATGGAACTCTATTTTCTATTAAAGATTAACCAACTATTCAACCTTACTCGTTTGTTTAAGCGGACTAGTTTTTATAATTTCAAGTGTAATCAAACCACATGTTCATATCTAATACTTTTGGAAAGTCAACTTACTAAGGTATCAACAACTATAATTTTCGGTCCAAACAACATAATTTATCACTTTCACTGAACTAAAGTTACTTGGTTCCTCGAATGTGGAGGGTTCAATTCATAAGACTATATTTCTAGTCCGGAAAACGTAATTTTCCACTTTCAATGAACAAAAGTGACTCGCGAGTAACAGACACTACCACTGAGAGAAATATTTAGTTCCCCCAACCCAAATCGGCGAGTGAAATAAGGCATCAGCATTGTTTTTTGTGTTCAACGAACGTTCCAAAATTCAGTACCAGTTACTGGAAATTTCGGTGAACGTATACGAATCTATAGATTTTCATAGATATTATTACATACTTACTGTGAGCGTCACAGTAAATGAGAACTTTTGAAACTCTAAGAAACGGATCTTCAGTGGAGATATCTTAGCTGCAGTAAAACGTTGACATCATTGAGACAGATGCTAAATAAATAGACAAAAGTGATTTCATATTTCAATAAATAGTTTAGCGTAGTCGGTAGAGCGTGCGACTAGTAATGCGAGCGAATGCGTGCATCCCCGGATTGAATGCCGGCCAAAATAATGCGATGTTTTTCTCATCTGTAATCCTTACTTTGTATCAATATGCGATTGATTACAAATAGTAGGTGTTGCTCAACGCATCATACGTTGTAATAAATTCATTGTAACAATCTAAATTAATTTTTTTCGCGCAGCGAAATTCCATCACGATAAAAACGAGTTGAGTTAACACTAACTTATCAGTCAGCGCTACTTTATAATCTCGTTTATAATACACGATTTCTCGAAAAACAAAGGGTTACTTCAACTGTAACGCAATGTCACTCGAACCAATATTAGTTAGAAAAGATGCTTCAGTTAGAAGTACTCTGTTGGAATAGTTCGCTGGTACAGTTAGGTTCACCGACATTTCCAATGACTGCTACTGAATTTTAAAACGTTAGTCGAACACAAGAAAAAATGTTGATGCCTTATTTCACTCGCCGATTTGGGTTAGGGGAACTAGATATTTCTCTCAGTGTACCATAGTTGCATATTTCTACGTACTCCCTTCTTATCTCATACTCGCCATACCGCGGTGCTTTTTGAGCTTAACGTGTGTAGGTTTCGTGTCTGTGTGTTACGATTTGGGCTGAATGACTGAGCAACACTCAATGTCCATGCGGACTCAGCTGTGGAATACGACCGGACAAAACTTGAGCCCATTACACCGCGGCGGACGGCGGAAAACAGTGGTAGTACATCGTGTTTTTTCTGTTGTTTTTCATGAAAGTGTGCCTGATTTTTATTATAAAATACGATGAATCACTTTTTTTCGCTGTCGGCCGTGCTCTGCCGCAATGTAGTGGGCGCGGGCTTTATAGACAGGTTTAAAGAGAAATAAGGTACGCCTACCGCATTTGCTTTGTCTGAATAAATTAAATAAAAAGTGAAAAATGTGTTTCCCCTCTCTCCCAGCAGTCGAGTAACTCCATACCCGAAAATATTGCAAGTCGCCAGTGCTGGATGTGACCATGTATGAAGAGCAATACATGCTCTAAAGCAATGATCTAAGCCTTCTAGAGGGTCATCAAATTCGTAGTGCTCATTGTTAATTATAACATAGGATTTGGTTATACTATCCAGACTCCCGCAAAATACGACATAAGGGTGAGCATCGATTTCCAATTCAACGAACCTATTATTATAATCTTCCTTTGCCTTGGTTAATTCTGATTCATTCTAAAAGAAAACATGACAAAATTAAAGTAAAAATTATAAAGATAAAATAAATTACAACACAAAAATTTATTCATTTAGACCTCTATGAGACCGACGAAAAATTTTGCAATTTCTTTTCTTGTCAAAGTAAAGTTGCCTGATCGCGAAGTTTTCACAGTTGTAGCCTTCGTGAGAAGATATGGGAGGTAGAATAAAGCTCTGATTTCAGGTTTAACTAAAAATCATGTAATAAGAAAAAAGATAACTATCGAGATTCAAAATATCTAAAAATATTATTTAATAAGGCGTACGTTAAAAATTTTATTTGAAATTAATAAAATATACCATTTTCAAAACACGAGTTGTGTTGGAATCGGAAATCTTTGATGTCACTACTTTTGGTTGAATCTCCGATTCGCGCAACGTTTATAGCAATTTTTGGCCATTCAGTTTTAAAAGCGCCAGTAAACTCATCACAGACTCGTTTTGAAATTTTATTTTGTCCAGCGAGAATTTCTAAAATTTTCTTCGAGTCACTATGAAGCTAAAGATAAAATTCATGTAAAAACATTTGAATTTGAATCATATTAACCGGACAAGCTAGTATTTACTTACTAATGACAACCCCAAGGTTCTTTTCAAGCAGGAGAAGTGCGTAAGATAGGTTTGAAATCTTATCTTTATTGCCTTCACCCTTGAGTCTATGAGCATCCGTAATCCATCATTAAAACAATCATCCCAAGCTTGCGAGACTTGTAATGATGTATAAAATGAGCGGTTTTTGTCAATTAACACAGGTGAGTGTACAGTAGAATTAGAAGCTAAAAATGAAATACAAATTTTTAATAAAAAACAGTAGCAAATATTAATTATTACTTTGATATATAAAGATTATTACTTGCAATGGTTTCAAGATGACTAACTTCGTCCAAAGGTATATTACTTTGTCTGGGTGCAAGTTTCCCAGCACTTATCAATTGGCTTCGATAGGACCTATAATAATTATAGAGACATCCTCCAGCAGCAATTGTGTGTCCAGTCACATCTGTATGGGCTGGAATGTACCACTGATTCACATTCAGAGTTGGAAATAATTCTTTCAGCTGTTCTTCTATCGCGATGAACTTTTTTGCTGTTATCCTACAAGAATAATCCAGTGTGTAAATTTTGATGTTCCATTACTTTAAGAGAATAATTAAAAGCATTAGAGAAGCTTACTCAATTTGTAAGTACCACAAGTTATTAGAAATACACAAAATATAGAATTATTACATATAACATGCAAAATAAGAACTGTATACCTAATTTTTTTAAATGGTATCACTACAAAACTTTCTAAATACAATAGGATTAGTACCTTACTTCCAACTACACCTCCCATTTGGAAGTATCTATTTATAATGTAAATATATCTATAGAGAAGACGAGACTTGTATCTTAGAAATACCTCCTACGATATCATTCTGCGTGGACAAACACATAAAGCTTATAATAAAAAAGATGGATATAAACATTGTAACCGTTTGAAGAACATCGAACCACCCGGCTAAAAAACATCGACTACTAGTACGCGCCGATCAACCGCGCACAGTCGATGAACGTGTGATGACGTCACAGAGACAATATAAGTGAGCGAGAACATCAATCGAGGACGATTCGTGGCATAGCGCCGATCGCATCCACAGCAGACACAAGTCCATATGACTTAGTTTTCTTTTCCTTTTTTTTTTTTGATCAATTTACAATAAACCGAAATTGCATCTAGTAGATTCTCAGAAACAATAAACAAAAACAGGTTGACAAAAATTGCTTCCTCAAAAGATAACAAAACTTAGCATAATAAATTTACTTAATTTTCCACAAATACAAAATCAAACAGAATAAAATTAAAAATCAAATAGAGGCACGCGAGTCGTCATAGTTCTTAAGTTAGATATAATTAGTTATAAGAAAAATTCTGACCATTTATTTTTTGATAATTTTTTTTTCTTTTTGTAAATAATTTTATGTTCTGGTTGCAACCACCTTCCATAAGACAAAAAAAACCAAATTTATTAAATAATATTAAACACACACTGTTCTTTATCTGCCATATTGCCAGTCCAATTTCAGAAGATATCAACACATAGTAGATAGAGACGACTTGGCGAGTATTTGTATACATTAGCACCGGCAGAGCGTTAATAGCTGTCAGTGGCTAAGAGATATACTGTATGAGCCCAAGTCTAAAAGAAAAATTTAAATATATTTTATTCCTGTTCCGTAGAATAGTGGGTCGGATAGAGGTATAAAACCTATCCGAGTCCACGCTATAGGGAACAGGGAAGAAAAAGAAACTTTAATTCAAATTAGAGACGCTTCCTATAATTTCAGGACAAAGACATCCACAATAACTGAGTTTTTATCGATCCTTCTGATCGTACAAACTCACAAAAGTTACATTTGGCGCCCAACGTGGGGCGTCTCTAAACAAGATAAAGTTTCAATTCATTTTTTTTAATAATTCACTGTGAATAAAGGCAACATGGCAGATAAGGAACAAGTACCACCAGGTGCGGGTGGCAAGCCTAGAGGCGAAAAATTACTTATAAAACCGCGTTACGGATCAGAAGCTGATCTAATGTCTGACATAGACATATATAAACATTTTATTGTATAATTGAAAGTACGCTACACATTATTCACTGATTCTTACTTGTATAGTATCGGGTTACCTACAATTGACTTTCTAACAATCAAAGTTTTTAATCGTCGTTCATGAAGAATTTTGTTTTTTTTGTATATACCTAATATAATTCTACCCTCAACATCATCTGACAGTTGCAAAAAGAGGGAATTTGTTGGAAATTCAAAATCATCTGAAAGAAGTAAGGAAAAAGAGACATATTTTCGCTAAATCACAAGTATTAAAAACAAAATCAAAGTATATAGGCGATATACTTGGTAGGTCTTTGTATTTTGAAATTTCAACTTCACTAGGATCTTCAGCGGGTGGAGGCATGTGATCATCTAGATCATCCTCATGAGATACATTATTTTCATTTGAATTCAATGAGGTTTCTTGTTGATTTTTTTCATATTGAGTTTTTTCAAATGAATAGTTGATGTGAAACGAGGAAAATTTTTCTAAATGGTTTTCAAAAACTTTGAACAAAGCATCGCGTTCGATGAAAAAGAACTCAAAATCGCTGACGTTAAGTGCTACACAAAAAAGTATTATCCAATTACAATATGTTATGGTTCTCTCAATAAATTAATAAAAACAAATCTTATTCTAAAACAACGATACTGCATACATACGTTACGCTATAATGCATTCGAGATGTATAAGTATAAGCTTTTGTATATGATAAAGAGTACAGACTTATGAAGATTAAAATTTTTTAAAGTTGACTATGCAGGAATGCACACTCTAAATTAGTAAAGCAAATATAAATAATGAAGCTGAAAATATAATGGAATATTCGAATATAGCAAACAAATCATTAATGTAATACATAAAACGTGCGATATAAATGTTAAAGATGCGGTGAACATTTTGAGTTTATATACCATACCCATAATATATAAATAATGCGTAAATTTATTCAACTTTACCTCTACATTTTGATTGAATGTCTTCGGGAACGTCGTATTTCACAAAGAATTCTTCCATCTTACATAATGTTTTTATTCACAATATTTTTCCTAATGAATTTGGTAACAGCCGTTTGACAACACGTGAATACTGTAGCGCGGGACACTTACCATGAGGTTAGCAATACATTATAGAAATAGTTCGCAGCTACACACAGTTCAAGTATACTACTGAATCCGCATGGTGCGCTGCTACTATACAGTCATGATTGGTGGCTACACCAAAGTGTGCAGCCACTGTTCATTTTGCGAGATAGCTACTGGTATCCTGTTTTGAGCTCCTGCTGTACATCAAGGCTAGTGACTATACATATCGCCTCTCAGTGCAGAGAGTCTGACAAGTGCCAAATGACTGAGCAGTTGACTCGTGTAACTTCTGTAATCTTAGTTCTCATTATTAATAATAAAGGCTGTTATAGTTTGTAGTACAAAATCCAAGTTCTCATTTATTGTTGGAGCACCTGATTACCTCTTCCCACTTATAAAATAATTACCGCATTACACGTACTTCACATTGGCGACGAGGATAAAGAAAATTAAAAGTGTTAACATATCGCTCAAAATTATTTGTTGAAAAAATACATAGATTACAACTAGATTCATATCTAAAATACATTGGGAAGTTTAAAAATAGTGCAGCGGATTACACAGTGAGTAATATAATATGTAAAAATTCAAAATTAAAAATCTAAATACGCAGGGACGCCGGTATTAGAGAAAACAACGAGAACATTCTTCTCATATATAACACAAGTATAGCATACATATACATTGTATAGGAAACTTGAAAAGCTTAAGAATTTCAAGTGTTATTGTCGATGTCGTCAGACAGACAATATATTATACTCACAAGGTGACTTTAACAAATGGATGTAGTAAATATTACATCTATAACAGTAAATACACTAGACAGAGAACAACTAGAAGAACTGTTGGGTAAATTCAACACATCAGACATATTAAAATTTCTCACAGTAGATGATTTAAGAGTCATAACTAGAAAATTACGTAGCTTACAACAAGCAGCTAAAGCTGAAGCAACTAAAGTCAAAGTAGCTATAGTAGAAGAAGAATTCGAAGACGCCGAAACAGAGATACGAACTTCATCAGACACACTAACACATCCAGAGGACGACTCAAACATGGATAAATACGTAGATATGGAATATGACAAAACCAAATACACTTGGGACGAATTTGTCATGAAGTGGGAATTCTATTTTGAAGGGCACGAAATTCCAAAGAAAAGACAGACTTCTCTTTTTTTAACAAAATCAGGGTATGAGATATTCAAATTATCGATATATTTATGTGCACCTGATAAACCAAACACAAAAACATTCGAAGAATTAGTGAAGTTAATAGGTGAACATTACTGCCCACGGAAAAATGAATAGATGGAAAGATATAATTTTAGTTTAGCAGTGCAAAAACAGAATGAGTCAATAAGCAGCTTCGTAGCCAGACTCAAAGACTTAGCATTGAATTGCAACTTCGATAAATTGGAAGATATGCTACGAGATAAATTCGTTTGTGGAGTAGCAGACCAGGATACAAGAGTAGCGAATTTTATTCAGCGAAAAAAACCTGGATTCCAAAAAAGCGGTGGACATCGCCATGACACGAGAAACAGCAGTGAAAAATGCCGCTAAAATAGATAAACAAGGAGCACAGTCTTCAGTGCAGCATTTAAACAGTCGACAGCAGCAACAGAGTAGAAGTAAGAATTCATATTCTCACAACACTCAACGTCCAAGCACCCAACAAAGCGGTAAATACGAGAAGAACTTTAAGAACAAACATAATAATTCTAATGTATATTGTTATTGAAAAGAATCAGTCGGAGACGGTCAATTTTCAGTAAATTTTTCATTTATTCACAAATAGTGACGTTTCGGCTAGCGAACGGCCGGCCATCCTCAGACTTAAACGGACATTCCTCAACGCATGGGATGTTGTGCGTGCGACGTTATGACGGGAAGACAGGGGATTAGAACGTCGCACGCACAACATCCCATGCGTTGAGGAATGTCCGTTTAAGTCTGAGGATGGCCGGCCGTTCGCTAGCCGAAACGTCACTATTTGTGAATAAATGAAAAATTTACTGAAAATTGACCGTCTCCGACTAATTCTTTTCATTACAATCTACGGTCACGAAATCACTACGTATATTGTTATTGTTGCGGAAAAAATAATCATATAACAAATAATTGTCGTATTAGAGATAATGCGATTTGTAACTTTTGTAACAAGAAAGGTCATTTAGAAATAGCATGTATTTCTAAAAATAAGAAAAAATCAGTGTCAAATAATAAGAATTTCAATAATTATACAAAAAGTAACAGAAATATGCATTTAATAGATGAAGATAGCGATTCTGAGGATCAAGCACAAAGCTGTAGGAATAAATGTAATAAAATAAACTCATCTAATCATAATTTTGACACTGATTTTTACACAATTAACTGTGAAAATGATAACATAAAAGACCTTACAGGAAATAAAATCATAGCAGAGCCTATATTTACAGATATCAAAGTAAACGATAAAGTAATTAGTATGGAAGTTGATACTGGGACTTATGTCACAGTAATTTCAGAGCATGATAAGAATAAATTTCTTCCGAATATTGCATTAGACAATGTTAATATAATTTTATCAACCTATAGTGATAAACAATTGCAACCGGTAGGTAAATTATCGAATACAAAGGTACAGTTCAACAATCAAACTAAATACTTAGACCTATTTATAATAAAAGGTAAAGGGCCAAGGTTGTTAGGTAGACAGTGGTTAAAAGCCTTTAACCTATGGCCAATCGAACAGTTAACTAAAGTTGCGATTAATAACGATAACGAAAACGAATCAGAAATGTACATTGTAAAAAGCGAAGAAGTAAAGCAAAAGATGGTAGAAAAATTTAAAGATTTATTTTCGAATACACAAGGCTGTTATGCAGAGAAAATAATACAGTTAATCTTTAAAGATAACGTAAAGCCAATACAATTGAAACCACATCATGCACCGTTTGCTTTGATTCCTAAAATATCTAAAGAATTAGAAAGATTAGTTGGCCTAGATAATTTAGAAAAAGTAGAATGTAGCAAATGGGCAACACCCATAATACCAGTACTTAAGAAAAACGGAGACGTTCGTATACGTGGTAATTTTAAACTAACAATAAATCCACAATTAATAATTAAAAGACATCCTATACCATTAAAAGAGAAAATTTTTAATACTCTAAGAGTTGGTACCAAATGGTCTCAAATTGACTTAAAACACGCTTTCATGCAATTGAGTTTAGATGACGAATCTAAAGATGCACTAACCATTATCACACATGAAGGTTTGTTTGGATACACTAAACTACCGGAAGGAGTAGCATCTAGTCCGGCAGAGTGTCAAGACATAATAGAAGAAATACTTAGAGGTGTTAAACACACAGAGATATACATAGATAACATTTATTGTACGGGAGAAACTGACAAAAAACACATAGAAATATTAACAGAAATCTTGGAGAGGTTAAATAAAGCGGGACTTAGAGTAAATTTAGAAAAATGCGATTTTTTTAAAGATGAAATTGAAATTTTGGGTTATGTAATAAATAAAAAAGGTTTGCAACCAAGCTTGTCAAAAATAGAAGCAATTAAAAATGTACCAATTCCAACAAACAGTAAAGAGTTAGAAACTTTTTTAGGTTTAGTTAATTTTTACGAAAGATTTTTGAAAGACAGGGCAGAGTATGTAAAACCCCTGTATGATTTATGTAAAAATGAAAAATTCATATGGACAAAAGAATGTCAAATAGGATTTGAGTGGATTAAAAAGCAGATTACTTCTGATAATGTATTAGCATTGTATGATCCAAATATTCAATTAGTTTTAGCATGTGATGCTAGCGATCACGGATTGTCAGCGATACTGTCGCATAGGTATACGACGGGCGAAGAAAGACCGATTGCGTTCGCGTCAAAAATTATTCCAAAAGCAGAAAGACACCGTGCAATCATAGATAAAGAAGCAGGAGCAATTATATTTGGATTCAAAAAATTTTATCAATACATAACTGGTAATCATATAATTCTAAAAACGGATCACGAGCCGTTAAAATTTATTTTCGGAAATAAAAATATTTCAACAATGCTTCATAGTCGCCTACAGCGCTGGGAATATTATTTATCAGGGTTCTCGTACGATATAGAAGTAGTCAAATCGAAAGCGAATGGTAACTGTGACGCGCTATCTAGACTACCTACGGATGACAGTACACTGGTTTTTGAGACAGAATACACGCATACAAATTATCTGGTAGATGAATGTACAATGGTAGATTACAAAGAAGTAGCCAAAGCTACCAGTAACGATAAAACTTTGAGAAAAATAATTTCATGTATTCAAAATAATTGGAGTAAAATCAATGAATTGTCTGAAGTAGAGAAAAAATTTTTTAGTAAAAAGCATGAATTAAATTACGAAAATGGTTGCTTATCTTGGGGACACAGAATTGTAATACCAGAAATGTTACAGAATAAAATATTACAATCAGTGCTTTCATCGCACTTAGGTATTTTTAAAATGAAGCATATTGCGCGAAGTTATTTCTGGTGGCCAGACGTAGATAGAGATATTGATAATACGGCAAATTCATGTGCAAATTGTCTAGAAGCTCGACCGTACCCTAAGAAAGTGCCATTAACCTCATGGTTGTGGCCAGGCAAACCATGGTCACGCATACATATTGATTTTGCCCAATTAAATAATAATATGTTTTTAATAGTGATAGATGCACATTCGAAATATCCAATAGTTATTAATATGAAAAATAATACAACGGCAAGAAATTTGATTAAGGGGGTATCCACACCTTTGAATGGGTTAAAATTCTGAAAAAGATATTAATGTTTTACAGCGAATTTGAGAGTCCGATCAAATCCAAAAAAATCATGAAGTTTGGGGAGGGTTTGACCCTCATTATCCATACCTAACATTCAATATTACTTTGAGTCCAATAGTGGTTACGCTCCATATAGAAAAATACCAAATTACTCGGTTGTCGTAAAGAATCAGGAGTATCGTTGGACCAATTCTGGAGTTTTTGGTCTTCAAGTGTTCAGAAGAGGTGCCTCTATCAGATGAACAGACAACTTTTTGATATCGCGAAAATTGCCTGACTCGCTTAGTTTTTACTGAGATTTTTCTGATTCTTCAATTTTTTTTCTATATTTTTTCTATTATCTCAACCAAAAATAGTGATATCAAAAAGTTGTCAGTTCATCTGATAGAGGTTTGGATTCTACAAATTTGAAGACCACAAACTCCAGAATCGGTCCAACGATGCTCCTGATTCTTCACGACAACCGGTCAAAATATTCATTCTCCAGAAATCAACTTTCAAACTTTTTTATTTCAATTTTTTTTTTTATTTACTATTTTTTCCAGAGAGGAAAATCTAGTTACAGGAAATCGAGTTTTAAGATTTTGCTAATGACTAATATGCTGGATCCGCAGCTGCTCTCGTATCGATGAGTTATGAGTCGAGTCGAGTCTAGACACATGTGCCATGCGGAGGTTTGTAGTGAGTTTTGAGCCGTTCTGTACAACAACAGTGTCGGTTAGGTGTCCGATGAGGCTGTTAGAAAAATAATGAATTGCTTTAGAAAAAATCTCATCAAAATTGTTCGAAACATAATAATTCTGTAAAATTTTTTATCTTCAATATTTTTGAGATTCAGAAGATGCTAGCACAATTTTTGTCAATACTAAGAAAATTCTTTCATCTTCCATCAATCATACCTTTTTTCTTATAATATTTATTAATTCTTGCAATTAATATATGTATTATAGAAATACTCATCTTTTTGGAAATCTAAATGTGTAGTCTCCTGGCATCGATTTCAAACGCACTTTTTAATGGATCATCTTCTTTCGATTCCGAAGTCTCATCTCAGATATATATACCTACACTGTGTTTATCCGATAATGCAAATTACTATTGGTTTGAATTCGTACTGAGAGCACGACAATATTGACAAACAAGTGGACACCTAACCTCGAAAAAACGTAGATCGCAGCCATGTGTTCTGTCAATGATCACAATTTGAAAGAATATTGAAAATTCAATATGTGTAAGAATGATAATTACAAACAATTAAAAGATCACAAAATCAAATTCAAAATCGAAATATATCAAAACCTCATAAAAGTAAGCAGTGGTGTTGGCGGTGTTGTACAATACTCATGGCACCAATCTGAGGGTTCGCGCGCCTCGCCGCGGCGCTTTTTCGCAATTTGGCACTGCCATGGCTGTAACTTCTCAAATCCTCTAGATATCTTGACACCGATTTATTTGCAGGTAGAGTAGGTCACTAGCATTCCAAATAAATTATAAAAAAAAAAGCGATTTTTTGCAAATTCAAAGGTGTAGATACCCCCTTAAAGAAGTAGATACAATTTTTGCAGATAAAGGTTATCCAGAACATTTAGTTTCCGATAATGGGACTCAACTTACTAGTGAAGAGTTTCATTCATACTTGAAAAAATTCAAAATTAAGCACACTTTTTCAGCAGCTAATTATCCGGCAACGAACGGAGCAGCTGAGAATTTTGTCAAAACGTTCAAAGACAAAGTAAAAAAAATTATGAAAGACGGTCATTCTTTAGAGTTTTCGTTAAACAGAATTTTAGTAGATTATCGCAATACACCACATTGTGTAACAGGCAAAACACCCGCAGAATTACTATACAGGGTGTCAATCAAGTAACGGGACGGCTGAATATCTTCTGAAGTAGGATATTTTTTGAAAAGGTCAACATCATTCTTGATGTGATTTTCGACGAGGAATTCAATGGTGACCTCGATTTCGACCTTGACGATGACCTTCAAGGTTATTTCAAGGTCAACTTTTTTTTTTTTAAATGGACACCCCCTTTTTTCACATCAGCATTCGAAAGAGCGCAAAATTTTATGTCCGAACACGTAATTAGATCATAGGGATTTCTTGACCTTGACGTTCATTCTTGGGTCAATTAAACTTAAATAAGGTATGGATACCTCTGGGAATAGAAGCTTTTCAAATTCTCTCATGACGATCGAAGTTATCAATTCTGACGAGGCGCATTTAGTAGTGACCCTTATCATGACTTTGACGATTACCTTCAAGGCCATTTCAAGGTCACCTTTTTTCTCGATGGAAACCTGTATTTTTAAGTGACGAAATCAATAAGACAAACAGTTACACATTTACATCAAAAGATTTGGAAAAAATCAATCAATTCATACCGAATAAGTTTGGTTTACTCTTAGCATTACCCAGGAACAACGACGTGGACGTAGTAAATTCTGTTCCCTTCGGGGTGCTTAAAAACAGATATCCTCTCTCGTTCAGAAATTTCAACATACGCGATAATCTTTCAGCGAGATTTAGATACAATTGGCGCTCTCAACAGGGCCGCTCGCGCTCTTGAGACTGTAGAGGAAGATAGTCCCGCTCGGTGCGTTACCCCCTCCACGCGCTGCCCAACAATTTATTTCGACAGTTCTTATTGAGAGCTGCGAGTTTGGCAGTCAACGAGCGTCGCATCGTGACAAGTCTAGAGTAGGGGTAATATTCGAAAACGAATTAGGGGAAGCGGCTCTTCTGAGAGCGCCAACGGTATTCAAATCTCGCTGAAAGATTATGGCGTATGTTGAACTTTCTGAGCGGGAGAGGATATCTGTTTTGATGATGCGCGGTTGGGGAGATCGATTGCGATCTTATGATGAAGTTCGGATGCTATTTAATGACACTTTTCGTAATGGAGAAGGGTTGAGTCATGTCTCAAAATCTACCATTGAAAGGGCTGTAAGGCGATTTATTAATCATGGAACTGTCAAGGACCTAAAGAAATCTGGTCGGCCAAAATCGGTAGCAACTGAGGAGAAGCAGATTGAAATTGCTCAAGCATTTGTCGAGAACGCGCATCTTAGTTTACGTCGAGCCAGTGACGAGCATGATGTTTCTCAAGAAGCAGTACGAAAAGTTTTGAAAAGTATAAAATTTCATCCATACAAGATCCATTTGGTACAGGAGCTTAATGAAGATGATCCTGACCGTCGGATTGAATTTTGTGGAACAATGATGAACAGAATTGATGAAAATCCCCTTTTTTGTAGAATATAGTTTTTTCAGATGAAGCTACTTTCACTTTAAAAGGTGAAGTTAACAGACACAATTGTAGATATTGGTCCGACACAAATCCTGCTTGGATGTTCGAGAGTCACACACAATATCCACAAAAGGTGAATGTTTGGATGGGCATCTTGAATGATACACTTATAGGCCCTTTCTTTATCGATGGTAATCTCAATGCCCGTTCGTATGAAGAGCTGCTCAGAAACCAAATTATACCGAGAATAAGAGAGGTAGCTGGTGATAATTTTGTTAATACATGGTTTCAGCAAGACGGAGCAGCCGCTCATTATGGTAGGGACGTTCGAGCATATTTGGATACTCAGTTTCGTCGTAGGTGGATTGGAAGAAGAGGTGAAATCGAGTGGCCTGCTAGATCCCCCGATTTAACGCCCCTTGACTATTTTCTTTGGGGTTATTTGAAAAGCAAAGTTTACGCAACTCAACCACAGAATTTAGATGAACTGCGCAATCGGATTGTGCAAGAGGCTGCTTTGATTGATAGAGAGATGATTCGTAATGCTGTGACTCATTTTTACAGTCGCATAGCTTTTTGTCTAATGCACTAAATTTTGAAGGTCTTGAAGGAAGACATGAGAGGCAAGGGGACTCACTTTAATCAAGCACCCTGAAACGTGAGAGGCAAGGGGACTCACTTTAATCAAGCACCCGGAAACGTGAGAGGCAAGGGGGCTCACTTTAATTAAGCACCCCGAAGAGAACAGAATCTACTACGTCCACGTCGTTGTTCCTGGGTAATGCTAAGAGTAAATCAAACTTATTCGGTATGAATTGATTGATTTTTTCCAAATCTTTTGATGTAAATGTGTAACTGTTCGTCTTATTGATTTCGGCACTTAAAAATACAGGTTTCCATCGAGAAAAAAGGTGACCTTGAAATGGCCTTGAAGGTAATCGTCAAAGTCATGATAAGGGTCACTACTAAATGCGCCTCGTTAGAATTGATAACTTCGATCGTCATGAGAGAATTTGAAAAGCTTCTATTCCCAGAGGTATCCACACCTTATTTAAGTTTAATTGACCCAAGAATGAACGTCAAGGTCAAGATTTCCCTATGATCTAATTACGCGTTCGGACGTAAAATTTTGCGCTCTTTCGAATACTGATGTGAAAAAAGGGGGTGTCCGTTAAAAAAAAAAGTTGACCTTGAAATAACCTTGAAGGTCATCGTCAAGGTCAAAATCGAGGTCACCATTGAATTCCTCGTCGAAAATCACATCAACAATGATGTTGACCTTTTCAAAAAATATCCTACTTCAGAAGATATTCAGCCGTCCCGTTACTTAATTGACACCCTGTATATGCGTAAGTTAAGAAACAGATTTGATGTAATTAAAATCGATACTCGTACGCAAGTCGAGGCACAGCAATTTAATCAGCATCGCTTTAAACAAGGGAATAGGCAAATCGAATTCGAAAAAGGTGACATAGTGTACGCCAAAGATCACCGCAAAAATACCACTGATAATGCGAAAGCAATCATTGTAAATCGCATATCGCCAATTATGTATACGGTAAAGTTCGAAGTCGGTTTCGTAACAAAGCGACACGTCAATCAAATTGTTCGCACAGCATTATTGCGAGAACCAAAAAGAGGGGAATCGGATATTGACAGTAAGGCAGAGGAAAAGGAGAAAAGTAAGAAATCAAGCGATTGGGTTTCAAAAAAGAAAGCGAGTAAACATAAAATTGTCAACAGTGACATGCCTGTACGGAAAAAAAAATATTGTTACTGGAACTATCTAATAGATAGTTCCTCGTAGATCGTTACCACAACAACACGTATTCTTACTACAGCAATGCGGTATGGCTACTGGAACGATCTATTAGATAGCTAAAATTGCTATACAAAAATCTCAGCGGCCTTCTCACGGCGCCCTCTAGCTCCCGCGCCAAGTCGAGTGACAAGTGATGTAGTTTAAGTTATTATTAATTACAGTTTTTTTACAACAAATTATATTTATTATTATGGTTATGTGGGTGAATAATATTTTAGTAATAAATTTATCAGCATAATATTTTATACGATCTTATATAGTAAATAATAAATTACAATCTTTGAATTTTCGAGGTTATAAAATATGTCACAAGATTTGCAACGCGCATGCCTACAGCGTACTCATATAAACCTTGTATAGCTGCCACGACGATACCGTATAGCTATTTCAGCTATCTAACGTTTTGTTCTTACAGCTATCTAGTGGATCGTTACAGTAACAATCTAATAGATAGTTGAGTGTGTATCGTTACTACAACAATATAATATCGTTCGGAGAACGATATTTTTTTTTCCGTGTGTTACGTTGCGCAGATCTCCCAGATTGAATCTAAAAAGAGGGGAGTCGTGATGTATGCATGAGTGTGTAAGTAACACTGTACGCACCATGGTATGAGTGTGGCAGCACCAGCAAGCAGGTGTACGAAACGGCGCACACTGAGAGTCTGACAAGTGCCAACTGACTGAGCAGTTGACTCGTGTAACTTCTGTAATCTTAGTTCTCATTATTAATAATAAAGGCTATTATATTATTGAGAGAAGGTATCAGCCGATACACTCAGTGAAATTATTACTGTCAAATTATTAACTGTGTGACTTTTTGCCACCTCAAGGAAATAACTACAGTTAACTCCAATTATTCTCGTTGTTTCATTTTCAGTCATATTTTAATGAATAATATGATGAGAAGAAATTACGGACGATCCGAGAATCGAACCCGGGCCTACCGCAGCCTATCCGTGGACTTATGCCGATAGACCACCTTGCTCGCCCACGGACCGCCGTCATCTTGTTCCATTTTGTTCATCTTCATCGTTATTTATTCTTCTCATAACATCGTTTCTTTTTGCTTCCCCAAGCTGTTTCAGTCGTCGCTCCGCTTCGTCATATAGTATATCAAACTCAACATGGTCTGCATTTTCCATTACGAGACCAAAGTTGTGTTGATCATTAAACTCGATGCAAAAATTGTGCAACACACAACAACTTATGACAAATCTACAAATTTTGTCCACTTCGTACATGTGAACTTCCAGAAGTTGTCTAAATCTACCCTTCAGTAAGCCAAAACTGTTTTCGATGCGAACTCTGGTGGAACAAAATCGTTTATTATACAGCTTGGGTTGCTGAGTCAAATTTACACAATCCCGAAATGGTACCAGCATCCACTCTCTTATAGGATATGCGGAGTCTCCCAGTACGTGATATTTTCTGTCACATATTCGAGGAAGATCTGCACTAATATCTGACAACTGATATACTCTCGCATCGTGGATTATTGCGGGTGCACCCACAGACGTGTCTATAAAACGTGTTTTGGCATCACATATGCCTTGCAATGTTATGCTAGTAATATCATGTCGATTGACATAGGTAGATTTAATTTTGTGCCTCGGTGTCCGAATTGTAATGGAGGTACCATCTATGCATTCTCTTGTATCAGGAAATCTTGCGACCTGTCAAAGTTACAGACATATTGTTATTATCATAATATAATAATTACATTTTGGAGTACAGCTTTATATATATTTACAGTCTTTGAATAGGCTACTTCTTTTAACATCATCAGATAATGGTAAAGATATTAAAAAAGTCGGTGGCTGCTTCCACTTTATTGTCTGGAAACTTAATCACGTTCGAAGCAATATCGTTGAGAAAATCCATTACTCGGATTATTTGATTAAAGGTTGTAGAGCCTGCGACACCAAATCTTTGTCCAACATCCCGAAGGGATACTTTATTCCCAGCAAACCTGTGAATATTATTACAAAATACAGATTGAACAAACATAGGATTCGTGTTTGTGGAAGGAAAAAACAATGTATAATGCAGTTTTAGCTTACCATAGAAAAGATAGTAGGTCATGTTCTGCCGATAATGGCATGCTACCTCCGTTCGATAAATCCGATGGGTAGAATCTCGATACTTCGTATTCTTGAATGACTCTGTATGCAGTTTGCCTTTGTAGCCGAAAATTCTGTCTGAACTGGAGAATGAAGAATTCATAATTACCTTTGCATGAAAGTAGTGTTGAGGCAATATGGTGATACTGAAATGGTTTCCAGCACTTATTACTTCTTCTTCTGTGAACTGATGAACAACTTGCAGGAAATTTTTTATTTTAGCTCTCTTCATTTTTTCGTAAATAGCGGTGAGGATCATTTTATCATCACTGCTAGATGATGATGACAGAAGGTCCATTACAGCCATAACCTCTCTAACATCGTTGGCAGCCATTGTTTCGCACCGCACTTACACGAGCTCGCTACACCTTGATGCACTATGGTCGAAAATGTTGCACCGCCGTTCCAGTAAAACAGCGTCCACTGAAATTCGTTGCCTAGTGCTGACACATCGCGGTACGAGTTAAACGCACTACACGATCCTAGTGTACACCGGGTGTACACTAGTGTGATCAGTTGAGAGCGCTATGAGTCATCACCGCGTTTTGAGGTTCAAAAAACCGCGGATGTTACATTACGAACAAGAAATCGTCAAAATCGTCATTCCTCTGGGTAATGAAAAAAAAAAAAAAAAAATCCCGCAAAATAGTAACGCGAGTTTGTCCAAGTGGTAATTATGTGTTATTAATTCATACTCAAGGTCATCCATACTTTGAAAAGGAAAAATGATTAGTTGTCTTAATTTTTTTTTTTGTACCCCGAAAAATGAGTATCTCTGGAGAAGTACCCATATATATCTCTCTATATTATGAAGATATCTCGCCGCCACCGCCGCCGCCGTGTCAGTATTTCAAATTCTTTTGGTTTGCCCAGAATTCTTTCGTTTTTCCCATAGATTTTCAAGGTCAAAGGTTTCCCCAAAGTTCCCGGGTTTTCCCCAAGTTATAAATAAGGCTGTTGTTGTTGATAGCCTAGTTATGAGTTTGCGTTCTTTGCCTTGCTTTTACGTCTTAGAGACAACCGGGTATGACATGGGAATCAAACTTCGTATTTCATTAGTATGCGTAACGAGGGTTTATTATATGATTTATTATTCAATACAGTACTCTGTTTTAGTGAAAACTAGATTTAATATGAAGGTTAGTCAACGAGAGTTGGTTCGAGAGAGTTTATGAGAGTGCTCTGTTTAGTGGTTGTGATACAAGTTTTTTGAGCGACTGCTCTCGTTAATAATTCTGATCGAAGTGCCTAGATGTAAGTACAAGTGGAAGCTACTGATGATCTGCTTGATGAGCTAATTGATGAGATCATTCTTTGTTCCATTGTTCTCCCGGGCGTGAGCGTGCTTATGGAGGTGCGTATAGGTAGGGATGAAGTTCTGCGAATGTAAGGATGGGAGCTCTTTCTGATTAGAGGCAGTGAGACTGGATGCATGCAGAATGTTATGTCTTCGGTATTGATAGTGAGGGTATAAAGAAGAGTATCGGGTAGGTATAGAGTAGGTATAGAGTAGGTATGGAATACGTAACACCCAGAATTCTTTTGTTTCCCCGAGAATTCTTTTGTTTTCCCCATAGATTTTGAAGGTCAAAGGTCAACGGTTTCCCCAAAGTTCTCGGGTTTTTCCCAGAATTATTTTATTTTTCCCAGAATTCTTTTGTTTCCCCGAGAATTCTTTTGTTTTTCCCGGAATTCCTGGGTTTTCCCAGAATTCTTCTGTTTTTCCTATAGATTTTGAAGGTCAAAGGTCAAAAGTTTCCCCAAAGTTCTCAGGTTTTTCCCAGAATTCTTTTGTTTTTTCCAGAATTCCTAGGTTCTCCCAGAATTCTTCTGTTTTTCCAATAGATTTTAAAGGTCAAAGGTCAAAGGTTTCCCCAAAGTTCTCGGGTTTTTCCCAGAATTCTTTTGTTTTTCCCAGAATTGTTTTGTTTTTCCCAGAATTCCTGGGTTTTCCCAGAATTCTTTTGTTTTCCCCATAGATTTTGGAGGTCAAAGGTCAAAGGTTTCCCCAAAGTTCTCGGGTTTTCCCCAGAATTCTTTTGTTTTCCCCAGAATTCTTTTGTTTTCTCCAGAATTCTTTTGTTTTCTTACTTCGGGTATCTTCGGGTAATCCGGGTATCCAGGCTTTCCGAGCATACCACTTGAAAAAAAACGCACCGAGGTCCCCACTGCAAAGTGGTGTAGAAACGGTAACTGTTCTAAGAATTGTTATTATCCTCATTCATATATTATTATCCCCAAAAAGCACCTCTGGTGCAAAAACCTTTCGCCAAGTACATTGATGTGATATATATCCCCCAAAAAGCACCTCCCACGTAAAAAAATTCCAAAAGCAGTTGCTACTGCCAAGTACCGCTACATCACATCACCTTTTTCTCAAATTCATAATTCGGCCTTCCATTACATGGTTTCCATAGCCATCTTGTCTTTCTACGCAGAACCATAGATATAGCGATAGGCAATTGACAGTTCTATTGCGGTAAACAGAAGACATAGATAAATGAAAATGAAGAGATGAAAAAAAAAAATTTGGAGTACGTGGTACTTGGCGGGCCACTATTTTATGCTCTTTCCTCGTACTTTTCTACAAAAGGAGTATTGTTTCATTCAGCGGAAATGCCTCGTAGGATGAAAAACTTCAACTGGATCGATGAGATATTGCTTGATGAATGATATTCACATCGTTTTGTTCGTAACCCTACTTATCGAAGAGATGGAACGGGTCAGTCAGTCACCGAAGAAATCCTCGGTTGTAACTAATGTAGGAAATGAACAGAAATTCACACCTGAAATGAATTCATGAAGAATCAATATCGTATGCTATATTAACTCATTAACTTTATCACTACCACATGTGTAAATTTCACCAAGACAATTATTTATAACATTAAAGAGAATTTTCAAGCGCGCGGCGTGAGACTCGACCGAGTCTCTATACCCGCACGAGAGCTCTTCGGCCTATACGGCGATGATATTATCCTTATTTTATTCCGACTCGGGTTATACACGAGATTCAAATTTTTATCTTAGAATATGGTTTCAAACAGCTTTCATTTGAGCCCAACTTTTATGCAATCGGTGCACAGAGAGCTGAGATCTAATATTCCGATTTATAGAAATGCTCAGTTTGATCGAGAATTTTCTTGGTCTTTTCCGTCTCCACGATGACGTCACGAGGCAGTTGTATGGGTATATAAATGACATAGAGAGGCGTCCCTTCTTTTCTTGGGCCCACGAAAAGCTTAGGCTAGGCGGACGGGAAATTGAGAGCGTTTGCCCGTCCAGCTGTCAATAATATAAACTACACAACAAAATTAGCCGGTCACCCCTAGCATTACCCGCCATTTCCAGACAGCTTGACCGATTGACTTGAAATTTATATCAGGGCTAGTCCAAAGTGTTTCCAGCTTGTGCATGAAGTCGCCACTCTGTATTCCGAAGGGTCTCGATGTGGCACCCTGAAAACCAACCCTATGCGAAAAATCAAAGTCACAGGCTTATGACTTCGGGTTTCGCCGCCGAATCCACGCCCAAAAAAATGTTTGAACAACTCAAAGTGAAGCCAGATGCTTTACTCTATTGCTGGACAAGACACCCACACCCGTTACTGGAGATGCAGACCTAACATTGAGCTAAGGGACAATCGGGGGTTGTTAGGGGCTTGAGGCTCTGAAAAACGGATTGAGAGTGCCCATCTGAAACGTACAGTCGATTCGAAAACTCATTCGGGCAGTCAGTCATGAAAAAAGTCTAGAAATCTCCCGATCGATCCATATGGTCAGAAGGGGTGAAATTTAAGGGTTAAACAAGCGCAAGTATGAGTCTGGTGGATGTGTAAGGGGTACTGATTAGACCTGAGGTTGTTCAAACACTTTTGTAGGCACGGATATGGGATCAAAACCACAGATCTAAAACCTGTGACTTTGATTTTTCGTGCGGGGTTGGATTTGTGAGTGCCTCATGGCAACCCTTAGACCAATAAAATTGTAAGTCTGGGTACATGTTAGGGATACTTCGATCCACCTCTGGTATGAATTTTAATCGAATCGGTCAAGGCGTTTGGAAATTGCTCAGTATAATCAGGTTGACCCGCTGATTTTGTTGAGTGATTTAGTTTATGGCCGTTAGTGAACGTTCCGTCCTACCTCCGATAACGGGTTAAGGAAACGGATAAACAAGAAGATGTCATATTATACAGAGCGATTCTGAGGAAACAGGTCAGTCTAATAGAAGCTCCCTTATTCATTTTCGTCAATGACAACGCTGTCAGATACCACGAACAAGCGATTTACCGATATTGAATGTACCTACGACTGATATCATCAGACGACGTAGCGGTAACTGTCACGTCGTAGGTTATATAATGAACTGTCATATTACAATATTGTGTAATTAAATTCTAATGTTGTTCATAATACAACGGTATGCGATACTATTTCATAAATAAGTAGTGATGAGGTTAAATTGATTGCAGGCGACAATTTCAGTTTATTTCAAACATTATTAGGGTACTTGGCGCGAGACTCTACCGAGTCTCTTGATTTTCAGGTTTTTCCTTACCTACGGTTACCCTACCCTTCGGGATTACGTGATCCGTTGACAGGCCCGTAAGCTTCGACTTGCCTAAAACTATTCTTAGAATACTTGCCAAAAATTTTGAAGACCACTTCTGTACTCTACATACGTACATTAACTTATTAGCATGATTGACTGATTAACATTGTTACGTATTCCATACCTACTCTTTACCTACCCGATACTCATCTTCATACCCTCACTATCAATACCGAAGACATAACATCCTGCATGCATCCAGTCTCACTGTCTCTAACCAGAAAGAGCTTCCATCCTTACATTCCCCGAACTTCATCCCTACCTATAAGCACGCTCATGCCCGGGACAATGGAAAAGATGATCTCATTATTCAGCTGATCAGTAGCGATTTATTGTCATTGCACTTGCATCGGGCACTTCGATCAGAATTATTAACAAGAGCAGTCGCTCCAGCACTTGCACCAAAATCGTCAAAGAGAGCACTCACTCCTAACTAGCTCTCGATATTATAAAACGCTAACTCAAAATCACTCATCACTTATACTCAATAACGTGTACAGATGGTTCTACCATCTCTGTAATCACTAGTAATAAACCATTATTCTGTTATTATATATAAGTTCACATCAATCTCCTATTACCTGAAATCCGGTTACCTTAAGGTGTAAAACGAGGGACGAACTCAACGATAGCTCTATCTTACCCATAAGAACAACGATCTCTATTCATTACATTGGTAGCAACTCTATCTCCATTCATTACATTGGTGGCAGCGGAACTACCTCGTTTACCGGAATATATAGTGACGAAAAGTGAATTCTACATCTTTACATACACGTGATACAAGTGATTACAAATTTCCGAACGTGCAACTCTTCGTGGAAGATCTACCACACCCTAAATCTTTCTGACAAGTCATAAAGAACAAATCCACTAAATCAGCAAAATCTACTAAATCAACAAAATCTACTAAATCAACAAAATCTACTAAATCCACTAAATCTACTAAATATACCAAATCTACAAGATATCAAAGTGAGAACGTGACACATAGTTCTTCAACTACCTTCACAAAATCGAAGAAAACAACCCAGCAATAAAATCAAAGTTGTTAAAAGAAAAGAAATTCGACAACATCCTCAAAGGCACCTAGCCCCACAAAGATTCATCTGAATCCAACTATTAGCGATCTCGCTACAACAAATCCAGATTCCTGAGCCGTGACATCTATACTCTTCTCGACGACTTCTCGACATCCGACATCTGACGCAGCCCAACACAACAACTTCATCTCCAAAATCAACTGAGATCCGTATTAGAATGAAAATTTTCCTAATTCTCATCACCAGCTTGTAAGTTATCTATAATTATAATAAGCACATACACATATCTCAAACGAAATAATCTAACTCACAAACTCGCAAAATGCCTACTCCACCCGAAAACGAAACAGAAACCTCATACTGGTCTCTTAAAGACATATTAGATACAATCCCATACTTCAATGGACAAAACCTCAACATAAATAACTTCATAAGGAGCTGTGAAAATGCTAAACCTCTCGTTAAACCAGCTCAACGTCCAGTCTTAACGCGAATGTTTAGAACTAAAATCTATGGAACAGCTGAATCCTACTTAGGAAGCAAAGAATATAACAGTATCGATGAAATCCTAACAGTCTTAAAACGAGCTTTCTTACCTAAAAAATCAATTTTTGAATGGCAAGCAGAGTTGAATAATGTCAAACAAAAAAGCGACCAACGTGTTTTAGATTATAGCGCGAGAGTCGAAGATATATTACACAACACAACACAGGCTATCAATAACTCAAGCATAGACGATGCTGCCGGAATGATAACAGCAGTCGAAACCAACGTACTCAAATGCTTTGTTAGAGGCTTGATCCCAGAAATTGAATTTAGAGTAGCCGGTTCACACCCAAATACTTTAGAAGAAGCAATCGAAATAGCCCTTACAGAAGAAAGAGAATTCCTAAATCGTAAAACCCAAAATACACAAAACAATAACCAACCTCGACAACCTAATCAACCAAACCCTTCAAATTTTTGTAACTATTGTAAACGCCAGGGCCATATAATAGACAATTGTAGACAGCGCGCTCGCAATAACCTACCACAACCCCCAAACAGGCGACCACCTGATCAACCGAACGCACAATACCCTCCAACATTTTGCACACATTGTAAACGCCAGGGACACACAGTAGAAAATTGCAGACAACGAGCCTACGATAACCAACAACAACAGTCCCAAAATCAGCCCCAACAGTCTCAAAACCAACCCCAACAGTCAAATCAACAACCTAACCAATCACAACAGTCAAATCAACAGAATACACAACATTCTTCCATATCCTGTAATTATTGCAAACGGCAAGGTCACACGATCGAAAACTGCCGAAAACGCGCTTATAATAACGCACAGAGACAACAAACTCAGGGTTCTTTAAACTCGAACAACGTCCGCCGGGAGAACGTGCCGACGGACCCAGAACAAACTCAGCCGCGTTCAACGACTCAATAAACCACATCTTTGAAACAGAATCAGAACCAATAAATGGAAAATTGCCAGTCATCGAAATTGATGTAAAAGAATTAGAATCAAAATCAAAATTTGTAGTAGACACCGGTGCGGATATAAATATCGTTAAAATCAATTCCCTAAAAGAAGATACTAAATGAGACAGAAGTCAGATGCGAAAAATGACAGGAATAACAGACGGATTTACCACTACCTTAGCAGAAACTAAATTGCAAATCAACAATAAAGAACACGAATTCCATATTGTCCGCGAAAATTTCCCGATAGCTCAAGACGGTATTATCGGACAACCCTTGTTACATAAAGAGAAAGCTGTCATCTCCTACAAAAATAATACATTAACTTTGACAGATACGGTGATTCCCTTTAAACTCGAAAGACACAATCGACAAATCGCTACTATCATTACAATATTAGGTCGTACCGCTCAAGTAATTCCTCTCAAAGTTTCAAATTCAGAAATTGACCAAGGTTACGTAGACACGATTATTTTAGGTCCCAATATTCACTGCGGTAAAGCATGAGTAACAAACAATAGCGGTCAAGCATGTATACTCGCGATAAACTCGAACGAATCAGCTGTTGAGATAAGTGTGCCGACGGTAACCCTAGAACCTGTCAACGAACCTTTGAATACACTCGATCCCAAAAGTTCTGATACTCTACAAATTTCAAAAATTAACGGTGATATACGAAAATGTTCAGGCACGATCCTTCATTTCATACCACAAAAAATTCAAATATTACGAGGAATCTCAGTTGAATTACTAAAAGCTTTGAATCTAAACGAGTACGAACTAATTGCTTACGCGAAAAATGATATAATCGGAGATATCATAAAAGACACAATCCCTAACAGCTCGCAAGTTATATACCACTTAATTATCACGGAAACTTATTCCAGTGACATAGATGATACAATCGTTACTAAAACACTCAATTCTCTAAAAAACCATCTACAATCAAATAACACAAAATCAATCTCAATTCCTGACCTATCCAATGAACTAGGCAAACAAAAATGGGACAAAATCTTGCATTTAATAACCTCAACTTTCAACAACACGAACATGTCAATTCAAATCTACGATATCAAATATAACAATCAAAATCAAAATACACAAACTAATCCAAACGTGCTGACAATAAACGACGCGATCGAAACCAATACACCCGTCGATAATAATAATAATAATCGTTCCGAAAGATTAACAGTCCTTAAAAACTCAATGCACCTAGACCATCTTAACGATGAAGAAAAAGAATCTATACTCGCTCTTACAACGGAATTGAACCACCTATTTTTCCTACCAGGTGACACATTATCGAACACATCCTTAACAAAACACTCAATTTTAACGACAGATGATAATCCGATCAATGTAAAACAATACCGATACCCTACTGTT
This sequence comes from Tenthredo livida, assembly GCA_963992785.1. Taxonomy (NCBI): domain Eukaryota; kingdom Metazoa; phylum Arthropoda; class Insecta; order Hymenoptera; family Tenthredinidae; genus Tenthredo; species Tenthredo livida. The sequence goes on from OZ023066.1 coordinate 18,761,167, forward strand.
CACAAAGACGAGATACAAAAACAAGTTTCCGAATTATTAGACCAAAATATTATTAAACCATGATCCTCACCTTACAACTTCCCCGTTTGGGTCGTACCCAAAAAACCAGATGCAGAAGGCAACAAAAGATGGAGAATGGTCATAGATTTCAGAAAACTAAACGAAAAAACTATAGGTGACGCGTACCCTCTACCAAACATAAACGATATACTCGATCAACTAGGAAACGCTAAATACTTCTCAACTTTCGATCTCGCTTCCGGTTTCCACCAAATCCCTATGGACCCAACTGACGCACACAAAACAGCATTTTCCACCCCCCACGGCCATTATGAATTTAATAATATGCCATATGGACTTAAGAACGCTCCAGCAACATTCCAACGATTAATGGACCAAGTTTTATCCGGTTTAGAAGGAAACATAGCATTCGTATATTTAGACGACATCGTTATCTATGCACACTCTCTTGAAGAACACGAAATCAAATTCAGAAAACTAGCTAATTGACTACGATCAGCAAATTTGAGTTTACAAGTAGCCAAATGCGAATTCCTAAGAAAGGAAGTTGCTTATTTAGGACATATCATTACAGAAAACGGCGTAAAACCAGACCCAAAGAAAATAACAGCAGTCAAAACATACCCAGTTCCTAAAACAGTTAAACAGATCAAACAATTTCTCGGTCTAATCGGTTATTACAGACGCTTTATCGAAAACTTTTCAAAAATATCAAGACCACTAACTACACTACTGAAAAAAGACGTTAAATTCCTTTGGACATCTGAACACCAAATGGCTTTCGAAACTTTACGAGACTCGATATGCACATCTCCTATACTACAATATCCTAAATTCGATCAACCATTCATACTAACAACTGACGCATCTAAACACGCGATTGGCGCCGTACTCAGCCAAGGCGAAATAGGAGAAGACCTACCAATAGCTTATACCTCACGCACACTAAACAAAGCAGAACTAAATTACTCTGTAATCGAAAAAGAATTACTAGCAATCGTATATTCAGTCCATCACTTCAGACCCTATCTATACGGACATAAATTCACACTCGTTACCGATCACAAACCTCTTGTCTGGGTCAGCAGCGTAAAAGATCCGACCTCGCGATTACTCAGATGGAGATTTAAACTCGAAGAATACGACTATAACGTTGTATACAAGAAAGGTCAAATCAATTGTAACGCAGATGCATTATCGCGCAATCCACCTGTAGAGACCGATAAATTATTACCAATAAATGCAAAACGTAACCGAAACTCTAGTTCAGATAGCATATCAAAACCAAGCGCAAAACAAGAGAAAGAAGCTCACCAATTCCCAACCCGCGCACGACAAAGTACAGATGACTCACCAAACAGCGCTCCTACAAAGAAATATAAAGACGACGTCGACTCAGATACTGAAAAAGACGAACCCAACCAAATTCCTATGGATTGCTTACCAACAATAAAAGAAACAATACACTGTCAAAATATACCTTTGACAAACTATTGATAAACCGACAGTTCTACAGACGACGAAATACCTACAAAGAAACTAATTCACCCAGAACCACCAGAAGAAGATATAGAAATCAATCCACTAACCGATACAGAAATGGACAGCCTCTCAGATAACTCGATACAAGATCCATCCGCAGGCGACACAACAGACAGTTTTCCAATGCCCAAAAGTCCTATCAATGTTTCAAAATCTGTTAGACCAATGACAATTGATTCACCTACTGACATGTCTGTCGACGATTTACCACTATCTAAAAGAATCGACCAAAAACGAAACGCTACATATAGCGATATCTCTCCGGACAATCTACTCGTAAATAAAAAATCACGTAAACTCATAAACACTTCGGCACCAACTTCATTTGAAAATAATCAAAAACAAAACCGCGATTCAAACTTCATCTCAAATCAGCTGAGCGATAATTCAGACTCAAGTGGCACACATAAAAATAAAACAGGGTACAGCGAACGCAAAAGCGCGCAATCTCCCACACACGCATACAAATACAAACTACGACCAAGAAAGTCTAAACCCCCCTCACCACTACCTACTTCCTCATCGTCGGACGACGACCACGTGCCTTACTACAAACAAAAACTTCCTACCTCCAACGAATCATGGACATCGAACTCCAAAGATCCCCCTGATAAAAAAATGATTCCGACTTCCAGTGAACAACAGATCCCTAAACCTAATCCCAGAAAATCATACGCAGACACTATCAGAGCAGAACAAGTAAGAATACCCAGAGTTACCATTCCACCACAATACAATAGCCCTCCAATCACTAAATCAATTTATCATAAACCATCCTATAAACAATTTCGAGAACTCCTAAAAATTTTACCAGACCCGACAAACGAACTCATAATAGAAACAACTGAAGACCTATTTACACAAGACGACAATATAGCACATTGCATTCCAGCCGACTGCTTAATCGGACAAGGTATAGCACAAGAAATGATTGAACGCAACATTATAAATCGCGACGTGTTAGAATCAAAGAGCCCCCAAGTAGGTGACATCATAGTAACACCATACAATAATATCAAAGTATATAATCTTATCACCAAAGCTGAATTCGACGGCAAGCCAACGTATAAAACTATGTACGAAATTTTATGTAAACTCAGACGACAATTAGAATTAGAAAACGTACAGTCAATATCAATCCCAAAAATCGGTTGCGGACTAGACAAACTTAACTGGAAAACCGTTCGATCAATGATTCATTTCATTTTCCAAAATTCTCATATAAAAATAACTATTTGCGATTTCAAACCAATCCCAATAACTGTACAAAATCCAGAAGATAACATTACAAACTCAAACTCAAATAACGAGAATCCCATACAACTTGACTACTCAGACGTACCGAGAAACCTCGAGAATAACTATACGGACAATATCCCCGAAAATAATGTGCTCCCATTTAACGAAAACCAACAGTTACATAATATCGAAGAAACCAATCTAGACGAAGAACAACAAAATCCACCTCTAAATCTACTACCTCAAAATCCGATACCAGAACAAAACCCACCATTTCAAAACCCTATATTACGAGAAAACCCACCTAAAAACCCGATTCCACATTCCAGTCACACAGACCCGACACCAATAGCAACCAATATAAAAGAAACAAACGACGATATTCTCATGAGAAAAGATAACTACGTACACTGCATGTCAGCCGATTGCGTCATAAGAAAAGGAGTTGCTAAACAATTAATTGATATCGGAATTCTAGATACAAATTTTCTAAAATCTCAAAATCCAGAAATAAATAGCGTGATCATAACACCCAATAATAAAAAATTTATCTTCAGTCTGATAACACAAAAGAAATACTACGAAAATCAACGACAGAAAGAATACATAACACACTAGTTATCCTTCGCGATATATTACAATCAAAACGTATAAAATCTTTTTCAATTTCCAAATTAGGAAGCGGATTTGATAAATTAAATTGGTTCGCGATAAAAAACATTCTTAGAAAAATCTTCAACTACACAGATATCACAGTTAACATATGCTTAAACGAGATCAATGTTCCTAAACCAGAACTCATTCAAGAAATAATTCGCGAAAATCATGAATCCGTAATAGCTGGCCATAAAGGAATAACTCAAACTTTCAAGCGAATCCGAGCAACATATTTCTGGCCAAGTATGAAAACAGATATAGAAAAATTTATAAAATCGTGCGAAAGCTGTCAAAGACGAAAACTTGTTAGAAATAAAGTCAAACTCCCGATGGTAATAACCGACACACCAACAACCGCTTTCGAAAAAGTGTCCTTAGACATTGTCGGACCCTTACCAACCTCAAATTCACAAAATAAGTATTTGCTTACAATTCAAGATAATTTAACTAAATATTCAGACGCGATACCACTCAAAAATCAGACATCAACAACAATCGCAAAAGCATTGGCAAAAAATTTTATTTGCCGCTACGGAGCACCCGAATCAATCTTAACAGATCAGGGTCCAAATTTTCTCAGTCCTATCATGAAACAACTAGCTAAAATCTTCCGAATCAAACAAATAAAAACCACAGCTTACCATCCCCAATCCAACGGCTCACTCGAACGCAGGCATCAAGTCCTAATCGAATACTTAAAACATTATATTAACAGTAAAAATAACTGGGACAAATGGATCCGATTCGCGATATTCTCATACAACACATCAGTACACGAAAGCACTGGTTACACGCCACACGAACTCATTTTCGGAACAATAGCACGTCAATTATCAAACATACTTTCAGACAAAAACATTTCAAATAAATACGAAGAATACTTGAAGGAAATAATAACTCGCTTGAAAGAAACTAGATAAGACGCGATAAAAAACCTTAATAACGCGAAATCAAAATCAAAAATAAGATACGATAAACACATAAACGCACACACTTTTCAACCAGGTCAATATGTCTACTTAATAAATGAAACTAAAAAGAAATTAGACGATCACTATAAAGGTCCTTATAAAATAATCCGTATAATTAACGACATTAACGCGGAAATCGAAATAAATGACCATAGAACAAAAATCGTATATATAAATAAAATCAAATTAGCTAATTAAATAACTAACTAACACTAATAAAACGAAAATACCACAAACACCCAAATGCATGAAAACTCTTTATTTCGAAACTCCATTAAATAGCAATAACTCGGGACAGAAGTTTATACTTCAAACTAACCGAACTAAAATTCAACAAATGCATGCAATCACCGGAAACATACATATGTAGACAGAATCAACCACTATTCCATTCAAACAACCACGCTATCTGCGAAGTAGGACTATTCATTCAACCAACTGAAACAGACTTAAAGACATGCGACGTCAGACTCGGAACTTTTGACGGAGTATACTGGACCGAATTAACTACATCAAACTCTTGGATCTACTCCCTAACCAAACCAGAAATTATGCATATCGTTTGCAGAGACAAAGAACCAATCCAAATAACTCTAAACAATTCTGGAATACTAAAACTCAATAACAAATGCACAGCAAATTCCCACACAATCTCACTATCCACAACCAAATACTACCAAACCATTGAAACACACTCCTACATACCAAAATTTAACTTGAACATTTCAGAAATCTACGACGAACCCAAAGAGTTACCGTTCATCCCAACAATTACACTAAACAAAACCCCATTCCTAACTTCCAAAGACCTATCCTCAAATGGACTAACTTTAGATGACATTATAAAAAGAACAGACGAAATAACTCAAAATCAAAGAGCCACAGACAACGATAACCGCATCGAAAACAAACTCTACTACATTTCCTCCCTATTCGGATCAGTATCACTGGTCTATATAGCACAAAAATTCGCAACTGCAGAAAGAATACTTAAAATAGTAAGAAGATTCAGAAGCCCTAACCGAAACCAAGACCCTACCGAACAAAATAATCCTCCAGCAAACACATGTTCATCAACTGCACCAATTACACCAACTACACCAATTACACCAACTACACCAATTACACCAAGTACACTAAACATAGAAGCCGCTCAGACAGCTCAAACATCTTTCTATACTGCATAAAAATGTGATATTGTAATTCAATAAAAACTTCATATATATCATCTATTATACCTACAATGCTAATAACACATGTACTTAACTGTTATTCAAATATTTCAATATTTCAATACATACCTACCTGACCATTGTAATAAGGATGTTCAACATATCACATATTCACTACCTCAGTATAAGACATTTATAACTAATTGATCCTATTGCAAATAAGTAACCCTCATTATATTATAAACCATTCACTAACTCAGCATAAGACATTTATAACTAACCGATCTTATTGCGAATAAGCAATTCTAACTTTAATCTAATTTTAACTCAAATCATACACCTTGACACATTCACTAACGTGAATATACACCCAGGTATATTCGCTAGCGCAAACATAGGCGTGGATGAATCTACTACCGTAGATCCATGCACATAGATACACTCACTAACGTGAACGTATACCTAGTATATTTACTATCGTAAATATACAGCCCTATACCTAAAAAAATATTATATACATTTCTACTTTTACAAAAAAAAAAAAAAAAAAAAATTTCCTCCTGCTTCACAGGAGCAATATTTTTTTCCCCGGGGATGGGCGTGTTACGTATTTCATACCTACTCTATACCTACCCGATACTCATCTTCATACCCTCACTATCAATACCGAAGACATAACATCCTGCATGCATCCAGTCTCACTGTCTCTAACCAGAAAGAGCTTCCATCCTTACATTCCCCGAACTTCATCCCTACCTATAAGCACGCTCATGCCCGGGACAATGGAAAAGATGATCTCATTATTCAGCTGATCAGTAGCGATTTATTGTCATTGCACTTGCATCGGGCACTTCGATCAGAATTATTAACAAGAGCAGTCGCTCCAGCACTTGCACCAAAATCGTCAAAGAGAGCACTCACTCCTAACTAGCTCTCGATATTATAAAACGCTAACTCAAAATCACTCATCACTTATACTCAATAACGTGTACAGATGGTTCTACCATCTCTGTAATCACTAGTAATAAACCATTATTCTGTTATTATATATAAGTTCACATCAATCTCCTATTACCTGAAATCCGGTTACCTTAAGGTGTAAAACGAGGGACGAACTCAACGATAGCTCTATCTTACCCATAAGAACAACGATCTCTATTCATTACATTGGTAGCAACTCTATCTCCATTCATTACAACATCATATCTAATTTTCGGAATATTTCGAATAGAACTTAAATTCCCTTTTTTTTTTTTCTTCTCATTATAATTTGTTAATAATATGTATGCATCTTATTAATGATGTAGAATGATCAATATTAATAAGTCCGTTAGGAATTTCCGTTACTTTGAGACCCGAATGAAAAATACATTAATGCATACATACAACATGGGGGGTTGGCGCGCGTAGCACGCAGGGGGGCGGAGCCCCCCTAGTATACATATATGTCTTCGCCCCCCTGCGCGTAGTTTTGAGACCTAAATAATCCGTGGATTTTATGTTCTTCGAAGAATGACCAAATTTCCAATGAAATCCGCGATTATATATTCTCTTCACATTAACTATGAGGTACTAAGAATTTAGATTTTCCTCGGACTCTATTATTTCCTTGGCCTGTTTTCCACGTTTTCCTCGCAGGACTGCCGCTGCTAAGGGCTCTGCCCTTTAGATTTATTGATTGTAATTGCAAATGCTAATAGAATAGGGAATTGTCTACAATATGTCAACCATTCTGTTTACCATGGCAACCATTTTGGCAACCATTTCGGTAAGGTGGGGTTAGATGAGGTTAGGTTCCCATAGTTGCGGGAAGGGTGAGTGGCCGGGGAAGGAGATTGTTATCGGGGGAGAGATTCACATGACTCGATTCAAGGGCCCAAGGGTATCCCTGACCTTACTTTACGTCTGCCGTGCCAGTAACGCAGGGAATTATATAATAACCTAACCTAATCGAACTGTGTCGGGTTAGATTGGGTTAGGTTGGGTTGGGTTGGGTCGGGTCGGGTCGGGTCGGGTCGGGTCGGGTCGGGTCGGGTCGGGTCGGGTCGGGTTAGGTTGGGTTGGGTCAGGTCAGATCAGGTCGGGTCAGGTGGGGTCAGGTTAGGTGAGGTCAGATTAGAACCTAATCGACACACCGGGGCAGCGCCGAGGCAGGAACATGGACGACCTAACAGCAAGACCGAAGAATAGACAGCAAACAGAAACCACTAGTATCAGCGACCCGATGCGGATAAGCAGAGGGTCGAAGCACTACAGAACTATAGGCACACGAACTGAAGAACAAGGGAGGAACAGCGCTACCACGGGAGCCTCGGAGCAGAGGGGGGACAGCGGAACCTACTTGCAAGCGGCACGAACAAGGAGCAATGAACAAGACCCAAGAGCACATGGGACCACCCGGCAGCCCCGGGAGATGACGACAGCAACCAAGCAGATGACAGGAAAGAGGGGGCAGGCCATAATGATAGACACGCCGGGCAGCACATATAAGCAAATGCTCCAGGCCCTGAAGGCCAGCGCAAAGACACTTGCCGAAATAGAAGCTGTAAGGATGTCGCGTGCCGGCAAGCTCATCGCATGCCTGAAAAATGGCGTGAAGGCGAGCGACACTGCCGCGAAGCTCAGACGAGTAATGCCGGAAGAGTCGGTGATCAGGACAACGGGAGACGGGGTGACCATCAAAATCCGAGGCATGGATGCCTTGGTCGAGGAGACCGATGTGATGAGTGCGATAGCTGCGGAGACACCGATGACTGAGGACGAGAGGGAACAGACTCACGTGAGCAGACTCTTTACGTACCCGTGGCAAAAGAGGGCCGCGATCATCAAACTGCCGCGGAGAATCGCGGAGGCAATAACCCAACTCGGCGCCATACGAATAGGGTGGACCGAAGCAAAAGTCGTCGCGCAACACGCAAACTCAGCCAGCTGCGACAGATGCGGGAGGATAGGCCACGTGGCACGACAATGCTGCAGAGAAACCGACCCCAGAAAGACGGAGAAACCGCGGGAAGGCAACGAGGAAACGGAACAAAGAGCAGAAACCGCACAGAGGGAAGATACGCAACAGGGCGGCCCCGAGGCAACGGACCTGGAGGGGACCCCGGTCGAAAGCAGCACCCGAAACGGAGATCTGGGAGCGGAGACCCCAGCACTGACAGAAATCCTAGAACACCTCGACGATGGCGGACGGTGACAAGCCCACCAAAGTCTGGCAGGCGAACCTGAACAGATGCCACCAGGCACTGGACCTGATTCTGGCCAACGCAACGGCGCGTGGCGTCGACGTGGTGGTGGTATCGGAACTGCCCCCCGGGGCCGGCGGACGAGGGCGAACTACCACGTGTCACAACCGCGAGGTAGGCATACTCGTGCTCAACAAAGCAATCCAGTACAAAACGCTCCGAATCGGAAGAGGTTATGGCATCGCGAAAACGGGGCCCACCATAGGCATCACATCAGTATACTACTCCCCGACCAAAACAAACCAAGAATTTTCGGCGTATTGGGACAACCTTGTCGCGGAGGTGACAAGAACAGCAGCCCAGGAAAAAATAAGCATGATAGTAGCAGGGGATCTCAACGCGTGGTCCCCCCGCGAAAACCTGAGAGGCAGAATTATCTCGGACACGCTAGAACAACTAGAATGGTCATGCATCAACACGGGTAACACACCCACGTTCCGTCGAGGCGAAGCAACATCCATAATCGACGTCACCCTCGCGACTCGGTCCGTGGGCAACAGAGCCATCAAATGGCGGGTACGTCAAGAAGATGTGACGTTGAGCGATCACGAGAGAATAGAGTTTCTCATAACACCGGACAAACGACCGAACAGCGACGGCGGAGAACATCCACCGCACGAAGGCCCAAGGTGGAATATAAAAAACACAACGCGGGCGTCAATGAAGTCTGCGATGTGGGAAGCCGTAGGAGACACCAAATCGACGGAACTCGCCCCGCGAGAGGTGCTATCACGCGTCGAACGAACGGTCACAGAAGCGCTGGACAAGATCGCTAAACGCAAGACCGGCGGAAACCACAAACAGCCACGGTACTGGTGGACGGAGGACGTCAACCAAGCCAGAAAGGCATGCGTGAAGTCACGCCGGAGACTCCAGAGAGCAAGAAAAAGGGGACTACCAAGAGCGATCCGGGACGCGCTGGACAATGAACTCAGAACAACCCGCAAAACCCTCAAGACGGCAATAAAAAAGGGCAAAGAGGACGCCTGAAAGGAACTGCTTAGGGACGCGGAGACTGACCCGTGGGGGCAAGCTTATAATATAATGACTGGAAGGATGGCGGGAAGGGCTCCGGCGGCACCTGCCTACAGAGAAGATGCTGAAATCATAGTGGACGAGCTGTTCCCCCCGGGAAAGACCCACCCAAAGCTGACGGAGGACGAAGTCGCCAGAGTAATCGACGAAACGACACCGGGCAATCTGCGAGTAACAGCTCAGGAGGTCACCAGGGCCCTAAAGACCAGCAGCACTGGCAAAGCACCAGGACCGGATGGCATACCGACAGAGGCACTCAAAGGCTTGCACAACGCAAGCCCAGAAGCGCTCAGCACACTATACTCCACGTATATGTCACGTCTGGAGTTCCCCGAGGCATGGAAGACAGCAAGGCTTGTGCTCGTGCCAAAACCGAAGAAAAACCCAGAGGAGACGACCAAATACAGGCCAATCTGCCTTCTGAATACACTCGGCAAGGTATATGAAAAAATTATAGCCACTAGGCTCACGGCGCACCTGGACAAAGCGGCGGGAATAAGCGAACAACAGCACGGATTCATGAGAGGTAGATCTACGGCAGACGGGCTGAAGGCAGCGACGAAGGCCATAATAGCTGCAGGAAGCGACAAGGATACCGCTGTGGCGGTATGCCTAGACATCAGGAACGCGTTCAACACGGCCGGATGGGACCACATAATCGCCGCACTGTGCCGAGCGAACACCCCGGCGTACCTGATGGTCATAGTCAGTGAATACCTGAGCGACCGCCACATACACCTGCGGACGAACCACTACTCAACGACTAGGCGCCTCAGCAGAGGAGTCCCTCAGGGATCAGTGCTGGGGCCACTCCTATGGAACGTGATGTACGACGGAGTCATGCGACTTAACCTGCCACCCAGCACAATGGTCATGTGCTATGCGGACGACACCCTGATAAAAGCGACAGGAGGCACACCACAGCTCGCGACAGGCAGGGCGAAGACGGCGACAGACAGAATCGTTGAGTGGATCAGCGAGCAGGATCTGGAGGTAGCCCCCGAAAAGACCGGGGCAGCGATATTCAATAAACGCAGGAAAAACACCGGAGCGAGAAACATCAGAGTGCTGGGGCACACCATCGCCTATGCGCCCGCGGTCAAATACCTAGGGGTGACCCTAGATAACCGACTGAACTACGGCACGCACGTTGCTAACGCAACGAAGAAAGCAGCATCCACGATGACGGTACTGGGACGGCTGATGCCAAACGTGGGCGGGCCGAAACCACCACCCAGGAAACTGTACGCCATGGTAGGGCAATCAATCGCGCTACATGGTGCCCAGGTATGGGCGACAGCGATGGAAACCCAAACCCACAGAAACGTGCTTCAGAAAATCTCCCGTATGGGTGCTCTTCGCATAATCAGCGGATACCGAACGGTATCGACCGATGCCGCTGAGGTGCTGGCAGGACAGCCGCCACTATATCTCCTTGCGCAAGAATGCAAGAAAATATACGAGGAGATGTGGGAAAGCAGAAACGCGACACCCGCAGCACCCGAGACGGAAAATAAAAGGCGACAGCATGCAATTAGGAAAGCGGCCATAAACCGCACACGCACAAGATGGCAGGAAGCGTGGGTAAGCTCGAACAAGGGAGCGTGGACCCGAAAACTAATCCCTGACATAGGACCATGGTTGGACCGCAGACATGGTAAAACGAATTACGCCCTGACACAAGCGCTAACAGGACACGGCACCTTCGGCGAGTACCTCCACAAATATGGTAGAAGAGCAAGCCAGCAATGTAAGTACTGCGACGAGCGCGTCACCGACACCCCAGAACACACGGTTTTCAAGTGTCCTAGGTGGGCCAGCTGCCGCGACGAAAACTGGGGCCTGGCGGGCCCAGCAATAACACCCAACAACATCGTAGCCACCATGCTGGAAAGCTCCTAAAACTGGGCGACCGTAGCAGACCGGATCCCGGCACTAATAACCGAGAAGGAACAGAAGGACAGGGAAAAAGGCTACTGAGGTACGAGCGATGAAGGGTGGGTGCACCGCATACACACACACACACACACGCACCGCAATACAGGTGAAGCAACGCGCTGGACCCCGCACGAAACGACAGGCACGCACGAACGTGCGCACGGACAAACAAGAGACCACGCGACACACAACAACTTGCCGCGGTATATAGGGGAGCAGGGGCGAGTCTCGGATATGTTACCACGAGTAACAAACACAGAACAAGACAGAAGACAGAAGACAGAACGAACCGAATGAACGATAGGGACAAACCTAATCTCCGACATCCTCTGGAAGGGTGCTACCCCGCGTCCCCACGGGGAGGGGCTGCCGACCAGGAGCGACTGCCATAGCTGGTCCGAAGCCCAGTTGAGAAATGTAGACGGGCCTAATAACCGGGTGCGAGACGCAATGCCTCACGGCGGATACCTTGCACCCGAGCCGAGGAACTCCAACTCGGCGACAGTTTCCGTCAAAAAAAAAAAAAAAAAAGGTTAGGTTAGGTTAGGTCAGGTTAGGTTAGGTTAGGTGGGATATTACCCAGAATTCTCTGGAATACTGACACGGCAGCGGCGGCGACGAGATATCTTTATAATATAGAGATATTAGGGTGTTTCCTTTTTTTTTGATTTTTTTCTTGTTTTTCACGGGCACACGGATGAAGTTGTGAGGAATCAATAAAAAAAAAATCTGTGTAAAAACTTGACAATATTGGACAATGTTTAGAGGTCGCTACCGAGGCATGAAGGAAGCAACGATCATTTTCGATTTGTCATTTATAATTGATTGACAAGAGCGAGAATAAAACAAAAGCGAAAAATAAATAATGAAAAATAAAAATACTTGTATTTACTTGGAAGTACTCGTTCAATCGTCCGCGTTTGAGTAGAAGACATAGTGAATAAATCTAGGTCATATATTTGTTATGGAGAGTAAACTGAATATATTTGTCAAAGGGGGCGTTCATCAATCACGTGAGACTCGAGACGGGAGGGGGGGGTACTTGAAAAGATCACGATCGATCACATGGGGGGGGGGGGGGGGGCTCGACCAATATCACGTGTATTTTTTACTGCATTTTTGGTATATAATGTCAATCATCTCTCGCGAATTTTTTCGTTCCAAAAATGAAATGTTTTATCTTGTCGACCATATTAATTGCGTTGAATATCCATAGACTATCCAATTCGCATATTTTGTCACTAGTAAGGAAAATCTACGTGATAATGGGCAGAAGGGGAGGGGTCCGCCAAGACCTCACCGACGATCACGAGAGAGGGGGGGGGGGGGGGCGAAAATGGGCTAAAATGAATCACGTGAATAATGAACGCCCCCATACAACTTGTATTCCTTTTCTCGAATTAAATCATTTCAATTGCCGGTAGCGACCCCTAGGGGCCGGTTCGAAGTTCCGAATATTCAGAGCTTCGAATGGTCACATTTCCGAATTTTAATGCAACTGTTATGTCACAGTGGAGATCGGTGGTGGAAGTTGGTGGAAGTTGGTGTAGATTGACGTAGACTGATGTTTATTGAAGTGAAATAGATTTATTTAGATAATCCGTATAGTCGGTGGTTCTAATAGTTGGTACTGAGAGTTGGTTGGTCGCCTATCAGGTTACGAGATAGGTAGTGTGAAATGGGAATAAGTAGTTACGAAGTGAGTTTTAGATTGGAATTGGTAGTGAGTAGTGGAGATGAAGCGTGGAAAAGGTAGACTCGGTTTTGAGAGGGGTTTTTGGGCGAGTTGCACATGTGGTGTCCGTGTGCAACTCGCGTGATTCTGGCGGAAAGCGAGGATCAGGTAATTTGATGATCAGGCGAAAGGAAGTGATGGATCGGGTGGATGTTGGGGAAACGAAGTTGCGACGTAAACCCCCCCCCCCCCCCCCCCCCCCCCCCATTAGAGGGAACATAGGGGTGCAATACCTATGTTACCATATGCGTAACATAAAGAAATATGTGTGATTGTACATAGTTTTGAATGTAATAAACTTGGTACTAGGTATGATCGTGTGAATAGTCAGTATAACATATTGCATTCTTATTTGGTATGATGTATGATAGTGGACCAAGCAATGTGGTATAAACCTTTATTTTAGTCCGATGGTACATATATGTATTATGTGTTGACTATGGCAGGATATGTATTATTTTTAAATTTATGGTTGCATCTTGATAATATTGGTAGTGAGATAGAGTGAGCTTATGGTCTAGGAGAAATATAACATAATGCTCAAGCGTAATGTAATGAGATAACAATGCGTATAAAGGTAATATTAATAGTGAAGAGTGTTGTAATTCTACTAATTCTACTCCCTTTTTACTATATAGTTACGTTAGATATAATTCTACTAATTCTATTCCCTTTTTTTTACTATGCTTCATATATTTCATACATTTTATTTTTTTTTTATTTTTTTTTATTTTATTTTTATTTTTTTATTTCCCAATTCTTATCTACTTCTTATTCCATAGTATATCATTATCCTAATTTCATAGCTTATCATCTATAGATCTGTTTAGATCCACTTTCTAACACTAAACAATGCTGACATACGTATCGTTTATTCATTATATTCAGGCAATACCATTGACTTGTTTTGGATTTACTTAGAAACAATCTGTAATTTCCCTGATTTCCAGGGGATGTGTCTCAGTGCGTTCTATGGATAGAGTTTGCGGTTTAAATATTTTTATGTGTCTACTCAACGTTAATCGTTATCGTCCCGTATATGTGCTAGTTTCAGTTTGTTGAGGTGGACAATTTTAGTTTTACCAGGTGTCAAGTAGATTTCAGCGTTTATTCCGTCAATTATTCTCTTAATTACATACGGGCCTTTATATTGGTCTTCGAATTTTGTGCGATTCTCATTTATTAAAAATACTTTCTGTCCGGCCTCAAAGAGGTGTTCATTGATTCTTTTATCATAATATGCCTTTGATTTTGATTTTGCGTCTTTCAAATTTTGTGCTGCCCTTTTACGAATTTCGGTTAGATTTGTTAGTAGGTCGAGGATAAATGTGTTGTATGAGTTTGTGATCGCGACGGTTGCTCGTAGGTCCGATGGCAGTCGAGCTTCTTCACCAAAAATTAGTTGGTGCGGTGTGAAATTCGTACCTTCGTGTATCGCGGTGTTATAGCAGAAAATTGCGAAACGTACGTATTTGTCCCAGTCTTTTCCTGTTCTTGTGTAATGTTTAATGTGTTCGATGAGTACAAGATGGCTACGTTCGAGGCAGTGGCGTAGCTATGTCCCTATGGGCCCGTGTGCAATCATTGGTTGTGGCCCCCCGCCCCCCTCCTTTCTGATACTCATCCACATTCTTATATGCAATTATATTTTTAGCAACAAAACTACGAATTTCAACTAGCCTCAGGCCGCTTAAAAACGTAATATGAAAAGCAAAAAATCGTGGCGTTGCGGGAAAATACGCTCCCCGAAAGGTAATTTAATAATTAGAATCCTTTAAATACATTTCATTGATTCTATCAAACTCGCAATTCTACTAATCCAATCTTATCATGAGCATTTCATTTCCTGTCGACGTCGTTTGTATTTTTCCAAAAGAACTTATAGTTAGGGGCGGGGGGGGGGGGGGGGGGGGGGGGTATACTCGAATTTTACCGACCGGTTTATTTCTCGATTTTCTCCGAAACGGGGCTATCAATCGACTTGTCCTTTTGGCACCCGATGTTTGACGAGTAATGAGTTCGAACTGGTACGTTCGATCGGATGAGTAAATGAAACTGGATTGGCGAATTTCTTGAGATTCCAGATTGAAATAAATTAGAAAGACCTCAAATTGATGTGAATTTCAGTTCTTTTCTATCCGTTTTCATCCGGAATCTCAAAAAATCGGATTCGCCAATCCGGTTTCGTTTACTGGGAACCATGGAAATCGCAAAAATTATCACAAAATCGTAGATTACAACTGGCCCCTTCATCGTTGTCGAAAACAAAGACGTTTTAGAATGGTTGTGTTCGGAATCCCATATAGAATCGGGCTACCACGGCCGATTTTGCATTTTTGATGCATAGGCTGTGATATAAGTCGAAATGAATGGAACATCGACACTTTTCAAGGGGAAAAAAAAAAATGATATCACAGTCTATGCATCAAAAATGCAAAATCGGCCGAGGTAGCCCGATTCTATATGAAATTCCGAAGACAACCATCCCATTCCCAAAACATCTTTGTTTTCGACAACGATGAAGGGGCCAGTTGTAATCTACGATTTTCTGGTAATTTCTGCGATTTCCACGGTTGGGAGCGGCATTTCAACCGATCGAACGTACCAGTTCGAACTCAATACTCTTCAAACATCGGCTGGCAAAAGGACAAGTCGATTGATAGCCCCGTTTCGGAGAAAATCGAGAAATAGACCGGTCGGTAAAATTCGAGTATACCCTTCCCTTAATTTATCATAAATTTGGGTAATTCAAAGTTGATATCCTCGACGAATCACTCAATTTTCAGAGTGAGAAAAAAAAATAACGAAAATGTGCATTTTTGAGAAAATAAAATACTGCACACAGCAAGATTCGAACGCTACTAACTAAGCCACACGCTTCGGTGAAAAGTGCGTTACGAGAGTGGAACAGTTCCTGAATTTGAACCTATTATGTTATACATTGTTTCTTAGTTCATCTTCTAAGGAATTAACATATTCAAGGATCAACATTCATTTTTTTTTCTTTCAAGCACGTGGGCCCCTCGACCCCACGGGCCCGTGTTTTTCGCACCCCTAGAACCCCTGGTTGTTACGCCACTGGTTCGAGGGAGCCGTTGGATTGCGGTCGGTATGCGGTAGCCCTTACTTGTTTAATTTTAAATAATTTGCAAATCTGTTTAATCGTTGTACTCATGAAATTTTGGCCTTGATCTGTTAGTATCATTCGCGGTGCTCCGTAACGTGTAATGTATTCTTTTGTAAATGCCGTGCCGACTGTCTGGGCAGTCGCGTTAGGGAGGGGAATAGCATCTAGAAATTTTGTTAGGTTGCATTGAATTGTCAATAAGTATTGGTTATTTGATTCCGTCACGGGAAGTGGTCCTACTATGTCGAGCGCAACTTTATCAAACGCATCTGCCGGAGTATCCGTAATTATCATGGGCAGTCGTGTTTTGACTCGAACTAACTTCTTCCTTTGGCAACTGTCGCAGGATTTAATGAAATTTTGAATTTGAGTCTTCAGATTCGGCCAGTAGTACCTTTCCCTAATTTTGTTGTAAATTTTCGTTACACCTTGGTGGCCACCTAGCAGTGATTCGTGATATTCTTTAATGATCTCCCCGCGTACCGATACGTCGGGTATAATAGTTTCATTTGCACAAAGTGTGATTCTTACATTCGTGTCTCCGAAAATGTAATAAAATAGTTTCTTGACGATATTCCATTGGAGGACTTCTAATCCTGGGTTTGTTTTGGGAAAAGAAAATGCTTCAATTTTATACGTGTGCAACAGCTGTTTTAGTCTGATCAGAGTATCATAGAGATCTTTTACGTCTATTCTGTCTGAGTGTTGGCTTTTGACTACGAGAGTCATAATGTACTTGTTTCTGAATTTTGATAAAGCTATTCCGCGTTTGCTGAGATTGTTGATAGTGAACGTCTCTTTTCGTAACATGTCTCTGTCTATTAGTTGTTTTGTCAGCTCGTCGTTCCACGCGCAGTCAGCTGGTACGCAGTGGGCAATATTTGCGCTTTTCATGAATATTCCGTCTTTGGATTCCGTCACGTTAGCCGTTGGTATTATATTATTTATATTGTCTATAAATTCATCGAAGCTAAGCGTATCTTTGTTTTGCTACTGTGAGGGGGCCGGGGCACACTGCGGTCTTCGTTCGTACACCTGAATCATAAAAGGAGCTATGAATATTTTTTTTATCATCTCTTTGACTCTATTCCAGTCTAAGTTGTCTACTTCGGTGTCTAATTTCGTCATTGCTAGGTTATATATATGTTCGTCCCCGCAAATGCTTCGTAGCGTTTTAAAACATGCTTCTAATGTCTCGTAAGTTGTCTTATCTCCGTCTTTCTCCCTTGTTATTAAATAAAACACGAATCTATCTTCATGACTTAGGGCTCCTACTCCGCCTACCTGCGTATTAAAGCTGCGTACTAAAGCGGGTTTACATGATTTATCTCTGATTCGTTCGTAAGGTAATTCGTGTGTTATTGGGTTATTAATTTTGCAGATGTTGATTTTGATGTCGGAATCCTTGAATACATAGTGAATCATACGGCTCACCATATCCCAGTCAAGCTTATCTAAACCGCAACCGAGTTTCGGTATCGAGAGTGATTTCTTTTTATCCCTAATTAACGCTGTCTTCAACTTCACTAATGTGTTGTACATTATTTCGTTTGTTGGTTATATGGTTGCGCGTTACCTGGTCCGCGGTTGTTCTGTTCGCGTTGGTTGTATTGTGTATTCTGAGGATTGATACTGGGAATGTTGGATGGGGGATTCCCTTGATTCTGTGGTTTCCGCACGCGGCATTCATCAAATGTGTGACCAATTACTTTGCAAAACGTGCAGTACTTGCCGGCACGTTCTCTGGGTCCACACATGTCAATGGTATGGCCTGACCTTTTACAATAATTACAGTACACTGAAGAAAATTTAAAGCTCTAGTTGCTTTTTAGCCCCAAGCGAGATCTGCTTCAATGGTTGTGAAGCAACGTTGGCTTGAGAGTTCGGCAGTTTGTACTTGGGCCCAAGAAGATTCTGCTTCTGCTGCAAGCAGAATCTTCTTGGGCCCAAGTACAAACTGCCGAACTCTCAAGCCAACGTTGCTTCACAACCATTGAAGCAGATCTCGCTTGGGGCTAAAAAGCAACTAGAGCTTTAAATTTTTTTCAGTGTAGGGTCTATCTTGAGACTCTGGTCTCGAATTGCGTTTTGAATAATGTTTGCTTACATAGTCTGGCATCAGGTTGACCTCGTGAGACGGTCTTAAGGTTTTTCTTTCGTCTACGAACTTTTCAAATCGTATTGCAAGATCTATAGCTTCGCGTAATGTCCCCGGCTTTTCGTAAGTTACTCTTATTTCGAGCTCGTCTCTCAAACCTTTCATGAATGATCGACCAGCTGGATCTTTTATGAATTTATTTGTCATAACGACGAGCTCTGGATTATCTGAATTTCCGGAGATTTCTAAGGCCGTCTCGACGAGTCTTTCCATCCGCATGCCGTATTCTAATACACTCTCGCCCCGGTTCTGCACTGCTCGCGTGATTTGTGCCTGTACGTCCGGTAATAACTCCTTCGGCTTATATGCCCGCTTTAAGTCTTTTAATAGGTCATCCAGCGATGTTAAACTCGTTTTTTGTATATACTTTTCTGCGGCGCCTTCTATTTTTAGGAATACGAGATTTGTAAATAGTGGCAAATCTCGCGCCTGAATTGATTGCTTAATACTTTCGACTTTTCGAATAAATGAATTTACTGGCATGTTAGTGCCATTGAAATTTGGTATTAGACTTATCACCGCTTGCAGTGACAGATACGGGCAGTTAGTGCTCCCGGCGTTAGACTCTTCACCTTGAGACATTTTTACTATAATTCCTGCGCTTATAATAACCTATCTAAGACTTACAGAATGGTGAGCACTACAAACGTTGATCTGCTTAGCTGCATCCCCAGGTTGCAGTTCAGGAGTATGATGAATCCGGAATGGGTCTGTGCAGGGTGAGACGTGTCCAGGGGTCGCAGAGTCGACACTTTGCTGAGCCTTCGTAGATTCGTAGATTACTTCTTCGTAGAGATTCGTAGATTATTTTCTTCGTAGAGATTCGTAGATTAGTAGATTCGTAGATTACTTTCTTTGTGGAGATTCGTAGATTATTTTCTTTGTAGAGATTCGTAGATTATCGAAACAAGGGTGCAGATCGAACGGTAAGAGGAAATTTTAAGATGTGCACGATATCACTGTAACTCGATAACTATAGAACTGTTCACTTTTTAAACCATCTATACGTCTTGTGTTTGATTCACTGATTTGGGCGATAGATACATAGTCCTTGAGAAGTTGTAATTTTCACTTCAAGAAGAGAGGTTTCTGCTTCTACCAGTTGTGACGTAAATCAGGAATTCCGCTAGGATTGTAGCTTTGTCGAGTTCTATGAGTACGTACCTCGTTTTTACATCCAAGGATAACCGGTTTTAAGTGATAGACGATTTTCGCACTATAATAGACCGGTAAACGAGGGGTTCCGCTGCCACCAATTTGTTATGTCACAGTGGAGATCGGTGGTGGAAGTTGGTGGAAGTTGGTGTAGATTGACGTAGACTGATGTTTATTGAAGTGAAATAGATTTATTTAGATAATCCGTATAGTCGGTGGTTCTAATAGTTGGTACTGAGAGTTGGTTGGTCGCTTATTAGGTTACGAGATAGGTAGTGTGAAATGGGAATAAGTAGTTACGAAGTGAGTGGTTTTAGATTGGAATTGGTAGTGAGTAGTGGAGATGAAGCGTGGAAAAGGTAGACTCGGTTTTGAGAGGGGTTTTTGGGCGAGTTGCACATCCGGTGTCCGTGTGCAACTCGCGTGATTCTGGCGGAAAGCGAGGATCAGGTAATTTGATGATTAGGCGAAAGGAAGTGACGGATCGGGTGGATGTTGGGGAAACGGAGTTGCGACGTAACACAACGAACTCACAGTTTTCAGAAAGGGTATTTCACCGAAAGTCTATGTAACCGATTTAAAAAATTCCGAATCGCAGCACACCGAAGGTTCAAAATTCCGAAAGGTCAAGACTCCGAAAGCTCAATATCCGAAAGACCAAAACTTCGGAACTATTGAACATCAAGTCGTCGCGCGTCGCTTAATCGACACGTTAAAAACACGTTCGATCTTTCGGAATTTTAAACTTTCGGAATTTTTTACTTTCGGAACATCGGACTGTCGGAGCCTTGAGCTATCTGCATGTAGACCATTGAGAAATTTCATATTCTAAACCCTAATCTTTCTGGAAATTTCGAAATCGTTTCGAATAAATTCGGAATTTTTACCGTTCGGAGCTTTAAAGATTCGCAACTCTGAACTGTCCCCGACCTCTAAATATTTTCCAATGTTGTCAAGTTTTTACACAGATGTTTATTTTTAGGATTCCTCATAACTTTCTTCAAGTGCCCATGAAAAAATAGAAAAAAGAAAAAAATGAACCACCATAATATATATATGGGGTATTCCAAAATATTTTTAACGGTCATTTACCCCGACCCCCATCGATTTCCGAATAAATTATTCTCAGGGTAACCCTAGACCCAGGTATGATTGCTGAATTATTTTAGAATTTTGCGATTTTTTTTTTAGAAGTTACGATTTTTTGAAAATCGCACTTTTCGGCAACAGCTCGTTTTTCATCCAATTCTAGTTGGCAACCAAGGTATCCCACGGAAAAGTGACTGGTGCACAACTGTCCAGTTTTTTGACGTACTTCGAAATGGAAATATTTGTAGATTTTTTCAGACACCGGAAGTGCCGAAATTCTCGTTTCAAAAATCAAAATCTCGGATTGCAAAAAGTCGCCGTAATCGATCTTTTTGAAATTTGTAGACAAAATTCGACATCGAAAGACGGAATTTTTAAGACCAGGCCGAAGTTGGGCCTACATCGGGTTTAGGAGGTATGGCTATTTCAATCACGCGGAAATTCATATTCCGGCGTTATTTTTGTTATTATTATTATGATTATTATTAAAATTATCAAAATTATTATTTTTGTTATTATTATTATTATTATTATTATCATTATCATCAATAATTGATAATGATAATATTAATTTTAATAATTTTAATAATAATAATAATAATAACAAAAATAACGTCGGAATATGAATTTTCGCGTGATTAAAATAGCCATACCTCCTAAACACGATGTAGGCCCAACTCCGGCCTGGTCTTAAAAATTCCGTCTTTCGATTTCGAATTTTGTCTACAAATTTCAAAAAGATCGATTACGGCGACTTTTTGCCATCCGAGATTTTGATTTTTGAAACGAGAATTTCGGCACTTCCGGTGTCTGAAAAAATCTACAAATATTTCCATTTCGAAGTACGTCAAAAAACTGGACAGTTGTGCACCAGTCACTTTTCCGTGGGATACCTTGGTTGCCAACTAGAATTGGATGAAAAACGAGCTGTTGCCGAAAAGTGCGATTTTCAAAAAATCGTAACTTCTAAAAAAAAAATCGCAAAATTCTAAAATAATTCAGCAATCATACCTGGGTCTAGGGTTACCCTGAGAATAATTTATTCGGAAATCGATGGGGGTCGGGGTAAATGACCGTTAAAAATATTTTGGAATACCCCATATTTATGTGGGCGGCAAAGTACTTTTGTGATTTTCCTCACGCCTGACAAGCATAAAAGAAGGCCCATTTCATGCACGTATTATGAAAAACATTTTTCACCACACCTGCACGGAAAGTACGACTTTCGGCCCCTCGCGTGAGCGGGAGGTCGTACTTTCCGATGCCAGGGGGTGGTGAAGAAGAGTATACTTCACCTATTAATAGTATACCTCACACGGGAGTGAAAAAGGCCACCCTAGGGTGGTCCACTTTAGAACTTTTTTTTCGGATTTGGCGAGACACCCATGGATATTGTTCCAAATCACGTAGAAAAAATCTGTGTAAAACGTACACGGAGAAAAAAATATCGCTCTCAGAGCTATCTAATAGATAGCTCTTCGTAGATCGCTACTGTAGCGATACGTTTTCTTATGGTAACAACACAGTATCGCTATTCCAGCTATCTGTTAGATAGCTGGAATTGCTATACCACATTTTTCAACGGCCTTTATTTAACTATATCTGATTAATTATTTCTATGAAAATCTACCTTTTAAAAGACTCAAATTCAAATACATACATAGTATTTTATGTAATGTTGGTCATTTAAACAATAATGATCGACAAAATAAATGTATCTTCAAATTTTTGAGGTTATAAAATATGTCAACGCGCAACACGACAGCGCAGCATATGGCTCTTCCAACGACGTATGTACATCCCGTATAGCTATTTTAGCTATCTAACGTATCGCTCTCAGAGCTATCTACCAGATAGCTACAGTAACGATCTAATAGATAGTCAACTGCGTATAGTTACTGTAGCGATACAGTATAGCTCTGAGAGCGATATTTTTTTCTCCGTGTAAATCCAATCGAAAAATATTTAGAGGTCGCTACCGAATAATCTAGTATTTTTTTTCGAATTTTTAAACATTTTCATGTAAAGCTTTACTCCTGATGCGTCGAGAGCTTCTAAACCTTAGTCGGATGACTTAGTCTCATTGCACGAGGTATTTCTTCTATTAATATTGTAGTATCTCGTATTAGTATCACACTGAAAAAAAATATAATTGACTCGACTAAATACTTTTGTCTACATCTAGTCGCAAATAGATATTTACAGTAGACTCTCCATAACTCGCCGATCGGTAAGTCGCCGCAGCGGCGGGTGAATTTTCACACAGACACACACCAGCACAACTAACTGTCCCCCACCACAACAGACTGCGCCCCACCACCGCTACTAAACTGGATCCGTGCGGCTTGATGTGCGCGTGGCGAAGGGTGGCGCAGCACCGGAGTGGGGACTCTCGCTAACTCGCCACTTCCCCGCTTTACTGTCCGTCAGGCGGCGACTTATCGAGAGTTCACTGTAATTGATTCATATCAATATGTATATGTAGTTTTGTGACCATGGTTTGTAGTTGAAATCGAATTTGACGAATTATTTCAACCATATCAATATGATTCGCGGTAGGGGAGACCGGTGTCAATTGTAACAGGGTGTCAATTGTAACAGTGGACATTACGCCGCCATCTTGCGGATAATCTCTAATCTGTTTAGATGTCTGTATAGCAACATTCGGCGGGCTTTTGTTGAACAACATTTCGCGAAATTTTCGGACATATTTTCTGTGCTGTGTCCATTTATCGGTTTTTTGCACCCGTAAGTAAATCTGTTAGTTTCATTATGTTTTCGCTTAACGTAGTAAACCATGGATGGTTTTTATAATTGACTTAGTGTATATTAAACTACGATGCTTTGACTTCAATTGTTGTGTAGGGGAGACCGGGTACAAAAGTAACACTTTTTTTTAAACTCTGATTTCTAGCTATCAGTGATATTTTCGATAAAATGAATATAGCCCTCTGAAACTTTCGTCTTTACTCTACAAATGTACATCATAGTTTTATTTAATATATCTTGGCTTCTAACAATTACAAGGCTGCAAAAAAAAAGTGTCGATTGTTACTATCGTCCTGAGCGTCAGGGCGAAAGTAACACACTATGGGGACGAAAGTAGCATCGGGATTTTTTGAACAAATCAGTACGGATACTTCACTTAATCTTACAGAATTCCACAGAATTGATTATAATGAAGTAAAAAATATTATGATATCATCAGATAAACTCCATTTATAGTAAATCAACTAATCATTGAATATTTATGAAAGAATAAAACTCAAATATTCATTTTCTTCACTATTATTGAAATAACAAGTTAATAACAAAAACACAAGAATATTTTGATTGTAAGTAACTCCGAGGCATTCTAAAAATCAATGAAAAAATTACAATAGGTACCTAATGCCTGGTTAACATAACCCCGTGGTGTTGTGTTACTTTCGTCCCCAACCTCATTTTCCAGAATAATAAAATTATAACTTCCAAAAAACAAACAGAACATAGAACTTCTACACCGCTACTAATAAAGCGACTTTTCAAGAATAATCTGGCAAAAATTCATTGTAGTATTGACATATTTACTACAGGTTTTCATAAGAATATCAAGAATCGAAAAACTTACTTGAGGCGGCAAAAAACACAAAATCTCCAATAAAACGTGCAAATTTCACGCACGGGCACAATCAATGGCTCAAACTGTATCAGTATCGAACACGCTTACTACTGTATAAAACACAACTTCTAGATTTGATTGTGTGCGTTGTAGGAAGCTTTGTTACTTTCGACCCGCTGTTACTTTTGTACCCGGTCTCCCCTATTAGGATTTGGAAGTCACGAGTTTTAGTGTAGAATTTTCATTTTTCTACATAAAATCGTCGCTGGTGTCAATTGTAACACGTCAATTCAAGAAGCAACAACGAATGGCTTCAATGCACTAGGTGCAAAAAATGGGCGCATATTGGTTGCACTGACCGCAGTGCATCCTTCATATGCGCTAACTGCAGTTCAGAAGATTATTTGTTTAATTTGTTATTGAATTTTCGTGTTTTATTAAATCATAAAAAAATAAGTATACCCCCTTTACGATAATGTTAATTTTTTACAAATTTTCCTATTTTATCAACAAAATAAAAGAGTAATAAAAAAAAAAAAAAAAACATTTTCCCTACGGTTATATCGCAATGACCCTGCGTTACAATTGACACCTCACTGGTGTCAATTGTAACACGTGTAGCAACGTCCGTTATTGATTTTTCCTAATTATACTAACGAGAATTTTGAACCAATAAAATTAAACTAGTAAGAGTTGAGTGTGAGGGAACTTAGGTTAAAAAAATTAGTTTCAAAATATCGATATTGAGCGAAAAAAAAATTTGTTTGTAAAAATTGTTACAATTGACACCGGTCTCCCCTACCTACTACTCAAAGTTGGTTGCGATTTTGGGTGACATTTATTTGTACCGCAAATGATATTGAGATGAATCAATTAAACATTTCTTTGCAGGTATAGACAAAAATATTTAGTCAAGCCAATTATTTTCTTTCTTAGTGTGGTACCAATACAGGGTGATTGAGAATTCGTCACAAATCTCTTGAGGGGTTAATCCTAGTCAAAATTGCGACGAAAGTTCCTCAGCCATGTTTCCGGAAAACCCTTTTATTCCTTGGAACCATAACACATTTTTTTTTCAAACATTTTTCGCCAAATCAAGAGACTCGGTAGAGTCTCGCGCCAAGTACAATAAAAAAAAACATTATCATATATGATATATATAGGTATGTACGCCGCGCGGGACTCGACGAGTTTCTATACCCGTACGGGAGCTGGGCGGCGTGGTGGGGACACAGTATTTCCCTCATATCTTGTACCTCGCGAAATCCATGGGATTGGAATATTTATCTCAGTTTGTGGGCAGGAAGAGCTTTCATTCGAGTCCAACTTCGATTGAATCAGTGTACGGAGAGCTCACATATGATTATTTTAAGTTTTTGAGTACACGTTTCGGTCGAAATTTTTCGTCGTCTTCACCGCGTTCAGCCAGATCTCACAGTACACTAAATCTATGCGGATGAAAATTAGGAAAGAGTGGCGACCACTAGACAGCTGAGATATAAGTACTCAATATCAGTTGTCAGATGAAGCTCTTGTCGACGCTGATGACGTATGATCGCGAATCGATTGCCCATCTTAGACCACGGAGTATACGGACGGATGGGCTTACGAGACAGAGCTGTCAGTTCTGTTCATATTCGTACATCTGAACACTTTGCAAATTTCATTCTCTTCTATGCTTCTTATACTTACTTATTATGATAAAATTCACATTTAGAGTGAAGGGCGAAATTATAACAATCTCTCATGAAATGACGGAGTGTGCGATTTTGAGGTTGGGTTATAGGTATACGGTTATTGAATCGCATAAAGTTTAGTCCACAACATAAATTGATAGGTGACAAAGATTTCATTCAACGTGGCAGGTCTTCAATATATTATTATTCGTTTACAAATATTTTCGTGTATTCAATGGGCGAAATATATATTTAATACATGCACACAAGAACATATCTTTACAGAGCTTGGAAAGCAACGAATGATAGCGTGTGTCATTATTTCAGGCCTTTGTGCTTTCAACAGTTGTATATTATACTACCACATTTAACATTACGGCTTATCAACGGATTCAGATGATATAAAATGCATCGGCGTACATGGATTGAGGTACTCATGGAAACAATTGGCAGAATGCTGACAACGAAGCGAGCCTAGCGAGCTAGGATATAGGAAAACCCAATCGAGCGAGCGTACGAGCGAGCACAATTATTAGGTATAGACAAGCCAAATTTTACAAAAAGGAATTATATTCCACTATCAGATTTAACATTACTGCTCATCAAGGGATTCAGATAGTATGAAATGCATCACCATATGTGCATTAAGATACTCATCAAAATAATTGGCAGAATGCTGACAACTAAGCGAGCCTAGCAAGCTGAGACATAGGAAAATCCGATCGAGCAAGTGTAGCGAGCGAGCACAATTATCAAGAGACTTGGTAGAGTCTCGCGCCAAGTTCAATCAAAAAAAATATTATATATGATATATATAGGTATATATGAGATACTCAAGTAAAATTTGAGAAAAAGTATTTATATTATACTGCTACATTCAACATTACTGCTTATCAAGGGTCTTAGATGGTATGAAATGTATAGCGTACGTGCATTGAGCTACTCATAGACAGAATTGGCAGAACGTTGACAAGCGAGCGAGGATATACACTGAGAGAAAAAAATCGTTGAATCAAACATACTGATTCTGTTGGTTAAGAAAAAGTTGCTTCAACCATCATTTTGTATGAATAAATAAGCCGTAATTACCATAACAAATCTTGGCCATTTGAATCAAACGAATGAGTTATTCGGAACATATAGTTAATTTGACTATGTTTTTAATCCAAACAACTATATTGTAACTTTATGGCAGTTTCGCTACTCGCGGAACTGTCAGTTATCGTGAGTCTTTTGCTCGTAAAGAATTTCGGGACCTCTCTATCTAAATTCTATCTAATTACGGACTTTGAACGCCGTGCGTTCGCAGCCGTCTCCCCTGGTTCACGGACTTTGTGCACGAAGTACACGCAGCCGTATTCTATCCCTAGCACCGGACCTTGTGCACTTAGTGCACGCAGCCGTATCCCGTCTATCCACGGACCTTGAACGAAAGGCGTTCGCAGCCGTATTCCTAGCTAAATGAATTTAATAGGACCGTGAAATGGCGGAGAAGGGAACCAGCATTAAATCTTAGCAATTATATTAAGCATAAGAAAACATTTATTAATTAAATTAATACCAAATAACGGTTGCAACCAATCTAAATTATATTTACAACGTTGCTTATTAACTAAATTGAGGTTATGATTACCTAGTACGTGAGATATGTCATCTCACGACTTTTTGCAAGAATTTTTATATAAATCTTCGGATAACAATGAATTTGATGAGTTTGTAGTAATGTAGCAAAAATAAGAGTTTAAATTTGAGAATTCTGAATTTTCTGTGTTTTCTAAACGACTAATAGTAAAGGCTAGGCAGATCACCAGGCGCTTTGCCTATGGTGTCTGTAAAGAGAAGAATGAAAGAATATGTTTGAATATTACGGTGAGCCAACCTGGCGCTTCGCCTTAGATTGCTGCTGAGCTGAGTGCCGCCTCGACTTATATACAAGTCGTGACGTCACCCAAACTCATACTGTTGTGTCGAACGTTCTAGACTATCATCGAATGTTCGCAACGGTTGATGTTTGAATGCTAACGGTCAGGCCTATCTGCCTGTTACGTTACAATATATTAGTTGTTTCGATTAAAACCATTCGGTTGAAGTAGAGAGGCAATGTGTTTAGATGCATGTATTCGGATTAACCACATACTTTGTTGTCTTGAATAAATATAGTGATTGGATCAACCGAATTCGGAATGCTTGGGACAATCGATATTCATCGTTCGATAAAACAAGTGGTTTGATAGAATCAAGTCATCCGTGTTTATTCAATTCAAACTTATAACTCTGTCAACTCTGTCAAATGCGCTAGGTTGATTTGACTGAATGTTACTTTAGTTTGAAACTAGTGATGATTGTGTCGAATAAATTGAATCGTTCGGCCAAACCGATTGTGCGTTTGGAACGGATTTTATGGATCGCTTTTTTTATTTTCAATACAAGTGAAATTTATGTCACAGAGTTTTATTATTGCATATGTTTCATATAAAGTCACTTAATTAGCAATATCGCATCAATCTATACGCGTTGCGCTCATATTTTTTACAACATTTTCCAGGCGTGATCTCGCCTTGACACTGATCAATCATGATGCTGATCGATGAGATTGAAATGTCCATTAGCTCTCGATTCAACACCTTGACCATAAGTTTCGATAAATAGTAAAATATGGGACCAGTTACCATAGGGTAGTTTGGCGTAGTAGGTAGAGCGTGCGGTTAGTAACATAGCGAATGCGAGCGGACGTGGGTTCAAATCCCGGTCGAGGCAAAAAATTTAGGTGGCGTTTTTCTTATCGAACCGGAGATGTTTGTCGATCTACACGTCAATAGTTATGAAATGTGACAACAAATATTCACATGTACGTCAAATTCCTTTTTTTTCTCACTATTTATATGTAATGCTTATGAAGTTTACCGGACTGATCAGTGGCGGTTCCAAGAAAAATATTTAGTTACATTGAAAGATATTCAGTCAAACAGACAGAACAGCACTGTGCTCTGTTCAAAAGTTTATTCAGTTCAAAAAGGCCACATTTTGACTGAAAAGAATTTTTTCACATCAACAAAATGGTACACGTCAGTAGACTAAATCTTATTTTCACACGAATTTATCATTTTTTCAATTAACTATGCATTCGTTCAATTGAACAAGTTTCTATTTAGTTCAAGCAACTAATATTTTGTTACATTTACATAATATTCATTTCGCCACCCGTAACCGCCGCGTTTTGTTGGGCTAAACACGGTTTTTTTGTTTCGACGAATTTTTTCTCTCAGTGTAGGAATACCCAAACGAGCGAGCGTAGCGAGCAAGCACAATTTTCAGGTGGTCAAGCAAAATTGTACAAAAAGTGGTGATATCAACCCCAAAAGCACCTCTGGTGCAAAAACCTTTCGCCAAGTACAATAATGTGACCACTACCCTCAAAAAAATCTACTAACCAAAATTCCCCTTTGATAAAAGTGGTACTATAAAAATGTCTACTTACAAAAGGATTGAAATCAGATACAATTGCCAAGTACATGTCTTTTGTATAATATATACCAACTCGTAAAAAAAAAAGCCGAAATTAATCCGAAAAAAATTAAAATTTGGAGTACGTGGTACTTGGCGGGCCAATATTTCATAGCACTGTAGGATTATTGACACAGTTCGATTGCTGATTCCTCTTACTTGTCTACAATAGGCCCGCCAAGTACCACTACCTTGCCTTGAATGAATAGTACTTACCTTGAATTGAATGAATATAATCATTTATTGGTTATAGCTACTACTATCATTTGATAGCAATTTCTACAATGAAGCGATTGTACGCTTTTTTATCTGGATGGTAACGGTTATCATCGGGGCGCGAGAAATTATTCAAACGTACAGGCTTGAAACTGCAGCGCTGAACGTTGAGAAAAAAGAAAACAAAAAGAAGCTATAGCTTATATATGATCATATATGATGGTAATGATTACCATCATTGATCGTAGGATTAAAAATAAAGTTTTTAAAGGTTATTATTTTGATAATAAATTTTACAATCTCATATTAACATGAGAGATGATAAAGATTATCATAAGAATGGTGAAGTTTCTTATACATATTGTACATTTAATCATGTGAATAGTGTCCGCTATCATTGAAATCGGTTAGTGCGTTTTTACGATAATTCGATGGTAGCATTTACCATAAAATTCTCTCAGTGTATAGCCACATGTTGTAATGCCGATGGCTCTTTCATCTTGCCTCTAATATTGATCGGGAAATCAAAAAATCCACGCTGTCTCAGAAACGTGAACAAGAATGAATTGCCTGTATGGTACCGCAGTCAGACAAACGCGTGGATGAATAAAGACATTTTTGAAGAATGGTTCAAAGATGTTTTTGTTCCAAAAGTTGAAATTTTTCTCAACTCTAAGAACTTGCCAAAGACGGCAGTACTTCTCGTCGACAATTGTCGATCTCATCGATACGTAAAAATTAACGACATCGAAATAGTACTTTTCGATACTAGTTGAAAAGTGTTGATTCTCGGACGAGTGTGAAGTTTATCGCCCGAGCGAAGCGAGGGTGACAATCACACGAGTCGAGAATCATCTTTCGCATGTGTATCGAACTCTATTTTTCAACACAGCGCGCGTTAAGTTGAATTTGGTGCACGCGAAGCGTGCGCAAAATCGAACTTTGCGCACGCCGTGTAGAAATAAACTTTTTTCCGCCAAATGTCACCTCTCTCATCCAGCCTATGGATCAAGGCATCATTCAAACCGTCAAATTAAACTACGAGATCAACCTCGTAAATTCAATCATTGAGGGTCAAAATAAAAACGTGACGCTGATCGAGGTTTTGAAGACAATTGACGTGCACAAAGTGATTCTGTGGGTTGCTGACGCATGGAAAAAAGTCAAACCCACGACGATCCAGAAATGCTGGAAAAATTTATGGCCCAAAGAAATTAAAGATGCGTCGACGCAAACAGATGAAAATTCTCTTATTATCGATAATCTCGATATTTCCGTGGATACTGACGTCACTTTTAAATCGCTAACTGCAGACGATCTAGGCGTCACCAACTTATTGAATCTCTTGAAAAAAGTCGCCGGTCATGAAGAGGTAGACGCAGCAACCGTAATCAATTGGATTCAAAAAACAGAAAAACGTAAAGTATTATTTTCTTCTTCTTCTTTTTCTTTAAAATTGGCCACGAGCTATGCTCGTTATGCCATCGTCTGGTGAGTGTAAACGTTTTATCTTATGTCCATATTGTTTTATCCCATTTATATAAAAGAAGAAGAAGTCAATATCTCTGAGGATTCATCTTCAATGGCAGAGTTCGACTCTCCCGAAAATATTCCACCGTCAGTTGAGTGCGTTGCGGATCAAAATAATACGCAACAAGACGAAAACGCTTTACATTTCGTCTCGGAAACTTTTGCTGTTTTATATGAAAATCTTTAAACACCCTTATCTTTGTTTTTGGTTTATTTGAAATCTTGTCAACACACATATCCATCTTCTTAATGAATAAAAAAATTTTTAAATGAACTTGTAGATTTTGTGTTCACTCTATTTTGCCCGAATAATCTCTCCCAGGATGGTTTCTTAACCAGAGGTTCCGCGCACAAAATTCTCGAGCTCGGAGTTCGAGTCGGAGTGGGGGAAGCGCTCGAGTGAGAAACTGGGGAAAGTTTCTTATTGCCGGGCCTCTTATTGGGAGGTCGGACTGTATTTTCAATACCTGACAGTAGCATTATAGTTAGGTAGCAGATGGTAACGCTATATAGCGTTGTGATAAATATGTTAGTACGCGCCATATAGGCTTCAAATCTCAACTCGAATCCATTTCGAAGAAGCCACGCACGAAAGAACAGTGAATATGCCAAAAGATTCGATATATTCACTGAACTTTTGTACACGGATTCTTCCCAATAGATTCCAGTTGAGATTTCATTAAATGGCCATAATATATTTCCACATGTTTATTAGAAGTTGACGACTTTATTTCGCCATTTAGGTATTTGATATGTTTATTACCACTATATCTATTCTGCAATAAATACCAAATATCTTTGGGCATTTTTAATCACTTGTGAGCAAGATTACGACAAGGGCGTGAAGATGTATGAAAATAATTTGTATTGTGAGGCACACGTGTATAAGCACAACCAAAAGTAAGGTTAGAATTTTATTATTCGTCCATTAACTAATACTTCGGATACTACTAGTTCCGACGCTATTATTGATAATTTGTATATATAATATATAACCTACAATTTTTGAGTATTGTTTTTCAGACTGACCACGACGGCACAAATTTCACTCTCTTCATTACGAAAACTCTCTCTACCACGCCGGGGCACGGTACCAAGAGCAATTGCTACGAACCGCCGCGCTCATATAAACTTAGAATTGCATTAGCAGCAAATGTTATTTTACATTATTGTTGATGCAACGTAACCGATGTCATGTTATTTAGTGGGGCTCCGGGTACATTACAGTTACATTGCATTCGTTAGTTGGGAGATACTAACAAATGTTACATTACAATAACATTGCAGCAACGTTACCGACGTTAGGTTGCTTTGTGGGACTCATGTTATATAACTAGATGGTTATGTGTTTGCTGGGTAATCGCGGGTTAAGAGAAAATATTGATCCAAGAACAAACATCTGGAGAAATGTTTCTCTCAGTTAGTTTGATGGCACGATTGAGCTGACATTTTCAAATTTCAGTTTTTATTGCCTTGAATACGTATTTTTTTGTGCTTTTAGCACATGCTAACAATTTTTGGTTATTTTTGAAAGTTTTATAGCTAGTTTTACAATCTAAGTCTAGATTCAAGTAAATAAATAATAAATTTTTTATCCTACATGCGTCAAAATAACCCCATATCGAGCATGTCTTACGGGACAGAAGACTCACATATCTCCCTCGGTCGTGATATGTTATTCGACGCATGCGCAGACACGCGATTTGGTTACTTATCAAACCTAGGGAGCAAAAGTGCGCGTCATAGGCATGATATGAACGCATTACATGAAGCTGTCAGGGAGACAGGCGCGATTTTGATTCGGGTGAAGCTGCCCTCGCTTCGCTCGGTCAGCAAACTTCATCCGAATCAAAATCGCGTGCGTCACCCCAACAGCATCGTGTACTAATGCGTTCATATTATCATGCTTATGCGCACGTTTGCTTCTTAGGCTTCATACCTAACCAAATCGCTTGAAAGCGCATGCGACGACTACATATCACGGCCGAATGAGATATGTGAGTCTTCTCTCTCGTAAAACACGCTTGAAATCGGGTTAGTTTGATGCATGTATGAGAAAAAATATTGTATGTCGTTCGGGAGGGAGGCGCGATTTTGATTCGGGTGAAGCTGCCCTCGCTTCGCTCGCGCAGCAAACTTCACCCTCATCAAAATCGCTCACCTCTCTCCCTAACAGCATAATCTACTATTTTATTCAATATATGGACGATCTGTTCTTCTCTTCTCGCCACTTCACATTCATTGCCGAAAAAACTCTTTCAGTGAAAGCTGAAGTTGCGGGAACAGCGAGCAAATAGGAAATAATTTAACGGGATGTGATAGGCAGAGGTCGATGAGGTAGGGGGTGTTTTTACCAATTTTTTTTGTCTTACTCTGCATATCGCAACGAAGGCACAGAATGGATTTTCGCAGAGGCATTCGACGTATTATATGGTGAAGTATTGCCGTAGACGAATAAACGTATTGAAATCGAAAAATAGTTTGTTTTCGTAAATTACGATCTGTAAAATAGGGTAAAAAAATGGCCGCTCGGGGCTCGACTCTCATATGCTGACCTTATTATTCAAGTTCGCGCGGTATGCAGCACTGAAATCTATAGCTGCGTCAATTCTACGACCTCGCACAAAGCGAACGATCCGTTTATTTATGAATATTCCGTGAAAATGGAAGCGTGAGTTGTAATGCTGCATTTCGTCGACTCCAACCGAGTCAAAGCGGGTCCTGACAGTTAGCGCGAGGGAAGAAAGAGACAGAAGACTGTGGGGTGAACTTCATACCGGTCAACATTGAACACGTTCAGTGTATGTAACTGTCAAAAACCGCTTTGACTCGGGTGGAGTCAACGAAATGCAGCATTACAACTCACGCTTCCATTTTCACGGAATATTCATGAATAAACTGATCGTTCGCTTTGTGCGAGGTCGTAGAATTGACGCAGCTATATATTTCAGTGCTGGATACCGCGCGAACTTGAATAATAAGGTCAGCATATGAGAGTCGAGCCCCGAGCGGCCATTTTTTTACCCTATTTTACAGATCGTAATTTACGAAAACAATAGTAGTTTTCGTATCTAGGGCGTAAAGTTTAATTACGCCCGAGTTGCGAACAATATTTTTCGTCATAGTGGCGTAAAGCACAACGCATTTTTAGCCTTGTTTTGCAAGCGTCAAGTTCGACTCTACGCCCGGTGTATGTAAACAAAAACTATTTCTACGCGCGACGCTCAATGGGCGTCGCGAGTTAGGATAGTTTTTGTTTACATAAACCGGGCGTAAAGTCGAACTTTACGCCCGCAAAACAGGGCGTAAAGTGCGTACTTTACGCCTACTATGACGAAAACTATTTTTCGATTTCAATAAGTTTATTCGTCTACGGCAATACTTCACCATATAATACGTCGAATGCCTCTGCGAAAATCCATTCTGTGCCTTCGTTGCGATATGCAACAAAAATTGGTAAAAACACCCCCTACCTCATCGACCTCTGCCTATCACCCCCGTTAAGAATAAAGTAGGATACGTTATTATAAAGTATGGTTGGCAACCCTACGTCACACTTGCCTCATCAAGAATAGCGTCAATTTTTCCAGAAGTATCGTCAATAGGCACTACTGTAGTACTGTCACTAATATGGTAACTACTGCTTGAGTTATACTCTTTTGAACGTTTGACTAATTGTTTTATAACGATGGGTTTCAAATTAAGGTTAAAAAATAATAAATCGTCCTCTCGCATGCATTTTACAGTTTCTAAATCTATGCCATTCGCTATAAAAGAAGAGCCAAGGCAAACCATTAGAGGTTATGGGAATCAAGATTATTACTACTCGATATATCCATTAACCTAAAAATGAGAATGCATCTGTCGTACGACTTACCTTCTAGTTTTATTTCCAGAGCAACTTGCGATGAAAATCCTAGTCCTTTCAGGAAATCTTCCATTGCTGAACAGAAACTGCTGCCATGCAAACGAAAGCTAGATCACAACCACTGATATATATACTAACTGGATGGAGGAACGGCCCGCGAATCTGGTTCCGATTTGAACAGAGAAACGTCGCCATTTTTTCAGACAAAAAACAAAAAGTGCGGGGAATTCAATTATTCAATTCACATCGCTGTCAGAGCTTTTAATTCGCAGCAGTATGGAGGGTAGAGGTAAGGAGGACGAACTCCGTACTTCGAGTACGGAAAAGGTGCAGCTGAAATTTCATATCATAGTGGCGCTGGTTTTATCTGCTAGGGGCGCTCACATCGATAGTTCTATCATGCTTTCTGATGCTTTCAAAGTGATCAGTTGTTATTGCATGTGTATTTGTTTCCGTTCACGCGACGCGTTAAATGGTGGTTTTTACGAATTTGAACACGGACGCGGTTTTTTAAATATATTTTAATAAATTCGTAAAAATGCCCAGGTGTTGTGTTTCTGGTTGCGGCAGTGGTACTTTTTCTGAAGTGAGAAAAACTCGAGCTGATGGTGCTAGACAAAAATCTTATTTCAATCTACCCAAGGTAAATATTTTACAGTTCTCTCATTTGATTAACATCAATATATTTCATTTGCGTATAATATATTATAGTATATCAGTAATCGCGAGATCATCCAATTTATTATATATTTATTATATAGTGTCCGAGAATACTAAAAAAGTGGACAGAGACTCTGAAACTTGATGATCGAACTGTTAATACCAAAAGTAAAGTTTGCGAACTTCATTTTTATTCAAACGACATCATAAAGTTTGATGAAACCCTTTTGAAAGATGGAACAATCCATAAAATACCCCGAGAAAGGTATAAATTGAATAATGATACATTTCCATTGGCCTCGAACAGTACAGTATGTCATGTCGAAGCAATGGATACAGTGGATGTTCAAGACACGTTAGGATGTATTGATAATCAACGGGTCATTATATTTCTTCTGAAATACCCACGAAATAAATTATGGTACCAATGAGAATGTATCTTATTGTTTGAATCTGAGACCAATTCCGTTTTTTCAATGAATGTATTATTTTTCTTATATAACAGTATGATACTGAAAATTTAAACGAAGATGGAGTTTTTAAGGGATTTCCTACAATAGTACCAGATGAAATAATGGTAAATATACCATCATGCAGAGCAATAATTAAATACAGACATTTAATATAAATGATAATATTCTGAAATTCATTTTTAATTACAGCCTAAAATTTCGGGGGATGTTGCCTCTGCATCAACTGAAACGGTGATACAAAATTATAATTTAGTGCGACTGAAACAGGATTTAGTAGCCGATCATTTAAAACTGCCAACTGGATGGTCTTATATCTTTAAAGACGATTCCGTGACATTTGCCTACATTCATCCGATAAAGCTTGTGATTCATATTTTCTGCACCATACATCAAAATATGAATATACAGGTCGCTACGTCTGATCGACGAATTATCTCCGAAATTGATGTACCGCTTAGCTCAAGGGTTGATACACTTGATTATCTAAAAGAATTGGCGATGACAAAGTGCTGTGAAGGAACAGGCATTGAGAGCGGATTTTCTGACAACTGCCAAGGATTCATCTCCCCTCAACATGAATATAAAAGATCCAGGGGCTATCAGCGATGCATACCATGCCGCAAATTAAGGGGCATTATGTTGACGAAGAAACAACATTTGAAGAACTCTGAGACTCAAGTTATGCTGATAAAACGAAAATTAAAAGCAGCACAATGTCAAAACGGCCGTTTCGAAAAGAAGATTGCGAAACAAG
The DNA here is from genome assembly GCA_963992785.1 of Tenthredo livida. Lineage (NCBI taxonomy): Eukaryota > Metazoa > Arthropoda > Insecta > Hymenoptera > Tenthredinidae > Tenthredo > Tenthredo livida. The sequence continues at coordinate 18,798,533 of OZ023066.1, forward strand.
ATGTGGAAATTGAAAAAATGAGAATCGATTGTGCTAATAGGCAGGAAGATGCTGTTAGAGATGCTATCTCTAAACTACCTGAACAACAACAAAAGGCTGTTCGAAGCTGTTTAGCAGCTTCCAAAGTTCGTGGTCCCACAGGCAACCGATACTCTTTAGAATGGATTTACGAGATGCTCTTACTACGTATAAAAAGTCGAAAGGCTTATGAACATATTCGAAATCATAACATCTTGCCGTTGCCATGTATAGATACGCTCAACCGTTATTTATCAAACATGGATAGCGCATACGGCTTCAACAAGGTTACATTCGAATGTTTGCAAAAAAAGGCAAATGAGATGCCGGAAGCGGACCGTAGAGGTGTATTACTTATTGACGAGATGAAATTTTCTGAAGGTTTATCATTCGATAAAAAAGACATGATATTCAACGGGTTCACAGACTTGGGAAAATATTCTCCAAAAAATCAAGCACAGATGTTAGGCGATCACGCCCTGGTTTTAATGTTTCAACCGTTTAGAGGCTGATGGGTTCAAGCCATCGCATGTTTTCTGAGCAGCGGTTGTGCATCGGGGAATATCTTGCACAAAATTATACTGGAGTGTATAATTCTCCTTGAAAACAGCGGTTTTCGAGTCGATGTTGTCACAACAGATGGTGCACAGTGGAACAGAGGAATGTGGAAGCACTTTAATATTACAGAAGCTAATGTTAGTTGTGAACATCCTTCCGACGAGCATAGACGACTTTGGTTCAATTCTGACTTTTCCCATCTTTTAAAAAAATTTCGGAATTTCGTTGTTTCGCAAATTGAAATATGGGTAAGTACTAAAGAATTCCTGTCGTAAGTAATTTTGATACTACACGACCTCTGTGTAAACATTATTTTATTACTTTACATCGTTTACATTTAAAACGATTAGTTCATTTGATCATTTTGTAAATCATCTGAACCATATTTTATCAATAGTTTGCAGAATATAATCTCATTTCAACAGTTCATTCAGTTTTCAACAACCATTTATTGCCATGACCCATTCCCAATTATAATATTAAGTCGGCCTCGTATAACTTTATACGCACATATGGCTACTGTGAGTTACCTCAAGTCCTTCTTGAATTTTCGGTTCAATTGGATTATTTTAGACACCTGATGGAGTAATTAAATTGAAACATTGGGAATCCCTGCTTGTTATTGAAAAAGCAGACAATATGGGATTGAAAGTAGCATTCAAGTTGACTAAACACCATATCAAACCTGAAGGGTATCAGAAAATGAATGTCCCATTGGCAACTGAGGTAATCCGAACTCATTTTATAAATGTGTGTTTTTATAACAAACAAAAAAATAATACCTTTATATGACCTACGCTTGTTCATGTTCTCATGTATGAGTTCACAAAACCTTAGTCCGAAAAACGTGCGGCAATATTTGTGAAAAATATTGAATTATACTGTGTTTGATTTGACACGTAGTTGTTCTCGCCACGAGTAGCTACTGCTATGAATGTGTCTCGCGAGAGGCATGCAGACTTAGCTGATTGTGGACCTACAGTTAAATTCATAACAAGAATCAATCTTTTAAATACGGCTATGACATCTAGAACACCCTCGAATGCTCTCTATACCAATTCCAAAAATTACCAGGTTACGTCCCATATCCTCATATTTCCTCATACACCTACATAAATCCTCATAAATCCCTAACTAGAAATACCAGATTATTTATTTGTTCGGACTAATACTTAGTTTATATCATATATGTGACTAGTGTTTCTTATATTATATATAATAGGTAATAGAAGACTTTCTAAATTATTTACAAGAATGGGAAACTGAAGCAAAGTCAAAAGGGTATAAATTCATTCCAGCAAATACATTGACCGGCCTTAAAGTAACCCTAAAAGCAACGCTTGAAATCCTGAATTACTTGATCAGCAAGTGTTGTTACACATATTTAATGACAGCTAGACTTACGCAAGATGCCTTGGAGGTTCATATTATCGTAATTTATCTCGAATGTAAATATTCTATATAGGTAATTTGTATCATTCATTGTTTATGATTTACAGCGGTTTTTTGGACTAATGAGAAATTGTTGCGGGTCAAATGATCATCCTGACCCGAAAATGTTTGCTCAAGTGTATCGCCTGATCAGTGTTTATTCTCTGGTAAAACCACCAAAGGGTTCTAATATCAGCGGAACTGAAGTTTTGAGTTCATTGATGAACTGTGTCAAGGAAACTGAACATGACGAAAACAGAAAAAAAGACTGGAACAATAATTTAGATAAAATATTCAAAGAAAAAGACGCACAGGGCATAAAAGAAGAGTCTGCATCTGCATCAGTTGCATTAGAATCAGATCGCGATTATGATGTAGCTAGTACGACAGAGTATGCGCAAAGCTATTATGCCGGCTATATTGCCAGGCAAATGCGTCGGTTCAGTAAATGTGACGATTGTTTGTCGACGCTCCACTCTAATTCACCTCAAGAAAGAGACAAAGTTATAGAACTAATGACAGAAGGTTACTTGATATACCCCAGTGATGATTTATTCAATCTAACAACATTGCTAGAGAAAACTTTCCTACAAGTAGTCGGAATCCGTTGTATGAATTGCGACACGTTACTTCAAGTTCTTGATAAGGTTTCAAATTTGGAGAATATTCCATCGGTAGGATGCGAAATTCATAGTCAGACATTAACAAGACGGATTATTGAATATTATTTAATTGCACGGGCGCATTCATCTGCCAAACGTTTTAATCAAATTCATAACGAGAAAAGACTGAAAACACAAAAACAAAGAAAATTAGCAAAATTAGTGTAGGGTACGGTAGACTTTGTGAAGATGGACCATCAGCCAAGTTTCGCACATTTCTTAGAGTTTTTTCAGAATATTTTATCATCATTATTGATCACGAATCTTGTTACTCGATACAGCAAAAATAATTATAAAATATGTCGACGGCTGCGTGGAATAACCGGCTATCTCAGAGTCCGGTTGAAAAAGCGGCTATCTCAGAATCCGGTTGAAAAAGCGGCTATCTCAGAATCCATTCGAAAAAGCGGCCTGTGCCTATATGAATAATATAGGCAACAGTCGCTTTTTCGAATGGATTCTGAGATAGCCGCTTTTTCAACCGGATTCTGAGATAGCCGCTTTTTCAACCGGACTCTGAGATAGCCGGTTATTCCACGCAGCCGTCGATGTCATATAAACTTATTGAAGATTGTTGAAAAACATTTCGGACATTTTTTATTTGCAATATCTAGTTCTAGTGAATATTTAAAAAAACATTTAAATATTTGCATATTTTGTAAATGGGTGATTCTCCCGAAATACTCATTTTCCCGGTAACCGAGTTTATTTCCAATAATCGCTCTGATTTCTCAGATTTTCATACCAGAATATATTAGATCGTGATATTTTGAGATAGTGCCATAGGACATATTTTTTTTCGGTAAATCATGTTAATCGTTTTTTTGCCTCATTTGACGCCCAGACGTCATTCCTCTGGCCTGTAACCATCACATCTTCCCATATCGTAACGGTATAAAAAAGTACTCAGAATTAAAAAAACTGGAAATGATAAATATTTTTTCAAACTGAACCAGATTTATAATTATCTTCTGGAATCCAAAGAGAAGAAATGAGCACAAATATCTTACAATAAAAATCGAAATCTTGTAACCAGTTTTTCCGTCATTCCTCTGGGCCGTTGGTAATGAGTCGTTATTAGTGCAATAGGTTGCGGTAACTAACCGGGAGTTCGAGGGCAGTACCTCCTAGATCTAATTGACCGAGCTGACAGTTTTTCCAAGTTTCATTTCTCATGCTTGTGACTTTTTTCTTACGAAAAAGTGTGGCTTGAGTAGATGTCACAAGCTGGAGCGTCATTCCTCTGGCAAGTGCCAAAGATGTATTTTCAACTGAATCAAATCTTTGTGTATATTTTCAAGTGAAACTATTAAACACCAACCGCGATTCGAGGTCAAAAAAACCGCGCATGTTACATTACGAACAAGAAATCGTCAAAATCGTCATTCCTCTGGCATCATTCCTCTGGACGATTGAGATCCAGAGAAAAAGAAAAAGACATTTCATACATAGAATACGAGGATATATTAGCTATAAAGCTAATATTGTCATCTTCAACCACCATAAAAAATCAAAAAAATAAAAAAACTGAAAACCAAAATTAAAAAAAAAAATCAAAAATTAAAAAAAAAAAAAAAAATTTTTTTTTTTTTTCAAAGTACTGAGACAAACTAATAAAAAATGTTGTATCAAAAAGTGTGCGTCATTCCTCTGCCTTCATCATCACGCCTCTGGCACTACGATTTCTTCTATAAGTACGGAAAATCCCGCAAAATAGAAAAGCGAGTTTGTCCAAGTGGTAATTATGTTTTATTAATTCATACTAAAGGTCATCCATACTTTGGAAAGTAAAATGATGAGTTTAAAAAAATTTTTTTTTGTACCCTGAAAAATGAGTATCTCGGGAGGATTACCCAAATATAGCAGCTATGGATCCTTTACAACTTCCGTTCTGAATCCAAAATAATTGTATATACTTGCTATATTGTTTTTGTTTGGGATTACAATAATTTGGTTTCGTTTTAACATTTCTTCAGTTATCTAGTATACCTATTACTAACTATATTAATGCCGCTCTAACCCTACTTCTGCCTTACTTTCTGCCGTTGTTGTTATTCATTGATTTATATCTTGTACAAGTACGTGAGTAGATCACAATATTCTACATTGATAAAATATATACCTTGAGTTAATCGTTCATCAATTTCGTGTTTTAATTATTTCATATATACATTGTAACGTGGCAGATTTTACATCTGTCACTGACCGCGCCTCCACTCGCAAACGTGAGCGACCATGCCGCTGCCGTACCGCGAATTCTTCACCGAAGCGCAAGTCCAACCTTTGATTTTTAGAATTTTGTCTGCCTTAAGTTTTTTTTATTGTGAGACGCAGGAATCATCGCCAGGACATCGCGGGATTCACCTGCATCCGTCGATCGTCGCAGGATCATCTGGGGGATGTCCTGGAAGCCGCGGCATTAGTACCCGCACCTACGTCATTGGCCTTTGTCATTGTCATCTTCTGCAGCCTCGTCACCTGCCGGCCGGGAGAGGGCTGCACCTCCCAGCCTCATGAAGCCGCCAACACCTACCTCCCGGCCAGAATTTTGAAAATGTTCGCCGTTTAGGTGCGGCGAACATGCCGTGCGTGGAATGGCTTCCCCCACCCTTTTTGGATCGCCGATCGACGGACACTCCGTTGCCGACCAGCGAGCCGAGAACAACGTCGAGATATCTTACCTCACTGTTATCTTTATCTTTATCTTTTGGGGGTTTATCTAATTTTTTTTTCTTTATCTTTCCTTTGGGGTTTCTCTTTAGTTGCTTTCATTTTGGGGGTTTTTCTTAGTTTTTTATTCTGTAATTTAGTTTTTTTTTTTAATTTTGTGTGTGTGTGTTTTTTTTTTCCTCTGGAGCCACCTGGGCTGCGACCCAATTAAAGGTAGGCTCTTTTCTGCCAGACCTCGACCCTCCGTTCCCTAGCTGCCTTCTTGTGCTACCGGCCAAGGGTATTATTTCAAATTCCGCCAAGGACGGGTAGTCGTGGTCTATTTTTTTCTTTATAGGCTAATTTAGCATACTTAAGTCTATCTTCTATTCTATCTGGACTTGCGCTGCTCGGGGAAGAATCCCCGTGCCGTATCGTTCCCTAGCAAATTTCTTTGATTCTTTTCTTTTTGCGAGCGTTAATTTAAGGATAATTTAGCGTTACCTCGTATTTCTTTTTGTTGTATTTATTTCTTTCTTTTTTTTGCGGCCTAACCGCCTTATAACTTTGCGCGGCTGGAATTAGATTCCGCGGCTAATTTCTTTTGATTCCTTTTCTTTTATTTCTTAGTTTTCTAGCCTATCTAGTACATATTTTATTATTTTCTTTTTCTCCTGTACTTTGACTCGCTATATCCTGGCTGATTATATTTAATTTCATTGTATTAGGCCTAACCGGCCCTGCCGTCCTGTACTCTTTATTTATTATTTTTTTTGTATCGTTACCTCCTCACTTTGAATTATATTCATCGTTACCGTTTAACTGTACCGAGTAAGTGTGTTATTTCTACGCCCCCACGTTCCCCTCACCGTCTACTAGCCGAGCATATTTTGAATTTATCTACTTCGTAGTGTTTCTCTTTCTGGGTAGTATTTTGAATTTTGAATTTAACTGTTCCCTTCCCGTGTGGAAATCTCCCGGGTTGACCCTATCAGAAGCAGGTTTCTGGCCGGGTGCCAGCCGGGAAGCCCGGCTTTTAGCCGGATTCTGGCCGGGCGTTCTGGCCAGGACCCGACCAGAATCGTCACGCTCGGCTAGCCGAGACCCAGTCGGGACGCTTGGCGGGGATCCGGTCGGGTTGTCCGACCATGGCCCAAGGAGCTTTTTGTCAGGGCTATAGAATTTATTCGTTATGGTATAGCTTAGTGTGCGTTTGGAATTAATTAACACAATTCGAAATACTTGCATAATTTTATTTATTTATGTTTTTGGACCATAACTTTATTATTATTTATTTTTCATTCTTTTCACGAGTAAAATTATACATATTGTAATTTTTCGAGTGTTCCCAATAAACCATAACGTATAAAAATAGGACTAATGTCCGGCCGAAAAACGTATATTTCACGTATACGCGTTTTACAACGTTTAATATACGTTTTTCGGCCGGACATTAGTCCTATTTTTATACGTTATGGTTTATTGGGTTATTATTGTAACTTCATAATATTACAGATTTTTAAGTATGGTCAGAATCTAACTCCTCCGAACCAGACATCTCATTCCCTTTGTTACGCCTTCCATCCCAATCCTTTGCGTTCCCCAGCAGATTGCCCAAAAAACCTGCAAAGGATGACTCTGTGAGAGCCTTACCGCTTCGGTCACGGTGAGTTTCTAAAAGCACACCTGAAAAATATGAAAAATCTTGAGTTTGGGTACTATATCTTTTCGAACTATTCCTTTTTTTTTTAAGTATTTTCTTACCGAGCAAGCAATCACAGAAAATCGTTCCTGTCAATAGATGTTTGCCCGGCATCTTTTTTATAGCTGTATAGCACCTAGCTAAGTTACGTGCGAGGTATTTCCTCAGAATGTTGGTCGGAGTTTTGCTCGTCACGAAATCTCTGTCGAAGAGCTTGACTAAAGACTTCATCTTAAAAAGTAAAAATTATCAGATTTTATTAATGCTGATGTGCTACATTTGAGTATCCAGATTGTACCAAAGTAAAATAGGTAGATAATGATAGCTTACGAACGCTTCACGAAAGACTTCATTACTCATCAAGTTTGAGTTAAATTCATCGAACGCTTCGATATTTTGGAGTGGTAATTCCAATTTGTATTTGGCAATGAAGCTTTCGTGAATTCCATGTTCAACTTTGGCCCGTTGGCGTATTTCTTCTTCATTCCTCTGGTTTGCTCTGATCTCTTGAAGTTCTACTTTTATTGTTTGTAGATCATCCGCAATTTGTCGAAGAAGATCTGAATCTAGAATTAGAAATAATTAATATTCAAGATCTAAAACTCATATACAGTTCACATAATTACCGGAAAGGGACGTATGACTCCTGAACTTGGTCGGCTTCAATTTAGGGTCACCATGGTGATTATTACTTTTAACTTTCATTTTTGTGGATTTTAAGCTGGCGTCGCAATCTAAGAAAATTATGTAAATTATATTATATAGTATATTTTTTTTAATTTTTCACCAAGGTTTCACTGTATTGACAGCCAACTTACTAGATTTTGAGGTTTGTAGGCTCGTCTTGTCTGATGCAGTTGGCTTCCGTGGCTTTTTGTAGCTTTTGGTTAAAACCGAATTTCTGCTGTTATCTGATTGAGGTAATTCATATCTTCTAGATGATTGTGGACTGCATTCGCTTACTGAATCTACAGTATTATTATCGTCAGCGCGGATATCCTTTTCAGAATCGGTATAAACTTCATCGACAGATAAACGAGAGTTCACCCTCGGAGATTGATGATCCACACTTGCTGGAAAGTATTCCTCACCTCAATAAATGATTTATCACATGATTACACTTTTTCTTTTATATTTTTTTTTTTCATAGATCAATTATATGAGGTACTTGCTTAGATGTGAATTCTCATCGACTGAAGTAAATCTGTCTCTCCGATCAGTTGAAGGTTGACTGGTACTTGGCTCGTCGAAATTACCAATAATCTTTTTTCCTTTCTCTGAACTCTTGACGTTAACAATTCCATCCTGATCCCAGCTTGTTTTTTTTAAATTAAATTCAGTTCGATTCATCTTGTTCGCTCTCAACTGATTGCATTCAAGGCCGTTATTTTTTCTTTTTAAGCTCTTTGTCAGTGAATCATTCATATCATCATTGTCATTATTATTAGCTATGTCATCATCATCCGAGTTTAATTCCAAATCTTGTAAAGCTGCTTCAGTCTCTGCGCTAACCTTAAGGGGGGGGGGGGGATACCGGATGTGTTACCGACACCGCCTATATCTCCGAAACGGGGCTATCAATCGACTTGTCCTTGCGGCAGTCGATGTTTGACGAGTAATGGGTTCAAACTGGTACGTTTGATCGGATGAAATCGGATTTTTTTTTTTTTTTTCATCGAAAAGCGTGGTCGTGCCATTTATTTCGACTTATATCAAAGCCTACGGATCGAAAATGCAAAATCGGCTTCCTGAGCCCGATTCTGTATGGCATTCCGAACACAACCATCCAAAAACATCTTTGGTTTCGACAACGATGAAGAAACCACATCTAATCTACGTTTTTGTGCTAATTTTCGCGATTGTCAAGAGCCGTGAGCGAAAATGGCCGCTCACGGCTGTTGATATGATGTGGTGGTTCGCAGAACGCCCGTGAGATGTCGCCGCACGCCCATTTAAGCTTCTCCTTTTACCACCGCTGTTACGTTGGTACACCGTGTGAAAGGTAAAAGGAGAAGCTTAAATGGGCGTGCGGTGACATCTCACGGGCGTTCTGCGAACCACCACATCATATCAACAGCCGTGAGCGGCCATTTTCGCTCACGGCCCTTGACAATCGCGAAAATTAGCACAAAAACGTAGATTAGATGTGGTTTCTTCATCGTTGTCGAAACCAAAGATGTTTTTGGATGGTTGTGTTCGGAATGCCATACAGAATCGGGCTCAGGAAGCCGATTTTGCATTTTCGATCCGTAGGCTTTGATATAAGTCGAAATAAATGGCACGACCACGCTTTTCGATAAAAAAAAAACAAAAAGATCCGATTTCATCCGATCAAACGTACCAGTTCGAACCCATTACTCGTCAAACATCGACTGCCGCAAGGACAAGTCGATTGATAGCCCCGTTTCGGAGATACAGGCGGTGTCGGTAACACATCCAGTATCCCCCCCCCTTAAGTTTTTTTTGCTTTATTCGACGTACAATTTCAGTGGCCTTGTCTTCAGGAGCTTTGTCGGCATCGGTTGTAAAAGCAAATTCTTTGGCGTCTAATTCTTCCACTCGACTTTCGGCTTGCTCATAAGATTCTATGAGGAAATGAATAAATTGTTACCGTGCAAGGCGGATAATGAATACAGAAAAGTATACCAAAAGGATATTTCGCTGATTGGAAGGATTCAAATGAACTTACGAGCTCCACCTTTCAATTGTATATTATACTCTGGCCAGTCTGCGATGGGGTCACTCTTGGACCGGATTAGATGATGCAGCAGGTCACTTGTTTCGTCTATGTAAGGGGGCGGCATAAATTTGACCACCAATTTTCCTGTTTTCTTGCTCACACTGACCCATTTGGCTGGCACAAAGTCATACTGTTGCCTAGCAGTTTTTGGACCACGTTTATTGAATTGTATTACCAGGTAATCATATGTTTTTAGAGCCTTTTTCTCTCCACGGTCACAATCGCCATCAGCCATGATTAGCTCTAGCTTCGTACTATAATAAAGATGAAATTAAATAAAACTGGAACAAGCTCACGTGAAGCCATTCATATTCACTGAACATTAATTTGATCTCACCTTGATGAAAACTGTGGACTTTAAAACCGAATTGGAATAATTAACGACGCGACTGGCGTGTTTCGCAATGTTTGATAAACAAAAAAAAGGTGAGAAGTAAACAAAGATGTCCACCCAGTGCCACCCAACGCTCGCACCATTCAAATTCACGCGCGTGCATAATCTTCAAAGCACCAAACGAGTATTTTTATCTAGCCATAATATTATCTATATTTATTATTTAAATCACAAGAGCTACAAATCATTTTTATATTTTTTATTTTTATACATCAACAGATAGTGTTTTGCAGGGTGAGGAGAGTTAATGGAGCATTCCAACAGCAAAGCAGCGTTTTATATCGTTTCCCCCAACAATAGATAATTGAACTAACTTATTGCTAATTAAAATTACTGGTCGAGTTATGACAATATTCGAGGGTTTACTTTTTAGTTCCCACATCTCCAATTTTGTTGAATCACAAGGAAATTGATAAATTGGTTGATCCTTTTCCCAGATAACACCCCTAATCTGTAGTCCTCCTCTATTCTCAAGATTTCCGAAAAAAATTTGTACCTTCATAATGGTACCGTCGTTTAAGAGTAGTACGTTGTTTGGAGATGAGGCAGATATTATGTGTTCCGTGTATTTAATTTCTTTCACTCGATCGTGTCGGATTTTAGTGATTTCGACAAGCGGAGGTAACTGTGGTTTTTTTTTCCGCAGGGATGATTGCTCGTGCATTCTACGACACGATTGTGCCAGAGGCCGATAGGCAGTCCGGAGTTGATTATAAATTTTACCCAACCGATTTTCAAATGGGAAAGCCGAGATCACACTAAGGCTACATTTCATATTAAGTACATCATCTGCCATATGAATCAAATGGTGTGCATTCAGAACCTGTGATTTTGCTCCATAATAATCTTTCATGGCTATGAAGAAACTGATTAAGTATTGTTTGGCAGATCTGGCATATTTCAAACAAACTGTTTTCGAGCATAGAATCCTGCACGCAGCGTGAAACAGTAAAAAATGTTTGTACAATTCATCTCTTAGTAATCCTTCTACAATGATCGGCCCAGAATATAATAGGAAAAACCTGAACTCAGTAGCTTTCCACTTTCCGTAGTGCTTGATAGCTCTAGTTTTCCGCTGAAATTCGCGCGGAATTTGACACCTGATATATCCCAGACGATTAGAGAGTTCGGTTTTATTTCTAACACTCAATTTATAATTTAAATTGCCTGACATCCAATACTCTATCAGTTTTTTCATAATCCCTTGGCAACAGAGATGCATAAAATCCAACACGAAAAGAACAATCATATTTATCATCGGTAGTAACCGTGAAAATGGTGATGGTCCATGATGGTGTTCGGGCTGATCAAAATTTCTGAAGGATTCGTCGGTTCGTTCTTCAGAATCGGTGGAAGGGTATACAGTAGTGAAATCAATTTTTTTACCGTATATAGTGCATCTTTCACAGGCGCAAATGCCACCATGGCCCCAGAGTATCCTTAAGAAAAGCTTTAGCTGGCGTGGCAGCGATGATACATTTTAGAGTGATATGGAATAGTTTACCAGAAATTTCAATTCCAGATCTATGCAATTGGTTGAATTCATCAACGAAGGGATCTGAAAATTGTTGTAAATTGTTCGGCTTATTTTGGCCCTGAAATATTGCTATCTCAAACGGTTGATATATGTCCGGATCATAGTGCACCTTTCCCAGAAAGACCCAAAAGCTGTCGGTGCCAGATTTTGTTACGAGCATAGCATCTGCATGCACTTGTAACTCTATCACTCCATTTCGATGCAAGTTCTTGTTCACACAGTCCGCGAGTCCTTTTGCAAGGCCAAAGTAAACAAATGATCCTATTCCACCTTCAGAATCTTCCATTTTATGTATTTGATAATCAGCGTCATTAGTTCTCAGGAATGTTTTGGATGATTTCGGCAATAAGGGCAAAAGACGAGATCTTAAAATGCTCAACAGCTTATCGAGATGAATTTGAAGTATTTTACATTCAATTGCCCATTCTTTCAACTGCTTCGTTTCTAATTGATAGTCGTCATTATCTGAATTTTCTTCTTCATCTGACGAATCACTGGTTCCCGCAAACACACTGGAATCTTCTTCGGTAAATCCATCCGTTGAAGAATTTTGATGTACATTTTCTTCGAATATATCATTCTCAACGACATCAGTAATAGTAATTTGTACTGATAATTACTTATATTCCACCATATATGTTCCATTCATAAAGGAAATTCATTCGTCAAACGTGAACCACAAAGTGAAAGAAAAAAAAATTGTTGATTTTACCTTCTCTGATTAGATCACTCAAATTATCATCACTGTCCGCAGGGTCGTTTTCGCCAACAAGCTTATCTGCAGGATATCCAATCTCTGGAATATCTGCGAATATGTAATTTAATTAAGCGATCGGAAGTGAAACGAATTGACGTGACCTATCGGATGCTGTGGGCTGGTCCACATCTTAATACGCGTATAAATTCGAGTTCAAGTGGATTGAAATATGATGGGCTCATTGGATTTACACGCTTTTTAAGATGCGGACCAGCCTACAGCATCCGATAGCTCACGAAAAATTCCTTTTCCGCGCTTCCGATATCTACCTTCAGGGATATCGAATGGTCCAGCTTGAATTTCTGACTCAGATTCGTCTGAACTGACAGAACTCTCGTCACCAGCATTTCTTCTTCATCTTTTTCCGATTAATCTCGTTTTTTTGGAACGAATTCGGTTTTGTTCACGTACCAGGATTCTTTTGAGATCCATGGCAACTAACATGGCCCATTGGGCGTCGCGCGTAGAAATCGTTTTTGTTTACATACACCGGGCGTAGAGTCGAACTTGACGCTTGCAAAACAAGGCTAAAAATGCGTTGTGCTTTACGCCACTATGACGAAAAATATTGTTCGCAACTCGGGCGTAATTAAACTTTACGCCCTAGATACGAAAACTACTATTGTTTTCGTAAATTACGATCTGTAAAATAGGGTAAAAAAATGGCCGCTCGGGGCTCGACTCTCATATGCTGACCTTATTATTCAAGTTCGCGCGGTATCCAGCACTGAAATATATAGCTGCGTCAATTCTACGACCTCGCACAAAGCGAACGATCAGTTTATTCATGAATATTCCGTGAAAATGGAAGCGTGAGTTGTAATGCTGCATTTCGTTGACTCCACCCGAGTCAAAGCGGTTTTTGACAGTTACATACACTGAACGTGTTCAATGTTGACCGGTATGAAGTTCACCCCACAGTCTTCTGTCTCTTTCTTCCCTCGCGCTAACTGTCAGGACCCGCTTTGACTCGGTTGGAGTCGACGAAATGCAGCATTACAACTCACGCTTCCATTTTCACGGAATATTCATAAATAAACGGATCGTTCGCTTTGTGCGAGGTCGTAGAATTGACGCAGCTATAGATTTCAGTGCTGCATACCGCGCGAACTTGAATAATAAGGTCAGCATATGAGAGTCGAGCCCCGAGCGGCCATTTTTTTACCCTATTTTACAGATCGTAATTTACGAAAACAAACTATTTTTCGATTTCAATACGTTTATTCGTCTACGGCAATACTTCACCATATAATACGTCGAATGCCTCTGCGAAAATCCATTCTGTGCCTTCGTTGCGATATGCAGAGTAAGACAAAAAAAATTGGTAAAAACACCCCCTACCTCATCGACCTCTGCCTATCACATCCCGTTAAATTATTTCCTATTTGCTCGCTGTTCCCGCAACTTCAGCTTTCACTGAAAGAGTTTTTTCGGCAATGAATGTGAAGTGGCGAGAAGAGAAGAACAGATCGTCCATATATTGAATAAAATAGTAGATTATGCTGTTAGGGAGAGAGGTGAGCGATTTTGATGAGGGTGAAGTTTGCTGCGCGAGCGAAGCGAGGGCAGCTTCACCCGAATCAAAATCGCGCCTCCCTCCCGAACGACATACAATATTTTTTCTCATACATGCATCAAACTAACCCGATTTCAAGCGTGTTTTACGAGAGAGAAGACTCACATATCTCATTCGGCCGTGATATGTAGTCGTCGCATGCGCTTTCAAGCGATTTGGTTAGGTATGAAGCCTAAGAAGCAAACGTGCGCATAAGCATGATAATATGAACGCATTAGTACACGATGCTGTTGGGGTGACGCACGCGATTTTGATTCGGATGAAGTTTGCTGACCGAGCGAAGCGAGGGCAGCTTCACCCGAATCAAAATCGCGCCTGTCTCCCTGACAGCTTCATGTAATGCGTTCATATCATGCCTATGACGCGCACTTTTGCTCCCTAGGTTTGATAAGTAACCAAATCGCGTGTCTGCGCATGCGTCGAATAACATATCACGACCGAGGGAGATATGTGAGTCTTCTGTCCCGTAAGACATGCTCGATATGGGGTTATTTTGACGCATGTAGGATAAAAAATTTATTATTTATTTACTTGAATCTAGACTTAGATTGTAAAACTAGCTATAAAACTTTCAAAAATAACCAAAAATTGTTAGCATGTGCTAAAAGCACAAAAAAATACGTATTCAAGGCAATAAAAACTGAAATTTGAAAATGTCAGCTCAATCGTGCCATCAAACTAACTGAGAGAAACATTTCTCCAGATGTTTGTTCTTGGATCAATATTTTCTCTTAACCCGCGATTACCCAGCAAACACATAACCATCTAGTTATATAACATGAGTCCCACAAAGCAACCTAACGTCGGTAACGTTGCTGCAATGTTATTGTAATGTAACATTTGTTAGTATCTCCCAACTAACGAATGCAATGTAACTGTAATGTACCCGGAGCCCCACTAAATAACATGACATCGGTTACGTTGCATCAACAATAATGTAAAATAACATTTGCTGCTAATGCAATTCTAAGTTTATATGAGCGCGGCGGTTCGTAGCAATTGCTCTTGGTACCGTGCCCCGGCGTGGTAGAGAGAGTTTTCGTAATGAAGAGAGTGAAATTTGTGCCGTCGTGGTCAGTCTGAAAAACAATACTCAAAAATTGTAGGTTATATATTATATATACAAATTATCAATAATAGCGTCGGAACTAGTAGTATCCGAAGTATTAGTTAATGGACGAATAATAAAATTCTAACCTTACTTTTGGTTGTGCTTATACACGTGTGCCTCACAATACAAATTATTTTCATACATCTTCACGCCCTTGTCGTAATCTTGCTCACAAGTGATTAAAAATGCCCAAAGATATTTGGTATTTATTGCAGAATAGATATAGTGGTAATAAACATATCAAATACCTAAATGGCGAAATAAAGTCGTCAACTTCTAATAAACATGTGGAAATATATTATGGCCATTTAATGAAATCTCAACTGGAATCTATTGGGAAGAATCCGTGTACAAAAGTTCAGTGAATATATCGAATCTTTTGGCATATTCACTGTTCTTTCGTGCGTGGCTTCTTCGAAATGGATTCGAGTTGAGATTTGAAGCCTATATGGCGCGTACTAACATATTTATCACAACGCTATATAGCGTTACCATCTGCTACCTAACTATAATGCTACTGTCAGGTATTGAAAATACAGTCCGACCTCCCAATAAGAGGCCCGGCAATAAGAAACTTTCCCCAGTTTCTCACTCGAGCGCTTCCCCCACTCCGACTCGAACTCCGAGCTCGAGAATTTTGTGCGCGGAACCTCTGGTTAAGAAACCATCCTGGGAGAGATTATTCGGGCAAAATAGAGTGAACACAAAATCTACAAGTTCATTTAAAAATTTTTTTATTCATTAAGAAGATGGATATGTGTGTTGACAAGATTTCAAATAAACCAAAAACAAAGATAAGGGTGTTTAAAGATTTTCATATAAAACAGCAAAAGTTTCCGAGACGAAATGTAAAGCGTTTTCGTCTTGTTGCGTATTATTTTGATCCGCAACGCACTCAACTGACGGTGGAATATTTTCGGGAGAGTCGAACTCTGCCATTGAAGATGAATCCTCAGAGATATTGACTTCTTCTTCTTTTATATAAATGGGATAAAACAATATGGACATAAGATAAAACGTTTACACTCACCAGACGATGGCATAACGAGCATAGCTCGTGGCCAATTTTAAAGAAAAAGAAGAAGAAGAAAATAATACTTTACGTTTTTCTGTTTTTTGAATCCAATTGATTACGGTTGCTGCGTCTACCTCTTCATGACCGGCGACTTTTTTCAAGAGATTCAATAAGTTGGTGACGCCTAGATCGTCTGCAGTTAGCGATTTAAAAGTGACGTCAGTATCCACGGAAATATCGAGATTATCGATAATAAGAGAATTTTCATCTGTTTGCGTCGACGCATCTTTAATTTCTTTGGGCCATAAATTTTTCCAGCATTTCTGGATCGTCGTGGGTTTGACTTTTTTCCATGCGTCAGCAACCCACAGAATCACTTTGTGCACGTCAATTGTCTTCAAAACCTCGATCAGCGTCACGTTTTTATTTTGACCCTCAATGATTGAATTTACGAGGTTGATCTCGTAGTTTAATTTGACGGTTTGAATGATGCCTTGATCCATAGGCTGGATGAGAGAGGTGACATTTGGCGGAAAAAAGTTTATTTCTACACGGCGTGCGCAAAGTTCGATTTTGCGCACGCTTCGCGTGCACCAAATTCAACTTAACGCGCGCTGTGTTGAAAAATAGAGTTCGATACACATGCGAAAGATGATTCTCGACTCGTGTGATTGTCACCCTCGCTTCGCTCGGGCGATAAACTTCACACTCGTCCGAGAATCAACACTTTTCAACTAGTATCGAAAAGTACTATTTCGATGTCGTTAATTTTTACGTATCGATGAGATCGACAATTGTCGACGAGAAGTACTGCCGTCTTTGGCAAGTTCTTAGAGTTGAGAAAAATTTCAACTTTTGGAACAAAAACATCTTTGAACCATTCTTCAAAAATGTCTTTATTCATCCACGCGTTTGTCTGACTGCGGTACCATACAGGCAATTCATTCTTGTTCACGTTTCTGAGACAGCGTGGATTTTTTGATTTCCCGATCAATATTAGAGGCAAGATGAAAGAGCCATCGGCATTACAACATGTGGCTATACACTGAGAGAATTTTATGGTAAATGCTACCATCGAATTATCGTAAAAACGCACTAACCGATTTCAATGATAGCGGACACTATTCACATGATTAAATGTACAATATGTATAAGAAACTTCACCATTCTTATGATAATCTTTATCATCTCTCATGTTAATATGAGATTGTAAAATTTATTATCAAAATAATAACCTTTAAAAACTTTATTTTTAATCCTACGATCAATGATGGTAATCATTACCATCATATATGATCATATATAAGCTATAGCTTCTTTTTGTTTTCTTTTTTCTCAACGTTCAGCGCTGCAGTTTCAAGCCTGTACGTTTGAATAATTTCTCGCGCCCCGATGATAACCGTTACCATCCAGATAAAAAAGCGTACAATCGCTTCATTGTAGAAATTGCTATCAAATGATAGTAGTAGCTATAACCAATAAATGATTATATTCATTCAATTCAAGGTAAGTACTATTCATTCAAGGCAAGGTAGTGGTACTTGGCGGGCCTATTGTAGACAAGTAAGAGGAATCAGCAATCGAACTGTGTCAATAATCCTACAGTGCTATGAAATATTGGCCCGCCAAGTACCACGTACTCCAAATTTTAATTTTTTTCGGATTAATTTCGGCTTTTTTTTTTACGAGTTGGTATATATTATACAAAAGACATGTACTTGGCAATTGTATCTGATTTCAATCCTTTTGTAAGTAGACATTTTTATAGTACCACTTTTATCAAAGGGGAATTTTGGTTAGTAGATTTTTTTGAGGGTAGTGGTCACATTATTGTACTTGGCGAAAGGTTTTTGCACCAGAGGTGCTTTTGGGGTTGATATCACCACTTTTTGTACAATTTTGCTTGACCACCTGAAAATTGTGCTTGCTCGCTACGCTCGCTCGTTTGGGTATTCCTACACTGAGAGAAAAAATTCGTCGAAACAAAAAAACCGTGTTTAGCCCAACAAAACGCGGCGGTTACGGGTGGCGAAATGAATATTATGTAAATGTAACAAAATATTAGTTGCTTGAACTAAATAGAAACTTGTTCAATTGAACGAATGCATAGTTAATTGAAAAAATGATAAATTCGTGTGAAAATAAGATTTAGTCTACTGACGTGTACCATTTTGTTGATGTGAAAAAATTCTTTTCAGTCAAAATGTGGCCTTTTTGAACTGAATAAACTTTTGAACAGAGCACAGTGCTGTTCTGTCTGTTTGACTGAATATCTTTCAATGTAACTAAATATTTTTCTTGGAACCGCCACTGATCAGTCCGGTAAACTTCATAAGCATTACATATAAATAGTGAGAAAAAAAAGGAATTTGACGTACATGTGAATATTTGTTGTCACATTTCATAACTATTGACGTGTAGATCGACAAACATCTCCGGTTCGATAAGAAAAACGCCACCTAAATTTTTTGCCTCGACCGGGATTTGAACCCACGTCCGCTCGCATTCGCTATGTTACTAACCGCACGCTCTACCTACTACGCCAAACTACCCTATGGTAACTGGTCCCATATTTTACTATTTATCGAAACTTATGGTCAAGGTGTTGAATCGAGAGCTAATGGACATTTCAATCTCATCGATCAGCATCATGATTGATCAGTGTCAAGGCGAGATCACGCCTGGAAAATGTTGTAAAAAATATGAGCGCAACGCGTATAGATTGATGCGATATTGCTAATTAAGTGACTTTATATGAAACATATGCAATAATAAAACTCTGTGACATAAATTTCACTTGTATTGAAAATAAAAAAAGCGATCCATAAAATCCGTTCCAAACGCACAATCGGTTTGGCCGAACGATTCAATTTATTCGACACAATCATCACTAGTTTCAAACTAAAGTAACATTCAGTCAAATCAACCTAGCGCATTTGACAGAGTTGACAGAGTTATAAGTTTGAATTGAATAAACACGGATGACTTGATTCTATCAAACCACTTGTTTTATCGAACGATGAATATCGATTGTCCCAAGCATTCCGAATTCGGTTGATCCAATCACTATATTTATTCAAGACAACAAAGTATGTGGTTAATCCGAATACATGCATCTAAACACATTGCCTCTCTACTTCAACCGAATGGTTTTAATCGAAACAACTAATATATTGTAACGTAACAGGCAGATAGGCCTGACCGTTAGCATTCAAACATCAACCGTTGCGAACATTCGATGATAGTCTAGAACGTTCGACACAACAGTATGAGTTTGGGTGACGTCACGACTTGTATATAAGTCGAGGCGGCACTCAGCTCAGCAGCAATCTAAGGCGAAGCGCCAGGTTGGCTCACCGTAATATTCAAACATATTCTTTCATTCTTCTCTTTACAGACACCATAGGCAAAGCGCCTGGTGATCTGCCTAGCCTTTACTATTAGTCGTTTAGAAAACACAGAAAATTCAGAATTCTCAAATTTAAACTCTTATTTTTGCTACATTACTACAAACTCATCAAATTCATTGTTATCCGAAGATTTATATAAAAATTCTTGCAAAAAGTCGTGAGATGACATATCTCACGTACTAGGTAATCATAACCTCAATTTAGTTAATAAGCAACGTTGTAAATATAATTTAGATTGGTTGCAACCGTTATTTGGTATTAATTTAATTAATAAATGTTTTCTTATGCTTAATATAATTGCTAAGATTTAATGCTGGTTCCCTTCTCCGCCATTTCACGGTCCTATTAAATTCATTTAGCTAGGAATACGGCTGCGAACGCCTTTCGTTCAAGGTCCGTGGATAGACGGGATACGGCTGCGTGCACTAAGTGCACAAGGTCCGGTGCTAGGGATAGAATACGGCTGCGTGTACTTCGTGCACAAAGTCCGTGAACCAGGGGAGACGGCTGCGAACGCACGGCGTTCAAAGTCCGTAATTAGATAGAATTTAGATAGAGAGGTCCCGAAATTCTTTACGAGCAAAAGACTCACGATAACTGACAGTTCCGCGAGTAGCGAAACTGCCATAAAGTTACAATATAGTTGTTTGGATTAAAAACATAGTCAAATTAACTATATGTTCCGAATAACTCATTCGTTTGATTCAAATGGCCAAGATTTGTTATGGTAATTACGGCTTATTTATTCATACAAAATGATGGTTGAAGCAACTTTTTCTTAACCAACAGAATCAGTATGTTTGATTCAACGATTTTTTTCTCTCAGTGTATATCCTCGCTCGCTTGTCAACGTTCTGCCAATTCTGTCTATGAGTAGCTCAATGCACGTACGCTATACATTTCATACCATCTAAGACCCTTGATAAGCAGTAATGTTGAATGTAGCAGTATAATATAAATACTTTTTCTCAAATTTTACTTGAGTATCTCATATATACCTATATATATCATATATAATATTTTTTTTGATTGAACTTGGCGCGAGACTCTACCAAGTCTCTTGATAATTGTGCTCGCTCGCTACACTTGCTCGATCGGATTTTCCTATGTCTCAGCTTGCTAGGCTCGCTTAGTTGTCAGCATTCTGCCAATTATTTTGATGAGTATCTTAATGCACATATGGTGATGCATTTCATACTATCTGAATCCCTTGATGAGCAGTAATGTTAAATCTGATAGTGGAATATAATTCCTTTTTGTAAAATTTGGCTTGTCTATACCTAATAATTGTGCTCGCTCGTACGCTCGCTCGATTGGGTTTTCCTATATCCTAGCTCGCTAGGCTCGCTTCGTTGTCAGCATTCTGCCAATTGTTTCCATGAGTACCTCAATCCATGTACGCCGATGCATTTTATATCATCTGAATCCGTTGATAAGCCGTAATGTTAAATGTGGTAGTATAATATACAACTGTTGAAAGCACAAAGGCCTGAAATAATGACACACGCTATCATTCGTTGCTTTCCAAGCTCTGTAAAGATATGTTCTTGTGTGCATGTATTAAATATATATTTCGCCCATTGAATACACGAAAATATTTGTAAACGAATAATAATATATTGAAGACCTGCCACGTTGAATGAAATCTTTGTCACCTATCAATTTATGTTGTGGACTAAACTTTATGCGATTCAATAACCGTATACCTATAACCCAACCTCAAAATCGCACACTCCGTCATTTCATGAGAGATTGTTATAATTTCGCCCTTCACTCTAAATGTGAATTTTATCATAATAAGTAAGTATAAGAAGCATAGAAGAGAATGAAATTTGCAAAGTGTTCAGATGTACGAATATGAACAGAACTGACAGCTCTGTCTCGTAAGCCCATCCGTCCGTATACTCCGTGGTCTAAGATGGGCAATCGATTCGCGATCATACGTCATCAGCGTCGACAAGAGCTTCATCTGACAACTGATATTGAGTACTTATATCTCAGCTGTCTAGTGGTCGCCACTCTTTCCTAATTTTCATCCGCATAGATTTAGTGTACTGTGAGATCTGGCTGAACGCGGTGAAGACGACGAAAAATTTCGACCGAAACGTGTACTCAAAAACTTAAAATAATCATATGTGAGCTCTCCGTACACTGATTCAATCGAAGTTGGACTCGAATGAAAGCTCTTCCTGCCCACAAACTGAGATAAATATTCCAATCCCATGGATTTCGCGAGGTACAAGATATGAGGGAAATACTGTGTCCCCACCACGCCGCCCAGCTCCCGTACGGGTATAGAAACTCGTCGAGTCCCGCGCGGCGTACATACCTATATATATCATATATGATAATGTTTTTTTTTATTGTACTTGGCGCGAGACTCTACCGAGTCTCTTGATTTGGCGAAAAATGTTTGAAAAAAAAATGTGTTATGGTTCCAAGGAATAAAAGGGTTTTCCGGAAACATGGCTGAGGAACTTTCGTCGCAATTTTGACTAGGATTAACCCCTCAAGAGATTTGTGACGAATTCTCAATCACCCTGTATTGGTACCACACTAAGAAAGAAAATAATTGGCTTGACTAAATATTTTTGTCTATACCTGCAAAGAAATGTTTAATTGATTCATCTCAATATCATTTGCGGTACAAATAAATGTCACCCAAAATCGCAACCAACTTTGAGTAGTAGGTAGGGGAGACCGGTGTCAATTGTAACAATTTTTACAAACAAATTTTTTTTTCGCTCAATATCGATATTTTGAAACTAATTTTTTTAACCTAAGTTCCCTCACACTCAACTCTTACTAGTTTAATTTTATTGGTTCAAAATTCTCGTTAGTATAATTAGGAAAAATCAATAACGGACGTTGCTACACGTGTTACAATTGACACCAGTGAGGTGTCAATTGTAACGCAGGGTCATTGCGATATAACCGTAGGGAAAATGTTTTTTTTTTTTTTTTTATTACTCTTTTATTTTGTTGATAAAATAGGAAAATTTGTAAAAAATTAACATTATCGTAAAGGGGGTATACTTATTTTTTTATGATTTAATAAAACACGAAAATTCAATAACAAATTAAACAAATAATCTTCTGAACTGCAGTTAGCGCATATGAAGGATGCACTGCGGTCAGTGCAACCAATATGCGCCCATTTTTTGCACCTAGTGCATTGAAGCCATTCGTTGTTGCTTCTTGAATTGACGTGTTACAATTGACACCAGCGACGATTTTATGTAGAAAAATGAAAATTCTACACTAAAACTCGTGACTTCCAAATCCTAATAGGGGAGACCGGGTACAAAAGTAACAGCGGGTCGAAAGTAACAAAGCTTCCTACAACGCACACAATCAAATCTAGAAGTTGTGTTTTATACAGTAGTAAGCGTGTTCGATACTGATACAGTTTGAGCCATTGATTGTGCCCGTGCGTGAAATTTGCACGTTTTATTGGAGATTTTGTGTTTTTTGCCGCCTCAAGTAAGTTTTTCGATTCTTGATATTCTTATGAAAACCTGTAGTAAATATGTCAATACTACAATGAATTTTTGCCAGATTATTCTTGAAAAGTCGCTTTATTAGTAGCGGTGTAGAAGTTCTATGTTCTGTTTGTTTTTTGGAAGTTATAATTTTATTATTCTGGAAAATGAGGTTGGGGACGAAAGTAACACAACACCACGGGGTTATGTTAACCAGGCATTAGGTACCTATTGTAATTTTTTCATTGATTTTTAGAATGCCTCGGAGTTACTTACAATCAAAATATTCTTGTGTTTTTGTTATTAACTTGTTATTTCAATAATAGTGAAGAAAATGAATATTTGAGTTTTATTCTTTCATAAATATTCAATGATTAGTTGATTTACTATAAATGGAGTTTATCTGATGATATCATAATATTTTTTACTTCATTATAATCAATTCTGTGGAATTCTGTAAGATTAAGTGAAGTATCCGTACTGATTTGTTCAAAAAATCCCGATGCTACTTTCGTCCCCATAGTGTGTTACTTTCGCCCTGACGCTCAGGACGATAGTAACAATCGACACTTTTTTTTTGCAGCCTTGTAATTGTTAGAAGCCAAGATATATTAAATAAAACTATGATGTACATTTGTAGAGTAAAGACGAAAGTTTCAGAGGGCTATATTCATTTTATCGAAAATATCACTGATAGCTAGAAATCAGAGTTTAAAAAAAAGTGTTACTTTTGTACCCGGTCTCCCCTACACAACAATTGAAGTCAAAGCATCGTAGTTTAATATACACTAAGTCAATTATAAAAACCATCCATGGTTTACTACGTTAAGCGAAAACATAATGAAACTAACAGATTTACTTACGGGTGCAAAAAACCGATAAATGGACACAGCACAGAAAATATGTCCGAAAATTTCGCGAAATGTTGTTCAACAAAAGCCCGCCGAATGTTGCTATACAGACATCTAAACAGATTAGAGATTATCCGCAAGATGGCGGCGTAATGTCCACTGTTACAATTGACACCCTGTTACAATTGACACCGGTCTCCCCTACCGCGAATCATATTGATATGGTTGAAATAATTCGTCAAATTCGATTTCAACTACAAACCATGGTCACAAAACTACATATACATATTGATATGAATCAATTACAGTGAACTCTCGATAAGTCGCCGCCTGACGGACAGTAAAGCGGGGAAGTGGCGAGTTAGCGAGAGTCCCCACTCCGGTGCTGCGCCACCCTTCGCCACGCGCACATCAAGCCGCACGGATCCAGTTTAGTAGCGGTGGTGGGGCGCAGTCTGTTGTGGTGGGGGACAGTTAGTTGTGCTGGTGTGTGTCTGTGTGAAAATTCACCCGCCGCTGCGGCGACTTACCGATCGGCGAGTTATGGAGAGTCTACTGTAAATATCTATTTGCGACTAGATGTAGACAAAAGTATTTAGTCGAGTCAATTATATTTTTTTTCAGTGTGATACTAATACGAGATACTACAATATTAATAGAAGAAATACCTCGTGCAATGAGACTAAGTCATCCGACTAAGGTTTAGAAGCTCTCGACGCATCAGGAGTAAAGCTTTACATGAAAATGTTTAAAAATTCGAAAAAAAATACTAGATTATTCGGTAGCGACCTCTAAATATTTTTCGATTGGATTTACACGGAGAAAAAAATATCGCTCTCAGAGCTATACTGTATCGCTACAGTAACTATACGCAGTTGACTATCTATTAGATCGTTACTGTAGCTATCTGGTAGATAGCTCTGAGAGCGATACGTTAGATAGCTAAAATAGCTATACGGGATGTACATACGTCGTTGGAAGAGCCATATGCTGCGCTGTCGTGTTGCGCGTTGACATATTTTATAACCTCAAAAATTTGAAGATACATTTATTTTGTCGATCATTATTGTTTAAATGACCAACATTACATAAAATACTATGTATGTATTTGAATTTGAGTCTTTTAAAAGGTAGATTTTCATAGAAATAATTAATCAGATATAGTTAAATAAAGGCCGTTGAAAAATGTGGTATAGCAATTCCAGCTATCTAACAGATAGCTGGAATAGCGATACTGTGTTGTTACCATAAGAAAACGTATCGCTACAGTAGCGATCTACGAAGAGCTATCTATTAGATAGCTCTGAGAGCGATATTTTTTTCTCCGTGTACGTTTTACACAGATTTTTTCTACGTGATTTGGAACAATATCCATGGGTGTCTCGCCAAATCCGAAAAAAAAGTTCTAAAGTGGACCACCCTAGGGTGGCCTTTTTCACTCCCGTGTGAGGTATACTATTAATAGGTGAAGTATACTCTTCTTCACCACCCCCTGGCATCGGAAAGTACGACCTCCCGCTCACGCGAGGGGCCGAAAGTCGTACTTTCCGTGCAGGTGTGGTGAAAAATGTTTTTCATAATACGTGCATGAAATGGGCCTTCTTTTATGCTTGTCAGGCGTGAGGAAAATCACAAAAGTACTTTGCCGCCCACATAAATATGGGGTATTCCAAAATATTTTTAACGGTCATTTACCCCGACCCCCATCGATTTCCGAATAAATTATTCTCAGGGTAACCCTAGACCCAGGTATGATTGCTGAATTATTTTAGAATTTTGCGATTTTTTTTTTAGAAGTTACGATTTTTTGAAAATCGCACTTTTCGGCAACAGCTCGTTTTTCATCCAATTCTAGTTGGCAACCAAGGTATCCCACGGAAAAGTGACTGGTGCACAACTGTCCAGTTTTTTGACGTACTTCGAAATGGAAATATTTGTAGATTTTTTCAGACACCGGAAGTGCCGAAATTCTCGTTTCAAAAATCAAAATCTCGGATGGCAAAAAGTCGCCGTAATCGATCTTTTTGAAATTTGTAGACAAAATTCGAAATCGAAAGACGGAATTTTTAAGACCAGGCCGGAGTTGGGCCTACATCGTGTTTAGGAGGTATGGCTATTTTAATCACGCGAAAATTCATATTCCGACGTTATTTTTGTTATTATTATTATTATTATTAAAATTATTAAAATTAATATTATCATTATCAATTATTGATGATAATGATAATAATAATAATAATAATAATAACAAAAATAATAATTTTGATAATTTTAATAATAATCATAATAATAATAACAAAAATAACGCCGGAATATGAATTTCCGCGTGATTGAAATAGCCATACCTCCTAAACCCGATGTAGGCCCAACTTCGGCCTGGTCTTAAAAATTCCGTCTTTCGATGTCGAATTTTGTCTACAAATTTCAAAAAGATCGATTACGGCGACTTTTTGCAATCCGAGATTTTGATTTTTGAAACGAGAATTTCGGCACTTCCGGTGTCTGAAAAAATCTACAAATATTTCCATTTCGAAGTACGTCAAAAAACTGGACAGTTGTGCACCAGTCACTTTTCCGTGGGATACCTTGGTTGCCAACTAGAATTGGATGAAAAACGAGCTGTTGCCGAAAAGTGCGATTTTCAAAAAATCGTAACTTCTAAAAAAAAAATCGCAAAATTCTAAAATAATTCAGCAATCATACCTGGGTCTAGGGTTACCCTGAGAATAATTTATTCGGAAATCGATGGGGGTCGGGGTAAATGACCGTTAAAAATATTTTGGAATACCCCATATATATATTATGGTGGTTCATTTTTTTCTTTTTTCTATTTTTTCATGGGCACTTGAAGAAAGTTATGAGGAATCCTAAAAATAAACATCTGTGTAAAAACTTGACAACATTGGAAAATATTTAGAGGTCGGGGACAGTTCAGAGTTGCGAATCTTTAAAGCTCCGAACGGTAAAAATTCCGAATTTATTCGAAACGATTTCGAAATTTCCAGAAAGATTAGGGTTTAGAATATGAAATTTCTCAATGGTCTACATGCAGATAGCTCAAGGCTCCGACAGTCCGATGTTCCGAAAGTAAAAAATTCCGAAAGTTTAAAATTCCGAAAGATCGAACGTGTTTTTAACGTGTCGATTAAGCGACGCGCGACGACTTGATGTTCAATAGTTCCGAAGTTTTGGTCTTTCGGATATTGAGCTTTCGGAGTCTTGACCTTTCGGAATTTTGAACCTTCGGTGTGCTGCGATTCGGAATTTTTTAAATCGGTTACATAGACTTTCGGTGAAATACCCTTTCTGAAAACTGTGAGTTCGTTGTGTTACGTCGCAACTCCGTTTCCCCAACATCCACCCGATCCGTCACTTCCTTTCGCCTAATCATCAAATTACCTGATCCTCGCTTTCCGCCAGAATCACGCGAGTTGCACACGGACACCGGATGTGCAACTCGCCCAAAAACCCCTCTCAAAACCGAGTCTACCTTTTCCACGCTTCATCTCCACTACTCACTACCAATTCCAATCTAAAACCACTCACTTCGTAACTACTTATTCCCATTTCACACTACCTATCTCGTAACCTAATAAGCGACCAACCAACTCTCAGTACCAACTATTAGAACCACCGACTATACGGATTATCTAAATAAATCTATTTCACTTCAATAAACATCAGTCTACGTCAATCTACACCAACTTCCACCAACTTCCACCACCGATCTCCACTGTGACATAACAAATTGGTGGCAGCGGAACCCCTCGTTTACCGGTCTATTATAGTGCGAAAATCGTCTATCACTTAAAACCGGTTATCCTTGGATGTAAAAACGAGGTACGTACTCATAGAACTCGACAAAGCTACAATCCTAGCGGAATTCCTGATTTACGTCACAACTGGTAGAAGCAGAAACCTCTCTTCTTGAAGTGAAAATTACAACTTCTCAAGGACTATGTATCTATCGCCCAAATCAGTGAATCAAACACAAGACGTATAGATGGTTTAAAAAGTGAACAGTTCTATAGTTATCGAGTTACAGTGATATCGTGCACATCTTAAAATTTCCTCTTACCGTTCGATCTGCACCCTTGTTTCGATAATCTACGAATCTCTACAAAGAAAATAATCTACGAATCTCCACAAAGAAAGTAATCTACGAATCTACTAATCTACGAATCTCTACGAAGAAAATAATCTACGAATCTCTACGAAGAAGTAATCTACGAATCTACGAAGGCTCAGCAAAGTGTCGACTCTGCGACCCCTGGACACGTCTCACCCTGCACAGACCCATTCCGGATTCATCATACTCCTGAACTGCAACCTGGGGATGCAGCTAAGCAGATCAACGTTTGTAGTGCTCACCATTCTGTAAGTCTTAGATAGGTTATTATAAGCGCAGGAATTATAGTAAAAATGTCTCAAGGTGAAGAGTCTAACGCCGGGAGCACTAACTGCCCGTATCTGTCACTGCAAGCGGTGATAAGTCTAATACCAAATTTCAATGGCACTAACATGCCAGTAAATTCATTTATTCGAAAAGTCGAAAGTATTAAGCAATCAATTCAGGCGCGAGATTTGCCACTATTTACAAATCTCGTATTCCTAAAAATAGAAGGCGCCGCAGAAAAGTATATACAAAAAACGAGTTTAACATCGCTGGATGACCTATTAAAAGACTTAAAGCGGGCATATAAGCCGAAGGAGTTATTACCGGACGTACAGGCACAAATCACGCGAGCAGTGCAGAACCGGGGCGAGAGTGTATTAGAATACGGCATGCGGATGGAAAGACTCGTCGAGACGGCCTTAGAAATCTCCGGAAATTCAGATAATCCAGAGCTCGTCGTTATGACAAATAAATTCATAAAAGATCCAGCTGGTCGATCATTCATGAAAGGTTTGAGAGACGAGCTCGAAATAAGAGTAACTTACGAAAAGCCGGGGACATTACGCGAAGCTATAGATCTTGCAATACGATTTGAAAAGTTCGTAGACGAAAGAAAAACCTTAAGACCGTCTCACGAGGTCAACCTGATGCCAGACTATGTAAGCAAACATTATTCAAAACGCAATTCGAGACCAGAGTCTCAAGATAGACCCTACACTGAAAAAAATTTAAAGCTCTAGTTGCTTTTTAGCCCCAAGCGAGATCTGCTTCAATGGTTGTGAAGCAACGTTGGCTTGAGAGTTCGGCAGTTTGTACTTGGGCCCAAGAAGATTCTGCTTGCAGCAGAAGCAGAATCTTCTTGGGCCCAAGTACAAACTGCCGAACTCTCAAGCCAACGTTGCTTCACAACCATTGAAGCAGATCTCGCTTGGGGCTAAAAAGCAACTAGAGCTTTAAATTTTCTTCAGTGTACTGTAATTATTGTAAAAGGTCAGGCCATACCATTGACATGTGTGGACCCAGAGAACGTGCCGGCAAGTACTGCACGTTTTGCAAAGTAATTGGTCACACATTTGATGAATGCCGCGTGCGGAAACCACAGAATCAAGGGAATCCCCCATCCAACATTCCCAGTATCAATCCTCAGAATACACAATACAACCAACGCGAACAGAACAACCGCGGACCAGGTAACGCGCAACCATATAACCAACAAACGAAATAATGTACAACACATTAGTGAAGTTGAAGACAGCGTTAATTAGGGATAAAAAGAAATCACTCTCGATACCGAAACTCGGTTGCGGTTTAGATAAGCTTGACTGGGATATGGTGAGCCGTATGATTCACTATGTATTCAAGGATTCCGACATCAAAATCAACATCTGCAAAATTAATAACCCAATAACACACGAATTACCTTACGAACGAATCAGAGATAAATCATGTAAACCCGCTTTAGTACGCAGCTTTAATACGCAGGTAGGCGGAGTAGGAGCCCTAAGTCATGAAGATAGATTCGTGTTTTATTTAATAACAAGGGAGAAAGACGGAGATAAGACAACTTACGAGACATTAGAAGCATGTTTTAAAACGCTACGAAGCATTTGCGGGGACGAACATATATATAACCTAGCAATGACGAAATTAGACACCGAAGTAGACAACTTAGACTGGAATAGAGTCAAAGAGATGATAAAAAAAATATTCATAGCTCCTTTTATGATTCAGGTGTACGAACGAAGACCGCAGTGTGCCCCGGCCCCCTCACAGTAGCAAAACAAAGATACGCTTAGCTTCGATGAATTTATAGACAATATAAATAATATAATACCAACGGCTAACGTGACGGAATCCAAAGACGGAATATTCATGAAAAGCGCAAATATTGCCCACTGCGTACCAGCTGACTGCGCGTGGAACGACGAGCTGACAAAACAACTAATAGACAGAGACATGTTACGAAAAGAGACGTTCACTATCAACAATCTCAGCAAACGCGGAATAGCTTTATCAAAATTCAGAAACAAGTACATTATGACTCTCGTAGTCAAAAGCCAACACTCAGACAGAATAGACGTAAAAGATCTCTATGATACTCTGATCAGACTAAAACAGCTGTTGCACACGTATAAAATTGAAGCATTTTCTTTTCCCAAAACAAACCCAGGATTAGAAGTCCTCCAATGGAATATCGTCAAGAAACTATTTTATTACATTTTCGGAGACACGAATGTAAGAATCACACTTTGTGCAAATGAAACTATTATACCCGACGTATCGGTACGCGGGGAGATCATTAAAGAATATCACGAATCACTGCTAGGTGGCCACCAAGGTGTAACGAAAATTTACAACAAAATTAGGGAAAGGTACTACTGGCCGAATCTGAAGACTCAAATTCAAAATTTCATTAAATCCTGCGACAGTTGCCAAAGGAAGAAGTTAGTTCGAGTCAAAACACGACTGCCCATGATAATTACGGATACTCCGGCAGATGCGTTTGATAAAGTTGCGCTCGACATAGTAGGACCACTTCCCGTGACGGAATCAAATAACCAATACTTATTGACAATTCAATGCAACCTAACAAAATTTCTAGATGCTATTCCCCTCCCTAACGCGACTGCCCAGACAGTCGGCACGGCATTTACAAAAGAATACATTACACGTTACGGAGCACCGCGAATGATACTAACAGATCAAGGCCAAAATTTCATGAGTACAACGATTAAACAGATTTGCAAATTATTTAAAATTAAACAAGTAAGGGCTACCGCATACCGACCGCAATCCAACGGCTCCCTCGAACCAGTGGCGTAACAACCAGGGGTTCTAGGGGTGCGAAAAACACGGGCCCGTGGGGTCGAGGGGCCCACGTGCTTGAAAGAAAAAAAAATGAATGTTGATCCTTGAATATGTTAATTCCTTAGAAGATGAACTAAGAAACAATGTATAACATAATAGGTTCAAATTCAGGAACTGTTCCACTCTCGTAACGCACTTTTCACCGAAGCGTGTGGCTTAGTTAGTAGCGTTCGAATCTTGCTGTGTGCAGTATTTTATTTTCTCAAAAATGCACATTTTCGTTATTTTTTTTTCTCACTCTGAAAATTGAGTGATTCGTCGAGGATATCAACTTTGAATTACCCAAATTTATGATAAATTAAGGGAAGGGTATACTCGAATTTTACCGACCGGTCTATTTCTCGATTTTCTCCGAAACGGGGCTATCAATCGACTTGTCCTTTTGCCAGCCGATGTTTGAAGAGTATTGAGTTCGAACTGGTACGTTCGATCGGTTGAAATGCCGCTCCCAACCGTGGAAATCGCAGAAATTACCAGAAAATCGTAGATTACAACTGGCCCCTTCATCGTTGTCGAAAACAAAGATGTTTTGGGAATGGGATGGTTGTCTTCGGAATTTCATATAGAATCGGGCTACCTCGGCCGATTTTGCATTTTTGATGCATAGACTGTGATATCATTTTTTTTTTTCCCCTTGAAAAGTGTCGATGTTCCATTCATTTCGACTTATATCACAGCCTATGCATCAAAAATGCAAAATCGGCCGTGGTAGCCCGATTCTATATGGGATTCCGAACACAACCATTCTAAAACGTCTTTGTTTTCGACAACGATGAAGGGGCCAGTTGTAATCTACGATTTTGTGATAATTTTTGCGATTTCCATGGTTCCCAGTAAACGAAACCGGATTGGCGAATCCGATTTTTTGAGATTCCGGATGAAAACGGATAGAAAAGAACTGAAATTCACATCAATTTGAGGTCTTTCTAATTTATTTCAATCTGGAATCTCAAGAAATTCGCCAATCCAGTTTCATTTACTCATCCGATCGAACGTACCAGTTCGAACTCATTACTCGTCAAACATCGGGTGCCAAAAGGACAAGTCGATTGATAGCCCCGTTTCGGAGAAAATCGAGAAATAAACCGGTCGGTAAAATTCGAGTATACCCCCCCCCCCCCCCCCCCCCCCCGCCCCTAACTATAAGTTCTTTTGGAAAAATACAAACGACGTCGACAGGAAATGAAATGCTCATGATAAGATTGGATTAGTAGAATTGCGAGTTTGATAGAATCAATGAAATGTATTTAAAGGATTCTAATTATTAAATTACCTTTCGGGGAGCGTATTTTCCCGCAACGCCACGATTTTTTGCTTTTCATATTACGTTTTTAAGCGGCCTGAGGCTAGTTGAAATTCGTAGTTTTGTTGCTAAAAATATAATTGCATATAAGAATGTGGATGAGTATCAGAAAGGAGGGGGGCGGGGGGCCACAACCAATGATTGCACACGGGCCCATAGGGACATAGCTACGCCACTGCCTCGAACGTAGCCATCTTGTACTCATCGAACACATTAAACATTACACAAGAACAGGAAAAGACTGGGACAAATACGTACGTTTCGCAATTTTCTGCTATAACACCGCGATACACGAAGGTACGAATTTCACACCGCACCAACTAATTTTTGGTGAAGAAGCTCGACTGCCATCGGACCTACGAGCAACCGTCGCGATCACAAACTCATACAACACATTTATCCTCGACCTACTAACAAATCTAACCGAAATTCGTAAAAGGGCAGCACAAAATTTGAAAGACGCAAAATCAAAATCAAAGGCATATTATGATAAAAGAATCAATGAACACCTCTTTGAGGCCGGACAGAAAGTATTTTTAATAAATGAGAATCGCACAAAATTCGAAGACCAATATAAAGGCCCGTATGTAATTAAGAGAATAATTGACGGAATAAACGCTGAAATCTACTTGACACCTGGTAAAACTAAAATTGTCCACCTCAACAAACTGAAACTAGCACATATACGGGACGATAACGATTAACGTTGAGTAGACACATAAAAATATTTAAACCGCAAACTCTATCCATAGAACGCACTGAGACACATCCCCTGGAAATCAGGGAAATTACAGATTGTTTCTAAGTAAATCCAAAACAAGTCAATGGTATTGCCTGAATATAATGAATAAACGATACGTATGTCAGCATTGTTTAGTGTTAGAAAGTGGATCTAAACAGATCTATAGATGATAAGCTATGAAATTAGGATAATGATATACTATGGAATAAGAAGTAGATAAGAATTGGGAAATAAAAAAATAAAAATAAAATAAAAAAAAATAAAAAAAAAATAAAATGTATGAAATATATGAAGCATAGTAAAAAAAAGGGAATAGAATTAGTAGAATTATATCTAACGTAACTATATAGTAAAAAGGGAGTAGAATTAGTAGAATTACAACACTCTTCACTATTAATATTACCTTTATACGCATTGTTATCTCATTACATTACGCTTGAGCATTATGTTATATTTCTCCTAGACCATAAGCTCACTCTATCTCACTACCAATATTATCAAGATGCAACCATAAATTTAAAAATAATACATATCCTGCCATAGTCAACACATAATACATATATGTACCATCGGACTAAAATAAAGGTTTATACCACATTGCTTGGTCCACTATCATACATCATACCAAATAAGAATGCAATATGTTATACTGACTATTCACACGATCATACCTAGTACCAAGTTTATTACATTCAAAACTATGTACAATCACACATATTTCTTTATGTTACGCATATGGTAACATAGGTATTGCACCCCTATGTTCCCTCTAATGGGGGGGGGGGGGGGGGGGGGGGGGGGTTTACGTCGCAACTTCGTTTCCCCAACATCCACCCGATCCATCACTTCCTTTCGCCTGATCATCAAATTACCTGATCCTCGCTTTCCGCCAGAATCACGCGAGTTGCACACGGACACCACATGTGCAACTCGCCCAAAAACCCCTCTCAAAACCGAGTCTACCTTTTCCACGCTTCATCTCCACTACTCACTACCAATTCCAATCTAAAACTCACTTCGTAACTACTTATTCCCATTTCACACTACCTATCTCGTAACCTGATAGGCGACCAACCAACTCTCAGTACCAACTATTAGAACCACCGACTATACGGATTATCTAAATAAATCTATTTCACTTCAATAAACATCAGTCTACGTCAATCTACACCAACTTCCACCAACTTCCACCACCGATCTCCACTGTGACATAACAGTTGCATTAAAATTCGGAAATGTGACCATTCGAAGCTCTGAATATTCGGAACTTCGAACCGGCCCCTAGGGGTCGCTACCGGCAATTGAAATGATTTAATTCGAGAAAAGGAATACAAGTTGTATGGGGGCGTTCATTATTCACGTGATTCATTTTAGCCCATTTTCGCCCCCCCCCCCCCCCTCTCTCGTGATCGTCGGTGAGGTCTTGGCGGACCCCTCCCCTTCTGCCCATTATCACGTAGATTTTCCTTACTAGTGACAAAATATGCGAATTGGATAGTCTATGGATATTCAACGCAATTAATATGGTCGACAAGATAAAACATTTCATTTTTGGAACGAAAAAATTCGCGAGAGATGATTGACATTATATACCAAAAATGCAGTAAAAAATACACGTGATATTGGTCGAGCCCCCCCCCCCCCCCCCATGTGATCGATCGTGATCTTTTCAAGTACCCCCCCCTCCCGTCTCGAGTCTCACGTGATTGATGAACGCCCCCTTTGACAAATATATTCAGTTTACTCTCCATAACAAATATATGACCTAGATTTATTCACTATGTCTTCTACTCAAACGCGGACGATTGAACGAGTACTTCCAAGTAAATACAAGTATTTTTATTTTTCATTATTTATTTTTCGCTTTTGTTTTATTCTCGCTCTTGTCAATCAATTATAAATGACAAATCGAAAATGATCGTTGCTTCCTTCATGCCTCGGTAGCGACCTCTAAACATTGTCCAATATTGTCAAGTTTTTACACAGATTTTTTTTTTATTGATTCCTCACAACTTCATCCGTGTGCCCGTGAAAAACAAGAAAAAAATCAAAAAAAAAGGAAACACCCTAATATCTCTATATTATAAAGATATCTCGTCGCCGCCGCTGCCGTGTCAGTATTCCAGAGAATTCTGGGTAATATCCCACCTAACCTAACCTAACC
Source organism: Tenthredo livida (assembly GCA_963992785.1). Taxonomy (NCBI): domain Eukaryota; kingdom Metazoa; phylum Arthropoda; class Insecta; order Hymenoptera; family Tenthredinidae; genus Tenthredo; species Tenthredo livida. The sequence continues at coordinate 18,833,899 of OZ023066.1, forward strand.
TGACCTAACCTAACCTAACCTTTTTTTTTTTTTTTTTTGACGGAAACTGTCGCCGAGTTGGAGTTCCTCGGCTCGGGTGCAAGGTATCCGCCGTGAGGCATTGCGTCTCGCACCCGGTTATTAGGCCCGTCTACATTTCTCAACTGGGCTTCGGACCAGCTATGGCAGTCGCTCCTGGTCGGCAGCCCCTCCCCGTGGGGACGCGGGGTAGCACCCTTCCAGAGGATGTCGGAGATTAGGTTTGTCCCTATCGTTCATTCGGTTCGTTCTGTCTTCTGTCTTCTGTCTTGTTCTGTGTTTGTTACTCGTGGTAACATATCCGAGACTCGCCCCTGCTCCCCTATATACCGCGGCAAGTTGTTGTGTGTCGCGTGGTCTCTTGTTTGTCCGTGCGCACGTTCGTGCGTGCCTGTCGTTTCGTGCGGGGTCCAGCGCGTTGCTTCACCTGTATTGCGGTGCGTGTGTGTGTGTGTGTGTATGCGGTGCACCCACCCTTCATCGCTCGTACCTCAGTAGCCTTTTTCCCTGTCCTTCTGTTCCTTCTCGGTTATTAGTGCCGGGATCCGGTCTGCTACGGTCGCCCAGTTTTAGGAGCTTTCCAGCATGGTGGCTACGATGTTGTTGGGTGTTATTGCTGGGCCCGCCAGGCCCCAGTTTTCGTCGCGGCAGCTGGCCCACCTAGGACACTTGAAAACCGTGTGTTCTGGGGTGTCGGTGACGCGCTCGTCGCAGTACTTACATTGCTGGCTTGCTCTTCTACCATATTTGTGGAGGTACTCGCCGAAGGTGCCGTGTCCTGTTAGCGCTTGTGTCAGGGCGTAATTCGTTTTACCATGTCTGCGGTCCAACCATGGTCCTATGTCAGGGATTAGTTTTCGGGTCCACGCTCCCTTGTTCGAGCTTACCCACGCTTCCTGCCATCTTGTGCGTGTGCGGTTTATGGCCGCTTTCCTAATTGCATGCTGTCGCCTTTTATTTTCCGTCTCGGGTGCTGCGGGTGTCGCGTTTCTGCTTTCCCACATCTCCTCGTATATTTTCTTGCATTCTTGCGCAAGGAGATATAGTGGCGGCTGTCCTGCCAGCACCTCAGCGGCATCGGTCGATACCGTTCGGTATCCGCTGATTATGCGAAGAGCACCCATACGGGAGATTTTCTGAAGCACGTTTCTGTGGGTTTGGGTTTCCATCGCTGTCGCCCATACCTGGGCACCATGTAGCGCGATTGATTGCCCTACCATGGCGTACAGTTTCCTGGGTGGTGGTTTCGGCCCGCCCACGTTTGGCATCAGCCGTCCCAGTACCGTCATCGTGGATGCTGCTTTCTTCGTTGCGTTAGCAACGTGCGTGCCGTAGTTCAGTCGGTTATCTAGGGTCACCCCTAGGTATTTGACCGCGGGCGCATAGGCGATGGTGTGCCCCAGCACTCTGATGTTTCTCGCTCCGGTGTTTTTCCTGCGTTTATTGAATATCGCTGCCCCGGTCTTTTCGGGGGCTACCTCCAGATCCTGCTCGCTGATCCACTCAACGATTCTGTCTGTCGCCGTCTTCGCCCTGCCTGTCGCGAGCTGTGGTGTGCCTCCTGTCGCTTTTATCAGGGTGTCGTCCGCATAGCACATGACCATTGTGCTGGGTGGCAGGTTAAGTCGCATGACTCCGTCGTACATCACGTTCCATAGGAGTGGCCCCAGCACTGATCCCTGAGGGACTCCTCTGCTGAGGCGCCTAGTCGTTGAGTAGTGGTTCGTCCGCAGGTGTATGTGGCGGTCGCTCAGGTATTCACTGACTATGACCATCAGGTACGCCGGGGTGTTCGCTCGGCACAGTGCGGCGATTATGTGGTCCCATCCGGCCGTGTTGAACGCGTTCCTGATGTCTAGGCATACCGCCACAGCGGTATCCTTGTCGCTTCCTGCAGCTATTATGGCCTTCGTCGCTGCCTTCAGCCCGTCTGCCGTAGATCTACCTCTCATGAATCCGTGCTGTTGTTCGCTTATTCCCGCCGCTTTGTCCAGGTGCGCCGTGAGCCTAGTGGCTATAATTTTTTCATATACCTTGCCGAGTGTATTCAGAAGGCAGATTGGCCTGTATTTGGTCGTCTCCTCTGGGTTTTTCTTCGGTTTTGGCACGAGCACAAGCCTTGCTGTCTTCCATGCCTCGGGGAACTCCAGACGTGACATATACGTGGAGTATAGTGTGCTGAGCGCTTCTGGGCTTGCGTTGTGCAAGCCTTTGAGTGCCTCTGTCGGTATGCCATCCGGTCCTGGTGCTTTGCCAGTGCTGCTGGTCTTTAGGGCCCTGGTGACCTCCTGAGCTGTTACTCGCAGATTGCCCGGTGTCGTTTCGTCGATTACTCTGGCGACTTCGTCCTCCGTCAGCTTTGGGTGGGTCTTTCCCGGGGGGAACAGCTCGTCCACTATGATTTCAGCATCTTCTCTGTAGGCAGGTGCCGCCGGAGCCCTTCCCGCCATCCTTCCAGTCATTATATTATAAGCTTGCCCCCACGGGTCAGTCTCCGCGTCCCTAAGCAGTTCCTTTCAGGCGTCCTCTTTGCCCTTTTTTATTGCCGTCTTGAGGGTTTTGCGGGTTGTTCTGAGTTCATTGTCCAGCGCGTCCCGGATCGCTCTTGGTAGTCCCCTTTTTCTTGCTCTCTGGAGTCTCCGGCGTGACTTCACGCATGCCTTTCTGGCTTGGTTGACGTCCTCCGTCCACCAGTACCGTGGCTGTTTGTGGTTTCCGCCGGTCTTGCGTTTAGCGATCTTGTCCAGCGCTTCTGTGACCGTTCGTTCGACGCGTGATAGCACCTCTCGCGGGGCGAGTTCCGTCGATTTGGTGTCTCCTACGGCTTCCCACATCGCAGACTTCATTGACGCCCGCGTTGTGTTTTTTATATTCCACCTTGGGCCTTCGTGCGGTGGATGTTCTCCGCCGTCGCTGTTCGGTCGTTTGTCCGGTGTTATGAGAAACTCTATTCTCTCGTGATCGCTCAACGTCACATCTTCTTGACGTACCCGCCATTTGATGGCTCTGTTGCCCACGGACCGAGTCGCGAGGGTGACGTCGATTATGGATGTTGCTTCGCCTCGACGGAACGTGGGTGTGTTACCCGTGTTGATGCATGACCATTCTAGTTGTTCTAGCGTGTCCGAGATAATTCTGCCTCTCAGGTTTTCGCGGGGGGACCACGCGTTGAGATCCCCTGCTACTATCATGCTTATTTTTTCCTGGGCTGCTGTTCTTGTCACCTCCGCGACAAGGTTGTCCCAATACGCCGAAAATTCTTGGTTTGTTTTGGTCGGGGAGTAGTATACTGATGTGATGCCTATGGTGGGCCCCGTTTTCGCGATGCCATAACCTCTTCCGATTCGGAGCGTTTTGTACTGGATTGCTTTGTTGAGCACGAGTATGCCTACCTCGCGGTTGTGACACGTGGTAGTTCGCCCTCGTCCGCCGGCCCCGGGGGGCAGTTCCGATACCACCACCACGTCGACGCCACGCGCCGTTGCGTTGGCCAGAATCAGGTCCAGTGCCTGGTGGCATCTGTTCAGGTTCGCCTGCCAGACTTTGGTGGGCTTGTCACCGTCCGCCATCGTCGAGGTGTTCTAGGATTTCTGTCAGTGCTGGGGTCTCCGCTCCCAGATCTCCGTTTCGGGTGCTGCTTTCGACCGGGGTCCCCTCCAGGTCCGTTGCCTCGGGGCCGCCCTGTTGCGTATCTTCCCTCTGTGCGGTTTCTGCTCTTTGTTCCGTTTCCTCGTTGCCTTCCCGCGGTTTCTCCGTCTTTCTGGGGTCGGTTTCTCTGCAGCATTGTCGTGCCACGTGGCCTATCCTCCCGCATCTGTCGCAGCTGGCTGAGTTTGCGTGTTGCGCGACGACTTTTGCTTCGGTCCACCCTATTCGTATGGCGCCGAGTTGGGTTATTGCCTCCGCGATTCTCCGCGGCAGTTTGATGATCGCGGCCCTCTTTTGCCACGGGTACGTAAAGAGTCTGCTCACGTGAGTCTGTTCCCTCTCGTCCTCAGTCATCGGTGTCTCCGCAGCTATCGCACTCATCACATCGGTCTCCTCGACCAAGGCATCCATGCCTCGGATTTTGATGGTCACCCCGTCTCCCGTTGTCCTGATCACCGACTCTTCCGGCATTACTCGTCTGAGCTTCGCGGCAGTGTCGCTCGCCTTCACGCCATTTTTCAGGCATGCGATGAGCTTGCCGGCACGCGACATCCTTACAGCTTCTATTTCGGCAAGTGTCTTTGCGCTGGCCTTCAGGGCCTGGAGCATTTGCTTATATGTGCTGCCCGGCGTGTCTATCATTATGGCCTGCCCCCTCTTTCCTGTCATCTGCTTGGTTGCTGTCGTCATCTCCCGGGGCTGCCGGGTGGTCCCATGTGCTCTTGGGTCTTGTTCATTGCTCCTTGTTCGTGCCGCTTGCAAGTAGGTTCCGCTGTCCCCCCTCTGCTCCGAGGCTCCCGTGGTAGCGCTGTTCCTCCCTTGTTCTTCAGTTCGTGTGCCTATAGTTCTGTAGTGCTTCGACCCTCTGCTTATCCGCATCGGGTCGCTGATACTAGTGGTTTCTGTTTGCTGTCTATTCTTCGGTCTTGCTGTTAGGTCGTCCATGTTCCTGCCTCGGCGCTGCCCCGGTGTGTCGATTAGGTTCTAATCTGACCTCACCTAACCTGACCCCACCTGACCCGACCTGATCTGACCTGACCCAACCCAACCTAACCCGACCCGACCCGACCCGACCCGACCCGACCCGACCCGACCCGACCCGACCCGACCCAACCCAACCCAACCTAACCCAATCTAACCCGACACAGTTCGATTAGGTTAGGTTATTATATAATTCCCTGCGTTACTGGCACGGCAGACGTAAAGTAAGGTCAGGGATACCCTTGGGCCCTTGAATCGAGTCATGTGAATCTCTCCCCCGATAACAATCTCCTTCCCCGGCCACTCACCCTTCCCGCAACTATGGGAACCTAACCTCATCTAACCCCACCTTACCGAAATGGTTGCCAAAATGGTTGCCATGGTAAACAGAATGGTTGACATATTGTAGACAATTCCCTATTCTATTAGCATTTGCAATTACAATCAATAAATCTAAAGGGCAGAGCCCTTAGCAGCGGCAGTCCTGCGAGGAAAACGTGGAAAACAGGCCAAGGAAATAATAGAGTCCGAGGAAAATCTAAATTCTTAGTACCTCATAGTTAATGTGAAGAGAATATATAATCGCGGATTTCATTGGAAATTTGGTCATTCTTCGAAGAACATAAAATCCACGGATTATTTAGGTCTCAAAACTACGCGCAGGGGGGCGAAGACATATATGTATACTAGGGGGGCTCCGCCCCCCTGCGTGCTACGCGCGCCAACCCCCCATGTTGTATGTATGCATTAATGTATTTTTCATTCGGGTCTCAAAGTAACGGAAATTCCTAACGGACTTATTAATATTGATCATTCTACATCATTAATAAGATGCATACATATTATTAACAAATTATAATGAGAAGAAAAAAAAAAAAGGGAATTTAAGTTCTATTCGAAATATTCCGAAAATTAGATATGATGTTGTAATGAATGGAGATAGAGTTGCTACCAATGTAATGAATAGAGATCGTTGTTCTTATGGGTAAGATAGAGCTATCGTTGAGTTCGTCCCTCGTTTTACACCTTAAGGTAACCGGATTTCAGGTAATAGGAGATTGATGTGAACTTATATATAATAACAGAATAATGGTTTATTACTAGTGATTACAGAGATGGTAGAACCATCTGTACACGTTATTGAGTATAAGTGATGAGTGATTTTGAGTTAGCGTTTTATAATATCGAGAGCTAGTTAGGAGTGAGTGCTCTCTTTGACGATTTTGGTGCAAGTGCTGGAGCGACTGCTCTTGTTAATAATTCTGATCGAAGTGCCCGATGCAAGTGCAATGACAATAAATCGCTACTGATCAGCTGAATAATGAGATCATCTTTTCCATTGTCCCGGGCATGAGCGTGCTTATAGGTAGGGATGAAGTTCGGGGAATGTAAGGATGGAAGCTCTTTCTGGTTAGAGACAGTGAGACTGGATGCATGCAGGATGTTATGTCTTCGGTATTGATAGTGAGGGTATGAAGATGAGTATCGGGTAGGTATAGAGTAGGTATGAAATACGTAACACGCCCATCCCCGGGGAAAAAAATATTGCTCCTGTGAAGCAGGAGGAAATTTTTTTTTTTTTTTTTTTTTGTAAAAGTAGAAATGTATATAATATTTTTTTAGGTATAGGGCTGTATATTTACGATAGTAAATATACTAGGTATACGTTCACGTTAGTGAGTGTATCTATGTGCATGGATCTACGGTAGTAGATTCATCCACGCCTATGTTTGCGCTAGCGAATATACCTGGGTGTATATTCACGTTAGTGAATGTGTCAAGGTGTATGATTTGAGTTAAAATTAGATTAAAGTTAGAATTGCTTATTCGCAATAAGATCGGTTAGTTATAAATGTCTTATGCTGAGTTAGTGAATGGTTTATAATATAATGAGGGTTACTTATTTGCAATAGGATCAATTAGTTATAAATGTCTTATACTGAGGTAGTGAATATGTGATATGTTGAACATCCTTATTACAATGGTCAGGTAGGTATGTATTGAAATATTGAAATATTTGAATAACAGTTAAGTACATGTGTTATTAGCATTGTAGGTATAATAGATGATATATATGAAGTTTTTATTGAATTACAATATCACATTTTTATGCAGTATAGAAAGATGTTTGAGCTGTCTGAGCGGCTTCTATGTTTAGTGTACTTGGTGTAATTGGTGTAGTTGGTGTAATTGGTGTAGTTGGTGTAATTGGTGCAGTTGATGAACATGTGTTTGCTGGAGGATTATTTTGTTCGGTAGGGTCTTGGTTTCGGTTAGGGCTTCTGAATCTTCTTACTATTTTAAGTATTCTTTCTGCAGTTGCGAATTTTTGTGCTATATAGACCAGTGATACTGATCCGAATAGGGAGGAAATGTAGTAGAGTTTGTTTTCGATGCGGTTATCGTTGTCTGTGGCTCTTTGATTTTGAGTTATTTCGTCTGTTCTTTTTATAATGTCATCTAAAGTTAGTCCATTTGAGGATAGGTCTTTGGAAGTTAGGAATGGGGTTTTGTTTAGTGTAATTGTTGGGATGAACGGTAACTCTTTGGGTTCGTCGTAGATTTCTGAAATGTTCAAGTTAAATTTTGGTATGTAGGAGTGTGTTTCAATGGTTTGGTAGTATTTGGTTGTGGATAGTGAGATTGTGTGGGAATTTGCTGTGCATTTGTTATTGAGTTTTAGTATTCCAGAATTGTTTAGAGTTATTTGGATTGGTTCTTTGTCTCTGCAAACGATATGCATAATTTCTGGTTTGGTTAGGGAGTAGATCCAAGAGTTTGATGTAGTTAATTCGGTCCAGTATACTCCGTCAAAAGTTCCGAGTCTGACGTCGCATGTCTTTAAGTCTGTTTCAGTTGGTTGAATGAATAGTCCTACTTCGCAGATAGCGTGGTTGTTTGAATGGAATAGTGGTTGATTCTGTCTACATATGTATGTTTCCGGTGATTGCATGCATTTGTTGAATTTTAGTTCGGTTAGTTTGAAGTATAAACTTCTGTCCCGAGTTATTGCTATTTAATGGAGTTTCGAAATAAAGAGTTTTCATGCATTTGGGTGTTTGTGGTATTTTCGTTTTATTAGTGTTAGTTAGTTATTTAATTAGCTAATTTGATTTTATTTATATATACGATTTTTGTTCTATGGTCATTTATTTCGATTTCCGCGTTAATGTCGTTAATTATACGGATTATTTTATAAGGACCTTTATAGTGATCGTCTAATTTCTTTTTAGTTTCATTTATTAAGTAGACATATTGACCTGGTTGAAAAGTGTGTGCGTTTATGTGTTTATCGTATCTTATTTTTGATTTTGATTTCGCGTTATTAAGGTTTTTTATCGCGTCTTATCTAGTTTCTTTCAAGCGAGTTATTATTTCCTTCAAGTATTCTTCGTATTTATTTGAAATGTTTTTGTCTGAAAGTATGTTTGATAATTGACGTGCTATTGTTCCGAAAATGAGTTCGTGTGGCGTGTAACCAGTGCTTTCGTGTACTGATGTGTTGTATGAGAATATCGCGAATCGGATCCATTTGTCCCAGTTATTTTTACTGTTAATATAATGTTTTAAGTATTCGATTAGGACTTGATGCCTGCGTTCGAGTGAGCCGTTGGATTGGGGATGGTAAGCTGTGGTTTTTATTTGTTTGATTCGGAAGATTTTAGCTAGTTGTTTCATGATAGGACTGAGAAAATTTGGACCCTGATCTGTTAAGATTGATTCGGGTGCTCCGTAGCGGCAAATAAAATTTTTTGCCAATGCTTTTGCGATTGTTGTTGATGTCTGATTTTTGAGTGGTATCGCGTCTGAATATTTAGTTAAATTATCTTGAATTGTAAGCAAATACTTATTTTGTGAATTTGAGGTTGGTAAGGGTCCGACAATGTCTAAGGACACTTTTTCGAAAGCGGTTGTTGGTGTGTCGGTTATTACCATCGGGAGTTTGACTTTATTTCTAACAAGTTTTCGTCTTTGACAGCTTTCGCACGATTTTATAAATTTTTCTATATCTGTTTTCATACTTGGCCAGAAATATGTTGCTCGGATTCGCTTGAAAGTTTGAGTTATTCCTTTATGGCCAGCTATTACGGATTCATGATTTTCGCGAATTATTTCTTGAATGAGTTCTGGTTTAGGAACATTGATCTCGTTTAAGCATATGTTAACTGTGATATCTGTGTAGTTGAAGATTTTTCTAAGAATGTTTTTTATCGCGAACCAATTTAATTTATCAAATCCGCTTCCTAATTTGGAAATTGAAAAAGATTTTATACGTTTTGATTGTAATATATCGCGAAGGATAACTAGTGTGTTATGTATTCTTTCTGTCGTTGATTTTCGTAGTATTTCTTTTGTGTTATCAGACTGAAGATAAATTTTTTATTATTGGGTGTTATGATCACGCTATTTATTTCTGGATTTTGAGATTTTAGAAAATTTGTATCTAGAATTCCGATATCAATTAATTGTTTAGCAACTCCTTTTCTTATGACGCAATCGGCTGACATGCAGTGTACGTAGTTATCTTTTCTCATGAGAATATCGTCGTTTGTTTCTTTTATATTGGTTGCTATTGGTGTCGGGTCTGTGTGACTGGAATGTGGAATCGGGTTTTTAGGTGGGTTTTCTCGTAATATAGGGTTTTGAAATGGTGGGTTTTGTTCTGGTATCGGATTTTGAGGTAGTAGATTTAGAGGTGGATTTTGTTGTTCTTCGTCTAGATTGGTTTCTTCGATATTATGTAACTGTTGGTTTTCGTTAAATGGGAGCACATTATTTTCGGGGATATTGTCCGTATAGTTATTCTCGAGGTTTCTCGGTACGTCTGAGTAGTCAAGTTGTATGGGATTCTCGTTATTTGAGTTTGAGTTTGTAATGTTATCTTCTGGATTTTGTACAGTTATTGGGATTGGTTTGAAATCGCAAATAGTTATTTTTATATGAGAATTTTGGAAAATGAAATGAATCATTGATCGAACGGTTTTCCAGTTAAGTTTGTCTAGTCCGCAACCGATTTTTGGGATTGATATTGACTGTACGTTTTCTAATTCTAATTGTCGTCTGAGTTTACATAAAATTTCGTACATAGTTTTATACGTTGGCTTGCCGTCGAATTCAGCTTTGGTGATAAGATTATATACTTTGATATTATTGTATGGTGTTACTATGATGTCACCTACTTGGGGGCTCTTTGATTCTAACACGTCGCGATTTATAATGTTGCGTTCAATCATTTCTTGTGCTATACCTTGTCCGATTAAGCAGTCGGCTGGAATGCAATGTGCTATATTGTCGTCTTGTGTAAATAGGTCTTCAGTTGTTTCTATTATGAGTTCGTTTGTCGGGTCTGGTAAAATTTTTAGGAGTTCTCGAAATTGTTTATAGGATGGTTTATGATAAATTGATTTAGTGATTGGAGGGCTATTGTATTGTGGTGGAATGGTAACTCTGGGTATTCTTACTTGTTCTGCTCTGATAGTGTCTGCGTATGATTTTCTGGGATTAGGTTTAGGGATCTGTTGTTCACTGGAAGTCGGAATCATTTTTTTATCAGGGGGATCTTTGGAGTTCGATGTCCATGATTCGTTGGAGGTAGGAAGTTTTTGTTTGTAGTAAGGCACGTGGTCGTCGTCCGACGATGAGGAAGTAGGTAGTGGTGAGGGGGGTTTAGACTTTCTTGGTCGTAGTTTGTATTTGTATGCGTGTGTGGGAGATTGCGCGCTTTTGCGTTCGCTGTACCCTGTTTTATTTTTATGTGTGCCACTTGAGTCTGAATTATCGCTCAGCTGATTTGAGATGAAGTTTGAATCGCGGTTTTGTTTTTGATTATTTTCAAATGAAGTTGGTGCCGAAGTGTTTATGAGTTTACGTGATTTTTTATTTACGAGTAGATTGTCCGGAGAGATATCGCTATATGTAGCGTTTCGTTTTTGGTCGATTCTTTTAGATAGTGGTAAATCGTCGACAGACATGTCAGTAGGTGAATCAATTGTCATTGGTCTAACAGATTTTGAAACATTGATAGGACTTTTGGGCATTGGAAAACTGTCTGTTGTGTCGCCTGCGGATGGATCTTGTATCGAGTTATCTGAGAGGCTGTCCATTTCTGTATCGGTTAGTGGATTGATTTCTATATCTTCTTCTGGTGGTTCTGGGTGAATTAGTTTCTTTGTAGGTATTTCGTCGTCTGTAGAACTGTCGGTTTATCAATAGTTTGTCAAAGGTATATTTTGACAGTGTATTGTTTCTTTTATTGTTGGTAAGCAATCCATAGGAATTTGGTTGGGTTCGTCTTTTTCAGTATCTGAGTCGACGTCGTCTTTATATTTCTTTGTAGGAGCGCTGTTTGGTGAGTCATCTGTACTTTGTCGTGCGCGGGTTGGGAATTGGTGAGCTTCTTTCTCTTGTTTTGCGCTTGGTTTTGATATGCTATCTGAACTAGAGTTTCGGTTACGTTTTGCATTTATTGGTAATAATTTATCGGTCTCTACAGGTGGATTGCGCGATAATGCATCTGCGTTACAATTGATTTGACCTTTCTTGTATACAACGTTATAGTCGTATTCTTCGAGTTTAAATCTCCATCTGAGTAATCGCGAGGTCGGATCTTTTACGCTGCTGACCCAGACAAGAGGTTTGTGATCGGTAACGAGTGTGAATTTATGTCCGTATAGATAGGGTCTGAAGTGATGGACTGAATATACGATTGCTAGTAATTCTTTTTCGATTACAGAGTAATTTAGTTCTGCTTTGTTTAGTGTGCGTGAGGTATAAGCTATTGGTAGGTCTTCTCCTATTTCGCCTTGGCTGAGTACGGCGCCAATCGCGTGTTTAGATGCGTCAGTTGTTAGTATGAATGGTTGATCGAATTTAGGATATTGTAGTATAGGAGATGTGCATATCGAGTCTCGTAAAGTTTCGAAAGCCATTTGGTGTTCAGATGTCCAAAGGAATTTAACGTCTTTTTTCAGTAGTGTAGTTAGTGGTCTTGATATTTTTGAAAAGTTTTCGATAAAGCGTCTGTAATAACCGATTAGACCGAGAAATTGTTTGATCTGTTTAACTGTTTTAGGAACTGGGTATGTTTTGACTGCTGTTATTTTCTTTGGGTCTGGTTTTACGCCGTTTTCTGTAATGATATGTCCTAAATAAGCAACTTCCTTTCTTAGGAATTCGCATTTGGCTACTTGTAAACTCAAATTTGCTGATCGTAGTCAATTAGCTAGTTTTCTGAATTTGATTTCGTGTTCTTCAAGAGAGTGTGCATAGATAACGATGTCGTCTAAATATACGAATGCTATGTTTCCTTCTAAACCGGATAAAACTTGGTCCATTAATCGTTGGAATGTTGCTGGAGCGTTCTTAAGTCCATATGGCATATTATTAAATTCATAATGGCCGTGGGGGGTGGAAAATGCTGTTTTGTGTGCGTCAGTTGGGTCCATAGGGATTTGGTGGAAACCGGAAGCGAGATCGAAAGTTGAGAAGTATTTAGCGTTTCCTAGTTGATCGAGTATATCGTTTATGTTTGGTAGAGGGTACGCGTCACCTATAGTTTTTTCGTTTAGTTTTCTGAAATCTATGACCATTCTCCATCTTTTGTTGCCTTCTGCATCTGGTTTTTTGGGTACGACCCAAACGGGGAAGTTGTAAGGTGAGGATCATGGTTTAATAATATTTTGGTCTAATAATTCGGAAACTTGTTTTTGTATCTCGTCTTTGTGAACAGTAGGGTATCGGTATTGTTTTACATTGATCGGATTATCATCTGTCGTTAAAATTGAGTGTTTTGTTAAGGATGTGTTCGATAATGTGTCACCTGGTAGGAAAAATAGGTGGTTCAATTCCGTTGTAAGAGCGAGTATAGATTCTTTTTCTTCATCGTTAAGATGGTCTAGGTGCATTGAGTTTTTAAGGACTGTTAATCTTTCGGAACGATTATTATTATTATTATCGACGGGTGTATTGGTTTCGATCGCGTCGTTTATTGTCAGCACGTTTGGATTAGTTTGTGTATTTTGATTTTGATTGTTATATTTGATATCGTAGATTTGAATTGACATGTTCGTGTTGTTGAAAGTTGAGGTTATTAAATGCAAGATTTTGTCCCATTTTTGTTTGCCTAGTTCATTGGATAGGTCAGGAATTGAGATTGATTTTGTGTTATTTGATTGTAGATGGTTTTTTAGAGAATTGAGTGTTTTAGTAACGATTGTATCATCTATGTCACTGGAATAAGTTTCCGTGATAATTAAGTGGTATATAACTTGCGAGCTGTTAGGGATTGTGTCTTTTATGATATCTCCGATTATATCATTTTTCGCGTAAGCAATTAGTTCGTACTCGTTTAGATTCAAAGCTTTTAGTAATTCAACTGAGATTCCTCGTAATATTTGAATTTTTTGTGGTATGAAATGAAGGATCGTGCCTGAACATTTTCGTATATCACCGTTAATTTTTGAAATTTGTAGAGTATCAGAACTTTTGGGATCGAGTGTATTCAAAGGTTCGTTGACAGGTTCTAGGGTTACCGTCGGCACACTTATCTCAACAGCTGATTCGTTCGAGTTTATCGCGAGTATACATGCTTGACCGCTATTGTTTGTTACTCATGCTTTACCGCAGTGAATATTGGGACCTAAAATAATCGTGTCTACGTAACCTTGGTCAATTTCTGAATTTGAAACTTTGAGAGGAATTACTTGAGCGGTACGACCTAATATTGTAATGATAGTAGCGATTTGTCGATTGTGTCTTTCGAGTTTAAAGGGAATCACCGTATCTGTCAAAGTTAATGTATTATTTTTGTAGGAGATGACAGCTTTCTCTTTATGTAACAAGGGTTGTCCGATAATACCGTCTTGAGCTATCGGGAAATTTTCGCGGACAATATGGAATTCGTGTTCTTTATTGTTGATTTGCAATTTAGTTTCTGCTAAGGTAGTGGTAAATCCGTCTGTTATTCCTGTCATTTTTCGCATCTGACTTCTGTCTCATTTAGTATCTTCTTTTAGGGAATTGATTTTAACGATATTTATATCCGCACCGGTGTCTACTACAAATTTTGATTTTGATTCTAATTCTTTTACATCAATTTCGATGACTGGCAATTTTCCATTTATTGGTTCTGATTCTGTTTCAAAGATGTGGTTTATTGAGTCGTTGAACGCGGCTGAGTTTGTTCTGGGTCCGTCGGCACGTTCTCCCGGCGGACGTTGTTCGAGTTTAAAGAACCCTGAGTTTGTTGTCTCTGTGCGTTATTATAAGCGCGTTTTCGGCAGTTTTCGATCGTGTGACCTTGCCGTTTGCAATAATTACAGGATATGGAAGAATGTTGTGTATTCTGTTGATTTGACTGTTGTGATTGGTTAGGTTGTTGATTTGACTGTTGGGGTTGGTTTTGAGACTGTTGGGGCTGATTTTGGGACTGTTGTTGTTGGTTATCGTAGGCTCGTTGTCTGCAATTTTCTACTGTGTGTCCCTGGCGTTTACAATGTGTGCAAAATGTTGGAGGGTATTGTGCGTTCGGTTGATCAGGTGGTCGCCTGTTTGGGGGTTGTGGTAGGTTATTGCGAGCGCGCTGTCTACAATTGTCTATTATATGGCCCTGGCGTTTACAATAGTTACAAAAATTTGAAGGGTTTGGTTGATTAGGTTGTCGAGGTTGGTTATTGTTTTGTGTATTTTGGGTTTTACGATTTAGGAATTCTCTTTCTTCTGTAAGGGCTATTTCGATTGCTTCTTCTAAAGTATTTGGGTGTGAACCGGCTACTCTAAATTCAATTTCTGGGATCAAGCCTCTAACAAAGCATTTGAGTACGTTGGTTTCGACTGCTGTTATCATTCCGGCAGCATCGTCTATGCTTGAGTTATTGATAGCCTGTGTTGTGTTGTGTAATATATCTTCGACTCTCGCGCTATAATCTAAAACACGTTGGTCGCTTTTTTGTTTGACATTATTCAACTCTGCTTGCCATTCAAAAATTGATTTTTTAGGTAAGAAAGCTCGTTTTAAGACTGTTAGGATTTCATCGATACTGTTATATTCTTTGCTTCCTAAGTAGGATTCAGCTGTTCCATAGATTTTAGTTCTAAACATTCGCGTTAAGACTGGACGTTGAGCTGGTTTAACGAGAGGTTTAGCATTTTCACAGCTCCTTATGAAGTTATTTATGTTGAGGTTTTGTCCATTGAAGTATGGGATTGTATCTAATATGTCTTTAAGAGACCAGTATGAGGTTTCTGTTTCGTTTTCGGGTGGAGTAGGCATTTTGCGAGTTTGTGAGTTAGATTATTTCGTTTGAGATATGTGTATGTGCTTATTATAATTATAGATAACTTACAAGCTGGTGATGAGAATTAGGAAAATTTTCATTCTAATACGGATCTCAGTTGATTTTGGAGATGAAGTTGTTGTGTTGGGCTGCGTCAGATGTCGGATGTCGAGAAGTCGTCGAGAAGAGTATAGATGTCACGGCTCAGGAATCTGGATTTGTTGTAGCGAGATCGCTAATAGTTGGATTCAGATGAATCTTTGTGGGGCTAGGTGCCTTTGAGGATGTTGTCGAATTTCTTTTCTTTTAACAACTTTGATTTTATTGCTGGGTTGTTTTCTTCGATTTTGTGAAGGTAGTTGAAGAACTATGTGTCACGTTCTCACTTTGATATCTTGTAGATTTGGTATATTTAGTAGATTTAGTGGATTTAGTAGATTTTGTTGATTTAGTAGATTTTGTTGATTTAGTAGATTTTGCTGATTTAGTGGATTTGTTCTTTATGACTTGTCAGAAAGATTTAGGGTGTGGTAGATCTTCCACGAAGAGTTGCACGTTCGGAAATTTGTAATCACTTGTATCACGTGTATGTAAAGATGTAGAATTCACTTTTCGTCACTATATATTCCGGTAAACGAGGTAGTTCCGCTGCCACCAATGTAATGAATGGAGATAGAGTTGCTACCAATGTAATGAATAGAGATCGTTGTTCTTATGGGTAAGATAGAGCTATCGTTGAGTTCGTCCCTCGTTTTACACCTTAAGGTAACCGGATTTCAGGTAATAGGAGATTGATGTGAACTTATATATAATAACAGAATAATGGTTTATTACTAGTGATTACAGAGATGGTAGAACCATCTGTACACGTTATTGAGTATAAGTGATGAGTGATTTTGAGTTAGCGTTTTATAATATCGAGAGCTAGTTAGGAGTGAGTGCTCTCTTTGACGATTTTGGTGCAAGTGCTGGAGCGACTGCTCTTGTTAATAATTCTGATCGAAGTGCCCGATGCAAGTGCAATGACAATAAATCGCTACTGATCAGCTGAATAATGAGATCATCTTTTCCATTGTCCCGGGCATGAGCGTGCTTATAGGTAGGGATGAAGTTCGGGGAATGTAAGGATGGAAGCTCTTTCTGGTTAGAGACAGTGAGACTGGATGCATGCAGGATGTTATGTCTTCGGTATTGATAGTGAGGGTATGAAGATGAGTATCGGGTAGGTAAAGAGTAGGTATGGAATACGTAACAATGTTAATCAGTCAATCATGCTAATAAGTTAATGTACGTATGTAGAGTACAGAAGTGGTCTTCAAAATTTTTGGCAAGTATTCTAAGAATAGTTTTAGGCAAGTCGAAGCTTACGGGCCTGTCAACGGATCACGTAATCCCGAAGGGTAGGGTAACCGTAGGTAAGGAAAAACCTGAAAATCAAGAGACTCGGTAGAGTCTCGCGCCAAGTACCCTAATAATGTTTGAAATAAACTGAAATTGTCGCCTGCAATCAATTTAACCTCATCACTACTTATTTATGAAATAGTATCGCATACCGTTGTATTATGAACAACATTAGAATTTAATTACACAATATTGTAATATGACAGTTCATTATATAACCTACGACGTGACAGTTACCGCTACGTCGTCTGATGATATCAGTCGTAGGTACATTCAATATCGGTAAATCGCTTGTTCGTGGTATCTGACAGCGTTGTCATTGACGAAAATGAATAAGGGAGCTTCTATTAGACTGACCTGTTTCCTCAGAATCGCTCTGTATAATATGACATCTTCTTGTTTATCCGTTTCCTTAACCCGTTATCGGAGGTAGGACGGAACGTTCACTAACGGCCATAAACTAAATCACTCAACAAAATCAGCGGGTCAACCTGATTATACTGAGCAATTTCCAAACGCCTTGACCGATTCGATTAAAATTCATACCAGAGGTGGATCGAAGTATCCCTAACATGTACCCAGACTTACAATTTTATTGGTCTAAGGGTTGCCATGAGGCACTCACAAATCCAACCCCGCACGAAAAATCAAAGTCACAGGTTTTAGATCTGTGGTTTTGATCCCATATCCGTGCCTACAAAAGTGTTTGAACAACCTCAGGTCTAATCAGTACCCCTTACACATCCACCAGACTCATACTTGCGCTTGTTTAACCCTTAAATTTCACCCCTTCTGACCATATGGATCGATCGGGAGATTTCTAGACTTTTTTCATGACTGACTGCCCGAATGAGTTTTCGAATCGACTGTACGTTTCAGATGGGCACTCTCAATCCGTTTTTCAGAGCCTCAAGCCCCTAACAACCCCCGATTGTCCCTTAGCTCAATGTTAGGTCTGCATCTCCAGTAACGGGTGTGGGTGTCTTGTCCAGCAATAGAGTAAAGCATCTGGCTTCACTTTGAGTTGTTCAAACATTTTTTTGGGCGTGGATTCGGCGGCGAAACCCGAAGTCATAAGCCTGTGACTTTGATTTTTCGCATAGGGTTGGTTTTCAGGGTGCCACATCGAGACCCTTCGGAATACAGAGTGGCGACTTCATGCACAAGCTGGAAACACTTTGGACTAGCCCTGATATAAATTTCAAGTCAATCGGTCAAGCTGTCTGGAAATGGCGGGTAATGCTAGGGGTGACCGGCTAATTTTGTTGTGTAGTTTATATTATTGACAGCTGGACGGGCAAACGCTCTCAATTTCCCGTCCGCCTAGCCTAAGCTTTTCGTGGGCCCAAGAAAAGAAGGGACGCCTCTCTATGTCATTTATATACCCATACAACTGCCTCGTGACGTCATCGTGGAGACGGAAAAGACCAAGAAAATTCTCGATCAAACTGAGCATTTCTATAAATCGGAATATTAGATCTCAGCTCTCTGTGCACCGATTGCATAAAAGTTGGGCTCAAATGAAAGCTGTTTGAAACCATATTCTAAGATAAAAATTTGAATCTCGTGTATAACCCGAGTCGGAATAAAATAAGGATAATATCATCGCCGTATAGGCCGAAGAGCTCTCGTGCGGGTATAGAGACTCGGTCGAGTCTCACGCCGCGCGCTTGAAAATTCTCTTTAATGTTATAAATAATTGTCTTGGTGAAATTTACACATGTGGTAGTGATAAAGTTAATGAGTTAATATAGCATACGATATTGATTCTTCATGAATTCATTTCAGGTGTGAATTTCTGTTCATTTCCTACATTAGTTACAACCGAGGATTTCTTCGGTGACTGACTGACCCGTTCCATCTCTTCGATAAGTAGGGTTACGAACAAAACGATGTGAATATCATTCATCAAGCAATATCTCATCGATCCAGTTGAAGTTTTTCATCCTACGAGGCATTTCCGCTGAATGAAACAATACTCCTTTTGTAGAAAAGTACGAGGAAAGAGCATAAAATAGTGGCCCGCCAAGTACCACGTACTCCAAATTTTTTTTTTTCATCTCTTCATTTTCATTTATCTATGTCTTCTGTTTACCGCAATAGAACTGTCAATTGCCTATCGCTATATCTATGGTTCTGCGTAGAAAGACAAGATGGCTATGGAAACCATGTAATGGAAGGCCGAATTATGAATTTGAGAAAAAGGTGATGTGATGTAGCGGTACTTGGCAGTAGCAACTGCTTTTGGAATTTTTTTACGTGGGAGGTGCTTTTTGGGGGATATATATCACATCAATGTACTTGGCGAAAGGTTTTTGCACCAGAGGTGCTTTTTGGGGATAATAATATATGAATGAGGATAATAACAATTCTTAGAACAGTTACCGTTTCTACACCACTTTGCAGTGGGGACCTCGGTGCGTTTTTTTTCAAGTGGTATGCTCGGAAAGCCTGGATACCCGGATTACCCGAAGATACCCGAAGTAAGAAAACAAAAGAATTCTGGAGAAAACAAAAGAATTCTGGGGAAAACAAAAGAATTCTGGGGAAAACCCGAGAACTTTGGGGAAACCTTTGACCTTTGACCTCCAAAATCTATGGGGAAAACAAAAGAATTCTGGGAAAACCCAGGAATTCTGGGAAAAACAAAACAATTCTGGGAAAAACAAAAGAATTCTGGGAAAAACCCGAGAACTTTGGGGAAACCTTTGACCTTTGACCTTTAAAATCCATGGGAAAAACAGAAGAATTCTGGGAAAACCCAGGAATTCTGGGAAAAACAAATGAATTCTCGGGGAAACAAAAGAATTCTAGGAAAAACAAAAGAGTTCTGGGAAAAACCCGAGAACTCTGGGGAAACCTTTGACCTTTGACCTTTAAAATCTATGGGGAAAACAAAAGAATTCTGGGGGAAACAAAAGAATTCTGGGGGAAACAAAAGAATTCTGGGTGTTACGTATTCCATACCTACTCTATACCTACCCGATACTCTTCTTTATACCCTCACTATCAATACCGAAGACATAACATTCTGCATGCATCCAGTCTCACTGCCTCTAATCAGAAAGAGCTCCCATCCTTATATTCGCAGAACTTCATCCCTACCTATACGCACCTCCATAAGCACGCTCACGCCCGGGAGAACAATGGAACAAAGAATGATCTCATCGATTAGCTCATCAAGCAGATCATCAGTAGCTTCCACTTGTACTTACATCTAGGCACTTCGATCAGAATTATTAACGAGAGCAGTCGCTCAAAAAACTTGTATCACAACCACTAAACAGAGCACTCTCATAAACTCTCTCGAACCAACTCTCGTTGACTAACCTTCATATTAAATCTAGTTTTCACTAAAACAGAGTACTGTATTGAATAATAAATCATATAATAAACCCTCCTTACGAATACCAATGAAATACGAAGTTTGATTCCCATGTCATACCCGGTTGTCTCTAAGACGTAAAAGCAAGGCAAAGAACCCAAACTCATAACTAGGCTATCAACAACAACAGCCTTATTCATAACAATGGTGGCAGCGACACTCCTTGTTTACCGGAATATATAATGACGAAAAGTGAATTCTACATCTTTACATATACGTGATACAAGTGATTACTAATTTCCGAACGTGCAACTCTCCGTGGAAAATCAACCACACTCTAAATCTTTGTGACAAGTCATAAAGAACGAAGCAACAAATCAACAAAATCTACCAAATCAACAGAATCTACCAAATCAACAAAATCTACTAAATCAACCAAATCTACTAAATCCACTAAATCTACTAAATCTACCAAATCTACAAGATATCAAAGTGAGAACGCGGTACGAAGTTTTTCAACTACCTCCACCAAATCGAAGAAAATAAGTGAGTAATAAAATCAAAGCTGCTAAAAGAAAAGGAGTTCGACAACATCCTCAAAGGCACCTACCCAGCAAACCAATACATAACTGATACATAACTGTAAGAGCTCATCTAGAGATCGGAGTAATGTAACATAGTTATGTCTCTGATATGCGACATATCTTTAGAATGTAACATATTGTTTACATAACATAAGATGCATGAATGATACGTAACATTGAGGGCATCACGAAGTAACAATGTAATATAACAAAGTTACGTAGAGGAGAAATAACATGACTTCAATTCCGTGATGTATCATGTACATTACATGAGACCCACAAGTGATACATAAAATTGAAAGCATCTTCAGGGATCCGGAAATATAACATAGTTACATACATGGGACATAATATTTCTGCAAATATGACATGTGTCGTATATATAACATCAGACCCATGGATGATACGTAACAGAGATGGCAACACCAGGGAACAGAGTCACATAACATAATAACATCTATGATACGTGCACTATCTTTAGTTCTGCAATTAAAACATCGCAAAATAGGATATCCGTATCTGCTGGCGATAATTTCTGAAACGTATGTAAGTGACTAACAAGATAGTACGCATCAATCGAGGCATAAACCCTTCAGAGCTGTTAGATAGCGAGATCGAAAATATACAGAAATCTGGCAGTATTCACTACACGATACTGTGGTGTAGTGGCGAGAGCGTGCGACTACTAATCCAAGCGAGTCCGAGCGATCATGGTTCGAGCCCGGGTTAGATCAAAATAATGATGTCGTCTTGAATGAACTAAAAATGCGTTTTAATCTATCTGTGGTTGATTATAAATTGTTACTATGTCATATATACACCATAGATGACGGAAATTAGTAATAATAACGGCTTTTTATTTAGCTTTTCCAGTGTGATAGTTAATTGTATCAGATGCATCTCCAATATGTATCTGACACATCTTTCAACATGTCTTCGACATATCTTTGATATGTCTATGATATATCGGTGAGCCGTCGCTGATATGTATCACCAGCACATATCTAATACATTGATGATACATCCAATGTTGCTGACATCGTGCTGTACCAGTAACATACTTTCTTATGAGTTTGATACATAACGTGTAACATTCGTTACATAATATATACGTAATTGATACATATTTTGGTTTGCTGGGTACACTCAGAGAAAAGTATCGTGGGATCAACAATAATTTTGCTTAATCAACAAAAAAATTTGGTAGATATACAGTCTACAAAATGCTTTGTTGCTTCAACAAACATTGTTTGCTGGCTGATTTAGTTTAATCAACAAATACACGCGAATGATTTAACAAAAGCATTTGGTGAAATCAACGAATGTTTCGTCAAATTGATACTAAGGAGAGGGGGCCTCGGGAGGGCGGCTCTCCAGTCAATGCGGTATTTTGCCTTTCAGCTGTGGTTTATTTTTGGGGGGTGGGGTGAGGATCACCCCGAGAAGAGAGAAAGAGGTAGGAGGTTAGAGAGAAAGAAATAGCTTGTGCTCTATGCCCCGCGAGGCTTTCGGGCTGGAGCGACAATGAGGATTTCCCGTATGGCGGGGAGTGTGCGTTCGGGTCGCGGTATAGTGAACGGACGAATCTTCGTCTTTTTTGCGGGAGTTCTCTGGGAGGTTGGTGCTCTGGTCAGGGTTTCGCGTTTCTTTCCCGAATCCACTCGAGAAGGTCTCGTTGCGCGTCTGGTCGTAGCCTGGGTAGTGGTAGAATCGGGCTGGATCGTGGCCCGTCGGCGAGAAAGGGGCACCGATTTTTGGGTGATTCTCTGGGTATCTCGGCAAGGCGATGCTGGCTTTGGGGCAGTACTCCGGGTATCTCGGCGAGGTTGCTGTACTGTTTGAGGCTCAATTGTAATAGGTTGTAGTCGGCTCATCCATTCAATGATGTCCTGTTCCTTCTGCAGCATCTGTAGTTGGACTGTTACGAGGTGTAACAACTCCGGAGGCCAAGCGGAGTCGCAAGGTGGAGCGAAGAACCCCGATGGGTTATTCATGAAGGCGGATTTATATATATATATAAATAAGTGCTTCGTTTGATTTCAAGAGGATCAAAAATATCTATGGTTTTATTTAATATAGCGAGTGGGTACAGGAGTTCAGCTGCTGGGTGGATCTGCTTTGGCGTCGTGGTCCGTTTCGCTCATTTTACATCAATAATCTATCCCTTATAAGGTTTCAAGAATATTACTTTTACTGTGAGAGAATTTTATCGGCTCTGCAATTGTTTTTTTCGTTCGCGCGAGACGCGAGATCGCCGGTTTTAACCGCGGGTGGCGGTGATGTGTGGCTTTTGTTTTTTTATGTTAGTGGCGTGTATGCGCCTTGGAAATTATTTACATGATGTGCGTGTAACAAAATTAGTTAAATTACTTTGTTGATTTAACTAAATTCATTTTGTTCATAAAACCAAAAAAATACTGGTAGGTACATGAATTGAAGCTTATTAGTTTTACAATGTACAATACAGTATCTGAAAATTACATCAATTAACATAGGATCAGCTTTAGGGGGACTAACATATACTGACAACATACATATTTACAACACATAACCAATACAGGAAATAAGCGACGCTTAGAGAGGAGATCTTCTGCCATTATATATACGAACCAGCTCCTATAAGTGGTACTCGTGAGAATATCGAAAGCGATGGTCGCCGCCTTACGAGAAAATACTAAAGTAATGTACATGACCATGTAAAATCAAGAAAACATTTCGGCCTTCCAACAAAATCAGAATACACAAAATAGTGTTGTTGAATATATTCCACCGCTTTCAGCGCCGGCGACTTTCATATGGATTATATGGAGAACTCCATACCCAGGAAAATTCTGGGTATGGAATTTCACACGCAGAATTATGTAGGTGCGAAACGAAAAAGCCGTGTTTTTCAAATATTCCTATTACTGGTTGCGCATTACACGTAAATAAAGAAGTCAAGACCCTCCGAGCAAATTTCGTGCATACACCGAGAGAAATTCAATGAGTGAAATCAACATTTTTGATACAGTTCAAATTTTATAGTAACCGTAACTTTTTTTCGTTGATGTAACTATGATTAAGGTACAGCGAGCATTTGTGATGTAGTAACAGTAACCACGCCAGAAATTTAGTCATATTAACAGTCTTTTCCGGCCGTATATTCAACTTCTCTCAAATATTTACAGTAACTATTCAGTCTGCTGTGCAAGGCACAATTTTGAGCGAATTGCATGAACTATTTTTGGGGTGTTGGATTCTTTCGAGTAATCCTAACTATATTTTCAGTTGATGGAACTCTATTTTCTATTAAAGATTAACCAACTATTCAACCTTACTCGTTTGTTTAAGCGGACTAGTTTTTATAATTTCAAGTGTAATCAAACCACATGTTCATATCTAATACTTTTGGAAAGTCAACTTACTAAGGTATCAACAACTATAATTTTCGGTCCAAACAACATAATTTATCACTTTCACTGAACTAAAGTTACTTGGTTCCTCGAATGTGGAGGGTTCAATTCATAAGACTATATTTCTAGTCCGGAAAACGTAATTTTCCACTTTCAATGAACAAAAGTGACTCGCGAGTAACAGACACTACCACTGAGAGAAATATTTAGTTCCCCCAACCCAAATCGGCGAGTGAAATAAGGCATCAGCATTGTTTTTTGTGTTCAACGAACGTTCCAAAATTCAGTACCAGTTACTGGAAATTTCGGTGAACGTATACGAATCTATAGATTTTCATAGATATTATTACATACTTACTGTGAGCGTCACAGTAAATGAGAACTTTTGAAACTCTAAGAAACGGATCTTCAGTGGAGATATCTTAGCTGCAGTAAAACGTTGACATCATTGAGACAGATGCTAAATAAATAGACAAAAGTGATTTCATATTTCAATAAATAGTTTAGCGTAGTCGGTAGAGCGTGCGACTAGTAATGCGAGCGAATGCGTGCATCCCCGGATTGAATGCCGGCCAAAATAATGCGATGTTTTTCTCATCTGTAATCCTTACTTTGTATCAATATGCGATTGATTACAAATAGTAGGTGTTGCTCAACGCATCATACGTTGTAATAAATTCATTGTAACAATCTAAATTAATTTTTTTCGCGCAGCGAAATTCCATCACGATAAAAACGAGTTGAGTTAACACTAACTTATCAGTCAGCGCTACTTTATAATCTCGTTTATAATACACGATTTCTCGAAAAACAAAGGGTTACTTCAACTGTAACGCAATGTCACTCGAACCAATATTAGTTAGAAAAGATGCTTCAGTTAGAAGTACTCTGTTGGAATAGTTCGCTGGTACAGTTAGGTTCACCGACATTTCCAATGACTGCTACTGAATTTTAAAACGTTAGTCGAACACAAGAAAAAATGTTGATGCCTTATTTCACTCGCCGATTTGGGTTAGGGGAACTAGATATTTCTCTCAGTGTACCATAGTTGCATATTTCTACGTACTCCCTTCTTATCTCATACTCGCCATACCGCGGTGCTTTTTGAGCTTAACGTGTGTAGGTTTCGTGTCTGTGTGTTACGATTTGGGCTGAATGACTGAGCAACACTCAATGTCCATGCGGACTCAGCTGTGGAATACGACCGGACAAAACTTGAGCCCATTACACCGCGGCGGACGGCGGAAAACAGTGGTAGTACATCGTGTTTTTTCTGTTGTTTTTCATGAAAGTGTGCATGATTTTTATTATAAAATACGATGAATCACTTTTTTTTTCGCTGTCCGCCGTGCTCTGCCGCAATGTAGTGGGCGCGGGCTTTATAGACAGGTTTAAAGAGAAATAAGGTGCGCCTACCGCATTTGCTTTGTCTCAATAAATTAAATAAAAAGTGAAAAATGTGTTTCCCCTCTCCCCCAGCAGTCGAGTAACTCCATACCCGAAAATATTGCAAGTCGCCAGCGCTGACCGCTTTTGTTATTTCAACAAATTATTTGTGCATTCAAATAAAAACTACGTGACAGAATAATTTTGTTGTAGCGAACGAGCAAATCTCAGCCATTTGGTGATATCAACAAAACAGTTTGTCAACCCAACAGAAAAAATTTGTTGAATTGACTAAAATTGCCCACCAAAAAAATTTTGTTGGATATACCGAATTTTTTCTCTCGGTGTAGCCCCATAAAGATTCATCTGAATCCAACTATTAGCGATCTCGCTACAACAAATCCAGATTCCTGAGCCGTGACATCTATACTCTTCTCGACGACTTCTCGACGGCCGACATCTGACGCAGTCCAATACAACAACTTGACCTCCAAAATCAACTCAGATCCGTATTAAAATGAAAATTTTCATAATTCTTATCATCAGCTTGTAATTTATCTATAATTATAATAAGCACATACACATATCTCAGACGAAATAATCTAAATCACAAAATCGCAAAATGCCTACCTCACCCGAAAACTCATCCGGCGAAACAGAAATCTCATACTGGTCTCTTAAAGACATATTAGATACAATATCATACTTTAACGGGCAAAACCTCAATATAAATAACTTCATAAGGAACTGTGAAAACTCAAAACCTCTCGTTAAACCAGCTCAACGTCCAGTCTTAACGCGAATGATTAAAACTAAAATCTATGGAACAGCTGAATCCTACTTAGGAAGCAAAGAATATAACAGTATTGATGAAATCCTAACAGTCTTAAAACGAGCTTTCCTACCCAAAAAATCAATTTTTGAATGGCAAGCAGATTTGAACAATGTCAAACAAAAAAGCGACCAACGTGTTTTAGATTATAGTGCGAGAGTCGAAGACATATTACACAACACAACACAGGCTATCAATAACTCAAACACAGATGATGCTGCTGGCATGATAACAGCAATCCAAACCAACGTACTCAAATGCTTTGTTAGAGGCTTGATTCCCGAAATTGAATTTAGAGTAGCCGGTTCACGCCCAAATACTTTAGAAGAAGCAATCGAAATAGCCCTTATAGAAGAACAAGAATTCTTAAATCGTAAAACTCAAAATACACAAAACAATAACCAACCTCGGCAACCTAATCAACAAAACCCTTCAAATTTTTGTAACTATTGTAAACGCCAGGGCCATATAATAGACAATTGTAGACAGCGCGCTCGCAATAACCTACCATAACCCCAAAACAGGCGACCACCTAATCAACCAAACGCACAATACCCTCCAACATTTTGCACCCATTGTAAACGCCAGGGACACAGTAGAAAATTGCAGACAACGAGCCTACAATAACTGTTGTGGATATGGAAAGCGAGGTTTAATTATTTAATATACGAGTGTATTTCTCTCTTGGAACTATAAATTAACTTCTTTTATTTATGAGTAGAACATGTTACATTTATCACAACACTTTTATAATGCGACCGTGCGCTACGAGCTCATAGAGCGGAAGAGAAAGTTCTTAGGATCTATGCTTGGTACATCAATATCGCCACCTACAATTAGGGACTCGATAGAGCGAAAAGTTCCTAGTGTAGTGACTTTATTGTGTTTAACTATGTCTAACTGTTTCATACTTACACACCTCCCCTCAATAAAGTCTTCCTTCTCTACTATAAATATTTTCTTCTTATTTACTAGTATAAACATTCATAGCATCATATTAATTTTTTTTTTTTTATTGCTCCCTGGTTTTGGAGCAAACAAATGTAAATTATATTATTTATATATATACATATTTTTTTTTTAATACAAGTTCAAGTCTTTAACAAATTTAACAAATTTTTCTTTGGCTAAAGGTTTGGTAAATAGATCCGCTGTCTGATCTTCTGATTTAATATACTTTAGAGTTATCAAACCTTCTTCAATTTTTTGTTTTATGAAGTTGAATTTAATATCTACGTGTTTGACCCTTTCGTTGTTTTCTGGGTTATTGCCTAGGTTTATGGCCGCCTGGTTATCGACATAGATTGTTATCGGGTCCTTAATAGCTATTTTGATATCTTTGAGTAATTTTAGTAGCCAACTAGCTTCCACAACTGCTGAACTCAGAGCAATACATTCAGCCTCGGTAGAAGATAGGCTAACAGTTTGTTGTTTCCTCGACGACCACGCCACGGTACAATCGAACAGCTTGAATACAAACCCTGACGTTGATTTTCTATCATTTGGATCACTACCCCAATCAGAGTCTACGTATCCACTTAAAGGTTTAGCAATTTCATTTTTCTTAAATACTAGCTTTAAATGTAAAGTATACTTGATGTATCTCAACACTCGTTTCAATGCGGTGTATAATTCCTGACTAGCGTAATTTTGGTATCGACTCAAATATGATATGCTTATACATAAATCAGGTCTTGTTCCTAGGACTGCATACATAAGGCAGCCTATTATCTGTCGGCATTTTGACTCTAATGCTTGATCACTCACTTCTGGTTTGACGTACTGAAACTTGTTCTCCATAGGTGTCGACATGGGCTTAGACTCGCTCATACCAAACTTGTTTAGAACTTGACTCAAGTATACCGTTTGACTCATCTCAGTGATTCCCTCCTTTAAATTTTGTGTCACGCGTATGCCTAAGTAATTTGATACCAAGCCCAAGTCTTTCATACGGAAAACATTTCCCAGATAGTTTTTCAGATCACATACTTCGTCCTCATTTGTACCAAAAATTAAGATATCGTCAACGAACAATAGAAGATATACTTTGCTAGCTGTATTACACTTCGTGTACAAACGAAAATCATTCTGCGAACGGACAAAACCTTTTTTTGATATAACCTCGTCGAACTTCTCGTTCCAATACTTTGGCGACTTTTTCAAGCCATACATTGATTTATTTAACCTGCATACAGTGTTTTGTTCGTTCTGTGCATTCTTTGGTAATTTCATATACACCTCCTCATTTATTTCCCCATACAAGAAAGCACTTCTTACATCTAACTGATGTACTGGTAATCCTAACCTATTCGCTACGGCTAATATAATTCTAAAGGTTGTTATCTTTGCTACCGGTGCGTATATATCATATGCTTCAAAATTTTCCCTTCGCTGGAAGCCTCGCGCTACCAGTCTTGCTTTATATTCGGATGGATTCCCCTGAATGTCTTGCTTAACTTTATACACCCACTTACTGTCTATTATTTCTTTGTCTTTAGGCATAGGCACTATAGTCCATGTATTGTTTTCTCGCAACACACTTAATTCTTTGTTCATAGCGTCTTTCCATTTTTCCGCGTGAGGACTTTTAATAGCTTCCTCGTAAGATCTAGGTTCGTTCAATACACTAATAAACCCTGTTTCATAATCGGTATATCTTTGAGGCTTTACTATTCTACGTTTACCGGGTTCACGCACTATTGTGGCGTTTAAATCTACCATTGATTCGCCTGACTCACTTGTTTCACTTGTTTCACTCAACTCTTCGACGCACTCCTCGAAGATACTGCTGCCCGATTGACGATCTGACTGCTCGTCTTCATCTTGGCCCACTGCGTTTTCTTCTTCAGGTACTTCGTCATTGACATGGTCAAGCAGTACCACCTGTTGTTTAGCTTGTCTCTGATCTGGCTCGAACGACACGTCTCTCCTGACTCCGACGATTCCAGTCTCTGGAAAAAATACTCTGTAACCCTTAGTGTTCTCGCCATACCCAACGAATATTCCACTTGTACTTTTTGGGTCCCATTTCTGCCTGCGTTGAGCTGGAACGAGAACATCCACCTTCGAGCCAAAAATCTTCAGATTACTTATGTCGTAGCTGCGCTTGAACCATAATTCATACGGAGTTTTATCGGGTACTGAACTTTTTCCGGTTCTATTTAGGATATATGCTGCGGTGTACACTGCCTCGGCCCACAGGCTCTTACTCAAACCTTTGGCCATTAGCATCGACCTGGCAGCTTCTACTATGGTTCTATTATCTCGTTCGACGTTACCGTTTTGCTCCGGCGTGTACACTACGGATGTCTGGTGTCTTATTCCTTTTTCTTCGAAGATGCTCCTCAGTTCCGCGTTTATAAATTCGGTTCCATTGTCTGACCGTACAGACTTAACTTTATTCCCAGTATCCTGTTCGGCTAAGCTGAGGTATTTTTTGACGTTACTTATTACTTCATGTTTATTTTTAAGGCAATAGATGTATCTATAGCTAGAGTAGTCATCTTTGATCAATAAGAAATACCTCGAACCTCCAAGTGATTCTATCTCCATTGGTCCACATACGTCCATATGAACCAGTTCGCACGTGCGTGACGTGACTGTATCACTTCTTTTGAACGGAGCCTTGTGCATTTTCCCCTTCGCACAACCGTCGCACCTGTTTTCATCTATATTATAAGGAATGTTATATTTTTCTAGTATCTGTTTTACATAGCTCGTGTTCTGATGCCCTAAGCGTTCGTGCCATACCGATAGATTGTCCTTGGCATACCCCACTACCGCCTGCTCACTCTCACTAAAACGCATGATATATAGCTTCTGACTTCGGTCCCCGATTGCCGTTACTCGGCCACCTTTTACAATACTACACTGCTCACTGTTAAACGTTACTTGGTAGCCTTTGTCAGCCGCGCTTCTTACAGAGAACAGGTTAACTGTCATTTTGGGAACATATAGTACGTTACTTAGCGTCGTGTTTATCCACTCGATGCCATCGTATGATTTCAGTTTGACTGTGCCGCAGCCTACCGCATCTAGTTCCCGACCGTCTCCTATTACCACCTTTTTATAGTTCGTCAATTCCGTGTAGGTGGCGAACATTTCTTTTATATGGCACATATGCTCGCTGGCGCCTGTATCGACCACCCAGCTTTGATTATTTCTGAATTCTGCGACATACGCGTTGCTTCTTTCACTGTTCGTCTGATCCTGGGTATCCCTTCTGTCTTTTTGTTTTAATTTATAAAGTCTAGTTCTACACTTACTTATATGGTGCCCGTACCTTTTGCAATAGTGACACTGACTTTTTACCGACCGACAATCTCGTTTAAAGTGACCGTCTTTACCGCACGCATAACACTTAACGATACTGCGAGAGCTTTCGCTGGCTAGCGCTACTGATGTCTCTCCTTTTGGCGTCGAATCTCTCTCTGCAACTCGTTCTTCTTCGACGAGTAGTCTAGCTATCAGCTCAGCCATACTCTGACTTTCCGCAGGTACTGACTCCCACGCTGCAACGAAATGCCTGTACTTATCTGGCAGCGACGTTAGCACTTTCGTTATGATCATTTTCTCCGAGATTATCTCCCCCAATTGAGCAATTTTGTCTCTTATTTCTTCGAGTTTGGCAAAGAAGACTGAGATATCATTTCCCTCACACTTCAGCGAGAAAAACTTCTGCTGTTCGAGGTGTAGACTTGTCGCTGACTTCCTCTCGTATACTGACATAAGCTTGTTCCACATTTCTGAGGCTGACGTTGTGGTTATAACGTGCACCATGACCTTTTCCTGTAGATGCGTCACAATAATTCCTTGTGCCTTACCGTCTTTAGAAATCCATTCAGCTTCTCCTTCCGCGCCTACTACCGGTCTCGGCACACTCCCTTCGACCAGACCAAATAATCCCATGGCCTGTAGGATCACCTTTATCTGGAATTTCCATACACTCCAGTTGCTGCTTCCCTCGAGCTTCACGCCCGTGTTTACATAAACCTTTTCCATGTTCTACGTTTCTTTCTGGACACTTACGAACTCTGACGACCGGCATTCACTATACCGTGGACTAACCTCACTTTTGTAATCCGCGTTTATTTAACCCATCCACGGTGTCTGGGCCCATAACCTGTTGTGGATATGGAAAGCGAGGTTTAATTATTTAATATACGAGTGTATTTCTCTCTTGGAACTATAAATTAACTTCTTTTATTTATGAGTAGAACATGTTACATTTATCACAACACTTTTATAATGCGACCGTGCGCTACGAGCTCATAGAGCGGAAGAGAAAGTTCTTAGGATCTATGCTTGGTACATCAATATCGCCACCTACAATTAGGGACTCGATAGAGCGAAAAGTTCCTAGTGTAGTGACTTTATTGTGTTTAACTATGTCTAACTGTTTCATACTTTCACAATAACCAACAACAACCTAACAAATCAACAACGTCACCAATCACAACAGTCAAATCAACAGAATACACAGTATTCTTCCATATCCTGTAACTATTGCAAACGGCAAGGTCACACGATCGAAAACTGCCGAAAACGCGCTTATAATAACGCATAGAGACAACAAACTCAGGGTTCTTTAGACTCGAACAACGTCCGCCGGGAGAACATACCGACGGACCCAGAACAAACTCAGCCGCGTTCAACGATCCAATAAATCATATCTTTGAAACAGAATCAGAACCAATAAATGGAAAATTGCCAGTCATCGAAATTGATGTAAAAGAACTAGAATCAAAATCAAAATTTATAGTAGACACCGGCGCAGATATAAACATCGTTAAAATCAATTCCCTAAGAGAAGATACTAAATGCGACAGAAGTAAAATGCGAAAAATGACAGGAATAACAGACGGATTTACCACTACCTTAGCGGAAACCAAATTACAAATTAACAATAAAGAACACGAATTCCAAATTGTCCGTGAAAATTTCCCAATAGCTCAAGACAGTATTATCGGACAACCCTTGTTATATAAAGAGAAAGCTGTCATCTCCTACAAAAATAATACATTAACTTTGACAGATACGGTGATTCCCTTCAAACTCGAAAGACACAATCGACAAATCGCTACTATCATTACAATACCAGGCCGTACTGCCCAAGTAATTCCCCTTTAGGTCTCAAATTCAGAAATTGACCAAGGTTACGTAGACACGATTAACTTAGGTCCCAATATTCATTGCGGTAAAGCATGAGTAACAAACAATAGCGGCCAAGCATGTATACTCGCGATAAACTCGAACGAATCAGCTGTTGAGATAGGTGTGCCGACGGTAACCCTAGAACCTGTTAACGAACCTTTGAATACACTCGACCTCAAAAGTTCTGATACTCTACAAACTTCAAAAATCTACGGTGATATACGCAAATCTTCAGGCGCGATTCTTCATTTCATACCACAAAAAATTCAAATATTACGAGGAATCTCAGTCGAATTGCTAAAAGCCCTGAATCTAAATGAGTATGAGCTAATTACCTACGCGAGAAATGGTATGGTCGGAGATACCATAAAAGATATAATTCCTAAAAGCTCACAAGTATTATATCACTCAATTATCATGGAAACTTATTTCAGTGATATGAGGAAGTTTGCCTTGCAAGTTCGGTGTAGATGGCGCCAGTACGCGTCGGCGCTGTCATGGCTGCCGCACTAACACGGACATACTGTTTCATTGTATTGAGTACGTACGTGTTGAGTCGGTGTGATACACTTGAAAGCGCCATATTCGAAATGAGTAAGGAAGAATATTATGGGAGCTTGAAAGTGGAAGAATTGAAAAAGTTATTGAAAGAGAAAGGTGCGAAAGTCAGTGGAAGAAAAGCAGAGCTCGTGAGCAGGTAAATTAAAATTATAGGTGTTATGATATTATATTTTTTATGATTTATATTTATAAAAATATTTTCCTATCAATCTGTTCTTGTTTTCAGACTAATATTTTACGATAAAAATGATAATTTTGGCTATGAAAAAGTCCAACTGGCCGACATAATCAAAACTCCACCTGCAATTAATTATAAAGACATCAATTCATCGAGCCCAGCACCTAGCTTTACTGAGTCTCATTTAACCACATTTTTGAATAGATATGATCGAACGATAGAAAAAGCTGATGCAATGTACAACGATGGTTTTCTCAAATATATGCGATACTGTCATCATGGTCCGATTAATTTTCAATAAATTTCAATAAAACTTTTAATGATGAATGCTTTGTAAACGAAATATTTTCATTACAGATAATGTGTACTTTGTCAAAGCTGCATGTAAAGCAGAAATGAAGAAACATATGCAATATGTTCTTGATATGAGTTTTTGTATGGATGGAGAAATCCAAGACAGTAGCTGTGATTGTCCTATTGGGCATTCAAGGGAAGCCCATTGTAAACATGTTTTAACAGTTCTTCTGGGTGTTATAGATTTTATTACAAAAAAGACAATAATACTGGAAGAAACATGTACACAAGTATTACAGACTTTTCATCGCCCACAAAAAAAGTATACAGGTTTACCTATGAAAGCAGGAAAGTTTCGACGAAGAACACCAGCACCTATCTGTGATAATCAAGATGACGACGATTACAAGATATAGTATCAAAACTATTTCAAAAATCTAATTCTCTCAAGAGGAATGAATTGTAATATGTCCATCAAGCAGATAGTGGAACCACCTGATACTTATGCTGTAGAATGAGACCACTCTTTCTATACTAAGATATGCAGTGTTGATCGTCTCTTAGAATCATTACATTTACTCAATGTATCACAGGAAATTCTTGATAAAATAGAACTTGAGACACGCGATCAAAGTAAGAGTAAAGCATGGGAGTCAGTACGAAGCATAAGGTTGACTGCAAGTCTATTTCATTCATGCTGCAAAAGTATATGAATACAGAAGGTGCCAAGTCATTGGTAAAAAAAATCATGAATCCTGTTCCGTTTACTTCAAAACCAACCGAACATGGAAAAATTTACGAGCAGGCTGCTGTTACTAAACTTCAAGAAATGCATGAAAATACATTAGAAATCTGTACATGTGGATTGTTTATCCCTCTTGATCATCCCTACCTTGGAGCTACACCAGACAGATTACTTTTTCAAAAAGGAATCGTAGAAGTTAAGTGCCCATATGCGAGTAGATTCATGAAAATAGATGAAAAGACTGTTCCATACCTTGAAAGAGACGCAAACAATAATCTGGATCTCAAAACTCGACATCCATATTATTATCAAATCCAAGGACAATTATATGCAACCGGACGACAGATTTGTGACTTTATAGTTTATACATTTGTTCATATTTGTATAATTCCAATACAAAGAGATGATGTATTTATCACAAGCATGCTTTTCAAATTAGATTATTTTTATATAAATTACCTGAAACCAGCTGTTCTGGAAAAATATCTTTACAAAAACTATGGAACAGTATTTTTTCATTAATACATTTTCACAACCTCAACTAATACGCTCAATTTAATTTTTTTATAGTTTAGTATCCATATAATTGTTTTGCAGCATTAGAAGATTAAAATATTTATTTATTGATGCACAGTTGAAAAGGAAAACAATGATTCTAAACGTTATCTACTTTTAAGATTTGCAGAATTTATTGAAAAATAAATGTTCATGAATATGTATACAAATGTGATTCTTAATGTACATACCCAGTAAACACGAACGTATAAAAATGGTAATAATGTCCGGCGGCTAAACGTATATGTCACGTATAAGCGCTTAATAACGTTCAATATACGTTTATCCGCCGGACATTATTACCATTTTTATACCGTTAGTGTTTACTGGGTATTTACAATTTCAGATTTTTGTTTCTAGCCTTCATTATATTTTCTTTGAAATTAGTCAACATGACACACACTCCAACTATTTCAGATGCCAGCGGAATATAATAATGATTTAATTTTTTACTGAGAATTGTGAAAGTTTTGAGCAGTCCGATTAACCTTTCTATATGCACTCTGTGTTTTGACAGTTTACGGTCTTTCATTATAGTTTTATGTGGTATCGTGCCTGATACCAATGGAGTAGGAGTAGCAACTGTCACATTATATGGAGCGAATAGATCTTTTACCAGGAAACCTTTATCACCAATGATCTTATCTCCAGATTGGCATTTTTCAAATAAATCACTTCGTTCAACAATCTGACGATCACTCGCTGAACCCCCATACGCAGGAGAAGCATATGAAATTAATCCACCTGGACTCCCACCTATGAGTATCTTCATAGTTGTTGTATTCTTATAGGTACTGAACGATGATTGTTTTTGTCGAGGATTACTTGGGGCTTCTGTTTTTATTTCGGTTCCGTCGACTATTAGTCTTGCAGTAGGATAATTCTTCTTGAACGTTTCTGGCATGTAAAAATCTATTAGTTGTCGACTGGGCCATAGATCTACATAAGACCTAGTTTTAGACATGAAGGTTATCCATGTAATGAATATGTTTTCCACAGCAACTTCTGGTATATTGAAATGCTCAGAAAGTTCAATATCATTTGGATATCGCCTCAACTTCCACAACACTAGAAACAGTTGATCGGGTATGTCCAGGTTTCCAACAGTAGTTCTTACATATTTCATGTTATAAACACGTGGTCCTAGTGAATATAAAACTGTTAGAAACTTTTCGTAATTTTCTAAACCAGTAAAGTGAAGTAATGATTTTGGCTTGTTTTTGAAATCGGTAATAGTATAACGAGGAGCTGCCACTGTTTGTGATGATATTGATCGCATATCTTTCTTGTCATCATACTGTTGAATATTTTTGGAGCAATCTCTTGTGTCGCTAGTCTCTGTGCACACAACATCACTATGAATTTCCTCTTCATAAACATCAAGATCACATTGAATAATCGAATTCATATTGCCAGGCAATATAACTTCGATGTCTTCATCATCAGCGGTCTCAGCACTATAATTTAAAAATTCTGAAGGGGATGGAGTTCGCTCATTCGATGTTCTTGTAGCCAGTGTTGGGCAAATTTGTAATTAGAAAAAATATAATTACTAATTACATTTGTAATTTGTAATTAGGAAAAATTCAATTACTAATTACATTTGTAATTTGTGATTCGAAAAAATTCAATTACTAATTACATTTGTAATTTGTAATTAGAAAAAATTCAATTACTAATTACATTTGTAATTTGTAATTAGGAAAATTTTGGTTACTAATTACATTTGTAATTTGTAATTAGAAAAAAATCAATTACTAATTACATTTGTAATTTGTAATTAGGAAAAAATCAATTACTAATTACATTTGTAATTTGTAATTAGAAAAAAATCAATTACTAATTACATTTGTAATTTGTAATTGGAATAAGTTCAATTACTAAATACATTTGTAATTTGTAATTAGAAAAATTTTAGTTACTAATTACATTTGTAATTTGTAATTGGAATAAGTTCAATTACTAATTACATTTGTAATTTGTAATTAGAAAAATTTTAGTTACTAATTACATTTGTAATTTGTAATTAGAAAAAGTGTGGTTACTAATTACATTTGTAATTTGTAATTAGAAAAAAATCAATCCCCAATTACAATTGCAGAAAGTAATTGGCAGCTATTTTTCTTCTAATTACAATTTTTCAAAGTAATTAGAAGAATTATTCAATCCATTTACAGTTTTTAGATCTAATTATATCTCGGTGTATACTCTTATATCTGGGTACATACAACCATATAGCGACATATTCAGGTATATCTCGGTATATACCGACATATCTAGGTATATATGGCTGTATATGAACAAAATCAGGTATATCCGGTATATACCCCTATATCTGGATATATACAACTATATAGCGACATATTCAGGTATATATCGGTATATACCTCTATATCTGGGTATATACAACTATATAGCGACATATTCGGGTATATATCGGTATATAGCGACATATTCGGGTATATATCGGTATATAGCGACATATTCGGGTATATATCGGTATATACCGACATATCTAGGTATATATGACTATACATCAACGAAATCAGGTATATCTCGGTATATACCCCTATATCTGGATATATACAACTATACAGCGACATATTCAGGTATATATCGGTATATACCCCTATATCTGGGTATATACAACTATATACCTACATATTCGGGTATATATCGGTATATAGCAACATATTCGGGTATATATCGGTATATACCGATATATACCTGAATATGTCGCTATATAGTTGTATATACCCAGATATAGGGGTATATACTGAGATATACCTGATTTCGTTGATATATAGTCATATATACCTAGATATGTCGGTATATACCGATATATACCCGAATATGTTGCTATATACCGATATATACCCGAATATGTCGCTATATAGTTGTATATACCCAGATATAGGGGTTTATACCGAGATATACCTGAATATGTCGCTATATAGTTGTATATACCCAGATATAGGGGTATATACCGATATATATCTGAATATGTCGCTATATAGTTGTACATATCCAGATATAGGGGTATATACCGAGATATACCTGAATATGTCGCTATATGGTTGTATATACCCAGATATAAGAGTATATACCGAGATGTAATTACATCTAAAAACTGTAAATGGATTGAATCATTCTTTTAATTACTTTGAAAAATTGTAATTAGAAGAAAAATAGCTGCTAATTACTTTCCGCAATTGTAATTTGGGATTGATTTTTTTCTAATTACAAATTACAAATGTAATTAGTAACCAAACTTTTTCTAATTACAAATTACAAATGTAATTAGTAATTGATTTTTTTCTAATTACAAATTACAAATGTAATTAGTAACTAAAATTTTCCTAATTACAAATTACAAATGTAATTAGTAATTGAATTTTTTCTAATTACAAATTACAAATGTAATTAGTAACTAAAATTTTCCTAATTACAAATTACAAATGTAATTAGTAATTGATTTTTTTCTAATTACAAATTACAAATGTAATTAGTAATCGAATTTTTTCTAATTACAAATTATAAATGTAATTAGTAATTGATTTTTTTCTAATTACAAATTACAAATGTAATTAGTAATCGAATTTTTTCTAATTACAAATTACAAATGTAATTAGTAATTGAATTTTTTCTAATTACAAATTACAAATGTAATTAGTAATTGAATTTTTTCTAATTACAAATTACGAATGTAATTAGTAATTTCAATGTAATCAATTACAATTTGTAATTAGTGGTGCCCAACTCTGCTTGTAGCATACACCTGTTGTTCCTCTACAATTTCGATTTCAATATCTTCTGCAATATTTTCCTTTTGCCAATAAAATATTTTTGGAACAGCTCCACATTTCAATCTCACATTTTGGAGTTTGTATCCATCTGATTACAAATATTATCCATATAAAAGAAAGGGTGATTATATTTGTCAATAATTGATTGGGTTGAATTGTTTGAAACCTACCTGTATAACTTTCTTTAAATACATCATTTGGATTGAAATGCTCGATGCATAAGCCATGACAGGATTGTGGCAGAAAATTCGGCCTCCTAATAGCTCCAAGCCATTTTTCTTTTAGAACCGAGTTTGAAGGAAATTTAAATTTCACTTTGTTTGTGCAGTCTAATACACTACACTTCATTATTCTTATTTTGACCGAACGTTAATGATACTTTATGAGGTTATGATTACTGTCATTTCACGATTCGGACACACCGACACAGCTGTCATGCAGCAATGTATTAGTGCGGCAGCCATGACAGCGCCGACGCGTACTGGTGCCATCTACACCGAACTTGCAAGGCAAACTTCCTCATAGACGATACAATCGTTACTAAAACGCTCAATTCTCTAAAAAATCATCTACAATCAAATAACACAAAATCAATCTCAATCCCTGACCTATCCGAAGAACTAGGCAAACAAAAATGGGACAAAATCTTGCAATTAATAACCTCAACTTTCAACAACACGAACATCTCAATTCAAATCTACTGCCCGGTTGCATAAACGTGGGTTACCCCAATGTCTGTAGGTTACCCCGCAGATACTACCCGTTCAACCATAGACTTTCGGAAGTTAACAGCGATTCATGACAGCTGTCAGATGAAAAAACGGTTGAACGGGTAGTATCTGCGGGGTAACCTACGGGTTATTTAAACCTTACGTTTATGCAACCGGCCATACGACATCAAATCCAACAATCAAAATCAAAATACGCAAACTAATCCAAACGTGCTGACAATAAACGACGCGATCGAAACCAATACACCCGTCGATAACAATAATAATAATCGTTCCGAAAGATTAACGGTCCTTAAAAACTTAATGCATCTAGACCACCTTAACGATGAAAAAAAAGAATCTATACTCGCTCTTACAACGGAATTCAATCACCTATTTTGTCTGCCAGGTGACACATTATCGAATACATCCCTAACAAAACACTCAATTCTAACGACAGACGATAATCCGACCAATGTAGAACAATATCGATACCCAACTGTTCACAAAGACGAGATACAAAAACGAGTTTCCGAATTATTAGACCAAAAAATCATCAAATCATCATCCTCACCTTACAATTCCCCTGTTTGGGCTGTACCCAAAAAACCAGATGCGGAAGGTAACAAAAGATGGAGAATGGTCATAGATTTCAGAAAACTAAACGAAAAAACTATAGGTGACGCGTACCCTCTACCAAACATAAACGATATACTCGACCAGCTAGGAAACGCTAAATACTTCTCAACTTTTCATCTCACTTCCGGTTTCCACCAAATCCCTATGGACCCAACTGACGCACACAAAATAGAATTTTCCACCCCCCACGGCCATTATGAATTCAATAACATGCCATATGAACTTAAGAACGCTCCAGCCACATTCCAACGATTAATGGACCAAGTTTTATCCGGTTTAGAAGAAAACATAGCTTTCGTATATTTAGACGACATCGTTATATATGCACACTCTATAGAAGAACACGAAATTGAATTCAGAAAACTAGCTAATCGACTACAATCAGCAAATTTGAGTTGACAAGTAGCCAAATGCGAATGCCTAAGAAAAGAAGTTGCTTATTCAGGCCATATCATTACAGAAAACGGTGTAAAACCAGACCCAAAGAAAATAATAGCAGTCAAAGCATACCCAGTTCCTAAAACAGTTAAACAGACCAAACAATTTCTCGGTCTAATCGGTTATTATAGACGCTTTATCGAAAACTTTTCAAAAATATCGAAACCATTAACTACACTATTGAAAAAAGACGTTAAATTCCTTTGGACATCTGAACACCAAATGGCTTTCGAAATCTTACGAGACTCGATATGTACATCTCCTATACTACAATATCCTAAATTCGATCAACCATTCATTCTAACAACCGACGCATCTAAATATGCAATTGGCGCCGTACTCAGCCAAGGTGAAATAGGAAAAGACCTACCGATAGCTTATACCTCACGCACACTAAACGAAGCAGAACTAAATTACTCCGTAATCGAAAAAGAATTACTATCCATCGTATATTCAGTCCATCATTTCAGACCCTATCTATACGGACATAAATTCACACACGTTACCGATCACAAACCTCTGGTCTGGGTCAGCAGCGTAAAAGATCCGACCTCGCGATTACTCAGATGGAGATTTAAACTCGAAGAATACGACTATAACGTTGTATACAAGAAAGGTCAAACCAATTGTAACGCAGATGCATTATCGCGCAATCCACCTGTAGAGACCGATAAACTTTTAGCAATAAACGCAAAACGTAACCGAAACTCTAGTTCAGATAACATATCAAAACCAAGTGCAAAACAAAAGAAAGAAGCTCACCAATTCCCAACCCGCGCGCGACAAAGTACAGATGACT
Source organism: Tenthredo livida (assembly GCA_963992785.1). Taxonomy (NCBI): domain Eukaryota; kingdom Metazoa; phylum Arthropoda; class Insecta; order Hymenoptera; family Tenthredinidae; genus Tenthredo; species Tenthredo livida. Next base: position 18,874,618 of record OZ023066.1, read on the forward strand.
CACCAAACCCCGCTCCTACAAAGAAATACAAAGACGACGTCGACTCAGATACTGGAAAAGACGAACCCAACCAAATTCCTATGGATTGTTTACCAACAATAAAAGAAATAATACACTTTCAAAATATACCTTAGACAAACTATTCATTAACCGACAGTTCTACAGACGACCAAATACCAACAAAAAAATTAATTCACCCAGACCCACTAGAAGAAGATATAGAGATCAATTCACTAACCGATACTGAAATGGACAGCCTCTCAGATAACTCGATGCAAGATCCATCCGCAGGCCACACAACAGACAGTTTTCCAATGCCCAAAAGTCCTATCAATGTTTCAAAATCTGTTAGACCAATGACAATTGATTCACCTACTAACATGTCTGTCGACGATTTACCACTATCTAAAAGAATCGACCAAAAACGAAACGCTACATATAGCGATATCTCTCCGGACAATCTACTCGTAAATAAAAAATCACGTAAACTCATAAACACTTCGGCACCAACTTCATTTGAAAATAATCGAGAACAAAACCACGATTCAAACCTTATCTCAAACCAGCTTAGCGATGATTCAGACTCAAGTGACACACATAAAAATAAAACAGGGTACAGCGAACGTAAAAGCGCGCAATCTCCAACACACGCATACAAATACAAACTACGACCAAGGAAGCCTAGACCCCCCTCACCTCTACCTACTTCCTCATCGTCGGACCACGACCACGTGCCGTACTATGAACAAAAACTCCCTACCTCCAGCGGATCGGGAACCCCAAGCTCTAGAACACCTTACTACAAACGAAAACTTCCTACCTCCAACGAGTCATGGACATCGAATTCCAAAGATCCCCCTTATGAAGAAGTACTTCCGACTCCCAGTGGACAACAGATTCCTAAACCTAATTCCAAAAAACTAAACTCGGACGCTATCAGAGGAGAACAAGTAACAATACCCAAAATTACCATTCCACCACAATACAATAGCCCTCCAATCACTAAATCAATCTATCATAAACCATCCCATAAACAATTTCGAGAACTCCTAAAAATTTTACCAGACCCGACAAATGAACTCATAATAGAAACAACTGAAGACCTATTTACACAAGACGACAATATAGCACATTGCATTCCAGCCGACTGTTTAATCGGACAAGGCATAGCACAAGAAATGATTGACCGAAACATTATAAATCGTGACGCGTTAGAATCAGAGAGCCCCCAAGTAGGTGACATCATAGTAACACCATACAATAATATCAGAGTATATAATCTTATCACCAAAGCTCAATTCGACGGCAAGCCAATGTTATAATCAAATCGTTTCTATTTAATGACAAAATTCAACTCAATAACCAATAAATTTATAGACAAGATCGGGATGTTTCGCCTTCTACCGAAGACAAAAACATCGCGATAACAATAATTCTCCAATTCATTATTCTCGTTAATCTTGGCTTCTGCGAACTACAGTGGAGAGTAGTTCAAAATGAGACACCTTGCCTTTCGGGCTCATCCCTGCTCATGCCTTTGAGACACCTTAAGGTGAAGTGAAACGTTTCAAGGCCACGGCCGGGTGCCTTCCACCGCGGTAAGGCAGATTACCAAACGTTAGTATCTTTGCCCACCGCTAGATGGTGCAGACACCGGAACGTTTGATACCTCTGCCTACCGCTAGATGGCGCAGCGCGCATCTTCCGATGCGCGCTACGTCAGTATATATATACGTACACTAATGATCGCGATTACTTCGCGGCAGTGTCTATAAACACAGCAAGGCATATTGCGAATGATTGCACTGAATAACAACCCGAACAAATCGAGAATTATTTGGGTACATCACGTGTACCAACACTGTGTTGGACAAACGTCGCAGTGTCAAGCAACAAAAGTGGCTTATATTTTCGCTCTGGTGCAGAGCGATTGATGAAAGTTGAAACTAATCAACTATGACATTTCCAACTTAGAGGTTAGACATGATAAATTCAGAGAAAATCCCTGTTTGAAAACCACATCGGTATGACGAGCAAACCTTGGTTTTCTCCCTCGCTCTTGTGCAGAGCGATAGATATGCGTGGAAACTAATTCACTATAATGTATCTAATCCGTTAGAATTCCTTCGACAATCAGTCGAGTGGCTCTCCGTTGGAGAGACTTATTCTCGCTCTTGTGCAGAGCGGTTCATAAGAGTGAAACTAGTTCACAATGATATTTCTAACTTATAATTAGACATGATTAATAAACACAAAGAAAATCCCTGTTCGGAAACCCCATCGGTATGACAAGCAAACCTTGGTTGTTCCCCTCGCTCTTGTGCAGAGCGGTTGATATAAGTGAAATTATTTCACAATGATATTTCTAACTTATAATTAGACATGATTAATAAACACAGAGAAAATCCCTGTTCAGAATCCCCATTGGTTTTACAACCAACCTTTGTATCCCTCGTTCTTGTGCAGAGCGGTTGATATGAGTGAGACTAATTCACTATAATGTACTTAATCCGTTTGGATTCTATCGACAATCAGTCGAGTGGCTCTCCGCTGGAGAGACTGAAAGCAAAACATTTCTGTATGCCATTTCTATGACTAGTTTGATATTCTCTAGATCATTATTCTGAATCCGTTTGGATTCTATCGACAATCAGTCGAGTGGCTCTCCGCTGGAGAGACTGAAAGCAAAACATTTCTGTATGCCATTTCTATGACTAGTTTGATATTCTCTAGATCATTATTCTAAATCCGTTTGGATTCTATCGACAATCAGTCGAGTGGCTCTCCGTTGGAGAGACTTATTCTCGCTCTTGTGCAGAGCGGTTGATATGAGTGATATCGGAATTCCCTGAATTATTACTCAGAGCAAATTAAAATAGTAAACTTTAATGAGTAAGTATAGCTAATGCACTGTGTCTACTGTCTAATTTCACAAACACTTAGTCGAGCTGTATAGCAACAAGATTTGAGTCAAAGTTAGTAAGGGATAAATTCGTAAATATGAGTTACTGACAGGTCGGGATCTAGCGGAATGATAGGAGGAAAATGTTTACTTCTGTCTTTCGTTGTATTCATACCAGCACGGTTGTTCATAACCCTACTTGCAATGAGTAAGAAGCACATGCGCGCAAAAAAATTTTGAGGTTAGCGTGAGATGTGGCAGAATGAGCACTTTCACACGCGTAGACACTGGAAATAAACTCAGTACGAATAGTAATGAGGTGAACTAACGCTTTGTTCGGAAACTTAGTATCCAATTATTTTTTCATTATCATCTTTCACTACAAGCTCTGACCGCTCTGACTGATCTTCGAAGCTCACGTGTTTTCATGTCTCCTAGCGTCGGCTAGTGCGAACTGGTGCGAACGAACACGAAGGCGGGCAAAATGCGTTTATTGCAACTGGTAGAGACTCTCGCTATTTGTTCTTATCGTATTTTTAATTTCCCTGGATCTGTCGGAAGACAATAAAAATAATGAAAGTTAATTGGAATGACGGATACGACGGATACAAGCAGACAACATGACCTCAGACTTTTGACAGCTAGCCTAACAGCCGAACCATGGAGTAGAAGGAGACCTATTTTCGAATTGAAAATGGGTTTACGCAATAGGTGGCACTGTTGTGAGTGACCAGTCCCGAACTTCCTGCAAACGCTTGCGCGCGCACTCCAAGGCATATTATGACGTCATTAACTGTATGGTAAATTTTCCCACTCACAGGAAGTCCGCGTTGGCTCGCTGGTAACAGCGCCATCCATTACGTGCAGAATTCGTGCCACTTTTTCAATACAGCGTGTATAGGGAGATATGTCTTCTTCTACTCCATGAGCCGAACATATAGGACTTTATTTCAGATTTGAGGTTAAGGGAGAGATCGATTCGTTGGACAAAAATCCAAACAACACAAGTATACGGCATAACCTCACTCGTCAGACAGTTAGCCAAACATAGGGACTCTATTTCAGGATCAAGTCGTTAGACAAAAATCTCCAATTCTCCATACTACGAGCAGACGACATAACCTCAGTAGACTGACCGTTAGCCAAACATAGGGACTTTATTTCAGGATCAAGTCGTTAGACAAAAATCTCCAATTCCCCATACTACGAGCAGACGACATAACCTCACTAGACTGACCGTTAGGCAAACATAGGGAGTCTATTTCAGAATCGATTCGTTGGACGAAAATACCCAATTCCCCATACTACAAGCAGACGACATAATCTCACTAGACTGACAGTTAGCCAAACATAGGGACTCTGTTTCAGAATCGATTCGTTGGACAAAAATCTCCAATTCCCCATACTACAAGCAGACGACATAATCTCACTAGACTGACAGTTAGCCAAACATAGGGACTCTATTTCAGAATCGATTCGTTAGACAAAAATCTCCAATTCCCCATACTACGAGCAGACGACATAACCTCACTAGACTGACAGTTAGCCAAACATAGGAACTCTATTTCAGGATCAAGTCGTTGGACAAAAATCAGAATAATGAAAATAAATTCGAATGATTATCTACATTTCAGTGGACGGATACAACCATAGGATACAACTAGCAGACGAGACATAACCTCACATTTCTGACAGATACACGCAGAGCAACTCGAGTGAACTAACCTCCCGAAAAGCGTAGCGCCACTCTCCTAGAATTCAGCGCGCTCACTTTCTTTTTTTGGGAGACTCAGTCACCCGAACGGAAGGTGAACGATTGTCTCGCGCAAATAAAGAAAGCCGTTTGCCCGATGCTTCGGGAGACTCAGTCACCCTACACGAGCCGCTCAGCTTACCTGGAAAGTAAATTCTCTTTCCTTAAGCGTGGTGGCGCTAGTCTACCACGATAAAGTTAAGCTATATGACCTCTCGGTAGAGTCAGTCCCCCGAGTTTCTCTGCGTGTAGCCTAGCATAGGACTTCATCTCAGATTTGTGGTTACGGAGAGAATCTTGCTCGTATATCTATTCCATGCGTTCGACTTCATTTTTATTATTTCGATTTTCGTCCAACGAATTGATCTCTCCGCTAACCTCAAATCTGAGAGAGTCCTATGCTCGGCTAACTGTTAGTCAAGTGAGGTTATGTCGTCTGCTTGTATTATGTGGATTGTTGTCGAACAAATTGATCCTCCATAACCTCAAATCTGAAATGAACTTCTAGGTTAGACTAGCTGTCAAAAGAGTAAGGTTAGGTCTCGTCTGCTTGTATACGTCATTTGAATATACTTTTATTCTTTTGATCTTCGACCACGAAATCGATTCTTCCATAACCTCAAATCTGAAATGAACTTCTAGGTTAGACTAGCTGTCGAAAGTGCGAGGTTATGTCTCGTCTGCATGCATACGTCATTTGAATGTATTTTCATTATTTCGATTGTTGTCTCACAAATTGATCCCTTCATAACCTCAACTCTGAAATAAACTCCTGAGTTAGACTAGCTGTCAAAAAAGTGAGGTCATAACCTCTGGGATCTTGTATCTGTTATTCGAATTTATTTTCAGTGTATGCATATGTTTTCAACAAATTCAGCGTAATGAAAAATACGCATGTAATAAATCAACGATAAATACAATTTTCTCTATCCTACACGGAGAAAAGTATTTCGTGAAACTTTACTGAACTGTTGAGCAAAGTTGGGATATAGGGACCAGTTGGTGAGTTTTTCACATTTTTGTAGTAATCAGTGACATACTGAACGTTATAAAATACATGACAGTTCGGTAAACTTTAATAATGTACAGTAAAATTCTCATATGAAGATCGTAGCAAACTTCAAAAGATTCACGTGAATTATTCCCTTAAGATTAGTTAAAGAATGACTAACGTTGACGAATCATTCTTATTGAGGAATTGAAAAGGTACTCAAAAGTTCGGTAAAGTTTCACATCGATAGGCAGAGAAAAGTTTATTTGCCCTATATGAAACTTTACAGCACTATAATGTAACTTCTCCCTCCTGGCACCTCAAATTTTACTGGACAGTTCAGTAAACTGAGAGACGTGAAACATCTCTCACCACTCCCGTAGTCACGCAGGGTCGAATACAACTATTACGCACCCCGGACATTGAAAAAAAAAAATTATTTCAATGAGGTATTGAACTTTATACATACTGACGATTTACGTTGACTTTTTGTATTCAATAATGGATATCAGTTGTAAAATTGTGAAATGATAAAAATTAATACTCATTTCCGCCGGGGTAACTGGTATTATAATAAGTGCTCAAAATACTTAGTGTTTGTTTATTATAAATAAGGTCCTTCGGAAGCCACATTGTATATAAGCCGAGCTCATTCCAATACCACTATTCATAATCTTAATTAAATAATCATGCCGGTACCTATCTGTGCCATGCCTCCACAGAAGCAGTTATATCCGCGAGACAGCGCTACGGTCGGCGAACCGAGGTACGCAATGACTGCTGTGAATGTGAAAATTTAGTATCAGCATTGCTGATATCTGTCTGGAGGAATAAAAAAATTAGTGTAGTATTGCTGAATATATGAATACATTTTACTGTGTTTATATGGGACAACTCCGGCACTTCTATTGGCTACACGGAAAAAAAAATTGTTGTTGAATTTACTATAATAGGGGACAACACTTTTTTTCAGTAGAAATGACAACAATTGTGGTAACATTTACTCATAAGGACATTGAAATCTACTTGCTCCTATGTACCAAATACTAGAATTGTAGTAATATCTACTAAAAAAAAGTGTTGTCCCCTATGTAGCCGCTCCATATAGTAAATTCAGCAACAATTTGTTTTCCGTGTAGTTTCGAATTGTCTATACGCGTCACGGAATTCTAACCAATCAGACCATTTCCCGCCGCCACTGTTTTCGCCATTTTTCGCCACTTGCGGCGCTACATGTAGACATGCACATAGCGAATACACGAACTTATGGCCGGAGCAAGTTGGGATTAAGGACGCGGCGTATGAAACATACGGGGAGTACGTAAGGTAACGCGTCGGCCATATTGAAAATATTCAACTGTATCTCGGCCATGGATGTTAGACATAATAGTCTAGTTCGCCACCAGATGTCTCACAGCCGCCTTTTCTTTCTCACAAGCGCTAAACTTTCTTCCAGTTAGTATATAAGAGAGTTCCAATTCCAAAACATCAGCGATAGGCGTGCGTTTGCGTAGTCTATAAGTGTTGGAAACTATGAGCGTATAGGCTTACATGTAGACACGACCACTGCGATGCGTTCCACATAGGTGATAGGTTCGTTCTAAAAGCGTACTAGTATCAGGGTTAAGATGTGAACACGACAAATAGGGGTAACCGGCCACCGACAGAATGTGTAAGATGGTGTGAGTATAATACCTGTCAAAGTTAACCAACAGTTCGGTAAAACGTGGGCAACCGTCGAGTAAAACCTAACATTTTCGTTACTCAAAATTTTTCTACTTTTTTTTGCTGCACAGGACTTGACGTTTTACCGAACTATTCGGTAAAGTTTCATCGACTGTAAGTCATTCATTCATTCGTTTCATGTAAATCGAGCTAAATTTTCTGCTCTGTCCTCAACCGCGGTTTACTGAACTGTTCGGTAATCTCTATCTGACGTTCATTATATTCCACAATTGTGCGCATTAAAATTTCCACAACCAAGTGCAGTATTAATTACAGTTCTAGTTCGGTAGATATTCTTTTAAATTTATCAAAATTTCACGTTCAATGCATGAGGTTTTCTTGAACTTCGCTTTACTGAACTGTAAGTGAAACTTTACATAAATGTCCCTATGTCCCCAGTTTACTGAACTGAGTTCGGTAAAGTTTCACGAAATACTTTTCTCCGTGTATATTCGAGTCTCAGGTTAGCTGTGGGACGAGTGAGGTTATGACGTCTGGGATCCGATATCGATTGTTCATATACGTTACTCATTTTTAGACACATTAGTACGAAAGAAAGGAGTAGATTAAATAAACGAGCAATAATATTTTCTCGTAACGCAAATTTCGAACACGATTTTAACTATCGTTTGTTCGTATTTTAGGTTAGCTGTCAGTCAGGTAAGGTTAGTCGTGTGCGATCCGATATTCAATATTTGTGTTCCTTGCCAAGCGCCGTCAAGCGGGAGCAGCAGGAACCAACATCTTATACGTAGGGTGGCATAGGAAACCTTCACTAGCGCTGCTGCTCGGCTTGCAAGTAAACTGGCTACAATTTCGGTACAGCTGTTGTGATCTCAACTAAATGTCGATACGGGTAGTGATCTCAACTGAATGTCGGTTCTTTTAGTTTTGAGTAACGGAGAATCGTCAATTCTCAGCCATTTCTCCATCAAATGACACGGGATTGGGCTCAAAGTGTGTGGTTTTTCATTGCGGAGTGGCTAAATGTCAGGAAAATGCGATTATCGACGACAACAGTGAATAATCTCGCGATTTATGTGGTCGGTACGTCAATCTGTAGAAATTTTTGTCGAATTTTGGAAAAGTGAAATAATCAGCCACTTTCTGCCACAATTGTGTGTAATCCCTCAAAATTTCATTGAGATCGATTCAGTAGTTCCGGAGAATTCACGATTCCTGTTTTCGAGGTTCTGACAAACGTTTCACTTCACCTTAAAGTACATTATAGTAGGGGAGCCCAGCGTGCTAAATGGGGATTTACTCGAGCATCGTGGAGACCTATTGGATTCGGAAGATTAGATGGTAGAAAGAAAAAAAGGTTATATAATGTACACCTTTTCAGCGGTGGGGGAAGCGTGTACAGGTTCTCAAAAATGTACAAAAAACAGATTTTCAGAGGGGATTTTAAGTGAACCCGAAAGAAGCTCCCATTCAAAAGACTGACGATTCAGACATGACGCAGGCTTATGGCGGCTTTTTGAAAATGCAAAAACAAATCGCCATTTTGAAATACTCGAGCCAGTCAGATTAAGGTGAGGTGGGTTAATTACCGCGTGATTCCTCGCTTGCACCTCAGTGATTTGGGTAGCAGACCGTCAGGTATAGTCGGCATGAAAAAATTATCCGTGATCGTAGCGGCCAGTTCTTGTTTGTTTTATTGAGTTTTGACGGGTACGGTGAAGTGGTGTCATATTATTACGGAGAAGAATTATTACACGCTCAAAATATTCTTTGTGCACCGAATGATCGTTATCCAGGGGATTGCGACTGATTAGCGTGTCGATAGATGAGTAAGTAAAACTATTTTTCATAATTACGAGTGCATCTGTAAGAGCGTAACCTCAAAACGGCAAGTAATCTCAAGGACAAGTGACCGTTCTCAGGTAGGCCGAGGGGCTTTACGGTCCTAGTAATTGACATTTAGAGTCCGCGGGGCTCTGCGAGCCCGGGCGTGCCGACCTGGCACGACATGACCCAGAACTGGCCAAAGTCAAAAGTTTAACCTGTGAACACACGCAGGGTTTAGTGTCGCACATCAATTCGCATTCCTGTATCAGTTCATACTTTGTGCCGTACAAGCTTTTGCATCTTTAGTAGTTATTATTTCAGAGAGCATGCATCAGCCTCGGATTTCCTTTGACCTGGCATCTTCATAGCTTGACTCGTACTAACACAGGGTGTGAAGGTGTTTACTGCTGCCAAATCATTCTACGGAGCGTGTGCAGGAACAGCTGGAACACTATGTTTAACGAGAAGGACATCAAACTGGGACGTCGGTTACACAATGCTGAAGAGTAGGGGCATTTTCCACTGCATACCAATTGACACGAGTAACATGCTAAGCTAGCATGTTCATAATCAAAAAACAAGGCGGATTAATTAGGTATGAAGAGAAACATCAACGGGGGTATACCCACCTTGAAGATAATTTTTTCAAATCACTGCTACGCTCTGATAATAGATTTTAGTCACTCAGTTTTTTTATAGTTGATTAGCGCTGTTTTGATACAGAGTTTATGATTTTTTCAGATTTTGTGTCCTTCGCTGAACATAATTAATGAGTTTAATATTGATGCAGTCACAGTTCTCAATGCTCACAATGGTTAAGTCAACCATGACTGCGTCGGAAGGTGCAAGGATTGGGATTGGAGTTCGTAGTAGATATAATAATTGTATACTTGTATAATGGTATATATTTATCTATTTTATTCATCGAAACGATTTATCTAATCAGGTCATGCGGTGACAATACAATACAATACACTATAATCCTGTATACTGCAGAGATGCACAGCACCTGTAAGTTATGTTCAATAAAAAAAAATATATTCACCTACACACGATACAGATGGCTCCCCTAAACTTTAATTCTGATCAGCGGTGAAACTCCAAGCTGCGATTCAGGCCACCGATACAGTACAATAGAGCTAGCTTGGTCTAACAGAACTGGTCATAGTTTTAAGATTCTGCAAAAAATCATGTATTATCTTCGTATTAATGAAGCCTCGTGCAGTCTGCAATTAAATCATATTAAAGCCATCAACAGTGGTGTTCCGAATTCTTGTTTGTTCCCCTGATATTTCCATGGAAAATCAATCGTTCCGTAGTTGCTGTAATCAGCCATAACATTCTCAATTTTCAATTTCCTGTAGATAGTATTAAATATTTGGTAGGATATGGGTTTCTTCAAATATATTTATTCGGAATAACTACATCGACGTAACATCCAATTACAGGTTTTGTGAGTGGAATATTGCTTGAAATAGAATACATACCTAATATATTGCTTGAAATAGTATACATATCCAATAACTATCAAATACACACATATGCCCCTCGCTGGATTAAGGGATATACCCACCTTGAAAATACTTTTCCTTAAATCACTGCCATGCTCTGAGGAAACATTTTGGTGACTCAATTTTTTTACAGTTGATTAGTGCTATTTTGTCACATAGTTTTTATTCTACTTAGATTTTGTGTCCTCCGCTAAACTAAGTCAGTCCATCGAAGAACAAGTAGTTGTCGTATGGTACAGGTTGCTGCGTTGCATAAAATTTCTTCAACTATGGAAGAAATATTCTGTATAAATGTGATTTGGGGGCAAACCAATAATATTTCATGAGTTTAATTTTAAGACATGGAAATTTTTGATTTTAAATCATTTTTTCCAAAACGATGGAAAAAAGTCTTACCAGCAAAAATTTCGATGTCTAAAATTCAAATTCATGAAATATTATTGGTTTCGCCCTAAATTACATTCATACGGAATATATCCTCCAAAGTTGAAGAAATTTCATGCAACGCAGCAGCCTGTACCCTACGATAACTACTTTTTCTTCGATGGACTGAATTTATGTTCAGCGAAGGACACCAAATCTGAAAAAAATCATAAACTCTGTATCAAAACAGCACTAATCAACTATAAAAAAACTGAGTGACTAAAATTTATTATCAGAGCGTAGCAGTGATTTGAAAAAATTATCTTCAACGTGGGTATACCCCCGTTGATGTTTCTCTTCATACCTAATTAATCCGCCTTGTTTTTTGATTATGAACATGCTAGCTTAGCATGTTACTCGTGTCAATTGGTATGCAGTGGAAAATGCCCCAACTCTTCAGCATTGTGCAACCAACGTCCCAGTTGGATGTCCTTCTCGTTAAACATATCGCACACCTAGATCTAAACTAGGACAAGTCAAAAAACTTCAATTTTGAGTTATTATCATGTTTGTATACCCTGATAAAATACGCAAGTAACCACAAGAACAGATTCAACCTAATGCTCATAATCATGCCGACAGATTGCACTAACTTGGTTTTGCTGAATTAATAAATAATCAATAATAATAATATAATAATATAATTATTATAATATTGATAATGATGATTAATGATAATTATCATTAGTAATATTATATAATTATATTTATTATAAATAATAATTATTTAATTAATTAATTATCCGAAGGCATAATTGGCAAAACGTTTTTTCCTCATACTGAAAAATGAGATTTTATGACTTGTCCTAGTTTAGATCTAGGTGTGCGAATCAGTGTTTCAGTTTTTCGTAGAATGATTTGGCAGCATTAAACACCTTTACACCCTGTGTTAGTACGAGTCTAGCTATGAAGATGCCAGGTCAAAGAAATTCTGAGGCTGCTGCATGCTCTCTGAAATAATAACTACTAATAATTATAAGGCACAAAGTATGAACTGATAAGTGTCAATTACTAGGACCGTGAAGCCCCTCGGCCTACCTGAAAACGGTCACTTGTCCTTGAGGTTACTTGCCGTTTTGAGGTTACGCTCTTACAGATGCACTCGTAATTATGAAAAATAGTTTTACTTACTCATCTATCGACACGCTAATCAGTCGCAATCCCCTGGATAACGATCATTCGGTGCACAAAGAATATTTTGAGCGTGTAATAATTCTTCTCCGTAATAATATGACACCACTTCACCGTACCCGTCAAAACTCAATAAAACAAACAAGAACTGGCCGCTACGATCACGGATAATTTTTTCATGCCGACTATACCTGACGGTCTGCTACCCAAATCACTGAGGTGCAAGCGAGGAATCACGCGGTACATGCTGAAAAGTGTGCAGTTCAATAATCTGATGATTATTTGGAGGGATTTTCTTAGTCTGACGAATTGGAAAAAAAAAATTGATTTTTTTTTTTTTTTAATTATTAATGGGACGAATAAAAAGCATGGGGAATAGCATAAAAATAAGAAAATCTATTTATTTCAATTGTAAGAGAGCAAAAAACTGGCGACTGAAAGTAGTGTGGGGACGGTGCGAGAGAGTACGAGATCGAGAAAAAGTGAAAGGGAAATAGAGGCGCGGAGTGGGGAATACATGCCTCGCTGCAGCTGCACGCACTACACTAGTAAATATAATGTGGGGGTTCTGGATATGACTTTCTTACCGGCCGAGTTGTGTTGGTGAGTTACCGACCGTGCGGGGTAAATTACCGACAGTCGGATGGTAACGATTTGGATACCGATCGTCGATCTTTGTTACCGACAATCGGATGGCTGCAATTATGCGTCGTGCGATGGCGCCACTGCCGATTGTTACCGATATTCTGATGGTAACGATCGAGAATCCTGCATTGCCGATCTCCGCTTACCGACAATCTGATGGTTGCGATTTTTCGCAATGCGATGGCGCCACTATGGATCGCCGATCTTTAGTTATCGATAGTCTGATGGTAACGATTCTGAATCATGCATGCCGATTTCCCGATACCGGCAATCGGTCGGCTGCAATTTAGCTGCAGATCGTTGATCTTCAGTTATCGATGGTCTGATGATAACGATTCTGAATCATGGTTGCCGATCTTCTGTTACCGACAATCGGACGGCTGCAATTTCGAATTCTTAGCTTATATACGAATTATACTAGCTAAAATGAGTGGCGGAGTGTTTTAATTATGCAATCAATAACGCGAATCATCTGATAATGACATATCTGTTTATTTGTTACTACTTAAGTCTAACCTATTATAAAAGTGATCATTTTCTTAAAACTAACCTAAACTATATGTCTTACGTATATCCTATTCTAAAGTAACAATTTTCTTAAAACAAGCTTAAAACTATGCTTATTTTACAATTTTCTTAACCTAAACTCAAACTATATATATAGGGGAACGTGGGGCAGAACGGGCAGCGGGACAGAACGGGCACCAAAACAAAAAAAATAATGTGGTCGGAAATGATTTTTTCTGAAATATGGCGACGTATTTTGGATCAATAATGAGAAAAAAAAAAATCAAAAAAAAATTATTTTTTTTTCCGTTTTATTTTACTTTTTTAAGAAAAAATTTCAATTTTTTTTTTTTCTCATTATTGATCCAAAATACGTCGCCATATTTTATAAAAAATCATTTCCGACCACATTATTTTTTTTTGTTTTGGTGCCCGTTCTGCTCCGCTGCCCGTTCTGCCCCACGTTCCCCTATATATATATCAAGAGACTCGGTAGAGTCTCGCGCCAAGTACATTAAAAAAAAAAATTTTCAAGCGCGAGACTCAACGAGTCTATATACCCGAGAGGCAACTACCCTAACCTATACCGCGAACTAGTATCTTCGTTATCTTTCACCTCACACCATACACAAATTGAAATTAATTCAATCTAGGATGTGGGCATGAAAAGCTTTCATTTGAGCCCTAGATCGATTAAATCGGTGTCCGGAGTGCTGAGATATGATTAACTTCAGATTCTGATACCCCGTTTCCTCGTATAACAATTTTTCTCTTTCCTGTTCTTCAGACCAAGATTCAGCCAATTCAAACCATTCCCATATAAAATCACTAGACGGGAAACCACACAAAAGTTGTATGGAGTGGCGTAAGTACGAGAGTCACGAGGTAGATGGCGCTGGTATCGCAGACAGAAACCTTAGAAATATATGCTCTAGGACAGAAGCCGTCTGCAACACTAGCAGACGCGTATTGTCATTATTTCATGTTATTAAATACAAATAAAGGAAATAAGAGAGAGTACGAACGACTACATGCCCGAAAGGGCGATAAGTCAGTAAAGGATATAATAAAAGAGAGAGTACGAGCAATGCTTAATACAAAATTTGAACGTACATAAACTAGTGAATACCCACCAAAAGCCCCTCAGGTGCGAAAACCTTACGCCAAGTACATTTAAGTGATAGTCACCAACAAAAATGTTTCGATAGGTTAATTATCTTAAATCCTACGATCTTGAGCTTTTGAGGTTATGCGAATCGACTGACGTGTAAGATTCATGGTGATGAATAGAATAACAATTGTGAACGGATAATTTTACGATTAGGTTTACCTTGTATGACACAAGACTGTTAGATGACTATTAACTGACTATTACCTCTAAATTTTATTCACTTATACATTGTAGATTTGGCTTATTTCCATTCATGAATGCAATTATCGGAGGAAACGGTTTTTTGGGGATTCAATTATCTAGCAAGTCACCGCCTGAGGAAGTCTGACAGTAGAAAATCAAGAAAAAATGTTAAAGTTGAAAAATATCAGGATAGCATGATTTGATATAAGGAACGACAAGGAGCCAGACCAACAAAGCCGAGTTGAAACGTTGGATTGCAACGAATTCCACTTCAAGCTCTATGTTAGGCTCATCTCTAGAGGCTCGTCTGCTCGGACCCAAGTTGTGAGCCAACGTTATGGGTTGGATTTCGACGAGTTCTATATTCTATCCCGGTATCCTCTAGTTCAAATGAGATTGTAAGTCGACATTGTGTGTTGAACTCCGATAGGCTTTATTCTACACTCGACGTGAACGTAATGCCTTGACCTTCGGTGGAGACAATTTTTTAACCCATGTTTTACAATCAGCCTAGATTCTCCGCTCAGAAGCTCAATCAAATTCAGATTAGTGCTATCACGATAAATGGTGGGAATAAAAATACTCATTCGCTATTAAAGAAATGATCGATCGACCCCTCTTTGTCAGATGATAGAGATTCTCATTTATATTTATTTATTCATTGTAGACTCAGCGTATAATCATTTATGAATGTAATTATTGGAAAAAAAACCTTTTTTATGGATTGTTCAATTTTGTAGCGGGTCGCCGTATAAGACGAGAGGATGATGAGAGAAGACGCTAGGGTCGCAAAGTATCGGGATAGTGCGATTTGATACGAGAAACGGCAAGAGTCAGATGAAGAGAGCAGAATGCGAGTGTTTGACTTCATAAACTTCCATCTTATACTCTAAGCTAGTCTTGCATGAATAGGCTCAATTCTAGATATTTTGATACCTTCTGTTCAGACCTGAATTCGAAGTTGACATTATGAGTATGGGACGCGTACGTATTCTTTTCACAGAGGACCTAGCTAGATTAAAAAAAAACAAAAAACTACCTACGAATTGCAATACATATATCTCATATTTATATATATTTAATCATGAGCAGCAGCTATAACCCTATGTGCAAGTAACTCCGCCATTGCCGGCCCAGGCCCAGATGAGACAGGAGGAGGGCTGCGCGCAGGGCTACACGTTTCAGGCATATAGAATCATACCAGATTCTAACGAAACAATTCGTAAAACTTAATGAAAGAACATATGTTACGTCTGTCCACAGAAAGTCAAGGCTCACAGAAAAGTATGAGCATACGTGTATATTATTACATTATTTTCATTCATTTGAAATTATACTACCCCATTTAACATAGCTGCTTTTTGAGGGATTCGGATGATACAAAATGCATCACCGTACATGCATTGGGATGTTCATAGGAACAATTGGCAGAATGCTGCCAACTGAGCAAGCCTCGCGTGCGAGAATATATGAAAACCCAATCGAGCGAGCGTAGCGAGCGAGCACAATTATTAGGTAGTCAAGCAAAATTGTACAAAAAGTGGTGATATCAACCCCAAAAAGCACCCCTGGTGCAAAAACCTTTCGCCAAGTACATTAATGTGGTGACCACCCCCAAAAAAATCCACCAACAAAAATTCCTCCTTAACAAAATTGGTACTATAAAAATGTCTACTTACAAAAGGATTGAAATCAGATACAATGGCCAAGTACATGTCTTATGTATAACAAAAGTTTACAACAGAAGAACAGAAAACTGAATAGTCTTGTATCGTTCACTCGCTACGCTCGCTCATTCGATCAGCTCTTGATAATTACAGGGAAAAAAATCAGAAAAACAAAATTTAGGAAGTGGTACTTGGCGGGCCATTATAGCAATATGTATCAAACAAATGATACATAGACCCAAATGAATACTCTTTTACTTAATCATAAATGGCCCGCAAGTACCACGTACTAAATTTTTTTTTTCTGATTTTTTTCCCTGTAATTATCAAGAGCTGATCGAATGAGCGAGCGTAGCAAGTGAATGATACAAGACTATTCAGTTTTCTGTTCTTCTGTTGTAAACTTTTGTTATACATAAGACATGTACTTGGCCATTGTATCTGATTTCAATCCTTTTGTAAGTAGACATTTTTATAGTACCAATTTTGTTAAGGAGGAATTTTTGTTGGTGGATTTTTTTGGGGGTAGTCACCACATTAATGTACTTGGCGAAAGGTTTTTGCACCAGGGTTATATATTTACAACTAGGTGGCGGTAAACGCACCGGGGTTTACACACGCGGATCTGAAACATACAGGTAGTTCAATTGTCGAACGATATATAATGACAATTACGGATACTTACCGGGTAATATGTGAACGTGTGGTTCGAGTGGAATCACTCTTGGCGGCGGAGGTATCCCCGGAGAAGATGATCTCGACGACGACGACGATGGCGAGCTCGGACCCGATCGCATCGATGAGGCTGATCTGATCGATGGCGATCGGCCTCTTTCTATACTCACACGCACCGTCGTCGCATCCGAATCATCCGCATCTTCTTGCACGGAAGATGTTACATCCGTGCATTGGATGGCCGATTGTGTAGAATCCTCGGCATCGGTCCTACGCATCGCCCAGTAATCGTTTATCTGATGCTGCCGTGTAAGGTTTTCTATCAGTTCATAACAGGTATTTTCGGTTTCGGTTACGAAGCGCTCATCCACATGCTCCTCGCACAAAATACGCAACACCATCCGAGCGTTTCGCAGAAATCGTGCCCTCGACTCGGTCCTTCGTCGCAGCTGAGCCGCTCGCTGTGCAATTCGTCCATGAGCAGGATTCATCTGAATTAATCACACATCCTTATGTTTTAGAATCTGTTAAATTCGAATATCCGATGCAGATAACATACCTTATTTTCAGGTTTAGTTTTGGAATCAGTCTTCTTCTTCTTCTTAATGCTTTTCCTTCGATTCTATGAACTTCCACTATTCACCGATCTTTTCAATCTGAAAACTGTTTTCTCTTCTCAAACCGATCTGGTGGGGATCGAGCTGTAATTCTATGGGTTGCACACTACCCCCAACCCAAAATAAAATTAAGCCTAACCAACCTGAGAACGGCGCTCAAAAGACTCCGCCTCGACTCATAAAAATAGGCAGGTCTCAAGGTTTCAGCAATAAAAATCATTCAGAAGTTGTTCATCATACTATCGTCACTCGAAAACGCATGAATTTTGCAAACACAAAGACTGCGATGGTTGAAAGATTCCACCTGGGCCCATAAAAATCGGTAGGCCTCAAAGAATTAAGCAACAAATATCATTCAAAAGTTTTTCATATCCTTCCACCATCTGAAAATGCTATAGAATTCTTGTAAACACAAAGATTGTAATAATCAAAAGATCCCACCTGAGCTCACGGAAATCGGGTATTCTCAAGGGTCGGGCAATAAATATCATTTCAGAATTTTTTTCACACGTTATTCGCGGCTCGAAAACGCGAGAATTTTGGAAACGCAAAGATTGCAATAATCACAAGATCACACCTCAGCCTATGAAAATCGGCAAGTCTCAAAGGATAGAGCAATAAATATCATTCAGAAGTTTTTTTTTTTTTTTTTTCACACCTCGAAAATGTTAGAATTTCTTAAACATATATATTGTTTAGAACACCTGCATTTTTCCCACATTTTTCCGGCATTTTTTTTTTTTTTTTTTTTTTCACATGGTGCCATCTGCACACCTGCATGTGTACCGATCCCATGCAATAAATGCCCAGCTCAGTCAATTTCCGGCTTTGCTTGAGACCGCACATACAACTGTGAATATGGAGCTAATATTGGATCTACAAGGTTTTGGGCGATTCAGTGATAAATTTGTGATAAAAGAGCTGGCCGTAATAAACATTCGCACACATGAGGAATATCAGCAGGGTCTCACACGCATCCTCTTCAAGGCACCATGCTCCTGGGTGACTCTCTCAAGTGAGTTAAAAAATCTTTATTCGCTGCAAACATGGCATCATCATGGAATACCCTGGAGTGATGGAGGAATGCCGTATATAGATGCAGTGAAAATTGTGACGAAATTTGCACAAGATGCGAGTCGCATTTATGTGAAGGGATTGGAGAAGAAACAATGGATCGAAAAAATCCTCAATGACGACTCGAAATCGGTGATTGATTTGGATAAGCTGGGGTGTCCGAATCTTCGAATACTGCGATTGGAATCAAGTGTATTTCGTTGTCTTTCGTATGAAGACTGTCATAGCGTTGTACCTGGAGGCTACCATTGTGCCTTCGAGAACGTTCAGCGGTTGAAAAACTGGTATTTGGAGGAGGGCCGTAAAAAATCCTCCCCACATGTCTCGAGGGCGGGGGATGATGGCTTAAAAGCCAAGGGCTCGCAGGGAGCTGCATTCGTGCATTTCGACATCCCACCGTCGATACATCCTCCCAGTATATTCGAATCCGCAAACTCTTTCGATCAAGGTAAGAACTCTTTTACACGATAATCATATTCAATTATATATAAATATACATATATATATATATATATAAAAGCTAATTCCGAATTATTCATTTTTGTGCAGATGGACTTCAGCAGCCTAAACAACACTAGCCGTATGGATAATGATATCCCACGAAAAACATCCAAAGATGTAAAAAAAGCCGCCAAGTACTCAGACGAAAATCACAATTGCTTTATAAGTAAAACGGTTCGCCAGTCTCTGTCGTGAAATCAAGAAAAAAGCCAAGCACCGAACGTACAACTGCGAACTCTCAGTAATTTGTTAAAAAAAAATAAAAAAACTCGAAATCAAACTCAAGTCTACGTCGTGAAGTCGGAGTTTCGTGTGAGGATATCGAAGCACCATTCCAAGAGCTACGTACTTGGCGGGCACATTCGTTTCTTCTTCTTTGTGTTTGTTGTTCTCGCGTTGAATTGATATGACCTTATCGTATTTTACGAACCAGTCTCAAAGTACTATGTTTTCGGTCGCTGGTTATAAACATGTCATGAACTTTGCATCGACTGACGAATGTTAGATTCGCAGATAACATTGGTTCTATAGGTACAAAATTATTTAAAATGCATCTTCTGATCTTGTCGAACGACTATGTCGTGGCAGTTGAAGGATCAGCGCTTGCGAGTTCACGGGAGTGGGTAGTGCGGGCGCCAAAGGCCAAAGGCGCCCGCACTACGCACTTCCGTGAACTCGCAAGCGCTGATCCTTCAACTGCCACGATTGTGTAATTGCAAATGATTATTCTCCACAAGCGAATGAGCAACAATTCAGTACATTACGCTACTAGGGAGGAAAGTGCGTGGTTTTTACTGAGTGCGAGGTTCAACACGAGCACGAGGTGAAAATTCGCTCCTCCCGTGTAGCATATATCACTTTTTATGCGACTAGATAAAATGTCCATATTGCATCCATTAGTCAAACACAGCAATTCAATCAATCAAACTTAGAATCGGTCAAACTTAGAGTTTTTTCTGCCTTTAAAATTTACTTTTTCGACGGCAAAATTCACTTTTTCTTTCCTCTGGTCAGAAATTGATTACTTTCTGCCCGCGTTGCACGGATGGAGTATAGTAATTTTATCGTAGTCGGGTGAAATAGTATATTACTCACCTAGGGAGGGAAAGTAGAGTAACCCAAACTGCGTGTGAGATTGACACCCGAGCCGAAGGCGAGGGTGACAAAAACGCAGTTTGGGATGGCCTTTTTCACTCCCGTGTGAGGTATACTATTTTTCACCACCCCCTACATCGGAAAGAACGACTTCCCGCTCACGCCAGGGAACGAAAGTCGTACTTTCCGTGCAGGTGTGGTGAAAAATATTTTTGCACTCAAGTGAGGCCGAACTGTTACGAAGATGGGTTTTAGGTATTGAAATTGATCCTTCCCACTACATGTATATGCTCGTACACTTGCACATACGCCTGCATCGTGAGCAGGATTGTATAATATAGTATAGGTACACCAAAGCAATCATCAACTGAATTTTATATTCATCATTATATCAAACTGTCATACTCTATGCTACTTATAGCATATACGTATATGCGTAGATGCATGTTTCAGGTTTCATGCCGAAATAGCAGAGTAGAGTTTTCTTGATTCGACCATATTGCAAGTGAATGAGTTTATTCTTCCCTCATTAATACTATATAGCGAGGTATGTGATTCCAGAGTTCAGAGTCTGATTTGATAATTCAATGACAGTGGAAACGACCCGGATTTTTATTGATTATACAAGGTATCTATGTCTGTAAAGTCATACACATAGTTAAAGACACGTAGATATAGTAGGAAGTATATTCTGAAACGATTATTGGTTTGAATAACTAGTTTTTCAGTGTATTTAATTGCTGTCGCATTGAAAACTCAATTTTCGCGTAAAACGAAGCGGGTTGTCCATATAGCTCTAAGGAACCGAATGTGCCCGCCAAGTACGTAGCTCTTGGAATGATGCTTCGATATCCTCACACGAAACTCCGACTTCACGACGTAGACTTGAGTTTGATTTTGAGTTTTTTTATTTTTTTTAACAAATTGCTGAGAGTTCGCAGTTGTACGTTCGGTGCTTGGCTTTTTTCTTGATTTCACGACAGAGACTGGCGAACCGTTTTACTTATAAAGCAATTGTGATTTTCGTCTGAGTACTTGGCGGCTTTTTTTACATCTTTGGATGTTTTTCGTGGGATTTCACTTCTTTTTGCAAGTACCAGAACTGAGAAAGATTGCTCATTTAATTTCAGCAGGGTTATATGTCATTATAGTTTGATCACCACAAGAAATACATTCGGAATTTGGACAAGGGAAAAAACATTCAGCGAAAGACAAACACATTCACTTCAATTGTCAACTGTGACAAACATAAATAATTCATTAGGTAGAACTTAATTTTCTTTTATACAGTATCAGGTTAAAGTTCGTAATGTTATTTCAACAAAATATTCGGCAAATAATTCTCAAATTCAAGGCTCGAATTTCAAATGGATCAAGAACGGTGTATCATTCCTCAAATTGTGTGAAACACGTTAATCTAGCATATTTTGCAATTCTAACAACATTTGAATCACGAAATATTGCATTTTTCGAACGAATATTCTGTTACGTTAACGTTACGAACTTCAACCTTAATATACAGTTCTAACTTAAATCAAGTACTTAATCAGTAATTTTTCAGCCATAGTTTGGAAGACAGTGTTGCCTGACGCAGTAACAGGCTCATATGTGTTCTGCAATGTTGATTGTTCGGAGCTGGCATGCTTGTCTACTGCAATTCAATTCAGGTCACTGTGCGAATCATACAAATCAATAAACGATCAATCATCTAAATGTTACAGTAATTACTAAAATATATCACATGTTGCCGTGGTGAAGGTGAGCTGAGAAATATCGACTCGTATAGCATACCTTCTAATATGTGATATCCAGATTGATTCTTTTGCTCACTCTTAGGCGTAAGATTTCGAATAATTCTGGAGATTGTACAGCCTTGAAGTAATAGTAGACTGATGTTTGGTTTCGGAATACTAGCCATTCTGAACTTGCGTGCGTGTTTGTGATCATGTAATAATTCCAGTGAAGGATGATTGACTAAAGTAGCTGAATGTGCCGAAGAGCGATGTATCGTTCTGTAGATCAATGGAAATTCTGGTCTTTGCAGGCTCATCTGTAATCCTGAAGTATTGACTCTCATGATCTCATGACGCGTCACGCCTGCAAATCATAAAAATACACGAAATTAATACTTGGATGCTGCAGTGGTGTTTTTCTGGGTTTGAGTTTTATTGATCGAGGTGACTTGAGAGCACTAATTTCATACCATACCTTTTGATATAGAATCTTTCAATGTATTTATCCAATCATGTTGGATAGCGGCTGTGCAAGTTCGGATGATTCTCACAATAGCTGTGTTCTGATGAAATGTTTGGCCAGGTGGAAAATGAAGTGAGCGACCAGAAATGTTGAGTATAGATAGTGTGATCTATGGATCTATGGACACTTCAGGTTTTAGCGGTTGGAAGCTAATCGTCAGTCTTGAAATGGTAGCTCTTCCGAGCTTGTGTGCCTGTACCAGTTTCTTATATTGATTCTGGTTCCTGTAAAAAACAGTCGAAACATTGATTATGTAATAATTACTAGTCAGTTGGTAGCAGCTCACCAGTTATGGGTTCTCGGGTTTATGTTTTATCAACGGAGCGATTTAAAAAGTATTGATTTTTGTAGCATACCGTCTAACGTGTGTTACTGAGATCCATTCTGGTAGCTGCTGTTTTATTACTGAGCAAAGGAAATTTCCATTTAATCAACGGTGCATTGCGATCTTATAATCTGTTTGTAGATACCACGGTAGATCATGGTTGGACTTAGGTTAGAATCTAGCTAGCTAAGTTTTATCTGTCATGATTTTCAACGTGGCTCTATTAAATTTATGTGCTTGAAGTATTTCTTTGTTCTTCAAAAAATTTCTTTGATCACGGAGAAGGAAACTTAAGAAATACAACAAATCCCTACTGGTATATCTAGCTTTTGATCGCCGTATACATACTTATCCTATGAAATTGGAAAAAATTTACAAAATAATGAAATTTCGGGATTATAGTCATTGAACAATAAATTTCTACAAACGAAAGACACAGAGGTATATAACATTATAGTGTCAATTATATCGGGCATAGCTGTTAATTAAGTATGAATAGATTATATGACTAGATGATATGTGCGTGTCGCATGATTCATGAAGCAATAGCCGTGATAGTGATGAATGATCATGTATGATAACAATAACAGTTGGAGTTGTGTATGGACTGCAATTTGTATGTGATGATAACATTCTCATAGTGAACTTAATATTCTAGACTCTGATATAGTGATAAAAAATGCAACATCGATAATTATATACAATAGAAACAAAAGTTGAAGTTGTATATGGACTGCAATGTATACTATGAGTTTTTGTGGAAATGCAACATGGAACAATCAAACGAACTTTTGTTACTTGCGTGGTTAATAAGCTTGCGATATTTGTAATAGAAGCAGTGTTGTTTCAGGGCGTAACCAGAAAAACTCACAGTATGTGACTAGAACATTCTGATAGTAAACTCATTATTTCACATAACGCTATATTCATTGGTAATAAACCCCATTGAAATGGAGTGAAAACGCTGATTCCGAGTACCGTACATAGACATACATGAAACGTTTAGTAGACTTCCAATCTCGATGCATGTAATTGTAATGTTGCTGTTAGAACTGTCGAATTCGAATGAATTAATATCATGCTGCATGATGTCAAACAGTTGCTAGCTCAATGAATAGAATTGAATTCGAGTTCTTGCCACATTGAGATTGAAAATTTACTGTAACAACGCTTATCAAATCAAAGAAATCTGTCATGTTCTATCAACATATACAGACATTATTGATAGTCAATCTCCGTATGCAATTATACGCACGATTGTTCCATCCAGTGTTGGGACGGATTTAACGACTAATTCTTAAACACTATAATATTTTAATAGTTTCCCTATAGCTATACTATGTTTGATGTGAATATACATACTAGTCGGTATATGTGGATGTAGTGTGTAGTGTATATTAGTGTAGGCTTGAAGAATCGAATTAGATAATATGGTTCATGATAACAGTTCAATCATTTTGAATAATACTGTATAATAAAAATGTATAATGATGGAATAGTCATATTTGAACCAACCAAGTTAGTGTATTAAGAATGATTGAGTCGTGAAGCAAATAGAAAATAAAGTCGATTCTTCATGCCATTATTAAGATCAAGTGTCTTTGTTTGGGAAGCACCAACTACTTATTCATTTATATTTGTTCGTGCACCCTCGGTCTAAGACGAATCCTATCACACTATTATATTAAAACGTACAATTGTGTTACGAATCTCAAACGCCGTGATGTATATACTATGCGACGTTCCAACACTGGATGGTATCATAAAAATGGTTTTGGACGTAATAATCCTGTAATAAAATAAGAGATTAGTAGATTAGTAGCACTATATCCTCCTATATGCATTCAGGTTGAAGTGTGAATCCGCATGACTTGTATGCGCATGGCTGCGTGGGACTCTAACTGAGTTACGTGATGTATGGTGAAAATATTAATTTTTTCATCCATCGTCAGCTGCTGAATGAAACGTTGGTAATTCTGACCGATCTAGCAGTAACTCTGTAGTGTTTCAGCCAATATTCGATATCAATGTTTTTTAATCCAAGTAGGTTCAATCACTATTTTACCAAACGAAATTGTGTATGACAATTTTGTCATACCTGAATGCATAAAAAGGTAGAGATATCAGTTCATAATACATGTTATCGTGTTGATCGATTATTTCATAATCATTTCTGCCGATAATCACCAATGAATTGTGGCAACATGTTTCTTGTTCCAAACTTTTTTTTTTGCATAACCAGGTATTGTTGTTTTAGTGTTTGACTCAGGTCTAGTTCCACAATCGAAGGTTAAAATTTGTACTAGGTTTAAACTGCTGAAGATTGCCTGTCGTTGGCTAAATCCGTCGCTAAGCCAAGTTTAAACTGTAAACTTGTTTTAAAGTCAAGTTGTGGAACTGGGCCTTACATTTCAAACTTACTGTGAGAGATCATAGTACATCGCCGTGATGAATAATTGAATTACAGAATAAATCTGTCATTGAAAATGTATGTGTCATGTTCAGTCTGTCTGAACTTATTGCTAAATTGTTTGTGCATAGGTATAGATATACGTTTGAATATATTTTAAATTTGCTTTTGTTTATGACCATTTTTATATTGTTTGTACGTAATTATCTTGTGAATTCATTAGCAATAATTTGATAGATATATTTTATATTTGCTTTCGTTTTCGACCATTCTTATATTGTTTGTACGTAATCATTTTGTGAACTATTGGCAATCATTTTTAGGTTTCAATTTTGTTGTCTTTTTGATGTTGGATATATTTCAGTTGCCTCCTTTATACTTTAACTTTGCCGTGCCATGGTTAATTGTTTTTCATTTTCCACATTATTGGATATATTTTAGTTGCCTTCTTTTTACTATATCTTTGCTATACCATGGTCAATTGTTTTTCATTTCTCACATTATTGGATATATTTTAGTTGCCTCCTTTTTACCATAACTTTAACCATACCATGGTGAAATTTTTTCATTAACGGTGGCATATATGGGCATATGTCAGAAACCTTTAACTTTTCAAATTAAAAAAATCGAGACCTAAATTTTGATGCACACATCCGCAATTTTTTGTATGACCTACCAGAACCATAAGAATGCTGTATCTACCCATGTACAACACGCAAATTCAGGGGAGCATGAGATAAAAATTAATTAATTAATTTTATTCATTATATTTGTTTGCTGGAACTGATCATTTTTCCCCATTTATTTCTTGCTTACCAATACCATCAACGATTAGTATTTGAACATGTACAAAACCCAACACAAGGAGAACTAAAATGAACATTCAGAAAAAATCTTACGTTTACAAATGTTGTTTTCGTGATATATTTTGCTATATTGATTATTTTTGCTTTAAATTATTATTAGCTTGCTTTACTTGACGTGGTTGTTTCTTGAGGATTTCCTTTTTTGATTCCAAAGTAAGACGACTCGATTTTCTATTTATTTGTATCGAATGCTTGGGTAAGTTTTCGAGGCAAAGCAAGGGTGTCACCTTCGCAAGAGGGAATTTGAAAGAACTGGGTGCTAGTTGAAAGTGTTTACATGGCGGACAGAGCATACATGCGGTACAAGATAATTGATTCATGTAGAGAGTGTCATGAGTATTTGTCTTCCAGACAAGTTGAAAGACTTGCTGAGTTTTCGGGACTGCCTTGAGACCTTCAGGAATTAAAAGATCAACTTCTTGTACGTGTTCTTCGAGAACCAAAAACATTTTAATCTTTGCTTCCTCTTGAGAAGAAACAACTGCGATCATATCTTCGGCGCATGTTATGTCTATTCCTCGAGCTACAGCTCTATCGCATGTATTTTTTATGGTTCCTCCACTACCGTCAGCACAACTCTTACCGTGACCAGGTGTGGAAAAGTTCCATGTCGCAGTCGTTAAACCGAGTTCCTGGCAATAGTGGAGAAACAGAAAGAAGTTCGTTTTATTTTTGTACTGTGTACTCGGACCATCACTTTGAAAATGAACAGTGTGTAATTCAGGAGCAACAGATTTCATGAGACGGATAATCGGCTTCAAATGCGCCCAAATTGAAGATGCATCGTGCCGCAAGCATTCTGAAACCGTCCCGAACGAACAACATTTTATTGCGCCTGTCGATTCTTCTTTATAAAAAAAAGCTCCACTATGCAGCGAAACCTGTTTCTTCTAGGCTCCGAAATGTACACCTTGTATTTCACTGGCATACTTGCAGCCGTAGTTTTCGGAAAAATCTATGACTATCATCATCTCGTTCTGTCTAAGATTATGTCGGATGTTTTCAAAAGCTTTGAGCTGGTGTCCAGTATCGTACACGTGTCTCAGATATAGAGGAGTACGTGAATTGAGTTCGGTCACCATTTCAGAAGCTGTACAAGTAACTTTAGTTTTGGACATTATTTTTACATGATATGTTAAGCCTTTTGCACCTAATCTATCTACCTGCGTGGTTTGCCATTGGTAATACCACGAAGAATTTGAATTATCGGGTACGAGAATCGTTTTGTTAATACAAGAATCGCACTCTCTGTACATGCACTCCTTTCTATAATGGTCGCAGCACATGGAAGTGGTAAATTCTCGGGTACTCTTGCTTGGTAGAATTTTTAACGACTCTAATTTTTGGAGCAAAAAATCGAAATTAGCGTGAGCTTTGCAAAGGCACGTGTCTCGAGATGAAGCTACGCGTTTTACTACATAAAATGGTTTCAAGCGGTAAAATGTTGAGCGAGACATTTTCACATCTGATTCTGTACAGTATTTTTTATACAAGTTGTCCATAGTGTCCAATAAAAACCTTTTACAAAACGATTTCCCGTGTCTGGTAATGCAATCTTTTGCCGCGGGTGCATTAGCTGAGTTGTCATCCTTTTCGAAAAATTTTGCAACACTATCCGCTAGGGCTGAGTGTAAAACTACCTTCTTATTACGAAATCTCATTAAGTTTATCGCCTTCGTGGCAAGATGTTTCCGTTGAAAGTATGGACTGACAAGACTAGAAGCTTGTTGCATTAGTCGATATTTTTTCAAAATTTTCCCGCTTAGTACTTGTGCGAAAACAGATTTTTCTCGCTCAGTACTGATTTCAGTTTTCCGCAGAGCCAACTGGAGCATAAAAGATTCACAGTATAGTAAACGTTTCTTGACAGCCGCGGTTCCTTCTTGAATAGTCTTCTTAACCATTTTATGAGGTGTTAAAGTGCAGGCGGTATCATCTGTTGATTTTTTCAGTCTGAAGTATCGGGTCTTCCATTTGTTCGTCAAGTTACGTTGCTTGGAAAGTTCATTCTGTAACGCGGCTATTTTTCTACGCAGTTTGAGTTCGCGACTTCTCGTAGCACGGACTGTTGAAGATACAGTTTTGGATCCATTGTTGATTTTGACAAGACCTTCGGCTTCTCGTATTCGGCTTCGTATTCTTTCGTTGCGTTTGTACTCACGATTTTTCTCGCGAATGACACGTTGCTGTTGAGGAGTCTTATCAGAAATTTTTGTGATTGATTTTTCAGATGTTGGCTTGATTCTCCCCGCTCTTACGGTTGCACCGTGTCGTAACGTTGTACAGACTGTCAGTCTTTCCTCATGCTCGTCTTCAATAAGAACGCGCGTTAACACACTTTGTGAAAAAGAACTACCAGCGTCATGTTTTTTAGCTGGCTTCGGAAGAATTTGAGGAGGGATTGGAAGAGGCGGGATTTTGAGAATTTAATCACTAGAAATGTATGCAAAAAATAAAAGTTTATAGTATAGAGTTTATTAAGAAAAATAATTCCTTCAATGATTTATATCAAAATATCCTTAAATAAACATAATTATTAGCCATCAATGTGGAAATTAGATTCTCACTTATGATAGGCGACATTCTTGGTTCGAAGTTCTCTGACAGTAGGCTCTGTACAGCCTTGTCCACTTGTACTGGCTGGTGAATTCCATAAATTGAAGTGAAAATCGGTGTCTCGTTCATGAGGCTGGACGGTTTTCTTTGCGTGATAGGCTGCGAGTCTTCTAGCGTTTTTTTGCTCGCGTTTTTGAGAAGCTTCACTTCTTTTTGTTCTCGTTGACTTCCTTTTTTCTTCAAGCTTTCTATTGCGTTCTGCTGATTCCATTCGTCAAGAAAGACAACCGCTCTGAGGGCTGGGGGGGAGGGGGATAGCAAATGGAAAATACAGTAGATCAGAATTGGCTATTTCGAATTTTTTCCATGAGCTGTTCACGAGATAAGGAAAAAAAAATTTTGAAATAAATCATGGAGCTCTTTTTCACTGAGAACATGGAGATAAAAAAATTAAGGCCAAATCAAAAATGTCAATTTCGATGGTAGGTTGGGTTGGCATGGAAAGCCCCATATGCATTTCAATTTTGACGTACTGGAACCTGACAATTTCACACATTTTTACATAGAAATCAATAGTTTTTGGTGACACGATATTGCACATTTTTCCAAGAGTAAGTCGTCACATGAACAGTAAATTCACGTTCAATCGAATACACTTACTTGATGATTTTAGCGGAGTAACGGCGAATAGTACCTGACATTCATTTTCGACACGTCCATTTGCATCCATAAACCCGCATCCCACAAAACAAAAAACCGACTCTCCTGCGTGAAGGTGAGCGCGTTCGATTCCTTAGAGGTCTACCTTGATGTGCATCCGCTAAAACTATCTGGATTAACTTGTGCTGTTGTTGCCAAGTCAAAAAATCTTGCGTGTCATGTCTGACATCAAAAGTCAGTGACGGTACTTTATAGAGATTTTTCGACTATCCTAAATTAAGTCTCGTCTTTCCTATTATAGGGACAAGGTTTCCAGTACTCTTCTTAACATACAGGATTTTTTTGATATTTTTCCGAAGGTGTATTCATATGTAATAGGTGTTAAGAGTCTGGCGCAAGTTGCCAGATACACGCTCTGCACGTTGACAAAATACATGTTCGAGCCTGTGAATAACAGTTTTGCCCGTGTATTATGGTAGCAAGTATTTTTTTTTAAATACATTCCATCGAGTGGGACTCAAAAAAAATTATCTGAATCAATTATTCATAGTCATAATTTTATCCTCGCAAATCGAATTCGAGTTACACAAATGTGAAAGGTTTGTGACATGTGCCCATATATGTGTATTGTTTTGGTCAATAGTTTCATTTGGTGTTATCGGCACACGATAATCATAATATTAATAATAATAATAACAGAAAGTATTACTGTTATCATTCTATAGTCATGGGCAAAATTATATAGTTACTTTTCGTTTTGACTATAGCTTTCAAACATTGTGCCAAATGGTTTGTATGTAGGTATAGATTGTGCACTATGTACAGATTTTTTTCCATTTCCATTGGTATACATGGTGTAACGGATGTAATAGTATTTTGGCAACCATATATATATATAACCTGTATATGGTGCTTAAATCACAGTCATTTGCCTATTTTTATTTATATCATTTTATTAGATATATATGTATTTTGCAGCGACTTTCCTAACAGCGAATCAATGTCTTTCGCTATCTCAACCAACTGAATGAGGCGAGCGCCTGGTAGAGTAAGAGACAGGTGACGAAAGGCTATGGTTTTCGCGGATAGGAAATAGCATGGTGTATAGATATTGCGTTTTACATAACTACTAACATACATTCAATTTTCGGATTTCATTTGAAATGAATTTGGCGTATTGGTTCGGAATTGTGCATAGGCAGAACAAATGATTTCCACTTCATGTATAGTGAATATTCGAATAAAAAAGAGGAGTCTGTTTTGATTTTGTATATGAGACATATTGATATTTTGCCTGTAATCAGCTCTACTGGATAATTTTACTAGCTGAACTTCAATGATGCCAGCAGACACATTCATGCGACTGTTGTTCTTTCAATTCACGGCTAGATTGACTATAGTTCGATGAGACTCTCTTTCGTTATCGTTTTCGACACTATACGATACGACGGACGACTTGTGCACAGGCATATTATAATACGATATATTTTGCAGCTGTCAGCTAAGATCGTTTCAAATGAAATTTTTCACCTGTGATGCAAGTCAGTCCGTTGTACTGCATACACTGATACCAATGAAACAGATGTTACACTGATTCAAATTCGTCCAGCATCCATCAAGATAATATGTATCGAGTAATAATTCACCGAAGCGTAAGCAATATGCAATTGATATTTTGTAAGTTAGGGATATCAGTTATTGTACATGTCTCTATAAACTCATGGTACATGTTATATGATAGATGCTGGAGCCAAATTTGGTATAAGTCCACAGCTGTTTCTTGGTAAAGTGTATAAGTTATGTCTATTATACGTTATCAGTATGACAGTTTATTCTGTAATACAACTATTCACCGAAACGATGTACTATGATCTCTCACTGACTGGTTATGCGTATATTATGATTACGTACATATTTTCTGCGTTAGGCATTCCGAACCAATAATTGACTGTGATTCAATATTGATATCGAAGAAATCAGTCTGATTTTTTTCAGTGATTCATAAAATCTTAGAGTTCTTTGATTGTCAACTCTTTGTCCACATGTATTATGAAGTACCAGCTAATTTATCGATTGCATGCCTGTGCATGTAGGCTGTGGTTATAATATTTGAGACCAATGTATATACACTGTTTTTTCAATTGCAGAGTTCATATTTCCAGGTTATTTTGTTTTTTTTCTTCACATTTTCAGGTAGAATTATTTACAAATAATTAGAGACAAATAGAAACAATCTCCAATAGAAATGTTTGATTTAATGTTGCACTACTTGTGACGTAAGAATAGGCTAATTTTTCTAATGGGTCGTTATTATTCAATTTAATCAATTCTTGTACCATATTTGAGCAGTGGAATATACACTGCAGAGTGGAATTCGCGTAACATGAAACACTGTCCTTATTTTCCATGCCAACAATGGTGCGCAACGAATTTGGCAATGTATTATCATCTACTTCGGTTTGTATATTTTGCGTGCATGGTGGAACCGACCATACGGTGTCTTTGACCGTTAATTTAGTCGCACGTGTAATATTAATTTCCGCCAATTCAGGTTTGTATTGTGCCCTAAGTCGATTGTACTCGACTAGTGCAGCTTCCTGAACTTTTACTGCCTGCGGATTGAAATTTATCAAATGTAATCCGTCGAGAGATTTGACTCTTGACAGTGCAACGTATGCTTGCCCAGCAGTGAATACAGTCTGGCCTATGTCTATAACTATGCTGTTCAAAGTTAAGCCCTGGCTTTTATGTATCGTGATTCCGTAACTAAGGGACAGGGGAAATTGATTTCTGAATATAAAGGCACCATTCATTATTTCGAATTTTGTGGATACTCTTTCGATGGTATACTCTTTCCCCGATGCTAGGGCAATCGTTAATGATTGTACCTCGCGTGTGTCGATATCTCGATTTACGGAAATCACATGACCTATGGTACCGTTTATAATACCTGTAGATACGTCGATGTTTCGTCTAATCATGATTTTGGCCCCAATCTTGACCGTTATTGTTTTTGCGAGTCCAGCCGTGCGAGTGCTGTCTTCGTGTTCCTGATTCAAGAGTTGAGTTATTTTTTTTTTCAAATACGGTATGCAATCAATGCTGTCTTTGGCGTTGAGTTCAATTTCGTCGCCTGGAATTTTGGTTAACATGGCTGTGTTTAAAATGTCACATTGGTTCCGAGTCGGAAAAAGACAGACTGTATCTAGCGATAATTGGTTGATATAATTGCATAATTCGTCGAGTCTGGCTCCGACCGACGTACCGGTAAGATTTACTTTCCTAGAATCTAGAATCTGTTTGTCGGCGGTGGTCATAATTCCGAATCTAACCCGAGTTAATATTTCTTGGTAAGTCGTATCATTCTGTTGGCGTACGTTTGTCAACAGCTCGTCGTACGAAAATAGATCGGTCCATAGATTGACCGCACCTACTGAGCCAATATATTTCTGTATTTTGTCTTTCGACAGATTCAGGTACGCTGAATCCGCATTTACTGGCGGGAGTTGTAATAAATCACCCATAAGTAGAATATGTTTTCCACCGAACCAGCCATCATTAGTATTTTTTGTATCAAATATTTCAGTTAGTCTTAAGTGAATATACATTAACGTGACGTTTGATATCATTGAAACCTCATCTATAATGAACAATACTACATCTTTTAACTCGTTTCGCAAGATTTTCAACACCTCGTCGGACAATTCTTTGTATTTGGGCGTGCCGCCGTGCTCAACTGGTAGCTGGAACAGTCTGTGGACTGTCAGTCCGTCGACGTTAAAAGCCGCCAAACCTGTTGGTGCCGTGACAGCAGTCGTTGCACCGAGTATTTGTTTTGTCCAGCGCCTAATAGTTTTTATGAGAAAACTCTTACCCGTACCACCAGCTCCACTTACGAACATTCGTAATGGTTCACTACGCGTTGAGATTAAAGAGGTTTTGACAGTATCAAATATTATTGTCTGTTCGTTATTAAGTTGTAATATCATGTCAACTATGTCCAGATCTTTTAGTTGCCCTTCCGCGTTATTCAAGTCCTGCATAGCCAAGTTGGCCTCTACTGGCTGATAATGTAACGGATTATCTCTGTTGTCATTTGAATCTTGGCTCAGATTGCTCATCATATTCGTAAGGTCATCCAGCTTTTGTTCGACTAATTCTTTCACCTGATCGAAACCTTTTTGAATATCGGACAATCGCTCGTGATAACTCATTAATTCTAATAGGTCTGTCTTGCTTTTCTCGAACGCCTCGGCGTACGAATTACAGTCATTTTTCAACTCATCAGTATCACGCCACGGTTTGAAAAGTAGCAACAACGCATGGAAGTACTTTTCAGGCTCTACATTCGGATTATATTTATAGTGATTTATCAAATAACCGCGCTGTCTTTTTTTCAAATACAAATCACCGCCTAAATCGTATATTTCTGCATTACTATTTTTTGGTATTATTTTAGTTATTTCGTAGCATTTGGCGTAGTCGTATAAATGCACCGACTCTAATTCCTCCGGTCTATTTGGGTAGTAATCGTCAATGAGGGATGGATAGAAAATATCCGTCGAACCCGGAAATAGTTTTTCTACAGTTTTGTACGATTTAATTCTTTTATTTCTGAGCTGATTTACGTCCAACCATTTTATAGTTGTGTCAGGATCAGTTCCGTACAACGGAATACCTAACAGTGTGTCGGCAGCTTCCAGAGCCCCGCATTCTCTGTTATTCAAACTGCGCATTGTCACACTCCACAGCCGGCTGCTCAACGACTTGGTGGAATTGATATCATGAAACATGTCGGTTGTGTGACTAGTTTCAGGTTTAGTACTGTACCTAGTACAATACCAATTGAGTATTGTCGATTTTTCGCCTATGAACTGCAAGTCCATGTTTCCTTCCCACGCACTAAGGACAACCGGATTATAGTCATTTATGAAGGCTTCCTCTGTATTTCGTGGTAAGTCGACGAGTCTACTTTTTGATTTTAGCTGTTTTCTACCCGCAATGGACATGGCCACGTCTTTTATTACCAGCGTGTCTGTAATTGGTCTGGGGAATCCGAATCTGCATATTTTCGCAAATCCTTTTTTAGTTTTCTTATTCCGCATACAATAATCGTTATGCTTGTGTCTCTGATGCGTGTCTACTCGACGATACAACGTCGGCGATATATGTTTATTCGGCAGTCTGCAAGTAATATGCTTGGAAATGAAGTTGGCGATGTCTTCCGTAGATGATTCCCCGATTGTAGGAGCATCCTTAATCCAGACCAACAAATGGAAGTGCTGTGTTCCTCTGCCTTGGTACTCTCGTCTCCAAAAGTAATGGCTGATTTCTCCAATCGGATTATCATTGGAACATATGAATTTCAGCATCGCCCGAAATTTATTGTCTAGATATCTTGAAGCTGAAACTGGGTCCCTTGCTACCAATTCACTTGTAGACATACCGGCCATTTTTGGTCCGTTAACGTTTCTGATATATTCAGCTAAATCATCCCACATCCACTCGCTGGGACTCAGCGTAAGAAACCACGTTGCCGGACCATAATTTTGTACCATACATCCCAAGTCATTTCTGGGTTTGCGCCAATACTGGTCTGTATTCCGTAATTTCGCGAAAATAGTGGTCAGATTTCCTTCAAGCTGTTCTTTTGACATTAATTCCAAATATTGACCGGCATTCATTTTTTCCTTTGGATTAATGACATTTAATTTGTGAAATATACCACCCTTCAACTGCCGTATGTTCGAGTCGTGTAACAGGTAGAACAAATACTGTTGATTCAACCTGAAGACGGAACGAGTGGACATAAGCCTGCATTTTATGTAGTCGAATTCTCGCAGAGGGATCGTGCGGTTTTGATGCTGGCCATTGTTACCATAAGGATACAAGTCTGGGAAGCACATGACGTCAAGATATTTATCCCATTGACTTAGGGGTGCTTCTTCTACCTTGAGCATTTGATATAGAGCCGTTGCGTTTTTATTCTCCCTATCGGCACTGATAGGATAGATGGTATACTGCTCATAGTAATCTCCGCTATCCATTATTTGTGTTAATATCGCCCGACGCTTAGTACTCGTCTCGTCATTACGCTCCATAACTGTATCCGCATGTTCTTCCGAACCGGGCTCTTTTGTCTCTACCTGAATTTCCACGTCTTGCGCAAGTAAATCTAACAACGAGTCTGGCTCAGCGGGTAATTCAATCTCAGCATAAAAAGGATTATTTTCTTTGAGCCAAACGAGTGTCTCGTATATTTTTTTCACGTCCACCAAACTACTCCACACGACTTTCGACTTATTCGGTAGTCCATAGACCATCACGAATAGTTCTTGATTCAGATTCAGCGCGTCAGTCGGTGCAGGTAATTTTTTTAGTGTTTCTTCTAACGGTAACGGTAAATGGAACGTTCGACCCTTTACTTTCTGTACTCGCAATTTATTCGGAAGATTTTTTTTCGCTACTGTACCCATTCTTAGTACCGTTTGAAAAGCCTTTGCCCTTTGTATGAGGATTTTTTCCTAATCATTAAGAGTGAAGAGAACAGGTGGCACGTCGCCTATAGCTAGCTGATTCAATAAACACGTTGGTGGCATTTCATTATCACGGAACTTTTCTAAACAGTATTTACAGATATAACCAGACGCATTGTCGGACGCATCGATGTGAGTTTTCATCTGTGACCGATAGTGCCCTGTGATAGGTTTTCTAAGTTTTCTTATATCTCGCGTGTCTCTACGGTAACAAAGTTTTTCGCACGATACGCAAGCCAATTGTGGTGTATCCATTGATTGTTGGACTAGCTCATGGAATGCACGCCTATATTTGTTTGCAATTTCATCTTCGTTTAAATTTATTACTTCAGAACACAGTTGATACATAGCAGCTTTCTCGGCTGTTTTGCTGGAAAGTTCTTGCAAAAGAAGTACATCTCCTCGTACTAAGGCACTGTCTATACAATCAATTTTCTCCACTAGTCTCATAAGTTCGTAAATGTATCTCGTGAAATACCGAATCTGTGGGAAGTGCGGATGCAATAATTGAAGCGGTAAGAATTTCGAATTGCAATTCACAGGATTGGTATAGCAAATTTGTGCGTGTCCTAATTTGTGCTGTGACTTATTGACACTACATTGGTTCCAGTGTTTCAATGTATTACGAATATTTGCTATTTTCCATGAGCGTATAGCCTGAAACACATATTCTAGCCTATTAACGGTATTTGAATTTGGTTTGACACACAGTTCTGAGCAAACCCATGATTTTCGTACATGTGTGCTTGCAGTTACCGGTAAAACGTTAGTTATTTTTCCCGTTGATGTACTGATAAGCGGGTCTATTACAATGTGAAGCTCATCATAAGCTGTATCGGTATAATAAGGGTCGGACGAGCCCGTATGTTTTGATTCCCCGCAAAAAGCTTCCATTTTTGATTCTATGTCACACTGTTCTGCCGCTCGTACCGAACAGATCTCGATCTTATTCTTTAGATTATTCAGTGTACGTCTCACGTTTAGTACAATATGTTTCCTCGATTCAATGCACCATTTTATAATTTTTTCTGCCTCAATTCGTTTCTGTGGTTTTGACTTACAATTAATTTTCGCGGATAAGATGGTGATATATTTTTCTACCGATCCTAACAGTGTTATCGTACTGCTCCGCCTACCTAAATGCCTATATTTTTTCAGAATATTTTTAGTTCTAGTAAATTTCTGTTGCCCTTTCAGTTCTGTACGAGCGCGTCTGACTTTGTCGAGTATTGCCTTGTTCACATCGCGATTAAGGGGGGGGGGGATACTGGATGTGTTACCGACACCGCCTATATCTCCGAAACGGGGCTATCAATCGACTTGTCCTTGCGGCAGTCGATGTTTGACGAGTAATGGGTTCAAACTGGTACGTTTGATCGGATGAAATCGGATTTTTTTTTTTTTTTTTTATCGAAAAGCGTGGTCGTGCCATTTATTTCGACTTATATCAAAGCCCACGGATCGAAAATGCAAAATCGGCTTCCTGAGCCCGATTCTGTATGGCATTCCGAACACAACCATCCAAAAACATCTTTGGTTTCGACAACGATGAAGAAACCACATCTAATCTACGTTTTTGTGCTAATTTTCGCGATTGTCAAGAGCCGTGAGCGAAAATGGCCGCTCACGGCTGTTGATATGATGTGGTGGTTCGCAGAACGCCCGTGAGATGTCGCCGCACGCCCATTTAAGCTTCTCCTTTTACCACCGCTGTTACGTTGGTACACCGTGTGAAAGGTAAAAGGAGAAGCTTAAATGGGCGTGCGGTGACATCTCACGGGCGTTCTGCGAACCACCACATTATATCAACAGCCGTGAGCGGCCATTTTCGCTCACGGCCCTTGACAATCGCGAAAATTAGCACAAAAACGTAGATTAGATGTGGTTTCTTCATCGTTGTCGAAACCAAAGATGTTTTTGGATGGTTGTGTTCGGAATGCCATACAGAATCGGGCTCAGGAAGCCGATTTTGCATTTTCGATCCGTAGGCTTTGATATAAGTCGAAATAAATGGCACGACCACGCTTTTCGATAAAAAAAAAACAAAAAAATCCGATTTCATCCGATCAAACGTACCAGTTTGAATCCATTACTCGTCAAACATCGACTGCCGCAAGGACAAGTCGATTGATAGCCCCGTTTCGGAGATATAGGCGGTGTCGGTAACACATCCGGTATCCCCCCCCCCCCCCCTTAATGGCATACTTGTTTCGTTCATATTTTTTTTTCATTTCTGAATTGAGAGAATATTTATTAAATTCGTACTTTTTTTTGTTCTCGGGGTGTGCAGAATATTCAATTCTTTGTTTTGTGGCCTTCATCTCAGGATTGGCTGCATACTTGGTTCTTTCATGGGTCTGTTTGATATCAGGATTTACGGTGTATTTTATCCTTCCATGTGTTCTTTTGATATCAGGATTGGCTGCATATCTTGTTCTTTCACGTGTCTGTTTGATATCAGGATTTACTGTGTATTTCATCCTTTCATGTGTTTTTTTGATATCAGCATTGGCTGTATATTTTGTTCTTTCACGTGTTTTTTTGATATCAGGATTGGCAGCATATTTTTGTCTCTCACGTGTCTGTTGGATCTTAGCATTAGCTTCATATTTTTCTCTTTGAGATACAGCAGTTGTTTTCTTCTCGTACAATGTTTTTTGTTCTGCATAGTCTTCCCGTCTTTTTTTGTTTATTAGGTCCTTGTGAGTGGCCCACCATCTATTCTTGCGATTTGTCTGTGTTGGGAGAGTTATTTTTGTTTTATCGCTATTGCATTGTTGTTTGCTTTTTTTACTACTATCGTCCGTCGTACTTTCTGAAGCAAGTGAAATGGTATGCCGTGGTACTGTTCGACAGACCGTTGCATACGTTTTCGCAGGCGATTCTTGTATTTCCGACCGGTCTGTATTTTGGTCTTGTACGATTGTAGGGATGTCCGACTGTGGTATTGTGGTAATTTCCATTGCAGGAAACGCACTTATTGTCTTTTCGTTGAGTATGCGTAGTAAATGCTGTCTCATCGTTAGTGTCGTTCTTCTACGCCCATCGTTATCTACGTAATAGCGCTCGGTCACAGGGTCCTTACCTAGTGCAAGTGATGTTGCGATTGCACATGCAAACACCCCGCATGATTTTAAATCCGGTTGTATTTGTACATTTTCGTACATAATCGAATGTTTTTCATACAGACGATTTAATATATCTTGTTGGAGCGGCGATAATTGGTGTTTCAATGTATCGTACACGTGTACTACTGACCCATCGTAGTATATGCAAGTCCAGTGACCGATCTCGTCTGGACCAATGTTTCCGCTGTAGAGGATCTGAATATCCCGATCGTTGGTAACACGTTGATACCAATGTAATCCTTGATAGAATATCGGATCTTGTGGTTTAAAAGTCGTCGTGTCAGTTAAAACGTTTAGAAATGCATTTATACACTTGTCATGTAGCTCCTCTGCAATGTTCATAATGCAGGCTGCGATCTGTGCCCTATTTGCACGTACTATTGCATTAACGTCTATTTGTTCGTCAGTGTCGTCTGTAATGTCTATTATAAGTGGCAAATTTACGTCAGCTGTTTTATTGCGTTTTGGCGTGTCAGCTTTACCTATTCTGGCGGATCGCTTCGCCTCTTTTTGTTGTTGCTGCATTTTGCTATGGCTACGTTTCCTATTTTTCGGCATTGTTATTTATTGGACTACCTGTATTAAATACTACTCAACTTATACTTAGGATTTGTCTATTTATCGTATATTGTGTATTGTGTTTATTGTATATTCTGACTTTCTTGTATTTATGAATTAATAATTGTTATTGAGTGTACTCACATATAGATTTTTTCGGGTCTTCTGATTTAACTGTTGCGTGAATTCTATTTTATACACAATTATACAATAAAATTTTCCATGCACGTATTTGGAAAATCAAAGAAATCCACTATTTTTATTCTCGTAATCGTACGTCGATTTTACAATCTTTAATACTGTTTGAG
Organism: Tenthredo livida; assembly: GCA_963992785.1. Lineage (NCBI taxonomy): Eukaryota > Metazoa > Arthropoda > Insecta > Hymenoptera > Tenthredinidae > Tenthredo > Tenthredo livida. The sequence continues at coordinate 18,914,583 of OZ023066.1, forward strand.
AAACGATGTGTGAAAATTAATTTTTTCCGGCACTGCAGTACGCTGACACGAATAACCTCGAACTTGTCGATTAAGAACAATTGCGTACTGACAATGATATAGAATTATTGATATTATTGTTACAGTAAAGAAAATGAATAAATTCGCGTGTCTGTGTGAATTCGAACGATGTTCAAATGCACTGAAATAACACTCACTTGTTAAATAATTGCAATATTTATCTTTCGATACGCGCTTTGCAATATCTCCAAGTGGAATGGAAGTTCTACTTCTTATTTGGAGATTTTTCTAAATGACGTTCCTAAAGTCATCTATTTGAGTTGATCTCATCTGTATTGTACTTGTTATTTCTGAAATTTGTCAATAGAGTGCAGTCCTATTGACGCGTATTTTATGTGGACAATTTATTCATCACATGTTTCAATTTAATTACTCGTTGTCCTATTTTTTCGATGATTGCTTCTTAATTAATTTACTTAGTTGTCTTCTCAATATAATTCTGTTGTAATAATAATTGCAATACGTAAATAGATGGATAATTTTGGTTGAACTGAATTTGTCCAGTCAGTGCTAACAGGACATCGCCATCTGGACAAATTTTTATGCAGTTGGACAATTTATTTCAAATTGTTTGGTTGTATGTGTGAGTATGTGATCTTGTCAATTTATATGCTACTAGATCAACGGTTTCAACCCTCCATTCTGCATTCGAATCTCGAAGCGTCACGATGGGTGAGTATACATACACGTTTTCATATATTGTGTTAGGGTCTGTTTTGTTGTAATTGTGTATTCCATAATATTTTTCAAACAAATGGAGTATTCTGATTCAGCTATCATTCGAGTATTGTATACACATGTGAACAATGGGTTGAGTGATAGAAAGATGCGTGTTCTAATTTTTTACGGCCAGTTACTCTATTCTGTATTATCACGTGTTTGGTTAATTGTTTCAAGCTGACATGGTTTAATTTTGTCAATTGTCTTTAATGAGTGGCATTGCTTATACGTTATCTTTATTTTATTCATTTTGAAGAAATTGTAGGATCTAAAGTAGGGCTGTGTTCTAAGCTAACTGCTAAAAGCCCACTTATGGATACCATTTTGTATTACGATTTTATTGAATTTAATCAAATTCAGAATTGAGAATGTAAGCTGATTCAATTTTGGAATTCTATTTTTCTGATTAGCTTGATTCTCTGCATAGCCAATAATTTTGTTTGATTTTGTTGTTTTGGAGTTTTGGAGCAAGCCTTAGATGTTTGTGATGCGTTCATAATTATTCAATTGAATAATTATCCTCTCGAATTGTTCTGTCTTTAATATCAACGGTGGGTGTGATATGGTATATTTACTAAAAATTTGTTTCATTTGGTTTATAGTAAATGAAGACAATATTCGCATAGAGAGTGGCGAGGGTGGCAGTGAGGGGCCACCCTTATTCGATCAGCCTCGAACCGAGGCAATGGTATGTACAGTATTAAATACGATTATGGCTTGCGTTAAATGAGAAGGAAAATATGAAGCAGATGGATTCTACAAAGCCAGACGTATTCGGGTGGGCCATTTGGAATGGATGTATTTTGTTGGACAGTTTAGAACAGACATATCCTAATAGACTCTATCGGCTGTGTAGTGTGTATAGATGACTGCACATATTTGCTGTAATGTTTTTTGTGCCCGTTTTATTTGACTTAGATTGTCTGGTAAAATACATTCGTTCTAAGCGGACCATTTAAATATGTCTGTTTCCTTAGGTTCTGGCGAAGTAGTTCTTAGATCAAACAGGAATTTATGCATGAAGTTTTTTTTTCAATTTTTCTAATTGAGCTTACAATCAATTGTGTGCAATACTTTTTTTGAATTTTTGTTTCTTAAGAAATTAACATTTCTCAAACCACTTGTTGAGGTATTTATCTAACCATAAAAATCTTGTCGTAAACGATACTAATAGTTGATATTTTAATTTACAGATCAGAGACTTGTGTATGATTCTAGGGCGGTACATGGGGCAGCAGTCCCATGTACCGGCCCCAGATTCAGAGGCTGGAGAAGGAGGGAGTGGAAGAGAAAGAGAAAGAGGAAGAGGAAGAGGAAGAGGAAGAGGAAGAGAAAGAGGAAGCGGAAGAGGAAGCGAAAGCGAAAGTGGAAGTGATCGAGAAGAGAGACAAACAGATGGAGAGACAGAAAGAGATAGACAAGAAAGCAGAAAAGACAATAACAAAAATAAAAATAAAAATAGAGATGAAAAGAGAGAAGGAAAAGTAAAAGGTGGAGGAGTAAGAGGAGGAGGGGTCAAAGGAGGAGGAGGAAAAAGCAGAGGTGGTGGAAATGGACAAGGGCGATATGTTGGAGGTGGTGGAGGTGAACGAGGGAGATATGGTGGAGGTGGACGAGGGAGATATGGTGGAGGCGGACGAGAAAGATATGGTGGAGGCGGACAAGGAAGAGGTGGAGGAGTAGGACGAGGAGCAGGAGGAAGAGGGGGATTTAGCGGGCAAGGACAAGGAAGGGGTGGATATAATTGGCGGGGTCAAAAAACGGGGGGGGGTCAACTGGCGGGGAAGAGGAACAGGGAGATGGGGACGAGGGAGATGGGGACGAGGGAGATGGAGACGAGGGAGAGGGGGACAAGGGGGCGGAGGTAGAGGACGACGAGGCTCCCTGCAATTTTATTTTTAATGATACGTGTCAATAAACCTTTTTTCTCATAGTCTAATGTGTACGATTCATTCTTACCTTCTTTCTCATCAACTAGGTGCTGGTGTATTAGATAATAATTTCAATATCTTTTCATTTGGATTCCTTTTTTACTTTTGTTTATTCCTGTTTCTTTGTGATTGCAATTATGTATATGGTCTGGAGTTTTGTCTTTACTTGACCTACATGGGATACGAATATGCTAATGAACTAGTTTGGTAATCGAGTCTAGTTACCTACATCATAAAGTTTATTTTGAAGCTTGTTCTACAGTTTGTTTCTCAATTTTTTTCCATTAACAATGGTTTTTTTTTATGGATAATGACCTAGTGAATGACTTCAGACGTATATATTATTTTATATACATAGTTGCATGCAGGCAATTACCATGCATATCGTGGATAATTTGACTAGGCTAAATTGTATATCTTCTTTGTGTTAAATTCTTCTTTTATTGTTTCACAATTCCTATCTCCAGATATTTATTATATGATTGAATTAGAATTCAGTTTATAATGTTACATGGTCAGTTAATACATTAAAATTCAATTCAATACTATTTACTTTGATTCTGGAGTGGTGATCCAGTTACTCTAAATTTGCAATTATTTTTCAAGGGTTTGTGTGTGGGTATTATTTCCACAGTAAATTATCCAACGTGGCATTGACATGTCACCAGTGAATATATAGTTTGTCATCAATTACTAATCTTAATGAATCCATTGTTTCGTAAAACAGATTTTGTATTCAATCTTAGAATGTTCCAAGATTGCTACTTTCAAGTTTGTGCACTCCGAATGTTCATAATTCGTTGTATTGTGAAGTTGTTACAAAATCTACGCCTAGCATCAAACTATCAAGGGATTTATACATAGTGTTACTCGTGAATATATGGGGGTTTCCAGCTCATCTCGACCACCTTCTAGACCTGACCCCCTCGGATTTGAGTGAAACTTTTTATTTTGCGTCACTCAAGGTCCAAATTTCAACCTCCATTTTTTTCAGTATTTTTCGAGCCCCCGTCCCGGAGGCATAGATAGTGAAAATTTGCCATTTTATGAAATGCCAGAATTTTTTAACGATCATATCCCAAGATTGGAGAATCATATCAATAAAAACAGGGTAGTCAATAGATTCGTCTTGAATTCAACTTTTTGAAAAAAAATATCTCGCAATATAGCGATACCGTCCTGGCCGCTAAAAACTCATTTGAAAGCGAAAAATGGATGTTTCGATGGTTTGGGCATTTTTTATCTTTTTCATTTTTTTTCTCTAAAATTCTATGAAGAAAGACAAAATTTTGAGGCGCATAACGAAAATGGAGATTCTAATGGTTTAGAAATTATGATTTTTTCAGTTGTTAAAAGTGTGCGGAACTGAGAATTTAAAGCGACAAATACCCGTCTCATCGCCTGTTTCATTTTTTTTTAATTCATGCGGTACAGTTCTTTGAATGAAAAGTCAATTTTATTCGAATGAAACGAAAAAAAATAGAACAGCCGATGAGACGGGTATTTGTCGCTTGAAATCCTCAGTTTCGCACACTTTTAAAGACTGAAAAAATCATAACTTTTAAACGATTAGAGTCTCCACCTTCGGTATGCGCCTCAAAATTTTGTCTTTCTTCATAGAATTTTAGAGAAAAAAAATGAAAAAGATAAAAAATGCCCAAACCATCGAAACATCCATTTTTTCCTTTCAAATGAGTTTCTAGCGGCCGGGACGGTATCGCGAAATTGCGAAATATTTTTTTTCAAAAAGTTGAATTCAAGACAAATCTATTGACCACCCTGTTTTTATTGATATGACTCTCCAATCCGGAGATATCATCGTTCAAAAATTCTGGGATTCCATAAAATGGCAAATTTCCACTATCTATGCCTCCGGGACGGGGGCTCGAAAAATTTTGAAAAAAATGCAGGTTCCAATTTGGACCTTGAGTGAAGCAAAAAAAAAGTTTCACTCAAATCCGAGGGGGTCAGGTCTGGAAGGTGGTCGAGATGAGCTGGAAACCCCCATATGCATAAATATAGTAGTTTATTAATCATTCATTATACACGTAATGTATAGTTTAATTTGGAAAGCATTACCCAATAAACACAAAAGCCGATAAACGTATAAAAATAGGAAGAATGTCCCCCCGGAAAAACGTATATTTCACGTATAAAGACGTATATCGACGTTCTAATTAGCAAATTGTCTAACTCCATTTTTGTAAATTTTTCAGGAGAGCCAAAAAACGTATGAAGAATGATATTTCTCAACATGACGTGCAAAAAAATGCCTTTTGAAAAAAAGTGGAGTTAGACACTTTTCTACCGAGAGCATCGATATGTACTGTAACGTATCCTTAGTATAAGCCATAGGCAATACACGCATACGCCGACATGTCACTGTATAGAGCGGCGCAGTAGCAAGTAAGCTAACTCACGCAGAGTATGTGACGTCATCACAAATATAAAAGGCGACCGTCACACTGCTCGGCAGCGGATTCGTGCCATAGCGGCCTACCGTCTCGCCTATCCATTTAGCTTCTCATACACTCAATTATCATAGCAAGAGCCAAAGCGGCCACAAGTAAAAATTTAATAACTTTTTTTTGGATAATTCCCAAAGCGGGAATTATACCTTCGAGTAGAATCAATCAATTAAATAGTTTAGCCAAAGCGGCACTATTAAAACTCAATAATTCAGCAAAAAGCAAACAAATCACAAAGTCCGGCACATGGTGCTAGCGCGCTATAATTATAAAATAGGTTAGGATTCCAAAGATCGCTCAAATTCAAATATTATTTTATGTTTAATATTTTCATTATATTATTTTTTGTTTATATTATTTTTGTTAAAACCTAGGTTCTTTAGAACACTAATTTTTGTTTGAAATAAAATAGAAATGATTTAATAATCATGTGGTTAATCAGGAATCTGATTCTTGTTCTATTTTCTTATTAACTGATTTTGTTTAATAATTTCTTTAATTTTCAGTCAACTTAAAATCATTAGTTAGATATCAGTATCGGTGCGTTGATCTCACCAGCAACGGTAGCTCTATAGCACCTACCTTCGTCTGGTGAGTGAGACATATCCCAGATCTGATTAAAACGGTATCGGTGAGTCAAATTCAACAGCACGGTAGCTCTATAGCACCTATCGCTGTCTGGGGAATTTGACATATCCCAGATCCGAGGGAAGCAGCTCTGGTAGTGAAAAATCTATCCGAGTCTGCATTAGGGTAAATTAAGGGTTTTTTCAACTTTTCCCAGAGGAGCTCCAAATATCATAACCCGTGACAAAGAACTCACGCGAACTAGCATAATTTCACCAGCCTTCAGCTGGTGAAACATATGCAGAAAGTTACAGTACGTATATACGTGAAATATACATTTTTCCAGGTGGACATTCTTCCTATTTATATATACGTTTATCGGGTTTTTTGTTTATTGGGTAGTATTAGTATTAACACGACGACTTAAATAATCACAGTTGATTAGCATATACACTGAGTCTGTGCGATACCTAGAAACGCTGCGTACTATTCTCTGTGCATTCTACCAACACAAGAACAAACCTGAAGATTATACCAAAGGATTCGACAAACCACAATATTTTTTTCCACACTATCATCTAAAGGTCAATGAATTACCAAAGATTTTATACATTCAGTTTGACAATTATTAGACGGGTTGTTGATTTTGCTGCCAAACGTAAGAACCAAGGCTTGAAATTGGGCAGTTATCAAGAAATCAGTCCTCTTCTATGCATTGGAAATGAATCTCAACAAGCATCGTTCAGGGAAAATCTGAAGCATTTCTTTTTGATAATAGAAGCTACCGAGGAAAAACGAAAGCATTTGGCTACACCATTTTTCGAAACCATTCAGCAACCGAAGGAAGCTTTGACACTTATTAGAAGGGTGTTTGATTTTGAATTCCTGTGATTTCACTAATAATCTAATGGATAGCATATTTCAAGGTATCAAACAATTTAACTAGATTTGTAAACCTAATAAATGCACATTCGCCTTTGGCTCGTGTTGCCAACTAACACTAGTCATAAAAAGTTTTACCGCACTCACATCATAGTATACCATTACTTCACTCAGTGTGATAATGGATGTTTTACGCACGCTCCATTTTCACACATTATAAAGTAAAATTTTATATAATACTTGACGGAGAGACTTTTTCTGACCTTGTGTGATTGCATCACTCGCCTTCGGCTCGTGCTGCAATCTCACACTCGTCAGAAAAAGTTACACCACTCTTGTATAGTACTGTACTATTTTTTCAACTGAGTGTGTGATACTCGATTTCTTATGCCTGTTGGTAGTGTCCGAAATACCCGATTCACACTTCTATATCGATACCCACGTTCTAATACGTCGTAACCCACAAAATTTCAGAAATTGACTTTTTTTTTTTTAATTGAATGATAATAATATTGTGCAGCTTATGTTCAAGTTTTAGTGGTCAAATCGTTGATTTACTATTTTTAAATAAATATTCCATCCCGTCAAGTCCTATCTTTTCAATGATAATAGTGAAGCGTTTTCATGGCCTCCTGAACAATTTTACAAATGTGGGTTACGACATATTAGAACGTGGGTATGGATATGTAAAAATAATTAAGTTCTCTTCGTTTGAAAATAATAATTTCTGAAATATTTTTATTCTCTTCAATTTTCTCAATTTTGTGTCAAGTTGTGTTGACATATACATATTTACTGATTGAATAATAGCGTTGCCAATATTTCAAATTAACATTACATGTTATTTATAAATGAAATAAAATTTATGCAGAACATAATATAATTCTATCAAAATGGAATGAGCCTTGCTTATCTGATAAAGATAACTTGTATCTCGAATTTGCGTTTCCATCGATAGACTACGAAATAGTAGATTGTGATAAAAGTGGGGAAACAGGGACTTTGCACGAGTGCTGAAAACATCACACGAGTGCTAAGTCCCTGTCCCCTACTCGTACCACATCCTATTTTTCATGACCAATGCATGGCAACCTTCACTTTCGACGCCATGATAGTGTGACAAAGTAGTGTGAAAAAGTTTTTGCCACACTCCTCAGCAAAGACTCATTTTGTCCACTGCTTACACGCGGAGAACGTGAAGGTTCCATGCATGTGTTATGAAAAGGGATATTTTGAAGTGGAAGAAAAAGATTTCTGTTTATCTTTGATTTCCTCATTTCTTAGTTTCGAAGACTCATAGAATTTTATGCTATTGAAAATCATTTTTGAAAGTATTTTGTTTTTAACGGGGGGGCTTAGCCCCCCCAACCCCCCAGCGGAGGCTTCGCCCCCTGCACCCCCAGCAGGGGCTTCGCCCCTTGCATCCCCAGCGGGGGCTTTGCCCCCTGCACCCCTAGCAGGGGCTTCGCCCCTTGCATCCCCAGCGGGGGCTTTGCCCCCTGCACCCCTAGCAGGGGCTTCGCCCCTTGCATCCCCAGCGGGGGCTTCGCCCCTTGCACCCCTAGCAGGGGCTTTGCCCCTGCACCCTGACCAGGCCGCTGTCACTAATATTTCAATATATACTATACTTTCCTATTTTTTAGAGTTTTTTACAGGTAAAGAATTTCGCACACTGAGTTGAATAAAATAGTATACGAGATGTGTGTACCTACTTATATCGTACTGTACTATTATAACACTTCTAATGATCAGCAATTTCAAATATATTAGTCTGTTTGATAATTAGTTTGTGGTGCTGATGTATAAGTAGGTGAAGTTAGTGATTGGTAGGCTGGTCGAAGTTGGTTCATTTGAAGAAGATACGTAGAGTGTTATAACTTTGGAGCAGCTGTGGGCTACTTCTGTTATGGGACATCGTCTTGCCGAAATGTTATGCTCTTCTGTTCCGATGGATTAATAATGGGATAGGAGTGGTCCAGGTGACTGTGAAAGATATAAAATAACAAAGAATTGAAGGAGAGATTTTAGTATATTAGTACTAATTTTCCTAGGATTGTTATCATTTCGGAGCCATGAACTGTGGGCTACCTTTGTCTTGGGACGCTGTTTTGCCGAAGTGTTAAGTGTTATGTTCGTCTATCTCAACGGATTGATAATCGGAACCTTCGCTCGGGACGTTGTTTTGTCAAAGCATTTTTTCCGACTATTTCAATGGATCGATGATCGGATAGGAAAAGGCCAGGTGACTGTGAAACATAGAAAATGATAAAGGATTCATTCAATGAGAGGTTTCGTATCACTACTAATTTTCCTAACATTGTTATTACGTTGGAGCTATGAGTTGTAGGCTACCTACGTTTTGGGACGATGTTTCGCCGAAATGTTATCTTCATCTATTTCAACTGATTGGTGATCGCAACCTTTTTTTTAGGACGTCGTTTTGTCAAAGCATTATCTTCGACTATTTCAATAGATCGATGATAGGATAGGAAAAGGCCAGGTGACTGTGAAACATAGAAAATGACGAAGGATTGAATGAGATGTTTCCTATCACTACTAATTTTCCTAACATTCTTATTACTTTGGAGCTATGAATTGTAGGCTACCTTCGTTGAACAGGTGAAGCAGGTTAACGCAAAGATGGCATGGGCGCTGAAAGTTAACGTCGATGGTATGTTAACGCCAAGAGATCCAGAAGTGCATCGCAAGTGATGGTAGGAAACATACAAACCAATAAACAAATAACGAGTCATGAATTTAGTGGAAATAAAGAAGTTGAGGCTGGTCTATTCATTTATTACATGTAAAATCTGGTGAAAATCAATGTACTGTAACGTTCCGGCTCTGCTGGCACGGCCGGCGCCTAGCCAGTCCAGCTGGACAGTGACCATCGCGCATCCGCGACGCGCAGGAGCGACCGTGAGTGAGCCGAAATTCCGTGCAACCGCACCGCAGATCCGCGGGTGTCGCGGATTTCGCTATAAAAAGGGGGTATCGGAGCACCCGATACCGATTGTGTGGCAAAGCGCCCGTCGAGTCACATCATATTAATTCTTTAGACCGATTGTGTGGCAAAGCGCCCGTCGAGTCACATCATTTAAACAAATCAATTAGGCACGTAGCTAGAATAGTGCGTGACCGCTCTTGCTCTTAAATCGTATTCGGACTGACTAAAATTGAAGGATTAGAATCACGATTTTTGATATTGAAAAAATAAGTCTAATAAATCTCACATTTCACATAATAGTTTTACTAATTTTTGTATGCACTTTAAAAGATTAGATGGCAAACTTAAAAGTCGCATTAACTCGATTAACTGCGCAATTTATTCAATTCGTGGATTGAAACTCCGCGAATCACCGGATTAACAAATTTAATTACCAATAAAACAAACCTGATCGGAAACATTGATTTAATTTAGAAAATTATAATTAGTTTAACTTTAATTTACTGCTTATTGATTCTTTAGTTTGACGCTTTATTTTATTTCTTTGTGATTTTTCTTCTATAACAACGCTATGTTAAAACATGCTTACTCTATGTTCTTTTCTTTTTATGCTATGCAACTTTAGATGATTAACATTAAATCTATTCTTGTTAAACTGCATCCTTTTCTTTCATTTTCCTTTCTGTCTATTATTTTGTTACCACATTTCAGCATTCATAAATCATCATTATCATTCGCTTCAAGGTAGGCTTGGTGTGTGTGGCTCGTCCAGCTCTGTCGATTTGTAGTTCTGAGTTTGCTCTCAGGCTGGCGGTACTGGTCTAACAAACCCGTATCCGCATGCTTGATCTGAGAGTGTTTTCGAACTACTTACCAGGCTTGGCAAGCGTAATATATCCAGCTCTGCAATTCACAGCTCTGTTTAGGGAAACCTAAACCGAGTCTATCATTTGGGTATTTAGAGGTTTTTCACTTTTCCCTCAGGAGGAGCTCCAAAGACATCACCCGTGACAAAGACACTCACGCGAACTAGCACCATATCTCCAGCCTTCAGCTGAGATATTGGTGCAGTAAGTTACAGTACGTACATACCGTTTAATGTAAGTCATCATAACCTTCTTTTCACTTGCTTCGTTTTGAAGTGAAAAATAATATTTTGCCAGGTTCGTTGGTTTATTCTTTATCTATATTTGAATCCAGCTTAGAGGATCTGTTCCGTGCAATTACAACAGGCCATCATGCAGATTTATTAAATAATACCGGTCATCGGCGTGAAACCACGGACGTCGCACTATTTCACTGTGATTATTGGTCACTGATTCACTGCATCACTGATTCACTGATATAAAACCATTAGCAAGACCGATAACACCTTATATAATTATATATAACATAAATATATAACCATATAATATGATTATATATAAATTATGAATTTCTAACTGTCAATAGCGCGATCCGACAGCTGTCCGACGGCCATTTTGATTTCGTCGACCCTCTGTAGCTCACTTAGTAACTTCATTACCACATATCGACCGAGTGCGGATTCAGATTCATGCCAAAATCAATAGGGGGCGAGATTTCAATGGCTTGTACCCACGTTTCAAATTTCAAGTCGATCCGTTTCGCCGTTCGTTCAGAAACGTGAGGACAAGCAAGCGTCTAGCGAAAATCTGACCGGGAAGAAGAAGAAGAAGAAGAAGAAGATGCTTTTTCATCAACTTTCGTGAGTGATATATCAGAAACCAGTGTACCGATTCCGATCAAATTTATACAGCGAATTCGTGTGGTGGGGGAATATCTGTTGTGTAAATTTGATCGAAAAATATTAACGCGTTCCGTAGTTATGACCTCGTGTTTACAGGTATAAAGAGTTCCTCCGAGAAAATAGAGTCTCGGCTAGCGCTCGCCTCCCTACGGGTATACCTATATATATACGGGTACGGGTACTTGGCGGCGATTCGCTGCCGCGAATCTTGATGCAGATGAAAAAGATGTCCGAGCTGGAGATTGGACAAAAGTACGTCATCTCAAAACTGAGGCAAGTGAAAACGAAATTCGGTCCTAGAATCATCGCTACGATTGCCGATGAATTCATCGTATTCCTACCTGCGAGAGTCGGAAAGGCTCTGGAGAACGACTCCAACCAACTGGATCAGTTGAACAACGAGGCGGATCACACACACACACACACACACACACATATGTAATGGGAATGGGTGAGGGTTGAATAAATAACAATGAAATTTCAATCACATTTATTTATTTATTGTTCCTTTAGAATAAGCTTAATCTATAGCTCTCAAGCATGCAGAATCCTTAAAATGTTGCTAATCTTTTGACGGTACCGCTAATGGGTTTGTATTCAACAATGCGATCGTGTATAATCATACAATAGGCTGAAGTATTTGCTGGAAATGCAACGCTAGTTTCGAATTCCAAACGAATATCCACAGGGATATCAAATTTCCATAGGGATAGCACTGCGAGTTTAGGAAAAGTTTTACATCTCTAATCATACAATGATCGAATTGACTGGCATTTTTCTTCGGATCGTTTCGTCGTGCGGTTTGGAATCCTAGTATGACGTGTCTTGGTTTCTTTAGCTATGTAGATGTCTTCACAACCCATACATGTCTCGTGGTTGTAGGCAGCATCGGGTACTCGTACATTTCCCACGAACGAAAACTCATAGATACAGCTGGATCTTGGGCGATATAATTGAGCATCTTGATTTTTGCAGAATCTGACAGTCTGATGTATGGTAATAACCATTCAATTTTCTCGAGTGAAATTTTGATTCCCTCCACGGCGGTTTGATATATGGCATTTAAATCATTGTTTGATCTTGTGAATATTAGCTCATGTTTCGCATTGACGATGATTCGATTATAATCCTCGGCAAATCCGAGTAGAAAATTCAGCGGTATAACAACATCAAAGTATCCATCGGTGTTGGCTAGTTTATTATTATTATCCACCAACCAACCAGTGTTCCCCGGGAGATGTTGTTGTCCAGGGGTGAATGATAAGTATCCCTTCATAATACTCATGATGCCGACATTCTTATTCTGATCAATCTCGTGACCATTCAACTCGTAACGCATATCGCCAAACATGTGACACACGGCCATATTGACCAATTCCGTGCCTGCACTAACAGCGGTGCCATCCGATTTTGTGAGCCGACCGTAGATGTGGAGCAAACTTTTGCTGGGTAATACACACGCATCTTGATTCTGTACAGCTATGCGGATCTCATCGTTATTTATGAAGGTGGACGCTGCGTACGGTTGATGCGCATGTATTTCACAGTGGGCAATCGACTCGTCGAAGGTCACGGGTGTTTGGATTTTTATCATTTTCGCGATGGGCATATACAGAAATAGCAACGAATTCTTATTTTCCACCACAACGAAGTCGAAGTCCTGGGCTCTGGAGAAACTGAGCGTTCTGATGTGTCACTCGAATCGGAGCTGCTCGACGACTGATGATGCTTGGACATGTTATCGAGCTTTTATAACTACCACCAGATTTTCTTGTCCTCTCAAACACAATCCCCATATTATCTCAAAGATTTCACGTGTAATCGTATAGTTACAGTTTCACCACGAAAATTGATCAATTTCCCATCCTGATCGACTATTCTCAGTTGTATATCGTGTATTGACCGTACGGTGATTGGATGATAAATGACATTTGTCGGCACTTCCACGATCTTATATCCGGGTGGTACGGTTGGGAAAAATTGATGAATCGTATGTACTCGATACTCGTTTATATACGCACCCGTGGTAATATTACACTCAACTCGCAAGGCGTTAACTTTGAGTATGCGAACACGTAACTCGGATTTATGGGTAATACCACCTTCGAGAATTTTGGGGGTAAACCCGAGCAATCGGCCAATGGAATCTTCTGGTTCGAAGTCTACAGAATGATTGCAACTCATTTCACTGAGTAACTCATTGTTATTAGCTTTAAGACTAATATTTATATCCTTGGGCACTGCTCTTTTCAAATAATTTGCGATATCTTCGATTTCATAGCTCCCAGTGGGTATTGTAATCGTTCATTTTGGTTTTATATGGAACTTATTACACCCCACATCTATATTTGGAATTGCATTGAATGTCAGGAGCTCTATGAGTCCGAGAACATACGTCTTTGTTGGTGATAGCTCGATTGGGGGAAAATATTGAGTCCCCAACACCGACGATTCCCCGGATAGTGTCAACGTGAACGAATCAGCCATGACTAATATCACATCAGCGATACACATACATTTTATAGTTGTCCGCTGAGAAACTTGAGACACAGGTGACCGCAAATTATCGTGTTATATTCTTGATATCTCTTATGATTATATTTTACGCTACCAACACCGAGATATTTCATTAGATCTCTAGGTTGTAAATCACCAAAACTGTCGAAATACACGGCATCGTTACCATTTTTCGTGTATGCAACCCAATGTGTTCCCGGACCGTTTTTATCATCAAGATTGATGATTGCAGATTCACACTTTCTAGGTCCTGAACTAGGTAAATCATTCCGCATAAAAACACCTCGGAAATGTGGAATTTTCATAGCTTTTGCATAGTTAAGTAAATCGACATCCGTGAGGGCTCGGTGTGGTAGCTTTGTTAGTTTTTTGCCGGCTTCAAATACAGTCCCATACCCTTTTTATACGGTTTCAGGTATAAGCCCTTCCCCAGGGCAATCGCCTCCATTGTCGCATTATGGCGCTTGGATTCTTGTAATTGATGTTTGTTCGCTTTAGCCTCATTGACAACCTTTGCTATACCTGCAGCACCACCCGCTAAAGCACCTGTGGCACTAAGAGCCGCAAAGATTGGGATGAGAAACGGTAATAAACCACCAATTTTCTGGGGGACAGGTAAGATGCGAGGCACGCGCACTTTTCCTTTAGACACGGCTGAACGGGCACCTGCCAAAGCCGACTCAATAGCTTTAGGGCCAGACTTTATGGATTTCTTTGCCGCTTGTATAATAAATTTCAATGCTCTTTTCTTGTTCTTGGGTGACGTCTTCGTCTTGATTTCCCTCATACCCATACCCAGTTTGGATTTTGCTTTCATGGTATTGGTGACCGCCCAGGCGACAGCTTTTTCAGCTACACTTGCGTCTTTAGCCAAAACCCGATTCCAAGCCCTCTCAGCAAGCACTTTATCAGCCTTATGACGCTCCGCAATATTATCGTGATTTTTGGAGTATGCGATATCGTGCTGCTTGCATGCAGCGTCTAGAGAGTTGATACCACGATCACCGCGAGCTAACCTCTTTACCAATTTTGTGCCAGGTCCGCAGTATTGATAGCCGGGGACATGCAATTCGACTGGGAGATTGTTGATGATTTTATTTATCAATCCACAACCGCTTCTTTGTCTACGTGTGTATCCAACCATGACTAATTATGAACTGACACAAATTCTATAAAAGCCTGTATTTTATACGTAAATATATTAGTTCTCATTGCGACGTTTGCCAAGCATCATGAAATTTCAAGATCAAACGATTAAACTACCCATCGCCAATTTCGATAATTTGGTCGAGCAAAAAAAGAAGAAGGGGAAAATGGGACATCAGCTCAGGCTGGTACCTTATATTAAAAAAAGAAGGGGAAACGACACGGGGCTCTACTACCAAATAGTGTGAGGGCTGTCTTTTGCGGACCTTCGAATTGTGGTAAAACTAATGCCCTTCTCACGCTACTGACCCATGCGAATGGTCTACGATTTGAGAATGTGTACGTCTATTCAAAATCCCTCAATCAGCCAAAGTATGAGTTCTTGAAGAGATTGTTGGAGCCGGTTGAGGGGCTGGGTTATTTTCCGTTTGATGAGCACAAGGAGGTTGTAGAACCGAAAGATGCGCATCCCAACTCGATTATGATCTTCGATGACGTGGCCTGTGAGAAGCAAGATAATATCAGAGCATATTTCTGTATGGGACGACACAAGGATGTCGATAGTTTTTATCTTTGTCAAACGTATGCCCGAATTCCGAAACATTTGGTGCGTGATAATGCAAACTTATTGGTTCTTTTTCGTCAAGATGAAATGAATTTGAAACACATCTATGCTGATCATGTGAACACCGATATGACCTATCAGCAATTCAAAGATTTGTGCTTGGCGTGCTGGAATGACGGTAGATATAGTTTCGTAACCATCGACAAAGACAGTGAGAATAACGCTGGACGATATAGGAGAGGTTTTGACTGCTTTATAAGGCTAAATCACGAATAAACCACGTACAGTTACAACACATCGATCAAACTAGCAGCATGGCGAGCTCCAAGATACGTAAGCAGAACGATGTGTTGCAAGAATTAGCCAGAGCTAGCGATATCATTCGACGTAAACACGAAATGATAAAAATGGGGAAAGATACTAGCGAGCAGGCTATCAGTGAAATCTTCAAACCTCTGGTTACACCGCTGCATCAGTTGGTAGATTCATCGAAACAGCAGCAGCGGCTACTAATGAAGCGAGAAGTAAAAACGGAGCCGAGTTCCATTAAAACAGAGAAGACGGCAGATTTTGTGAAAACAGAAGATTATAAGAATGTTGCTGATGATGATAATGATGATGACGACGATAATGACGCATACAAAAGCGCGATTGAGGGAAGCTTGTCAACTAACATTGCTATTGGTAACAATACCACAACCGTCGCCGCTATGGATGATGCGAATGATACACATGATGATGATGATGATGATGATGATAACCAGGATGACGCGGCTGCAATCACCTCTACAAGCACGCCGATGTCGAAAAAAGAAGTTAAGACGGCGCGCTATTTAAGCATGTTTACCTCGTCCGATGAGCAGAAGAACTTGGATAGGAAATATGGTATTCGAAAGTTGGCTGGCGGAATGAAGATTGGTGATTCGGATATCGTATTTGACGATGATCACATATATGTAGGCGATAAGAGCTATGAGAACACACCGGGATTGCTTGAATTGTTATTCAAAAAGTTACCCAATCCTGCGATTGTGAATAAAAACGATAGATCAAATTATGTTAAAATCGTGAAAAAAACGAATGCACATCGACGATATTACAAAGCTGACAAAAGTTTCCATTATGACAGAGAAAAAAGTTCAAAATACAGAGATTTTATTGCCCCATACATCGACCTGCCGGTGAAAAACCCTAAGCAAAGATATGGTAAAGGTTTATTGCCCAACCATAAAATCGCGCAAGGACACAGCACGGATTATGTATATTGGGATGATCCTAATGAGCTCGTTGACCGTCTTCGACTACTCATGGCATCTCAAGCGGCTGGTAATACTAGCCACAACAATGAAATATCCTCCATCATTGAGGAGCTGCGCGAGGCGGAAATCATTTATTAGCATTAGATTAATCATAAAATAATCATTCGGCTACAGATCGTTGAACAATGAGCATAGACATATTTGGACGACCGCTGACGAGCAACAGCCGCGAAAAAAGTGTTATTCGAGGCCTTCAGGGTGTTGGATTCAAATTCACCGCTGATAAACAGTACGATCTGGACGACAAACTATGTAATATCGCGGATCCACAGGAGCCAAACGACGCTGTTTCTCTGGGTGTCCTCAATAGATGCATACAGGAGAGGCTTGACGATCTTCATAGCGTTTTCGTGAATATGATTTATCCCATCAACATCAAAATCGATAATAATGATAAGCAAATTCGTGAACTTATAACAAGCATTTCGAGGGATATTGCGCAATTGAAAAGCACAGTGGATTCGTTGGAAAAAACTTTCAGCAACACAAGATTGGTGTACGCTGATCCAAGGGTTGCTGAAGTAAAAACAAATAAAGTGTACATCAAACCTTAAACATTCGAATGGTAAGCAGCAGCAACAGCATGCAGAGAGCAATAGCGGGTGAACTTCATAGACCCGCCCGGCGTAATTATCCTCGACGTTATGTCGATATACGCAGCTTGGATGAGACCTGGCAAGCCGATCTCGTCGATATGTCCGCATACTCATCAGTCAACAAGGGCTCAAAATTTTTGCTCACAGTGATTGATATTTTTTCAAAATTTGCGTGGGCCGTACCGATTAAGAGTAAAAATGCCAAAGATGTGACTGCTGCGATGAAATCTGTGCTAACTCTGGACCGCATACCGAAACATCTACACGTCGATCAGGGCAAGGAATTTTACAACAAAGAATTCAAAACTCTTATGAGACATCGTGGAATCAATATGTACTCAACATTTAGCAACTTGAAGGCGTCGATATGCGAACGCTTCAATCGTACACTGAAAAATAAAATGTGGAAGCATTTCACAGTTCAAGGTTCTCATAAGTGGACTAACATTCTACCAGATTTAATTGCATCGTATAATAACACCAAACATCGTACGATTAGAATGAAACCGAAAGATGTAACTACGACCAATGAAAAACAACTGTATCGTAGTGTGTATAAGCCGCGTCAAATCAAAAGAAGCAAACGAAAACGTAAATTTAAGGTCGGCGATAAAGTTCGAATTAGTAAATATAAGAATGTATTCGAAAAGGGTTATACGCCAAATTGGACAACAGAAATATTTACAATTGATGAGGTGAAGAATACCAACCCTCCAACTTACAAACTCACCGACTACCTGAATCAGCCCATTGAAGGCGGTTTTTATGAGGAGGAGCTCAGCAGGGTGCAATATCCCGATGGCTATCTTGTAGAAAAGGTCTTGCGAAGGCGTGGTGATCAACTCTATGTAAAATGGTTGGGATTCGATGGTTCACATAATAGTTGGATAAATAAATCGGATATGTAATATAATTTTTATGAATAAAATTTATTATCAACATATGTACATTTGTTTTTTCACTCTCCTCTATCTTAATGCTAGCTTACATGATCATCGAGGAAAAGAAATGTTTTCTCACATTTTCTCACATTTTCTCACATTTTCTCACATTTTCTCACATTTACATGTAAAGTAAATGGGAAAATATTTTATTCTATTTTAGGAAAATGTGAGAAAATGTGAGAAAATGTGAGAAAATGTAAAAAAATGTGAGAAAATGTGAGAAAATGTGAGAAAATGTAAAAAAATGTGAGAAAAATGTGAGAAATTTACAAGTTTGCAGAATCTTGGTAACCCCAAGGTAAAGTATCAGTTTTACCAGGTATCAACTTTCGCTTATCGTCACACCAGCTTAGAGCTAACTTATTCTGTATAATAGTGCTAACCGTGTGTCGACTACTTTTTATCATACACTGTTGTTCAACCAAATTTTGGTAGCCGAAAAGACATCGTTTGTAATCATCAAACGTGATAGATTTTAAAGTCGAACCCTTCACACCCTTTGCACGTTTCTTATCAGTATCGCCACGAGTTCTGAATGTATAGAGTTTTGCCCGCAAGCCGATAAATTCAGTCATGATTTTTCCATTATTTTCATCCTTCATCAGACCAAGGCGTTTTTTATTCAACAAGGGAATGCTGTAGGTATTATCAGGCGGATAGTCTGATGTATCAAACACGGCCGCAACATCACGCTTGATGATTTCGTAGATATTTGGAACGGTAAATTGATATATCAGGCTATCTGTATCGGTATACATTAATTTCGATTCAGTACTTGAAAAATTATTTTTCACATAATCATAGTGGAAGTTGTATAGAAATATTTTGGAAAGATCGAGAATAGCAGCACCAATGTAGATGGGTTTATTGAAATATACTTTAGTTCGACTTAGCTCAATAATTACCATATCTTCATCAAATATGGTGCAGCTATGAAATGTTGGCCTTGCAATGAGAGCACGTGCACCGCCCCTACCCTCCCATTTCGTGATTAGTTTCACAGTTTTATGGTTACGCACATTCTCCATGGTTTTGCCGAATACAGCGTTATTCATGAGCTTGTAGAAATTTTTCTCAAACTCGTTTTTTGACAGCTTTCGCATATTTATGTTGAGATCGATGTATGACTTTAACCATGGCGATTGTGCGAACCTTAGAATTCTATGCACTTTCGTCAGCTTTAAACCAAATTCGATGCACTGTTTCAAATTACGATAGTGCAGAACATATTTTTTCTTGGGTAGAAGCGTTGTCGCAAGTTTTCTAATTTTACTACCCGGCGGTGTGAAATGCTCGGGACAGAGAGGTAAGTCGGCATGTTGTTTATGGAGCTCTGTGGGATAATCTAAATCTACCTCTAGAATATAGCCGATTGGTGCGTCATCCAGATGGGACATCACATCAATGGCATCATTTTCCCACTCGAACAACCCACTCGGCAAATGCTCACTCATAGCTGCACCATAAAGATTATTTACATCGAAATACATTAAATATGACTCCGCTTTGCTTGAATCAAAATCTTCACCCATGAATCGATTATTTGCTCTAGCATAACGATTTGAGCACTGTGCCACACCACCCCTTATGCTTTTCTCAATAAATAATATCATTTCTGCACGGAGAAAAGTATTTCGTGAAACTTTACTGAACTGTTGAGCAAAGTTGGGATATAGGGACCAGTTGGTGAGTTTTTCACATTTTTGTAGTAATCAGTGACATACTGAACGTTATAAAATACATGACAGTTCGGTAAACTTTAATAATGTACAGTAAAATTCTCATATGAAGATCGTAGCAAACTTTAAAAGATTCACGTGAATTATTCCCTTAAGATTAGTTAAAGAATGACTAACGTTGACGAATCATTCTTATTGAGGAATTGAAAAGGTACTCAAAAGTTCGGTAAAGTTTCACATCGATAGGCAGAGAAAAGTTTATTTGCCCTATATGAAACTTTACAGCACTATAATGTAACTTCTCCCTCCTGGCACCTCAAATTTTACTGGACAGTTCAGTAAACTGAAAGACGTGAAACATCTCCCACCACTCCCGTAGTCACGCAGGGTCGAATACAACTATTACGCACCCCGGACATTGAAAAAAAAAATTATTTCAATGAGGTATTGAACTTTATACATACTGACGATTTACGTTGACTTTTTGTATTCAATAATGGATATCAGTTGTAAAATTGTGAAATGATAAAAATTAATACTCATTTCCGCCGGGGTAACTGGTATTATAATAAGTGCTCAAAATACACGAGGCTGAAGCTAGCAGCCAGAGTTAGCAGCCGAACGCTACTGCGCATAGGAGTCAACGTTGATGCCCATGCGCAGCAGCGTTCGGCTGCCAACTCTGGCTGCTAGCTTCAGCCTCGTTCAAAATACTTAGTTTTTGTTTATTATAAATAAGGTCCTTCGGAAGCCACATTGTATATAAGCCGAGCTCATTCCAATACCACTATTCATAATCTTAATTAAATAATCATGCCGGTACCTATCTGTGCCATGCCTACACAGAAGCAGTTATATCCGCGAGACAGCGCTACGGTCGGCGAACCGAGGTACGCAATGACTGCTGTAAATGTGAAAATTTAGTATCAGCATTGCTGATATCTGTCTGGAGGAATAAAAAAATTAGTGTAGTATTGCTGAATATATGAATATATTTTACTGTGTTTATATGGGACAACTCCGGCACTTCTATTGGCTAAACGGAAAAAAAAATTGTTGTTGAATTTACTATAATAGGGGACAACACTTTTTTTCAGTAGAAATGACAACAATTGTGGTAACATTTACTCATAAGGACATTGAAATCTACTTGCTCCTATGTACCAAATACTAGAATTGTAGTAATATCTACTAAAAAAAAGTGTTGTCCCCTATGTAGCCGCTCCATATAGTAAATTCAGCAACAATTTGTTTTCCGTGTAGTTTCGAATTGTCTATACGCGTCACGGAATTCTAACCAATCAGACCATTTCCCGCCGCCACTGTTTTCGCCATTTTTCGCCACTTGCTGCGCTACATGTAGACATGCACATAGCGAATACACGAACTTATGGCCGGAGCAAGTTGGGATTAAGGACGCGGCGTATGAAACATACGGGGAGTACGTAAGGTAACGCGTCGGCCATATTGAAAATATTCAACTGTATCTCGGCCATGGATCACATACATGAATTGTTAGACATAATAGTCTAGTTCGCCACCAGATGTCTCACAGCCGCCTTTTCTTTCTCACAAGCGCTAAACTTTCTTCCAGTTAGTATATAAGAGAGTTCCAATTCCAAAACATCAGCGATAGGCGTGCGTTTGCGTAGTCTATAAGTGTTGGAAACTATGAGCGTATAGGCTTACATGTAGACACGACCACTGCGATGCGTTCCACATAGGTGATAGGTTCGTTCTAAAAGCGTACTAGTATTAGGGTTAAGATGTGAACACGACAAATAGGGGTAACCGGCCACCGACAGAATGTGTAAGATGGTGTGAGTATAATACCTGTCAAAGTTAACCAACAGTTCGGTAAAACGTGGGCAACCGTCGAGTAAAACCTAACATTTTCGTTACTCAAAATTTTTCTACTTTTTTTTTGCTGCACAGGACTTGACGTCTTACCGAACTATTCGGTAAAGTTTCATCGACTGTAAGTCATTCATTCATTCGTTTCATGTAAATCGAGCTAAATTTTCTGCTCTGTCCTCAACCGCGGTTTACTGAACTGTTCGGTAATCTCTATCTGACGTTCATTATATTCTACAATTGTGCGCATTAAAATTTCCACAACCAAGTGCAGTATTAATTACAGTTCTAGTTCGGTAGATATTCTTTTAAATTTATCAAAATTTCACGTTCAATGCATGAGGTTTTCTTGAACTTCGCTTTACTGAACTGTAAGTGAAACTTTACATAAATGTCCCTATGTCCCCAGTTTACTGAACTGAGTTCGGTAAAGTTTCACGAAATACTTTTCTCCGTGTGGATCGTCTAAAAGTTGGAGATTAATTTTCGTCTGTTTTAACATTGCATCAAAAGCAAGCCCCGGTGCGGTATATTAATGCAGGGGATCCAAGTTGTACGTTTTGAAGCAACTATCGCGAAAATTTTGAAATATATCGGCTAATAAAAGTACATCGGTTCTCAGATACAAATCGGAATACTCGCCTAACGTTTTCAAATCAAACTTGGCCCAAACATCTTTCGCGTGTTCGTAGTCCGCATCGGTAATACCCGCGACACTGAGTTTCGAATAGAAATTTTTTTTATCGGGTAATTTTATTTCGTCAAGTTTCTCCCAAGAATCAATATACTCGTACGGAAAGACACCTTTACGAATCATCAAACTGAATTCATCTCGATCGCTGTAAAATTTTCGTGTTATTTGCTTATCGGCATCGTCGACGTACGATGCTAATTTCTCTATACTGCTAGTCATGAATCGGAGTGAATCTATGAACCTCAAACTAATCACAGTACCGTCGACTTTCTTTGTGAATGATATGTATTTTTCCTTATTGATGGGTAGTAACGTAATATCACCGGGAAAAGTTGTAGCCAGAGATTTAATGATGAAGTGAGAATCGTAGCCTGATAAATTGTGAAATACCACCGGAATCGTGTGCGACTCTTGAAAATTCAGATTGCATCGATTGTGTGCGGCCCCGCGATATTTACCCGTAAAATGACAATGATCGCGACATTTTTTCTCCTCAGGTAAAAATGGCTCCTCACAGATGTAGCAATTTTTCGCGCGCATGTGACGATCGCGTTGTGCCTGATTCAACACCTCCATTGGAATCACATTTTTTATACGCGACTCTACTTTTACGGCTAATTCACGAAGCTCCTCGATCAACCATTTAATACAATCAGATCCACGGTGACCCTTGTATTCCGATAATGTATCATCGTACACGCAGTGTGTATAATACGCGGCACTATGCGGAATATGCTCTTGAGATTCTTTTACCCCGGGTTTCATCATGCATTCAAGATCGGCATATACGACGAAGGGTACAGTGCTCTGATTTTTAAAATTGGAAAATCCCAAAGTGTTCTCCGTGGGAAATTCCATTCGCACTTTATTCAACCGCAGACAATCTTGTCTATGATTTTCATAGGCATTTTGTACGCTGAAGTGACACAAACATCTATCGCACAAAAATTGTGCACATTTATGATTTGACAATTGCATGCTAACCAAACGTGAAAGATTCTTGATCCAAGCAAAGTGGAATCGTGGTTTGAAATTATCTAAATTACCATTATCTAGTTCGCTTCCACTTTCAATCATGAGCAGGTGGATTGTATTGTTCTCTGTTACATTTTTACTCAAATATAGCGGGGTAATTATACTATTATTCGAGTTTTTCTTGCCTTCAAAAGTTTCCGACTCGATTCCATACACGTTAATACTCAAATTGTTCAACTTCTCGAATTTTTCTACACTATGCAGGGTTGCGGGGAATTTGATACCTGTACAATCTAGCTCCGATATGTACTGTCGATAGCTGCATGTCTTAGTTGCGTTGACGTCTACGGGGTGGAGGGCTGAGGTAACAGACCACAGTAAACATCGATCGTCATTGTTTTTCACGTTGACCACCGCCTTTTTTCGCTGAATATCCTCGGGTAGCGGTGCGAATGTCGAGAGTCCACCGCGAAGAGGCTCGTATCGGTTGATGCAGATCACAGCATTTATGATCTCAATCATGCTCCAACGAGAATCACGCTGCTCGAAATCCTCCACCATGGTTAGCAGAGGATTCGTTACATTATCGGTGAACCAGGTTTCCAGATCCGTTGATGGAAGAATCGTGGCGTTGCGTGTATTGAAGTTCTTCACTTCCACACTGATCTCATCGTTCTTGACGTTTTCAAATTTACACGAAACCCCCACATTCACCTTAATACTTCCTTCTTCGCGAAGCACATTTTTTAAACGTTCCATCGTTACCACCCCAGCGTCAGTCAAAAATCTTGCCAAATCTTTATGTTGGAGATTTGTCACGGCTCCGGTGCGTATACGACACTTGAAGGCACTCTCCATATCATCCCATCGAACACGTTTATAAATATCATCGCCGATATTACCTCCAACGATAATCGCACGATGTTGTTCAAATTTCACCACCCACGATTGGAGGAGTGAAATTATGTGTTGCAGTCGTTGTTTTTCACTCACACTTGGTTTAGATTGCGTTAAAATATTGTTCAAGAATTGAATATTTTCGAGGGCGATATCGCGCCAATGAATAAAAATATCTTCATTCGCTTGTTCTGGGGGTAGTGTACACAGTAACTTGTATGCATCTTCCATCATCTCAACAAGATTCATATACACGGCGCTGTCCATTTTTTTTTCTTGGGTGAATTTTACAACTGGGTAGTCAAACTGACACTCTACGAATGTTCACACCTACCGTGGGTTTTGTGGTTTCAGATGCACACGCCCCCCACCACACCGACGTTCAAATACCATGAAGATTCAAACGTTTCCAATGATCGGTCAGAGATTTTGTACCTGGGAGGCTTACATCTTTTGCACCTTTATGCAGAAAAAATATTACCCGAGTGTGTCAA
The DNA here is from genome assembly GCA_963992785.1 of Tenthredo livida. Taxonomy (NCBI): domain Eukaryota; kingdom Metazoa; phylum Arthropoda; class Insecta; order Hymenoptera; family Tenthredinidae; genus Tenthredo; species Tenthredo livida. The sequence goes on from OZ023066.1 coordinate 18,939,606, forward strand.
TGGTTAGCCCCTCTAATATTGTAGGCGTATTTAGAGTTTCTAGTTGGGTATAAAAGTTCGAGTTTGCTTCGGGATTTTACACAGTCTGAAACTGGTAAACCCATAACAGCAAAATTAAAGAGCAACTGAACGAAGTGAAAATTCAAGAGCAAGCTCAAATTTTAAAAAAGAAAGAAGTAAGTATCATTATTCTTCGATATCATAGTTTTTCGTGATGGATATAGTTTGTAATTGATATTTCCTATTAAAACAGAAAATGGAGCATCGTCCGATCAATATAATCAAGCTGGTGGACGATGGATGGATGTCCGACGATGACGGTTATACGAGCCATTGTGAGGAGATGGAAGTCAATGGAGAGGTATATCAGACAAGACATTACATTGACGGTGAGCCTGTGTGGATTAGAATTCCACCACCAAGGCGGGATGGGAAGGAGGAGCCGGAGGTGGTGGAGGAGGAGGAGCCCATGGTGAAGGAAAATTGGGATGAGGAGGAGGTGCCGGAGGTGCCGGCGGTTGTGGAAAACAATGAGGAGGGGAAGGAAAATAATGCATGGTAAGTACTAGGCCGGTCCAGAAAAACCTTTTTTTTCGAATCCAAGGGCCGTATCCACATGGTTTGCTACTTAGTACGAGAAACTAATCCCCGAAGTTTTTCAGATTTTTTAAACAATTTCTAGAGGTCCCTCAATTCACTTTTATGTAATAATTCGTGAATTTCTAACTTTTTCAATTTTTTCAATAGGACCCAGGGGACAAAAAAATATTTTTTTTTCATGAAAATCTTCGTTCATATCATACGCGATATTGCGATTTTTTTAAAGATTTTTAAAAGGATTTCACGGATCTCTACACAGCAATGAATTGACGATTTTGCGGCGTTGGCAATCTTTATAGTCAAATTACCTACCCTTGATATTGGAGCTATTAGCTCACTTTTTTTTTACATACCTGCGCGATGATGAGGAAGAACTCCAACCCCTAATCGTCCAAGGATATTGTCGTATTAGCCGCAAAAAAAAATAATCAACAACAAAAATATTTAATTTTTCATGGAAATAGTCATAAATCTGCTTCGCTAACATACAGAAATATTATGAAAAACTGTTCTTCGTATTTCTGCATTTCCTTACTATTAACACGCAATTATTTTTAAAAATTCTCTTTTCACAAACACTGTATCTACATCATATCAATTCTTTTGCGACTTTTTTATACCCAGTGTTTGTAGACTATATGACAATCGAAACAAAATTAAATATTTTGTCTATTCTCACGCGCAATTTTTTTGCTGTTGCTTGGTTTCGGCGCTGTTACATGGTTTGATAACGCATAAAGAGCATGTTTATATTTTCTCGAAAACAAATCGTGTAATACGACATGTAAATGCTGATAACGTACTCACGACAGCGTTACACACGGGCGGTATAAATAAGATTTCCCAGGTTTATAAAAGAAAGTGTGAGTATTATTATTCGCATAACAAGCCAAAAATTATATTCACTCGTTGCGGAAATAGGTTAACAATTTTCGTTCTAATTTTATTCATAGTTGTTAAACAATGCCTGCGATATTAAACAGAAATCGAGATGTTTGGCTGATAGGCAAGCCTCTCAAAAAGATCACAGGACCTACGTTACCTCTAATAGGAGACGTCTTACGAAGATTTATATACTCACGAGTCAACGACGGAAAATCTGTACAAGAGAGTGCAGCAATAACAACAAAGGAAATCCTGGAGGTGTGGAATAAAACAAGCATCCCATGTATAGAAGAGCACAATATTATAAGAAAAGTAAAGAAAATACAGTTCGAAAGGCAAAATTTGGAGAAGAATATTTACAGAACCACAAAAGTCGAAGAAGGAAAAAGAGACAAATTTCTCAATACAATGACCAAACTTTTTGACGTGGCTCGATCAAATGCTCTACAAATAATGGGAAGCGACGAAGATAAAGCATTTTATCGCAATCAAAGAGATGGTAAAAGAGGTCATAATCCGGTAATAGGATCAGCTGAGAAAGCAGAGAAAAGATCATTGACGAGACGCCACAAGGAGTCCGGGAAAAGAATTAAGAAAGGCGACGAAAATATAGAACAGAAGAACAAAAGGTTGCAAGAACAACGGAATACCACTGATGACTCAGAAAGCGACTCTGACTTGAGTGATTCTTACAATGATTCAGACTTATCGTACATTCCGCCAAAAAAAAATCGGCAAAAGATTCCGGTAAAGATCATTCTGACTGATGAAATTTGTACTGCATTGGATCGCACCAAAATCAGTGACGGGAATGCTCTCCATCTTCTAGCTGCTACCAGTCAATCGTTAGGTCAGAACATCAATGATGCTGTATTATCGAGACAATCAATTAGAAGAGAACGAATGCGGGTACGTAAAAGACACGCTGACGATATAAAAAATTCGGTCAACCCTCATGTTCCTTTAACGGTTCATTGGGATGGAAAATTACTACCATCTTTGACTTCCAAGAAACGTGTCGACAGATTGGCGGTATTAGTTTCGGGAGAAGGATTCGAAAAGCTTATAGGCGTCCCGATAATCCCTTCAGGGACAGGAGAAGCACAGGCTAACGCCGTGCATGAATTAATTCAGCAATGGTATCTACAAGACCGCATAACTTCTATGTGTTTTGACACGACAGCAAGTAATACTGGAAAAGATCGTGGAGCTTGCAAGTTACTGGAAAAGAAATTGGGAACAGAACTCTTTAGCCTTGCTTGCAGACATCATATACATGAGCTTATCGTCGCATCAGCATTCGATTCTTTATTTGGACCTTCGACTGGACCAAACATCAAATTGTTTCAAAGATTTCAAGAGGCTTGGGATTCAATTGATCAGAATATTCGTACAAATGCGATCGATGACGAAAATATTTCGTCTCACCTTACACCAATACGAGATGAAATTATCTACTTTGTCAGACAACAACTGCTGATCTTTCAACCTCGAGATGACTACAAAGAACTGCTTCTATTGACTCTCATCTTTTTGGGAGATGATCCCGAAAAAAATATAACAATTCGTGTTCCGGGAGCTCTTCATAGAGCTAGGTGGATGGCTAAGTTAATTTACTGCATGAAAATGTACATTTTCAGTAGCCAGGGTGAAAAGTTTCAATTAAGAGCCGCTGAGCTTGGGAATCTTCGACAATTCAACGTTTTCGTCGTAAGGGTGTACTTAAAGAAGTGGTACACTTGTCAGTGTCCGACTTTGGCTCCATCAAACGACTTGCAGATGCTGAACGAGCTCGCACAGTACGATAAAATTAACCGTAAAATTGCTGAAGTAACATTTCGGACTTTTTCTCGGCATTTGTGGTACCTAGGCGAAAGACTGTGTGGCTTAGCATTATTTGATTTTCGCATATCGATCCAGGATAAGAAATGTATGGTGATGGCCTTGAGCAGGCCCAGTAACAAGCAGCCCGCAAAACGGGCCGCAGTGGACGAAAAAACTGTACTAAAATGGCAACTGTGCGATTTTATAACGGGAAATAGCAAGGTGCTTTTTGAAAAAAATAAGATTCCGTTAGATTTCATAAACGAAGACCCAAGTTTGTGGGACAGAAATGTGCACTATATCGAAGCTCGCAACAAAATTGACCAACTGAAAGTCGTTAACGATTTAGCCGAGAGAGGCGTTTCCCTGATTCAAGCGTTTAATTCAGTCATAACAAAACAAGAAGATCAAAAACAATATTTGTTGCAAGTTGTTGAACAACATAGAAAACAGTTTCCTTGCTTTAAGAAGTCTGAGGTTATCAAGAGACTGAATCACGCCAAGTAACCGTTTTCGATTGCAATAAAAAATGTAATTAGTGCATTGAATATGATAAAGTTTTATTATTCTACTTTTCAATGGTGTTTTCTTCTTACACGCCGTGCTTCAAAAAGAGATTTGCGACTATTTCCATGAAACATTAATTGTTTTTGTTGTTGATTATTTTTTTTTGCGGCTAATACGACAATATCCTTGGACGATTAGGGGTTAGAGTTCTTCCTCATCATCGCGCAGGTATGTAAAAAAAAAGTGAGCTAATAGCTCCAATATCAAGGGTATGTAATTTGACTATAAAGATTGCCAACGCCGCAAAATCGTCAATTCATTGCTGTGTAGAGATCTGTGAAATCCTTTTAAAAATCTGAAAAAAATCACAATATCGCGTATGATATGAACGAAGATTTTCATGAAAAAAAAATATTTTTTTGTCCCCTGGGTCCTATTGAAAAAATTGAAAAAGTTAGAAATTCACGAATTATTACGTAAAAGTGAATTGAGGGACCTCTAGAAATTGTTTAAGAAATCTGAAAAAATTCGGGGATTAGTTTCTCGTACTAAGTAGCAAACCATGTGGATACGGCCCTTGGATTCGAAAAAAAAGGTTTTTCTGGACCGGCCTAGTAAGTACACGTAATTTTCATTATATATCGTTCGCTTATTGAAATACCTGTATGTTTCAGATCCGCGTGTGTGGAACGATGTAGAGGTGATCAGGGTATTTCGTGTGTGAACTTCGGCGTGGGCATTTACCACCACCTAGTTGTAAATATAGTTTGAGTTGAGGTTACGAAAATTGTAAAATAAGCATAGTTTCAAGCTAGTTTTAAGAAAATTGTTACTTTAGAATAGGTTATACGTAAGACATATAGTTTAGGTTAGTTTTAAGAAAATTATCACTTTTATAATAGGTTAGACTTAAGTAATAACAAATAAACAGATATGTCATTATCAGATGATTCGCGTTATTGATTGCATAATTAAACACCCCGCCACTCATTTCAGCTAGTATAATTCGTATATAAGTTAAGAATTCGAAATTGCAGCCATCCGATTGTCGGTAACAGAAAATCGGTAACCATGATTCAGAATCGTTACCATCAGACCATCGATAACTGAAGATCAACGATCTGCAGGTAAATTGCAGCCGACCGATTGCCGGTATCGGGAAATCGGCATGCATGATTCAGAATCGTTACCATCAGACTATCGATAACTAAAGATCGGCGATCCATAGTGGCGCCATCGCATTGCGAAAAATCGCAACCATCAGATTGTCGGTAAGCGGAGATCGGCAATGCAGGATTCTCGATCGTTACCATCAGAATATCGGTAACAATCGGCAGTGGCGCCATCGCACGACGGATAATTGCAACCATCCGATTGTCGGTAACAAAGATCGACGATCGGTACCCAAATCGTTACCATCCGACTGTCGGTAACTTACCCCGCACGGTCGGTAACTTACCAGCACAACTCGGCCGGTAAAGAAGTCATATCCAGAACCCCCACATTATATCTACTCTCAAAGAAAATCAAGGCTGGATTCATAAGTTAGGTAAGCAAGACATTTAATATTTAATTCATAACTAAATCAATTTTGACTTCGTCGAACTACTGCCCATCGTTTTTACGTAATATATTCCGTTATCTGTTTTTTTTTTTTTACATATTTCAAGTAATGGTAATCGAACATTGGATCCAAAGATACTTCCGTCGTCGCTTCACATATAAGGAAATTCTTAGCTTCCTTTCGAAAAACCACGATTCACACATCTCCATGAGGAGTTTACAAAGAACTCTCAAAGATCTTGGCTTGAAGAGAAAGAAAATTAAAGAAAATGATTTGAAAGAAATAAGTGCTGCTATACTCGACGAATTAGCAGGCAGTGGTTCCAATTTGGGATATAAAAGTTTATGGCGTCGATTACAACAAATTTATGACCTGACTGTCAAACGAAGCACAGTTCTGAAAATATTGCGTTTAGCAGATCCAGACGGCATTGCAGAAAAGTCCCGATATCGACTGAAAAGAAGAAAATATAAAGTACCAGGACCTAATTTTCTCTGGCACGTTGATGGATACGATAAATCGAAACCTTTCGGCTTCGCTATTCATGGCTGCATTGATGGATTTTTTCGGAAAATGTTGTGGTTGGAAGTTGCTTCATCAAATAACAAGCCACAGATTATAGCTCATTATTATTTAAAAACAATACAAAAATTGAAAGCACTTCCAACACTAATAAGATCCGATCACGGAACTGAAAACTCGATAATAGAATGCCTTCAAGTATATCTACGGATGCACCATAATGATAATTTATCCGGAACTAAGAGCTTTATCAAAGGGAAAAGTACTTCAAATCAACGTATTGAATGTTATTGGTCGCAAATGCGGCGTCAGGGTGCTGATTTTTGGATAAAATTGTTCAAAGATATGCGTGATTATAATCTTTTCAACGATTCCAATAAAATACACATTCAATGTATACGGTATTGCTTTGGTCCTCTCATAAAATATGACTTGGAAGTGATTCGTAAACAATGGAATCAACACCGCATACGAAAACAGAAATCACGTGAATCACTGCCAGGCAAACCTGATTGTTTATTCTACTGCCCAGAGAAGTATGGTGCAAGAGACTATAAAAAAAAAGTTGAGCGACACGATATCCAAATATGTTTGGATAATTACAGCATTTTCCCTGAACTCATTATCCCCGAATTTCAAGAATTGATACAAATATTAGTACCGGATGTGATCACACCCGCTACTGTAGAGGAAGCTGTAGCCTTATTTGTTAAACTTACCGATCTCATTGAAAACTATGATAACAGAATTTTTTAGTTTCAGTCATACTTTAACTTTTTTCCGTGCATTAAAATATAAATTGATTACAATAAGGCAGGGAAAACCTTGTAATGGATATACATTATACATGTTCAATTCACTTCTAAAGTGAGTTCTTACAAATAAAAGGACCTTATGATAAGGGTCTAAGGGCGTGGTCGTGCAGACACAATGAATCCCTCAATGGTTTTGGAAATGAAGAATTTATTGTACGCGGCATAAAAAACCTCCACTCAGTGAGTGGAGGAAAAAGCCTTGATTTGCAACACAATTTAAAGGTTCGAACTTAAAGATACCATCTATTTTTGGGATGAAATGAAAGTTAAACTAAAACTAAAAGTTGATAACACAACCAAGGAAGCTTGGGGAACAGCCCCTTACGTTTAACAGAGAAATAATATATCAGTGCTTGTAATAATACAGATAGATAAGCAAAACTTAATCTTCTTCCGAGTGGACCTTGTTGGTCCGAAAGAACAGAGCCGAGTGAGTTCGCGCTCCCAGATTCTTGGGTTTTAGGTGTTCGAAGCCCTGCTCCCCCTCTTTGTTACACAAAACAAAATATAATGGTAGTGGTCCGAACATTCCGCCCGCCTTCGTCCACCGGACGAATACTGAAATTGCAAGTTTCACTTAATTTATGTGATTATCCAGTGGTGGCCGTTCCTCCTGGTTCTCTCCAGTTTCGACTGATAATGGGCACAGTCGTGCTATATGTCGGCGGAAGGTGTTGGTTGCTGTCTTCACGGTCACTACTCGAATGAGCCCGTCTGGCCCTTGATGAGTCTCGATGACGCGTCCCAAAGGCCATTTTGCAGGGGGATAGCGATCATCGCGCAAAAGAACAAGCTGACCGATTTTGAAGTTCACCGTTGGGTCTCACCATTTTCCTCTTTCTTGAAGATGCTGAAGATATTCGCTGGTCCATTGTTTCCAAAATTGATTGCGGATTCTTTGGAGCAGTTGATATCTACTTAAACGAGTTTCTGGTACTGATGGGGGCTCTTCGTCCGGAATCAGGCCTGACGTCGATCCGATAAGAAAGTGTGCAGGCGTCAAGACGTTCAGGTCATCAATGTCAGCTGATAGAGGACTCAACGGCCGTGAATTAAGACACGCTTCAATTTCGGTTAAAACAATGGAAAATTCTTCAAAGGTGAGCGTGTGTTCTCCCAACGCTCGTTTCAAATGATGCTTAACTGATTTAACGCCAGCTTCCCATATGCCACCGTAGTGGGGTGTCGCAGGTGGTATGAAGGTCCATGAGGTCCCATCATTCGCAAAGGTAGCAGCAGCCTCTTGATAAAATTGGGAAGCATTGCTAAACATTCCTCGTAACTCAGTATCCGCTCCTCTAAAGGTTGTCGCGTTGTCGCTGTAAAGATGACGACATATCCCTCTTCTGCTGACGAAGCGACGATAAGCAGCGATAAACGAAGCAGTGGTAAGATCGCTGACAAGTTCCAAATGTATTGCTCGCGTTGTAAAACAGATGAAGAGGGCAATATATCCCTTGTAGGCGCGGTGTCCACGTCCCTTAGTCGTGCGGATCTGAAATGGCCCGGCGTAATCCAGTCCACTCGTTGTAAATGGTCTTGCGGGAGTTATACGTGCAGCCGGGAGCTCGCCCATCAATTGATGAGCTAGCCGAGGTTTCATACGCTGACATTTTATGCAGTATCGGATCACAGTCTTAACTAAACGCGTTCTACCTAAAATCCATACATGTTTTGATGTAACGTTTGAGGTGAGTGTGGGTCCAGCATGCAGCGCGACGGCATGAGCATATCGCACAAATAACCGGCTGAGGTTTGAACGTCTGGGCAATATCGGCGGGTGTTTGCTATCCCGGGGGAGATTTGATTGCGATAGACGCCCCCCAACGCGCAAAATTCGGTCTTCCTCATCCCAGAATGGATGAAGCTTGCGCAACGGGTTATGCCTTGGCAATAACCTTCCAGCCTTTATGGTGTCAATTTCCGTAGCGAACGCGTGCGATTGTGCTAATCGCATGGCTGTTAGGCGAGCTTGTGAAAGCTCTGGAACAGTGAGAGAGGTGGTTAGTGGGTTCAGCCCACCCTTGCGTCTTCGCAAGTTAACCAGTGGTCGTAAGCAATAAGCCACGACGCGTATGAGTCGTGTGAGACTCGCGAATTGACAGAGAATATCTGGCTCCACGGAAACTGTTTGAGCGTGAGTAGATCGTACAGCCTCCGGTGGACGAGGCCAGTTTTCAGCGCGTAATGAGAGCCAGCTCGGCCCGTGCCACCACAGGTCCGAATGTTTCAGTTCAATAGGTTTGCATCCGCGAGTAGCGATGTCTGCAGGGTTGTCGGTGGTTGGGACGTGTGCCTATACCGCTGATGGCAGTTCCGTTTGTATCAAAGATACGCGATTTGCGACAAAAGTTTTCCAGTGGCATGGATGTTTGTTTAGCCATGTGAGGACGATTTGACTATCAGTCCACATAAACATTGGAAAGGCTTCGAGGAAGTTCAATTTACGTAAGTGACACATGAGCTTGACGAGTAGGACTGCTCCGCACAACTCGAGATTCGGTATGCTTACGGTTTTCACCGGTGCAACCTTTGATTTGGCGGCTAAAAGTGAAGTCAGAACGCGTCCCTCGCCATCGTCAATGCGTAGGTAGACCACAGCTGCGTAAGCACGTGAAGATGCATCGGCATATCCATGAATTTGGCACGACAGATTCGATGATAATCCGAGCCATCTGTTGATGGAGATCTCGTGAAGCGAGGAGAGTGAGTCGCAATATTCCAGCCACCGGTTTTTGGCATCGATTGGTAAAGCGGCATCCCATTCACATTTCAATATCCAAAGGTCCTGCATCAATATTTTTGCGGTAACCGTAATCGGAGAGAGCCAGCCTAAAGGGTCAAATATACGTGAAATGCTCGAAAGGACAGACCGTTTCGTCATCGCTCCGTTCAAACCTTCGAGTAGTAACGTGCTGAAGCTAAAACTATCTAGATCTGGGTTCCAATGTATACCGAGTGTTTTGACAGAATCGTGGCGGTCAATTTGCTTCGGCGTTGCATTTGTATTATGTGTCATATGAAGTGGGAGAAGATCCTTGTGGTTTGATGCCCACTTATCGAGTTCGATTCCCGCTGATCTCAAAAGTTCGACTAGTTCGGTTCGTTTACGTATGGCGAGTGCAAGCTCATCTGCTCCGACGAATATGTCGTCGACGTAGGTATTCGATTCCAAACAATCGGACCCTAGTGGGAATCGAGCTTTCTCATCAATTGCTAATTGCGCGAGTGTTCTCATCGCTAAATAAGGAGCGCAAGCCGTACCGTATGTGACCGTAGTTAAACGATACTCGACGGGAGCTTCTCCTGGGTTTGGAACCCAAACGATTCTGTGTAAATCTTGATCGTTACGGACAATACTGATTTGCCGAAACATTTTAACAATGTCAGCTGTAAATGCGAACCGATATTGGCACCAATTCAGTAAGATCAATGAGAGATCTCGCTGGAGTGGGGGCCCAGTCATCAGAAAATCATTCAAACAATACTGCTCATGTGTGCGACGTGATGCGTCGAAGACCACACGGAGTTTCCAATTTGAAGGGGTAGACTGTATCACAGCGTGGTGTGGTAAGTACCACGATCGAGGATTATCAACTTCGTTCAGTGGTATGCGTCTCATGTGTCCTAGTTGCTCATATGTCTTCATGAATTCTCGATATGCGAGCGCGAGCTTGGAATCGCGAAAAAACCGGCGCTGCATATGTGCGAGAGACCCCAACGCCATCCGTCGAGTTTCATTGGCAACTTCAGGTAAGTCATTTTTCAAAGGCAGTTTCGCGGTGTAACGGCCGTTTTTCTCTTTCTGGTGCGTTTCAATAAACTGCCTTTCACAGGCTTCCTCGTCTGGCTTCAACGAGCAACTCGATCGCGGTACCTCTTCAAGTTTCCAAAAATTTTGCAGAGCCTGATGAAGGTTTTCATCCGAACTGCAGTGTAAGGCTCTGAGCGGCTCTCGTGGCGAAAGCTCCGCCCGCCGTGGTACGCTCGGTTGTAGTGGCCCGGAAACGATCCAACCCAACACTGTATTTTGAGCGGTTAATTTTGAAGAAGCGATATTTTGCAAACCTGGTTGGAGAAGTAAGCCGTAAACGTCAGCTCCCAATATAAGGTCCACCGATTCTGGTATGTGAAGATGGGGATCGGCCAAAGGCAGACCTCTAAGGTGCTCAAAATCGAATTCGACAAGGTGGCGAGCCGGCAATTGAGAGGTGACACGTGGAAGCACAAGAGCCTCGGTTTCAAGTATGAAATCTGGATCAATGAGCGATTTTAATGCGTACCGGGTTTCGAAACGAGCAGTACCAGCAGCACAAGCTCCGAGGCCAGTCAATGGGACTTGAATTCGTCGTTTCGGCAGCCCCAGCAACTGTACGATAGCCTCCGAAATGAAAGATGCTTCAGATCCCTGATCCAATAACGCGCGGACGCAGGTGTGCGTACCCTTAGGGCTAAGGACGTTGACCTGCGCTGTAGCGAGAATGATACTACCTCTCGAAGCCGAGACGGCAGCCGTGAACGCATTGACGCCCAACGAGGTTGTGGCAGATTCCTCGCCTTCTGTTTTATCATGCGGCTCATTAACCGCAGCACAGGCATCGGACTGTGGTGGTGGTTTCGAGTGATAATGAAGAAGGGAGTGATGTTTATCCTTGCATGCCTTACATCGCCCCTTTGACTTACAGTCTCGGAACATGTGTGCACCCATACAATTAAAACATAAACGTAGACGGCGTACTTCGTCGCGGCGCTCAAAGGGGGATTTAGCGAGAAACCTTGAACATCTTGAGAGATAGTGGTTTTCGGAACATAAGGCGCAGCCAGACTGGCGAGTGTGAGATACCTTTCGCGCAGCCTGTATTGGCTTGGTTGATGAGCTGCATTCTTTACCACCTTTGTTGTCAATACTGATCATGGTTAAGGTTTCGGAGCGCCTTTCCAAGAATTCCGTAAACTCTTCGAATTTCGGAAACACAGCTAGGGGGTCCGGCTCTGCAGCCCCTCCGTTCGCATTCAATAATGTCCTTCGGTCTTTGGTGTTTAACTCGGATTCCCAAGCCTTTTTTGAATCGGGGTCTAAGCGCGCGCTCAATATATGCACGAACCAAATGCCCCAATGTGTGACGGGCATCTTTAAGTTTGCTAAGGTGCGTACAATCCTTTGTGCTTCATCGGCGAACGAGCGCAATTCGGCAGCAGATTCTTTCTTCAAAAAGGGGATGCTCATGAGTGCGTTCAAGTGGTTGCTAACTATCAAACGCGGTTTATCGTATCGCGTCTTCAATGCCAGCCATGTTGAAGCATAATTAGCATTGGTAGTATTGACGTCTGAGAGCAAATCTGCGGCGGGACCGGTAAGACAAGTTTTTAGATATTGGAGTTTCGTCGCGTCGGCTACCCGCGGAGCTTCATGCACAAGCGTCGTGAAAAGATCGCAGAAGCTTCCCCATTCCTCGTATTGGCCAGAAAACTTTGGCAGATCAAGTTTGGGCAGCTTTGCTGGCCGGGAATCTAAATCATCTATGCTCTCATCCGCCGGTCTAGCCCGTTTATTGATCTCATTGGCGGTTTCGAATTCAGTCATCAAGGTTGAAATATAATCGAGTGTATACTCATATGCAGTCTGCATACGCGCAAAAAAGTTGTCTGTAATGTACGCGTCTTGGTCAGCATCGTCCCGAGCTACAATTTCTGCATGCGTTTTACGCGCTTCCGACCAAATCCCATTTATCGCATCGAATCGTGATTGTAGAATTTTAACATTAAGCGTGTTGCGATCCCTCTCTCTCAACCTCACACCGATTGAATCCATCTCTTCCACGCGTGCATTTTGAACTGCTATCAGCCGTTTTAAGGCAACGGGAGCCATCGTATCATAGAGTTGATATTAGGGATTCGTTCGAGTTATAAGATATGGAGAGTGAGAGGATGACGGAAGTCTTCTAATGACACATTCAGATCTACAGAGCGCGCCATGGACCCACTTTCATAAGCCTCAAGGCGTCTACACGAACACACCCTTCCTCACCCGGGGCACCAATGTTCAATTCACTTCTAAAGTGAGTTCTTACAAATAAAAGGACCTTATGATAAAGGTCTAAGGGCGTGGTCGTGCAGACACAATGAATCCCTCAATGGTTTTGGAAATAAAGAATTTATTGTACTCGGCATAAAAAACCTCCACTCAGTGAGTGGAGGAAAAAGCCTTGATTTGCAACACAATTTGAAGGTTCGAACTTAAAGATACCATCTATTTTTGGGATGAAATGAAAGTTAAACTCAAACTAAAAGTTGATAACACAACCAAGGAAGCTTGGGGAACAGCCCCTTACGTTTAACAGAGAAATAATATATCAGTGCTTGTAATAATACAGATAGATAAGCAAAACTTAATCTTCTTCCGAGTGGACCTTGTTGGTCCGAAAGAACAGAGCCGAGTGAGTTCGCGCTCCCAGATTCTTGGGTTTTAGGTGTTCGAAGCCCTGCTCCCCCTCTTTGTTACACAAAACAAAATATAATGGTAGTGGTCCGAACGATACATATTATTCTGTATTATTAATAAAGCATCTACGACCGATAAGAATAAAAACAGGAACATCACATGGTTCTATTATATTTTATTTCTTCTTCATAACATACCCGTCCCCTAAATCGGTTCCAGATAATTAAAAAAAAAATTATACAACTACAAATAACTATACCAAATTTCAGATGTTTTCATCAATGATTATCAGTCACAAAAATTCAAAGTTTAGTTTTAAAAAATACATGCAATTTCCCATTTAAAACTTTCGTCGTCTTGGAGTCGTGTTATTACCGATATTGAGGGCTCAAACTTGACAGAAATTTTTTTTTAGTTATTCGGAAGGATTTTAGGGGGGTCTATTAAAATTCCAAAATGACCAAAATAAGGACCACCCTAGTATGTATAATATGCATAGTATAATATGTATTAATGATCACTGTAAAATAATGTGGCAGTACAAAAATGTAATACATTTTTTTTTATACTGTCTTTGCCTGGTTAACATTAAAAATATAAGAAAACTAGAGGTATTTTGGATAGATTACAGCCACTGTTTTGTGGTTTCTCAAGATTAAATTATTGTCAAGAACTATCCAGGTACAAATGTTAGTACAACTGCCCTTTGAACTTCACAAACTTGACTTTTTTATTCTATGAAACTTTGGCATCATTTGGCTGGGCAACCAAAACTAGACAATTATCTATCACAAAAGCAATAATCATCATTTCAACCATACAGTCTATCTATTTAAACTTTTTGATTATAAACTATACAACGTTAAAACCGTGTTAATTAAGTCAGTTGACAACTATTTGTCAACTAAGGAAAGGGGAGACTTTGCTGACATTACACAAAAAAACGATTTTGAATGTTCAAAATGTTTAACAAACTGTCTAATTCGAAAACCCTGCCATAAGTCTATAGATTCTGGTGCAGACAATTTTTAGACATCTACGATGAAAGTATGCACAAGGAACCTTTTGCATACTTCGCATATTTTGATACTGTGAACGAATGCAAAATGTGAATGCAATAATTGTTTCATTCAATGTATACGGTATTGCTTTGGTCCTCTCATAAAATATGACTTGGAAGTGATTCGTAAACAATGGAATCAACACCGCATACGAAAACAGAAATCACGTGAATCACTGCCAGGCAAACCTGATTGTATCAAAATCTAAGGATTTGTGAAAGGATTTTTTCATTCAATTTTCTTCTACCACTTGGCAAATTTTACCAAAGTCTAGCCCTTATCCAAACCTTATACTATTATTATAAGGGAGGAAGGGGCAAAATGGACTAGCGGGGCAAATTGAACCGCGGGGCAAAATGTACCCCTTGGGGAAAAAAAGTTCATATTCATACTCCAGTTTTTTCATCGTCATTCGTTTTTTTTTCTTTTTTCGGCGGTCCATTTTGCCCCGCGGTTAATTTTGCCCCGCCCGTCCATTTTGCCCCATGCTCCCCTATTTGAACTCTTCAGAATATCAACACACATAGGTATCTGCAGTCTTACAAAGAACTTAACAAATATTTTCCCTCTTCCTTGATTATAGATATTATTGTTAATTATAAATTATAAAACTAAAGGTATCTCAAAGTATGACAACATCTCGTAAAACATCCGCTTGACAAGATATAGATATACTAATATTTTGTTTTATATGAGAGTATTGAAAACTTTCTGTAAGTCAACTGCCATAGGTTGTTCGGAGATATCATGAGAAAAACAAGTCTTTATAATATCTTTCAGCTCAGTTGGAATGGCGTCGAGCTCTGGAATCTTCTTGTTTGTAAGATTTTCTCTTAGGGCATTTTCTTGATTTTCATCATCATCAAGATTCCATACCGATGTCGCACTGTATAATTCTATCAGGGTACAAGCAAGAGCCCAAATGTCCGAGCAGCGGGTTGCGTCGTTTTTTTCTATAAACTGCTCCGGTGCCATAAAGATTGGAGTTCCTCTTGTGGCCTTTGTACCTATGGTACTCCTTAAGGCGGTCGCCATTTGGGTAAACTTACTTAATCCCAAATCACACAGTTTGACAATTCCATTCGAATTCAACAAGATGTTGTCAGGTTTTAGGTCTCCATGAATAATTGCATTTGCTTGACAGTGCAAATACGAAACAGCTTGGCAGATTTGGTTCCCAATAGCATTCTTCTTTCCAATATTCAAACCATATTCTGCTTTAATGTCATCATCAAAGAGAACGTCGGATAAGGGATTACTTTGGAATAACTCCATTACAATGTGGAGTTGTTTTGGCTCCTGACAAATTGCCATGGTCTGGATAATGTTAGGATGTCTAATCAGATTTGATACATTCAATTCCCTTAAGACCGACTTCAAATTTGTATTGAATAATTTTATAGACTTTACAGCAACATCTGTACTAAGCCAAGTGCCTTTGCGCACTTTACCTTGAGCACCAGCACCCAGGAGAATTTTGGATATTTTCAAATCTTCCCTTTTGATAAATGGTATAGAGGATATGGTGGATGGTATAGAGGATATGGTGGATGGTATAAAGGATATGGTGCATGGTATAGAGGGTATGGTGGATGGTATAGAGGATATGGATATGAAGGATGGCATAGAGGATTCCATGGGAAGTGAACTAGAGCCGAATTGTTCAGCAGCAAAATTTGAATCTGTTTGTGCAGGATTAGACTTTGTTTCATCGATGGACCTATTACAGCTTACAATGACCGCCCAAGTAGCTGGTGATTCATCAGATGTCTCATATACATTGTTGATCCAGTAAAGAAATTCGCCTTGTTTGAAGACATTGCCGTTTTTCATCCAGGTGAAATTAGGCTTACAGGAATCTGTACAGTTTGGTATTATGCCAAGACCAAACTGTCTATTATACAAGCCTTGCACTTCGTCAATGTCATGGACAATGCTATGGATGTTACCAGATACGTTATCGGTAGCTGAGGGAAAGTGGAATGATTTTTTCAAGTTCTCATCAATGTCGATCTGTAAAAGCACCCTGCCATTCTGCTCAATCCTACTTATGCTGTAGCCTTGGTCCAGTGGATCAAATTCATCGACGCTAAAATTGGTAAAGTCATCTTCCGATGCCCTATACAGGTACAGGTCATTTTTTTGTAGTTCGACAATCGATTTGTCATCTGAATATTTCGATTCTCTGATAAAATGATAGAAAATTCGTATATCGTCTTTTTCGTTAGAATTAATAGATACAGCTTCGGTAGATCGAGCTTCAACTACGGTACCATCAACTTGCTGAGACTCAATGCCTGCCCTATTTTCTTCAGCATTGTCTTCGTTATCAATTCCATCTTCTGCATCTTCAACCTTTATTGTAGTGAGAATGTATAAGCTAAGTCTGTAGCTGGATATGTTCACAGATTTACAGTACTTCCATAATCCACACGATTGACCATTAATATCTTTGAACTCTTCCATTGTCTGGCCGTCAAAGAATCCCAGTTGTATGGTACAATCACTCAATAGTTTGCAATTCTCATCACTAGTGAAATTCTGCACTGCCGTTTCTTTGATTTCCTTGACAGAATATTCATGTGTACAGTCTAATTTTAGATCCCTGATTCCGCCCATTGGTTTTTTTATTTGCTGATACTTTTTTTGAGGAGTCGACCTATGCAACCAGCCGACATGTAAAGTTTTACGTTGCTTACCACATTTCTTCAATCTTTTTGGAGATTTGAGACTCTGAAACAAAATTGCACATCACGTAATGAAGAAATAATAATGTACCTCAAATTATAAGGGTGAAGAGATTGAAACATAGGGTTTTGATAGTTAAGTAATGTTAATAAATTGCGATGGCCTTTCGTCAAAGCAGATTCATATCTTACAGGATCATTAGAGGACTTGAAAATTCACCTTGTGCACACAGAATTTTCTTTGAAAACACAAATTTAGCATAGTAACTTGAAAAATTCCTTTTAAAAATTTTCTCATCATTTTTGTCAATTTAATAATAATTGTCTATACAAAAGGTTGTCGTCAAATACATACATAATAAAAATGAAATGATTATGATAACTCCAGATAAGACATTATATCGAGACATTATGAAAAAGAAAGAACTTTTGTTTTTCAAATCCAGCAAGTTTGAATGATCAAGATATATATTGGCACAGTAACTCATGTGCGTAGTAGCATTTTTGAACATCTGTAATGCAAATTCACCGGTTTCTACAGATATAAGTTTCAGTGGAACAAACTTTTTGCAATACGACTTGAAGAACTTAAAATAATATTGAGTATTATAAACCCTATTGTAGATTTTTATTAGGTATTAGGATTATAATTTCTTTTCAATTCGACATCAGATTACAGGTTTCGATTCATTTCAAATGATGAGTTACATACACGGTATACTACTCTTACAAATATATTTTTTGGTAACATAATTTCTGAATTACCTGTTGTTCATTTGTTTCTGCCGCTTGAACATTCTGGTGATCATTTTCTTTTCCACCATGAATCTTTGCCAAAATTTCATCGATTCGGCTTCGTTTATTGGCAGGAATATTATCACTTGGTGAAGAGTCTACAATAATGTGAACGTCATAGGTGTTTACACCAGGGTCGATGATGATTTCTTCCATACATAAAGCTAAGCCATGAGTTTTTCCATCTTCATGTTTATAGCATAAACCCACAGCCTTTGGACAGTATTGCTTCAGAGTTTTTAAGTCTAGGTTCCCATTTTCGTTTAATGGTAACAGAAATTGTTTTTTATTGTACGAGACTGTGATTTCAGGCATCTGAAATAATTTTACATTTGAAAATGTACAAAATGCTGCATAGACTAAATGCTCGAAAAAGCGATAAGTCGAAAAAAGGAGTAAGAAGAAGAAGAAAAAATGCTTCAGCTGAAAGCTTAACGGAATTATTACTGTTGTAGTATTACTTACCTTAATAACCGAATCTTAATCAAATTTTAATAAATTATGAAACCCAATAATATTATGGAGATATGTCGTCGTTCGTCTCTATTTTAGTGACAAACTACAATTTCGAGATATTGCATGCCGTGACAAACCCACGTGGTCTCTGAACGTCGTCATACGGTTGAAACTTTATCGACAGTGTATGTCGGTAAATCATGATTTTTGACGACAGTATATGTCGGTAAATCATGAGTTTTGACGACAGTGTATGTCGGTCAATCATGATTTTGTCGACAGTGTATGTCGGTAAATCATGATTTTTGACGACAGTGTATGTCTGTAAATCATGGTTTTACCGACAGTGTATATCTGTATGGATGCGTTCTGGAACGCGACACTGTTGTATCCGACTGGCCGGACCGGGCTTCCGTAGGTTATAGAGGGATCGATTGGTTAGTCTATCATCTAAATGATAAAAGTATATTCAAATGACGTATACAAGCAGACGAGACATAACCTCACTTTTTTGACAGCTAGTCTAACCTAGAAGTTCATTTCAGATTTGAGGTTATGGAGGGATCAATTTGTTCGACAACAATCCACATGAAACAAGCAGACGACATAACCTCACTCGACTAACAGTTAGCCGAGCATAGGACTCTTTCAGATTTGAGGTTAGCGGAGAGATCAATTCGTTGGACGAAAATCGAAATAATAAAAATGAAGTCGAACGCATGGAATGGATATACGAGCAAGATTCTCTCCGTAACCTCAAGTCTGAGATGAAGTCCTATGCTAGGCTATTTGTCAGAAATGTGAGGTTATGTCTCGTCTGCTAGTTGTATGCTATGGTTGTATCCGTCCACTGAAATGTAGATAGTCATTCAAATTTATTTTTATCATTCTGATTTTTGTCCAACGACTTGATCCGGAAATAGAGTCCCTATGTTTGGCTAACTGTCAGTCTAGTGAGGTTATGTCGTCTGCTCGTAGTATGGGGAATCGGAGATTTTTGTCTAACGAATCGATTCTGAAATAGAGTCCCTATGTTTGGCTAACTGTCTGACGAGTGAGGTTATGCCGTATGCTTGGGTTGATTGGATTTTTGTCCATCGAATCGATCTCTCCATTAACCTCAAATCTGAAATAAAGTCCTATATGTTCGGCTCATGGAGGAGAAGAAGACATATCTCCCTATACACGCTGTATTGAAAAAGTGGCACGAATTCTGCACGTAATAGATGGCGCTGTTACCAGCGAGCCAACGCGGACTTCCTGTGAGTGGGAAAATTTACCATACAGTTAGTGACGTCATATCATGGAACTTATATTACTGGAAGGGAAATAGGACCTGTCGGGCTGACGCCAACATGTTGAGACAGAGATATATCTCTTTCTCCTTTCCTAACGCGGCGTTTTTCCTTTCCACGCAGGCGCGCACCGCCCTAGTCGTAGTCATTCCTAACCTATAACGTTAACCACGAATAACCATTGTCAGATTGTTTGCTTGGATGATAATTTTGAATAGCATATTAATTTATAACCGTTGTCAGTAAATGTATAACCAAACTATTTCTGTGATACATAATGAATTACAACTTCACGCTAACCCTAACCTATCAATCTTCGTGCGGTACTATTCTGGCGAGGGGTATGCGCGGAGAGGGGACTGCACGTTAGGAAAGGAGAGAGAGATATATCTCTGTCTCAACATGTTGGCGTCAGTCTGCCGCTCATTGCGCAAATGGGCCATTCCCCTTCCAGGAATATAAGTTCTATGCGTCATATGATACCTTGGAGTGCGCGCGCAAGCGTTTGCACAGTGGCGTAGCCAGCTTTTTTTGCTGGGGGGGTCCTAGGAGGGCCTGCCTTGACAAAAAAAAAACAATTCGTCACATAAATGATTATATTATCGATAATCTTAATCGATTATTTAAATTTAAGTACTATCGGTTTTCTTCTGGGGTGGGCACCGGGACTTCTGGGGGGGGGCCGTGCCCACCCCTGCCCCATCCTGGCTACGCCACTGCGTTTGCAGGAAGTTCGGGACTGGTCACTCACAACAGTGCCACCTATTGCGTAAACCCATTTTCAATTCGAAAATAGGTCTCCTTCTACTCCATGGTTCGGCTGTTACGCTAGCTGTCAAAAGTCTGAGGTTATGTTGTCTGCTTGTATCCGTCGTATCCGTCGTATCCGTCATTTCAATTAACTTTCATTATTTTCATTGTCTTCCGACAGATCTAGGGAAATAAAAAATACGATAAGAACAAATAGCGAGAGTCTCCACCAGTTGCAATAAACGCATTTTGCCCGCCTTCGTGTTCGGTCGCACCAGTTCGCACCAGCCGACGCTAGGAGACATGAAAACACGTGAGCTTCAAAGATCAGTCAGAGCGATCAGAGCTTGTAGTGAAAGATGATGATGAAAAAATAATTGGATACCAAGTTTCCGAACAAAGCGTGTGCTAATATGTTAGTTCACCTCATTACTATTCGTACTGAGTTTATTTCCAGTGTCTACGCGTGTGATAGTGCTCATTCCGCCAGATCTCACGCTAACCTCAAAATCTTTTTGCGCGCATGTGCTTCTTACTCATTGCGAGTAGGGTTATGAACAACCGTGCTGGTATGTATAAAACGAAAGACAGAAGTAAACATTTTCCTTCCATCATTCCGCTAGATCCCGACCTGTCAGTAACTCATATTTACGAATTTATCCCTTACTAAATTTGACTCAACTCTTGTTGCTATACAGCTCGACTAAGTGTTTGTGAAATTAGACAGTAGACACAGTGCATTAGCTATACTTACTCATTAAATTTTACTATTTTAATTTGCTCTGAGTAATAATGGGGATTCTGAACAGGGATTTTCTCTGTGTTTATTAATCATGTCTAATTATAAGTTAGAAATATCATTGTGAACTAGTTTTACTCTCAGGAACCGCTCTGCACAAGAGCGAGAATAAGTCTCTCTAACGGAGAGCCACTCGACTGATTGTCAAAGGAATCCTAACGGATTAGATACATTATAGTGAATTAGTTTTCACGCATATCTATCGCTCTGCACAAGAGCGAGGGAAAAAACCGAGGTTTGCCCGTCATACCGATGTGGTTTTCAAACAGGGATTTTCTCTGAATTTATCATGTCTAACCTCTCAGTTAGAAATATCATAGTTGATTAGTTTCAACTTTCATCAATCGCTCTGCACCAGAGCGAGAATATAAGCCACTTTTGCTGCTTGACACTGCGACGTTTGTCCAACACAGTGTTGGTACACGTGATGTACCTAAATAATTCTCGATTTGTTCGGGTTCTTATTCAGTGCAATCATTTGCAATATGCCTTGCTGTGTTTATAGACACTGCCGCGAAATAATCGCGATCATTAGTGTATTACGTTGTAACGGAGTTTCAGAGTACAACTCCGCACCCTACGGCGTTCCTTCGATAAAAGACTAATTAATAAAAATCTAAGAGAGTGTTGGGCGCCAGACA
Organism: Tenthredo livida; assembly: GCA_963992785.1. NCBI lineage: Eukaryota > Metazoa > Arthropoda > Insecta > Hymenoptera > Tenthredinidae > Tenthredo > Tenthredo livida. Next base: position 18,961,249 of record OZ023066.1, read on the forward strand.
CGTAAGTGTCGTTTTCACAGAAATCAAATCAACTATAGCGATATTCAACAAACTAATAAATTGCCGGAACGACGGCCTTGAAGCTAGGTTAGCTCAGATTTGCTAAGGTAGTGGTAGAGTGGGTGAATTCACCGTTTTAACTAATTAAATAAAATATAAAATACCAGATATAAATTTCCTTCAGTGAAATCTACGATTTCGTATATTGTTCTTCAAGTAAATGATACAGGTCTTAGCGGTAACAAATTGATTAGCGATAACTAAAGATTCGACTATAATCGGAAGTATTAAATTACGCAGAATTGATTATCGAAATAATAATTACAAATAATACTCGAATAATAACGTTTGGAATAATGCTTCGAAAAATACTGAATTTGACAAAGGAATGAATATTATATTATTGAGCCTTACCGCGACGCAGCGGTACAAAAGAACGTAAACACGCCGGTTAGCTAGCTGTGCCGTAGAAGCGATATAATGCAAGCTACACTACTTTTCAGACTACGTATCACCGAGCGATACGATACTCAATATCAACTTTTCTAATGCGGCACACTAGCGTTATTAATTAATTATCAGACGATATAATGACTCAAAAAATAATTTCAGAAATAGCTAAGAGATGCGACAAGCTAAATTAATAACAGATTTATACCAGAATAATTAAGATATCAGATCAAAGATACTACTTAGCGGTAGTAATCTTATTATAATGTAATATAGCGAAAATCGGAATATTAGATAGCACAAGTATATCGAATTAATCAGATATATCACATAGAATCAAAGAAATCAGATAGAATAACAGAATAATAGAAATCAAACAGAATAATAGAATAATAAACCAAATTAATAAAGAAACAACTTAAAACTATGACTAACTACGTTCAGCCAACCTCGGGGAGTTGGAATTACAAGCGACACACCATGCGATATTATACTAATTAATTACTCATAAATTACTAAATCAGAGATAGCAAATAAATCAAAGCGTTAGATATTCTCAAAGCGAGAATTTAAGCAAGAACAAGCTCTTAAATAATATTTAGCAAATCAAAATCAAATAAAGCGTAGAGATCAGACTAATAAGCGGAAAATTATCAAGCCAAAAGATATTCTTAATTACTACAGCCAATTTATAAAGTGCTTTCGCTGGATTTCGTTTCTTAAAACTATCAAACGAATCGCGTAGCCCGTAGGCGGTACGCTACACAAATAAGGCGTATTATCTACTAAGATAACTAATTGAAATACTGACTAAGTTGTCGAAAGAGATCGACTTCAGATCAAGAGGCAAACGTAACTAATAATAATTGAAATCCAGCGGTAGCTTATGGTATTTTCTAGCGATTAGAGATCATAAAGACCTTACCTTGAGCTGAACAGCTTGTAGCACAAAACTTAACTTTAACTTTTATAGATTTGAGCGATATTATGGCGTAAGACTAGGCGAGAGAGAGCTTTTTGGCACGTCTAGTGGCTTCAGAGCGAAACGTAGAAGTGATGAGGCTAGGCGATACCTCGGTACGTCTGGACGACCCTTCCTGATTTTGAAAATCAAGAGCCTATCAGGACCAGCTAATGAGCTGATTGGCCGTACGAAAAACGTTCCATGAACGAGCAGCTCGTCAGCTGCTTGGCCCAAGGCGTCACCTTGTTGCCTGACGTTAGGCGGTAGGTCTCAGAGCTTCGTTGCGTTAGATCAGCCGTTCTGCTGAACTTCGGTGGCGAGAGGATCTTCGGGAAGCTGCGACCTTGGTTCTTACGAAGCGATACCGTAACAGCGATACCAACCGCATTGGATGCACTTTACAGGTGCGATCTCTTCTGTAGACGACACGCTGCAAACTTCTGGCAGACCTAGGTGGTGCAACTGGATCTCCACCTCTTCCGGCCTAGCCAGAGAACGCGGGACACTATACTTGTCCATTCTCACGTTTTACATCCGGTAGCAATAACGTTACGTCACTGGTCCTTATGCCGGAGTCTGCGTGACGTCGGTGATGGCAGCTGGAGCGGGTGATGGAGCTGGTTGTGCAAGGCAACAACCAGATGCTGGGTGGTAAGATTCATCTGCTGGCAGGTGACTGCATCACAGCCCTATTCACCGCCTAGCGATATTGGACCAAGGTCAGCAGTCCTCCCTCCGGTTGATTCGGTACCATCCTAGTAAGATTACTGGATTGCATACTGCGTGGCCGTCTCTTTAACACCAGTTCTAGTGGCGGAAGTTCTAGTAGCGGAAGTTCAGGATCGTCGTCTTCTTTATCTTCTTTCTCTCTCTCTCTCGCGGTACATTAACAGAAAAACACTTCAAATTAGTCTGGCTCTATTGCTTATTCTAGGTGTGTCACTTGTATCCCGAGGGTCTAGACGGCGGTAAAACTCTCTCTCGCGATATAGCTAATAAAATATGTGATTTTCGGAACCTTTGTGACGGCAGCTAATCTGCAACGTCACAACGTATATACCGAGAAGATTCGGTGAGAGTAGACAGCCCCCTTCCTACGCCAAAACTAACACAGGCGCGCACCGCGTGCGTGAGGCTCGGCGGGCGGGGCTAAGCGACCAGTGGTGCTTCTACCGAATCTTCCGCGCTAGGCCGAGTCCACATAGCCAACCTTAACCTAAAAAGCAATCATCGCACTGAACACGGAAAAGAATGAACGCGAATTGAATAAATTCGCCTGATGTGAACATTTATTTTCGAAATTTATCAACGAATTTAAAATCAAATATCAATCAATTGGATTTAAGTATTGATTATCAGTGTTTAGGATCGATATTTGAGACGGAATGGAACAGGTAAGTGGAGGGTAAATCATTGAAGACAGCATGGTCAAGAATTGGTTCATTTATTGATTTATTGATTTATTTATTTATTAACAGAAAAATGAAATTCATCAACGATTATTGGTTAATCGAGGGATCCATTGCTGTTGAATTATGGCGTACGTCCAAACTTATCGGAAATTGAATGCTTGGGAATCGAAGAGAGGCTGCCGATGAGCCACTGTCGAACGTAGTAGACTTTTACTCAAACCATTTTCGTTTCTTAACGACTACTTCTATCGAAGACCAGAGTGCTGGCATGTACCTCAGCGAGGCTTCATAGCGTGCGGAGGGGCTTTGTCGCAGGGGTTTGTAGTGCGATGAGGTAGCGTACGAGGAGCTTCGTGGCAAGCGTTTGTAGCACGTCCACGATATTCATCGAACATTTCTTGCTCGTCCAATGAGCATTCAACGTTCATGTCTCGTAGCAGGCGGAGAAGCTCCGTCTCAGATGTTCGTGGTGCGATGAGGCAGTGTACGAGGAGCTTTGTTGCAAGGGTTCGTAGCACGTCGACGATATGCAGTCCTTCTCTGGACTCTGGCCAAGCCTTGCCGCACAAAAATTTGATAGAAAATGCTCGTCGACGCACTGCGAACTCTGGCAACGAAGCTCCTTGTACGCTGCCTCATTGCACTGCGAACATCTGCGACGAATCTCCTCCGCCTGCGACAAAACATGAACGTCGAATGCTCGTTGGACAAGTAAGAAATGTTCGATGAATATCGTCGATGTGCGACGAACCCTTGCAACAAAGCTCCTCGTACGCTGCCTCGTCGTACTGGGAACATCTGCGACGAGGCTTCTTCGCCTGCTACGAGACATGAACGTTGAATGGTCATTAGACGAGTAAGAAATGTTTGATGAATATCGTCGACGGGCTACGAACCCTAGCAACGAAGCTCCTCGTACGCTGCCTCGTCGCACTGGGAAAATCTGCGACGAGGTTTCTTCGCCTGCTACGAGACATGAACGTTCAATGGTCGTCAGACGAGTAAGAAATGTTTGATGAATATCGTCGACGGGCTAAGAACCCTGGCAACGAAGCTCCTCGTACGCTGCCTCGTCGCACTAGGAACATCTGCGATGAAGCTCCTTCGCCTGCTATGAGACATGAACGTTGAATGGTCGTTAGACGAGTAAGAAATGTTCGATGAATATCGTCGACGGGCTACGAACCCTTGCAACGAAGCTACTCCGTACGCTGCCAAGCCTCGCCGACGCTGTTGCTAGCTCTCGCTTCTTCGATCCCTGCTTGGTCCTCGATCACTCTTCGCAGTCTATTGCCTGAGGTCAGCTTGGACAACGATGCCGGCGATATTTCTCCTTAAGAGTTAGCGGGCGATCAGTCATTGGGTACGTAGGATACAAAGTTAACGGACATCAAAAGACTTACAAGACTTATAAATTCTCATGATAGTCAGTTATACTCTCACCTTGCTGTTTCAGAGGAAGTAACGATGTCCTGCGATGGCAACATCTTCTTCAACGAGTATGAGTTTATTCTTCTCAGACACCTGATTTACGACGAACTACAAAGTCCTGCGACGAAGCCCCAGTACGCTATGAAGCCTCGCTGAGGTACATGTCAGCACTCAGGTCTCCGATAGAAGTAGTCGTTGAGAGACGAAAATGGTTTCAGTGAAAGTATACTACGTTCGACAGTGGCTCATCAGTAGCCTTTCTTCGATTCCCAAGCATTCAATCTCTGACAAGTTTGTGCGTACACCATAATTCAACAGCAATGGATCCCTCGATTAACCAATAATCGTTGATAAATTTCGTTTTTCTGTTTCAGACCTAAGGACGTGGCCTGTGGGTGGCAGCCCTATCCTCGATGACTTCATTCTCTGCATTGTACTCTGATCAAATGATTCATTATGTTATTATTAAACCAAAGTTGACACAAACACCGAAAACTTTCTCACGAATTCTTAATTTTCATTAGATTGAATACTAGTATTCCGAACAGATGTTTTGAATAAAATCTAGATCTGAAAATAAATGAATCAATAAATAAATCAATAGATAAACCAATTTTTGACCATGTTGTGTTCAATGATTCACCCTCCACTTACCTGTTCCACTTTGTCGCAAATATCGCTCCTAAACACTGATAATCAATACTTAAATTCAATTAATTGATATTTAGTCGTAATTAGTTGATAAATCTTAAAATAAATGTTCACGTCAGGCGAATTCATTTTATTCGCGCTCATTCTTTTCCGTGATCAGTGTGATGATTGCTTTTTAAGTTAAGTATTTATCGAGTTAGCGCGGATGGGCTATAGTATTTATCAAGTTAGCATGGATGGGCTATACGGATTCGGCCTAGCGCGGAAGATTCGGTAGAAGCACCACTGGTCGCTTAGCCCCGCCCGCCGAGCCTCACGCACGCGGTGGGCGCCTGTGTTAGTTTTGGCGTAGGAAGGGGGTTGTCTACTCTCACCGAATCTTCTCGGTATATACTGACGTAGCGCGCATCAGAAGATTTCGCCAAAAATACTTCACCGAAAATGAGTCACATTGATATTATTACATTGTTCAATATATCATGTTATTCATGATAAAATAACTACCTAATATTGTATTAATAAGTATATCAATAGAACAACTACTATTATTAGATCATCGAAGAAATATACCTATATATTATATACTTACTATCCCAGATAACAATTTTCATATTTTCTTACTAACAATTATATATCGAATAATATGACTTACCAACATTCGTTGTAACATTATTATAAACTTATCTCATACTTCTGCAACATTTATTGTACAACGAAGTAGTATTTTCCCTTACCATTTGAAGTTTGAATTAAATACCCATTTCTTCGTACGTGTATTTCGATTTTATATTTTATATATAAATTTTATAGATTTTATATTTGAATAATAGGGACTCATTTATCATGATTACACAAAAGAAATTATGAATTTTATGAGGTTCACAATGTTTATAGAAAGTGTATAATTTCTTGCATACACTTATTTTTACATGGAAAATGACATATAACATTCACATTTCACAGGAGGCATATTTTCTACACTGTAGACTTTGCAATAATTCTATCATTTCTTCTTGTATAATATCGTAATATGAAAATTGTTATCTGGGTATAAAGCATCTTATCTGTTCTTATTGTGCTTGTCCGATATATAATTGTCGCTAGTGCATCCCTAATGATTCCTAACTGGGCCCTAGCCAGTTGACCTTATCGAGGCCTAGAATTCCGAAACTAAGGCGGCCTTGATAATTCCTAATTGGGCCCTAGTCAGTTGGCCTTGCCGAGGCCTTGCATCCCGAAACTAAGACACCCCTGATAATACCTAACTGGGCCCTAGTCAGTTGGCCTTATCGAAACCTTGCATTCCGAATCTAAGGCGGCCCTGATAATTCCTAACTGGGCCCCAGTCAGTTGGCCTCGTCGAAACCTTGAATTCACACACTAAGGCACCCCTAATCATTCCTAACTAGGCCCTGGTCGGGTAGTAGTAAGGAATCCTTTATACGGAACCCTTAGTTCAGCCTTATAGGGGCCTTATGTTCCACAAGGCCATCCTTAACAAATTTCTGCACGGGATAGTCTAGCGTAAAATGTGTTACCATTGGTAATGGAATCGATTCAAAAGGAGACGTACCCGTATGGTGTTCCGGGTTTAGTCGAAGACGAAAACATTCGTCTGCGCGTAAAGGACAGTTTCCATCGAGAAAGAGCATTCGATGATTTTCGTAATCACCTTCAACAGTACATTTACTACCCTGGCGAAAATGGAGTGTGAAACCAAATGTGAACGAAGGTTGAATTAAGATGTTCCGGTAATGTGACTGAAGTGTGACAGTAGTCTTGAATAAAGTGTGCTGAAAATGTAAATTGAAACATTGCAAGTGTGACAAGGTGTGCAGACGGAAATGTGTAGGAGCGTCCATGTAATGTGCATGCAGTGATGCACGCAATGTGCACGGAGTGTGCCGAATTGTTTATTTTCGATATTATCCGGACAAAAAATATTTTTTTCACCAATATTTATTTATTTATTTATTTATCGTTGATTCTTTTTCGAGCGGTAGAGAACGCAGTTAAATATTTCCTGGATGTTAGAAACCATCTCTTCAAATACTGATTTTTTTTTTTTTTTATTCATGTGTGTCACCAATCCGAATTCTGGCTGCAGTTAAAGCTGCTTAACTTCGTTGTTCGGCTGATGTCCGGTTTCGATCTAGACCTAATTCTTGCCTGTTAGAATACTTGACACTTTTTGACTCTATAGGTAAACTTTGATTTGTAAGGATTTACATCAATATGTACCTACTTGAAAATGAATGATAGCAAAATTTCACGGTCACTTCGAAAACCAATTGGACAAGATTCTGATTAGGCAGCCACTTATTACTCGTGAATTTCGCAAATGAAACATTCCATTGAAAATTGTTATGACACAAATATTATTAGAGATCTAAGTGTGCATGAAGTGAAAACGCACTGTGCGAACTGTGCAGGAGCATTAGTTGTTTCAATAATGCGAACGGAATGTGTGAAGAAAGTGAGACCTAATGTGTCCTGAATGTGCGCGAATGTTCAACCACTTATGGCCAGTTCACAATCAGCTCTACCGTACCGTACCGTACCGTACCGTACCGTAAAACGGGCGCATGCGCACACCGACAGCACACGCGTAGATCGACAATATCATTGATGTTCGGCTACTGCGCGTGCGCCCGTTTTACGGTACGGTACGGTACGGTAGAGCTGATTGTGGACTGGCCATTAGACTTCCGAAAAACACGCACCGGGTGTGCACGAACTAAAAATCGAGAGTGTGTATTAAATGTGTGAAAGTGGTCACGGCTTCAAGTGTTCGCGAGCTGTTCGCGAGCTGTGACCAAACATTTCATGAACCGTGCAGACACTTCCCGAATACCTCTCGAACATCTCTTTGCACACTTCATTTTCGCCAGGGTACACCCAAAATAACCATTATGCCCTTTCGTGCATGATACAAATGCCCTCGCAGGGGAATCGCAAATAACTGCCCTAATTTTCACTTGGTACACTTTATCTTGGAACTTGAGGCCTTTTCGGTTGAATTTTTTATATTCGTTTGCAAAATGGGTCAAGAAATTTTGATCTGTACTTGCTTTAGTATACCCATGATAAGCACCAACTATAAAAGGTATTGTCGGCTCATTGAGAGAAACTTGTGCTAAAACTGGCCATAATTGGCTTTTTGAGCTTTTAGAAACAGGAAGTCCGTCAATATTGACGTTAATTAAAGCCCATCCCTAGTCGCCCACCTCCTTTTGGTCGAAATGTGTTACATTTCGATTATTATCCGAGCCCAGGCGTCGAAACTGCAAAAAAGAGATTCTTAACGCAACTTCTATTTCAATCCCCGAACCCAAATAGAAGTTGCGCTAAGCATCTCTTTTTTGCAGTTTCGACGCCTGGGCTCGGATAATAATCGAAATGTAACACATTTCGACCAAAAGGAGGTGGGCGACTAGGGATGTGCCTTAAGATGGGACTTTGGATATTAGAGGTCTCTGACCTCTCCAATTGGTTCGTTATTCCTTTCTCTAAACCATCATGGTAATACTGCCCTCCTGATCTTCGGTAAACTTTTGTTTGTCGAGGTGTTTTGCTAAGATTCTTTCATCGCTTGGTAAATCAATATGACCTTCATCTTTCAATATCCGTAACAGTGATGTTAATGTTCTCAGTCCAACTTTATTTTCATCGGTCCACAGAATTAATTTTGAACGTAGCGATAGAGGCTGTCGATTTGGCAACGACGACAAGTCCTCGTTTATATCTACGGGGTTTTCTTTCTCGATACTACTCTCGTGGCGCATTAAGTTACCGGTTTCAGAATCGGAAATGCAATTAGTTTCATGTTCAGTGACGACTTCAGAGGAACTCTCAGAGTTTGCCATGTACACTGGACATGTTGTGTCGTAATCAACTTCTTCATTGATAAACTCGACTGACAGGTTCTGACTGACCTGTTCAGGAGAACTTTCTTCAATGAGACTCTCTCTGTTTGGAGGAGTTTGCCTCTGCTTTAAACGGCGATTTTTCTGCGATAACTGGCGAAAACTTTTCAGCTTCGGCATTCTTTCAATTATGAGGAGCCGTCAATACAATGCGAGTCTATACGTAAAATATCAACAAATTAGACTCCATCTACTTCCGGTTACCCGTTATACTATATTCAATAGTATATTGTGTACCGAGGGCGTAAAGTAGGCTTTTTTCGACCGAGTGTGGAGTTTGCAGTATGCATCGGAGGCGAGGTAGCACGAGTCGAAGACGAGTACTGCAACCACACAAGGTCAAAAAGCCTACTCAGCCCTTGGTGCACACCATATTTTTTGTGAAAGCACGATTTTCGCGTTTTTTCTTCATCATTCATAATTTTCTCGCAAATATTGAAAAATATTTCAGCGGGTGTTTTCAGGTTATTAGCGCCCGCTCATGCTCGAGTAGCGGGCGCTCATATAATAAAAACGCCCGCTGCTCGACGTAGCGGGCGCTAATATAATAAAAACGCCTGCTGGTGTGAAAACTGTCACTTTAGGCCCGCTTAATGGGTCAAAAAAACGCAAAAATCGTGCATGTGTTACGAAATAGTATATTGTGTACCAAGGGCGTAAAGTGGGCTTTTTTAGACTGAGTGTGGAGTTTGCAGTATGAGTCGGAGGCGAGGTAGCACGAGTCGAAGACGAGTGCGTCTGCGAGCCGAAGACGAGTACTGCAACCACACCAGGTCAAAAAGCCTACTTGGTCCTTGGTGCACACCATATTATTTGTGACAGCACGATTTTCGCGTTTTTTCTTCATTATTCATAATTTTCTTGCAAATATTGAAAAATATTTCAGCGGGCGTTTTCAGGTTATTAGCGCCCGCTTATGCTCGAGTAGCGGGCGCTCATATAATAAAAACGCCCGCTGCTCGACGTAGCGGGCGCTCATATAATAAAAACGCCCGCTGCTCGACGTAGCGGGCGCTCATATAATAAAAACGCCCGCTGCTCGACGTAGCGGGCGCTCATATAATAAAAACGCCCGCTGCTCGACGTAGCGGGCGCTAATATAATAAAAACGCCCGCTGGTCTGAAAACTGTCACTTTAGGCCCTCTTAATGGGTCTAAAAAACGCAAAAATCATGCATGTGTTACAAAAAAAATTTATTATGCCCCGTTTACCCAATAAAACGTGTAATATTACAGTAGACGTTCCCCATTTTCTTATATTTCGGTTATTGCCATTTCAATTTGAGAAAATAAGTAACTTGAGATGCATTTTTCCATCAAGCTACCACACTCAAGTGATTCACGTGACATGAAAGAATGATTAAAAAATAATAATAATAATAATAAAAACTAATTTTTTTCAAGTCACTGCTACGCTCTGAGAAAACATTCTAGTGACTCAGTTTCTTGACGGTTGATTAGTGCTATTTTGATACATAGTTGATGATTTTTCCAGATTTTATGTCCTCCGCTGAACAAAAATTCAGTCCATCGAAGAAAAAGTAGTTGTCGTAGGGTACAGGTTGCTGCGTTGCATGAAATTTCTTCAAATTTGGAGAAAATATGCTGTATGAATGTAATTTAGGGGCAAACCAATAATATTCCATGTAGTATTCAAGTTGTAGACATAGAAATTTGTGATTGTAAAATATTTTTTCCAAAACGATGGAAAAAAAAGTGTTACAATCAAAAATTTTTATGTCTAGAACTTGAATTCGTGAAATATTATTGGTTCGCCCCTAAATTACATTCATACAGAATATTTTCTCCAAATTTGGAAAAATTTCATGCAACGCCACAGCCTGTACCCTGCGACAACAACTTTTTCTTCGATGGACTAAATTTTTGTTCAGCGGAGGACATAAAATCTGGGAAAATCATGAACTATGTATCAAAATAGCACCAATCAATTGTGAAAGAACTGGGCCACTAGAATGTTTTCTTAAAGCGTAGCAGTGATTTGGAAAAAATCATTTTCAAGGTGTGTATACTTCCATAAGACAACAACTCCAAAATATGTTTTTCTACGGTTGGAAATCATGTCGAAGTTTTTGGTCACCCACTTCACCAGAAATGAGCATCAAAATTTATATAGCAAATCAATATTCTTCCAAATGTTTATATTCATTTTACAGAACCAGATTTACAAGTTATCAACCGCACGATTCGCTGCCCACAGGTCAAATTGCTTAAACTCGACAAGACCAAGTTTATATCAACCTAACTGCTAGAATATAAATGTTGACATTTTTTCAAGTTGTGGTAATTTATATCCTTTACAATGCTTTCCAACTTCCTTGGAATCCTAATTTCTGAAACACATGATGAAAATGTGAATTCTACTCCAATATTGTAGAAGCTATTTTTTTTTTAACGTAACATGCTCCAAAACTATTGGCGATCTCTTTTGAAACTAGTTTGGTCGATGCAGTGATGAAAATATTGAGTTTTGTGAATAATTTGAGAAAAAACTTCAAAGCGATTTATCTCAGAACTATGTTTTCACCAATTGAAAAAGTCCTATGCGTCTGAGTTTTTGTCGAAGACTTCTGAAATTTTCAGGCTAAGTTTCTACACACACTAGCTACAAATTCACGTTAGATTTTGTAAATCGAGACAAAATTACGGATTTGAGGAAAAATAATTAAAATTTTTTTTTTTTTTTTTCATAAAAAAAAAATTGTAAAAATCAAAGTATCGTAGCTATCTCTAAAAACCAACGTGGGTTTGTGGCTTATGCATCCTAAAATATGTGTGTGCAGGCTCAGCAAGATTCAAGAATAATTGAGACGCATGGGAGGTTTCTGAAGGAAGGCTATTTCAGAAGCATTATGAGGAGTAACTCTGTACTTATTGTTTCAAATGACTTGAAATTTGCACAATGTCTATGTTTTGAGATGGCAAACATGTGTGTAGAATTTTATTTAAAAATAGCAATTGGTTCATCTGATTTGAAAATAGCAATAGATGGGCGATTTTCAGTATCTCCTACCCTTAAATTGATCTGTAGGGTGCTTACTTAGTGACTTTAGGCGTAGATTCCCTCACGGAAAAAACCCTCAAATTTAAGGGGTAAATTCAGACCCCTAAAGTTTTGGGGGTTAACCATGAAAACTCAGGGTTTTCCCTGTATTAGGGGGTAAAATTTGAGGGTAAACCCCGAGTTTTCATGGTGAACCCCCAAAACTTTTGGGGTGTGAATTTACCCCTTGAATTTGAGAGTTTTTGTCCGTAAGGGTTACCCAGTAATGTGTATTGCGAATAAATGAAAATGACAGGACGTTTACACTGAGAGAAAAAATTCGTATAATCAAAAAAACCTTGTTTAGCCCAACAAAACGCGGCGGTCACGAACCATCAAATGAATATTATGTAAATGTGACAAAATATTGGTTGCTTGAACTAAATTTGTTTGATTCAAATGGCCGAGGTATGTCATGGTAATTACGGCTTATTCATTCATACAGAATGATGGTTGAAACAACTATTTCTTAACAACAGAATCAGTATGTTTGATTCAACGACTTTCTTCCCTCAGTGTAGACATATCCAACATGGCGGCAGCAGAATCCCTGCAATTATCGACTTGTCGTATTTTGATCGCATCCAGGAAATTAAAACGTCTATCACTCAATACAGGGAGTAGGCGCCCTGTAAAAATACACACTGGTTACACGAAAACTTAGTTCACTTATCTGCGTCCCGTAAATAAGGCTCAATTTGTCGACGGAATTCCTCGTATTCTGACGTCACAAAATATATCGTACCTTGGCGACGAAAGTGACACAACTCAAAATATGGCGTTTTTGAGATAATGCCATATTCAAACTGGCAAGGTTCGATTCTACAACCCAGCAAAATGTCATTTCTGTAGTAGCCAAAGTCGCCTGGAAACAGAAAGAAAAAGCAAAAGTGACACAATCGAGTGCACCCTTAGTTGCGGTCATCAAGGGCTCCCCAGTAAAGTCGAACAAATCCGAACTTTCATTCGCGTAATCCTAAAGGGATTCAACTAATTGTTTGCCATGAATAGTTTCCTCCAGAAATCAATGGGATGATCTTCTAAACTCTTCAATTTTCTGTATTTCTCCGTATCGACGAATTACATATTTTGAGTTGTGTCACTTTCGTCGCCAAGGGGCGATATATAGGACATGCCACTTCTGTGGCACCTTAAGGGGGTATCTACACCTTTGAATTATCAAAAAATCGTTTTTTTTTTTATAATTTATTTGGAATGCTAGTGACCTACCCTACTGAAAATTTCCAGGTGGGAAATCCATGGATGATTCCACCTGGAAATCTATGTGGGAATCCCATGTAAATCTTCATGGTTTTCCATCGGAATTTCGAACTGGGAATCTACAGGATTCTATGAATTTCCAGGGGCTTTTCATACATGAATACCATGGAAAACTATGGATTTTTGTATGGGAATCCCATAACAATCATTCATGGAAACCTATAGGATCCAATAGATTTCGAGTTCAAAATTGGGAAACCATGAAGATTTACATAGGCTTTCCATAGATTCCTAGGTATAATTATCAGATGGGTGCTATGGGATCCTTAGGGATTTCATATACGGAATCCATGGGAGCCTATAGATTTCTATATTGTTAACCCATATGAATCCATAGGATCCCATAGATTCCCAGTTCGAAATTCCTGTGGAAAACCATGTAAATGCATGGTGGCAGGAGTGTAGGGTAGTTGGGCGGACATTTACACAGGCGGAGGGGATGTCCAATAAAAGTAATTGCTTGGGTATTCCAGCAGACAATTTATGCAGGTGAACTCCACACGTATATGTGCCTTGTCCGGATGACGAAGACGGTCGCAGCGATAGCTGCACGATGTGCTAGCGAAGGAGTCACTGTACGGTGTGTCGTGTCAAGTGGACAAATACCAGGGTCTATAATCATATCATCGCATCACTTTTCTTGCGAGACAAATTCCTGCGATGCGCCACGTTGTGGCGTCGCGCGTAAGTGCGGCGATAGCCGGCCTCAGAGCGTCGGCTCGCTCGTCGAGGCGGGGCGGGTGCGGTGTGGTGGCCATGTATGGCTAGGTGGCCTGCCTTTATCCTTAGATTTCCACCTGGAAATTTTCAGTGAATACTATGGAACCGTATGGAAATCCGTAGGCTCCTCGAACCGATCCGTTTCACGTGGAACACCCCATATAATTTGTGAGAAGTACCTAATTTATCTATTATAGAAAAATAGGGAGTTCGGATCTCTTTAAGTAGGTTCTGATCCACAAAAATATCGCCGTTATGTATCCTAATAAACAATTCAAAACGTATATGAGTTTTCAATCGATTAGCTAAGTGATATGAATTCCTACCGACCATAAACTCCGTGTATATAGGATGTCCCATTTTAAACAATTCAGCTGAATATTTCGAAAACTCATGGTTGTAGAGAAAAATATTTCAGATTTATTAATATAGATGATATTATGAATAACATTCTCGAAGTGTTTAACCCTTTCACTGGTGCAGCCTTTTTTACTGTACGTGCCAAAAATGGTAGGACAATAAACTAAACAAATTATACGATTAACTATGAATATACACACCGAATTTGAAATGAATTGGTCGAAAAATGCAGCAGTTATTCAATTTGATCATATATGATACATCGCCAGTTGTGGCACGACTTTTTTTTGATCATATATGATACATTGCCAGTGAAAGGGTTAATGGATCTAAAAAATGACTCGCCATGATTAATCAATAAAAATACGAGAACCTTTTGCTCTTGATATTTTTTTTCCTATGTCATATTTTTCATGGAAATTTTTTTTTTATTGTCAAACAAAAAAATCTTTCAGCCAACAAATAAGATGAAAAATTGAACTTTCAGAACAAAAAAGTTTTCCATAAAAGTATTGCATTTTTTTTTTTTTTTTTTGTAGATTCCGAATCTGCACTAAAAAATAAGGGTTTCTATTTGAAAAACTAAAGCTACCTTATCAAAACTCCATAAAACCTCATAAAAATTCGCAACCCATATTATTATCAAATGTCCCCTTCAAAATCCAACAAATTTCATCCGAAACATTTTCTTTACAACCATTAGTTTTCGAGATAATCAGTTGGATTGTTTAACATGGTACACCCTGTTTATAGTATAAGAGAATGAGTACCAAATCCCAGATTACAGAATTTCTCAGTATTTTGCTATACCTATAGTTTATCTATCCACGGCCTATGATCGATAAGGTTGAATCTATTTGTTTACTTGATTACTCATGTTATGCTATATTATAACTTTTGATATTGTTGGTTCACTTTTTCACCTTACCTAATTTTGCTGAAATGCATTTACGATTAGTATATGATTGTAATTCTCTCCAGATTTCACATGTATGCATGATTGCTGGGTTCATACGACACTATGGATATCAATTGGAAATTTCACATGATATTCCTATGGAAATCCACAGATTGATGTGGATCCTCCACAGTAAACCCTGTAGTTGTCTATAGATTCTTTTTGGGAAATTCATGTGAGATCGCTGGGTTTTCTCTGACTATGTCCAGGAATAATAATCGGAAATCCACCATAGTATTCCTGTGGGAATCCACAGATTAATGTAGATCCTCCTCAGTAAACCCTGTAGTTGTCTATGGATTTTTTTTGGGAAATTCGTGTAAGATCGCTGGGTTTTCTATGACTATGTCCAGGAATAATAATCGGAAATCCGCCGTAGTATTCCTGTGGGAATCCACAGATTGATGTAGATCCTCCCCAGTATACCCTGTAGTTGTCTATGGTTTCTTTTTGAGAAATTTATGTCAGATCGCTGGGTCGCCTATGACTATGTCCATGAATGATTGTTGGAAATTTAACATGGTATCCTTATGGAAATCCACAGATTAATGTGGATCCTCCATAGTAAACCCTGTAGTGGTCCATACATTTTTTGCGGAAATCATATAATTTCTCTCTGGGAATTACATGTGCCATTGCTGGATTGCCTATAACATTCTTCGTAGTTGTGATTTACTAATTTTATGCGGTTCATGTGTGTAAATCCGTGGATTCCCATAGATTTCCCAAAGGAATCTTGCACTCATCCAATAAATTATCCATGGTTCTTCGTATATGTAATTTCTGGAAATTACGTGTATCATAACTGGATTTTTCACGATATTTTCCATGGAGAAAACATGGAAATATTACATGGTTTTTTCAATAGAAATCTAGGGATTCCCATAGATTTTCTATGAGAATCTTTCACTTATCCATGTTATTTTTCATGGATTCAGACACATGGATTTCAATGATCGTTATCCATAAGAGAGCTATAGAATGCCTGTATCAATTTCACTAGACTTCCTATGGAAAACACATAAATGATCCAGATAGATTTCTCATGCTACTGGATGTTGAATAGATTTCTATGGAACTCCATAAAAATCCACCTGGATTCGTATGTTTTCCCATGGATTTCCACCTGGAAATTTTCAGTAGGGTACTCTACCTGCAAATAAATCGGTGTCAAGATATCTAGAGGATTTGAGAAGTTACAGCCATGGCAGTGCCAAATTGCGAAAAAGCGCCGCGGCGAGGCGCGCGAACCCTCAGATTGGTGCCATAAGTATTGTACAACACCGCCAACACCACTGCTTACTTTTATGAGGTTTTGATATATTTCGATTTTGAATTTGATTTTGTGATCTTTTAATTGTTTGTAATTATCATTCTTACACATATTGAATTTTCAATATTCTTTTAAATTGTGATCATTGACAGAACACATGGCTGCGATCTACGTTTTTTCGAGGTTAGGTGTCCACTTGTTTGTAAATATTGTCGTGCTCTCAGTACAAATTCAAACCAATAGTAATTTCCATTATCGGATAAACACAGTGTAGGTATATATATCTGAGATGAGACTTCGGAATCGAAAGAAGATGATCCATCGAGAAGTACGTTTGAAATCGATGCCAGGAGACTACACATTTGGATTTCCAAAAAGATGAGTATTTCTATAATACATATATTAATTGCAAGAATTAATAAATATTATAAGAAAAAAGGTATGATTGATGGAAGATGAAAGAATTTTCTTAGTATTGACAAAAATTGTGCTCGCATCTTCTGAATCTCAAAAATATTGGAGATAAAAAATTTTACAGAATTTTTATGTTTTGAACAATTTTGATCAGATTTTTTCTGAAGCAATTCATTATTTTTCTAACAGCCTCATCGGGCACCTAACCGACACTGTTGTTGCACAGAACGGGTCAAAACTCACTACAAACCTCCGCCTGGCACATGTGTCTAGACTCGACTCGACTCATAACTCATCGATACGAGAGCAGCTGCGGATCCAGCATATTAGTCATAAGCAAAATCTTAAAACTTGATTTCCTGTAACTAGATTTTCCTCTCTGGGAAAAATAGGAAATAAAAAAAAAATTGAAATAAAAAAGTTTGAAAGTTGATTTCTGGAGAATGAATATTTTGACCGGTTGTCGTAAAGAATCAGGAGCATCGTTGGACCGATTCTCGAGTTTGTGGTCTTTAAATTTGTAGAATCCAAACTTCCATCAGATGAACTGACAACTTTTTGATATCACTATTTTTGGTTGAGATAATAGAAAAAATATAGAAAAAGAATTGAAGAATCAGAAAAATCTCAGTAAAAACTAAGCGAGTCAGGCAATTTTTGCGATATCAAGAAGTTGTCTGCTCATCTGATAGAGGCACCTCTTCTGAACACTTGAAGACCAAAAACTCCAGAATTGGTCCAACGATACTCCTGATTCTTTACGACAACCGAGTAATTTGGTATTTTTCTATATGGAGCGTAACTACTATTGGACTCAAAGTAATATTGAATGTTAGGTATGGATAATGAGTGTCAAACCCTCCCCAAACTTCATGATTTTTTTGGATTTGATCAGACTCTCAAATTCGCTGTAAAACATTATTATCTTTTTCAGAATTTTAACCCATTCAAAGGTGTGGATACCCCCTTAATAACTATTAGAAGAATTAACCCTTTGAGGGGCACATTTTTCCTGAAAAACTAGTGCTTTTTTCACATTAATTATATAATAATTATTCATTGTCAACCCCTCAGTGGAAAAGTGATGAAATATCATAATATGTAGGTAATCGGATGTCCAAAAAACTTGATTGCATGCATATAACTGTCGTAATAAATCCACAATGAAGAAAATACTAAAGATAAATTGGTATTGGTGTATCCCTACCGCCCCTCAAAGGGTTAAGTAAGCGAAAAAATTCAAACACTAACTTTGACTCATTAGTTTCGCTCTAACCTCTTTAAAGAATATACTAAGCACTCCCATAAGAGGCACTGAAGCACGGTCGTATATACAGGTTGAGAAACTCCCGTGGTGGAGGTGGTTCCCTTAGCAAAGCTCGAAAGTTTCCTGAATTGGCCGTGGGAGTTTGAGCGCTGCGATCGGGTAGGTCACGATCGGAGTGTGAACAAAGTTGTAACCTCAAAATAGTACATTATGCAACTAGGGAATAATCGGTTTTATTCCCGTGTTCCATATAGGACTTTATTTCCGACTGCCCCGTAGCCGTATTCGAAAAGTGGGACCTATTTTCATTTGACTGTATTGTCTGTGAGTAAAGTGATCGAATACGAGTATTTTGTTGGGATCGAAATGTTAATAATTAATCCTCCTGTGTCCACACGATATTTTGCCCTACACATGAGTGGAACGTTTGTTTCGAGAAAGTCAGGAAAGAGTCCGAAGATCTTGGAAAAGACGACCTTTGACAGACCACTGTGCGTGGCGGCGGGGTCCAGGGGCGAAGCCCCTGGTGGGGCCGAGGGGCGAAGCCCCCGTGGGGGGGTTCGGGGGGGCGAAGCCCCCCCGACTAAGAACAAGACCAAAAATCTCAATAGAAAAAAAAAAATGGAATTCATTTGCGTTCTATTTATCAACTTGAAACGTGAACATATGTTATAACAATACTGCTTTTAGAACTTACACACATCACTTATATATGTATCATTTTTTTCGTCATATTTTTCTGTAGTTATTCTTTTCATTATGAAAGAGTAGTATTATTAATCTTTAAATAAATGAAAGCATTTGTTGTTAAAAGAAAAATCATTATTATTTCTTTCTTAATGTTTAAGTGTGATTATTTTATAAGTCTGAAAACTAAAATTTATTGAAAATTTATAGTAATATATAAAGAAACAGTTCAATATTAAAAAGAAAAGATAGAAAATAAGTTACACTGAAAACTGCGTTTGCGGGAGAAAAAGTGAATTTGCGGGAGAAAAAGTACTTTTTCTCCCGCAAATTTACTTTTTCTCCCGCAAATTTACTTTTTCTCCCGCAAATTTACTTTTTCTCCCGCAAATTTACTTTTTCTCCCGCAGAAGTGAATTTGCGGGAGAAAAAGTATACTAGGGAATCAGATACCACTTTAGTCCCGCTTTTCAGGTAAATAAAGTGGTCTTTACGATCGAGTCGGGAATAAACGAAATAGTGTCAACTGTCGTATGTACGAATATCCCAGAACACAGCGATTTGTATTTTTGGAAAATAAACGAAGAACAAACAGAATCTTTGTTTATTTGATACCATTCGATACATTTTTCTCATAACTATTAGATATATGTATCATACTATTTAACGGAGAAGTATTGTTTCAGCTGAACGATTACATATCGTTTGGAACTAATTGATGTCAATTGTTATTTTGGATTAATTCAGTTTTCGAAGGTACACTGAGAGAAGGATATACGAAAATCTACTATATTTTGTATCGTACTAGTGGGATTTACCGTCAGTATAAGGGTCAGAACGATGTGCTTATTGAAATTTGTCATAAGTGTAACAGGTAATGGTTGACCGAGTAAAGCGAATATTGCTATAATGTCTCTTAAAATCCTTATATGATTTTTAGTATACGCATCGGCATCAATGAGACATCGCATATTCAATTTTGTTTAAAATATAGCAGACCCTGCTCAACATATATTCCAATATTAATATTATCGTTGTATAGCATTAAATAAGAACGCCGGTAGAGTAATATGTGCAACATATTATCAAGATTATTTGCAGCAACGAAAATTTAATTTCACCATCTTGGGTATTATACAAAATAATTTGAAGAATCTTCTACCAATTCCAAGACTGTCTGTGACTTATTCTTATACCGTATGAACGTAAAGACGATGTTGACGCCAATTTCTACAATGTGATACGACTAAAAATTTACCCGACGGATATTTTATTTTAACCCAGTCTGACTATGAATATTATTTTCCTAGTATAAGAATTGTCGTTATACTCTCTCAAAGAAATTTCCAGACCCTTTTTCGCAGGTAGCTTCTTTATCTACCCCGTACCCGCCTTCCCGCCCTCACCAAGCACTGCACATCAGTTGGTCTTCTGCTGGCGAAGCGAACGCATTCAATAGATAGTTTTGTGAAAGAATTAGCAAGAAATAAATATAGAATCGAAGGTGCCTGTGGAGGATAATCGCCAAAGTAAGTGTTTATTTTACAATTTATCATCTTCCATTTCCGAATATTAGTTTAGATGATCAACTGCCATGTAAATGTGTTGCTTTACTGCGTGCTTGCCCTTCGTTTGTTCTAGAATTATTTAATGAAGATTTCAAGGAATACAAAGACGCATGCGGCTCTATCTGGAATAGTTCAAAGGCTGCAATGGTAACTGAATTTGTAGAAGTGAAGATTATGAATATAATCATCTATTGGTTATAGTTACTACAATCATTGGATATAGGAATTTCTACAATGAAGCGATTGTACGATTTTTTATCTGGATGGTAATGTTTACCATCGGGGTTAGTCAAAGCTATCAGATATACAAAAAACACTACGCAATAAACATAAAAAAGAAATAGATCGCACTTTTAGGTTATGGTTGAACACCTCACTTAAAGAAAACTAAGATTAGCTATGATGGTAATGATTAACATCATTGATCGTAGAATTGATAAATAAAGTTTTTAAAGGTTATTATTTTGATAATAAATTTTATGAGAGTTGATAATCAACTGAAATAATAACATTCTAATAAATAAAACCAAGTTTGGATCGTTGAATATATATGATAACAGATGTTTATAATTATAATTTGTTAAAATAAGAATTGCAATCTCATATTCACATAAGTTTTTTATACATATTGTACATTCAATCTTGTGAATAGTTTCCGCTATCATTGAAATCGGTCGGCGTTTTTTACGATAATTCGATAGTAGTATTTACTATGAAATTCTCTCCGAGTACGAGCTATTCATGTGGAGACTGTTTTTTTTTTTCAGGCAGGGCATTTCCGCTTTTTCGCATGTACACGGAGAAAAAATAAAACTACTCATTGCCGCGCAGAACACTAATATGTCAAAAAAATTTATAAACTGATTCAATAACCAACAAATATCACTCACTAGAGTGCAGGACACTACTCATTGATGTTCTAAAAACATTTGTTAGTTTTTTGACAGCAATGAGTAGCGTCCTGCCCTCTAGTGAGTGATATTTGTTAGTTATTGAATCACTTTATAAATTTTTTTGACAAATGAGTGTTCTGCGCAGCAATGAGTAGTGTTATTTTTTCTCCGTGTATAGTATAATATAAATACTAATCGTAATGATTTATTATGTTGATATGCTATTCTTTAATCGCTGTAAAAAATGACAAGACTTTTGCTATTTGAATTCCAAACGTATCATGGGTTTTACTTCTGTGCGAATTGAGCCTCCTCAATCAATTTATATAAGTTAGTGCACCTTTTCACTTTTATTTGTTATGACTTTTTTTTTTTATTGCATACTTGAATGACATAGTATATCCTCCTCATATATACTTTTTGAATTCTTTGTTTGAAAAAGTTTTAATCACCGTGAAAAATATTTAACAAATTTTGCATTGCACTATGCACATTACTGCAGGGATATTCAGATAGTTATATAGATCACTGATATGGTAGGGGTTACTTGCAAGATTTCAAGCTCGTCTGACAGTCACAAACTATTTTTATATAAGTGAGAAATGGATTTGAAAATGGTTCATTTTACTTCATAAGTAAAAACAAACTAGTAATTAAGCTTATGATTGATAATATCTTTATATCCATAAATAAATTGTTACGACTATTAAGGGTGTTGTGTTTGAGAGATTTTCTCATGAAGATTTTACAGTGGAAAATGATTGAATTATACACAGAATACGATTTGTATGACATTTTACAGAACAGTCTTATTTGCAAAGATAATTCTGTGATACATGCAGATTATAATTCATATCATTATACTACATTGTAAAAGTCACGTTCCGAAATTCCAAAATTCCCATTCCTAGTATTCCTTTATTTACAATATTTATAGCATCGAGAATTGCAATGTAGCATCGGAATATCTACTCTATGATATACAGATATCTGTCATACTGTATGGGTGCCACTCGTCGTCAGTACACTGATATTTAGTATACGTATAACGATTCCTTTGAGTCGAGTATAAGAATACCTTCCGCCAAGTCCATTAATGTGTAGATCACTCCACCAAAAAATAATCAAAGGTTGTGCTCGCTCACTCGATTGGTTGATGATTATCAATATACAAAAGCATTGAAATCAGATACAACTGCCAAGTGCCTGTAGAATGATAAAAGTTTGGAATTGAAAAATTTGTTCAAACTAAATAACGTTGTACTCGTTCGCTCTCTGCGCTCGCTCACTCTATTGGCTTATGATTATGGGTTGAAAAAACAATTCGGATGAAGAGATTAAAGATGTCAACATTTATCTAAAAATATTCATAACGAAAAAAAAATTTAAAAAAAATTAAAAAAAAAAATTTGGAGTCCGTGGTACGTTGGCGGGCCAATGTTTGAATATCTATCAGATGACATTGACATGGTTCGTGATCGATATTTTATATTTCTTTTTCTACAAAAGGCCCCCCAAGTACCACTACCTCCAAATTTTTTTTTTAAATTTTTTTTAAATTATTTTTTCGTTATGAATATTTTTAGATAAATGTTGACATCTTCAATCTCTTCATCCAAATTGTTTTTTCAACCCATAATCATAAGCCAATAGAGTGAGCGAGCGCAGAGAGCGAACGAGTACAACGTTATTTAGTTTGAACAAATTTTTCAATTCCAAACTTTTATCATTCTACAGGCACTTGGCAGTTGTATCTGATTTCAATGCTTTTGTATATTGATAATCATCAACCAATCGAGTGAGCGAGCACAACCTTTGATTATTTTTTGGTGGAGTGATCTACACATTAATGGACTTGGCGGAAGGTTTTTGCACCAAAGGTGCGTTTTGGGGTTGATTTCACTACTTTTTGTAAAATTTTGCTTGACCACCTAATAATTGTGCTCGCTCTCTACGCTCGCTCGGTTGTTTTGTGCTATTTCATACCGCCCGAAGTCCCTCGATAAGCAGGAACGTCAACAGCAACGAGCACGCGTGTGCTCATAATTTTCCCCAAGTCTCAAATTTGTAGAGTGACGCGTAATGTACTTTCATAGCGTTTACAAATTGTTCCACTACAATAATTTTTTATACCTACAACATCTAACCCTGCGTGCAGCCCTCCTCCTGTCTCATCTGGGCCTGGGACCGGCAATGACGGAGTTACTTGCACGCAGGGTTATAGTTGCTGCTCATGACTAAATATGTATGGATATCAGATATTGTAACATATTCAGCGATATATTCGGAATATATCGCTTGAAATAGATCGAACGAAAGGCCAGAGGATTATACTAATCCTCTGCACTCAAGCGCGACGCTGTGAGGCCACGAGAGTAGGGATGTCAACTATATAAGAGGCACGCTCAGCAGGCATCATCAGCGTTTGTCGGCATAGCGTCACAGCGACTCATTACCCGTAGATTCATATAGAGCGCTCGTAGGCAAAGAGCCACGGCGACTCACAATTTGTAAAACATAAACTCACTTGCTAGCACTAGACTACCTTGGTCTAGTGACTAAAATAAATTCATGAAATAGAATCAAACAGATAAAACTTAGAGACACTGAATCGATGAAGTAGTAAAGAGAAATATAAAGGCAAAGCAAGCCAGAATACGCATTTGCGTCATAGCACAAATCGTTAGAAGATAGGAAATAGAAATAAGAAAACTTTTGTACCAATCACATTATTGAATTAATTATATGATCTTTATTTTTTGATTTCTTATGATCGTTGGACTTTATCGGATTGTTTCAGCCTTGATTCCCAGCTAACTTCAACCTAGTAAAGCCAGCAGGGAACAGTCTTAAATTGTTGCAAAGAGCGCACGGCATTCAATTAACTTTGTGTGTCCGAGGGCCAAGGCAAACAGTTTTGAGTCTGACGCACGGTCTCGGAATTGAAAGATTCCCGGTTCCGTAGAGATTTAGAATTTAAAGATTAGCAGATCAGTCTTGGATTAACTTCCCGGTTCTGATCTGTAGCATTGTCGTCGGCTTTGATTAACTTCCGAGTCGACGTACCGTGGCTTTGGCGGGGAAACCTACCTGAGTCCCAGTATAGAATAGGATCAAAGGTTAGATAGGTGGCTTTTGGTGGTAAGTCCCATCCTTTTCCCTACCTTTCAACCTCAAGAAAAAGCCCTAATCATTTCACTCAATTAATAAACTCAATTTAGGTAAAGAACTCACAATAACTTGCGGGTTTCTCTACAGCCTTGAGCCTGAGAAACTCGCCAAAAGTTACATTTGGCGTTCAACGTGCGGGCTTTTTCTTAGTAAATTCATTTGGAAAATAGCATGTAATAAAATCAAATCAGTCAAATCATTCAAATTAACGTTAAAATCAGTAAAATCAAGTAAAATCTAGAGTCAAGTTTTCAAAGTAGAAAGATAGACCGACAGAGACCTGTGCGGCAGGCTCAGGATTGGTATTGGTCGGAATCAGGGCTGAAATGTCCGATAAAGATCCAACTAAAACAAATAAGTCCGGTGTCGTCGATCTAAAAGTTAGGGAACGAGATTCTGGTTTTGCGAGCGATAGACTTAGTTCAGCATCCTTCACGATGAGTACCGAATCAAACATGAGTCCGGCAGATCAAATGGCCAGGATTTTAAGTTCTTTAGAAAACCTAGAAAAGAAAATGGATAATAGATTCGAGTCTATGGAACAAACTATATTGAGATTCCAAGTAGAAAACGTGGAAGAAAGAACTAAATACGAGTCTAAATTAGATAAGAAATTAGAAAAGAATGTTATTGAATGTAATACCAAAATAGACAAAATAAATACAAACCTTAAAGTTGTTGTTGATAGATTAGACGGTGAGATTGTCGATTTGGTAGACAAACTAGAGACTAGCGAAAATATCCTTCGTAGCGAGCAAGTAAGCACGTATGAAATACTGAAAAATGAAATAACAGAAAATCATAAAACAAATCAGGATATGATATCAGAACTTAATCATAAACATGAATTATATAAAATAAGTATCGACTCTGATATACAACGTCTTAGACGACACAGGATAGGTCCAAGTCAAACGAATGACAACATAAGTCTAATAACAAAACAATTGAAACTACCAACATATGCAGGAAAACATTGGGAAAGACCTGTAAACTATCTTTGAGAATTAGACGAATATTTTGAGTTTTTAGGGACTAGCGGCGACATCAGTCTTAAACTTATAGGTCAAAGTTTGACGAATGATGCTAAAGATTGGTGGATTGCGCGTCGCGGCGTAATTAACTCATGGGAAGAATTTAAGAAACGATTTTTAGCTAGATATTGGGGTGAGGAAACTCAACGGGAAATCCGAAGAGATTTAGAATTTGGATATTACATACCTGAAGGAAAAGTAGGATGGTCTGAATATGCCAGCAGGAAATTTGCATCGGCAAACGGGTTGGTTCCTGCTATGACGGAAAACGAAATCGTTAGCAATTTGATACGTCATTTCGACACACATGTTGTAGAAGCAGCTAAATGTAGATCAATACGAGACATAGATAGTTTGCTTACCTTTTTAGACCAGATGCAATCCGGGGGACGTTCTAACATTCCAAAAACGAGTTTTCACACACAGAACACTAACCGATATCAAAACACGGCTCGTCATAATGATGAACGACCGAAAATAAACACATGGCGAGGCGGTAACCCGCAACCAAACAATAACGTTAAGCCAAATACGCAACGCGAAGAATTAAATGATCCAAACGAGAATAAGTATAGGTCAAATCCACATGATAATAATCGTCGTACAAATTGGACAAATACCCGACAGGTAAATATGATCGCGGATGATACCGGCGAAAATGACGAGGCCGAGACCGAAGAATCGGTTCCGGAAAACCAATTAGCGCTGTGAGCGAAACACTGCCGAGTAGCGAGGCACAGCGCGAATTTGAGTTAAACGCGGCAGAAATAATAGATTCAAATACTTTTGAAAACCCTACCGAGTACTTGTTAAAAGAGGAGGTGGTAGTAAAAAAAGACACCATATACTGTCCTACTGTAAAGATTTGTTTAGAGAGTATAGAAAACAGAGCACTTATTGATACAGGTAGCCAGATCACATGCATATCCGAGGCTTGGTATAAAGAAAATATTGAAAATTTCAAAGCTTGTGAAAAACTGCCAGTGGTAAACTATCAGATTGTGGGAGCCACCGGTGGTAAGCCAGTTAAAGTAAAAATGCAAATTTTTGTAAAAATTAGTTTAGGAAAATTCAAAGACGAAATACCATTCCTTATAATACCAAATCTTAGGAGACCAATAATTATTGGAATAGATACATTAGCTAGATGGAAAGCGCACCTAGATATGAAATCAAATATCTTAACAATAAACACAGAAAACGAAAAGGAAAAATTAGTGATGCATGAGTCAAACGAACTACCATCTAATAATAAAGATTTACAAATAACCATTTTGAGTTCAACTATCGAAAGCGATAGACATGATTTTCGCAAATATGAGTTAACCAATGATGAAATCAGAGACAAACTCTCGGAATGTGACTTGTTGGAAAGCGAGCACCAAAGAAGCTTTATTGACTTGTTAAAAAAGTATCGGGGCATTTTCAGCAAAATTCCAGGGAGGGTGTCAGTTTACGAACACAAAATACAGATTTACGAAGAAAGACCATTTGTGCGAAGATCGTACCCAGTGCCAATCATGCACCGCGAAAAGGTCAGAGATGAAATAGATAAAATGTTAGATCACGGAATTATAGAAAGATCGTGTAGTGAATATATTAATCCTATTGTGGTAGTAGCAAAGAAAAACGGCGAAATACGGTTAGTACTTGATGCTCGCTTTATCAACAAATTGATAATACCAGATAGAGATTGTGCTCAGTCTACTGAGGTACTCTTTCAAAAATGTGGAAACACAAAACTGATGTCGAGTTTAGATTTGACTGCCAGTTTTTGGCAAGTACCTTTAGAAGTAGAATCAAGAAAATATACTGCATTCATGTTTGAAGGCAAAACATATCAATTTAAAGTGACTCCATACGGGTTAAACACTAGCCTAGCTAGTTTGGTTCGAGCATTAGACATTATATTACAAGAAGTCGAGCATTTCACTATAAATTTTGTTGATGACATTTTATGCACTTCTGCAACGGTCGAAGACCATTTAAAACATTTAGAAGAGCTTTTTGCAACATTCGAAAAGCATAACATGACATTAAACTCCCAAAAGTCCAAGTTCTTTAGAAAAGAGATTGAATTTCTGGGACATAAAATAACACAAGACGGTATACAACCACAATCTGATAAAATCATGGCTATAAAAAACTTTCCTACTCCGAAAAATGTAAAACAGTTAAAAGGTTTTTTAGGTTTAGCAAACTATTACAATAAATTCACAAAGGACTATTCAGATTTAACATATCCGCTCTTACAATTACTACGAAAAGAAGTAAAATGGGATTGGACAAAAAATATTAATGATCATTTTGAGAAAATAAAAGAATTATTTTGTGAAACCATGATTGTCCACCATCCCGATCCAAAAGCAAAGTATTATTTGGAATGTGATGCAAGCAATTATGCAATCGGGGGTATGTTATATCAAATCGATCACGAGAACGAACATAAAATCGTAGGTTTCGCGAGTCGAACGCTCAAGGGGGCTGAACTTGGCTATTTTACTACGGAAAAAGAATTATTAGCGATAGTTTATTCACTTGAGAAATTCAGAACGTTCATAATAGGCGCGGAATTAGTCATACGGAGTGATCATAAAGCACTTACGTTCGTTTTGACGTGTAGGCTAACAAGCTCAAGATTAACCAGATGGGTGTTGTACATTCAAAATTATAATTTCACAATAGAATATATTAAAGGAAAAAATAATATAGTCGCTGACATAATCAGTAGACATCCACCGGAACAGAATCAGGGGTCGAATTCAGTAGATTCAGTAGAAATAATAGCTGAATTAGCTAAGAAGGTCGGAGATGATCTGATGCATAAACTCCGTTCGTTAGGAAAGCTGCAAAAGGCGGATCTCCGGATTGCTGACCTGGTAGAAAAAGGAATAGTTAATGATCAGTTAAGGTTTAGATACGAAGATGGCATACTGTATCAAAGGGAAGCAGGGGGCAAACTGCGTGCATATTTACCAGAATCCGTGGTTAAAACGCTAATCCTTGAATGTCATGAAATTTATGGACATGTAGGATCAGCTAAATGCTACAAATTGCTAAAAGAAGGGTTTTATTATCCTAAGTTTGGTAAGGTCATACGCAAGGAACTAGCTCGTTGCATCGTTTGTCAGAAATGCAAGGTTACAAATTGTTACAGTTATTCGAATATGCAAAATATCATACCTGCTGGGGTTGGTGACTTAATCTCTATCGATTTTTTTGGGCCATTACCTGCGAGTCGTGGTAACTATAAATGGTTGTTAGTAGTCATTGATGCGTTTAGCAAGTACGTGAAATTGTACCCGCTAAAAATCGCCAACGCGCAGTCCACCATTCGTAGCATATTCGACAAATATGTTCCAGATTTAGGGAAACCTAGGAAAATACAATTCGATCATGGAACACAATTTACATCTGTTAAATGGTTAGATAAGTTAAAAGATGAAAACGTAACGCCTATATTTTCCTCTATTAGACACCCACAGGGAAATATCGTGGAAAGAGTAAATCGGGAAATCGGAAGATTTTTTAGAACCTTTATCACAGAAAAACATACTGATTGGATAAAGTGGTTAGATGTAATAGAGTCGTGTATGAACGAGGTTTACCACGATACAACGGGATTTGCTCCGTGTGAGCTACAAAAAAATGAAAAACCTAAAAGATTTTGGGAAAATTGCATTCTAGCAAAACAGTTTCAATTACCGCATGAATATAAGCTTAAATTAGCTAAAGAAAACATAAGAAAAAGAGGAAAATATCGCGCAGATCGTTATAACGCATCACATAGGATGTCTAGTTTTAAAGTAGATGATTTAGTGCTGGTGCGTGCCTTAAATGTATCTGATACACAAAATAAAAAAATGGCTAAATTTTTTGCATTGTATGAAGGGCCGTATAGAATAAAAAGCCAAATTGGCGATGCCACATTCATATTGGAGAATCTCATTACTCAGAAAGAGCGTGGACGATTCCACGTAAATATGTTTAAGCATTATATTAGCTAGAAATAAAAGCTAAGAAATAAGGATTATGAACATAAGAAATGTAAGATAGACAATGAATATAAACCGAATCGAACCAGATATTATGGCGTGATCGGCTTATACTAAATAACTTATTGTTAGAATCGACTATATAAATCCGTGGAGGAATACGCGAAATCCAGTACGAGCTATAGATACAGTATAGTTAATACAATTGATAAATATGTCGTACGGATATCTAAGCGTGCAAGATAAGGAAGTGCAGACTTGCCTGGATGGAGAAGAGATCCTGACAGATTTCGACAGGATCATTTATCCTTCGGGACGTTTCATCCGAGGAAGAGGGAGACCACGACCTGGAAGAGACACCATGACTCCAAAACCTGGAAGGCCTTTGGGGGAAAAACGCATGAAAGTTAAAAAACGAAAATTAGATCATAACAACAATACACCAGAGCTATTGGTAGAAGACTATAACGTACTGCCAATAGTCACGGCAGATACGTACATCGACGACATCGACGAGATGATCGCCGAGGATGGAGGATTGTCCTTCGATGACATTGAGAAGGTCAAGGAGGAACTTATCCGAGAGATGGAGGAGTTGGCTCGCAAACCGGCCAGAAGCCTACCAGTCGTGACCAGTCATGTTGTTCTGACCAATGATCAGAAAATACGGGTGAACAAGATTGACGTGGATCTGGGGCTGCAATGGAGAATGCAGAAGTTAGAGGTTGCGGAGAGGACTTCGGAAGAAAAATTGGAGTACAAGCGAAATATGTATAAATTCATAGATTCGCATAGAAAATCAGTACTTACCAAAACGCAAGGGTTTACCACAGCCGGAAGAGCGCAGCATGCACCGCCTACGATGCCTGATGCACTCAAAAGCAGGGGAGGTGACAGATCGGCGCACGCCAAACCTGAACTAACACCTTTCACACCACCGGATGAACCAGAATTTTATAAACATTGGGATCCGACAGACCCACTTGGTTTAAAAAGACTTTAAAAAGAAACACGGACATGACAAACAAATAGAAAAACACTAAGAACACCGAAATCAACGATCCAGAGGCATCGACCGGCCTGCTGAAGGAGCAAACATCAACTGAGGTTCATCAAGCGAAGCTTCTCGACAAAAGCAACAAATGAAAAAACTGTGGAAACGGAAGTTCACTTGATGAAAGGGGGCAATGTAACATATTCAGCGATATATTCGGAATATATCGCTTGAAATAGATCGAACGAAAGGCCAGAGGATTATACTAATCCTCTGCACTCAAGCGCGACGCTGTGAGGCCACGAGAGTAGGGATGTCAACTATATAAGAGGCACGCTCAGCAGGCATCATCAGCGTTTGTCGGCATAGCGTCACAGCGACTCATTACCCGTAGATTCATATAGAGCGCTCGTAGGCAAAGAGCCACGGCGACTCACAATTTGTAAAACATAAACTCACTTGCTAGCACTAGACTACCTTGGTCTAGTGACTAAAATAAATTCATGAAATAGAATCAAACAGATAAAACTTAGAGACACTGAATCGATGAAGTAGTAAAGAGAAATATAAAGGCAAAGCAAGCCAGAATACGCATTTGCGTCATAGCACAAATCGTTAGAAGATAGGAAATAGAAATAAGAAAACTTTTGTACCAATCACATTATTGAATTAATTATATGATCTTTATTTTTTGATTTCTTATGATCGTTGGACTTTATCGGATTGTTTCAGCCTTGATTCCCAGCTAACTTCAACCTAGTAAAGCCAGCAGGGAACAGTCTTAAATTGTTGCAAAGAGCGCACGGCATTCAATTAACTTTGTGTGTCCGAGGGCCAAGGCAAACAGTTTTGAGTCTGACGCACGGTCTCGGAATTGAAAGATTCCCGGTTCCGTAGAGATTTAGAATTTAAAGATTAGCAGATCAGTCTTGGATTAACTTCCCGGTTCTGATCTGTAGCATTGTCGTCGGCTTTGATTAACTTCCGAGTCGACGTACCGTGGCTTTGGCGGGGAAACCTACCTGAGTCCCAGTATAGAATAGGATCAAAGGTTAGATAGGTGGCTTTTGGTGGTAAGTCCCATCCTTTTCCCTACCTTTCAACCTCAAGAAAAAGCCCTAATCATTTCACTCAATTAATAAACTCAATTTAGGTAAAGAACTCACAATAACTTGCGGGTTTCTCTACAGCCTTGAGCCTGAGAAACTCGCCAAAAGTTACAATATATGTATTGCAATTCGTAGGTAGTTTTTTTTTTAATGCAACTAGGTCCTCTGCAAAAAGAACATGTACGCGTCCCGTACTCATAACGTCAACTTCCAATTCGGGTCTGAACAGAAGGTATCAAAATATTTAGAATTGAGCCTATTCATGCAAGACTAGCGTAGAGCATAAAATGGAAATTTATGAAGTCAAACACCCGCATTCTGCCCTCTTCGTCTGACTTTTGCCGTTTCTCGTATCAAATAACACTATCCTGATACTTTGCAACCCAAGCGTTTTCTCTCATCATCCTCTCGTCTTATATGGCGACCCGCTACAAAATTAAATAATCCATAAATAAGTAATTTCATTCCATTTGTCGTGATAGCACTAATCTTAATTTGGAGAAAGCTTAATAGAGTCGAACATATAGACACAGGTTGCATACCAAAATGTAACAAATTTATTGAAATTTGACATTAAATTATTAATATACATTATGGATTATAAAATTATCTCCACCGAAGGTCAAGGCACTACGTTGACGTGGAGTGTAGAATAAAGCCTATCGGAGTCCAACAAACAACATTGACTGAAAATCTCATTTTGACTAGATGATACGGAGTTAGATTATAGGACTCGTCGGAATCCTATGTATAACGTTGACTCACAATTTGAGTCTCAGCAGACGAGCCTTCGGAGATAAGCTTAACATGGAGCTTGAAGTAAAATTCGTTGCAATCCAACGCTTGAACTCGGCTTTATTGGTCTGGCTCCTTGCCGTTCCCTATATCGAATAATGCTATCCTCATATTTTTCTACTTCAACATTTTCTCTTGATCTTCTCTTGTCAGACTTCCTCAGGCGATAACTTGCTAAACAATTGAACCGAAAAAACCGTTCCTCCTGATAATTGCATTCATAAATCAGTTAATATTCATCTGACAGTCTTGTCCGTTTATAATTGTTATTTTATTTATCACCATGAATTTTACACGTCAGCCGATTCGCATAACCTCAAAAGCTCGAGATCGTAGGATTTAAGATTAACCCATCGAAACATTTTTATTGGTGACTATCACATTAATGTACTTGGCGTAAGGTTTTGGCACCCGAGGGGCTTGCGGTGGGTATTCACTAGTTTTTGTACGTTCAAATTTTGTATTAAGCATTTTTTTTTTTTTTTTTTTAATTCCTCAGTTACTCGGACCAGAGCCGACGTACCAACTTAACTCTCCCAAAAAAACTGCACTCTTTTAAAACTCACTAAAACCAAACTTTCTAGGTTATTTAACACTTGATTTTGCTCTTATCTGAGCGGCATTGTAAATAACGTTTATTTTGTTTAAGTGGAGAATAATCCGTTGTATTTGTCGTGATGAGTTTAGGATACTGCCGATGAGTGTGTGATAAGTCAGTGATTGATTCGTTAAGCCCGAGAAATTCAGTGATATAGACAAGTAATTGGTATCCGTATATTGGTGACCTTTCTTTAATCTAGGGTAAATTCACGAAGGATTTATTCGGATCGTATATTTGTAATTGGTTTATTGAATCACAAATAAGATTTGTTATTTAATATATTTGGTATTAAACATTCTCATATATTTAATTATTTTTTCCTTATTAGCTTGATTACTTATTAATTTTAATTGTGTATCTGTTATTTATTAGGTTTTTTTTTTTTTTTTTTTTTTTTTTTTCTAATTATTATTATGTTCTTATTATTATTATTTTGATTTTTAAATTTTAATTTTTTTTTTTTTTTTTTTTGAATAATTTTTTTTTTTTTTTTTTTTATGTATTTAAAGTTGATAATAGTTAAAGCTCCTTAGTGTCATTATTATGTATTACACTTTTCCACGATTGTAACTTGACTTAACAGCTTAGGACAGCACATAGGGTCAAGGAGAATTCTAGAACAGACAACCACATATACTACATTAACGTAATTGACAACAATAGTAGTTTAAACACTGATTTTATTGTCTATGACAAATGCTATCAATCTGATCAGGGTGTCGTTATCCCCTGTGATAGCCATTTCATCTATATCTGAGCCTATAGGCAGGCCTTTATTATTAAAGAAATTAATTAATCCCCCCCTGGAAGCTTCATACCTAGGACACATCCAAAACACATGTTCCAATGTTTCGTTTTCTAATCCACATTCGCATATACCATCAGGGACTATGTTCATCCTATGTAAATGTGCTCTGGATCTGCAATGCCCAGATTTAAATCGGTTTGCAACACCTATTCTGCGTCTATCCAAACCACTTAACTTAAACCAAGCTCTAGTCGAAAAGTCTTTGGAAAAGTTTACAAATCTGGTTCCTTTATTGCTAGGAGGAGCTGCATATCTTTTTATAAACCTACTTGTTCCTTGGATAGCCTGTGTTCTAATTAGTGAATTCAAATCTTTTGCAATTATGTTTTTGTTATCAACAATTCGTTTGTTGCTTGCAGCTTTCGCAGCTATGTCTGCCTGTTCATTACCATATATGCCAACATGAGCAGGAACCCAAATTATTAATATATTCCTTCCTCTGGTGGATTCTTTATGTAGTATCGATCTTATTTCCGAGGCATAGCTATTCATATTTGAATCTAATCCCATTCGACTTAAGCACATGACTGTGCTCTTAGAATCTGAACAGATCATGAAATCCCCTTGTAATTCATTACTTATTAAGAGCTTTAGAGCCTCAAGAATTGCGAACATTTCTGTATTAAATATAGAATTTCTCGGATTGAGGGATATTTGGCTGGAAAGGTTAGGATAATCATTAACGACTATACCCGCACCACATAGGTTGTTTTGTGAATCGAGGGAACCGTCCGTAAAAATAAGTCTGTGGTTGGGATAATTGCTTGATAAGAATGTCCCAAAATTATCCGGATGGCCCTCAGGAGGCCTGAAATTTTTGCCAGATTCCCAGTCAAAATGATTCCGTATAAATAGGGCTTCAAATTCAGTTGAAAAGGTAGGTAAGATCTCATATCTAATTATATCTCCCATATCCTGTCTAATCTCTTTCCATAAAGAATACAGAGAAGAATCCAAATGATGTTCTTCTCTTATATGAGGTTGATTTTTTAGTATCAATAATCGCTGCATTTTATGCAATAAGGAGCTATTCACGTAGCTGGATTGTTTAATTATGAATCTTTTTGTTAATTCCTCTATCCTGTCTATTAGTGTAAGGCTTCCGCTTAGATGTAGTAGAATGTTGATGGGGGTAGTTCTCATACAGCCCAAGACTTTCCTTAAAGCTCCATTTTGTATCACATTTAATTTATTCAATTTCTCATAGTAACTGGGGCTGAATAAGAACCCTCCCCATTCCAATCCGGGGCGAATTAAAGATTTATAAATATTAATCATGATTGAAGGATGAGCTCCCCAATTGAACTTTCCTATGCTAGAAAGTATATTTACGAGTTTGCTTGCTTTCATTTTTACTTTTTTTAGATGGGCGTCCCAGTTCAAACCAGAATCCCAAGTGACACCTAAATATTTGGCCTGTGACTTGTTTGAAATAATGTGGTTCCTAATAATAATTTTCCTAGAGTTCTCTTTAATAATTGATCTGCCGCTATCAAACAGCATTAACTCAGTTTTTGGAAATGAAATGGATAGGTCATCTAGCTTTAGTTTTTCTTCAATTAATAGTAAGTTCTTTTTCAGAGTGGACAAGATCAAATCAACTCTGGAATTAGATGTACTTATTCTAATATCATCTGCAAAAGAAGAAAATTTAATAGATGAATCCAGGTTTTTATTGATATTTAATAGATAAAGGTTAAATAACAAAGGGCTTAAAATGGATCCCTGAGGTAGGCCCTTGTTAGTTGATTTAACTCCCAATTCCTCTCCTTCTATGTACCCCCTTATTTCCCTATAGGAAAAAATATTATTAATGAATCTCACTAATTTTGGAGGTATTTTTAGTTCTATTAATTTTTTAATCAAGTTGTCTATATTTACATTATCATAGGCCCCTTCAATATCAATGAAGATCACTCCGGTTCTCATTCCTTGCGTTCTCGCTATATCTAAGTCTAATCGAAGGTTAGCCAAATTGTCATAGCATGACTTCCCCCTTCTGAATCCGCAAAATTCTTCCGGAATGATTTTGTGACGTTCAACCCACCACATAAGTCTGTCATTCAAAATTCTCTCCAAGATCTTATATATACAACATGCCATAGCAATCGGCCAATAACCTTTATTCTGTGGTTTAGGAATGAAACAGATCTTAAATCTTAACCATGCCTTAGGAGGAATGCCCGTATTTAATATTATATTAAATAAATCCTTTAGCCAGATGATAACGTTATTGGGAAAATGTCTGATGATTTCGTAATTGATACAGTCTAAGCCAGGTGCGGATCTTTTTTTAGAAACTTCAATAGCTCTAGATACCTCGATTGTCTTAATATCTTCATTTAAGCAAGGCGAGAGATCAGCTTCATATGCCCAATCCACGACTGCCTTATTTCCCACTCTGTTTGAAGCTAACTTTTGAAAAGCCTCGATTAATTTGGGATCTTCGCTAGCAATATTAGTATCGGTTGACTGAGATGGGTTTTGTAATACTCTGTGTTTAAATCCTTTTATGGATTTCCATATTTGATCGATAGGTTTGGAGGGGTTCAAAGAGTTACAAAATTCAATAAAATTATCTCTTTTCTTTTTTTTCAATAAAGCCGATGTACGTTTTGATGTACGTTCGTACTCTTCCCTGTTTATATTCGTATTATGCATTAAAAATTTTTTAAGAGATTGTCTCCTCTCATCAACGGCTTTCACACACTCATTATCCCACCATCTAGCAGGTGGCGGGGCTTTAATATTTGAATTTGACTCCTCCCCATATATTACTTTACCGCCGGCCTTATCTATTGTTTTTTTAATGTTATCTACAAAAGACTCATATTCCTCCATGTAATTAATTTCGTTCAAAGCTGGGCTTCCCTCACAATATTCCCCCAGATCGTTAGTAAATCTAGCCCAATCAACTCTTGTTAAACCTATCTTGTGTCTTACGTTATTTCTTTGCATGGATCCCTTATCTATAATGATTTTCAGTGGAAAATGATCGCTACGATGAGTATCTTTGAGGACACTCCAGTTTAAAAAGATAGATATATCCGGAGAAGCCAGAGAGATATCCGGGGCACTTATTCGGTTTCCCGCTTGACACATTCTAGTGCCCTCTCCATTGTTTAGTACTATCAGATCCGAGTTCAATATAGAATCATACAGAATATCCCCCCTTTGATTTTTTAAGTTACTTCCCCAAAACTCATGGTGTGCATTTAAATCTCCAGTTATGATAACATTCTGGAAGTCCCCCAGTTTGTGTATGAAATTTCCAAATTCAACCCTCTCAAGTCTAATATCCGAAGGGATATATAGACTGAACAGGTGAATGGTATCCTTATTATAAATGACTTTAATACCGATAATTTCCACTCCTGTTGGAATGTTATTTAATATGATACTAGAATATCTTAATTCCTTATTAATAAATATCAATAACCCACCTCCTTGATCAGTGATTCTATCCTTACGAACACAATTAAATCCATAGAAGTAAGGTTTATATTTCGAATGAGGAGTGAGTCTGGATTCAGATAAACAAAGAATATCGCAATCCCTCAAAACTATTGAAACCTCCTCTATCTTGGAGGTTATACCATTTAGGTTCCATGAAACTATATTCATCCTGC
Source organism: Tenthredo livida (assembly GCA_963992785.1). Classification (NCBI taxonomy): domain Eukaryota; kingdom Metazoa; phylum Arthropoda; class Insecta; order Hymenoptera; family Tenthredinidae; genus Tenthredo; species Tenthredo livida. The sequence goes on from OZ023066.1 coordinate 18,998,701, forward strand.
TTAAAATTAATGAACACAACGCGATTTATAAACACATGCAAAACCCTAATCTATATATTGAATCAAATTATATACTTATTATATTTATGCTATTAATTATCATAGGGGTTGAGATCCCTCCACTCCGCAATCCCTGTGAGAGGCTCTGATCCAGCAGAGCCACGACAACGACTAGCTGAGCTTATGGTGCTCCCACGAAACAACCCTCATCAAAATGACGAGGGGTGGACGTCTTGAGCTTCCCAAAACCCTACATCTACTGCAAATTTTCTACTTCCGATAAGGTTAGAGCTTCAAGACCATCGTAAGCCTTTAGAAATTCCGAATCATTACCATAAAGATTAACTAGTTTGCTTTTCATTTGGTCAAGCACCTGCTGACCTAACTTGATTTTGTTCCGGCGTTTTTCCTCTGTATTAATTCTGTCATTTAAATCAGATCCCGCCGTTAATTGATTATTTATATGCGCATTAGAGGGGCCTGCACTATCCAATACCTCCGTTCCATTTGTCCTTACCTCTGATGTTTTACTATTGAAATATCTTGCTTCATCTTCCTCCGCCGATATAACATTATCGTCTTCAATAACTATGTTAAAGTCTTTTTTGAACTTTTCTGCCACCAAGAATGCAGTTTCTCTTATATTGGCCTCGGATTTTGATCTTAATTGCATTGGCTCGAGGTTGAAATGGTAAACGATACATTGTTTATCCGAGGCATAGTGAACTCCTTTACAATTAGGGCATGAAATAGAATTTTCGCAGTCGTCACTTGGGTGTTTTCCCCCACATCTTTCGCATCTTATAGGGTGTGTGCAATTGTTATTAATATGACCAAATCTTTGGCATCTAAAACAGCGTTTGATTTTGGGAACGAATTTGTCACAGATTTTCACTGCTCTGAATATGTACACTGCCAAGGGCAGTTTAGATCTGGAGAAAACTTTGACAGTTCCCGTATTGTCGTAGCTGACTATGGTTACCCCATTTGATGATGAGACTGACTTTTTTTTTAAAAATTCCACTTTCTCAATTACCGATTTCGACTCCGCATCCAGTCCCTTCCAAAATAGCTCCTCCGAAAATTCTATAGGAAATGAACGTATGATACCAATCTGATAGATTGCCGAGTTTGGTATTATAGCTCTCCAACTATCTCTCAAAGTTTGAATTTTCGTTGAAACAAATTCATTGGCTCCTATAGCCGAATCAAAACATATTACGATCTTATCAGGCCCAGCGCTTGTAATAGAGTTGACTTCTACATTGATGTTATTTAGTTCTATACCTATTATCTCTGGATACAAATTCCCCAAGTTTTCGCTCAAATCTGATTCGATCAAGAACACTATAAAAGGAGGAATCGAAGAAGAATTATACCTGTTATCTTTCTGTTTGAGATAATATCTCCTGTCGAAAGTCTCTTCTTGTTCTTCATTTTCATTGTTATCGTTCTCCGTCTCCGAATTCCCGGAATCTACATTACCAGAAGCAACAATCTCTGTACCCACTGGACTATTCATCCCAATGGGGATTAGTTGAGTCGTCGGACCAGCCGTTTTTGGATTGTTGCAGTTGACAGTTTTGTCATTCCCCGATGAAACTGTAACTTTACTTAAGACCCCGGGAGAAAATTCAACCAAATTAGAATCTACACTGATACTTGATTGAGGAGGGGAATGAACTCTGGGATTTTTTCCGATTCTATCCGCAAATTCCGAAGCGTCTCCAGAGCTTCTCCCTCGTTTAGCAACGTTACTAGAACTATCTTGACTCGCCATTAATGTAAGTCAATACAGGGAATAATCAATGAAACTCGGTCTTTTTAAAGAATAATTGCGCTTATTTTGCCAGACTGCTATCTTATAGATCCTTAAAACTAATTAGAATCCTATAATCGTAACAAATTTGAATAAATAGTGGCTTACCCTCTAAATTTTAAGTGCTCTTATTATCAATGCTGTCGTATTGACATTATGAATTATGCCTAAACAGTTTTTCTCAAGACAATGTACAAATTTGAGACTATTCGTCCTATAATCCTTAATCTTAATCCCCTATTCTTCTTAATATGTAACATAAAGACTAAATTACTAATATAGGCTTATGATGCCTGTGTATGTGGGTGTTATTGACATCTACAGTGAATGTTAGTCCTTATCCTATAGTAGTTTGAAAATGTCCGTTGGAGAACTGAACAATTTGGAATCCCAAATTGGAGGTTTTTATCTGATGGATATCCTTTATTAATAAGCTTTATCAATTTATGAGACTAGATCCTCAATGCTATGATTATCCAATGATTAAATAAATAGTTTGGTACTTGTCTAGTTGAAAGATATGCAGATCCAGAAGCCCCCACTTCCTGATGAGGCACAATAATTAAATTCACTGTTAGATCGATTTTAATGTGACAGATTGTTTAAATATATTTCTTGTCTGCAGTTGGAGATGTTTATTTTATATTAATAGTAGAATATGCTCAACTATGAGTAAAACAAAATTCACTGTTAGATCGATTTTAATGTGACAGATTGTTTAAATATATTTCTTGTCTGCAGTTGGAGATGTTTATTTTATATTAATAGTAGAATATGCTCAACTATGAGTAAAACAAAGGCAAAAGATTTATAAGAACTTTCAATATATGCAAGAGTAATTAGAAACACGTCCGTCTGGACTGGCAGCCAGAGCGGAACTCCTGTATTAAGCATTGCTCGTATTTCTCTTATTTCCTTTATTATTGGGATTTAAAAACATGAAATGACAATACGCGTCTGCTAGTGTAGGAGACCATAGACATAGAGCATGGACTGCGCATTGGGGCCGAAAATCGCTCGGTCGGTAGAAAGAGACAGCATATACACGCGGCCAAATCTGTTTCTTTCTAACCAACAACGTCAAATGCATAGAAAGAGACAGATTTGGCCGCGTGTGTTACTCTTCTCTCTCACTTTCGGCGTTACCATAGGCTGTATAGGGAATGCGCAGTCCATGCTCTATGTCTATGTAGGAGACGGTTTCTGTCTGCGATACTGGCGCTATCTACGTCGGAACTATCTCGTACTGACGTCACTCTACAACTTTTGTGTGGATTTTCCCGTCTACCGATTGCATGGGAATGGTTTGAATGTGAATCTTGGTCTGAAGAACACTAAAGAGAAACATTGGACGAGGAAACGGGGTATCAGAATCTGAAGTTAATTATATCTCAGCACTCCGGACACCGATTTAATCGATCTAGGGCTCAAATGAAAGCTTTTCATGCCCACATCCTAGATTAAATCAGTTTTAATTCGTGTATGTTGTGAGGTGAAAGAAAACGAAGATACTAGTTCGCGTTATAGGTTAGGGTAGTTGCCTCTCTGGTATATAGACTCGTTGAGTCTCGCGCTTGAAAAAAATTTTTTTTTAATGTACTTGGCGCGAGACTCTACCGAGTCTCTTGATTCTGTAAACTCAGTGTAGTCAAAACCGTACCACAGTATATAGTCTTCTTTACCGACAGTAGTAGCGTAGTGCTAGCACTCGAGACTATGGAGCGGAAGGACCTGAGTTCAAATCCCCACACGAGTCAAGGAAGGCCTGAGCGGCAGCCTGCGAAAAAATGTAGGACGGGTCACGCCGTTCAGGCGCAGACTTGACTCACGGTGGTTTGAGCTTGGATCCGGCTACACCTGGACAAGGTTTTTCGGCGGTTTCCCTTGTCTCTCGTGCGAATGCGGGTGTTTCTATATATGTAGGTATATTTATATACCTATGTATACAACCTGTCTGCTTACTCTGTACCGATGTACCCTCTCTCTCTCTCTCAATCTAGTTGTAAGCTAGGTTAAGATTCCTTCTCCGCCTGCCTTGCATACTGCATTGTAAATGCAAGGTAGGATTGTCCAATATTGCTATGGATAAAATAAAGTTCTATCTATCTATCTATCTATCTTTCATCCTGTATAATAGAATCTACTATACAGGGATGTAGTGCGATTAAACATATACTTTGTGCTACTTTAGACTATACTAGGCACAGATTCAATGATATAACCTGTATACTATAAAGCCCGTCCGGATTCTTCCTATACTGTATTTTGATATTTCTCATATTTCAGGTATCTCCCACCGCGGCTATACTGTATGAAGTAAATCACCATATTATTTTGCGGATATTCAGTATATAATTCTCTCAGTGTACTCAATTTAATTTGTCAATAACAAATTTGGAAAACTGTTACGTTCAATATGTGCAGAAAATAGGTTATGTGTTTGTTCACTATTGACAACTACGTACTACTCGATCGCAGCGCCTCAGCACCCGTGGCAAGTCGCGAAAACACACTTGGCTTCATTAGGGGAACCACCCCCACCACGGACGGGAGTTTCCGGACCTGTATATTGTAACGTTCCGGGTTGTAGCGGATCTTTAGATCGTAGCAACAAACCGGTACCTGAATTTATAGGTTAAGGAACATACTAGGATATACGGATATACAAAGGTTGAAATAAGAAGAGAAAGGAGTACTATAAATATACTGAAAGAAAGAGATCTGGGATCCTGAGCAAATCTAAAGAAGGAAAATAAAATAATAAAATTAAAAACAGAAGTCAATAAGGATAATTAATATAAGATAAAAAAAATAAAAATAAAAAAGAATAATAAAATAAATAAAATACAAATTAATAACATAAAAACCTATTATCTCATCTATCTCCACGGCGATATAAAATAGAGAAGACTACATACCTGAAAGGGTGATAAGTCAAAAAAAGGAAAGAGAGAGAGAGCAACAAACCGGTCGTCGGGTTCTAAATGAAATTTCTTTAAATTATACAGTTTTTATGATGAAATTTTGGACTCTTCGACACTGTGAGATGGGGAAAAGGATGGTTATGCCATACAAAAAGCCACCTACTACAGATTTTTATTGTTGATTACAATCCTACGCTATTCAAACACTTATCAGGTCTTTCAACCGCCAAAGTGATAATATTGCTAAACCGAAGGTTTTGCCGACCTCCACTGAGCCAGGTGGTATTCCAAGCCAGTGGTCCCTGCTATTGCGAATTTAATATCTATCTTGCAGAACCAGGATCCTAGATCCGAGCCTGCGTGTCAGATTCAGAATCACAACAACTGGCCCTCGGATCCTAGTCATGAGACCAGTACCGTACGCTTCTGGGGCTCGATTCTTGAGATCATGCGATCAATTTTCGTATGCGAGATTCATTTTCCGGCCAATTGCGATGTTCGCTTTCTTTGAAACTATCACATGATTGGACAAAAGGCGAATTTCGCATACGAAAATTTATCGCATGATCTCAAGAATCGAGCCCCTGTTGAAGTTTTCCTGATCTGTTCTAACACAGCTTGTATATGACACTCTAACAGAATTAGATACAGAGAAGTCGGGCAAATCCAATTAGCATATGATTAACGATCTATATTTCAATACAAATAAATTAAAACTAAATTGACAATGTGTGCTTATCTAGACTTTTAAATATCTCCTATTTCCCTATTTAAATTTGTATTGATTGAGTTTAGGCAACAATGCTGCTTTAGCTAATGTCCCGATTGAATTTATGTGCTCTAAATCCTATTTTAGGTATATTAGATTATTTTATGTGTGATATGATTCTATTTTGAATGCTTCTAAGTTATTACCCGGCCAAGACGGCCAGTATAATATATTGTTACGAAGGTGTATTTCTCTTCCCCACACTTTACATTAGATTACCTTTATATCACATTCAGTCTATCAGTTATAAAAGATAAATAATTACAAATAAAAGATGTACTAATAGCTGAGATTCGGCTGCTTCGTCAACCAATATTGTTGTAAATAACAGTCTTGTTCAAGACGTAAAGTTGAACACACGCATTTTTCAATATACGCAATTTCGTTTGATCTATTTGCATTTCGACTTGAATCTTTATTTCAACTCAGGGACCCATTTATTTATTGCATAAAAGCTCCAAAGCTGAAAGTTTTACAATATCAAATGAGTCGCCTGGGTGCTTTACCTCAAATGCGCTCTAAATAACGAGTGATATGAGTCGCCCGGGTGCTATACCTCGAATGCGCTCTAAGAGAAATGTGAGTCGCCCGGGTGCTGTACCTCGAATGCGCTGATGAGCTTGCTCATCAGCCGTTCATATACTATTCTGTCTATACGTCTATACGTCTGCCGCTTATGACGTCACAAGCGGCATCGATGGACAACTCGAGTTGTCCAGTTCTACGACGAGTTTAGCTAGCCAATCACAGCAGGCCTCGGATATGCCTGCTGGATACGTTACAATATATACGACCGTGCACTGAAGGTAACACATACAAGACAGAGGCATGCCGGGAGTACTCCTCTCTCTTTCAATCGGCGTCATGGCGGGAGACGAGAGAGCAGTGTAGCTTGAAACGGTCCTGCGCCTGTCAATGATTTCTCCCAATTCGCCTCTAGCGCCTGGAGCCCCACCACAAATATCGTCAGATAGAGAGAGGAGTACGCCCGGCATACTTCGTTCCCTTAAATGTTGGCTTCAACCGGCTCATACACTAAAATATAACTACACTGGAATGGGCACTGCGCTCTCGGTTCTGTGCGAGAGAGAAAGAAATTGGTAGGGATACCTGTCCTTGTACAGTCCGTTCAAGAACTTACGCCAAATCACTCAGCGGAGCCACGCCAAACACTCAGAGCAGAGAGAGGGCTGAGTTTTGAGCTAGATTATCCACCGCATGGTTTACTCCTCGGAACGCATGCGCAGAAAGATAGAAAAAGACAGGCGGCCCCACCTTGGCAGTCCATCTCACAAAGTCGTTCCACTTACGCGTTCAAACCGGCAGCAGTGTTGCCACTGTTGAGGTGCTGCCGTACGCAATTTCACCAAACCTGACCAGAGCTGCCAAAATCTTTTAAAAAGGTACTATTAAACGGAATATCTCTGCCTGGGCACCGAAATCAATGAAACAAAATGCCCTGCGCAAATTCAGGCGCGATTACGAACACGTAAGGCCCAAAACATGTCCGTTTTGAGTTGAAATAGACAAGTAATGTATGAAAAACGCTTATTCTTTACACTCGGCGATTTTCGATAGGGTTCTTGTGGTGTCGGTGACGCTTCCGTGATGGCACGGCGCACGAATCTACGACTCGGATCACTGTTCGATAAATTGGACAGAATCGAATCAAACCTAACCTAACGAAGGTGAATATAAATTACGTAATGTATACCACCACTTCTTTCTATAATTATTGTACGCAACATTGAATTCATTAATGTTTTAGGCCCTAAGAAATTCTTAAGAAATTTCGAGGCCTCATCCCAAGAAATGAGTTTTCACGGAGTGGCAGCCCTGCTCGGCAGTGCCCATTGCAGTGTAGTTATATTTCAGTGGGCTCATAAGAGCGCTCAGTCTATTTTTTAAGTCTATGGTTTCTGGTAACAGCGCTATCAGACGGCACAAAATAATAGCATGACTTGCTTGAGTCCCTTAACCTCAAAATCACATGCCTCGTTCGTGATCATGCATCGTCGCACCCACGGACTTACGAACTGAGCGCAAGCTAGGCTTGCGGGCGAGGGGTATGAATCTTGGGGGGAGTACGTGAGTTAACGCGTCAGCCATATTGACAGGCAAATAAATAAGTCCGTGAGGCACTACCACAAACATGTATCCCTTACGGATCGTTCGTTTCTCACTTGATCGACATTTGATCGGGCGATCAACTTGTGCACTCAGTTGGTCATGAGTCGGTCATGAGTTGGTCATGAGTTCAGTTTTGGTTGATGGTGTAATGGGATCAACCGGAACTCAACTCATGATCAACTGAGTGCACAGGTTGATCCCCCCGCTCAAGTGATCCGTCACGAATATGGGGCATTCCACGCCAACTCGACCGGCCGCAGACCCTCCCCATTTTTGATTTCTTTTTTCTTCGAGTGTGATGGAAAAGAGGGCGAAAAATGAATGTCTGAATTATTTCAGATTTTTTGGACCCCCGGTTCAAAAGTTGACTTTTTTCAGACTTTTTTGAGATCCGTTAGTCATACGAAAAAGTCACTCAAATGAAAAAGTTTGCCAATAATATGAGGTGACGAAAACTTATTTTTTGGTACACGTGTCCGTAAAGTACGTACTTTAGGGACTGTTCTGAGTCCGTAAAGTTTGATTTTAGGGACCCAAAATAGTCCGTAAAGTACCACTTTACGAACACGGGTACCAAAAAATAGTGTTCGCTCCACGGCCCTAAAGTCGGATTTACTTGACCGAGTGGGGGATTTCGCATCCTCGGACCGGCTGCGCTGGTCCTCGGACGCACAATCCCCGCTCGGTCCGTAAAGTCCGACTTTAGGGCCTAGGACCGAAAAGCACTATTTCAAGAATTTTTCAATATTCGTAGATGTTGTTTTTTCGATAAAACACGATTAATTTGGAATTTCCACTGCGTTAGCCGTTATCGATTTCTGTGAAATTTTTACCATAAATTCTTTGTGAAAATACGAAACTTTTGAGACTATGCCGAAAGTGGTACTAGCTCTGGTTCAGATGCCAGATTTCAATGAATTTCGAATAAACTGAAAATACGAGTGAAGTGGACGCACTGCAAAAACAATTTGAGCTATGTTTGATGTATGGAATGAACTTGGAATGAACGAGGTCTCTGCATTTGTAGGGTACCATATATTTCCACACCATAAAACAGCTGACCAGAAAAAAAATGAAAAATGAAAAATCAATAAAGATGACCAATCGTCACAATATTCATTGTAATCTGGTATCTGAACCAGAGCTAGTACCATTTTCGGCATAGTCTCAAAAGTTTCGTATTTTCGCAAAGAATTTATGGTGGAAATTTAACAAAAATCGATGACGACTAACGCAGTGGAAATCCCAAATGAAGAGTGTTTTATCGCAAATACAGCATCCACGAATATTGACAAATTCTTAAAAAATGAGTTTCTGTCACCTCATATTATTGGCAATCTTTTTCATCTGGATGATTTTTTTGTACGACTAACGGATCTCCAAATACGGGTCTGCCGGAAAATAAGTCAACTTCTGAATCGGGGGTCCAAAAAATCTGAAACAATTCACACGTTCATTTTTTGTCCTCCCTTACATCATACTCGAAGAAAAAAGAAATCAAAAATGGTGAGGGTCCGCGGCAGGTCTAGTTGTCGTGGGATGCCCCATATGTACACTAGGATGATTCAAATTTTTTTTTTTTTTTTCACTAATAGGCTCAAAAGTTTCATTTAGGTATATAAATATGCCTGTTAAAATATGAGCTCTTAATATTGATATGTATTAAGGAGGTTCGAGCGAATCTTATGTAAAACGAATTTTCCAAGTTTAAGATTTGAAACCTCGTTTACATACAAATGAATACTTCATTGGTGTATTCTCAAAATTTGAGAGGGATCCACCGTCTAGTTTCTTAGAAGAATAGTTTTAAATATGGCGTTGTTGAAGTTATTATACACAGGCTTTTATGGCTGACAAGCTACCGGCATGACTTGTTTTATTATTTTCACTAATAATCGTCCAAGTTTAAGGAATAAAAAACCACGCGTAATGAAGTTGAATACTTATGGAATATTTTAACATATTGACAATATACCGTTACCGATGTAATTATTGAAATAATTGAAGTTGAACTTGATTTTTCAATCCCGTTTATCGACAGTGATACATATTACTGAAAGTTTGGCAGCGTCGCGGGAGCAGCTGAGAGAAAAGACAAAGATAGAAATATAATGAATTTTAATAACTATCAGAAGAATTAAGTAAGCGAAAAAATCAAACACTACTCTGACCACTGAACTCTATTATGATACTGGAACGAGCGCTACGGTAGTGGGGGGGTGGTTGATTGTGTCAGACAGAGAAGGTTGTGGTTGAAGTTGGTACGCACTTTTCGCACACAATAGCTACTAACTGAGCATAAATATCGCTCCGCCGAGATTTTGACAGCTGGTCGGGTAAGGTTATACAGCGCAGACACGCTTAAATATTCTTCATTTTCTGTTTCTATTTATTCATTTCATTCAAATGTAAATTGAATGGATTACAAATTTAGTAAAATTCATAATTATGGCACAAAAGGTCAGAATAGTTTATAAAATATTCAAATATAAAGGATCAGTTCTTCATTTCATTTAAAAATTTATTTTTATGTACATACGAGACGATTTGCATCCACCAAGATTTTATTCTATGTACTTCCACTCATATGAGGCACATTTCAACTATCGATTGATTTTTTCTACCTGCTGTTGGCTACGTAAAAGATTTGAATTGGAATCATGAAGAAATTCAATATTATTTAAATGGCAAATTATTTGGACACTTAGGAACGCGTTCTAATTGAGATAGAAGGATTAAATTACGCTTGAAATTATGTTTTCGAATCATATTGTAGGGGTGCGTCTAGTCTGATTCAGAGTTCGGTGTCCTAACGGACACCTTAATCCGGATAAACATAAATGTTGTTGCGACGCACACGCATCAATCATACATTACATCTAGATTCACCATCAGCTCATAGTCTCTAGAATTAACTTCACAAGGACAAGGTCATCAAATCCTTCGAACCGACAGTCAAAATGTAGTGACAAAGTAAAACATTTCTCTCTCTCTAATGTCTCCAGTTTCAAGCCAACATTTGGAGCCCAGGTGTTTTCATTGATCGATATATCAAATAATAATAAAATAAATCAAAATGATGCGATCCTCAGATTGAGCCAGACCCATTGTCTCGATTCACTTGGTAGATGATTGTCATAAAAAGAAAAAGTGTACTATGCGACTACCACTAAACTCTAATAGAGCTTCATACAGAGTGATTCAGAATTCACAACGAATCTCTCGAGGGGTTAATGCTTGTCAAAATTGGGATCGAAAGTTCCTGAATCATCCTGTATGTTATGTTCAGTGGCGATTACCAATTGATGTGGAAATCACATTTTTAATTCTCGGCGCCCCTGCTGTATCTGGAATGAATAAAAATCAATAGATGTATAAAACTGTTCAGTTGAGGGTGAGCCAAAATTCAGGGATACGAGCTATAAATATATAATTCAAGTATAAAACCAAATTATGCGCAGTCTGGGAGGGGATTAGAGGGAAAGGTAAGACATTTTTATTGAACGCCATTTAAGATACATGGTACAAAACAATGAACTTATTATAGAACAAGGAACAAGGTATAAGGTATAGGTTACTTGGGCTTGCGAATAGGCACAGCGAAAAAAATAACATACCAGGACGAGTATAACAGAAATAAGTAAACCAGTTGGTTAGAATATGAATCGATAGGCATGCCCGATGCATCACAGGACCAGGGAAACAACAAAATAAAGATCATGACTCTACAGTAGGACATAATGAAATGAACATATCAAAGCCTGAAATGCACAGCACTCGACTCACGAGTATAATAGAAATGAGCAAATCAAATATTGTAGAAAAGTATTGTGTTATGCAGATGCTGCCTATCATTGATACGCTGACCCAAGTGTCTTTGTGTCATTTATTTCGCATAGCTTTTGATTCTAATGTTAGCATAGGAGGAGACTAACATTTTTATAAGTTGAAGTTCGTGTAGTTCTTCATCTAGTGAAATATTAGTCATAGAATGTTGTTGATCCGAAAACACATTATTTGTTGCTATCAGTTTCTGGACAACTGTTGTAATCAAATTTTTTTTTAAATTAGCCTTACCTATCAAACCGACTGGCAATTCTGCTTGAAAAGCTTTTTCTGCGTTTGTTATTATTTGAAATGCTGCATTGGACGGAGATGCTAATTTACCTCGAGATACAAATGTTGTAAAAGAAGAATGACTATTTATGTCGTTACTGTAACAATGATCGGCCTCGTTCTCTGTGCCGATGAGAAGAGTTTTACAATCATCGCATGTGATTTTTTCAATTATACCACGTATGATAAACCTAGTGATGTAATGTAATATATTTTTCTGAAGCGACGATAGTTCAATACTGTCTAATGCCGACAATAGACGATCTTAGAGTTCTTCATTATCGGAATCAGAAATTGATGTGGCATTTGTGAGAGATCTTTTTTGACTGCGGAAGTCTAAACTTGGCGTAATGTCAGTAGTATCTCCTATACAATTTGCATTGATACTTGGCTCAACTTTATTCCTAAATAGCAATTGACGCAGAGCCCATTTGAATTGCAGGCAACTCGGATTATTATTCCATCCCCCGCGCGATCGGATACAGCAGAAAGTTAGTTCTATGTGGTCTTGTGAACACTTATAAGCAAGAAAGAATTTCAATGGGTCTTCTGCCATATTGAACAGATCTTCGGCAAGATTAATGAAGCTGTGTGTATTTATTGCATAGCCCAATGCAAACGTATTTCTTGGATGTTTTATCGCGGGAACACTTTCGATTTTAAGATTTGATATGTAAGTACGACTTTCAGCATACACATCTTTGAAGTATTTCAAATTTTCTGATCTCATAGGAGATTCAAATCCCTTGCTCCAAATATTTCTCGAATTCATCATATCAAATAATCTATCGAAATAGCGAATGAATTCAGTGGTCGGTTCACTCTTTTCAAACTTTGGTACATTACATGCCCTTAAGTAATCAATAGCGTCAGCTACCCCAGAACTAATTGTTTGTACCGCGAGATTCACTTTCATTTTTTTTCGTTTGTACAGCATATGGGCTGATGATAATTTATTTGCAAGAGTGAGATCCTCTTTCTCCTGGATGACATGCAGTGCCTTTATAAATTTAAAAGAAATCAGGCCTGAAGTCGACACGATATCGTCCTTATCACCCGTTGTATTCCTACATAATTTTGTCATGTGGGATGACGAAAGCTTGTTTTAAGTTCATCTAAATTTTCCGAAGAAACATCACATCCCAGATATTTGAAAGTTGAAAAATTTGCTTTCGTACCATCGCAAGTTACAGATCTCACTGTTACTCCGACGTCGTACAGTTTCATGATAATGTTTTTTAACAATTCTGCTTGTACCTGGGCAGATGCTCCAGTGGTAAGAATGTAAGCTATAGGACATTTAAATTTTTGGGTGAATGACACGATCTGGAAGACTAAAGCTTGTGATGCAAATTCTTCAGATTCTACCTCCATCAAGTTTCCATAATTGACGAAACCAGAATACTTGTCTTTAGCTACATCATAAGAAGTCTCTGTGCGTATTGACATTGCATCAAATACTAAAGATACATTCCTCAAATAGGATGATTTCTTAGTTTCTGCCTCCAAGTAATTAAAAACTGCGATTAATAAACCCGGCTCACAATCGTATGATGACATCCATTTCCGTATGGTAGCACTATGAGGCAAATATAAAGATTGACGCAGGACCTCATAGGCTTCAGGCGAATAAAAATAAATCGTCAATGCCAATTGCCTAATTTCTTCAGGGTACGGTCTATGATTAGGTGTAACATCATTATTGTTGATCTCATTCAGTAGCAACTGCAATTTGGCATCTGAGAAATGCTTTTTCAACAGAGTCCGTATACCGTCAGAATAGGTTGAGGTATCCTTCAAGGCTTTGATAGCTCCTTCCAACGATTTGATTTTAGTATCCCTACGCTTTAAACGCTTCTGCAGCATATCCACATTTGTCATCAGCGTCTGTTCTCTCGAAGATGGCTTTAAGCGCTTCGGCGATTCTTGGGTCACAGCGTCAACTTTATTGAAAATGCGCTTAGGTGACATATTTTCCAGCGATTACAAATACAATAACACATTTACCAATCACAGGTCTACTATAACTATATACCGTGAATTTTCCTAACGGCGGAACGATCCGTGCGCCTATGGGCAGGCAATTGGAATTACATAATTTTCAAGTGACCAACGTATCTCACCACGGTCACCCCCAACCTCAACGATTATTATAGCAACTAAATTATTGAATGCAAATCGTTTGATGCATTATGCTGTGTTTTTTATACCTTATTTTTGAAACCCATACTCTCGACATCATTGACATCATTGAGATTTTCTTCCGCCAATTGTTCAATTAAAGGTAATAGTTTGAAGCATTTCGGGACGGCGTCTCTTTTGAGACAATTTTATCCAGTCGGAGTGTTATGATAATCTTCTGCCTTGAAGTGCAGACTGCATATAAATGTCCTTGCTGTGACTTTATTAATTAAATCGGCAGAAATTGAATCGAGCCACTTCTTATGTTCTGTATCTTTTAGTGGAAATCTATGAAAAGGTATGTTCACTTGTGAAAAGAGTTTTATTTATTCAATTCAGGCATTTTAAAATTTCATTGAAACAATAAACCTCGGAGGATTCAACTAAACAATCCCTGATTTGTATAATTGAATTAATTTTACTGACGAATGATAAGTTATGCCACCCCCAGGAGTATACTGGCTTTTACACGAGATAATACTACACAATTTAACCATTATCTAATTTTATTTCAAACATTAAAATTCTACACAAAACACAGTCATTGCAGTCACCATATTCACATTCAAAACAACCGCCTCTCTCTGTCACGGCGATCAACGTTTTCATTTGAGATAGTCGCTGGTAGTTGCTATGAGTGCGACAAGAGCGTACCAACTTCAACCACAACTATCTCTGTCTCACCGTTTTTCGCTGAAGGAATACATAGGCTACGCTCGTTCCAGTATTATAATAGAATTCAGTGACTCTGACTCATTAGTTTCGCTCGAGCCTCCTTAAGATGCTCCGCATCGCACTTTTCAATTTTCCGTAAGATTAACATGGGATAGATTATTTTTGCTTCTTCTGATTTTCATAACTAGCACATGATACGTCACACAAAGAATCTACAGACACATTTGTGTAGAGTATTGAATGAAAAAAATTAATTAAAAATTAATTGATTAATTGATTAATTACATTAAACTTTGACCTTGAATAACTTTTGAACGAGTCAACTTATTAGAGAATGACTTAGAACTTTCTTGTAGAGCATTTGATTCTCCACAACAATACGTCTGTAGATTCTCTGTGTGACGTATCATTTGCTAGTTATGAAAATCAGAAGAAGCGAAAATAATTTATTCCATGTTATTCTTACGGAAAATTGAAAAGTACGATGCGGAGCAGCTTAATATTAATATCAAGAGCTCATATTTTAACAGGCATAGTTTTATATCTCAATGAAACTTTTGAGCCTGTTAGTGAGAATTTTTTTTTTTTTTTTTTCTGAATCACCCTAATGTACACGTAGTATATCTATATCGATTTAGCTAGTCAAGATGGCCGACCATGATTCCCCTTTCGTCCTTTGCTTCACCCCCGCAAGGGAAGGCTCAGTCCATAAGTCCGAGGTCGTACCCCTCTGCGGGTAGGGAAATCGGCTTTCCGTCCATGTATAAAAAAAAATATCGTGCGAACCACGGAGGCAACGTTTTCGCTCCCTTGGTGCACAATATACCATTGTTCAGATTTCTTCCACGAACCGTTATTTCTTCCTGAATTTTTTCGACCAAAACAAACATGCTCGATGTGATTTGTTCACAAATGTACTTTGTGTTAAACGACGGTCGTTTTTCAGTCACATCCGAAGGTAGAATGAGTTTTTGACTAAAAATTCTGAAATACATAACGTTTCGTGGAACAAAGCTGAAGAAAATGTGAGTGTCCCGGTTGGGACGACGATATAAAAGACGTGAATCAAATCCGAGATAGTCAGGGTCTGCATGCGGGACTCCCCGTCTATAATATGAATAACAATGCTTAAAAACAATACTTTGCTACGCTACATAACGAAGATATAACATTGTTTCTGATTTTTTCTCCAAATGGTATGCCTCGATGAGTAGTATGCTTCATTTGATTGTTCAAACGTCGACAAAGAATGTTTGTATATCGACGCCTGGGCGGAAGAAGATCGTATCTCGGAAAACTGGTGAAGAGGATCCTAACTCGGAAAACCCGTGAAGAAGATCGTAACTTGGTCGATCTTCTTCACAGGTTTCCCGAGTTACGATCCTCTTTGAGGGTTGACCGTGTTACGATCTTCTTCACGGGTTTTCCGAGGTACGATCTTCTTTGCCGGTTTTCCGAGATACGATCTTCTTCCGCCCAGGCGTCGATATACGTATTATACCTAATTCCGAACAAACTGTGCTAGGCAGTTATACAGGATGTATCACCTCAAGTATCGAGAATAGGAGGGACTTAGTTGACGCGAAGTCACGCCCTATCAACCAATCAACAAAGAGAAGAATTTAGACCGAATTAGTAGACCGAAATTAGTAGACCGAAATTCTTCCGAAAAATAGAAAATACAATTTCTTGGTGTGGGGAAATAAGATCAACATCGACTCGAATACAATTTCTTTTTGTAGGTCAGAAATATCAAAAACAACTCGAATCAGGCTGTTAGCGATTCTTTCCTTTTTGTTGATTGGTTGATGGGGCGTGACTTCGCGTCAACTAAGTTCCTCTCATTCTCGATACTTCAGGCGATACATCCTGTATAATTGTCGAAATTGTTCATACACTGGCTGGGAATAAAGAAGAAAAATGTTCAATTCGGTATCGACCCGAATCATTGTGTACAATGATCATGATTCGCATAACACATCTCTTATACGTATTTCATCACGGAAGTTCGTTGTTCTTTTTTTTTCATTCTTCAATCCTCACAAAAATCATTTGAAATTACGAAGTGGCTTTGATTTTCACTTCGATAAGTATGCGGAAAGAATAAGTTCATAAGTATTTACATTTTTACATAGGTTTACAACAATTCTTTTACACGCATTATATATACATATAAGCTATACTTATAATAGATTTGTTATATATCGATGCTCTCAGTAGAAAAGTGTCTAACTCCACGTTTTTCAAAAATCATTTTTTTGTATTTTCTGTCGATAAATATTCTTCATACGTTTTCTGAATCTCCTGAAAAATTTACGAAAATGGAGATAGACAATTTGCTAATTAGAACGTCGATATCTAGAAGTGTGGAATAGTGTTTGTTTATATACATATGAATCAAGATATCAATCCAAACTTGGCGTATATGTCTTGCAAGCGATATTATTCGATATGTACGTATTATGTATTGAATAATTGCATGTATGATTTATGTTCTGACAATGAATTCTAAATATCAATATAGCTAGGCAATAATCTACTACGCGAACGCTGAAAGTAGCCAACAATATTAATTGGGTAAATATTTATGTGTGCATAAAATAACAACAAAATATCGTGATCATTATTACTAGAGGTATGAAGAATATTTCCGTAACGTTTAATCTTTCACCGACTGAATACATTATTATATGAAAAATAATTTTTCGAACTTCTATTTATACAATAACCCTCTTTCTGGAATGCGGTTCCGCGTTTTGTCGTTTAGGGTAAACGTTAGTGTCTCAGATGGGGACAAAATAATCATTCTTGCTCTAATTTATCGTAATATCTTAGGGACTGTGATGATTAATATAATGGTTCCGATGGCACTTGTTCGAAACTCATAAGTCATTCACATTTTGTGTTCGTCAAGACAAAAATTCGACATTTTCTTGATTCAACGCTAGCGCTCACCTTGTGGTCACTGTTATAATTTTTTTCCTCTCTATTTGTTGCCCGAATTAGAAAAAAAAAGATCGTTGCCAGAGAATAATTCTGAGGTATTCGAGTCTTTGATTTGATGTGATACTTGAAATCAATTAGCATTGGCATTCACTGTCACATTATGTTTCATGATGTAATTTCAGCTGGATAGTATCATTTCAAAAACTCATTTTTCAAGCGCGTATTGTGAAAACGCTAAAAGGAAGCCTCAACATTATTTTAGATTTCGATATTGTGATATTCTCGATTTGAAATGGACCGTTTCTTTTTTTTTTTTTTTTGACTACCCTGTGTATGTGTGATAGTGTATGTTGTTATATTGGTGAGTTAAAAACTGATAGGAACACCGCACATCTGTATCAACAGTACCCGCGTTTCACCTGACTAAATAAACGCTGGAACACTATTTTACTACCTATAAATAATAATTGAATTATAGTTTGATGACACACGGGCTTGCGTGAAAGTGGTATATTCACAAAAACCCGGTTTATATGGTTTGATAAAAATATTTTCCTAAGCTAATCTCTAGAAAACCGACTAAAATTAAATCAGGCCCTTGCTTCCTCCATGCCATTAATTAAGTTATAGATGTAGAAGAGTTATGTATACCGACTTTTGAACTCATCGTGTCTCTTCTACGCAGTATTATACCGTGACGTATTACGTTATTATATAGACTCGAGTCTGTATGGTACATGATGATTTTAGCTGCTAGATAATAAACATTTTTTCTATGTTTTTGGGAAGGGCTGAAAACTTTATGGCGGCGTAGAAAGTGCTTCAGTCGCATTTCCATTTAAAACTAGATAATATTCTGTCTGACTATAGACCTATATTAAACGGCCCTTAGCTGAATCAAGGTGACTTGAATTAGATTGACGAATGTATATTTTATATACGTTGCTGAGGAATGTTTCAGTCGTATCACAGGCTCCTGCATTTGTTACGGATTATTGAATTCCTCTCATTGTTTGACAGAGCCAGGTACGGCGTGTAGGCTTAAATGGTTCGACTTTATTCCATTTAATTCATCCTGGATTTGCTGAAGTGATTTTCCTTTCGTCTCAGGAAGCAAGAAGAATACAAAGAAGCCGCTGATTATGCAACATACACCGAATATCCAAAAGGCGGTATGTGTTCCCAGGGCTTTCTCGACGTTAGTGAAAAATTTGGTTATGCAAAATGCGAGCAGCCAACAGATGACTACGGTGATACTAGACGCCTTCGATTTAACATCGGATGCAAAAAGTTCACCCATTACTGCCCATGGTAATGGGCCCCAGCCCAAACTGAAGGCAGAGATGTAGACTACCAATGATACGACTGGGAGCCAAGATAGACTTGACACGTCTTGCTCCACAACATTTTTTAGGAAGAAGTAGAGTCCGAGGGCGGCCTGAAAATATTCAAAACGAAATATACTTCAGTATCTGATCTGACATTTTTTCAATGCAGTGAAACTTTGACCGAAATCGTTTTTTGCTTTATTGAAGACTGAAAATGTCCAATCAAAATAATGCAAAGTGTATATCGAGCGAACCATTTGATAAGGTTGAAGTTCGTAACGTCAACGCAACGAACTAATCGGACAAAATTCTTAATTTCATGACTTGAATAGTTAAAATATAGCAAAATATGTGCATCATTTCCCGGTTTGAGAAAAACACCCCTTATACCTCATCTATCTAGGAACTCTGACAACATTCGAGCCATGAAAAAGTGAATTTTTCTAAAAATTCTGTTACGTTAACGTTGCGTGCTTCAACTTTATGCCTTTTGCAGTGGGAAATCTTTTGCGGAGAGTCCTCAGCTGCGCATATACATTATACACTCTCGTTTTTGTTGACACACATACTGACACAATCTAAGAATGATAGGAAGCCTTTTTCGATTAGACCTTTTTAGTCATTCGGAAAAATAAGAAATGTTTTTGTCATGGTTTCAGCGGTATCTCCCCCGCAATTATAGGTATACGATTTATTGTCGGATACTGTACATTGAATCTAAAAATAGATAACTCTTATATGAACGTAATCCTAATTGGTGAGAAGAAAACGGAAGAGTTTCGTTTCTTAAGTTGACATTCTGAACTTGTAGATATTTTGTTATCTCCGATTTATTTGCAAATTTTGCTTACTAATGGCCGGTTTCACCAACGAAGAATAGTAACTTTATTCATAGATTAAACTCCTATTCATTGAAAACGAAAGACTATTTTACATTGTATTTGCGACTTTTATTCGAACAATAGAGTTATTCTATGAATAAGACGTTATTCGACGTTGGTGAAACCGGCCATTACTCGTTGACTTTGAATCAACACCGCAAAAATCGAAACTCAACCTGAACTTGGCGAGGTTGATTCTGGCCCGAAAGTGATTGGGTTAGCGTGTTCAATCGTATACCAAACAATCGCAAACGCGCGAGAATCAACCTCGCCATATGTACATTATAAAACAAAAAATCAAATGACCGTTATTCTAAACCAGAGAGGATTGAAAGTTCTCTGAAAATTGAGTTGACTGCAGATATCAAAAGATCCGATAACAATTCAAATTAGCAGTAGTGAGAATTTGAAAATTTCTACGGCATCAGCTATTCTTCATCCGAATTCCATGCAATCGTTCTGATGCGGTGGTCCGATCACTTATCCGGAATTTCGAACATGACTAAACGTTGTCGACTACGATCGTATACTCGCTCACATACATGACATGACACGTTTTGGCAACATTGTCGCCGATTTTACCGCTACCGATCATTGGGTATAATAATCGTGAGGATAAATCTCTAGGCCAAACCAAAAGTCACTGCACAGTTCTAACTCCGTTGAGAACATTTTTCTGCCATCAAACAAATAGTTTGCCCACCAATTGACGCTTGGGGAACTTGAAGGTAATTTCAAACATAGGAAAATAATAATAAATTTATAATTTAATTTGGCCACAAACCAAATCTTACGATATCCCTGAAGATTCTATGACCTTTACAGAAGAATCGAAGTTGTGTTTGTTGAACGAAGTAATACTTTCTGCGCTTTTTAAGCTGAAAATGACTTGTACCATGTTGATGAAATTATAGCTAAAATTACTTAAGTCTCGTCTTCGGGTTCGTACTACGCCTCCATAATTGCTGTGAGGCATTGCCGCTTTTACGCATTTGTATCGAGAAATACTATTCTGGCTTACTGGTAGATGTAATCTCAATGAATCCAGGCAGATTCTTCAAATTCAGAAGCTCCATTCGCATATCATAAATTAGTATATGAAGTTCGGGGATGTTTTTTTTACACTCATCCGTTATCCGTATAGAATATCAGGGAATTCTGGTAACACTTACCAGTGTTATGGTCATTCCAACTGCGGAACCCATGAGTAGAATCTTTCTTCCAAGTTTGTCAACGACCAAAGGTGTAATTGAGGAAGCTACCAGCATCACAAGGCCTACGATAATGGTGGAAATACCGCTGCTTAATCCGCTACCAGTGCTGTTGAAGATATCACCGGTGTAGAACAGGACCACGTTGATTCCAGTAAATTGTTGGAAAGCTACCAGCGCAGACGTCAAGCTCAAGGCCTTCAAGTTAGATTCGACCGTGAATAAGGATAGGAAAGAACCTTGATTTCTGTACGCTTCTTCAACGGCGACCTGAAGAATCAAAAGACACAAAATAAGCTGAAACTTCTTTGATAAGACACAAAAAGTCTCGGAGGGGACTTCTCGAAGCTTTTCATACAATGTCGTAGCAACTGGTTCATCAAATTAGGTAAAGTTCGAAATCTGTTTCAGACTCGAGGTTTGAATAAGGCTTTTGAGGCTTGTTATGATCAGAGTGGTTCCGGTCGAAAATGAGGCTTGAGTGAAATTCTTGTTGAAAAACTCCATCTAACATAATTGCAGATTATGGAATGTTAAATGAGATTTTGAAGAAGTCCCCTCAGCCGCTCGTAATGCACAAATGAAAAAACATGATATTCGTTATTTTTTTTCAAACAACTTCTGAACGGTTGTTTCTAACACCAAAATAGTTTGAATTAATCTCACAGTCTTGAAAATTTTCGGATTCTCGAATGTTTAGACATGCTTTTAATATGAACTCAAATGATCTTTAAAATAGGTAGTCGTTTGAACATTTTTCTAGCCTTGAAGCTTTTTGGAGTTATACCGTGTAACTTCATTATACCTTCGAACTCGTGTTTCTCGAAGAATATTAACACTACAGAAATTTTGAAGCAGAACTATCCTCAAGGCGTTGAATTTTCTATTAATTTAATGTTCACTTTTCTTTTATTCCGTGACGAATGCAGTCAACGCGAAGAATCGATTTTTCGCGGGGCACAGGCATCTCGAAATTTCAGGGCATTCCTGAACAAAATATCATCTAATACACCTTGACCTAGAATTGTACCTTCTTTTTTGCTATGTAGGATTCCCATCTACTGCTGGGCTAGAGGTGAGCAGATGAAATTTGGTCAAGATTAGTTTTGATAACTGTATTATCAATATACGCGTGCAATTCGACTCAGGAATATCCATACTTTCTGGTTAGGATAACTAATTGTACAGTGCACCACTCTGATATATTGTACAGAATGCCATGTCCGACGAAGAGCTCTACCGTATATGGACCACAAAATTCGCTTCGGTAAGAGTTGGCCAACGACGAATTTAGAATTTTGTAAGCCATCGTCAATGTTTGATCATGAATTTCAAGGTCAAGGTAAATCGTGCGGCAGCATATATGGCAGTGATCTTCACGAGACATGAACAGGAGATTCACTTGGCACAGTGGTGACACATAATCCTTATGCATACTATACAAGAGATGATAATTTTAATTTAAGTTGATATTGAAATATGGTGATCTAAACTATAAAACATAACCGTCCTTTCTATTTATCCGATACACTAAGATAACCTGGCAGCAGTTTCTGTATCTTCCTTCGAATTTTTAGGGAATTTCGAATATTTCATAGTTTTCCATTAAAAGTTGTGAACTTTCGTAGTTTTTCTTGAGAATTCGTAAAATTTTATTATTTTTCATGAAAATTTCTTGTTTTTGTCAATTAAACTAAAAAAATTAGTACAATTTCTGATGAAAAACTACTGAAAGTTCGAATTTACCCCCAACAATTCGTAGAACTTCGCAGAATTATTTTCACCAGGGCAAAGTTGTTGTATATTATACCTGCATCTCGTCAACTTCTTTCTGTACACTAGTTTCCGACTTTCCTCTGAGTCTTGAGACAGATTTGATAGCGTCCTCTTTGCGCCCTTTACTGAGTAAGTAGTAAGGGCTCTCTGGCATAGTTACAAACGAGACAAAAAAGACAACGGGGACGCAAATGGAAGCGATCCACAAAACTGTGTAGGTTACGTAAGGCCCGATAATATAGGAGTACAAGAGGCCCAAAGTGATAAACACTTGCATTAGTGATCCCAACGCTCCTCTGATCGATGTCTGCGAAAAAGGAAGGTTACTAATTAGTATGATTAATGTTGAAGTATATATACGTGACTAGAAGGTGACTGCAGCGGTATAAATATAAATAGCCTCGCGTCAGGGACACCTGTTATCATTCATAAGAAAAGGAAGTTATGTCTGACGAACATAATGTAGTCAAATTACCTCTGCAACTTCACCGATATACATGGGGAGAACTGTGTAGGGAATTCCAGTAGAAATACCAAAGAGAACTCGCGCTATGTAGATTTGTGGCAGATTGTTGGCAGTCGCTACTAAAATCCAGCCAATCAAGGCGGGAACTGTACTCAAGAGAAGAGCATTCTTCCTCCCAAATCTAGAGTTTTAGATCGAAAAATTTGAGGTTCTCATCAGCAGATCAAACTTTGTACCCTACCGTGTATCTTACTTTTTGCTACTGATTGTAGCAAATAGTATATTATGTCATAAGGCCGGTAAGCAAAGGTTTGCGAGTGCTGCAAATTTCACACGACTTGCAAACCAACGCAACCGGCCTAATGCCATATACTATTTTTCGTCATGAATGCCCGAGAAGGAGGGTTTTTATCAGGACTAAGCCTGCTAAATGTATTTACCAGGACTAGTCCTCACTTAACGGGACAGAACCGCTAATCGCCATCTATCGGCCCGAAAGTAGACCCGTAAACGCCACTTATCGGGCCTCAATGACGAAAAAATAATTACAGCGTACGCGTTGAATACGAAAATCCTCGATCTTGTATACTCACTTCTCGGCTAGGAAACCGGCAGTACATCCACCAATTGCACCACCCATAGCAATCAATGAACCGATCCACGATCCTTCTTCTTCGTTTATGGGCCGACCAAGGGGATTGTCAGCCGTTATTGGATCCTTCTTAAGCATTGGCAAGATTGGACTGGACCAGCCCATGGCCACGGCTGCTGCTAAGGCGCAGATGTTACCTATACATGACGAAAAGCAATGTTATGTCTGATATAACTAAGAGTTGATAGTATCGTTGGATAAGTTTATAATTTTTCTGACCTATTACTCGTATAGTTTCAGGAAATAACGCAACTTTCTAGTGTACCCTGAACTTCGGAATGCATCGTTAGTAACTTCTTTGGTCGACTTCGAAGAATCGCATTTTTTAAATGGTGCCATAAAATTTTGAAAACGGCCGTTCTTTGTTCGCTGCTAGATACATCACTACACCAACGGTGTTACTATTTCTATGTATGGTATGAATTTTGCTAAGCACGTGTTGTATGGAAGCCATAATTTGAATGTAAGCACTCTCCTCTGAAGCTATACCCGAGCTTTTCGACGAAAAACCCGAGTTATATTCAACTTGACGTTCATTCATGCTTCGGTGATTTTATTCTATCAAAATTCAACATTTAATATGCTGCTATGTGACACTTCATCATAAACATAATTATGTGCTGGAACGTGATTTGCGTTGATGTGGTCATTGCTCTCAGTCTGATTGTAGCACCGCTTGACAGACAAATCGAACGTCACGATGGCAAGAACAGCGTATGTGTTTTTGCTGTACAATGTTTCACGGTTTGATAAAAATAATACAAATTGATATCAAATGATTGCAGAGATTGTTGTCGTGGTCAGCACGGATAGTGTGAATATCGTTGCAAGAGTGTAATGATATTCACAATGTTATCGTTGGGGTCAATTCACCGTATAATATAGCCATATATTGTGACAAGTAAGGCTGGTTGAATGTATGATAAAGATTTAATGACCCAATCCATGAATGGATTTTTGAGACTTGGATTCAATAACGGCAGATAGAGCTGTGAAATGATATGGTTAAACTTGACATTTTGGCTATATACGCATATGTATGTCGACTTATCTTGGTATAGTAGGCGTTAGTTGTTATTTGTAACTAGTTATCGTGGTGCATGTATATAATACTTATATACTTGTATACTTATACCTAGTGTTTATACGTCGATACGTTGTGAACGACCGAGGCCTTATCTGCTAGAAAAACATCGAACATTACGGTGGTTATGCTTCACAATAGATCCTAAGCTGTTATATATTTCCACAAAATTTCCCACGAAAAAATCTCACGACTCAAATAAATGAGATGCACCTTGTCAGTTGTATGCAATAACCTCTGGTGCGAAAACCTTTCGCCAAGTACAATAATGTGATCACTACCCTCAAAAAAATCTACTGACCAAAATTCCCCTTTGATAAGAGGGGTACTATAAAAATGTCTACTTACAAAAGGGTTGAAATCAGATACAATTGCCAAGTACATGTCTTTTGTATAATATATACCAACTCGTAAAAAAAAAAGCCGGTGCGAAAACCTTTCGCCAAGTACAATAATGTGATCACTACCCTCAAAAAAATCTACTGACCAAAATTCCCCTTTGATAAAAGGGGTACTATAAAAATGTCTGCTTACAAAAGGGTTGAAATCAGATACAATTGCCAAGTACATGTCTTTTGTATAATATATACCAACTCGTAAAAAAAAAAGCCGAAATTGATCCGAAAAAAATTAAAATTTGGAGTACGTGGAGTATTTCATATCACTGTAGGATTATTGACATAGTTCGATTGCTGTTTCCTCTTACTTGTCTACAATAGGCCCGCGATGTACCACTACCTCCAAATTTTTATTTTTTTCGGATTAATTTCGGCTTTTTTTTTTACAAGTTGATATATATTATACAAAAGACATGTACTTGGCAATTGTATCTGATTTCAATCCTTTTGTAAGTAGACATTTTTATAGTACCACTTTTATCAAAGGGGAATTTTGTTTAGTAGATTTTTTGGAGGGTAGTGATCACATTATTGTACTTGGCGAAAGGTTTTCGCACCAGAGGTGCTTTTGGGGTTGATATCACCACTTTTTGTACAATTTTGCTTGACCACCTAATAACTGTGCTCGCTCGCTACGCTCGCTCGTTTGGGTATTCCTATATCCTCGCTCGCTTGTCAACGTTCTGCCAATTCTGTCTATGAGTAGCTCAATGCACGTACGCTATACATTTCATACCATCTAAGACCCTTGATAAGCAGTAATGTTAAATGCAGCAGTATAATATAAATACTTTTTCTAAAATTTTACTTGAGTATCTAATATATACCTATATATATCATATATAATATTTTTTTTGATCGAACTTGGCGCGAGACTCTACCGAGTCTCTTGATAATTGTGCTCGCTCGCTACACTTGCTCGATCGGATTTTCCTATGTCTTAGCTCGCTAGGCTCGCTTAGTTGTCAGCATTCTGCCAATTATTTTGATGAGTATCTTAATGCACGTATGGTGATGCATTTCATACTATCTGAATCCCTTGATGAGCAGTAATGTTAAATCTGGTAGTAGAATATGATTCCTTCTTTTTGTAAAATTTGGCTTGTCTATACCTAATAATTGTGCTCGCTCGTACGCTCGCTTAATTGGGTTTTCCTATATCCTAGCTCGCTAGGCTCGCTTCGTTGTCAGCATTTTGCCAATTGTTTCCATGAGTACCTCAATCCATGTACGCCGATGCATTTTATATCATCTGAATCCGTTGATAAGCAGCAATGTTAAATGTGGTAGTATAATATACAACTGTTGAAAGCACGAAGGCCTGAAATAATGACACACGCTATCATTCGTTGCTTTCCAAGCCCTGTAAAGATATGTTCTTGCGTGCATGTATTAAATATATGATTGGCCCATTGAATACACGAAAATATTTGGAAACGAATAATAATATATTGAAGACCTGCCACGTTGAATGAAATCTTTGTCACTTATCAATTTATGTTGTAGACTAAACTTTATGCGATTCAATAACCGTATACCTATAACCTAACCTCAAAATTGAACACTTCGTCATTTCATGAGAGATTGTTACAATTTCGCCCTCGACGCTAAATGTGAATTTTATCATAATAAGTAAGTATAAGAAGCATAAAAGAGAATGAAATTTGCAAAATGTTCAGATGTACGAATATGAACAGAACTGACAGCTCTGTCTTGTAAACCCATCTGTTCGTATACTCCGTGGTCTAAGATGGGCAATCGATTCGCGATCATCATAGAACTTATATTACTGGAAGGGGAATAGGACCTGTCGGGCTGACGCCAACATGTTGAGACAGAGATATATCTCTTTCTCCTTTCCTAACGCGGCGTCTTTCTTTTCCACGCAGGCGCGCACCGCCCTAGTCGTAGTCATTCCTAACCTATAACGTTAACCACGAATAACCATTGTTAGATTGTTTGCTTGGATGATAATTTTGAATAGCATATTAATTTATAACCGTTGTCAGTAAATGTATAACTAAACTATTTCTGTGATACATAATGAATTACAACTTTACGCTCACCCTAACCTATCAATCTTCGTGCGGTACTATTCTGGCGAGGGGTATGCGCGGAGAGGGGACTGCACGTTAGGAAAGGAGAGAGAGATATATCTCTGTCTCAACATGTTGGCGTCAGTCTGCCGCTCATTGCGCAAATGGGCTATTCCCCTTCCAGGAATATAAGTTCTATGGCGATCATACGTCATCAGCGTCGAAAAGAGCGCCATCTGACAACTGATATTGAGTACTTATATCTCAGCTGTCTAGTGGTGGCCACTCTTTCCTAATTTTCATCCGCATAGAATTAGTTTACTGTGAGATCTGGCTGAACGCGGTGAAGACGACGAAAAATTTCGACCGAAACGTGTACTCAGAAACTTAAAATAATCATATGTGAGCTCTCCGTACACTGATTCAATCGAAGTTGGACTCGAATGGAAGCTCTTACTGCCCACAATCTGAGATGAATATTCAAATCCCATGGATTTTGCGAGGTGCAAGATATGAGGGAAATACTGTGTCCCCACCACGCCGCCCAGCTCCCGTACGGGTAGAGAGACTCGTCGAGTCCCGCGCGGCGTATATACCTATATATATCATATATGATAATGTTTTTTTTTTATTGTACTTGGCGCGAGACTCTACCGAGTCTCTTGATTTTGGAAATATTTGTCATCTGCTACGGTATCAGAATTAGGATCGTGGGATCCTGCTTTAGAACGCTCAAGAAATCGATTTTTGTTTTATTGCTTGAATCTATTCCTAATGTATCTCAGAATATGTATCCAAAGTTATAGAGGTTAATTCACAATATTTTCAAATATAGAGCACTAAACGCAGTGGGGTGTCGAGCAGAAATACGAGCGCTCAGGCAGATGGATCGTAAGCTTTGGGCCGCGGGGGGGGGGGGGGGGGGGGGGGGGGGGTAGGGTGGTAAGGTTTTACAGTTTCAAAAAATCGATTTTTTTTGTCTTTTCTTTTAGTTAAATATTTCAAAAATATAGTCCCAAAATTTCAAGTCGATCCGAGCGAAATTCTCAAAGTTATCGAGTAGTTAGTCTCCGCTCCTTCATACTGTAGTTCCGACAGCTGCGGGCGCTCAGAACGTCAGACCACAGCTGATAAAAAAAAAGAAGAAAAAGAATGAAGCAAAAAGAAGGAGGCTCAGGCCATCGAAGCTGCTGCAGGGGGACTGTACTCTATGGAGCAGAAATCGATAATTCAGTGTAAGTTGGAAAAAAAAAAATTTCTTTATTTTTCTAACTTCTAAAACCTACGCGTTTTTCTCAAAACCACTTTTCCAAAGTCCGTGTTCACTACCATTTTAAAACTACTTGACCGATTCATTTCAAATTTGGTACACACATTCTGCATATAAAATACCTCCCCCCCCAACGATGAGTTTTAGAATTTTTTTTCTTATTCAGGGGGTTTTCTACTTACAAAATGGCGGAATTTTTCGTGAAAAATAGCACTTTTCACTTTGAATGGCCGGCAAAAATATTAAAGTGAAATAAAAAGTCTGAGAACGATGGGGGGAGGATTTATTAAAACTTTGACTGAATTCAAAAGGTTTTTGAGTTTAGATAATTTTCAGCTGAGATATGGTGAACACGGCAAATCGTCTTTTTCCAAAGGCGCACTGGGAAAAGCTCTGTCACCAGCTTGTTTGTGAATATTTATGCATCAAAATTTTACAGAACATTCTTAAAACCATACTTAATAATGTACAAAAGGTTCTAATAAATTTACTTAAACCATTTTTCTAAAAAAAAATTCGTAAAAAAATGTACTTTTTAACGCTGAAAACTTTACCCCCCCCCCCCCCCCCCCCCCCCCTCAAATGCGCGTTTTCGCGAGTTTTCGTTTTTACGATTTTGCTCAACTAGTGAGCACGATTGCAAGAGAACTAGACGACCAATCAAAACGAACCACCCCTTGTTAGCTTCAGTTTTGTATTCTCTTCTATTTGAACTGGAAAGATTTACAAACAAAAAATTTTCAACAACTTTTACAGCAAGTTGAAATGATTTTTTTTTTATACAAAAATCACATTTATTTTCAAACCTGAGAAAAATTTTAAACTTCACAATTTTTTGGGTTTTTCTTAGTTCATCTAGAAGAAAAATATATGAAGATTAAAATTTTCTTCGGTTTGTTTGTTTACGATGAAAACTACGAACTTCATTTTTCCCGCCGATTGAAGACTGTAACTGCAAGGTGTTGCACAAATGTATATAAAAATGTGCTGCATTTGAATATTTTTCGCTCAAAAAATTTTTTTTCCAAAGTTCCAATATGCAATAAAATAATCTAAAAAGTTCGCTAGACTTGCTTATTTTTTTCTGCCGTAAAAAAATCCCCCAAAAACGCTTTTTTTAGGCCTCCTAAAGCAGGATCCCCCCTTAAAGGGGTATCCACACCTTTAAATGGGTTAACATTTTGAGAAAGATATTGATATTTTACAGCGAATTTGAGAGTCTGATCAAATCCAGAAAAATCATGAAATTTGGGAAGGGTTCGACCCTCATTATCCATACTTAACATTTAATATTACTTTGAGTCCAATAGCAGTTACGCTCCATATAGAAAAATACCAAATTACTTGGTGGTCGTAAAGAATCAGGAGTATCGTTGAACGAATTCTGGAGTTTTTGGTCTTCAAGTGTTCAGAAGAGATGCCTCTATCAGATGAACAGACAACTTCTTGGTATCGCATAAATTGCCTGACTCGCTTAGTTTTTACTGAGATTTTTCTGATTCTTCAATTTTTTTTCTATATTTTTTCTATTATCTCAACCAAAAATATTGATATCAAAAAGTTGTCTGTTCATCTGATAGAGGTTTCGATTCTGCAAATTTAAAGACCACAAACTCCAGAATCGGTCCAACGATGCTCCTGATTCTTTACAACAACCGGTCAAAATAGTCATTCTCCAGAAATCAACTTTTAAACTTTTTGATTTAAATTTTTTTTTTATTTCCCACTTTTCCCAGAGAAGAAAATGTAGTTACAGGAAATCAAGTTTTGAGATTTTGCTTATGATTAATATGCTGGATCCGCAGCTGCCATCGTGTCGATGAGTTATTAGTCGAGTCGAGTCTAGACACATGTGCCGAGCGGAAGTTTGTTGTGAGTTTTGACCTGTTCTGTCCAACAACAGTGTCTGTTAGGTGTCCGGTGAGGCTGTTAGAAAAAGAATGAATTGCTTTAGAAAAAAAACTGATCAAAATTTTTCAAAACATACAAATTCTTTGAGATTCTTGATCTTGAATATTTTTGAGATTCAGAAGATGTTAGCACAATTTTTGTCAATATTCCAAAAATTCTTTCATCTTTCATCAACCATACCTTTCTTCTTATAATATTTAATCAACTCTCGCAATTAATATATCATAGAAATACTCATCTTTTTAGAAATCCTAATGTGTAGTCTCCTGGCATCGATTTCAAACGCACTTTTTGATGGATCATCTTCTTTCGATTCCGAAGTCTGCTCTCAGATATATATATATATATATATATATATATTAGGGTGTTTCAAATTTCAGAAATGTCTTTTTATTTCCGGTCGTACCATTGGAAAAGGTGAGTCATGAGGTCAAAATAATGGACCCATCAATGTGCCCCCCGTCGAGTGATTCCTCAGGCGGCTCATCGGGAAAAACTTTTTGTTTGTGAGAAGAACGCGTAAAATTTGTTTCCTTCAAGTAAATTGAATATTGCATGATACATTCTCACAATAAATTCATTTATCAACGTGGGAGAGTGGTCAAGTAATCAGAAATGCGATTCCGTTTTCACTTGTTGAAATGAGCTATATTTAAATAGGAAAGGAAAGTCTAGAAAAATGTATACCTCTGCAGAAATATGGAAAATTTATTTTGTGATTAAATTTTTCGTGTTTTTTCGTATTTTTAATACAAATGATTCACTCATACGTTATTTATAACATAATCATGACAAGATATATGGGGAAATCCACGGAACCTTTGATTTTTTTGAAAAGTGTAAATTGATTTTTTATTTTAAAGCACACTTTTTGAACCTTTTTAGGCATGTTTCTTGTAGACTATAAGTGGAGAATATACTTTCGTTACTCATTTTCATTGATCCCTCAAAAAGTTACGGTCAAAAAATCGAAAAATCGTTTTTGTTCTGACGAAAAAGATTCATTTATTTTAATTTTATCATTAACACTTATAATATGGTTTCTCATTAATCTTAACTTCATCGTTATAACCAAGGTTATAACTTATAACATGGTTTTTTATTTATTTATTCATTGAAAAAAAAAAAAAATTATTTTTTTGTCTAATTTTTTTTCAAATTTTCGCCTTTTTTACTAACTTACAATACAAATACGCGTTTGTATTGATAAAATCTAAAAAATCGCACATTTTAATGCCATTTTCAACATTTCACAAAAAAGATCGAATATTCATTGATAAAATAAAACTTGAGAATATTAGAAGTACCGAAAGCTTAATGTGAGGATTTTCGTAGTAGATTTCTACAATGAAGGTTCACGAATTACAGGACGTTTTGACTAGTAAGGAATAACATTGGGGCTGTGCCAACGAAAAAACATGATTTTAAAAGATAGTTACGCGGGTATACGTTCAAATACTTCGACTTCTAGCTTCATCATTTCTGATGGCACATTAATTCTGGAACTACACTTTATTCCGTTTTTTGTAAAGCTATCTGGACGTTAAATAAAAATTTCAACTTTTGGATTCCTCCAAAAGTTATAAAGGAAAAAGTAAAAAAAATGTTAACGACCGAAAATGGAGTATTGCTACTTCAAGTGCGAATCATGGTGAAACGTTAAGCGGCACACTTATATAACATCAATAGCTTCAAAACTCTTAATTAGAAGAAGATTCTACTCAATTTTCAAATCGATCCATAAGCCCCTCAAAAAGTTAGGGGTGAAAGACGAAAAAAATAATTCAGAGTATCGCTTGAAAGTGTGCAATTTTTCAGCAATTTTATTTATGCGACCCGTTGTTTGAAAGTTCACTTTTTGAGCATTGGATTTAGGCCGCAAAGTGACCAATTTCAGGTCACTAAAATATAGTGACATGTTATAGGACAGGAGCCCATAATGAAAATATTATCGGACGATATGAATCTGTTTCATCAAAATAAACATAGTCAGGTTAGTTTTGACTATGTTCACACATTATAGAATAAAATGTCTGAAAATGTCAAATGTCTGAGTCAAAATATTTTCATACAGCAAAACGTAATAACACCAGTAATTTTGGAAACTATAGAGTAAGTATAAGTGTATAACACTTTAGGTGTGCGATTTTCCAGAAAGTGAACCTTCAAACAACGGATCGCATAAAATATTGTATGCACCAAGTCCGAGAAGTGTCAAATCCGGTATGGGTAATTTTCGAAATTCGCCTCTGAGTGTGTTGTGTCACAGCATACTCGATCGGCTCATATTAGAAATTACCCATACCGGATTGTGACACTTTTCGGACTTGATACATAAATAGCTATTACGCGTTATTCTCATAAACGAAAAGTTTTTCCCGATGAGCCGCCTGAGGAATCACTCAACGGGGGGCACATTGATGGGTCCATTATTTTGACCTCATGACTCACCTTTTCCAATGGTACGACCGGAAATAAAAAGACATTTCTGAAATTTGAAACACCCTAATATATATATATATAAACACTGTGTTTATTCGATAATGGAAATTACTATTGGTTTGAATACGTAATGAAAGCACGATAATATTGATAAACAAGTGGACACCTAACCTCGAAAAAATGTAGATCGCAGCCATGTGTACTGTCAATGATCACAATTCAAAAGAATATTGAAAATTGAATATGTGTAAGAATGATAATTACACAGAATTAAAAGATCACAAAATCGAATTCAAAATCGAAATATATAAAAACGTCATAAAAGTAAGCAGTGGTGTTGGCGGTGTCGTACAATACTTATAGCACCAATCTGAGGATTCGCGCGCCGCGCCACGGCGCTTTTTCGTAATTTGGCACTGTCATGGCTGTAACTTTTCAAATCGTCTAGATATTTTGACACCGATTTATTTGCAGGTAGAGTAGGTCACTAGCATTCCAAATAAATTATAAAAATATGCAAAACCTTGGTTGGCGGCAAAAATCAAAATGGAAAGGTTCAAACTCTAAATGCTGCCTGAGTTGCCGCGGAATTTTCCATATATGGGGCATTCCACGTCTAGTCGGCCACTTTTTTAGTTAGGTTTTTTGAATTTCATGAAAATTTTACGGTATCCCTAGAAGGCCTAAGCAACATGTTTGAAACACTTGTCAATGTCAAAAGTCAAAATGTCGCAGAGTTACGCTGTATTTTCGAAATTGATCATTTTCAGCAATTTTTCTCTTCGAATAATTATGCTGTAGTAGAACGGCGGAAAACAAATTGGTGGATACATGTATTCTGAAGGATCTTTCTGTACTTTCTGAGAAAAATATGTTTCATTCGAAACGGAGCGCCAAGTCGTGAATATGTGGTTTTAAATTACAATCACACTTTTTTCCAATTCAGCCCCGATTTAAAATTTTTGAAAAATTCCTAAAAATCATCTGATTCTTTCAAGTTTAGCCCCCAAAAAGAAAATATTACAATGACAATGGGTTCCAAGTTGAAATCTCGTTTCTTAAAAACGGTGTAGTGAATTGATTTGAAATTTTGGCAGTGAGCATTTCATTTATCTATCTTTCGGGAATGAAGATTTCTCTATATTTGCATGCGGTTACCACCCTCCTCAAAATCACGAGCGCGCAGCGCGAGGGATTTCACTGCAAAACTGAGTCCGATCGTTGATTATGCTAGAAGACTTGAGGGAAATATCCGATGAATTTTGAAGGTAGAGGGGTATTCGGAGGACTATTTCTTGCATTACGATCTCGGCCGAACAGACTGCCATATTCGAAGAAAGTTTTCGATATTCGGAGGCTTAAATAGTGGCTTGGGTTTTTACAGTATTACTGGGCACAATGTTTTGTATGTTTTCATCGATTTCTGCTAATGAGCTCTGTCCAAATTGACTTATTTTGGGGTTAGCGTCTTGAAATTGATTTCAACTGGGGCACGAGCTTGACAGATATTTGAATGAAATCTGTCACATTCGGGGAAAACAATTGACAGGCTACTGCGAAATTATCGGTCTGATAAAATCCCCGTGGCCAGGGGTTTTATCAGATTGAAACAGGCCACGCGACCGAGAATACTGTACTCTGATTGGCCAAGATCGTAATGGAGGAAATGGTCATCACCATGAATTCTTTCAATCGTTTCGAAAATACGAAACTTTTGAGACTAGTAATACCACAAGACAAGACAAGGCAAGACTCGCACTCCTCTTGTCTTGTCTCGTAGTTTAGAGACAGTCCTCTAGTCTTGTCTTGCTGTCATCGAGAAGAGAAATTTTTTCTCTTGTCTTGTTTCAAATTAACAAGAGAAAGATATCTCTTGTCTTGTCTTGTGTAATGTACCTACTCCACCTATACTCATTTATATATTTCATATTATTTTGTATACTTCTAAAATAAGTCCTTCCTGAATGAAATCCTAATCCTCTGACCCTCATAAACCGTTTCGACCTCCACTTCCAAAATCCACAATCCCTCTCAAATCATTCTACTCCGAAAATTCAAACTGAAAACAACTTCCATTCCCACAATAAACCAACAGATTTACTTAAAGAAATAATATCTTGTTAATTTATCCTAAAGTCCATTACACTTGTATTCTCTTGTCTATGCGTCTGCCTGAATTCATGGTTTTCTTCGCCGTTATCTCCTACGATTGAGAAAAAAAAACTCATTGAACAATTATAAAACATAAACTTTATAACTTCAAGTACCTTTTTTTAAATAAATTATCTGTCGTTTGAAAGTTTGTGGATTTTATTTCTTGTCTCAAATATTGTTTTCTCTTGTCTCTTGCTGGAGACTCTCTTGTCTTGTCTTGTACAACCAAACAAGAGAAAATTGTATGTCTTGTCTTGTCTCTTGTAACTATTCTCTTGTGTTGTCTTGTTTCTCTTGTTCTCTCGTGGCATCACTATTTGAGACTATGCCGAAAGTGGTATCAGCTCTGGTTCAGATGCCAGAATCCAATGAATATTGTGACAATGAGTCATCATTTTGTTTTTCATTTTTTTTTTGTTCAGTTGTTTCATGGTGTGGAATAGTACATTACAATACGAGTCCGGTAAAACTTTTTCTGACGAGTGTGAGGTTGCAGCACGAGCCGAAGGCGGGTTTTGCAATCACACGAAATCAGAAGAAGTTTTTCCGTCGAGTATTGTAGAAAATTTTACTTCAGGAGGTGTGAAAATGGGGATTTTAGCCACGCAAAGCTGGAGAAAGATTATCAGTATAATCACGAATCGGGATGTACTTCACGTCATCAAATACCGCGCTCTGATTGGCCAGAATCCCAAAGCTAAAAATAATTATAAAAAAAATTATTATAATAAGGAAGACTCGTCAAATTTTGCAATTGATTCTTCAAATACGTTTTGAGCTAGTAGGTACGGGGCCCTCTTGGTTGGGGGCCCATAGGCGGTGGCCTAGTCCGCCTGCAGGTGGTTGATCCGGTGCTGGACTTCCCACATACGCATTCAATGAAAACGTATCAGGTATACCAATTAAAGATGTTATTCTTATTTTCTCAATTGTGATCAGTTCAATGAGTGATTGTTTCAGGTCTTTCTTTATGCATCCCAGACTTTAATATAATTACCTTTCATTCTTGTTTCTTTGTGAACCAATACATTAACATTAGTCTTGTTTTGTCATATATAAACGTTATTGATTAAAAATGATAACAAAAGTATATGTGCGCGTTCCGCGTTTTTTTTAATATTCCGGTTTATTATTATTATTAACAATAACAAAACTTTTTCCATCAGTTGACAACGCTAATAAGAAAGATTTAGTTTGAACTAACGTGTATTTTTTATTCATTTGTGCATCTATTCTTTTCTTTCATTCATTTTATTCATCTATTTTTTTCATTCATTTTATTCATTTATTTATATATTATTCGTACGCATTTCTGGATATATTTTTCCTAACTGAGTGCGCAAGATTCAATTTTTCTTTTTAGATTTTATTCTCAACACGTTGACTATTCTTATTGTATCAAATGAAATTTATTTTTCGGTACTCGGGGGGCTTCGCCCCCCGAACCCCCTACCGGGGCTTCGCCCCTGGACCCCTCACAGGGGTGAGATCTACTCAATGGTTTTTTAATACTGTCGAATTTTGCGTAACTCGTCACACAAAGATATGTATTTTTGACGATTTTCATCGTCGCATTGTCCTATGTTTTTATGAAAAGCGTAAACAGTTGCGAATTTTACGGCAAAGATACCAAAAAACAATGTTCGTCACTCGGCCGTAAGATTTCACGGCCTCGCGTGATCCCGGCATACTCGGACCGGCTTCGCCGGTCCTCGTACGCTGCGATCACACTCGGGCCGTGAAAATCGCTTTTACGGCCTTGTAACGAAAAATACTATTTCGGGTTTTGACTGTCGATCAGAACCTACTTGCCAAATAAATATTCAATGAAAAATATGCAAAAATTGTAATCAAGCTTCGGTACTTCATGCCTGAGTCGTCTATATACTATCACCCGTATTCATAGACATTTAGTAGCCCACTAACTCTTTTTTTGGTCGGCTACTAAATTCATTTTGTATTGTCTTTGCATTGTGTAATGAAGTTGGTAGCCGATTGGAAAAAAAGTTAGGAGGCTACTAAATGTCTATGAATACGGGTGTATATGTCCGTCTGGGACCTATTAAAAATTATTTTCCTTCTCGGAAATGGCCAGTATTTGAAATAGTCGTTTCAATTCGGTTAGTTATTCGACTAACAACGTACCACGATACACAAATATGGAGAGCTGTGAGGACATTTCATGATATATCAAGAAAACGAAATTTCGAGTAAAGGATAAAAATTTCACATTCTCCACTGTTACTTTCAATACAGATTTTTATCCAAAAATTTCGATCTCTCCAATTTTCGTGTAGCAGGACGTGGAGAAAAAACGAGTGTACGATTTTTCACTATGTCTGAATCATACACATAATAAAAATGGATATTTTCTTTAGGGTCGAGGATGGATCATTACATTTTTTATTTTTAAGATAACTTGCCAATACGTTTATCCCCACTTCAAAACGAAATTGTACTGAAGGATTTTCGGTGAACAAAATTTTTAGCAGAAATTAGGGGGGTTTGGAAAATTTTTTCACGTTTTACGAGCTTCTTTCGTTGATATCTTGAGAACGGTAGAACATACAGAAGTGAGCCTTCATTCATTAGAGGAAAGATACTGTGACACATTAAACTAGTTCATATGATATTATCTATTCAGTGGTAATACAATCAAATCATATTCGAATGATAAGTGTTAAAAATTGGATGGAATACTTTCTCTCGGAATAAATTTGGCTAATTTTTTTGGTATGTTGTATATCACGTCAACCATCAAGACGCCCTAGAACTTAATGACGGAGTTTTTTTTTTTCAATAGCGGAGAAATTATTTCGAAATTTTTAGTAATTTTATGATATATTATCATTGTTCCATTTTTCAAGGTCTTAGAACGTTATTAGCAAGTTATTTACATAGGCAAGATAATTATATCTATAACCCATGAAATAAATGTGATACGAAGAAACATTTCTATTATAGAATAACATATATCGACGACTGCGTGGAAAAACCGGCTATCTCGAGTCAGGCTTGAAAGAGCGGCTATCTCGAATTTTTGTTGAAGAACCGGCTATCTCGAGTTTTCGTTGAAAAACCGGCTATCTCAAATTATGGTTGAATAACCGGCTATTTCAAGCTAAGTTTGAAGAACCGGCTATTTCGCGTCTGAAATTTTCCCGCCGCAAATTAAGTTGGTAGAACTGTCGGGCTGAATACGAGATTCGTGAGCGCCTCACAAAACTCATGCAAGCTTCGTTAGGGTAGTACCTCCGTGACAATCTCCGCGAAAAAAACTCTTGGCTTCAACTGTCCGTGCCGAGCACCAACACGAAACAGCTAACGTATACACATAGACGCATACTATTGCGAACGGGTGGAAACAATCGCACACTATTCTGATATTTCCAATATCACCGAAAATTTCATACTTCTCACGGCTATATCTCAAAAACTGTACGGTAAACCGTGTTCAGATTTCTTCAGAATATTTGTATAATTCTTTTCTAGTCTCCCGTAGTTTTTTATCAAATTCTTAAATTACGCTTGGACGCTGGGACGAAGTACGTGTCATTAATGTATGTTTGATGCATAAGATACATGCTAACCAGATCAACTTCGACTTCAATTATCTCCAGTTTTAAACGGTCAATCACTTTGAAATTTGACAGCCAATTAAATATCATCTTAATTAATACGTGGACAAAGTTTCACAGATTTCTTGAAAAAGTGATTCCATGGAGGTACTACCTTAAATGCACAAACTATCGATATTTGCGAGATGAAATTTTAAATTATTATTCCAGCATAATGAGATCAGTTTATATATGACAAAATTTTATACTTAAAATCCAAATATAAGTTTTAATTGAGCTTATGAAAAATATTCATTTTGCACCTAGATGAAGGAAAAAATTTAATTTTTCGAAAGTTCAGAAAAATAAATTATCATTCATTTCATTAATTTCCTGGTTACAAACTATTTTCTGTAATTTAAAAATATCACCGCTGACATCAATTAATTATACGTGCCATCACATGACATAATGGCTGGTTTGCATAAAACGAAGTACATGCTAATGCTCCGAGTGGCAGCATCTACTACCAAACAAAATGTATGTATGTATACATAGTATTAACCCTAAATGTTTGGTAGTAGATGCCACTACTCGAAGTATTAGCATGTACTTCGTTTTATGCGTACCAGCCAATGTACTAATCTCATCATGCTGGAATAATAATCTAAAATTTTGTCTCGCAAATATCGATGCTCTGTGCATTTATTCATGCATTATAATTATGTAGATGAGTATAGAATATGAACGTACGAAATGAAGCTTGCATGAGTTTTGTGAGGCGCTCCCGAATCTCGTATTCAGCCCGACAGTGCTACCAACTTAATTTGCGGCGAGAAAATTTCAGACCCGAAATAGCCGGTTCTTCAAACTTAGCTTGAAATAGCCGGTTATTCAACCATAATTTGAGAAGCCGGTTTCTCAACGAAAACTCGAGATAGACGGTTTTTCAACGAAAACTCGAGATAGCCGGTTCTTCAACGAAAATTCGAGATAGCCGCTTTTTCAAGCAAAACTCGAAATAGCCGGTTTTTCAACGATAACCCGAGATAGCCGGTTTTCAAGCCTGACTCGAGATAGCCGGTTTTTCCACGCAGCCGTCCAGCCGCAGATTACCAAAAATTCTAAAATTACCTACTTTTTTGCTGAAAAAAAAAAAAAATACCCTTACAGAATTTTGGAAAAGCTTTGCAGCAGACGCGGTACACAACATGAAGAAACTGGTATACCATGTAAGAATAAACAATTTTAAACCACGACAATTCTTTTTAACATTTTTTTTAATTGGAAATCCTTCGGTAGGGTCTCATTTTGAAGTGAAATGAACACATTGACGGAGGATCAGCAAAATAAAAATGTGACCGTCCAAATCTTGGTCCGATTTGACGTGGACTGGCCGCCTAGGAGTTATGAAAATCATCATGCAACTGTAAAATTTCCGTTTTCAGAATTCGCTGTGTAATTTCCCACTACTATTGGACAGTACCTATATTGCAATTTTCCAACTTCTCTGAACATATTCGGCTTTAAGTCGGTTTAACCATGTGTAGAAATGATTTGTGAAAAATTTGATCGAGATTCGCATCTTTGTGTACTGAGATGTGTACTGTCGAATGTTGGCAAACTCGCATCTAAGCAGTAGGCGCCTTCAATGTGACTCAACGCCGATCGTAGAATTAACATAAACTTTAACTTGATACGGATAAAGTTGGTTAGCTATCGAATGCGTGTATACTGTCTTAGATACGCCTTTCTAATACGTTTACGAAACCTCCTTGCATGTGTCATCGTATCGAAGCACGCGGAAAGTTGAGTGATTAGCATATCAAAGAAAAATTCAGTAATTGTTTCTATTTAATTGTTTTATCGATATAATCTGATGGGAAAGCTTAAGCCGTAGATTAAATCACGATCCGAGATAGTTTATGATAAGATGAAACATCAGACAAGGCATAGATCGTTCGAGATATTAGGCTGATAGTTCTCGATGATATTTACAACAAACTCATACGCAAGTAATCCCCGGTATCTCAATAATCGTCAAGTTGTACTCTCTGATCGCGATAACTAATCATCAAGTAATTTACATTGACACGAGAAATCGTGATGATTTGTGTTTGTGACTTTCCTATTTTGGCGATGAATATGCGGCCAGGGTCGCCGGCTCTTTTCAGTGAATATAATTTGCAGTATACCGAGAACTGAAAGAAAGGAGATCTCTCGCATAATATCGAAACGGTGCGGCGTAATTGAAAAATGGATCCTGGTCCCATTCGATTCACGGAATAATCCGAGGATCAAATGACTGACTGATGTGAGGTATGACTACATGCTCGAAAGAGCGATAAGTCGAAAAAAGAAAGAAGAAGGAGAAGAAGACTGATATGAGGTGTCACCGCGCTTAAAATTCTTCGATGAATCGTTAAACCGAACGTTTTCAGCATCTGAATTTCCGCTGAAATCGAGTTAGCGAAGGTCACAGCGATGTTGAAATTCGCAATTTTTTTTTTAGCTACCTCGTTTGATTCGTCGGAACCTCTGCGAATGTGAATCGTTGGAGTCTAACGAGTGTTGTTAGAACGAAATCTAAAAGTTCGTTATATTCTAGAGTATATTTAGCCCGAAAGTTCGGAGTCGTGCGCGAGGTGCGTGAACTTCACGGCAGTGTATCAGGAGGCGTGTAAGTAAGCCTTCCGATAGCTTAGATATATTTAGTCACTGAAATATCTTCCTTTAGTATAATCGCGAGTAAGTTGCATATATATCCGCGATGCATGAATATAAATCTTTGAATTATTGTATGATGGGAT
The DNA here is from genome assembly GCA_963992785.1 of Tenthredo livida. NCBI lineage: Eukaryota > Metazoa > Arthropoda > Insecta > Hymenoptera > Tenthredinidae > Tenthredo > Tenthredo livida. The sequence goes on from OZ023066.1 coordinate 19,040,237, forward strand.
AATAAACCATAAACCAAATTGATCCTCTTCCAATAGTATTCTACTATACCTACTAGACCTCGTACGGACCTATTAACGCAAAGTTACATAGCCTGTAAGTATAATTACCGACTGATTATGAAACTAACGATCATGACAGGTGCAAGCCGAAACGTAGATATTGTTGTTTTCCTTGTTCGTATCATCATGAACAGGAAAATAGAATTCCAGCGTCATATTGTCTGTTTGCAGTTTGACCTTGAACCGTAATACGCGGATGACGTTCTTACAGCGGAGACATATCACAATTGGAATCGAACTGTTAACGCAACAGTTGATAATCAATGCGTAAGCGAAATAAAAACGTGCCAAATATTGACCGAAATAAATACTTGATGTCGTGCCCAAGTTATATATGCGACGACATTCTTTGTTATTATTGAACTTATCAACTGTACATGTATTTATATACACCTATGATACTGGAATTAATCTACACGTATATATCAAATAGCGGTTTAAAAATGACGGGCCAATATTTTAGCATATTTTCAATATTTATCCTCCTAAAACAGTCCAACAGGTGAATGAACGGATAAGGAACTCCTGAGTAGTTTGAGGACATGGAATAATGTATTGCACAATGATTTGGACAATCTGTTGAAGAAGTTTCATTAGAAGCGGCCACTACTGTCACTGATGTGGTAAAATTGAAGCTTGTTCAGATATGTACTAACCCGCGCCACTGCTGAGGTACTGAAGTAGCCTTGAACCCTTTTCCGCCATCTCAGAGTCTTGATAGTGATGGCGATGGTCGTGTTGATCGATACCAGTGGCGACGGTAAAAAATTGGGTTTCTTGAAGGGTGTCCGAGTCGTTGGCGGTCTGCGAAACACTTGCGGACACGGGGCTGTACTCGTAGTCTTTATGTGTCTGCCCCTCTCGACCGCCAGGTCGCTGGTGGGAGTCTCGGTCATTTCGCATCTCCGATGTAGTTGTGGACGAAATCTACAAGATGTTAATTTCTTGTCATATCACCATTCGCATTATCAGACTATGGCACCACGTCTGCTCGGGTTGATATCGTCCGATGATTGAAATTCGGATATTTTGTCTATTCCCCGGCAATTAACAAACTCTTTAATATTCCAAACGAATTAGATTAGATTACCTTGAGATTACAATTATTGGCCAACAGCCCGCGTTCACCAGGTCTATAGGGACGATTGCATATGTATAGCAGCTATGTGTTCAACTGTGCAGTGACGTATACATCGATCATGTAATAATTGCATGGATGCAAATTAGAAAAACAATTATAAAATTGCAGTGTTACATGTCATATCATGAAGATCAGTGACGCAGTTTCGGGTGTAGCTAGCCCGTGTCGTTATTGAACGGAAAACATATATACAACTAGGTATTTGGGGAAAATCGGAAATATTGGATCACTGATAATGGTAAAGTATCTACAGCTGCGTAATACTCGAACATTGTTAGTGTCAGAATACGTATATTGAAACGATATCTGATCAAACTGAAAGCAGAGTCGAGTTTCAAAATTGCAACTTCAATATCAAACATATCTCATAATACAGTATATTACTGGCCAGCATAATAAAATTTGGTCTCTTATACACATGTACAATCAGAAGGCGGATCGGGGCAAGGGATCCAGAAACGCTACTTTTCACGATTTTCGTTCAGTTTTGCCGAGTTCTCATAACAAAACAAATACGATCCAGTGCAAAGAATGGTTAATCTCTAAACCAACAGCACGTACTTTACTAACATAAATACCGTGAGGTTATTGGTTCGGTAATTTAATAATATTTACGGGGCCTCCGAGGCTATATCGACCTGGGTGACTCTCACCAATTTCCAATTTTCATCTTCTGTTACTATGCTGCAAAGTTTGATGCCTAAAGAAAATGAGCTTGCTAGTATAACCGCTTGAATATCGAAATTACAGTAATTGACCAAATGAATTGAAACAAATATAAAATATTCGACTTTTTTCATCATATGGCTATCATGAAGCATTTTAATATCATCAAATATCAAACTTAATATTTTTAATATCATCGTTAAGATGATTAATCGACACCTCTGTATGGTAGAATCAATCAATTTATTTTCTCAAACTCATTTGCTAAGCTAAATGTACGCCCATTCATTTCCAATCCCGATATTCAAGTGAACATTAGATAGTTAATTGTTTTATTTTATTTATCTAAAACCTTGCAAAGCATATTTTACTCGATTAAAATACACGCAATACTTGTTCTGTCAAAAGTGAAAGTAATAGCAATGACGAACAAAAAGCTACTACAACAGGTTTTTGGTGTTTCTTTAGCCACATCGAGTTTTCGGTCATATATTGGCTCATGGATTATTCAACTGGAAAATTCAAACGAATCGCGAGATTGCCACATTATCTTTCTGTCGAGAAGTTATTATACTCATTTAACTGGTTTATTATACGCATTAAAAGAGTTTGAAAAAAAGCTTTTTCAATCGGCCAGGCCTAGTGATTGGAAAATTACCTGGCTGAAGGGAATTCTTTCATGAAATTAGAATACGCAGCGAGGTATAAACAAATGTTATCATTCGTTCTTAAGAAATACACAGGCTGTAAGGTTGGACTGTTTGGATTGGTAAATTTGTCATTAATTTTATCAGGCTATAACTGTTATTGATAATCTAAATTAACAACGGGTCAAACTATTTGTCCTGATATATACGTTTTGTAAAAAAAGAATTCTCAAAATCCTATCCCTGACGGCTTTTGATATACGCTCAATATAGTACCTTTAGCTACCGTGGGTATATTGGCTGGTTACCCTCTTGCTATCGTTATAGTACGTATCAAATGGTTTGAATACGGTAGTTTCGCGCCGAAAATGAACAAAGTTCGAACCGTATGTATGCGTAATTACAACACTTTTGATTAAGTTATTCTATGGATAAAAACATAACATAATTAGTTTTATAACATAATTAGCCCGATAAAACTATGTTTTCAATGTAAACATGCAATTCCTAAATCAGTGAATGAAGTTGATTGCCAAATGAAAGTTATTTGTCGTTGGTGAAACCGGCCATTAGTAATTTCGTTGCGATCCCTTTGTAAAAATATTATTGAATAAATATTTTCTTCAAATGTAAGTATTTTGTAATCGTGGAACATTCGGTTTTCATATCTTACTACCTATGAATACCTACCGTTCAAAATTTGTTCATTTTCGGCTCAAAAATACCTAGTTTATGTAGCGAAAAGAACGTGTTGTTACGGTCTTGTGACAATCCTTACACCAATACCGTGTTTGTACGGTAAACATATGGGGGTAATCTGCGTATATCAAAAGCCGTCAGGGATCGATTATTCACAACGACTGGAGACAATAACACAATGGGTTTCCGTAAAGAGGGTCCCGATTAGATTGAACTATTCCTTGAGAAGAAGACCGCAAGTTTTGGTCTCCGTGCTTTCGGGGTATTGAGCTGTCTGCATTTGGACCTTTTGAAACTTGAATTTTGCAAACTTGAAAGTTTCTGAAAATTCGAAATCTTCTCTAACGAATTCGAAATTTTTACCGTTTGTTGAGTTTTCTAGGGAACAAAATAATGTCCGACAATTTCTTTCTGCTCTTCTTCCTGCGGTAATAAGTGGGCAAATATATATGATCGTCCTTAAACGGATCGCAATGTAAACATCTTTCCGAGCAGGGTTGCCACTCCGTGAAAACTTATTTCTTGGGATGAGGCCTCGAAATTTTTTAAGAATTTCTTAGGGCCTAAAACATTATTGAATTTGATATTGCGTACAATAATTATAGAAAGAAAACAGGGACAGACTGTACGAACAAACGTATAGAACGTATCGTTATCTTGAAAAAAACCTCGATCATGAATCATGAAAAAATTTGAAACCACGAAACAAACAAAATATCAGTGACAAAAATACAGGAAGCATTGTTATCGTTGAAAAGAAACTTCCACCATGGATGGAACTTGAAAAAACTTGAACCTTGAACTTGAACCCCGAAATGAAACGTCGCGCATCGTAACAGACGAAAAACTCGTCAATAAGAATGAAAAAAAACAAGGATGTTTGTTCTGAACGAACAAACATACGGAAAGTGTCATTATCGCTGTAAAAAGCGATCTATAAATCGAACAAGAAATCAGAAATAAAGAATCAGAAATGACAACTCGGTCTATTTACAAGTTGATTTTCGATTTCACTTTTTTCTCTCGTACATCGAGTCGTTGTGCGCAAGCGGGAGAAAAAAAATTCTTCAGACATGTAACACTTTCTTTGACCTTTTGAAAATTTCTCAACGATTCTTTTATTTTTCTTATTCCTTAGTAATTAATAGAAATTCTTAAGATCTTAAGAAATTTCTTTAACAGTGGCAACACTGTTTCCGAGATGGCTTTGTCGGGTTCCATAATCGGGCACTTTGAACAATTGAACGTCTGGTTACCAGCAAAGACAAACATCCGTTGAAATATACATCGCTCGAGTCCTTGGTATGATAGATCGATATCATGAAGTGACATGTACAGCGTCACTTCTTCAGGCACTGTCTCAAGCCGTATTATACACTAAATTTTCATTTTTTTTCAATTATATTCCTCGAATAATTCTGTCTTTACCTTAATATTCATCAGCCATGAAATTTAACAGAGCCTACTTATAGTTAGTTGAAATTAGCTTTGATTATTATTTCATTAGTCACAAGATTCAATACTGCAGCCTAATAGTGGTATAAAAGTGACTTTCAAATCGCTATTATGGGATGTGTTAAATCTTTTGGCTAATAGTGACCTTCAATTACAGGCGATTGTTGAATGGGTATACCACATGGGTATACCACACGCATATTATTATAGTACCGCGAGTCGCGGTACGGCCATGAAGATGTTAAACTTCATTCAATTGCTGTTGATTATATCCTCAGAGACACTAGTACTGATATAGCTTCTGTATTTTATCAAAATTACATAAATGTCATTTAAATAGGCGAGGAAATGTGAGGTGAAACGAGCCCCTGAGGCACAATGATTAGTCATTCCCCAAAAATGTTACAGATCTTTGAAAATTGAAATGATTGTCAAAATCAGCGAAGTATTGGAATTACTCGATCAGATCTTTGCGTGACATAAGAAAAACCAAATAAAATAAAATGTTTGACTCGAATTGATCAAAATTTTGCTTCAAGTGTTGCAGAGCCCTAAGAAGACTCAAATAAAGCAAACGAAACGTTGGTGAATAAAGTAGGCAATAATAGGCGTTTTTTAGTCCACCTTACCGCGAAATTAACATGATTGAAAGTTAACTAAGTTTAAGAGAATCTAGAAAAAACGTTGGTCGCCCATTCTGCAGCCCCATGTTTGTCTGTATTAGGAAAAATGATCACTTTAGTGCTCAATACAGGCGTTTCCCGTTAGCCCACCTTTTAGGCGCGTGGTTTTCCACGGAATCGCTCTGTATATCTTATAATTCTAATATAATATATTTATTTAGATATAATTATTTATTAACATTTGTAAACATGATAAAACATGTGTCTGCGCTTGAGAATGAATATGCGAGCACACTTATACCGTGACAGATGAATCAAGCTTGAACACGTTTGAGCAAGAGCTTGATCTGCAACATTGTGATAGATGAGCATAAAAATTTCACAATTTCGTGCCATCGTTCGATTACGTACAGTAATGTTCATCGATGGTGTCCCCGTGGCTCACTATTTTTTCCAGAATCGAGTTTGACTCCTACGAATATTTTATTTGTCCGTGACCAGTGGAACCTTCAGGTCGTTAGGAATATGACAGCTGCGAGGTGGAGCAGTGTCACGAAGTAAGGCACTGGTCATTGGCAAATAAAATATTTGTAGAAGGGAAATTTGATTTGAAAAAAAGCTAGGAAAAATAGTGAGCCACAGGGACACCATCGATGAACATTACTGTACATATACACCGTGCATGTAATAGGACACGAAAAATGCGCGCGATACAAACAAAAATATCAGGTTGAGGTTCGGATGATAGATGTTTCGGATAACAGAGGTTCGATTTATCGAGGTTCTACTGTATTCAAAATGATTACTGAACCGGGTACTTACCAGAGAGAAGAAATGTCAGTTGATGAGTGACTTTTTCATCGAAAGACACCTGTAATATAGTCTATAGTTGATTATATAATACGACAGTGTTTGAAATATTTATCTACCAGGCTGATAATACGATAAAACATTTCTGATACTAAATCGATACTGTAGTCTGGAAAAATTTATCGTCATTATTTGTGATTTGTGATTTATGATTTATTCACCACTCGTAGAAAGTTATTTGATTCAGTATAATGTCGACCGGCCAGTTACATGTTTGATATTACCGAGAATGCTCTGTAATGTGTTTCGCGTCATGGTAACTAAAAGGAGTGTGGATAGAATTACCTTATCATTATCTAAGGTCTGATTGGAAAATCAAATTCTACCATTGAGATCACTTGGCTTATGAAGGATGGCGGGCAGATGGATGCTTAAGGGGTAACACCACTCTAGAGTCAGCAAAAAAGGCCTAGATTTGATAATTTTTTTTCTAGAATATTGGAAAAGGTATCAGGTTTTTTTTTTCAGAGTTTATCACACACATATTAAAGTATGTAAAACAAAATTTTTATCACATTTTTAACACAAAATGGCCGTGACAGAGCCAGTCTTCAAAAACGCCTTTTTTTTTATACCTCCACGGGCGGACGCATAGCTCCGAAAGTATAAGAGCTAGAACGAAAAAATTATTTTTCTCTTAGTATACGTCATTGGCTAGAGAAGTACATGGGGATTTTTTTTCAAATCAATTTTTGCGAAAATGGCACAAGTTTTGAAAAAATTTCATTTTTTCGGCAAAAAAATTTGCAGTAAATTATTTATGATAAAAAAAGTTCGCGTTCAATCAAAAAACGGCTATGTACTTCTTTAGATAATGACGTATAGATTAAGAGAAAAATAATTTTTTTTTCCAGCTCTTATACTTTCGAAGTTATGCGTCCGCCCGTGGAGGTATGAAAAAAAAGGCGTTCTTTAAGACTGGCTCTGTCACCGCCATTTTGTATTAAAAATGCGATAAAAATTTTGTTTCACATACTTCAATATGTGTTTAATAAACTCTGAAAAAAGTAACCTGATCCCTTTTCCAATATTCTAAAAAAAAAATGATCAAATCTAGGCCTTTTTTGCTGACTCTAGAGTGGTGTTACCCCTTAAGGAGGTCATTCGTTCGGATTTTTTTTTCATTCATTATTATAGTCATCTCTATAGGTGTGAAACATGCAGTGACCGTTGGGAATGACGTCATTCGGTAGGTACATAGCAAAATGTAAATACTTCAACTGTCGATAGATGGCAATAGTACATGTGCACCAAGGAGTGGCACTTTCAACGACGAGCACTGAAAAATCGTGCGAGGCGTTAAAAGGCGTACCTCCATGGTGCACACGATACTTTATATAACGAAGCCATGTTTTACGAGCTTTCTGATTGGGAAGCCGCCATGCACACGGAAGCTGTTTGCTACTGTCACCCGGGGGTCGTAAAGAAAAGATAAAAATAAATGAATAAGTAAATAAATTTGAGTCCTAGTGTACAGCACTTTTAAGTCCTAGGACCTAAAAGGTCCTATTTAGGTCCTGCACAGACGCATAAAAACGCGAGGAATTCATGCTTGCATTATATAAATTATATTATGTTACTGGGCATCCAATTGAAAATATAGTACTCTTTGATACTAGAGCGAAAGTGTTGGTTCTCGGACGAGCGTGAAGTTTGACAATCACACCAGTCGAGAATCATCTTTCCCACGTCGAACTTTATCAAACTTTATTTTTCAATACAATGCGCGATAAGTTGAATTTTATGCACGCGAAGCATGCTCGAAATCTAACTTTGCGCACGCAATGTGGAAAATTTCATTTCATGCTTGGCAAAGCTTGCGTCAATACAACTTTGATGTTTTGTCGGGACATTTTTTTTCAAAATTTCTTGATATTTGTGACGCAAATCGTCAGAGTATTTGCATATTATCTTAAGAGCCTGAACGGTTTATATTGCGATTCGATAATAAACTTATTGTTGGTGTACTCAGCAAATATTTATCATAGCCTTGACAATTCATACTATTTTACGTAACACTATATTTGTCCGTCAATAATACCGCATGACACGAATCTGCACAACGAATTTGCGAGACAAGGACCACTTTTTTTTTCTTCACCCGCTCAAATTCGAAAACACATTCTAGCTGTTTATTTTTACACTGTCAAATGATTCAGACGGATTTCATGACAGAATAAAACAAATATGGGAATAACTAACTAGGCGATAATATTTACAGGTAATCCTACAGAGGATTGCAATTCCATGCTAATCGTGAGACAGCATTTTCGAAAATTGAAATATTCGAATTAGTTAAAAGTTCGCCATTTGCCTCCTGTTGAACAGTCAGGCATAGTCTAAAAACGTAATTTATTTTGCTATCAGACCAGTTTATGATGCAGGGATCGACGAACACATTCATTCCTTTAGGGCGTATTCTGGTCCAGAATTTTTGGAGAATCAATTTTTTTTGTTGCATATTCTCAAAGCTTAGACCTTTAAGAATATATCATCGAGACAAAATTTTAAAATTCTGATAATTTACGGAATTACAGCTATTTTATCGACGCATCAACTGAGCTCGTCACGCTGGAGCAAATCGGACAATAGACGGTGGACAATGCCCGACTACCCGACTATTTTTGGTATGAATATATTCTATAAAATGTATGAATATCGAAGGCACACTCTATGAACAAGAAATCGCCGATTAACAAAATGTAAGTATATCGTGCCATGCAATGACTCAACTTTTGCTCCGCGTTTTTCGAAAAACTACTTTTTTTCAACATGGTTGACAAGTTCTATTTGAACCAATTCACTTCAAATTTTGTACCAACATTCAATGTCCAGCTTTCTATTGCTCTTACCATTTTTGTATCAACATTATTTTTTTCACTATTTTAAAAAGTGAAAAATTATGAGAATTAAGAGTCGAAAAATGCCTTTTTTCAGACAGCCGCCATTTCGCGAAATTTTTTTTCCCCGTTTTCTCTTTGGTAGGGGCTATAACGACATTTTCACTAATTATGAATCTTTTGTTTTAATTTTGTTTCAGATGACCAGAAGGGTTGCAGCGAGGGTTGCAATCGTGTGGACCAGTACACCCCCTTTTTTTACCCCCAACTTCACCAGCTCATAACTTATTTCATTTTCATTTTCTTTGTATATTCTCAAAATATCAATAAATATGTTGCAGAAAAATGAATGCTAAAAATATTTATTGTTTTTTTTTTCTATTGAGCTCGACAAAACGCCCAAAATGTATGCCCCTAGACCAGAATACAACGTTAATGGCGTTGAAAACATCGGAATCGGACAAGGTGCATAGAGTACGGCCAATGCTTCGACAGTTTAAGGTATATATCCATGCGATGATCCTAAAAGGCAGGCGCGGCGGAACGTATATTTTCGACGTGTTGAGCTGAATTGACGTGGGGGGAGGGGGGGGGGGGGGGCGTCAAAAGTCAAGGAGAAAGACAAAAGTCCGACGAGGCTATGGTGATATCTTTCGGGAAAAAGGGGACCATTCGAGTTTTCTGAACGATGTCTCGCTGAAGTACTAAGCAATTGCTAATCGAGTACCGTGGATTTTTCAATTTTTTCTTACGTTTCTTCAAGTATCTGCGCAGTTTATTGTCGCGATAAATTTTTGTGCAGTCTTTTATTAATTAGCAGAAATCTTGACTCATCGATTTCCCGAATACCTAACTGTTAGTGAATTCTGAGTATTCGGGTGCGCCTTCAATCGGCATCAATAGCTCCACTTTACTTCATTCAATTTTGCCCTTTCAAGCGCCTATTTTGCGTCGAAAAAAACCAGGGTTCGACGCGCGGAGGTCAACTGACGTCGTAGGCGCTGCAGATTTCTTGATAAATCTCTGAGTAACGGCTTCCGATCCGCATTGATTAGGTTTGATAAGATAATGAAAACTCCACAAGTGAGAGTGACCTCGTCAACAATCATACACCGCTTGTCATAGACAGCAAAACGTTCAATTCTTTTTTTCCACATTTTTTTCGATAAGAAAGTTGATTTTACTGGTAAGTGGCTCGCTAACACCATGTACTTGAATATAATTCGTAATTCGCTTGAAAATGAAGCGCTCTTATCTCAGTTAGATTAAGTTTATCAGTTTTATTAGTGATGAACCGATTTTATTTCTTCATAACGGTCAATGATTATGCACTATCTGTGCATATCATGAACACAGTGCTTAATCGCCGATAAGCTACTGCCACGACACAATTGAGGTCGATAAAAATTAAAGTATTTTACATTCCTCGTGATGGGTGATTAGTTTTTGAAAATCTCGCAATCCTCAACGGAGCATTTTTCTTTTTGTCTTACGCTGAGTGCAAGGCTGATCCATCATTGGATTATCAAATCATTCTTGTTGTAAGATTGTGAGCTATATCGTCATCGTAACATATAAAAAAGTAAAAAGGTTACGAAAGATCCCGCTGAAAAATGATGATTGTCAATTATCCTCGGACTATCATCTGAAACATATGCACATGCCTATAGATGACATCAAAGAAGATATTCCGCTTGAAATCTCACACTGAAATAACGGCTAGCTGGACATCTCTCCTGATTGTTTTTCCTAATATAGAAATAAGCAATTCCGAACAGATTGAATCTTATCTATAACGATAAGCAGCCGATAAAAAAATTATCAGATATCAGTTCAAGTATGCAGTTTCTTACGAGTTTATAACACTACTATAATGCCTGTATCAATGTCATGGTCATATTTTCCTATGAGAAACTTTCCATGCTCTTTGGCAGCAAGGTTAACGGACATATACATATATGGGATTATATCAACATTCTACGTGAATCAAACAACGGTCAAACGGTATATATTGGTATGTAACATGCGTAGAGCCTTCGTTTTTCACCGTACAGTTTAGACACTAGAGGTATGGTCGAGGCGAGGTAGAGTCATAACGTCATGGTAGGAATAAAATCGAAACTAAGTTATCTAATAGGCTTATAAGTTTCGCGCGATACTTCCTTACGGTTGGGTATATACTATATATTATATTATAAGATGATTAGTGACCGTAGTTTGTAGAAAGTAATTAAGTCGAATACGATCAAGTTATGATCAAGAGCGTTTTCTTTCTTTTATTTGTAACGTTTCGGCTGGCGACGGCCAGCCATTCTCAGACTGTAAAACAGTTATAATCTTAAGATAATATGTGAACATGTGGTTTCATTATAGGTTAGGTATACATGATGTTCACATATCTTAAGATTATAACTGTTTTACAGTCTGAGGATGGCTGGCCGTCGCCAGCCGAAACGTTACAAATAAAAGAAAGAAAACGATCTTGATCACAATTTGACCGTATCCGACTAAATTATTTCCTATATACTATATAGGTAATTCGGAATTCCGCTAATTCAGCTTATTCAGAATATGAAACTGTACGATAGATCTCTCTCGTAAATGGGACTTTCCTTATAGAATAATCTCCAAGAGGAGCTGTATGAAAGATGGACTATAGCCCTGGCGAAAATGAGATGTACGAAATATCGGAGCAAATGTAAATTGAAACAAAGAAGTGTGACCGGAGTGTGAATTTGTTTCAACTTACATTTCGTACACGCTTTCTCACGTTTCCTGTACATCTCATTTTCGCTAGGGAGTATTAAGAACTCTTTGAGACTTGTTCATTTGCGAAATTATTTCGGGTTTTGAAAATACGTCGTATGAATTATTGTGATGGTTGAAAGAGGATGGTGGGTTGGGAGACTTCGAAACAATCGAGTTTCATTTTTCGGCATTTTCGTACCTATATGTGGTATTCCTATATGGGTGGATTTCAAGAAGTGGGCCAAAATAGCCTGACAATTCAGAAGAAAACAACATTGACATTTCATTAAAGTAGTATACATTTTCTAATCGTGTGAAGCCCCTACTTCAAATATCTGACACACGTAACGCTCTTTTTGAATGAAATTTCGTAATATTTCACAATATTTATTGGAAAACGGCAGTTTATTCATGAACGCAATATTCTTCATAAAGTGTGATGTTTGTATTTTTCATGTAAAGTAAACCTACTAGATTGAAATTAATACCTCTTCAGCTTTTCAAGAGCACTTCAAGAATACTAAAAATTCAAAAGAAGGAGTGTCGCCGAAATTACAAATGCGCCGCCGAAATTGCATACGCATCACAGAAATTACTTTTTACGGCATGTCGTGGCAGAATAATAAGCTTTTTATGGAACAAAAGGAAATATTTATTGAAATAGATGCATAAAACGGAACTTGACGTCAAGAAAAGAAAAATGTAATTCCGTAACGTCGCCGGAATTACCGTCGCCGAATGTACATTTTGACGTTGAAATATTTCCCGCGAATTTCTACGTACAGTAAGAATATCAACATTGAAGATAGCTCACACAAACAAGCAAAATATCACATGAAAAATAGAATATTGGAATTCCCATAATAAATAATCGTTTTAGTCCAGTCGCCGAAATTACGGTGAATAAGTGTGACAAGCAAATTATTGCCTTATAAACTTTGTTTTGTCTGTCAAGGATAAAATAATAGAGAACTCATGGTACGGGGCTGATATCACATACACATCCAGAAACCATTGACAGCTAAAACATACCACTAGCACTTCCTGCCGAGTGTGTGTAATAGTAAACTTGAGCCGTCGCCGAGATTACTAATAAAGTAGGTTCACAGGTTTTCTCTCACTTTTCTCACATTTGGTTAAATACTTTCCAAAACTGCTTGTCTTTTATGTAAACTTAGGTCTTGGAGATTTGAAATGAATGGGTGCAAAGTTCTCAGACATAGCATTCCATTTTTTACAAACGTGTAAAGTTGAGAAACGGACTTTACGTCACGTCGCCGAAATGACATTTTGACTGTTTGAAAGTTAAAAAAGGAATGTTAATCTTCTTCGAAATGCTTTACGATTTTTTTTTAAGTGAAGTAAACCAGTCTACACCGAAAAAATATATAATCAGGCATATTTAGATGAACATATTGGAAATAGGAAGTGGTTTCACGTTTTGGCCCACTTCTTGAAATCCACCCATATGCTATCTGTGACACAAGGAAAAGCATATCCGGGATAAAAACTCATCATTGATGGAATCGTATTTATCCGTTTTATATTTAGGGAGACATTAAATATATTCAATCGGTGGGAGAAAATTATCATCGATAGCCTACAAGTCAAAAGTTGAGTTCATAATGTTATACAAGTAGTTTTACCGCAGTCCAATATTTTGGTTCATTTATTCGTTCCGTTTCTTTTTTTTTCATCTACTTGATCTGTCCTTGTGGTACATGTGGTACACATGCATCAATGCGCGTATATTAAGTGTCAGTGGGCCTCGCGTTTGTTCCGACTAGCGGCCGGCAAAGCCCACGGCGCTACCGTACGACCGACCCGTAACGACCTCCGATTGGACGCTCCTCAGCCAACCAACGGTCTGAGCGAAAAGTTAGCGAATTAGCGAGTTAGCGGAAGGTTACAGAATCGCAACCCTGGTCTGACCCCGAAATTCCGTAATGTCTGATACTTGAGTAGGCTCCGGAAAATTTCGGTAGGATTGACAAATTTTGAAAAATCGCTTAAGAATTACAAAAATAGCTGAATCTTGAATGTTGTGTTCTTTTTTGTTCTTCAATCACGGAACTCTCACCCTCTACATTTGTTCATCAGCAATACACACAGAGTCACGCCAAATTTCAGATGAGAATATTATTATTGAGGGGTCACTCAAGAATTAATTAGAAAAAAAAATGAAAAATAGGTCGGAACAAAAATTATTCAGAACTTTTCGAGCTACTGCACAATATGAGTCAGTCCACGTCAAGCGGGACGGATTTGGCCAAAAATTTACTTCAATCTTTCTGATTCTTCTGCAATTTTTTTCACATATTCTCTGGGTAAAATAGATCGATGAAACATTTTTTTTTTTTTCAACTCGAAGGGACAAGAAGCTACAAGGGGTTGAATTTTCGAAAAAACCACCAAAAATCGGAATCGCGCTCTCCTTTAAACGTTGATATCTCCGGATTCCTTTGTCGTGCGGACATCGGCAAAGACTCATTTTGAAGCTCTTGAATCGCACTTTCATGTAATGAATTTTTAATTCATGGAAGAAACAATTTTCTATTCGTTGTTAACAATTATATTCTTCAAACGTGATTTTCGAGATGACTACCACCTTCGAAAATTCTGAAAAAAATACGAGCGTGTTCCTTGATTCGTTCTCTACAAAATCTGTAAGGTTCAAAATTAAACTCCGATGTAAACTATATTCAAAAAGCGATTGATCCGTGCGGGACGTCGCGCGCGACTGTCGACGCGGGCGCGCCGAAACCGATGCTCCTTTGCTTTACATGCAAATAATATAGGGGGGCATATTATACGTTCAAATCCATCAAATCCATCAATTTGCGGAATTATTTATTTCATTTCATGCTGAATATTCGACCTAAAATTACAAAAATGTAAATATGGAGCTACACACTTGAATAACGCCTTGAAAATAACTGGACTGGTGAATATAACGATTTTTTTTTATTCCATCAAATGGAATACGTCAGCGTATCATTCGATCAGTCACGTGCTGAATTATTGAATTTAAAATCACTCAATCATAAACCACGAGAACTATACATTCCTATGAAATCTCAGGGAGGGACTTACACCTTCAAAAAAACCTTTCTTCGAATCACTTGTACACTGTTATAAAATCAACTCACAATCAGTTTTTTTCCAGCAGATTACCAAAATAATGAACTGGAATTCAGAAATATTACACAATATTTGAACTTTACCTCACGTGGTACTCGTAGTTCATGATTGGTAATTTCAAATGTATTCATTCAGTAAGTGATTGATCGGAAAATACGGTGTCGTATTCCGTTTGATGGAATCAAAAAATACGTTATATTCACCAGTTATTTTCAAGGCTTTAGTCAAGTGTGTACCTCTATATTTACATTTTTGTAATTTTAAGTCGAATATGAGTCAGTCCACGTCAAGCGGGACGGATTTGGCCAAAAATATTCGTCGATGTTTCTGATTCTTTTGTAATTTTTTTTACATATTTTCTGGGTAGAATGAATGAATGAAACATTTTTTTATTTTTCTTTTACTCGAAGGGCTTAGAAGCTACAAGGGGTTGAATTTTCGAAAAAACCACCAAAAATCGGAATCGCGCTCTCCTTTAAACGTGAATATCTCTGGTTCCCTTAGTCGTACAAACGTCGTAAGAAAACTCACTTTAAGGTGGTTCTTCCACGAACCGAAATATTGCAGAAGATCCTAATTTTTCACTATGTGATAGTTAAAGTACCTATTAATACTCATACAAAGTTTGACAGGGGGTCATCGAGCAAATAATGGAAAAAACTGACCTTAAATTTCGAATATTTATCACATAACCTGATGGCAGAATCTCATTACGAACGATTGAATGAGATATTTATTATACGTAAATATTAGAGATCTTTTCCAAAAACGAGTTGAATATAGTATGCATCGCGAGGATTTCATAAATGGCAAGAAAATAGTATGTCATCGGAGTCTGCGACAAAATATTCAGAGTTGAAGTGATAGAATTTTAATTTTACGTGAAGATTTGACGGAATTGAGACGTTTGGCGACACCGCGATACGTCAGTTCATAGCGTACATCAGAGAGCTCCGTCCGAATAAAACATCATCATGTCATTGGGGCATTATGGCTTTGTTTAAAATTAAAAATATGTAAATTTATTAATTTTCAACGGAGCCCAACTGAAGCACCTATGAAATTCGGCCCTCTGTGAAAGAACCACCTTAAAGCTCTTGAATTGTACTTTCGTGATATTAATTTTAAATCCAGTGAATAAACAATTTCCTATTTGTTATGAACAATTATATTATTTAAACGCCATTTTCGAGATGAATGCCCCCTTCGAATATTCTGAAAAAAATACGAGCGTGTTCCTTGATTCATTCTCTACAAAATCTGTGAATTGAAAAATGAAACTTCATTGGAAAATATATCTAAAAAGCAATTGATCCGCGCGAGACGTCGCGCGCGGCCGTGTACGCGGGAGCGCTGGACCCGATACTTGTGCGCTTCACATACAAATAATGTAGGAAGACATATTATACGTTTACATTCATCAAATCTATTAATTTACGAAATAATTTTTTTTATTCCATACTGGCTACTCGACTTGAAACTACGAAAGTATATAAGTATAGAGGTACACACTTGAATAAAATGTTAAAAATAACTGGTGATTATGACGTAGTTTTGGATTCCATGAAATGGAATACGTGACCGTATTGTTCGGTCAATCACGTACTAAATTACTTGAATCGAAATTACTCAATCATAAACTACGAGAACTACGTGAGCGGCAAAGTCCAAATATTCTTTAATATTTCTGAATTATGGTTCACAATATTAGTAATCTTCTGTATAGAAAAACTGATTGTGAGTGTACGAAATATTTATTACAGTGTACCAGTGATTCGAAAAAAAAATATTTTGAAGGGATATGTCCCCCCTTAAGATTTTATTTGAATGTATAGTTCTCGTGGTTTATGAGCAAGTAATTTTCAATTTAATAATTTATTACGTAATTGATCGAATAATATGGTGAGGAATTCCATTGAATGGAATCGAAAAGTAGATACCTTGTGAAGAACCAAGATTTTAGTCAAATGTCTATACCTCTATATTTATATATTTTCGTAGTTTCAAGTCGAGTAGCCAGTATGAAATAAAAAAAATAATTTCGTAAATTAATAGATTTGATGAATGTAAACGTATAATATAGGGTAGACGTACTATTTGTGGCCACTGTACCATTTGTGGCCATGCTAGACTAATGCTTTCCTCCTTTCTGGCATTATAAATCTATCCAATTATTGAATTAATCACGAAAACATACCCTATAGCAAATATTAAACCCAACTTTTCCAATACTTGATTGTTTAAACTGAAGTTATTAATTATTAAAGCTGTTAAAATAGTTTTGTACCGTTCGTGGCCAGGCTTTGATTTACATGGTAATGGGTATGGCCACAAATGGAGCAAGTGGTGACCACAAACGGTACTAAGTTGGCCAAAGCCGGTACGTCTACCCTATGTCTTCCTACATTACTTGCATCTGAAGCGAACAAGTATCGGGTCCAGCGCTCCCGCGTACACGGCCGCGCGCGACGTCTCGCGCGGATCAATCGCTTTTTAGATATAGTTTCCATCGGAGTTCCATTTTTAATGTCACAGATTTTGTAGAGAATGAATCAAGGAACACGCTCGTATTTTTTTCAGAATATTCGGAGGGGGCATTCATCTCGAAAATCGCGTTTAAATAATATAATTGTTCATAACAAATAGAAAATTGTTTATTCACTGGATTTAAAATTAATATCACGAAAGTACAATTCAAGAGTTTCAAAATGAGTTTTTTACGACGTTTGTACGACTAAGGGAACCAGAGATATTCACGTTTAAAGGAGAGCGCGATTCCAATTTTTGGTGGTTTTTCCGAAAATTCAACCCCTTGTAGCTTCTAAGCCCTTCGAGTAAAAAAATAAAATGAAAAAATGTTTCATGCATTCATTTTACCCAGAGAACATGTGAAAAAAATTACGACAATTTTCGAGCACATGCGGTCAAAAAAAAGTGTCCTGCTTGACGTGGACTGACTCATATTCAGCATGAAATGAAACAAATAATTCCACAAATTGATGGATTTGATGGATTTGAACGTATTATATGCCCCCCTATATTCTTTACATGTAAAGCAAAGGAGCCTCGGTCTCGGCGCGCCCGCGTAGACAGTGCGCGCGACGTCCCGCACGGATCAATCGCTTTTTAAATATAGTTGCCATCGGAGTTCCATTTCGAAACTTACAGATTTTGTAGAAAACGAATCAAGGAACACGCTCGTATTTTTTTCAGAATTTTCGAAGGTGGTAGGGAAGACCGGTGTCGGTTGTAACAATTTTTACTAACTGATTTTTTTCTCGCTCAATATCGATATTTTGTCACTGATTTTTTTATCCTAAGTTCACTTACATCTAACTCTTACTGGTTCAATTTTTCTTGTTCGAGATTTTCGTTAGTTTAATTAAGAAAAATCAATAATGGATGCTGCTACACGCGTTACAATTGACACCTCACTGGTTTGCGATATAACCGCAGGAAAAATATTTATTCGATCTTTTATAAACTATTTTATATTGTTGATAAAATAGGATAATTTGTCAAGAATTAACATTAACGTAACGGGGGTATACTTTTGTCTCATGATTTAATGAAACACGAAAATTCAATAACAAATTAAACAAATAATCTTTTAAACAGTCAGCGTATATGAAGAATGCACTATGCGGTCAGCGTAACCAATATGCGCCCATTTCTTGCACCTAGTGCACATGGAGCCATTCGTCGTTGCTTCTTGAATTGACGTTTTACAATTGACACCAGCGACGATTTTATGTAAAAAAATGAAAATTCTACACTAAAACTCGTGACTTCCAAATCCTAATACACAACCATTGAAATCAAAGCATCGTAGTTTAATATACACTAAGTCAATTATAAAAACCATCCATGGTTTACTACGTCAAGCGGAAACATAGTGAAACGACAAGATTTACTCGCGGGTGCAAAAAACCGATAAATAGACACAGCACAGAAAATATGTCCGAAAATTTCGCCAAATGTTGTTCAACAAAAGCCCGCCGAATGTTGCTATACAGACATCTAAACAGATTAGAGATTATCCGCAAGATGGCGGCGTAATGTCCACTGTTACAATTGACACCCTGTTACAACCGACACCGGTCTTCCCTAGTCATCTCGAAAATCACGTTTAAAGAATATAATTGTTAACAACGAATAGAAAATTGTTTATTGCATGAATTGAAAACCCATGACATGAAAGAGCGATTCAAGAGCTTTAAAATGAGTTTTTGTTAATGTCTGTACGACAGAGAAAACCGGAGATATCAACGTTTAAGGGGACCAGTACAGCGACTTTAGAGAAATTAACATAGCCCAAAATCAATTTATTTCATCACCAAAGTTTATTTCACATAAAAAAAAATTGATTTTCAAAATCATGTGTCGTAAGGATTTTGGAGCACCGTTGGTCCAATTCAATCTCTCGACATCTCATTTTCTTCGGTGAACCATTCCTCATCTTGTGAATGTAGGGATCTGAAAATAAAAAATTAGGTCTCAAGTTATGATCAATATATCAAATTTTCAAAAACTACTATCACTCATTTCTTACATAACTTGGCGAAAACTGAAATTTTTCAAAATTCCTACATTCACATGATGAGGATTCTTTTTCTGAAGAAAATGAATCTAAGATGACCTGAATCGGTCCAACGGTGCTCCAAAATCCTTACGACACAGCTCGAAAAATATAGTTCTGAGATAAACGCATTTGAAGTTTTCACCAAAAAGTGTGAAATTAGTACTAAAAAGGCTCAAGATATGGAAAAATGTTTCAGATAAAAGTTGTTTGAGAAAAATTTTTTTTGATCATCTTTCATTACATTTTTTTTTCCCAGCTTCATTAAATATCGCTTAAGACATTAGAAAATTGTTGCCTGAAAGTTAGTACACTGAAAAAAATTTGGGCGACCTACCAATATAGGCCTAGTGGCGCTGCACTCGCTTGCCTTGAGACGCTACTTACTCAGATTTCGGGATCATAGGTACACTTCGTCGGGTGACTTTCTCACCCACGAACGCGGTGAGCTATCACTGGGATTGTAGCTCGCCCGGCTTGGTGTACTGAGTCACCCTAGTAGAGCGTGTAGCAGATCCAAAACCAGGTTCGCAGCGCATATCTGTTTAACGCTGCTGCGTCACTCCATGGTAACGCTAGTCGCCCAAATTTCTTTCAGTGTAGCAATGGTGATGAACTGTTATTATTTGAGGTAGGAGAGGGGCTAGAGGGAGGGGGGGCCACCCGCCCACCCACTTCCCCCCTTCCTCCAAGGGGTTACTTGGACTCAGTCCACTGCTTAGATGTTCATTCATTTCGACGTTTCGGGCGCTAAATATCTGCTTCCGTCCTCAGGATGGTAGTCTGGCGACTTCCCATGGCAGAGTGAGCTTCCCAGGGCAGGAAAAAGTTCAAGTTTAGAGTTGTTTCTGATCAGGGCTGAGTATTTTGGTGTTAAAATGGCATTTTAAATGGAAATTTTTTTTTTAAGGAAATCTTTTTCATTTCACATTTTAAAACATTTATAAACCATTTTTCGTTTTCCTTTTGAAATACATTTGAAAACCAAAATACCCAGCCCTGTTTGTGATGAAGATTGTGATAAAAAAAAAGTCTAAAACGCTCCAGCAGCATACGATGGTCCTGCTTCTGCTTCTAGCGCAGCCTCATTTTGGCCAAGCCGCAATCTCCTGAAGGCGATTCGGGCTTCCCGAGTAGCATTCGCTGCTTGGCATCTTGCCTGTTTGAGGCGCGTCTGGTCAGCCTGAACCGCAAAGTTCTTCGCATTGGCCCCTGGAGTGATCTGAAGTGCCGACATGATCTGCAAAATACCGGTGGCTCCTACTGAAAAAGTTATCGCTGCCAAGTTTGCTCCGATACGCACCAGATTCTGTCCTGTGTAAACTCTTTTCGGGCAGATTTTCCAGATTACGTTATTCAAGGACTCATTGGCGTTCTGAGTTTTACCCCCTATACAGCGAGTGAGGAGTTCTGGAGCCGTCAAGTTTTTAAACACAGGCTTGATCGCATCCATGACAACTTGGGGGAGAGGATGTTTGTGTTTATACTGTTTCACTGTACCAGCCGCAGTTGCCTTGTTGTATTGACACCACGAATCTTTTCCACTCGGGCACAAATGATGCTGAGGTCTTAGGTCCGTGGAGCATTTATGATACCAGATTGCCCATATCGCATCAGTCATATCTTGAACCGAGCGTGAATTGTTCCGGATAGCATTACCGTAATACGACTGCCTTTGGTCGATTATTACATCTGTCAGTCTACCCTTTTCACCCAATGGTCTTCCATCAGACAGTTTTTGGCCTTGAAGTCTCGATTTGAGTTTGCGCATCTGTGTTCCAAATCTTTTCTGAACATGTCCGCAGCACTCGATTTTGCTGATCGTTACTTCTGGTCCGTAAGGCTGTGCCTTCACAACGGCAGCGTAACTTTTTGTATCTCCATCGCCGATATAGCCGGTGTACTTGGCGTCAAAGTTTTCTTGTGAGCGCTGGAATATTTTAACCATGCCGTTTACTTCCATGGCCCCAGAAGAACCGGCGTGATTAGCCTGACAGTCGGGCTTGTGTTGGTCGTACCACATTTTCCATTCTTCTCCGGTCTGCTATCCCTTCCATCGTATACATGCGTTACAGTAGGAAGATAAGACCTCAAGATCGACTACCTTTCCCGTTTCGCTGCCTATCACTGTACAAACGCCGTTGAGCGATCTGAATCCTCGTCTTTGCCATGACCCATCACATTGTACGGTGATCTCTCGAGCTTCAGGTATCGCTGAACCATCGATTTCCTCCTCAATAGTTTGGCGAAAGACTGTATCCGCAACTTCAGATGTGCACGGGTACCTTGAACTTAATTTTTTCTGAAAGTCTTGTCACTTCAGAATTCATTTCAGATTTTGATTTTATAACAATGTTGACGTTCAAGAACGTAATTATGGAAATCGCAGATAGTGCCGTTTTTTTAAGGCCACTTTGAACCTTTATTTTCTTTCAAATTTTTATATTTTGATTTTCACTGGAAAATTGTTTTTTACAACGTCCTATTAACAAATTTATAGCAAGTTATTCTTATATACCTATACGGCGACTGTAAACATGTTGTATAATTAGATAATAAATAAAAATAGTAATCATATGTAAAGTGATATTTTTGTTTTATTGGTATAAAAAATATCTATATTTCTATTTACATATACAACACGTTTACACTCGCTGTATAGGTTTATAAGAATAAATTGCTATCAATTTGTTAATAGGATGTTGTAAAAAATAATTTCCCAATAAAAATCAAAATATAAAAATTTGGAAAAAAAAAAAAAAATTTCAAAGTGGCCTTATAAAAAACGGCACTATCTGCAATTTCCATAATTACGTTTTTGAACATCAAAATTGTTATGAAATCAAAATCTGAAATGAATTCTGAAGTGACAAGACTTTCAGAAAAAATTAAATTCAAGCCACCCGTGGTGGATTTGACCATGCGCTTGACAACTATGTTGTAAGTTGAGCGTTTTACAGGTGGCGGAAGGTCCATTACTCCACAAAACGTTGACAAGCTCTCGAAGTCCTGACCGACACATCGCATTGCTAGTATGCTTCGCCTATTTATTTCAAATGCACCTCGCGTTTCGTCAATCGCAGGGCTGCCCTTGAAAGTTTTCAATTGGTTGCAATTTGTGCATGAGATACCGTACGTATCGCCTAGGCCTTTTAAGCTGAGTTCGGTGATAATTATCGCCCCACCGCAGGTCTTGCAGCATAGATGCTCCCGAAGAGTTTTGAATAGGGTTTCAATATGGAAGAGCCTATAGCCGGCAGAATCACCAGCCTTGTAATCCCCAGTGATGTTAGTTTCGGATGCTGTCGAAATATTAGGGGCTTCTTTTTCAGGGGTAATATTGCCACCAAAGACCTTTGACCGTTTTTTCGAACGGCCATGTGATCCTTTCACGCCGTTACCAGTACTCCGCTCTTTGCGTTTCATGTTCTCACCTAATGTGACCTGTAAACAAAAAAAAAAAATCTTCCCCCGCGCACGAGTCGGCGGAAACTTTTTACGTGTATAAGTGTTCCAAGTCAGATACTTACTTTTAGGTTATTTCGTGGAATACCACGAATATTTTTTACGCGATCACTTGTTGTCGACATACACACGGATAACAATGAGGCAATCGAGTGATTATAATGAATTGCGGATTATTTAGTACTGAAAAGTACTGTTTTGTTTTATATATCAATTTCTCACAACTTAAAATCTCAAAAACGTCAACAACGCTCGAAAGCGATCGAAATGTGATGGCGAACCATAAAACATGTGATCGTGATCAAATCGAACGACAGCGCCACTTACGCCGAAATCGTCGCGGCTCGATTGAGATCTCACATTCCAGCTGGCGTACTCTTGCGGCCAGATAGATGAAGCTATTATTTCCGACGTCAACATATGCAATTTGGTTGTAAGATTGTTTTTCTCATTCTTACAAGCGGTTAACGTAGAGTATGAGAAAATAACTAGTAGTCCAGTCGGAATGTACATGAAATCTAACGACTTCTATTCAAGAATAACATAGGGCTGTAAATTTTTTTTATAGATAGATGTGATGCACTCGAGGATAGCCAGATACCTGAAGTTAGCATATCAACTTTGGATTTTTGAAACTTCAACTATTCCTTAATTTGCCGTTAATTAGTCGTAAAATAGTCGTGGAAACCATTTTTTTGTCGCTCTCGTATTTTTTTTTTAATCCGATGGTCTGCTAACTTCATCTAAAATTGGCAGACCACACATGGGGAAATTAATGAAAATAATCGTACAGACCTCTAGTGTAGCTCAGAATTTGCCGTTTTTTAGTCGCAAAATAGTCGTGGAAACCATATTTATGTCGCTCTCTTTATTTTAGTATTTTTTATTTTTTTTTATTTTCAATTGGATGGTCTGCTACCTTTAACTGAAATAAGCAGACCCCACCTGGTAAAATCGATGAAGATAATTGTACAGACTGCTAGATGAGCTCAAAATTTGCCGTTTTTTAGTCGCAAACTAGCCTTTAAAACAGAATTGATTTTGTTTTTTGAATTTGGCTATTTTTTTGACAATATGGGTCGAATAGAGTGAACTGAAAAAACTGTGGGTATGTCGAATGCAGAGGTTTCGAAAAGACTGGAATCTTCTTCATAACTTGTCGAAAGTTGCCCACTTTTTCGTCGTGATTGCGGAAAGAATCGCGGAAATAGTCGCGCTGGTTCAAAGAGGAAAAACTATTTTTCTCGTGCACAGGCTGGCCCGCCAACTTGAAAAGGCTGTCGCTCAAAGGTCGATGGTCTCAATCGATCGAAATCACTCTTGAAATTTGTCGAAACTCATCTACTATTTAGTCGTGAATGCGGAAAGAATCGTGGAAATAGTCACGCCGGTACAAAGACGGAAAACCAGTTCCCTCGTGCACAGGCTAGCCCGCCAACTTGAAAAGGCTGTCGCTCGAAGGTCGATGGTCCCAATCGATCGAAATCACTCTTGGAATTTGTAGAAACTCATCTACTATTCAGTCGTGAATGCGGAGAGAATCGTGGAAATAGTCGCGCCGGTACAAAGACGGAAAACCATTTCCCTCGTGCACAGGCTGGCCCGCCAACTTGAAAAGGCTGTCGCTCGAAGGTCGATGGTCCCAATCGATCGAAATCACTCTTGAAATTTGTCGAAAGTTGTCCACTATTTAGTCGTGAATGCGGAAATAATCGTGGAAATAGTCGCGCCGGTACAAAGACGGAAAACCATTTCCCTCGTGCACAGGCTGGCTCGCCAACTTGAAAAGGCTGTCGCTCTAAGGTCGATGGTCCCAATCGATCGAAATCACTCTTTAAATTCGTTGAAACTCATCTACTATTTAGTCGTGAATGCGGAAAGAATCGTGGAAATAGTCGCGCCGGTACAAAGACGAAAACCATTTCCCTCGTGCACAGGCTGGCTCGCCAACTTGAAAAGGCGGTCGCTCTAAGGTCGATGGTCCCAATCGATCGTACTCACTCTTAAAATTTGTCGAAACTCATCTACCATTTAGTCGTGAATGCGGAAAGAATCGTGGAAATAGTCGGGCCGGTACAAAGACGGAAAACCATTTCCCTCATGCACAGGCTGGCCCGCCAACTTGAAAAGGCTGTCGCTCTAAGGTCGATGGTCCCAATCGATCGAAATCACTCTTGAAATTTGTCGAAAGTTGTCCACTATTTAGTCGTGAATGCGGAAAGAATCGTGGAAATAGTCGCGCCGGTACAAAGACGGAAAACCATTTCCCTCGTGCACAGGCTGGCTCGCCAACTTGAAAAGGCTGTCGCTCTAAGGTCGATGGTCCCAATCGATCGAAATCACTCTTGAAATTTGTCGAAAGTTGTGCGAATCGAAACTTCTAGTCGTGAATAAATAAATAAGAAATAAATAATCTTATTCGAAACAATGAAATTTCGAAAAATCCGAAAACCAATCAATTTCATAGAAATTTACTAAAATGTAAGATAATAAACGATAAAGACCGAAACAGGTAAGTATTTTAAGTATTTCTTGAGTGATTGCTAATGAGGAATTCTAAAATGTATATTTTTATCCGAGTTTTTCTCACTAAATGTATTAATTGTTTAAAGTTCGAAGTTGAGCTTTCAAAAAACGCAGAATAAGTAGTTACAGATAAATAAATAAAACACTATAGACAATCAAAATAGAAATAATATGAATTAGCACAGAAATAAATGATAAAATACCAAGCAATGTATGAATTTATTATTTTGAAATTAAAATAAATACGAATAATTTATAAACAATTGGCGTTGAAGAAAAAAATTTTTTTTTTTTTTTTTGAGTAGCTTAATAATAAGTCTACAAAATCGCCTCAAATAATGAAAGGCGTAATTGCAATAGTTTATAAGATATAAGGATTATAAGATGCAGATACTGAAGATTTTTATAAACAAAAGCTTGTAACAAGGGAATTATGATAGATACCGAGCTGGAGATAAATTTATTCAAAAGATAAATTAATTCTCTGAATAATCGTCTTTAATGTCAAAGACTGTATCTTGAATAGTTAAAAAGTTACAGCAATTTATAAGTTGACAAATCAGGTAACCGCTTCAACTTTGATACCACGATATTTTTTAAAAGCAATAAAAAATAGATAAAGAATTATTTTTACACTTTGTTATCCATCGTTGTTTTCGTAATTTTTGATATTTTATTAAAAAAAAATAAACCGAGTATCAGAATTTGTTTATAACAAATTGGTAACTGAATAAACAATCAAATTGTTGCTAAAAAAAAATTTTGTTTTTGTTACTATATAGAGAACTGCCAACTATGATTTCAGAAAAAAAAATTATTCCTTAACTAATAATTTAAATGATGGATAAATGAAAAAAACGATTATAAACAATTAAAAAAATTTTTTAAGGAAAATTTTTTTTTTCAAAAATCATGATTGACTTTTCTCAATTTAAAAACGCAAACACTTTTTTTGAAAGTATCCAATTCGACCATTTGTTTATGAAAAATTTTTCAACAAATGAAGCTAAAAATTTCGCTTTAACATTTATTAATGTCATTGTTAGATGTGAAAACAGCCATAACATAATTTTCCCTGAAAAAAAAATTTTTACCATAATTTTTTTCATTTATCATTTTTTTGGAACTTAATAAATTTATTATAAACAAATGAATAAACCTTCTTAATCTTCTATTACGTAATCTTGTTAAGTATACATATAAGAAGGGCTCCCAAGAAGTGAAAAAATTTTAGGCCAATTATTTTAACTTTTATGTCGCCATTTATGAAAATAGAAGTCCCAAAAAAATGAGTTAATTAACAATTGCATAGCTTTTAGAACAATGAAGTTAAAAAAATTTTCTCTGCGGGGCTAGATTCTTTGGAGTGTTCTGATGATGGCATAATTTTCAAAAAATTTTCAATTATTATTTAATAGTAAAAAAAAAATAATTTCTATCGCACTCTCTGTTCAGCGGCGACGCGTCAGTGCTGAAACGGCCGTGCGGAACCCTATTTTCAGCGTCAAATTAAAATTATAAATAATGGAGATAGAGTTCTGGGAGCTGGGACTTTTTTATTGGAAATTTCCTCCTCTTTAAGATGTTTTTTTCCAATTTTCGTTATCTCTTACAGTTTTTTTGTTATAGTCAAAAACCGGAGACGTCTTTTTTTTTGTTTTTTGTTAATAACAATTACAATTTTTGTTTCCAGAGAAAAAAAAAAAACGTCTTTTTCAGGATCGCATTACGAATCGAATGAGCTATCGCACATATTTTTAAGAGGCTTCGAGCTATTTTTCTCAGGAAACTCACTTCTCGACTAGACTAAACGGAAACGTCTAACGAAATCACAAGTATCGAGTGTGCGGATCTTTGTCTTGATCGTAACATTATAGTTAGTTGCATTGTCGGGCAGTCGTACTCCTGATTTCTGACACAAAGCTCCTATTTCTTCTGTTCTACTCGATTCGTTAGAGAACGAAAGTAATTGTTAATTTCTTTGCTATGTGACTGTTTTAATCGTGACAGTGCTTACAATGATTCAATCAAGGGGACGTGGTAAGCCAAATACTGTCGATCTAGAGAGTTTGAAAAAGGTTATACTAGAGAACAAGGAGAATATTGTATTCGATAATACCAAAATCATTTCGGCAAAAAATGAAATATGGGAACGATTATCGACAGAGCTCGGAATAAAGGCCACTAGTCTACATTCCTATACCGTTAATAATAGGTATAATTTGAAAGACATTTTACTAGAAAAACAGTTTCTGGATACATCGATAAAAAATACTTCGAATACAAGTGCCTTATCGAATGAAATAAGCATGCAGTCATGCGATAATAGCATAGGAAATACAAAGAACTTTAGCTTTGCAATTCCAAAAACCGAATTTAAGGATTTGATAACTGAAGTAGTTCGCACTTCGAAAACTAAAAAGGGTCATAAAACGGAACGCATACGTACAGTATTGCGACAAAATGTATGGACCGAAAAGGTGTCGACAGCTCTATGGAACTCCCTAAAATTGAGACACGCATTCCATTTCAAAAACCATTATATAACTAGAACAGGGACTAGTGGAAAAATGAATGGTAAGATTTTATTTCATATTTTGTATGTAACTCAGTCAAATCATAAAAAAAAAATCAACAAGTACCTAGAACGAAGTCCTTGCGTCAATCTCGAAAAATTAAAGAAAACTCACCCGACGCGGACGATCAGCTGACACTAATCACACAGCGTACACGAAAAGAAATGGATGGCGTTTACCACCATACTGGTATGGTATTGAGGCAGATACTGAAACAGTATCCGAGATATTCCTATACACTATCGCAACGAGTCCCATAAGTATGGCGTTATTTACCGTGGTAAACGCCATACATTTCTTTCCGTGTAAGATAGAAGACGGAACCATTTTCAATTAGGATATCTTTTTTGTCATAGTATACAGTGAAAGACACGTTCATAATTTGAGTCGAAGTCCTGTCTTGATTTTTTTATCTACCAAGTTGTAAATTTTCTGCAATTTAAAAAGAGTTATGGCCAATCCTGAGGTTTTTAATTTCAATATAATTATTGACGCGAAATTTGATTTTGTTATAATTTGATAGCAGAAAGGAAATAGTTTCATCAATAGAAGAATTCTCCCAATAAGATGAAAAATTTATTTTCTCAAACAAACAAGAAGTAATGGTATTCACATCGGAAAGTATGCCGTGTGTTTTGTAATTTTTTTTCTTTCTGTAGTACGACAATAATTATTATTGTTTGTTTGATTTATTTTTTCGTTGCAGCCATTCATCTCGATAAGTCAATAAATTACCGAAAATATCGCAGAGTTAACAATTGACCAAGCTTACTATTTTTTTCTCGGAACGTGCTCTGGGGTGAAGATGACCCAGACGCTAAATGTTCATTTTGAATCGAAGTTTTCGAAAAAACATCTTCTCGAACCTCCACCATTAATGATTATAGTAGATATTCGAGTTTAAACACTAACTTTGAAATTCTAAAATGAGGCCATTTTTGATTTTATTTATTTTTTTTCAACTAGACAAAAAAAAACGAAACTTTCAAGTCCCTCATCAAGTTGGGACGAATTTTCTTTACATTTTTTTTGAGGGTCGAAAGCTTGTGTTACTGGAAAAAAAATTAAGTTTGGAATTTTTTTTGATGAGTGGTCTATCGGATCGCCTAATCATCTGTTTTTTTTGGTCCCAAAACTAAAAATAAATTATCGGCAAAGAAAATCATTGAGGAAAAAAATGAATGTGTGATATTTTGTTTGCCAACAACTTTCTCTTCAGCTTTGGAAACAAAAAAAAAAAACAAATGATTAGGCGATCCGATAGACCACTCATAAAAAAATTGAAAATTGAATTTTTTTCCAGTAACACAAGCTTTGGACCCTCGAAAAAAATATAAGGAAAATTCGTCCAAACTTGGTTAGGGGATTGAAAGTTTCGTTTTTTGGTCTGGTTGAAAGAAAAAATAAAAATCCAAAATGGCCTTTTTGGAATTTCAAAATTAGTGCTTAACCTCGAATATCTACTATGATCGTTAATGGTGGAGTTTCGAGAATACATTTTTTCGCAAAGTTCTATTCAAAATAAACATTTTGTGTGTGGGTTATTTTCACCCCAGAGCGCGACGTTTCCGAGAAAAAAATGGTGAACTTGGTCAATTGTTAATTCTGCGATATTTTCGTTAATTGAAAAATCGCGATGAATGGCTGCAATTGAAAGAACCCTTTGGGGTACGGTCTTAGCTAGTGAAAAGTAACGCAATCAAAAATATAGATCGAAATCGAAAGTCGCAAAGTCAGATCACTTTCGTTTACACGTGGAATACCCCATATGTTTGTGGAGTACCCCATGAAATTTCTGAGTAATAACTTTCACAACCAATATTATGTGATCGAGAACGATAAATTAGATATTCATATAATTCTGTAGCTGAATACTAGGGTGACCCTTATTTGGGGGTCGGTGGAACTCTGACCATGACACCCCTTAGATCAGTTCCAAATAAATAAATGATAATCTGGGTGAAATTTGAGCTCTGTAGCTCAATGAGAAAGGGTGGATGTAAGCCCGTATTTTCTCCCATTTAATGAACATGGGATTTCTCATTGAAAAAATGCATTGTAGTATGCCTGTAGTGCGCTGGAAAAATCCACTATTCCGTCACTTTATAGAGTCATAGTTAGGGAGTGTGTACAACTTTTTTCAGCTATCTACAATTATATTTCATAGAGTAGCCGCTGCCAAAAGATTCTGGTTTTGAAAAAAAAACAAATTTCCTATAACAATGAAAAGATCAAAAAGATGACATAAGCCTTTTAGGGTGGAGAGAAGTGTAATGTTTCCGAAACTAGAATCTGTCGGCAGCGGCCACTCTGTGAAATATCGTTGTAGATGGCTGAGAAAACTTGTACATACTGACTAACTATGACACTCTGAAGTGACGGAATAGTGAATTTTTCCAGCGCACTATAGCCACGGGGGAAAAAATGAGTTTTTCCGATGAGAAATCCCATGTTCATTAAATGGGCGAAAATACGGGCTTACAGGCACCCTTTCCCAAAGAGGCTACAGAGCTTAAATTTCACCCAGATTATTATTTATTTATATGGAACTGATCTAAGGGGTGTCGTGGTCAAAGTTCCACCGACCCCCAAATAAGGGCCACCCTACTGAATACATATCACTTCACTTAGTAGCTAATAATTATCGTATAATCATTAGGGTGGTCCTCATTTGGGGTGTTTTTGAAATTTTCTGCGGCCAAAGCGGAAAAAGTTTGGAAATGAATCTTAAAAAAAGTACGCAAAAGTTGAAGTCTGTAGGTCAACTCAAAGTACTGCCCACAGGGCAGTGAATTTTCCCATTTAATTTACATAGGAACTCGGGATCAATGCATTATTTTTTTTTCTCTGCCTTAATAGTGCTTCGAAAAATCTGAAATTTGGCATATGTCTACCCTATAATCATAGGTATTCCACAACAAATTGAGCGATTTCCAGCGCCAAAAGTTTCGAAGTTCCAGAACGTCAAACGTGTGTTTCGAAGTCGAAAAATCACCATTTTCACGTTCTGGAACTTCGAAACTTTTAGCGTTGAAAATCGCCCAATTTTTTGTGGAATACCTATGATTATAGGGTAGACATATGCCAAATTTCAGATTTTCGAAGCACTATTAAGGCAGAGAAAAAAAAAATAATGCATTGAGCCCGAGTTCCTATGTAAATTAAATGGGAAAATTCACTGCCCTGTGGGCAGTACTTTGAGTTGACCTACAGACTTAAACTTTTGCGTACTTATTTTAAAATTTATTTACAAACTTTTTCCGCCTTGTCCGCCAAAAATTCAAAAACACCCCGAATACGGACCACCTTAATAATCATGTGTATATACCATTGGTTCTACATCTGACGTTCTATTGAATTCAAACTATAAGTTCAATGGGAATTTCGACCAATCGCGGACTCTTACCCCCCCCCCCCCCCCCGATTTCAGAATTAATTCTTTGTTTACACCCAACCTTACGGAAAAATACCCCTCAAATTTAAGGGGTACATTCGTACCCCTCAAGTCCTGGGGGTTTACCATGAAAACTCAGGGTTTACCCTGTACTTGGGGATATCTTTATCCAAAAAAATTGGAATTCGAGGGTAAACCCTGAGTTTTCATAGTAAACCCCTAAAACTTTAGGGGTACAAATTTACCCCTTAAATTTGAGGGTTTTTTTCCGTAAGGGTATAACATTGACTTAAGACAATACTTAGGAATTACTTGGGAATTTTTCAACGCTATATTAGCGAGTTACGAGTTACACTTTGCAACCAATTGCGGCTCGATGTTAATGTGCTTACTTCACTTACTAGGAGAATATCGCACCTCCGGTTCATCGATCTTGACCAAACTTATAAGGGTGTTCCCTTGAGACAAAATATCAAGTACCTGCTGGATAACTCTCTAGAATGAGCCCTTACTCTATCAATTTACTTAAATATACATTAGAAATCAGCGTAACCTGGGTTTTCCAAATTGCCAAGAAATAACCAGTTTTTGTACTGCCTTATGAGATTCTATATTGCACTAAATATTTATACATTGAATATAGTCATTTTTATACATCAGATTGTTGAAATTCAACATCCCAGCTATAGAAAATCACTCTATTCTGCGCCTTCTGACACATTAATGTGTAGAATAAAGTGATTTTCTATAGCTGGGAATGTGAGTTTCAACAATCTGATGTACAAAATGACTGTACTCAATGTATAAATATTCAGTGCAATGTCGAATCTCATAACGCAGCACAAAAACTGGTTATTTCTTGGCAATTTGGAAAACCCAGGTTAAGCTGATTTCTATTGTACATTTAAGTAAATTGATAGAGTAAGGGCCCATTCCAGAGAGTTATCCAGCAGGTACTTGATATTTTGTCTCAAGGAAACACCCCTATAAGTTTGGTCAAGATCGATGAACCGGAGGTGCGATATTCTCCTAGTTAGTATGATAATGGACGTTTTGCCCACGCTTCGCGAGGGCAAAACCCTTATTTTCCCACCTTTTAAAGTCAAATTATGTACAATACTCGACGGAAAAACTTTTTCTCATCTCGTGTGATTGCAGCACTCGCCTTCGGTTCGTGCTGCAACCTCAAACTCGTATGAAAAAGTCTTACCGCACTCGTATCGTAATGTACTATTTTCCGATAAATACGAACGTTCTTGATGCTATTCAGTTCAGGTTGTTTCAAATGTAGGTCTTTCAGATGGCCGGAATAGCCGATATCAATTATTTTTTTTTCTCATCTAGCTATAAACAATGTACTGCAGTTTATAACTAGTAATTTGCTTGAACAGCAGAATGTGCAACATAATATTCATTACTGTGACGATGTGAAACTTCAATTAAAATTTTAATAAGGTCTTCCACTCGAACTTGTGCATTTTGATATAAATTATCACTCTGAGAATTCTGTTTTGAAAAATCGTCTGAGTGCGGATCCTATAGTCCTGGGTTTTCATTCAGTTATATTTACCAAATGGAATACTGCGTTTTACTCATTGATAAAAAAATTTGTTTTCGCAAGGTCACTGCAACTGTGGAGCAAAAATCGAAATTAAGATTGAGAGTCTGACGGATGATTTGAACACTAAACTGGAGTGTGAGATATCTGACGAAGGAAATGAGAAGGAATGTGGCAAGCGTCAATTAAGGGGTTTGAAAAGGAAACATGTTGGTATCGATACAGAAGATAAATCTGTCGATGTGTACATAGCTCAAGAGAGACGAAAATTGCAAGCCCAAGGAGATCCAGAACCACCGATATTATATACAGAACAAGTCTTGCGAACGCTAAAATCTGAAGTCAAGGCATCGAAGTATCTACACCCCAATCCTATCGAGGCCCTTAAATTAATGAAAAGAATGGCTATCGGCAAAAATATTATTCATGGAATAGGAGATGATTTCTTTTTTATCCACCTTCATTCCAATGTGCGAATCAACCTATGGAACATGTATTCTGACAAAGTACCCATGATAATAGACGCTACTTCTGGAGTAGCACAAAAGTGCCTACTGATGCCGAAGGAAAAATCACACTCTTTGTTTCTGCACCTCGCTGTTATAAACTGTGAAAAAGGTCAGTTCGCGATTTCCGAGGCTATAACCGAAAGACAAGATGCTATCACCATAGAATATTGGTTGAAGAGGTTTATTCAAGATGGTGCTAATTACCCGAAGCAAGTGGTGAGATGTACCGATTATTTTTTCTTGTTCGACGGTTCTATAATCCTGAGACGATTATAGAATAAAAATACACGGAAAGAAAAATTATTCTTTATATATAATATGAATATTTATATATAATATATATATTATATTATTATTATACAGCCTTATTTTGTAATGCATCGACATAAACTTACGCTCAATATAATTGATAGGTCGGCTAGGTATTAAGGCGGGCTGGAAAACCATTGTGTCTTTTTTTCTTCACTTGGATTGGGGTGGTGAGAAAATTTATTGTATATTCTTATGACTAAAATAAAGGGTGCAAGAGCTCAGCTTTCTGAAATCAAATCTTCTGTTTGAAATCCGGGGCTGAAGATTCGTTTTATAACCGTGGCGATATTTTTCTGCTCGTTCTTTGGCAATTGATAATCAAATAATTCTTTCAGAGTGATGAAAATGTCTTCGATCTAACTAAACTACTTGTTATTCTAAGATTTTTCTATTCATTCTGTACAATCTTCAACCTGGAGATACATCAACATTAGGGTGCTTTTTTTTGGGGCGTCTATTTTTTTTTCAACTGCCCCTTGAAAATCTTGTTGTAGACGTTGAAAAAGAAATCCTGTCTAATTTTTAGCTCTTTATTCTAATTCTAAGTACTCGCGCTCTTCTTTTTAAGTTTTCCCATGGTAAAAGCATGTAAACATTACGACTTTTTCTTTCGCCGCGCACAACTCAGCCGAATTTCAATGGATTATTCTGACCTAAGACTCATTTTACAGAAAATTTAATGTTCTTCAAAAGTGCCTTCGGTGTTTTGGCCGTGGTGTCAACCACTGCATCTGTGTGAGCGTTCAAAGTCGATTTTATGCATAATTTTTCTTTCCTTACTGTGAGCAAATAAACGGTTAGACTTAGAGAAAAAAACTTCAGGACAATTTTGTACGAAAATTAATTCTGTACAAAAAAGTCCAATAAATGAAGTCTCTCAAACCAGTATTTCAAAAGATATAAGGACTTTGATTTTTTTAAATATAAAATTCCAATAAAATGTCAAGTTTAAGATTTCTAAGTCAGTCAAACTAAAATGGGCACTTTGGAAAAACACTAAATTCTCTGTAAAATGAGTCTTAGATCAGAACAATCCATTGAAATGCGGCTGAGTTGTGCGCGACGAAAGAAAAAGTCGTAATGTTTAGGTATCCATGCTTTTAGCATGGGAAAACTTAAAAAGAAGAGCGCGAGTGCTTAGAATTGGAATTAAGAGCTGAAAATTGGACCGGTTTCCTTTTTCAACGTCTACAACAAGATTTTCAATGGAAAGTTGAAAAAAAAAGTCGTTCCAAAAAAAGCACCCTAATCAACATACATGAATTCTGTTCGCACAGGTTTGTGATGGATCAAGAGCGCTTCTAACGGCATGCATATCAGCGTTCACCAATTATCTAGTCATTGAAGAATATTGTGATATGTTCTTTTATGACCCGGAAGCAATGAGGAAAAAGCCATTTATATCAAAAGACGTCGCACATAATATGAAAATTTGGGTTAAATTTTTAAGCAACAAAAACCGTCGAATAAAAGTGTTCTATCTAGCTTCTATAGGACACCTAATTCTGAGCCGAACGTTAGAAGAAGCAAAAGATACGATAACGATGCTTCTTGCAGTCTCATTAAGTGAAACTGAGGGTGTGTTATTGGATACGGAGGAAGAAACATTCGCTCAAAAATGCAAAGAGAACTTGAAACATGTAATTACTGGAGTTCTTATAAAATATGAAAAGTTATGCGATCATCTAGAAGAAGAAGAGAAAAGTTATGCAGAGGAAATTTCGGAAGAAGATAAACAATTTGATAAACGAAATACGAGTGCACAAACAATGAAGCAGATTGAAGGAAAAAATAGATCGTCTGCTTGGGAAACCTGGGCAAAGGAGATCCACACATCCGTTGGAAACAAAATTGAAAATCAAATTGACGATCGAGATAATGCTCACTGCGATGCAAAAATAGCGGCGAAATTAATTACCGAACTTAGACTGCTGCCAATGTGGACCAATATTTTCAATACTAAATTCGATGATCAAAATATTGATCCCAGTTCAAGTGCTTCTGTTGAATGCGAGATTCGCAAAATAAAACACAACGTTTTAGAGAAAAAAGGTAAGTACTCCAGGGTAGACGTTACAGTCGAAAAAATAATAAAATATTACGATGGCAAATTGAGATTTCTACCTGAAAAAAGTCTTAATACGGAGGCTCGAACCCAACTAGAAGAGGAAGAGAATGATGAATTCAGTAATGACACCGATACAGATTTGAATGTTTTGAACGATAGCTATTCCACCCCATCTGAAAAGGGCACAAAAACTCTAACGCATCGAGAAAACGGTTATTCAATGAACAACAGTGGAAATGGAATACCAGATCATAGTATAGAATCAGATTCATTGACCGATAGCTGTTCCAAAATTTTTGAAGACACCGTGAATGCCACTGATACGAACCAAAATGAGTCCCCATTACAGAATATAACAAATATTTTCGAGGAATGCCCAGCTTGTCGGAGGGGTGATGAGCCCGAAGGAGCACACATCTGTAGAATTTGCAGGAAAAAAGTACATGCTTTACCAAGCTGCTCCTTATCATCGGAAGAAGAGGGTTACGGATCACGCCGTATATGTTTCGAATGTACGAAATTCGACAACTTGTCGAATAAGATGGCCATTACGGAGGTTGAAAATCATAATGGATTAGCGCTGAAAGATCTGAAGGCTGATGCTAAAAAACGACGTAAGAATTTATACTTGGGATCTGGA
Source organism: Tenthredo livida (assembly GCA_963992785.1). NCBI lineage: Eukaryota > Metazoa > Arthropoda > Insecta > Hymenoptera > Tenthredinidae > Tenthredo > Tenthredo livida. The sequence continues at coordinate 19,076,754 of OZ023066.1, forward strand.
ATTGAGAGAATAAAAGATGTTTTTGCGTTTGAGACAAACACAAGTCGCATACCTATACTAAAAAACGGGAGCACGCTACATATGAAAATGATCGAAATTGGTGGATCCAAATATTCTCTGAAATATACGTGCGCTTTTGACAGCTTTTTTTCAACTTTTATTCGTGGGAGCGATCGATAATGCGGAAGTTAAAGAATTCATAACTGAAGAAGCCGAAAATGGTAATCAATTTTTCAAAATGGTCAGTCACACATTAGCAAAAGGCATAACAGCCTATACATACAAATTGAGAGCTGAAATGTTACTGGAATTCAATGGTATAAGCATTGTTCCAAATACTATGCGAACAGTGATGTGTCAATGTGGAATGAATGAACTACTACCCGTCTTATTGAGAAATCGTCCAAGTATTTATAGAAAAATAATATGCAACAAAGGATGTGTAGAAAAAACGGAAGCTGAATACAGTGTGTTATGCGAAACAAAAAATTTAAGAAGTAATAAAAACTTTTTCAAAATTGTCTTAGCAAATTATTCCAAACGGACGATTTGCCATGAGTGCAAAGAACAAGCGCGAGCTGAAGTGATACCATGTAAGTAAGATTTATAAATCGAGATAAATTTGTACGATGAGGTTTTATGAAATTCATTTATCAGAAATGACGAAAGTCTGACAAGAAACGAAACTGACTCCACTGGCGCGAGGAAAGAGTTCACTTACTGCTAACAAATCTACAGTTGCGTATGGCGAAATTATTCCTTTGTTATTGTTACCGAATTTTCGTTGATCCAAATAAGATTCAATTGGACCAAATAACTTTCAAGAAATTTGGTCTTATCATTAACAAATTTCATTTGGTTTTATACAAATTGGGTAACACCAATTGATTCATTTCGCCATGTCCAACTATATAGCATTTGTTAACAGTAAATGAACTCCTTTCTCATTGCCAGAGTCTTTAAGGCTCATCCCTAGTCGCCCACCTCCTTTTTGCCGAAATGTGTCACATTTCAATTATTTTCCGAGCCCAGGCGTCAAAAACGCAAAAATGACAACGCTGCGCAAATTCAATTTCAATGCTGAAATTGAACACGTGCGCCCAAAAACATGTTCGTTTCATGCGAAAATAGAGTCTACAGATTGTTTTTACGTAATTCGCCGAGGAAATCGAATTCGAAAACATTCGAATAATGTAAAAAGCATCTGTAGACTCTGTTTCCACATAAAACGAACATTTTTTGGGACGTATGTGTTCGCAATTGAATTTGAATTTGCACTTGGCCTGTTTTGCGTTTTTGACGCCTAGGCTCCGACAATAATCGGAATGTGACACATTTCTACCAAAAGGAGGTGGACTAGGGATGGGCCTCAATCACTTTGTACAAACAAGCGTGAGAACTATAGTGGCAGGAAGAGCGGCTGTGATAGTGACAATCTAATCAAGAAAAATATTGCTTTTTCGTTTACTGTGGAAAATTTTGTAGGATCCCATAATGCGACACGTTTTTCCGCATGATTGATTTGAAAAACTTTCTTCTTAGAGAATTTTTAAGGTCCCTGAACATTAGATCAATCTAAATTCGTGCATTTAAGGGGGTATCCACACCTTTGAATGGGTTAAAATTCTGAAAAAGATATTAATGTTTTACAGCGAATTTGAGAATCTGATCAAATCCAAAAAAATCATGAAGTTTGGGGAGGGTTTGACCCTCATTATCCATACCTAACATTCAATATTACTTTGAGTCCAATAGTAGTTACGCTCCATATAGAAAAATACCAAATTACTCGGTTGTCGTAAAGAATCAGGAGTATCGTTGGACCAATTCTGGAGTTTTTGGTCTTCAAGTGTTCAGAAGAGGTGCCTCTATGAGATGAACAGACAACTTTTGGATATCGCAAAAATTGCCTGACTCGCTTAGTTTTTACTGAGATTTTACTGATTCTTCAATTTTTTTTCTATATTTTTTCTATTATCTCAACCAAGAATAGTGATATCAAAAAGTTGTCAGTTCATCTGATAGAGGTTTGGATTCTACAAATTTAAAGACCACAAACTCCAGAATCGGTCCAACGATGCTCCTGATTCTTTACGACAACCGGTCAAAATATTCATTCTCCAGAAATCAACTTTCAAACTTTTTTAATTTCAATTTTTTTTTTATTTCCTATTTTTCCCAGAGAGGAAAATCTAGTTACAGGAAATCAAGTTTTAAGATTTTGCTTATGACTAATATGCTGGATCCGCAGCTGCTCTCGTATCGATGAGTTATGAGTCGAGTCGAGTCTAGACACATGTGCCAGGCGGAGGTTTGTAGTGAGTTTTGACCCGTTCTGTACAACAACAGTGTCGGTTAGGTGTCCGATGAGGCTGTTAGAAAAATAATGAATTGCTTTAGAAAAAATCTGATCAAAATTGTTCAAAACATAAAAATTCTGTAAAATTTTTGATCTTCAATATTTTTGAGATTCAGAAGATGCTAGCACAATTTTTGTCAATACTAAAAAAATTCTTTCATCTTTCATCAATCATACCTTTTTTCTTATAATATTTAATAATTCTTGCAATGAATATATGTATTATAGAAATACTCATCTTTTTGGAAATCCGAATGTGTAGTCTCCTGGCATCGATTTCAAACGCACTTTTTGATGGATCATCTTCTTTCGATTCCGAAGTATCATCTCAGATATATATACCTACACTATGTTTATCCGATAATGGAAATTACTATTGGTTTGAATTCGTACTGAGAGCACGACAATATTTACAAACAAGTGGACACCTAACCTCGAAAAAACGTAGATCGCAGCCATGTGCTCTGTCAATGATCACAATTTAAAAGAATATTGAAAATTCAATATGTGTAAGAATGATAATTACAAACAATTAAAAGATCACAAAATCAAATTCAAAATCGAAATATATCAAAACCTCATAAAAGTAAGCAGTGGCGTTGGCGGTGTTGTACAATACTTATGGCACCAATCTGAGGGTTCGCGCGCCTCGCCGCGGCGCTTTTTCGCAATTTGGCACTGCCATGGCTGTAACTTCTTAAATCCTCTAGATATCTTGACACCGATTTATTTGCAGGTAGAGTAGGTCACTAGCATTCCAAATAAATTATAAAAAAAAAACGATTTTTTGAAAATTCAAAGGTGTAGATACCCCCTTAAGAACTTGAATTTGCATGTATTCAACAAAATTTGATGAAAAAATGTTTGTGTACCAATTTTTGACAAACGTTTAAAATCGAGTCGTTTTTAGAAGATACATAAAATTACTAATTTTCGAATCCAGCAGGATCGATCGCGGAACTTATAGTTTGATTTTCGTTATCCCAGTGGATCAGGACGAGAGTAATAATATACGCTGATATTTTTTCTGAGGAGATCACCTCCTGCCGTATCTGTAACATACTTTTGTTAGAATTGCTGAAAAAAGCATTGATTCATACATGATTTTCAACAAAGAAATTCCAAGAATGCACCGAACTTTCAAGTGTGGGCATTAGAATAGGTTCTAATGACGGTTTGATTTTTCACTATGATATTTATTCCAGGTGACATGATTTGTGTGGAGACATACGCTATGGATAATATTTCGTTAGCCCCAAACGAGATACCAAAAATCGTTCACATTTTGAAGGAAACCTACAAACTCCTCGGTGCCGTCAAATATATTGGCAAAGAAATTCAACAAGAAGGAGACCTCGGGCACTACACTTCAATCATGTTCCGTGATAAGTGGGTGGAATTCAACGACTTTGAAACCAAATCCACACCACTTAATGGCAAAGAGAAGTTTGTGCCAAAGTTGATTATATACTCTCTAAAATTTTTGGAGTGATTAATTCACTCCAAGCATGGAGTGACCAAGTGATTAACTCTACTTGGAGTGATTATCCACTCCTATAGAGTGAAAATACACACTTTTTCGCAAAGAGTGAATATTTCGACTCTAATGTATGGAGTGATTAATTTTTCGCTCCAACCGTCACTCTGGGCAAGAGCGAAATCGCGAATTACCGCCGCGCATCGGCGGCAAATTGTACGCGCAGCCCCTATCGAGGCTTCTCCCGCCGCGTCAAACACTCGACCAGCGTGGCGTCAACATATTCGTGAACACATTTTTATACTATTTCGGCCAAAGTAGGTAAGTAGTTATCATGACGAAAATGATTAATCATGCCTTCATTTGCTGTGTGTAATTATTTATCATGTGCCATGCCGTATTATAACAGTTATTCAAGCTCGTAATTGTGTTCTTAAAGTGAGGTTATGTAACTTGGGATTTGTGAAGGCTTGGATAAACTCGGTTCACCGGTTCGTCTGAAAAATATTACTTGCACTCTAGATATTTTCATAATTCTAATGGAAACCTTCAACCCACCAACGAAAGATACTAATTCTACAACTTCTGGGTAGACTGGTAATGACGATCCACTCCAATATAGACGTAGTATTTCACTCTACGTAGGGCGAAATTCCCACTTCTAACGAGTAAAGCATCACCTCACTATTCATAAAATTATGCTCCGAAATAGTGAAAATGTCACTCTAAAAGAGTGAAGGTGTCACTCTAAAAGAGTGAAGGTGTCACTCTAAAAGAGTGAAAATTTCACTTTAAAAGAGTGATTCTTTTCACTCTTTAAGACTGAGCGATTATTCACTCTTCAATAAGAGTGAAATTTCGCTCTACTTGGATTTGCGCTGTTTTCAGTAACGCTTGGAGTGAGTTTTCACTCTATTGGAGTGAATTTTCACTCCACAAATTTTAGAGAGTATGTAACCGTTCCAAAATAATTAATCGTGCAAATAAATGAAATGATGAGTTTATTCAATAACTTCCCTGTCTTCGATACTCATAACTTGAATGGTAGACAAGTTTCGACGAATTTCAGAAGTGATTTCGATCGATTGGGACCATCGACCTTAGAGCGACAGCCTTTTCAAGTTGGCGGGCCAGCCTGTGCACGAGGGAAACGGTTTTCCGTCTTTGTACCGGCGCGACTATTTCCACGATTCTTTCCGCATTCACGACTAAATAGTGGACAACTTTCGACAAATTTCAAGAGTGATTTCGATCGATTGGGACCATCGACCTTCGAGCGACAGCCTTTTCAAGTTAGCGGGCCAGCCTGTGCACGAGGAAAATGGTTTTCCGTCTTTGTACCGGCGCGACTATTTCCACGATTCTTTCCGCATTCACGACTAAATAGTAAATGAGTTTCGACAAATTTCAAGAGTGATTTCGATCGATTAGGACCATCGACCTTCGAGTGATCGCCTTTTCAAGTTGGTGGGCTAGCCTGTGCACGAGGGAACTGATTTTCCGTCTTTGTAGCGGCGCGACTATTTCCACGATTCTTTCCGCATTCACGACTAAATAGTAGATGAGTTTCGACAAATTTCAAGAGTGATTTCGATCGATTGGGACCATCGACCTTAGAGCGACAGCCTTTTCAAGTTGGCGAGCCAGCCTGTGCACGAGGGAAATGGTTTTTCCTCTTTGAACCAGCGCGACTATTTCCGCGATTCTTTCCGCAATCACGACGAAAAAGTGGGCAACTTTCGACAAGTTATGAAGAAGATTCCAGCCTTTTCGAAACCTCTGCATTCGACATACCCACAGTTTTTTCAGTTCACTCTATTCGACCCATATTGTCAAAAAAATAGCCAAATTCAAAAAACAAAATCAATTCTGTTTTAAAGGCTAGTTTGCGACTAAAAAACGGCAAATTTTGAGCTCAACTAGCAGTCTGTACAATTATCTTCATCGATTTTACCAGGTGGGGTCTGCTTATTTCAGTTAAAGGTAGCAGACCATCCAATTGAAAATAAAAAAAAATAAAAAATACTAAAATAAAGAGAGCGACATAAATATGGTTTCCACGACTATTTTGCGACTAAAAAACGGCAAATTCTGAGCTACACTAGAGGTCTGTACGATTATTTTTATTGATTTCCCCATGTGTGGTCTGCCAATTTTAGATGAAGTTAGCAGACCATCGGATTAAAAAAAAAATACGATAGCGACAAAAAAATGGTTTCCACGACTATTTTACGACTAATTAACGGCAAATTAAGGAATAGTTGAAGTTTCAAAAATCCAAAGTTGATATGCTAACTTCAGGTATCTAGGATAGCCCGGAGTTTGCGTAAAAAGTTAGGTCCGGGTTTGGGCCCTAAAAATTATTAAAAATTGAAAAATCTTGATTTCATATGAATCTATTTTGATATTGAGTTTATCAAAAAAAGTCCCGAATAAAAAATGTGCATCGTATTGTCCTCTTCAAAATGAGTTCCATAAAGAAATCACGTATTATTGATATTTGAGCTGTAAATCGCCGAGGAAGACGGAAATCCATCGTTTAGTTAATTGCAATCAGCTCACTGATTCATTGACGAACCGTTTTCAAATCCATGTAAAATATATATCCATTTATCCCCCAAAGATGGGTTCAATGTTTATCCAGCTATGTCTTTTAGTTTGGCAACAATAAACGATCTCCGAAAATCCGGGCCTTCGCCATAGCTACTCTCATGGTCGTCTCACAAGAGGTGGAAAAATCGTGGTGGTAGTTTTCGATATGAAGTTTCACAATCTATCCTAAATTATTTTTTTTCTCCCTTCCAAAGTGCCGTTTTCGTGGAAACAAGATTTTAGCTTATAAACAAATGGAGTTAACTCTGTCAATTTCCAATTTATTGCAAATGTTTTTTGAGATTCTTGCGAGCCTTTCTAATACGCGTATTTGAAAAAAAAAAGTCTCGATATCTTTCTTGAAAGCAGAGATACAAAGGATTTTACCTTTTATAGAGTAATTATTGTTCTATTCAATTTTAATGCAAAACTCAAGTTCGATAGCATTTTTTACACCTTCAGGTATGATCTCGAATTTATTTCATATCCCTGAAAGCAATTGTCTCATCGCAACAGGGTGTCTAAAACTCTCGCGCGGGCGAAGAATATCGTTTGCCCGAGCGGCTCTAGCCGGGCGGCGTGGTGGGGGGAGTCGAGGCTTGTCGCGCTGGATGGGGTCTCCGCTTAGTTAACAAATGCGATATCTCCGTTGATAATCGTCGTAGAAGGTTAATTTTTTTTGTAACTTGGCCACTTTTTTCTCGCCCATCTGAATATGTCGATCAAAATCTTCAAGCTTCATTGCTCGACCTAATAATCGTTCGTTTACGAATAATCTGCTGCAAAAATTACTGCAAATTAGTAATAATTTCTAGGCATCGTGGATGAATGTCGACTCGTCATCAGAAACGTCAAATTAGCATATTCTAAAAGAAATTATCAGGTTAAATGATATATTTTTCACAAGATAATTCAAACAAATCACGATAACAAAAACGTTAGTTTAACAAAATCAATAATATCTCAATAATATAATATAATATAATGTAATATAATATAATATAATACAATATAATATCCAATAGCATGTACGACCTAGAGACTGTGAACTACCTATACCAATTTCTGTTTTTCTATCGCACGTGCATTAGTAGACCTTTCTGTTACAGACTTTTTTTTTCTTTCTGACCTGTCTACATCGCTCCAGTCGTCGTCCACGTTTGTCATTTTCAGTAACTCATGGTCAATTTCGTCGTCAGTCAGTACGATATCTGGCTCGCATATATTCGCACACGTCTGGCCGCTACATTTTTTGCAAAGTACGGTGCATTTCAAACCTACTTTTCTACACGCGCAATTCGAGGTGCAATTACTTTTATCGCAACCACACGAAATGATGTCTAGCAGATTAGGAGGTATTGGATCTTTTCTGCACATGATTGGTATCAACATATAATTATTTTTTTTCCAGCCCCGCTGCATGGGGTCTTTCGAGTGATCCCCCTGCCATTCGGAAACTTGCAGGAATGTACGCAGTGAATGTTCATTCATCGCCTCAACTGTTGGAGGCAGGGAACTCAGATCAAAAGTATTTTTTAGAGTTGATCTCGTGAAACAGGTGAAACGGAAATCATCCAAACTACAATTGATAGTGTCCTTTACACCATATAAGGTCATTACAACGTTTTGCCCGGCTGCGTGGAGAGAACTTTTTAATGCATCCGTAGAAATAAAAATTTCGGCTTGCTTTCGTATTCCATTCGTATCATTTTGCAAAAGTTTAATTAGTTTAGCCTTACCCTGCTTATACCGTGAAGTTTTGAGGAAGCGGAACGATGGGCGTGCTATAGTTCGACCAACACACGCTCGCGTTGCGTACGTGAGCTGCCAGTGACTGCGAGTAGAAGCCCACGTACGCAACGCGAGCGTGTGTTGGTCGAACTATAGCACGCCCATCGTTCCGCTTCCTTAAAACTTCACGGTATAGCGCCGACGTAGTGTCACAACCGGTAAACGCATGTGCGAACGAAAGAAGGTGACGTATCTCGGGAAATTTAAAACTGTTCAATGAAAACAACTTCTGCTCGACATTTCCGCGGCTAGGCTTCAGAATGTAAATATTCTGGTGGTTTTGCGCCATTTGCGTGAGCATCACCAGAAGATCCACGTCTTCGCCGACAACATACACCGAATCATAACGCACAGATGGGGAGATTGCTGTTTCAATTATTAAGCAATCTGCATCTTCGGCAGCTTGCTTTGCAACGAAGCCTTCGTCTTTCAATCGCTCCGACAATATATTAATGAGATGATCTTTATTTTTTTTATTTGACAGAAATTTGTCTTGTGATAATGTCGATGGCATGTACGCATCGCAGACAACCTCTGGCACCGAATTTATTCTCGCCCTGCGCAACCTCTCCGAACTTTTCGTGTATCTGTCCTCGCCTTTATCAGGATATCCGTCGAAAACTACCACGCAACTATTCGAACAGTTATTTTTCAAATAATTAATGTAGCGCGTTAAGATTTCATTGAAACATTCCCTCTGATGCCACACAACTTTATGTAATAGAAAACCACCGTCAATAATGTATATATCGTTACCTTCAATAGGCGTATCGACAGGTATGAAAAATTCGAACAGCTTGGCCTTTGGACTTTTTCGCATTCCTTTATCATCAAACATCGACATTGGAACCGGTGCAAGTTCGTAATTAAAATATGTTCTTAATTCTTCGTCCGATTTTTTTAAGATGCAAATTCTTTGAAATAAGAGCGATGGATCGATTGTTACAGGGCGATCGGAGACTTTCATAGAGGAAACTAGCGCTTTCAACGGAGTAATTTTATTTTAGTGTCTATATTTCACGGCGCCGAAACTGTTCGGACTCCCATCGTCGTTAACCCTCCACATATCGGTCAAGCACTTTACCCCTATCTCTAAAGCTTGATGGCAAATAATGTTGTCATACTTTCCACCCTTCAAGCCAGAACTCAGGGAAATAAGACCTTCAGTTTCAGGAAAAGGATTATTATTTTTGAACCATGACAAAATTTTGAAAGTATCAGCTATGTCTCTCGCGATACGCGTAGCTCGCGAATCTACATGTTGCTCGGTTATGGCTAGAAAAACTTTACAAAAATCAGTGAGTGCCTCTACTAGGTCAACCAAAGCCGGCGTTGTTAAAACCCATTTCGCGAGTACACTATCGGTTAACCCCCTACCTCGTGTTAGCCCACCGATATCCTTCATAGACCTCATCAGAGCTTGCTCAATAGTCATATCTGACCAGATTCCACTCTAGAATTTGTCAGTCCTTCTTATAGTGAACCCCCCATTTACAAACTTGTTGTATTCGTCTGCGTCCATTCTTTCCTTTAAACCGTACTCGTGTTAGCCCACCGATATCCTTCATAGACCTCATCAGAGCTTGCTCAATAGTCATATCTGACCAGATTTCACTCTAGAATTTGTCAGTCCTTCTTATAATGAACCCCCCATTTACAAACTTGTTGTATTCGTCTGCGTCCATTCTTTCTTTTAAACCGTACATATCTTGTGAATACAAATGGGCGGATTTCGCGTATAAGAAATGACCACTGGAATGAAAAAAGGGCAACATTCGTTGCACTACATAGAGGTGCAACTGCCAATTGCCGCTTTTCTCGGCTTCTATGAACATTTTTAACATTGAAACCATTTGTAGATACTGAGCCCACAATTTTGCTGTGTCACTATTGCCGGCAAGTTCTTTGACAGTTACAACAAATTTCGATTTGATACTTTGAAACTGGACGTCTTCGTCAATATTTTCAGAAATGGCTTCGGGATTTGCAAGTATTATTTGCATCTTCGAAGATTCTTCATCGGTGAAGTTCGTCATACCGATAATGATTTGAACTAGCGCGCAATGTACCAAAATATGGGCTCTAACTGCTCTCGAATAAGCGTGGCCAGCCAACATTTTATCGACGGATGCGGCGCGTAGATTTCCGAAAAAAGTTCCTTCAGTCCACTTCCGTCCATTATATGACCAATTGAGCCTAAAAAGGACATTACAAGATGAAAACCTCCTAATCTGATGACCACATTTTGTAGATTGTCATCCGCAGTCGAAGCGATAATTTCTTTTGCCTTCCAATACAAGGGTTGATCAAATGTTACAAACGCGGTTTTCTGATTTTTGTCTCTCATTCTATCGGCTGCAAAACTAAGTACCGTGTATATAGTGTCATAATTACTCGGAGGATGATTCAAAAACGGGAGACATACAATGCGAGATGTTTGGTAAGGCCTATCCTTAGTCAAACCCTCCATGAATCCGTTCCACCCTTGCACATCTGTGCAACGTGCTTTCTGATTATAAATCCATAAAAGGTCTGCGGAAGATATGTCGAATTCGTAGGTGATTGTCTGATTTTGCATATCTAAGTTTTCTACAGGAACGTTCGTCAGACCAGCCTTTTTATAACCGTGGAAAGCTTTTAAAGGAACTGTACCGATCGAGCTAATAGTATCTCGGGTAGGAATCGCTTTTATTTTGGGGATCCTGAAGTTACATGATACTGCAGACTTTGGAGTGACACATTCAATGCCACCCATTGCGTGGAACGTATTTAAACCATCGATGGTATTAACATTATGGTCAGCGTTATCGAAAACGAATTGAGAAAACGATCCGGGATCGATAATAGCTTTGCTTGGTGCTGACAGTACCGATGCCTCGAATAGCAGTGCCTCATCATACGAACAACAAAAACCTAAGGATGATGAAATGTTCAATAAGCTTTTAGACCCGAATTTCTTGTTTAAGACAGCACCTAAACCAACTTTCAGGCACGCTATGAACCCACGTGAGCGAACACTACTGATGATAGCATGTGCAATAGCCACAATTTTTGATAAGAATTTACCGTTCTCTTCTCCGCGTTTGTCAGTCAAAATGACGTTGTTTAGAAAAACCCGCAATGATTCTGGAATTACTGCCTCCACGTTTTCGAGAAATGAATTTGGGTATGGATAACTATCAACGTCGTATTTCGCGCTACGAATGTCTTCGGTGATAAGCTTAGCCACTGCCGTAACGATTTTCAAACGATCCGGCTCTTTGTTATTCGAATCGTTGAAATTTTTCAACAAAATTTTGTGGCAAGCGGCACGCAAATAAATGATCGGCTCGGCACCTGCGTTTGATGTGATAATTATTTCGTCACTAAGCTTTTCGTAAAGTTTCTTTTTAATCCATTGATTATTAGCTACTTCCCCATCATGAGAATCTATGATTGTTTTCAACGAAAACTGATGCTCGTGCGGATTATCATTGATAAACTTTTCTATGAGGTCAATAATCTGTGGCGTGACTGACTCTGATTTATCAGTCGAATCTGTTCGATTGAAAAAACGTAAGTAACATGAACTGTGGTAACGGGCTTTTACACTCGGCAGATCAAACGTACAAGCAATACGATTCACAACTTCATTTCTCCATTTATCGGACTGATCAGTTGACTTTTCTAAAATACTCTCTCTGAAATGTTCTCCCCCGATAATACTCACAGTTTGTCGTTTAGACTTATTTTTCTTCTTGGCTTGATTTTTTAGAAATTTCTCTCCAGCGTCATTGCCACAAAAGACGCAGTTATTTTCAAAATCAAAATCACGTTGTGTAGACCGCGTTGAAGCTGTTGAAACTTCAATTTTTTGATTGTTTCTGTATCTCTCGATTATACGTGGGTCTATGTACGATTTATAACATCGCACCTTGGCGACGAAAGTGACACAACTCAAAATATGCCGTTTTTGAGATAATGCCATATTCAAACTGGCAAGGTTGGATTCTACAACCCAGCAAAATGTCATTTCTGTAGTAGCCAGAATCACCTGGAAAGAGAAAGAAAAAGCAAAAGTGACACAATCGAATGCACCCTTAGTTGCGGTCATGAAGGGCTCCCTAGTAAAGTCGAACAAATCCGAACTTTCATTCGTGTAATCGTAAAGGGATTCAACTAATTGTTTGCCACGAATAGTTTTTCCCAGAAATCAATGGGATGATTTTCCAAACTCTTCAATTTTCTGTATTTGTCCGTATCGAAGAATGACATATTTTGAGTTGTGTCACTTTCGTCGCCAAGGTGCGACATTTAGCGTGTATAGTTATGCATTCTTTTTCTCTTAATTTAAACTTGATATATTTTTTGTCTTGACGCTTGATGCTAGCCGAGATCAGGGAGTCGACGGCTTTTTTTTGAGCGTTGCGGGTTTCGTATTTGTTTATAACATCCTCGCAGATGAAACAAATCTGTCCGGCCATTTGTGCACTCCTTATATTATTAGGCACCTACATAATCGCGATACGGACGTGTGGGCAATAATCTGTAACCTATTCAAATTTCTTTATTTTGTTACCTATCACATATTCCCAATGAGATATCACTCTATTCTTTAGTGGCGAAATTTTGACTCGAAAAGAGTGAAGTTTGACTCGAAGGAATTTAGATAGATACTATTTTGGATAAGTTTTTTGACAAAAAATTGATTTCGCTTACAAATAACAATGATGACGATCGTTCAAGAACACTAAATGGATTGCAGTTCTCTGACGTAAAAGCGTTTGCAAGAATCTGTTATACATTTTTGTTGTGATTCAATAATTTTTTGTTGTATTGAAAACGAAATGTATAGTAGATTCTGTCTTCATGAAATAATATACACACTTACCAAACGAATTAGTTCAACAGCGCGAAGTGATGTTCGTTTTTTATTTATTTTTTGAAACCTTATGAAACTGATGTTTTTCAGGCAAACTGCAATACAAACCGAACTTTCTTTACTAAGTAACACATGAAAATGATTGCCTACGCTCTACAGCGCACTCTGCCGCAAAAACAAACATCTGTCTATTGTTGGCTCAATGGGCCAATTAGATTTGTTTGGAAATTGCATTATCTTGTGAAAAATATATCATTTAACCTGATAATTTCTTTTAGAATATGCTTATTTGACGTTTCTGATGACGAGTCGACATTCATCCACGATACCTAGAAATTATTACTTATTTGCAGTAATTTTTGCAGCAGATTATTCGTAAACGAACGATTATTAGGTCGAGCAATAAAGCTTGAAGATTTTGATCGACATATTCTGTTGGGCGAGAAAAAAGTAGCCTCGTTACAAAAAAAATTCACCTTCTACGACGATTATTAACGGAGATATCGCATTTGTTAAGGTAGTTGTTCGGGAAATCGTATTTAACAAGAAAAATCTGAAAATTAAACCACAGCTCAATAAATGTGGCATCTACGTGTGAGTGAAAACTAGAAAGAAATGTACCGTCCCAAACGTAAGATATTTGCCATCAAAAATGATCCTTTCTGTACATGCAGCATAGGAGCGTGAAGGAAAACCGTCGGAAATTAACAAATTTTACTATTATTGTATTGAAGGAATATTACCATCCTCTTGAAAAACGGACATCAATTAGAATGACATATTTACTATTATGCTGAAAAATTCGGAAATTATTCACCGCATAGTTTTTCAGATATTGATAATAATTGAGTCATCGAGTCGGATAAAGCCATGAGTGAAAGCGAGGTAGGCGATAGTGAGTGAGAGAGCAAACAATAGCGGGTGAGTGAGTAAGCAATAGCACAAACTATATCTCGGTGAACAACTACCTTAACTAAGCGGAGACCCCATCCAGCGCGACAAGCCTCGACTCCCCCCACCACGCCGCCCGGCTAGAGCCGCTCGGGCAAACGATATTCTTCGCCCGCGCGAGAGTTTTAGACACCCTGTTGCGATGGGACAATTGCTTTCAGGGATATGAAATAAATTCGAGATCATACCTGAAGGTGTAAAAAATGCTATCGAACTTGAGTTTTGCATTAAAATTGAATAGAACAATAATTACTCTATAAAAGGTAAAATCCTTTGTATCTCTGCTTTCAAGAAAGATATCGAGACTTTTTTTTTTCAAATACGCGTATTAGAAAGGCTCGCAAGAATCTCAAAAAACATTTGCAATAAATTGGAAATTGACAGAGTTAACTCCATTTGTTTATAAGCTAAAATCTTGTTTCCACGAAAACGGCACTTTGGAAGGGAGAAAAAAAATAATTTAGGATAGATTGTGAAACTTCATATCGAAAACTACCACCACGATTTTTCCACCTCTTGTGAGACGACCATGAGAGTAGCTATGGCGAAGGCCCGGATTTTCGGAGATCGTTTATTGTTGCCAAACTAAAAGACATAGCTGGATAAACATTGAACCCATCTTTGGGGGATAAATGGATATATATTTTACATGGATTTGAAAACGGTTCGTCAATGAATCAGTGAGCTGATTGCAATTAACTAAACGATGGATTTCCGTCTTCCTCGGCGATTTACAGCTCAAATATCAATAATACGTGATTTCTTTATGGAACTCATTTTGAAGAGGACAACACGACGCACATTTTTTGTTCGGGACTTTTTTTGATAAACTCAATATTAAAATAGATACATTTGAAATCAAGATTTTTCAATTTTTAATAATTTTTAGGGCCCAAACCCGGACCTAACATTTGACGCAAACTTGGGGCTATTTTCGAGTGCATCACATCAATCTATAAAAAAATTTACAGCCCTATGTTATCCCGGAATAGGAGTCATGTACATTCCGACTGGACTATAGGTCGTATTTTTTCTTATTCGTTAAAAATCATCATCACGAAAGTTATAGGTATTTTAATTTTCAATCCGCTGTATCAACTTCAATATTTGTTCGATTGACAAATGAAAAAATACGACTCAATTTTTTTTTTTCTAAACTACTCAAATATCAAATAAAGAAACACATTTTTCAACCTAATTATATCCCAATAACGGTTTTCGGTCGATAACTCCGTTATTTCAACGAATTTGTCAACGCCAATTTTTTTACAGATGACTATGACCCTAAGATAGCAGAATCCGTAAAAAACGAAAAACCGATTTTTTAAAAGTTCGGCGCTGTACTGGTCCCCTTAAAGGAGAACGTGATTCTGATTTTTGATGGTTTTTTCGAAAATTCAACCCCTTGTAGCTTCTAAGCCCTTCGAGTTAAAGAAACAAAAAAATGTTCCATGCATTCATTTTACCCAGAGAATGTTTCAAAAAAATTACGACGATTTTCAAGAACATGCGGTCAAAAAGGTGTCCCGCTTGACGTGGATTGACTCATATGTGAATAAAATGAACAGGATGTATCACCTCAAGTATCGAAAATAGGAGGGACTTAGTTGACGTGAAGTCACGTCCCATCAACCAATCAACAAATAGAAGAATTTAGACCGAATTAGTAGACCGAAATTCTTCCGAAAAATAGAAAATACAATTTCTTGGTGTGCGGAAATAATATCAACATCGACTCGAATACAATTTCTTGTTGTAGGTAAGAACCCGGGAAAAAAAAATTATATAAAATTATGTATAAGTATATAAAATTATATAAAATTATATAAAATTGTATCTTATTTTATCAAATTTTTTATGACTATATCTAGATTCTGACATTAAATTATATAAATTTTTATATAATTATATGAAACTATATAAATTTTATAAAATTTTATGTAATTATATATAATTATATATTATTATGTATAAATCAGACAATCCTAAATTGTAAACTTATATATTATTATATATCAAGAGACTCGGTAGAGTCTCGCGCCAAGTGCAATAAAAAAAAAATATTATATAAGGTATATATATATAATATATACGCCGCGCGAGACTCGACGAGTCTATATACCCGCACGGGAGCTAACCGGCGTGGTGGGGAGACAGTATTTTCCTAATATCTCTCGTTTCGCGATATCCCGGGGATTGAAATAATTATCTCAGAATGTAGGAACGAAGAGCCCTTCATTTGAGACCAGCTTCAATTGAATCGGTGCCCGAAAAGCTGAGATATGATTAGCTTAAGTTTATGAGTACCCGTTTCGTCTGAAAATTTTTCGTCTCCTTCTCTTTCAGACCAAGTAGTCCTTAAATCTATGTGTCTGAGAATTAGGAAAGAGCGGTTCAGACCAAGTGGTCCTTAAACCTATGTGTCTGAGAATTAGGAAAGAGCGGCCACCACTGAATAGCAGTGCCAGGTGGCGCTCTTGTCGACGCTGTTGACGTATGATCGCGAATCGATGCCACTAGACCACGGAGTACGGACAGACGGGCTTACCAGACAGAGCTGTCAGTTCTGTTCATATTCGTATATCTGGACATTTTGCAAATTTCATTCCTCTCAATTCTCTTTTATGCTTCATATACTTACTTATTATGATAAAATTGACATTTAAAGTGAAGGGCGAAATTATAACAATCTCTCATGAAATGACGAAGTGTGCAATTTTGAGGTTAGGTTATAGGTATACGGTTATTGAATCGAATAAAGTGTAGTCTACAACATGAGTTAATAAGTGACACAGCTTCCAACCAACCTGGCAGGTGTTCAATATAATATTATTTATTTCCAAATATTTTCGTATATATCCAATGGGTCAAATATATCATATTTAATACATGCACACAAGAACATATCTTTACAGGGCTCGGAAAGCAACGAATGATAGCGTATGTCATTATTTCAGGCCTTTGTGCTTTCAACATATTTATATTATACTACCACATCTAACATTACTGCTCATCGACGGATTCAGATGATATAAACTGCATCAGCGTACATATACATGCATTGAGATACTCATGGAAACAATTGGCAGAATGCTGAGTACGGAGCGACCCTAGCGAGCTAGGATATAGAAAACTCCGATCGAGCAAGCGTAGCGAGCGAGCATAATTATTAGGTAGTCAAGTAAAATTTTAGAAAAAGTATTTATATTATACTGCCACATTTAACATTACTGCTTATCAAGGGTGTAAGATGGTATGAAATGTATAGCGTACGTGCATTGAGCTACTCATAGACAGAATTGGCAGAACGTTGACAAGCGAGCGAGGATATAGGAATACCCAAACGAGCGAGCGTAGTGAGCGAGCACAATTATTAGGTGGTCAAGCAAAATTGTACAAAAAGTGGTGATATCAACCCCAAAAGCACCTCTGGTGCAAAAACCTTTCGCCAAGTACAATAATGTGATCACTACCCCCAAAATAATCTACCAATGAAAATTCCTCCACAACGAAAGTGATACTATAAAAATGTCTACCTACAAAATGATTGAAATCAGATACAATTGCCAAGTACATGTCCGCTGTACAATTATAAAACAAGATATAAAAAAATAAAAATTTGGAGGTAGTGGTACTTGGCGGGCCTCTTCGAGATAAGTACGAGAAAACAGCCATTAAACTATGTCAATAATCCTGAAGTGATATGAAATATTGGCCCGCCAAGTACCACGTACTCCAAATTTTTATTTTTTTTATATCTTCTGTTTTATAATTGTACAGCGGACATGTACTTGGCAATTGTATCTGATTTCAATCATTTTGTAGGTAGACATTTTTATAGTATCACTTTCGTTGTGGAGGAATTTTCATTGGTAGATTATTTTGGGGGTAGTGATCACATTATTGTACTTGGCGAAAGGTTTTTGCACCAGAGGTGCTTTTGGGGTTTAAATATATATAAAGATATAAAACTTTATATATTTTGTATTTTTTTATAAAATTATATAAAACTTTATTGGATTTCTAAGATTAAAATATTTATAATTATATAAAATTATATAAATTTTTATATTGTTGCGCATAATTATATATTAATCAAAAAGCCCTCAATTATACACTCGGGCCTTCGCTATTTGACCGAGTCGGGACCGAGCGTTTCTGCTATTTGACGAAAGTAGGGGTCCCCCACTCCTTGTGGACGGTTTTCTGCGCAGCCAGTTCACGCCACTCCGTGTCACTGACGGCCCCGATGTTAAGGGGAACGCTGCTGAATAGTGGGGGTAACGCCCGTCAAATAGCGGAGTCCGTCAAATAGCGGGTGTTTAAATAGCGGAGGTCCGAGTATACTTTATATATTATGATACATAAATATATATAAGAATATAAAATTTTATAAATTTTGTATTTTTTTATAAAATTATATAAAGCTATGTTGGATTCCTTTTATTAAATTATATATACAATTTTATCTATTCAGATATTAAAATGTATCAACTTTAGGAACTATCACATATATGTATTTGTACACAGTCATCTGAATTTCGCTCATTCCTGCAAGTATAATTTATCGGATCAATATTTAGTATTAATCCCCGGGAAATTTTTTTTTTATATGATCATATATAATCATATATAATTATGAATAAGTTTATATAATTAAATATAGTTTCATATAATATAATTCTTCATTCATCTTTGTGTGCCTTTCGGCGTTACAAATTTTCTTTTACATTGTATCATTCTTATTTATTTCCATTCTATTACGATCGTTGTTCTTGCTACCTTCCCATTTTCTCTTGTCCTAGATCTACTCTTATAGCCTATATAACCTATATATTTTGTACTTCTATTAGTTCTGAGTGCGGCAGACCTGACCTACGAATACTAACAGACAAAATTCGCTGCTTCCTTGTCTTCCCCCTTCTCTCTTTCTTCGGTTTATCTATTTTTCTTTTTCTGCTCTCTTTCTTTCTTCATGCTTCCACCATCCCTCCGCTTTCGTCCTTCCATATCCATAGGGTGTTTTCTGTCCACATCTTCCTGTACCCTACCCTTGCTTTGTTTCCTACTTCTCTATCCTGCTTTGCCTTCGCCCGCAGTTTGCTTTGTATTTCTCTCTCCTTTATTGTGAGGTCGTCATCTAGGAATATTTTCCTTCCTTTCA
This sequence comes from Tenthredo livida, assembly GCA_963992785.1. NCBI lineage: Eukaryota > Metazoa > Arthropoda > Insecta > Hymenoptera > Tenthredinidae > Tenthredo > Tenthredo livida. Next base: position 19,095,949 of record OZ023066.1, read on the forward strand.
GCCTTCCTCTTTCGCTCATTACTCTCCTTTTTGCTTCCCAGCTTGTCATTTTTACCATGATCGCTCTCCTCTCTCTTCCTATGTCCACTATCTCTCTAACTCCTCCTCTGTCTCCTGTGATTCCTTCTATTACTTTTAGTGCCGCTTCTGCTGCTCCTACTTTTTCTTCTATCTCCTCTCTTCTGATTATGAAGTTATTCCTTCTTTCTTGTTTGTTTTTTCTTTCCCATTCCTCCTCGAGTTTTTTGACTCTTCTGTCCTGGTTTCTTTCCTCTCTCTTATCTCTTTCTCTCTCCTCTCTTATTGCCTTTTGTAGCCTCTCCTCTGCCTCCTTTCTTTCCTTCTCCTTTCTTTCTTCTTCCTCTTCCTCCTTCTTTTTCTTTTCTTCCTCCAGTCTTTCCATTCCTTCTTCTAACCTCCTTCCCTCTTCCCTTCTCTGCCTTCTCATCTCCTCTATTTCTTTTTTCAGTTTCTTCTGCTCTTCTTTCACCTCTATCCTTCCTGCCTCCATTTCTTCTCTTACTTTCTCTATTACCTCCATTACTTCTTTCATCCCTCTTGTCATCTGATCCATCAGCTTTTTTACCCATGCCTCTTCCTTGCCGACTCGTTCTACTGTCTTCGTTTCTGTGTCTGTGGTTGTCCCTACTGTTTTGCTCTCTTCTCTTACTTTCTTGATTTCCTCCCTTACTGCCTGCAACCTTCCTGTCATCTGATCCATCAGCTCTTTTACCCAGCCCTCTTCTTTACCGGCTGGTTCTGCTGTCTCTCTTTCTCTATCTGTGATTGTGCCTCCTGCCTTACTCTCTTCTTCTCTTTCTTTCTCCGTTTCCGTTCCCCTTGTTCCTACCTCTGTATTCCTTGGTGATCTTACTATTCTTATGCCTTTCTTGTACGCCCTCCCCTCCCCTTCACCTTCCACTGCTTCAGCCTTTCTTTTTTTAAAGCATTCCCAGAGAGAGCCATCCGATGCCGATCTCTCTCTTATCCAACTCTCTGCCTTCTTTGGCCTTCCCCTCCCTCTCAGCACCTGTGAGCCTCTAGGCGTGCCCCACTCCTCCGCTTCCTCCTCTTCACTCTCCTCCTGCCTTTCCATGCGCATTTTGACTCTCGCAGTCCTTCCGTCGCCGCCCGTCGTCTCTCGCGCCGGCGCTCCTTTCCCTTCCTGTTGCCCTCTCTCCTTCTAGGTTATGTTTCAAGTTATAATTCTTTATTCTACTTCCCTATCTTGCTCTCTTTCTTCTTTATTTTTCTTCTTGTTTCCTGCCGTTTCTCCTCTTTTCGTTCTCTCTCCTTTCTTTCGTTCCGCTCCTCGGTTCTCCGTATTTTTGTCACTTTTTCGTCTGTCTCTTTCTCCACCTTTATCTTCTACGGTGTCCACAACCTAAATATAGTTTCATATACACTCAGCAACAAAATTAACGGCGCACCCGGTACTCGGCGAAATAATGCCGATTTTCAAAATCCTGTAACTCGCTGAAAAATTGTCGAAAAAAATCATTCGGGGCAGCATTTTGAAGGTTGAAACTTCATCTTCAAGATAGTTTTTCAAAATTCTTCCTACGGCCATTTTTGACGTCATGGCGTAGGTTTGAGTGCCGAGTTGCAAAACGCTAGAAAAAACAAGTTTTTCAAAGTTCTCTATGGGCCGTTTGAAAAATCGCAGCGAACTTTCGAGACAGTCATTTCATAGCCTGGAATCTCCTGTTCAGAATGGTTCCTAGAAATTTATCGCACAATTTTTTGTCACCGAGTTATCCGACTTTTGGTGAAGCAATGTCGATAAGGGCAGGATCGACCCCACACACCCGCCTACACACCCACCCACACACCCACACACCTACACACACATCCACAACCCACACACAAACACATACACACGGACCCACGTACGAACACACGGGATGCATGGTAGACTGTACCTCCTCGCGGTGCATCCTGGATAACGCCAAATCAATCGCCTACTCGTCGATTCGGCCCTTATTGCTTCATCAAAAGTCGGATAACTTAGTGACCAAAAATCGTGCGACAAATTTTCAGAAACCATTTTGAAGAGGAGATTCCAGGCTACAAAATGGCTGTCTCGAAAGTTCTTTGCGATTTTTCAAACGGCCCGTAGAGAACTTTGAAAAACTTTTTTTTTCCAGCGTTTTGCAACCCGGCACTCAAACCTACGCCGTGAGGTCAAAAATGGCCGTAGGAAGAATTGTCAAAAACCATGAAGTAATAGTAAGGAGACGGAACTCAGCCGCGGCTTCGTTTCAAAATGGGGCAATGGTTTCTGTATAACAAAGCAGCAGTCCGCTGAAAAGAATAACGGCAGTCTTCGCGCCTGCGCGTTACACATTCTAGCGATGTCTCTTTCTCTCTCACAGAAAGTGCGAGAGAGATAGCTCGGCCGTCACCACGAAGTAATAAACAGTGATTTAGTGAGGTTATGGTGATCTGGTGGATAAGCTGAATCTGGTGAATCGTGAAGGAAATACACGGCGGATCTTTTATTATTTCTGAAAAATACATGACTAGTTAAAAATACGGCGAAGAATCATAGGTAAGTTTCCTCCGAAACAAAACACCATAACCTCACTAAATCACTGTTTATTACTTCGTGGTGACGGCCGAGCTATCTCTCTCGCACTTTCTGTGAGAGAGAAAGAGACACCGCTAGAATGTGTAACGCGCAGGCGAAAAGACTGCCGTTATTCTTTTCAGCGGACTGCTGCTTTGTCATACAGCGAACATAGTCAAAATTGTATAACGGAGTTCGGTCTCCTTACTATTACTTCGTGTCAAAAACCATCTTGAAGATGGAGTTTCAACCTTCAACATGCTTTCCCGAATGATTTTTTCCGACAATTTTTCATTGAGTTACAGGATTTTGAAAATCGGCATTATTCCGCCGAGTGCCGGGTGCGCCGTTAATTTTGTTGCTGAGTGTAGTTATGTATAATGTTCATATAAAATTATATATATTCATATATAAATATGTATAAATATACATAAGTTTATATGATTATATAAAACTATATAAAATTTTATATATAAGCATATCGCATGGCTTTATATTACTGTATAAAACCATACATTATTATACATTAAAATATATAATAATTATTGTCATATAATCAGCTAGTTCTTTGTCATTACATATAAATACTTACAGTATATGAACAGATAATTTTTCTTTGAAAAAATGCACTTCCAGTAGATTAAAAAAATTACTGGTACAATTTTGTCATGTTTTTTTTTTTATCAACATAATTGATAATCAGCATTCATGAAAATTAACTCTGAATTCATCAAATTACTCAAATGCTTATTTAATCAATTTAATTTCGCTAACTCAATTTATATTTCACGCAGAATATCATTTAATGATACCTGCGTGTTTGTTGCATTTAATTACCATGAAATTGATAATTAATACGTCAGATGTAAAATTTTGTTCAATAAGAATTAGAATATATGACATTTGTATATTTGATATTTGTTTAAGCTCATATGTCGTTAACAGATCTTGGGTCAGTCGGTAGCGGGCAGAGTTGGCGAGCGCACGGTTCACGGATCGATCCCCGGCCGGGACCAGTTTTTTTCTTTTTTTTTCTTTGGGCCGATACCAGTATATATAATTATATAAAACTATGTATAATGATATAATACTATATATAATTATATGAAATTATATATTTTTATATATTATGAGATAAAATTATATCATGCCAAAATTGAGATATAATTTTATATAATTATATATAGTCAACTATATATAATTTTATATAAATATATAAAAAAAATTTTTACCGGGAAATATCAAAAACAACTCGAATCAGGCGGTTAGGTATTTATTTACTCCGACGCTCACAAAAGCGATTCTTTCCTTTTTGTTAATTGGTTGATGGGGCTTGACTTCGCGTCAACTAAGTCCCTCCCATTCTCGATACTTCAGGTGATACATCCTGTACATAGAATATAGATGGTAAAATTGAAGTTGAACTGAAGAAGCAAAGAATAAACGCGAATATAAAATAATATTTATTATCGGAATGACTATTTTCTTTTTTTTATCACAACTTTCAACTTTCGCCTCCATCCTTTAGTCACATAGGGGAGACCGGGGACAAAAGTAACAATTTTGACTTAGAGCCCAATTGTAAATTCCACAATCAAGATGAAATAGATCTAATGGCACTTTCAGATAGCATATTCATTCCTCTAATAATAACCAAATGGAAGAATTTTCATATCAGTCTGTTATAGAGTTATAATCACTTTAATCGAACATGGCGATTGTTACTTTCGTCCCATACCTAGGGGACGAAAGTAACATGTGTTTCTTTCGGTTTTTTTTTTTTTAAACAGATATAAATCAGTACAGAAACTTCACTTAGTTTTACAGTACTTCACGGAATTGATTATGATGAAGCAAAAAATATTATAATATCCTCAGATAAACTTCATTTACAATAAATCAACAAATTATTGAATATTTATGAAAGAATTATTTATTTTCTTGACTATTATTAAAATAACAAATTAATAACACAAATACGAGGATCTTTTGATCATAGGTAACTTTGAGGCATTCTAAAGATTAATGACAAAATTACAATAGGTACCTAATAGTGTTATGTTACTTTTTTCCCCAACCTCATTTTCCAAAATAAAAAAATTATAACTTCGGAAAAACGAACAGAACATAGGACTTCTACGCAGCCATTAAGGGGGTATATACACCTTTAAATGGGTTGAATTTCTGAAAAACAATTTTCCTTTTTTTTTCAACTTGAAGACTCTGATCAAATTTTAAAAAATCATCATGTTTGTGGAGGGTTTGACCTTCATTGTCCATATCTTACATCATGTATTACTTCCAGTTTCATAGTGGCTGCGCTGAAGACAGGAAAACACAAAATCACTCTGTTGCCGCAAAGAATCAGACCCAGCGTTTGACCGATCTTGGAATTTTTGGTTCTCAATTGTTCATAAGACATGCCTTCATCAGATGAACATAGAACTTTTCGATAAACCCATTTTTAGTTGAAATATTAGAAAAATAAGCAAATTTTTTTTTCAAATTCAGAAAAAAAATCGAAAAAATTCAATAACTTAAGTAATTCTTGCAATATCAAAAAGTTCTATGTTCATCTGATAAAGGCATGTGTTATGAACAATTGAGAACCAAAAATTCCAAGATCGGTCCAACGCTGGGTCTGATTCTTTGCGGCAACCGAGTGATTTTGTATTTTCCTGTCTTCAGCGCAGCCACTATTAGACTGGAAGTAATACATGATGTAAGATATGGATAATGAAGGTCAAACCCTTCCCAAACATGATGATTTTTTTGAATTTTATCAGAGTCTTCAAGTTGAAAAAAAAGGAAAATTGTTTTTCAGAAATTCAACCCATTTAAAGGTGTATATACCCCCTCAATAAAGCGACTTTTCAAGAATAAACTGGCAAAAATTCATTTGAGTATTTACATATTTACTACAGGTTTTCATAAGAATACCAAGAATCGAAAAACTTAGTCAAGTCGGCCAAAAACACAAAATCTCCAACAAAACGTGTAAATTTCACGCGCGGGCGCAATCGATAGCTCAAACTGAAGCAGCATCGAACACGCTTACTATTATGTAAAACACAACTTTTAGATTTGATTGTGTGCGTTGTGGGAGGCCTTGTTACTTTCATGACGTGTTACTTTTGTCCCCGGTCTCCCCTACTCACATCTACGAAAGCACAAAAAATGTCAAGCCCTAATATTAATATTTAAAGATCTCTCGAAAACATCTGAAATATTTTTTCTTCAAATCTTAGAAATTATTCTTGAGTGATCTCAAAGTATTGATGTTCTTACCGGTTTTTTCCTACAATTTTGTGTTTTTTTATGAATATTGATGATGAAATACATGCAGAGGGTGAGAGATAAGCGTTCAAAGAAAAGTCAATCGATCTATTGTCAATTCGATTATTTTCGAAATTCTTAAGGTGGTTCTTCCACGAACCGAAATATTGCAGAAGATTCTAATTTTTCACTGTGTTATACTTAAAGTACCTAACAATACTCATACAAAGTTTGACAGGGGGTCATCGAGCAAATAACAGAGAAAACTGACCTCAGATTTCCAATATTTAATACATAACCTTATGGCAGAATCCCATTACGAACGATTTAATGAGATATTTGTTGTACGTAAATATTAGAGATCTTTTCCAAAAACGAGTTGTATATAGTATGCATTATGAGGATTTTATAAATAGTAAGAAAATAGTACGTCATCGGAGTCTGCGACAAAATATTCAGAGTTGAAGTGATTGAATTTCAATTTTACGTGAAGATTTGACGGAATTGAGACGTTTGGCGACACCGCGACACGTCAGTTCATAGCTCACATCAGAGAGCTCCGTCCGAATAAAACACCAATATGTCATTGGGGCATTATGGCTTTGTTTAAAATAAAAAATATGTAAATTTATTAATTTTTAACGGGGCCCAACTAAAGCACCTATGAAATTCGGCCCTCTGTGGAAGAACCACCTTAATGCCCCGTCTACACACGCACTTTATGATCGGGTATATTTATTATGGTTTTAGCCAATCAGTTGACAGATTTCTCAAATATAGCTGATCATAAAGTGCGTGTGTAGACGAGGCATGAGTGACCTTCGAAAATTGTTCGATCGTGCTGAAATTCAGATAGGCGCATTCGAATATTGAAAGAATTTCAAGCTTAGACATAAGATTTCAAGAATTTGAAGTCACAAAGTTGTCAGTAAAATAGAATCTGATTTAAAGACTATGATTATTTTTATTTCCATTATTTTTTCCATCCTGAATGTCATATGGTGTTTGATACGCAGATCGAAGACCGGTTTTGGAATTCTAAAACCGGATCCTCACAATAACAGTAGAGCCTCGATATTTTCATCTTCTTTCGTACATATCGTCTAATATTAGACATAAGTCTATGATTAGGGTACTTTGTGACACGAGTGTGTGTACACAATCGAATGCGATAGTGATTTCATCGAAAATCTCTCCTACTTGGTGGCTGAATCGGTGCCACGAGGTGAGTGAAATGTTTTATTTGCGAATTTAGAAATATCGAGGTTCTACTGAAGTATAAGCTTAAAGATCTATGCTGCAGGATCCGCATTCTCTATACCTATCCGATGGTATACATTCTATATACACAGTGGCGTAACGAGGTGGTCAAGGCCCCGGTGCGAAATGTCTGCGGTGCATGATTTGGGCCCCCCAATCATTATTATACTTGTGATCAATTAAAATATGAACATAATTTTGTTTCATCAAAGGTGTAAACTGACTGTGTAATGTAACCGACGATAACAATAATGAAATTACAATGAATCAGATGAAGATAAAAATAGTTTATTATACCAATATGAGATGGATTACCTACAATTTACAATTAAATTCACAATCTCTTACGCGCTTTGATTTTTGCAAATCATGGTATCGATCAAAATAAACTATTTTCTAACTTCATATACTGAGAAAAAGGCCGAAATTTTCGGACTTCTGGCCCTTCGGGGGTCATGACTTTTGTAATCGGAATTTTAATCTTGTAAACTTCAACGTTTCTGAAAATTCGAAATTTCAACCTGGCCCGACATAAATAAATGAGTCATTCCACGTCAAGCGGGACGGATTTGGCCAAAAATATTCCCGGATGTTTCTGATTCCTTTTTAATTTTTTTCACATATTTTCTAGAAAAATAAATGTACAAAACATTTTTTTTCTTCTAACACGAAGAACTTAGAAGCTACCAGAGATTGAGATTTCGAAAAAAACCACAAAAAATAGTAATCGCGCTCTCCTTTAAACTTAATATCTCCGGTTGCCTTCGTCGTACAGACGTCAACAAAAACTCATTTGGAAGCTCTTGAATTGTACTTTCATGCTATTAATGTTAAATTCATTGAATGTATGATGAACACCCATTCGAAAATTCTAAAAAAAAAAAAATACGAGCGTGTTCCTTGATTCATTCTCTACGAAATCTGTGAGTTTCAAAATGGAACGCCGATGTGAACTACCGTATTATTCGATCAATTACATACTCAATTAATAAACTCAAAATTTCTCAATCATAAACTACGAGAACTATACGTAAGGCAAAGTCCAAATATTCTGTAATCTTTCTGAATTATATAGTTCAAAATATTACTAATCTGCTGTAAAAAAACTAATATTTTATTACAGTGTACCAGTGATTCGAAAAAAGATTCTTTCCAAGGTGTATGTCCCCTCACGGAAAAAACCCTGACATTAACCCCGAAATTTACTCCCAAATTGAACCTCAAAATTACACCCAACCGGGATGGGGTAAATTCGTACCCCTTGATCGAGGGTTCACCTCCTAGTTCAGGGTTAACCCCGTATATATATACACGGGGGTTAACCCTGAACTTGGAGGTAAACCCGTGTATATATTCGTACCCCTTGATCGAGGGTTTACCTCCTACTTCAGGGTTAACCCCGTATATATGGGGTATTCCAAAATATTTTTAACGGTCATTTACCCCGACCCCCATCGATTTCCAAATAAATTATTCTCAGGGTAACCCTAGACCCAGGTATGATTGCTGAATTATTTTAGAATTTTGCGATTTTTTTTTTAGAAGTTACGATTTTTTGAAAATCGCACTTTTCGGCAACAGCTCGTTTTTCATCCAATTCTAGTTGGCAACCAAGGTATCCCACGGAGAAGTGACTGGTGCAAAACTGTCCAGTTTTTTGACGTACTTCGAAATGGAAATATTTGTAGATTTTTTCAGACACCGGAAGTGCCGAAATTCTCGTTTCAAAAATCAAAATCTCGGATTGCAAAAAGTCGCCGTGATCGATCTTTTTGAAATTTGTAGACAAAATTCGACATCGAAAGACGGAATTTTTAAGACCAGGCCGAAGTTGGGCCTACATCGGGTTTAGGAGGTATGGCTATTTTAATCACGCGAAAATTCATATTCCGGCGTTATTTTTGTTATTATTATGATTATTATTAAAATTATCAAAATTATTATTTTTGTTATTATTATTATTATTATTATCATTATCATTATTAATTGATAACGAAAATAATAATTTTGATAATTTTAATAATCATCATAATAATAACAAAAATAACGCCGGAATATGAATTTTCGCGTGATTAAAATAGCCATACCTCCTAAACCCGATGTGGGCCCAACTTCGGCCTGGTCTTAAAAATTCCGTCTTTCGATGTCGAATTTTGTCTACAAATTTCAAAAAGATCGATCACGGCGACTTTTTGCAATCCGAGATTTTGATTTTTGAAACGAGAATTTCGGCACTTCCGGTGTCTGAAAAAATCTACAAATATTTCCATTTTGAAGTACGTCAAAAAACTGGACAGTTGTGCACCAGTCACTTTTCCGTGGGATACCTTGGTTGCCAACTAGAATTGGATGAAATACGAGCTGTTGCCGAAAAGTGCGATTTTCAAAAAATCGTAACTTCTAAAAAAAAAATCGCAAAATTCTAAAATAATTCAGCAATCATACCTGGGTCTAGGGTTACCCTGAGAATAATTTATTCGGAAATCGATGGGGGTCGGGTTAAATGACCGTTAAAAATATTTTGGAATACCCCATATATACACGGGGGTTAACCCTGAACTTGGAGGTAAACCCGTGTATATATACGGGGTTAACTCCGAACTTGGAGGTAAACCCTCGATCAAGGGGTACGAATTTACCCCATCCCGGTTGAGTGTGATTTTGAGGTTGAATTTGGGAGTAAATTTCGGGGTTAATGTCGGGGTTTTTTCCGTGAGGGTACTCTTGAGACAGACGAACCTTCAACTCTTGAGGGTAACACTCAATCCTGAATGTTAACCTTCAACTCTTGGGGGTAACCCTCGATAGCTGGAGGATGAACTCCAACTATTGGGAGTAACCCTCGATAGCTGGAGGTTAAACTCCAACTCTTGAGGGTGAGACTCAATGGCTGAAGGTTAACCTTCAACTCGTGGGGGTTACCCTCGATCGCTGAGGGTTTACTTCAAACTCGAAGGGGTCAAATCCTCAAATTACGGAGTTCACCCTCAAATTACAGTATTTACCTTGAAATTTGACAGTCAACACCCAACTTTCAGGGTTCACCCCCAATTATTCGGGGTTTTTTTCCGTAAGGGTTTGCCCTCGAGATTTTATTGAAATGTATAGTTCTTGTAGATTATGATGAGATAATTTTTAACTTATTATAATTGAGTACGTAATTGATCGAATAATACTGTAACGTATTCTAATTGATAGAATCGAAAAGTACGTTATAATCACCAGCTATTTTCAAGATTTTAGTCAATTCCTCTACATTTATATTTTCGTAGTTTTGGGTCGAGTATTTAGCATGAAATGAAAGGAATAATTCCGTAAATTAATGGATTTGATGAATTTACACGTATAATATACCCCTCTATATTCTTTGCACGCATAGCGTGCGGGGAAGCTTCGGGTTCGGCGCGCCCGCGTACACGGCTGCGCGCGATGTCCCGGACGGATCAATCGCTTTTCAAATATAGTTTCCATCGGAGTTCTATTTTAAAACTCATAGATTTTGTAGAGTATGAATCAAGGAATACGCTCGTATTTTGCTCAGAATTTTCGAAGGTGGAAGCCATCTCAAAAATGGCGATTGAAATGTATAATTGTTCAGAACAGATGGAAAATTGTTTATTACATGAATTTGAATCTAATAGCATAAAAGTGATTTGAAATGATTTTTATTTGAAATGAGTTTTTGCTGACGTCTGTGCGACAACGGGAAGCGAAGATATTGACGTTCAAAGGAGAGCGCGATTCCGATTTTTGATGGTTTTTTCGAAAATTCAACTCCGATTAATTTTTGAGCCCTTTGAGTTGAAAAAAATATGTTTCCCGCTTAACATGGAATGACTCGTGTACAAGAATAAACGCTTGTTGATTGCTTACATCCGGGAGGAGCGTTAGGTCAGATCAGGTCAAGCCAATGGCCCAAGGCCCCCCTGAACTTTTTTTTGAGATTCAATTATAATGAGGGAATAAATGCGGCAAATCATGGGCAACGATGAGTGACATTTGATTGAAACTTTATCGTTCAAGAGCCTGCATAGACAGAGAGAATTTATTCTGAATTAATTGCTTCGATATATCTTACCGCATTAATGAAATAAAACTGTACGCAATATGTGAAAACGGTCGCTGCACGATTAATAATTCGTCATTACGGTTCAGAAACCTCACAAAACTCTTATAACAACATCCACTTAATTTGCTCAACTTTCAAGAAACCGAATACAGATGCAGGTAATCAACGGTTACTCACACAATTTATATATTTCAATCTCCGATAGATTCACATTCTGCGGATAATTGCCAATTTTTCTTATTAATAAACCAGACGTTGCAAGTTTGTTATGGTGATTGCAATCCGTTAAATTTCTGTTTCAATGCTGCTGCAGCGTAATAGATACCTTTTTTGGCGGAAATTAGTCTTCGGAATCGTCGTTTGAGCGTTATACTGTGGCAATAATCAAATACCTGTCCACACTCGACAGTTTAGTGGAATTATTATTTTTGGTAAATAATGTCCATTAGTCCACAGTTTTCACTCCGATCTATACGCCATCTCGTAGGCCTTGTGGTATATGATGACTGAAAACGAGGCGAACAGCGCGGATGATGACACACGTTCATTTCGATCTACAGATTTCCGTAAAATACCAGGATAATACCAACATAATATCTAGTACAAAATCTACCGAGCAATATTCGAAACACAACTATGATTCAAATTTGGTGTTTTATTATTAATCACGATTCACAAATATTAAGGTCATTAGGTATATTCTAGTCAAATATTTCAGATGTTGCCTGTTGTATAACCGGTCCCTGTGAAAACAATTTTACACATAATTAACGATCACATCGGTTATTTATGTTGACCGCATATTTTAGTTCTTTTTGATTGGTAATTTTTGATAGCGTTTGCCATATTTGCCCGTCTATATATATAGTTACCCTGTTAATAAGGGTGACTTACTAATAGAATCAAGACATCATATGTATTTACGACAGATGTAATTATGCTTACTTATGGGGCATTTCACTTCAAACGTTGCCACCAAAATTTTTGTTGTGCCTGATCTAATTGAAACTCTGACAAATTGTAGTACTAGTGGTCCCCTTCTAACCCCCTGAAACGGAAGCTTGGATACCGACCCGTTGTCCTGGTACAGGTACACGGATTTCGCCATTGCAGGCTGCAGGCCGTTCTTTGATGTATCGTAACTTTTCTCCTGATAGGAGTCAATCCACGTCAAGCGGGACACCTTTTTGACCGCATGTTCCTGAAAATCGTCGTAATTTTTTTTACATATTTTATTGTATTTTATTAATTAATTGGTGTATCGTAATGATACTACATGGTTTCTTGAACAATGTTCTCAGTAATTTCAGTAATTTAATACGTGCCGTTAAATGGCCCTGGAGCTAATGGATAGTGAGCCCCGGAAGAGCGCTCTAACACTCGTGTCCCAGAAAGGCCCTACCCACTAGCACTATCTTGTTCTTATTCTGCTCATGTGCCAACCTTATGGATAAGCTTATAAACTAATTACCCTAATGGCGCACAGCGCCTTTATATCATGCAGATTGTTGATGCCTTCCCGCAGTGCTTATCTTTCCTGGCGCTCAGCGCCATTGTATCTGGTCACTTCTTAAGAACAACCAAATTAAGTTAAAAATTGAATTATATTAAATTAAATTATATTAAAAACTAAATTAAAAAAAAGAAAACATAAAATAGACTCTGAAAGTTGATAAACATAAAAAAAAAAAACCTAAAGAGAGAATGCACTATGTAAGCTCCTAGCACTATCTGGGTTAGAACGGGCATAAGCAAATCAGACTTCTTTTTTCACGTTCGCCTTACTATGCAAGTACTCGCTCGATTCCTTGCCAGTTTTTAAAAATATATCTCTTGACATGACTACCAAAACAAACCCTGTCCGTCTTTGCTTTTACTTCAATTGGGAGATTGTTGTAAAGGCGTAGGCCAATGTTGTCCCATAAGCGAAATCCCAGGCTGGTTCTCCGGTAAGGAATTTCGATTTGTTGTTCCCTTGCCCTTCTTGTACCGGTGTTTCTGAAGGTTACTAAATTAGACTTCACACACATCCGCGCTGAGCTCAAACCATACAATTGCCTCACAGTCATGACCTCGCATTCCTCGTACAGAGCTACAGTACTATATCTCATGTTCTTAAAACTAATCAACTTTAGGGCCCTGTTCTGCAGAGACCCTAATTTTGCTATCACGTTTTCATACGCACCACCCCATGATATCACCCCGTACATTAATATTGAATGGAACAGCGCATAATATGCGCTCATTAAGCCCTTCTGACCTAATACCAGTCTCAGCTTTCCTAGGGCATAAATCGAGCCTCTCAGTCTGGCTGCTATTGCGTTGATGTGCACTCGCCACTTTAAATTGCAATCAAAATACAGGCCTAAATATTTTACTGCGTCCAGCCTTTGTATCTCTGTGCACCGACAATTTTCTCGTGCTATACAATGGGCTTCATGTATCCTTAATTTCCTTTCCGCAGGCAAGCTTATCTCGTAACTCCCGAAGGGGGTGAAACTTGTTTTCTTCATATTGACTGTCAGTTTGCTGCGTTTAAACCACCCTAGTACTTCAGGCAGCCCTTCCTCTATTTTCCTAAACAGACTCTCCCAATTCGTATCATGGAAGATTATTGCTGTATCGTCGGCGTAGGAGATTATCTCCCCCATGCAGTTTACGTCCTTCAAACCGTTCACGAATAGTATGAATAATAAAGGCCCAAGGACCGTGCCTTGAGGAACTCCAAACTTAATACACTCTTCCCTACTTTTTACCTCATTCATTTTGACTCTTTGCGTTCTCCCCGAGAGATACTCTGTTAACAATTTGTGGATCGCTCCTCTATATCCTAAACTATATAACTTTCGTAATAATATCGCGTGATCAAGAGAATCAAATGCCTTAGCCAAATCTATGTTGACCATAGCAGCTTTTTCCCCTGCGTCCAATACTGTTCCTATCCACTTCACCACCAAGGCTAAGGCGTCGTCAGTAGATCTACCAGCCATGAACCCATACTGTCTATCCCACAGAAAACCAGCTTTTTTTGCAAAGTTTACCATGCGTTTGACGACGCATTTTTCGAAGATCTTCGAGATATTTGATACTAGAGCTATAGGTCTGTAGTTGGATGCCTTTGTCTTATCCCCGCCTTTGTGTAACGGAACTATTTCCGCAATCTTGAACAGATCTGGACACACACCATCCCTAAAGCACAAATTAAAAATGTGAGTCAGGGGCAGAGTAATGAAGCCAGCTACCGCCTTCAGTGCAGCGGGCGCAATTTTGTCCGGCCCCGCGGATTTTCTGCTGTCTAATGACATAATAAATCGAAACACTTCCTGCTCACTCACTGGTAGTAAGAACATTGTTGCTGGTAGCAACTCGCCCTCGTCCGTTCCTTCAAGATCAATTGCAGCGGATAGCTTGCCACCTACGGCACTGAAAAAATTGTTCAACTCATTCGCGATCTCGTAAGGATTGTCCAGCATAGCACCGCTTTCCGCAGACAACTGTTTAACGCACCCATTCCCCCCATGTTTCTTCTTGTTGATGAGGTCAGCCACTACCTTCCACATTCTTCCTGGGTCGTCTCTACATTTGTTAGCTTCCTCTCTGTAGTAGTTACTCCTCGCAGCTCTAATCCTCCTCATCAGCACATTGCGGTACCTGGAATACTGGTGTCCAAGTTGCACGTGTTGCTCACCTCTTGCCTTCTTCCATTTTTTGAACATCTTGTCTCTCGTTCTGACGGATTTTAGCAGGTCCCATGTTATCCTCCTATATTCACTGGGTAAAATGAATGAATCAAACATTTTTTTTTTTTCCAACTCGAACGGCTCAGAAGCTACAAGGGGATGAATTTTTAATTCAAGTAATAAACAATTTTCTATTTGTTATCAACAATTATATTTTTTAAACGTGATTTTCGAGATGACTCCCACCTTTGAAAATTCTGAAGAAAATACGAGCGTGTTCCTTGATTCATTCTCTACAAAATCGGTAAGTTTTAAAATGGAACTCCGATGGAAACTACCGTATTGTTCCGAGCATAAGTCGACCCTGAGTATAAGTCGACCTCCAATTCTAAGGTCTGATTGGGAGACATTTTTTCAGAAACCGAATATAAGTCGACTTTTACAAAGACATCAGCATTTATACTTTTATTTATATATCATCATCGTAACTGTTCCGAATTTTTTTTTCACTCGATTTTTCTGCAAATCCCCACATTCCACTCTATCACTACTTCGGATATCCATTTTATCACAATGTGCAATAATTTTGCATACAATCTTGTTTGCAATCTGTTAAATTTAGCATATTATCCCGAATTTAAGTCGACGTCGCGTATAAGTCGAGGGCGCATTTTTGGAGTGATGTTTGTTACAAAAAACCTCGACTTATACTCAGAACAATACGGTATATTTAAAAAGCGATTGATCCCTGCGGGACGTCGTGCGCGACTGTCTACGCGGGCGCGCCGAAACCAATGCTCCTTTGCTTTACATGCGAAGAATATAGGGGGGCATATTATACGTTCAAATCCATCAAATCCATCATTTTGCGGAATTATTTATTTTATTTCATGCTGAATACTCGACTTAAAATTACAAAAATATAAATATGGAGGTACACACTTGACTAAAGCCTTGAAAATAACTGGACTGGTGAATATAATGTATTTTTTTATTTCATCAAATGGAATACGTCAGCGTATCATTCGATCAGTCACGTGCCGAATTAATGAATTTAAAATTACTGAATCATAAACCACGAGAACTATTGGAATCCTTAGAATTTCGATACGCCGACTGGTGGCAGAAAATAGAACTGTTGAATGAGAGCTGCAGTAACCAGCTGTAACCAATGAGAGGGCTTAAAACCTCGATACGCTAACTAGTGACGAAAAATAGAACTGTTGAAACTCGTCTACTCTTACGAATCCACGCCCATTACAAAGACCCCATTACATTTCTATGAAATCTTAAGGGGGGACTTACACCTTCAAAAAAACTTTTCTTCGAATCACTTGTACACTCCCGGGAAAAAATGTTCAGACATGATCATGCCTGTTCATGTATGATCAGGCCTGAAATTGGACATGATCATGTCTGTTCATGTATGATCAGGCCTGAAATTAGACATGATCATGTCTGTTCATGCCTGTTCATATCTGATGCCAGACATGATCATGCATGATCATGAATGATCAGGTCTGAAGCGCCCAATACGTTCAGGCCTGATCATGCATGACCATACCTGTTCATGTATGATTATGCCTGATGCCAGACATGATCATGCCTGTTCATGTATGATTACGCCTACTGCCAGACATGATCATGCCTGTTCATGTATGATCAGGCCTGATGCCAGACCCGATCATAATTACGTTCATGCCTGATCATGCATGGCCATGCCTGTTCATGTATGATTACGCCTGCTGCCAGACATGATCATGCCTGTTCATGTATGATCAGGCCTGATGCCAGACCCGATCATAAATACGTTCATGCCTGATCATGCATGGCCATGCCTGTTCGTGTATGATTATGCCTGATGTCAGACATGATCATGCCTGTTCATGTATAATCAGGCCTGACGTCAAACCTAATCATACATGATCATGCCTGTTCATGTATAATTAGGCCTGACGTCAGACCTAATCATAAATACGTTCATGCCTGATCATGCATGGCCGTGCCTGTTCATGTATGATTACGCCTGGAAGGTTGAAAACCTCCGCTCTGCTCTAACTATGTCGCTCTGATCAGGCCTGATACGTGATCAGACCATGATCGGCCATGATCATCAGGCCTGATCAGACATAAACAGGCATAATCATGTGTAATTTAATACGATATGATCAGACATAACTGATATAAGTCAATGTCCAATTATTTATAGGTCTATATATAATTATAAAATATTCTTATTAATATATTATTATTATTAATAATCATATATGGTCTATATATAATTAGATATGATCAGACCTGACTGATATAAGCCCATGTGTAATCATATATAGGTCTGATGTAGGTCTATATATGATCAGATCTGATCAGACCTGATTGTTATGAAACCTCAATATACAGGGTGATTCAGAATTCGTGACGAATCTCTCGAGGGGTTGATCCTTGACAAAATCGGGATCGAAAGTTCTTCAGCCATTTTTCCGAAAAATGATTTTTTTCCTTGGAATCATGATACATTTTTTCTATATCTTCCACCGAATAAAAAACTTTTGGGATCCTTCAAAATTGACAAATAAAACAACAAAAACAAACAAAATCGTTTGTCGGAAAAAAATATTTCCAAGGAAAAATGGCTGAGGAACTTTCGTTCCCAATTTTGACAAGGATAAACCCCTCAAGAGATTCGTCATGAATTCTGAATCACCCTGCATACCCATACATATTCTTTGACAATTTAAACAATCAAAACCTGAATATTATGATATTATTGAATTAGTCGTTTTGCGCCACAAAGTTATAGAATTCCTCCAGTCAATAAAATAAACGTTTAGTCTCTTTCAATAAATAGAATACACAGCGTTTTCAGATTAGTAATTTTTTCTGCTGAAAAATTTAGAGTGGCCAAATTGCCTCACATTCCCTAAAATACAAAAACAATTCAAGAATCGTTCGATCGTCATAATCAATATTAAGTGCATTCGTCAAGGTTGATAAAATTTTCGTGTCAAATACATATAGACATTCTGAAAGTATCAACTATCAAATACGTAAAGTAGCAAAGTGGTATAAGCTTCGACTGATACGCAGAAGGACCCGGGTTCGAATCCCAGTAAGAAACAGTCAGAAAATTTTAATCGACAAAAAAAAGTCAATTATCAGAAATAACCATAATTCCGGATCATTACGACGAATAAAAGATATGAAAACAAAATAGTTTTTATGATTTTGTAATTTAATTGACTGTTTTATTTTAATTTGTCCAAAACAAATGATTAAATCTGATCATATCTGATTATATATAAGCAGACATGATCAGACCTGGCCAATTTTTGGATCTGATCATATATAAGTGATTATATATAATCATATATGATCATAGAAAATCATTTTTTCCCACGTATGGCTATATACAATTATATATGGTTATATATGGTCATATAGAGACAAATTTCATTCATGATCATTGATGATAAGGTCATATATGATTATTTATATTCATATACAACTATTTTTGCCCGGGCTGTTATGAAATCGACTTACAATCAGTTTTTTCACAGCAGATTACCAATATTTTGAACTGTAATTCAGAAATATCATACAATATTTGAACTTCACCTTACGTAGTTCTCGTAGTTCATGATAGGTAATTTCAAATGTATAAATTCAGTAAGTGATTGATCGGAAAATACGGTGTCGTATTCCGTTTGATGGAATCAAAAAATACGTTAGATTCACCAGTTATTTCCAAGGCTTTAGTCTGTACCTCCATACTTAAATTTTGATAATTTTAAGTCGAGTATTCAGCATGAAATGAAATAAATAATTCCGCAAATCGATGGATTTGATGGATTTTAACGTATAATATGCCTCCCTATATTCTTCGAAAGCGAAGCAAAGGAGCTGTGTTGCTCTAATATTTTACTTAACTTATATCGGCGAAATGCCGAAGTACACTCTAATCTCAGGGTGTTTAGGAATCAATCCACGGGCCTACTTTTATATAAAATTGAGAATTAGGGAAGGTGATTCAGTTCAGATTATATTGGTACATATAAATAATGCGTTTTATTTAAAATAATATAGTTCGAACGAAATGTATTATGGTTATAACAGTTTTTTAAAATCAAAGTTAAGGTTTGAACATTTGTAGGTGGAAATCTCACGTGCCTCTCTTGAGAACTTCTATATAATTAGTTTTTTTATTGGTAAGCATTTACCGGCGGTCAACCGTGATCTTAATATCTAATACCTAATGCTTAATCTCATAACTCTGAATGAGTTAAACCTGTCCTATATCTGATTCAGGACTCCTAGATCTAATTGTGTTTTTACCTTAGTGACTGATACCTATACTAATTGAAATCACTTTTAAGTGAGTTGAATCTGACTATATCTTATAGTGAATGAAATGACTCTTTGGAGAGTTGAAAATTATCTTAAAAACTAGTGCCTGTATATAATATAGGAACTCTAAGTGAGTTCGTTGCCTATAACTCGTTAGGACGTTTATATTATTTGTTCTACCCGAATTTATCTGAGTAGTTCTCGATTAATACTAATTAAAATGACTCTATTTGAATCGCTTTGTCTAAATGTAACTAGGACTTCTATATTATGTTTTATACCTTGATAACTGACTATTTATTGGGACTCTAATACCTGTGCTAAGTGAGTTGACCATAAGTGATTTTACTTCATATTTGATTTGATATTACTGAGTTGATTGAATATTTAAAAGAAGAATTTAATTACAAGGAAGGATTTTACTGATTTGAACCCCCAAGAAGTAAAATAAAAGACAGGTGGTGTGCCGAAGCGATCCCCCACTAGCTATCCTCTACGTCCAAAATATGAGGATTTTACTGATTTGACTCCCACGATTGTGTCCAAGAAGCAAAAGAAAGGACAGGTGGTGTGCCGAAGCGATCCCCCACTAGCTATTCCTCACCCCTCAAACGAGACCGTGTACTCAAAAATGCAATAGAGATGCCAAAACGAGAAGACAGGTAGTGTGCCGAAGCGATCCCCCACTAGCTTCTCACCCTGCTATATCCAGAGAGATATTTCTCTGATTAAATGCTATTTTATTGCCGAACTGATCTAATTCATATAGTTACTTTGTAAGCGATAGAGATTTTAGGCAATATGGCGATCTGCCGTAAGTTGACCGCGCCTACGGTAGATGGCTTTTTGATATGGTTGACCGCGCTAACGACAGATGGCGCGCGCTATACGCCTTGTTGTATTACTATTTATATAGGTCGTGGCTTGGGCGCGTTACAGAGCCTCGGTCTCGGCGCGCCCGCGTAGACAGTGCACACGACGTCCCGCACGGATCAATGGCTTTTTGAATATAGTTTCCATCGAAGTTCCATTTTGAAACTTACAGATTTTGTAGAGAATGAATCAAGGAACACGCTCGTATTTTTTTTCAGAATTTTCAAAGGTGGTAGTCATCTGGAAAATCACGTTTGAAGAATATAATTGTTAATAACAAATAGAAAACTGTTTATTCCATGAATTAAAAATTCATCACATGAAAATGCGATTCAAGAGCTTCAAAATGAGTCTCTGCCGATGTCTGTACGACAAAGGAATCCGGAGATATTAACGTTTAAAGAAGAGCGCGATTCCGATTTTTGGTGGTTTTTTCGAAAATTCAACCCCTTGTAGCTTCTAATCCCTTCGAGTTGAAAAAAAAAAATTTCATCGATTCATTTCACCCAGAGAATATGTAAACAAAATTGCAGAAGAATCAGAAAGATTGAGGTAGATTTTTGGCCAAATCCGTCCCGCTTGACGTGGACTGACTCATAGGCGGATTCTACGATGTAAGGACTGTTTTGGAAATGAGGCTGAAACTGGCGGCCAGAGCTAGCGGCCGCTCGGAGCGCGCGGTTGAGAACCGCTGCAGCTCTTATACCTAACCGTCGGTCGACCGATGTACGCGTAAATGTGCACTAAATCTGCTATAAAAAGTTGTTGCGAGCGAATTTCGAGTTGAAATTTGGTATACGTACTCAGTGTTTGTACCAGAACTTGGAAGAAAATAGAAATCTCGGGGGACGTACTTTGTTTATTTATTAAAAACTGCTAATTGATAATTATTGATTCAAAGCGGTACTGATGCTTCTCTAAAAACTTGTTGCGAGCGAATATCGAGTTGAAATTTGGTATACGTACTCAGTAGTTGTACCAAAACTTGGAAGAAGATAGAAATCTCGGGGGACGTACTTTGTTTATTTATTATAAATTGCTAATTGATAATCATTGATTCAAAGCGGTTCTGATACTTCTCTGAAAACTTGTTGCAAGCGAATTTCGAGTTGAAATTTGGTATACGTACTCAGTAGTTGTACCGAAACTTGGGAAAAAATAGAAATCTCGGGGGACGTACTTTGTTTATTCATTAAAAATTGTTAATCGTTGTAAATGGAGCTAGCGGCCGCTCAATTAACCTGTAGACCACTCTAAAAACTTGTTGCAAGCGAATATCGAGTTGAAATTTGGTATACGTACTCAGTAGTTGTACCGGAACTTGGAAAAAAATAGAAATCCCGGGGGACGTACTTTTTTTATTTATTACAAATTGGTCATCGTTGTCAATGGAGCTAGCGGCCGCGCAATTCACTTAAATCGGTGCTACAAAATTCGTTAGGGGCAGATTCACCATTCTGATCCAGCTACTAGCTAGACCCTTCAAGATATATAGAGCGAGGTTGGAGTTTTTTCAGGAAATTTTTTAAACTTTGCTCAAGTATAGATCATATTGAAACTGATAACTTCTCCTTATGAGACAAAAATAGTCGACGTCTGTGAAAGAAGATATTCAACTGCAAAATTTTCCGACTTTACTAAGTAGGGTAGAAGTACCGTTTTTACCCAGTTCTGGTATAAGTTAACATACAAAGCATACTTAAATCACTATAATATTACTTTTATAGAATTTTCCAATTATTCTAATCATATAAATATAATCTATAACGTAATTGTATTTTCGAATGTTTTTCATTCCAATTTGAGCCTAAAGTGGTCAAAAAACGTAGTGGGCAATAAACGGTACTTCTACCCTAGCGCAATGTAAATTCTCCCGGTTTTGAGATTTTTCCCGAATTCTCTGAAGAAAAATTTGAGTTTTTTCTTGTTTATTCTCAATAATCTTTTAAACTGTCATTGAAAATTTTTAAACGACATTTCAAGAAAATTTTTCGAGAATTCGAGACAAATTCCGAAATCACGACAATGTTCATTGCGTTATACGGGAAAACCGAAAAATCTCGCTCTATTTACCTTAACCCAGCTATAACTGTTTAGTATGTATATTGTTGTTCCTATCCGTCATTGTTGCACACCCCGATGATTCTACCTTTGACGCCGCCAGCATCAAAGAAGTAAGTACCGTGGTCGACATTTTGTCTTCTCCGAGCGTTTTTCTCCACTCTAGTGCTTTGACAGGACTCCTCAGTCACTCGCCTTCGTATACCGAACCATAAGCGTCCTAGGAATATCAATTAGTAATATTCGTACGTGAAACTGCTGTATCAGGCATCACCACGATCCGGTACATAAAAGGTACGTTAACATTACTGTATGTCAATTATAATTTTATTGGTGAAGAAACATATTTTTATAGCTGCGAAGAGAAGTCAGGTGGTTTGTCTACACATTTACTCTCATCCCGTTTCTTGGTAAGTATATGCATTGACAAAAATATACCTGCAATACACGATTTTCAAACAATACAGGGTAATCCAGAATTCGGTACTTTACACAGTAATAGTATATTCTGCATCTAGGGAATAAATTGTTCTTCTTGACGAGTGTGAGGTTTGTCGCCCGAGCGAAGCGAAGGGCAGGAAGGGCGTTGTTTATGCGCGCTTTATTCCCTAGGTGCATAAAAAAAATTTCGTCATTGTGTAAAAAAAAGTCCGTGTCAAAATTTGGGTGTTAAATATTCAACACTGTCGTGTGTTGATTCAATAGTACATTATGGGGTTACACCACCTTGGCCTTCGGAAAAATAGGTATGAAAAAAAATTTTTTCCGACGCATCAATTAAATATATCGATGGACTAATTCCATAGGGGCGTAAGAAACAAAAAAAAATTTTTTTTGCGGATATGAGTCAGTCCACGTCAAGCGGGACGGATTTGGCCAAAAATATTCCTCGATGTTTCCGATTCTTTTGTAATTTTTTTTACATATTCTCTGGGTAAAATGAATGCATGAAACATTTTTTTTTTTTTTTTTTAACTCAAAGGGCTTAGAAGATACAAGGGGTTGAATTTTCGAAAAAAACACCAAAAATCGGAATCGCACTCTTCTTTAAACGTTAATATCTCCGGTTCCCTTGGTCGTACAGCCATCGTAAACAACTCAGTTTGAAGCTCTTGAATTGCACTTTCATGTTATGAAGTTTTCATTCATGTCATAAACAATTTTCTATTTGTTATTAACAATTATATTTTTTAAACGTGATTTTCGGGATGATTACACCCTTCGAAAATTCTAAAAAAAATATGAGCGTGTTCCTTGATTAATTCTCTACAAAATCTGTGAATTTCAAAATGGAACTCCGATGGAAACTATATTTAAAAAGCGATTGACCCGTGCGGGACGTCGCGCGCGGCTGTCTACGCGGGCGCGCCGAGACCGAGGCTTGTTCGCTTTACATATAAAGAATATAGGGGGGGCATATTATGATCAAATTCATCAAATCCAATAATTTACCGAATTATTTATTCTATTTCATGCTGAATACTCGACTTGAAACTATACAAATATAAGTATAGAGATACAAACTTGACTAAAATCTTGAAAATAACTGCTGAACATAACGTACTTTTTGATCCCATCAAATGGAATACGACACCGTATTATTCGATCGGTTACGTACTTAATTGATGAATTTGAAATTTTAATACCTACACTATAGGTCCTATAGTGTACAAGTAATTCGAAAAAAATTATTTTGAAGGTATAATAGTCCCCCCTTAAGATTCCAGTGAAATGTAGAGTTCTCGTGATTAATGATTGAGTAATTTTCAATTCATTAATTTAGTACGTAATCGATCGAATGATACCATGACGTATTCCGTTTGATGGAATCAAAAAGTACGTTATCTTTACCAGTTATTTTCAAGATTTTAGTCAAGTTTGTATGTCTATACTAAGATTTTTAGAGTTTCAAGTCGAGTATTCAGCATGAAATGGAATAAATAATTCGGTAAAATATTGGATTTGATGAATTTCATCGTAATATGCCCCCCTATATTCTTTACATGTAAAGCGAACAAGCCTCGGTATCGGCGCGCCCGCGTAGACAGCCGCGCGCGACGTCCCGCACGGTTCAATCGCTTTTTAAATATAGTTTCCATCGGAGTTCCATTTTGAAATTCACAGATTTTGTAGAGAATTAATCAAGGAACACGCTCATATTTTTTTTAGAATTTTCGAAGGGTGTAATCATCTCGAAAATCACGTTTAAAGAATATAATTGTTAATAACAAATAGAAAATTGTTTATGACATGAATGAAAAATTCATAACATGAAAGTTCAATTCAAGAGCTTCAAAATGAGTTGTTTACGATGTCTTTACGACCAAGATAACCGGAGATATTAACGTTTAAAGAAGAGCGCGATTCCGGTTTTTGGTATTTTTTTCGAAAATTCAACCCCTTGTATCTTCTAAGCCCTTCGAGTTAAAAAAAAAAAAAAATGTTTCATACATTCATTTTACCCAGAGAATATGTAAAAAAAATTACGACGATTTTCAAGAACATGCGGTCAAAAAGGTGTCCCGCTTGACGTGGACTGACTCATATGCTCATAAGATTCTCCATTGCATGAAAAAGATTTTGCCACTATAAAAACGAATTTTTTTTTTTTGCCGCTTACGCCCGTTTGGCGTTAGTCCATCGATATGGAACATTCATTATTTCACACATAATACATAGTAGTTTTATGAATACTTAGAAATAATAACGATTAAAAAAAATTGAAGAATGACAGAGAAATGAGCCATCAAGTAGCACTCTTTTAGAAGTCTTTGCTAATAATGGTGTAATTATTTTCTCTGTCAGGCATTGTCTCAAAAATAAAAAATAGTTTTTTTCATAATTTAAAAAGTAATAGCTAAAATGTAGCATAGGGTTTGTTTGATTGGGTCCTACGTTCATAAGTTATTGATTTTTTGAACTAAAAATTTCGATTACAGTCAGAGTTTTTTTTCTTCAAACAGCTGTTATGTCTACAAAAAAACATTTCAAAGATTTTCCCTATGCTACATTTTAGCTATTACCTTTTTAATTATGAAAAAAATAATTTCTTGTTTTATGGACAATGCCTGACAGAGAAAATAAGTACACCATAATCAAGGATTTTGAAAAGAGGGTCATACTTGACGGCTCATATCTCGGTCATTTTTTGATTTTTTTCATTCGTTATTATTTCGAATTATTCATGAAACTACTACGTATGTGTGTAAAATAATAATTATTTCATATATTTACTAGCTGCGACAAAGAAAATTTTTCTTTTCATACCTCTATTTCCGAGCGCCAAGGTGGTGTAACCCCTTATGTCATTAGGCCGATGAAGTATTTTCCGATGAATTTGAGCTTATGATCCGAGCCGAAGGCGAGGATTATAATGAAATTCGTCAGAAAATACTTTATGGGCCGTATGGGATATACAATTTTATGTGTCTAGGCCAAAAACCGCGTTTAAGTCGAGCGAAATGAGGTTAGAATCTCAGTTTTTCGGGCCTAGACACATAAAGAATGAAATAACACAAATTTTGTGTAAAAAAAAGTGGTCAACACAAACTGTTGTGTTAAATCTTACAACATTTTTTCTACTGTGTACTTACACCGGTAGATTCCTTGTAAAAATCTAAGACCAAAATTATGAATCCTCAAAAGCCGTAAGCGAAGCCGTTTTCAGGTGGGAGTCGTTTAAAGTAAGCCAATACGAGAATAGATACGAGACTGTCTCAGGGCCGCCACCGCCGCCAGCCTAACGGTTCTCGAGACGCGTTACCGGCCACCGCGATCCCGTTAACTGACAAAATGACGGTAGCGCGGCCCTGAGCCAGTCTCATCACACACCTAGATCTGAACTAGGACAAGTCAAAAAACTTAAATTTTGAGTTATCATCATTTTTGTATACCCCTCGGTATACCCTGATACCATACGCAACTAACCACAAGAACAGATTCAACTTAATGTTCATAATCATGACGACAGATTGCACTAACTTGGTTTTGCTGAATTAATAAATAATCAATAATAATTATATAATAATATAATTATTATAATATTAATAACAATAATTATTGATAATTATCATTAGTAATATTATATAATTATATTTGTTATGAATAATAATTATTCGATTGAGGGGGTATAGGACTGCTGGAGCTTTGAAAGCAATTATATTTTTCTGGGTGTGATTACAATGAGCGTACTTGAGATAGGCGAATTATATTTTAGTACATGTTTATTGGACTCAAAGTGAACCCTCAAGAAAATATCGATGAACAAAATCTTGATAAATATAGAAATCCGAAGCTATTGAATTAGCACAGGTTTTTTCCGAATTCGTAGCTGGCCCGCATGATAACTCAAAAGCCAAGCCACTTAGAGAGCTGAAATTTTCACGGAATTTTTATGATACCTTTGTGCATGGTGTGAACCAGTCTCATTGATTTACAAAAAAAAAATGTCAAAAATATTCGAAAAAAACGAAAATTTTTCGAATTTATTAAAAAAAAATCCTGTCTTTCGTTCATAAAATCCCTCACAGAATTTTGCCGTTGATGCGACTGGTTCACACTGTGCACAAAGGTATTATGAAGATCTCGTGAAAGTTTCAGCTTTCTCAGTGCCTTGGTTTTTGAGTGATCATGCGGGCCAGCTACGAATCTGCAAAAAAACCTGTGCTGATTCAATTTCTATATTTATCAATATTTTGTTCATTCATATTTTTTTTGAGGTTCATTTTGAGTCCGATAAACATGTACTCAAATATAATTTGCCTACCTCGAATACGCTCATTGTAATCCCACCCAGAAGAACATGATTGTTCTAAAGGCTCCAGCAGTCCTATACCCCCTTAATGAATTATCCAAAGGCATAATTGGAGCAAAATGTTTTTTCTTCATACTGAAAAATGAGATTTTTTGACTTGTCCTAGTCTAGATCTAGGTTCGCGATATCTGCTCTCGTATTAGCTTACTTCAAACGGCTCCTACCTAAAAATAGCTTTGCTTTTGACTGTTTAGGATTCATAATTTTGGTCTCAGATTTTTACAAGGAATCTAGCGGTGTAAGTGGAGTACCGCATTCTGAACTACCCTGTATATATCAACAATAACCTTTCAAACAACCTACATAATTCATGTATGGAAAGGCAGTCAATGAAGAACCACACAGGTGGGATATTCACAAAAATTCACAAAAGTTTTCATGCCGAATAAAAGTACGCTGACATTTTTTTGATTGCGAGTATGTGGATAGGGGAGATGGGGGAGACCGCCCGTTACCTTGATACAATAAAAACAATTTCTTCAAGTCTCGCGACATTGCGATGGAATAAATTTTGTTCAATGCTTTTCCGATGTACCGTCGCTTCATTCCGAGAAGTAAACGAATCGGACATCCTGCTCAGAAGAGCACTAATATTTCTGATTCCAAGAGTGGGAACTTCCTTTTTCGCTGTATTACTATGGTCGAACGTAATCGCTTGAAGGTATCAAATGAACTTTTTCGTGGTGTCTATTCCGTAATAAAATCACACATGTGTAGGTGTACGATTAAAATGGAATCCAGATAAATATATCAAGGTGCTATAGTCTCCCCTACGTTTAGCCCTTCTAAATATATTGTTCTGGTTAGATTATATCGCGTGTCTTTGGTATAAGGCCATATATGCCATACGACCTCTCATGATCAGTAAAGGTATACTTGACTATTGACAAAAGGTAGGAATTTGAGTCCGACTCACAATCAAACATTGCGATGTGCGTTAATCAAAAATTTCGAAGAGCTCGAAAATATGAAACAAAATGGCTCCATCGTGGTACGCATCTTTGAATCATCGAAATAACAAATAAAGTTCTCCGGAGCTATTTCGAATTTTGAAAATATTTTCCACAATCGGCTATTAGCAAACTACCCTTCATATTGGGTCTAGAATCAAAATTTCTACATCTTCCCGGGGCATTATTGTATGACATTAAAACATTACATTCGAAGTGAACCCAGTGGCAGCGCATTAGCTCTACCTTCAGGCTATCTGTAAATAAAAAAGTAAAGAATCACACTGTCTATTGATATCACTGATGCATTTGAGGAAAAAAAAGAACTTGAAGGTAAAAGGTCGTGATATGGAAGGAAGAACGTGCTATTTCAAATTGTGAATGAAGAAGGTGCTACTACCTATGCTTAAATATGGGACATAAGGATTAAGGCATAAGTGGATGGACAGTTAGGTGAAAGAGTTAGTCCAAAATGGGCAAATCTTGTATTTACAGGTCTCGATCGTATAGTGGATGTTTGGCCTCACAAATAGCTGAATTAGTTATAAATGAACACTTATAAGTGTTGATTTGCAATTTTTTAGTATCAATTGAAGCGAAATCTTACGGAATTAGGGTTAAGGATGTTTGGGCAATACACTCCATTTCAGCTAACTTTAAAGTGGCGCGGAGTAATTTTTATGCTCAATACTCGGGAAAAATTATTTAATTTTCTGAAAACGGGCTACCGAATCAATGCAAAAATGATCAGGCGAGAATCAGATATTTTCCCCCGTTGACCTAAAAAGTTTCAGATTTTTCTCGTCATTTTTAACACGGATATAATTTTTTTACCACTTTTACCCATAAGAACACATGTTATTTTGTCGACTTTTCTAATCCAATTTTCTCCTAAACAAGCTTCCTAAAGAGCTTGACATTTTTGTTGAATTTTTTCTAGGATAAAATCTATAGATCCAATTTTTTTTAAATTTTTTCCATCATTTTTGCTGTGATGCCCATACATCCTTAAATTCGTAGATTTCATTTATCCATAACTACTAAATTATTTAGTGTAAAATTCTGAAATAATTAATGTATAATTATTCTATCAAGAACTATCCCAGCAAGCACAAAAACCAATTACGTAACGGTTACATATCTGGTACATCCTAATGTCCGCAACAAACGTGTAACAAATGACATTTACATACCCGTGCCATCCCAGCGATGTAAATGTCATTTGTTACACGTTTGTTGCGGACATTAGGACGTACCAGATATTTAACCGTTACGTAATTGTCTTTTGTGTTTGCTGGGTATCATTCATGAAATTTTAAATAATTTTGGCGATTTTTGATTATCCGTCCAGTTATTAGGGTTAAATTCGTAGATTTCAAAAATCCATAAGTACTAAATTATGTAGTGTAAAATTCTGTAATAATTAATGTATTGTGAGGTTCAAATAACGCGCGTATAATAATATTTGACTTTAAAGTACGAACTACGTGAAGCGTACATGTAACTAGGAAATCCGCTTAACGGAGAACGAGGAAGAAAACACTTTGGCGAGAGACGTCGATCTGAACACACGCTTTTATATATTCCTCGTAACAGTTCAAATTATAAATTTCATCTTTATACATTTTTATTATCCACATACTGGTATAAATTTCATATTCTCTAATCACGAGTAATTTCACATTATAATTTCAACCATTAACAAGTATGATCACTGTAACTAATTATCAACTACGAAAAGAACGACGAGTAATTGAGAAGTCTGACGAGACGTAATATCATCGCCATTATTGAAAAATTATACAACCACAGAACCAGCAGGGTCAAAAATAAGATAAGTTACAAACTGTATATTTAAATGTAACAAAAAATTAAAATTGTGATTAGAAATTTGAAAAAGTAAAAAAAAAAAACAATATTGTATAAAGAGAATTAACTAACAGAAATAATAATAGGAAACAAGCGACGTTTTTCTTTTATACAAAGATTTTAATGGTATGAATGAATTGTGTGAATGAAAATTAGCATTATTTGGTTTCTTTTTTTGAACTAAACAATCTTCAGTTTCTTGGAATATTAATAAATAGTCGTTGAAATCAAATATATGTTGCTTTGTTATACCTGTTTTATTCTAAATTTATTGGATGGTAAAAATTCTAAATATAAGAATTTTAAGAAGTGATAAATTTGTCACAGTATCATTATTCTATCAAGCACTATCATTCACGAAATTTTAAAGAATTTTCGCGATTTCTGATTATCCATCCAGTTATACCTTAAACAAAAAAAAATTATACGACCCTCGATTATCTAAATCGCCTTGTTTGGCACGTACAACCTTTTACCATGTGACACGCAACTTATGAAATCTCCAGAACAATTTTTTCTAATTACTGAACATATTTCCCTTACGAATGCATGGGTGTTGCGCATGGAATTTACTTTTTACTTCACTCTGGCACTATCACGGAACTATGGCAGTAAATGTTGCACGAATTATGTTGCGTTACCAATGCGTTCAGGTCGTGAGCGACATTACGGAACCTTCTGATTATATTCAAACCAGAAGGTCGTATAACTATTCATGTTATCAAATATTTGATGAATAAACGGGTATCCATTCGAATTCAAAGTAACGGAAATTTTTGCGGATTCGACCTTCTGGCTCTCATCTTGTTTTCGAAATTACGAAAATCTAAGCCAGAAGGTTGTATCTGCAAAAATTTGTACGCTCTTTTATTACCTATCACTTCAATTTTTTTGGATTAGTAATTCAATAATTCTAAGTATTTCATTCAAAAATCAGGGAAATTGGAGTACTTCTTTATTTCAAATAACAGTCAACTAATAATACACATTGCTTCTTTATTTAAGATTCCATCCGCACCATTACGTGATTACATCATAACATGTTTTTATCCTACCTACTTAATCCTAAAACCTAACCTAATCGTGGTTCTTCTCAGGTTCATCTAACAAAAAAAAATTTATGCACGTGTTCGATGAAAATTATTCAAGGAGATTTAGTTGACCTACGAAAACCTTTACGCTCTTCGAAGACTAACACTCATAAGGATCATGACATATTACCCCGTCAAAATTAATGATACTCAAAATCCATTGTTGAACCTATCCGTACATGTCGTGACATCACGATGTTTATAACGCCAGAAAAGCTGGCTGAGGTATTGGCGGAACTATTCCCTCATATAGTCATTGACGATTTACTAAGATCTAAATCTACTCTGTCATATAAATCCGAAAACAGCATATGGCAGCAAGCGTGCTCCCATTTTTTGTCAACACACTGCGATCGCACAATAAAAAAACACTCGCGCAAGTTGTACGATATTTTCAACAACCATTTCGACGCCGTCAAAACATGCTTTTTAGAACTGACCGCCTTCAAAAATGAGCTAAGCCTTTCACCCATTTCGGACAATTATATTTCAGACAATTTTTCTCCAATTTCTGAAGTGAAAAAAGAGCCGAGCATTTCACCTATTTCGGATGGTTACATTCCAGAAAATTGTTCTACAATTTTTGAAGTAAAAAAAGAGCCGAGCATTCCACTCAGGGCCGTCTTAGGCCATGCAGGGGCCCTTGGGCACACAGAGCTTGGGGCCCTTTTAGAATGCAAAAAAAACGTGAGTGGAAACATCAAGATGTCCTTCTGCTCAGTGACTTTATTGGTGTCGGGGCCCCAATCAGGCCGGGGGCCCTGGGCACGTGCCCCACGTGCCCTTATGGAAAAGACGGAACTGATTCCACTCATTTCAGATCATTATGTTGCGCGAGATTTGTCACCAAAATCGGAGGTAATTCATCCGGAATCGGTGCAAGATGACCTCTGGGAAAACGATACTGATCCGCTTGGCACAGAGTCGTATATCAAAAATGCCGCAACACAACTGTGCATAAAAAAAAAACTAAGAAGCTGTAGCGCAACGGAACATTATACGGAATCGGATAAAGCAATGATTCAAGATGGGACAATACGATTGCCTCACGAATTTTGGGATAGTTTTTTTGGCAACCGACGCAATCCGACTAAAAAAGGGTTGGTGCGAGGAATTCAATAAATATTTCAAGGTTCAGTACCCGCACTGCGTCCTAGCCTTCCAGTGGCATGAATGCTACCTGCGGAGACCGCCATACTTTTACGCCGTCGCCAAGTGTAAAAACACGTCATGTGCCTACTATAGATTCGAAGTCGTAACTCCAATCATCCAGCCATTTCATAACGTAGAGGTTCGAATATACCGCAATAAAGAAAACTCCCATGCCAGCGGGGAAATCCATCGTAGATTCATTCGGGAAAGCGAAAGGCAGGTAATCAGGAAAGAATTAGAGGGACAAGCTCCAAGTGCGTTGAAATTGAAAATGCTCGGGAACGTTGCTGAAGACATTCTAGTTTCCGGAAACAGAAATGATGCACCCAGCTTGATATTGCTCCAAAAAATGTCGAGCGAAAATCATACAAAAGATGATTTAGCTAAAGACATGACCGAATTTTTACAGAAATTAACGAAGCAATTCAAGGATTCTTGGCCAGGGAGATTTTGTAATGGATACATACAAGGGCATTGCATAGAACCCTTTTACCTTATATTGTTCACCGAGCAGCAAATTCTCTATCTTTTATCCGTACAAAAACCAGTCTTTTGTAATTTAGATGCTACCGATTCGATCGTCGCACGACCATCTGATGTAGCTAAACCAATTTATTATTATGCCCTGATAGTACCAGGTAATGACGAGTGTGCTCCCTTGCCGATAGCGGAATTCATCTCGAGTACACATAACATCCCGTACATTTCCATGTTTTTATCGATTTTCAACCACACTTTGGAACAAATTACCAATCGCCGCAAAGTAATTGACAAAATCGAGACAGATTTCAGTCTAACTCTTATCCAATCGGTGTTGAAAGCGTTCAACGACATGTCTTTAACGCGGTATCTAATCATCCTATACACTGCAATCAACGACAATCATGCCGTGGTCCCAGAATTCACTAGGGTACACATTTGTTCTACACATGTTTTACGAACAGTCATAAGAAAAGTGAAAAATCTGTTCCGGCATAAAGAACAACGAACTCTTTGTGCTGCATTGATCACGCGACTCATTCATTGCGAAGGATTAATCACGGCAGAAGCTGTCTTTCGTGTAGCTGTAACAGTGTTTGACTCAGAGGAGGAATGCAACGATTTCGACCGCATCGTCGATGACATGACAAATACTGAAAAAGGTCTCGATTGTGCCTCGGAAGTTGATACAACACCTGAGCAGCTAGACATAGAATCCTCGGCAAATGATGCCAAGGCCACGCATCTATTACGTCACGGGTCACCATTTTACACGTTTTCAAATCTATTTACGACAATGAAAAAGCAAAATTCTGCATTGCAACAAATCCTCGAAAAAACGAGTATTATTGGCCAGAATTTATTGCGTATTTATTGGAGTATCTACTTCCGTTTTTTCCCTTATGGTCCAGTTTCTCATTAATCGACTTCGGACTATCGCGTGATAGTTGTGCCGATGTCGAGAACTAGTTTAAGATAGTAAAAAAAGATATTTTTAACCGGAATCTAGGAATTTCAGCACCTAGATTCGTCCAAAAAATGGAATTATACCTCAAACCACGTCTTCGCGAAAGAAAGTTCTCTTTGAAAACCGAAAGGCAAAGGCGGAATAACAAAAACAACTTGCAACTTCAGGAGGAGATGTGGTTAAAGAAAAATAAATCGCAGACATACTTCAAGTTCCCCAAGTATATCAGACAAAGCAAAGATGTGATTGAGAATGTCCATAGTAGTCCATTAGATTTGAAAAACGGAAAACTGGTAGACGCTGCCGTGACCGAAATTTTGTTACCTGTTTCGGATTCCGGCGGTATCACTGATCGAGAAACGTTAATTTTGCCCTCTAGTATTACAACTGATGATCCGGAAAGTTCGGATGAAATGGTAGTTGATCAAGAGACTCGGTAGAGTCTCGCGCCAAGTACATTAAAAAAACATTTTTTTCAAGCGCGAGACTCAACGAGTCTATATACCCGAGAGGCAACTACCCTAACCTATAACGCGAACTAGTATCTTCGTTTTCTTTCACCTCACAACATACACGAATTAAAACTGATTTAATCTAGGATATGGGCATGAAAAGCTTTCATTTGAGCCCTAGATCGATTAAATCGGTGTCCGGAGTACTGAGATATAATTAACTTCAGATTCTGATACCCCGTTTCCTCGTACAATGTTTGGTTTTCTCTTTAGTCTTCTTCAGACCAAGATTCACATTCAAACCATTCCCATGCAATCACTAGACGGGAAAATCCACACAAAAGTTGTAGAGTGACGTCAGTACGAGATAGTTCCGACGTAGATAGCGCCAGTATCGCAGACAGAAACCGTCTCCTACATAGACATAGAGCATGGACTGCGCATTCCCTATACAGCCTATGGTAACGCCGAAAGTGAGAGAGAAGGGTAACACACGCGGCCAAATCTGTCTCTTTCTATGCATTTGACGTTGTTGGTTAGAAAGAAACAGATTTGGCCGCGTGTATATGCTGTCTCTTTCTACCGACCGAGCGATTTTCGGCCCGAATGCGCAGTCCATGCTCTATGTCTATGGTCTCCTACACTAGCAGACGCGTATTGTCATTTCATGTTTTTAAATCCCAATAATGAAGGAAATAAGAGAAATACGAGCAATGCTTAATACAAAATTTGAACGTACAAAAACTAGTGAATACCCACCGCAAGCCCCTCGGGTGCCAAAACCTTACGCCAAGTACATTAATGTGATAGTCACCAATGAAAATGTTTCGATGGGTTATTCTTAAATCCTACGATCTCGAGCTTTTGAGGTTATGCGAATCGGCTGACGTGTAAAATTCATGGTGATAAATAAAATAACAATTATAAACGGACAAGACTGTCAGATGAATATTAACTGATTTATGAATGCAATTATCAGAAGAAACGGTTTTTTCGGTTCAATTGTTTAGCAAGTTATCGCCTGAGGAAGTCTGACAAGAGAAAATCAAGAGAAAATGTTAAAGTAGAAAAATATGAGGATAGCATTATTCGATATAGGGAACGGCAAGGAGCCAGACCAATAAAGCCGAGTTCAAGCGTTGGATTGCAACGAATTTTACTTCAAGCTCCATGTTAAGCTCATCTCCGAAGGCTCGTCTGCTGAGACTCAAATTGTGAGTCAACGTTATACGTAGGATTCCGACGAGTCCTATAATCTAACTCCGTATCATCTAGTCAAAATGAGATTTTCAGTCAACGTTGTTTGTTGGACTCCGATAGGCTTTATTCTACACTCCACGTCAACGTAGTGCCTTGACCTTCGGTGAAGATAATTTTTTAATCCATAATGTATATTCATAATTTGATGTCAAATTTCAATAAATTTGTTACATTTTGGTATGCAACCTGTGTCTATATGTTCGACTCTATTAAGGGGGTATATACACCTTTAAATGGGTTGAATTTCTGAAAAACAATTTTTCTTTTTTTTTCAACTTGAAGACTCTGATAAAATTGAAAAAAATCATCATGTTTGGGCAGGGTTTGACCTTCATTATCCATATCTTACATCATGTATTACTTCCAGTCTAATAGTGGCTGCGCTGAAGACAGGAAAATACAAAACCACTCGGTTGCCGTAAAGAATCAGACCCAGCGTTGGACCAATCTTGGAATTCTTGGTTCTCAATTGTTCATAAGACATGCCTCTATCAGATGAACATAGAACTTTTTGATATTGCAAGAATTACTTGAGTTATTGAATTTTTTCGATTTTTTTTCTGAATTTGAAAAAAAATTTTGCTTATTTTTCTAATATTTCAACTAAGAATGGGTTCATCAAAAAGTTCTATGTTCATCTGATAGAGGTTTCGATTCTACAAATTTGAAGACCACAAACACCAGAATCGGTCCAGCGATGCTCCTGATTCTTTACGACAACCGTTCAAAATATTCATTCTCCAGAAATTAACTTTCAAACTTTTTTATCAAAAATTTTTTTTTTATTTCATACTTTTCCAAGAGAAGAAAATGTAGTTACAGGAAATCAAGTTTTAAGATTTTGCTTATGACTAATATGCTGGATCCGCAGCTGCTCTCGTATCGATGAGTTATGAGTCGAGTCGAGTCTAGACACATGTGCCAGGGGGAGGTTCGTAGTGAGTTTTGACCTGTTCTGTACAACAACAGTGCCCGTTAGGTGTCCGGTGAGGCTGTTAAAAAAATAATTAATTGCTTCAGAAAAAATCTGATCAAAATTTTTCAACATAAAAATTCTCGAAAATTTTTGATCTTAAATATTTTTGAGATTCAGAAGATGCTAGCTCAATTTTTGTCAATACTACGAAAATTCTTTCATCTTTCATCAATCATACCTTTTTTTTTATAATATTTATTAAACTCTTGCAATTAATATATGTATTGTAGAAATACTCATCTTTTTAGAAATCCAAATGTGTAATTTCCTGGCATCGATTTCAAACGCACTTTTTGATGGATCATCTTCTTTCGATTCCGAAGTCTCATGTCAGATATATAAACACTGTGTTTATTCGATAATGGAAATTACCAGTAGTTTGAATTCGTAATGAAAGCACGATAATATTTACAAACAAGTGGACACCTAACCTCGAAAAAATGTAGATCGCAGCCATGTGACTTGTCAATGATCACAATTCAAAAGAATATTGAAAATTAAATATGTGTAAGAATGATAATTACGAAGAATTAAAAGATCACAGAATCAAATTCAAAATCGAAATATATCAAAACGTCATTAAATTAAGCAGTGATGTAAGTGGTGTTGGCAGTGTTGTACAATACTTATGGCACCAATCTGAGGGTTCGCGCGCCGCGCCGCGGCGCTTTCTCGCAATCTGGCACTGTCATGGCTGTAACTTTTCAAATCCTCTAGATATTTTGAAACCGATTTATTTGCAGGTAGAGTAGGTCACTAGCATTCCAAATAAATTATAAAAAAAAAAACGATTTTTTGAAAATTCAAAGGTGTAGATACCCCCTTAAGCTTTCTCCAAATTAAGATTAGTGCTATCACGACAAATGGAATGAAATTACTTATTCATGGATTATTCAATTTTGTAGCGGGTCGCCATATAAGACGAGAGGATGATGAGAGGAAAAGCTTGGGTTGCAAAGTATCAGGATAGTGTTATTTGATACGAGAAACGGCAAAAGTCAGACGAAGAGAGCAGAATGCGGGTGTTTGACTTCATAAATTTCCATTTTATGCTCTACGCTAGTCTTGCATGAATAGGCTAAATTCTAAATATTTTGATACCTACTGTTCAGACCCGAATTGGAAGTTGATGTTATGAGTACGGGACGCATACATGTTCTTTTTGCAGAGGACCTAGTTGCATTAAAAAAAAAACTACCTACGAATTGCAATACATATATCTGATATCCATATATATTTAGTCATGAGCACCAACTATAACCCTGCGTGCAAGTAACTCCGTCATTGCCGGTCCCAGGCCCAGATGAGACAGGAGGAGGGCTGCACGCAGGGTTGGATGTTGTAGGTATAAAAAATTGTTGTAGTGGAACAATTTGTAAACGCTATGAAAGTACATTACGCGTCACTCTACAAATTTGAGACTTGGGGAAAATTATGAGCACACGCGTGCTCGTTGCTGTTGACGTTCCTGCTTATCGAGGGACTTCGGGCGGTATGAAATAGCACAAAACAACCGAGCGAGCGTAGCGAGCGAGCACAATTATTAGGTGGTCAAGCAAAATTTTAGAAAAAGTAGTGAAATCAACCCCAAAAAGCACCTTTGGTGCAAAAACCTTCCGCCAAGTCCATTAATGTGTAGATCACTCCACCAAAAAATAATCAAAGGTTGTGCTCGCTCACTCGATTGGTTGATGATTATCAACATACAAAAGCATTGAAATCAGATACAACTGCCAAGTACCTGTAGAATGATAAAAGTTTGGAATTGAAAAATTTGTTCAAACTAAATAACGTTGTACTCGTTCGCTCGCTGCGCTCGCTCACTCTATTGGCTTATGATTATGGGTTGAAAAAACAATTCGGATGAAGAGATTGAAGATGTCAACATTTATCTAAAAATATTCATAACGAAAAAATAATTTAAAAAAAATTAAAAAAAAAAATTTGGAGGTAGTGGTACTTGGGGGGCCTTTTGTAGAAAAAGAAATATAAAATATCGATCACGAACCATGTCAATGTCATCTGATAGATATTCAAACATTGGCCCGCCAACGTACGACGGACTCCAAATTTTTTTTTTTTAATTTTTTTTAAATTATTTTTTCGTTATGAATATACACTTTACCACGAAGAGTCATTGGAACTGCATATTGAAGATTCTCGTGACATTGATATCGAAACACTTTTTTCACCTTCCTTAACGTATCCACCTGACTTCCCGCATAATCCAGTAAATGTAGCTTTCGCCGGTATCCTTTTCACCGAACATTCTCTGCGAACTTTGTTACCAGGTGAATAGCTGGATGATAACATTGTCAACGGCTTTTGCGTACTGGCACAAGATTTGGCTAATGATGACGGTCTAAAAGTACTGGCGTTTGAATCCTTTTTTACGGAAAAATTACTACAAGGGTCAGTAAGCATAGGCATTCAGAGATGGGCAGAAATGAAAGACATTTGGGCGTATGATGTCTGGCTTTTGCCAGTACATTACGGAGTCCATTGGACGCTACTTGTTGTAGTTTTCCCGCACAATGTTTTACTATACATTGATTCAATACATGGGAAGCCACCCGCGGGTTTGATTGACGTGTTATGTGCTTTCAGAGAGTCCTATCGCGTTGCTCGTTCCAAAAAAATAACACGCTGGCAAAACTGGTCTCTTTCGATTCCGTCAGACGTTCCTTCGCAAGCTTCAGCAGCAAAAAATCCCAATTCTTTCGGAAATTGTGGTGTCAGTGCCGGATTTACAGAGGTCGGGGCCCCGTGGCAACAAAAAAGTGGAGGCCCCCCCCTGGTAAAAATTCCCACATAGGAACCTACCCACACGGAAGAAGTGCATCTAATAAATGTTTGTTAGACAGCGCCGGATTTACAGAGGTGGGGGGCCCGGGGCGGGTGGGGGTGAAAATTTCGAAAGTCCAAAACGTAAACTGACCAAAGTCTCGAATTTTGAAATGATCGAATACCAAAATAACGAGAATTGTGATTTCAAATTTTTTCAGTTCCGACAGACCACTGAGTCGAATAAGTGTTTCGTCGAAAGGTTATTTATCCGACAGTTCGCTAATTCGACAATGTGTTTTCAGATCATTCGTACTTCGAATGAGCAGAATATAGATTATATTAACATGAAAAGTTTATATTGGATTGCAATTGATCACTCGACATTATGATACCCATTGACTCGATTCGATCGATATCTACATCTCCCATTATGAAAAGTTTATATTTCCAAAACTAGAAATCGAAAATGGCTAATATCTTAAACAGCTGATAAACCAAACATAAATATAGAGAGAACTAAAATTCAGAAGGAGCAGAACTCATAAACGCAAAATGTAGAAAGGTCAAAATCTCGAATGATAGAATTTTCATGAGCTCCTAAGTATTAGCCTTATCCGGTAGCATAGGAAACAGGAAATACCTGCAATAAGTGTTGCAGTACTTTCGCTATTTTGGCCCGTCTATGTTTGAGCGATTCGAGATACTGACCATTCGAGTTTTTGACCTTTCGTTTGAATAAATTCGAATTTTTAAACGGTTCTTAGATTGGCTATTCTAAAATAAAGAACAGTCCAAATTTCGTATATTTGATATTTTCACTAATTCGACATTTTGCCCTTCGTGATCTTGTCCATTCTTAAATTGGTTTTTCGACGAAATTTGTTTATGATATTTCCGTATTCATAATGATCTTTTGTATACTTTATAGAGTATCGTAATATTGCCTGTTCTGAATTTCGCGTTTCGCGCATTTTGAAATTCGAGATTTCAGCCAGTTTACGTTTTGGACTTTCAAAATTTTGACATCCACCCGCGCGCGCGCATATTAAACGGATAGGAGTTTCACCAGTATCGGTCATCATATTTATTTCAATAAAGCAATGAGGATTGAAGATGCGAAGAAGAAATGAAAATAATATTATCTTCAACGATCTTATATATATAAATAGCTTTATTAAACTTATGTTTATATTTTACAGTTGTTTTGTGTTTTCTGTGTTATGTCTAGCTTTAGTGTGTGTGTTATGCTTTTACATTGCCTTTGCTCTACTCCTTCTTTATCATCTATATTTAATCGTGTGTTTTTTTTTTTTTTTTGTTTTTTTTTTTTTTTTCTTTTTACATAGTACTTTCATTATTTATTGCGTTTGTTGCTTCTTCTTCCTTTCTTTTTCTGGCCCAGATTATTTCCCATATTCTTTTTATTCCTTTCCTTCCGCTTATTTGTTCTTCCCAAGTTGCGTTTTCTTTTCTTGTCTTTTCACACCTTTGGAAAATGTGTTCCATTGTTTCCTTCTCTTTGTTGCACATTCTGCATTTTTTGTTTTCTTCTTTTTCCCAGTGTTTGTTAGCTCTTTCTTCGCACCCCATCCTGAATCTCGCTTTTAATTCTAATCCTTTTCTTGCTTCACCGTATTTTTTTTCTAGATAGTCCGGTAGTTCATTTGCGTCTTCTTTCATTTTTCTATATTCTTCGGCGTACTTTGACTTCTTCATTCTTTCCTCTCTTTTCTGCCTCTCAATATCACTCATTATTCTTTCTATTTCATCGCTTGTTTTCTGATCGTCCTTTATTTTCCTTTTATAGTATTCTAGCGACCATCCTTTGTCTTCTATGAATTGTTTTCTTTCTTTCTTCCATCTTTCCTTGTTTCTTGTATCAGTGTTTTTCTCTATCGTCAGTTTGTTTTTTACTTCTATGCATTCCTTCATTATTTCGTTTTTTTCTTTATATTTCTTTTCC
The DNA here is from genome assembly GCA_963992785.1 of Tenthredo livida. Taxonomy (NCBI): domain Eukaryota; kingdom Metazoa; phylum Arthropoda; class Insecta; order Hymenoptera; family Tenthredinidae; genus Tenthredo; species Tenthredo livida. Next base: position 19,136,841 of record OZ023066.1, read on the forward strand.
TCATAGTTTACCGCTCTCCTCCCTGCTTTTATTGCTAATTTTATTCTCTTTGTTTCTTCGTGTAGTAGGTGGTCTGGTACGTTTGTGTCTACTCTTAGTACCCATTTCATGTATTTATTTTGTATCTTCTCTATTTCTTTCCGCTCTTTCCAACCCCATATTTCTACCCCATACATGAGTATGCTTTCCACTAGTGTTTCAAACAGTTTCATTCTCTGCTTCCAATCTTCTTTAAAACTCCTTTCTCCTATTCCCCAAATTTGTCCTAGCGCTGTCATTGCTTTTTTCTTTGTGTGTCTTATGTGTTTCTCCTCTCCGTTATTGTCTTGTAGTGTGTATCCCAGGTAGTTTATCTCTTTTACTTCTTCTATTTTCTGTCCTTCCCATTTGAATTCGGTTTTTTTGTTTCTACCTCCTGGTTTTCTTGCTTTCATTATTTTCGATTTCTCCACATTTAGTTCCAGTCCTCTGCTATGTATAAATTTTCGGAACCTCTCAAGCATCTCTTTGAATCCACTTTCGTTGTTTGCCATTAGTACTATATCATCTGCATATGATACTGTCCATACTTTCCTTTTTCCTATTACTATTCCACCTTCTTGTGTTTTTTTCATTTCCTCTTCAAGGTCTGCAAAAGCTGTGTTGAAGAGGGCTGCGCTTAGTGGACATCCCTGTCTTACTCCCTCCGTTGTTTCCAATTCTTCTGACGTTTTCTCTTCTATTTTGATTTTAAAGGTTGTTTCTTCATATATTTCCTTTATTCTTTTTCTTAGTCTCTCGCTTATTCCCATCTTTTCCATAATTTCCCATATTTTCTTCCTTTTTATTTTATCGAAAGCCCCTTTCATGTCTGCGAATAATAGAAAGATTTTTCCTTTTTCTTTTTTAATTTCTTCTTCTATTGCTGTTTTCGTTATATACATTGCGTCTATTGTCCCTCTGTTTTTTCTATATCCCATTTGCGTTTCACCTAATAGATTGTTTTCCTCCTGTTCTTTTTCTAGTCTTTTTCTTAGTACTTCCGCATATATCTTGTATCCTGTGTTCATTAATGTGATTCCTCTGTAATTTTCGACTTTTTCTTTGTCTCCTTTTTTGTATATTGGTTTTATTATCCCTGTTTTCCATTCTTCCGGTAGTCTTCTCTTGCCTATCCATATGTCGTTGATGCTTTCTCTTAATCTGTTCTTTATTATTTCTCGTCCGTATATCCAGGCTTCATTCGGAATATTGTCCTCACCTGAGGCTTTCCTCTTTTTCATATTTTTTATGGCTAGTTCTATCTCTTCGTCTTGGATTTGTTCGCCCTCATCCTCTACCTCTTTCGTTCTTCCTTGTTGCTTTCTCTTTTCTTCTTGCACTTTTTGCCGTCTTTCTGCTCCCATCTGTTTTTTAAAGTGTTCTGTCCATTCTTTCATGTCTATCTTCTTTGATATTCCTTCTCTTCTTTTTCTCTGTCTATTGATCAAGTTCCAAAAAGCTTTTCCTGACTTGTCTTTTCTGGCGTTCTTCCATTCTTTCTCCGTTTCGCTATCTTTCTTCGTTTTTATTAGTCTTTCATATTGTTTTTTACTTTCCAAGTAGTCCGTTCTTTTTCCACTGTCTTTTATGTATTCATGCCTTTTGTTTTTCACGTTTATCTTTGCTTCATGACATTCTCTGTCCCACCACTTTTTACTATTACTTGCTTTTTTAGTGTTACGTCTTTTTGTCACTATTGCAGCTTGTATTTTTTGTTTCAGTTTTTCCCAATTTCCTCGTTCTTCTTTCTCTGTGTTTTCTTTTAATTTTTCCTTATATGTGATTATATCTTCTTCTTTCCAGCTTGCGTATTGTCTTTCCCCTTCGTCTTCATCCTCTCTTTCTTCTTTTTCCATATTTAGTTGTACTCTTAATATTTGATGGTCTGATTCTGTATTATTTATTATTTCTATTCCTTCTAGTATCTCTTCTGTTTCCTCGTTTGTTATGACATAGTCTATTACTGTTCTCCCTGTTGGTCCAATATATGTATACTCTCCTTCTTCGTCTCTGTTTATGTTTCCATTTGTGATATGCATTCCATTCTCTTCCAGCCAGTTGATCAGTTGTCTTCCTTCCTCGTTGATTGTTTTGTCTTTTGATGATCTCTTTTCTTCTTCTCCGTTACTTCCTATTTTTCCTCCAGCTTCCCCTGTTCTGGCGTTGAAGTCACCGCCTATAATTAAGTATTCTCCTTTATGTTCTTCTATTATTCTTGTCATTTCCTCATAGTTTGTTTGTCTTCTATCTCTCATATATACATTCATTATTATGACTTTCTTTCCATTTATTTCTAGCTCAGATTTCATCAGTTCGTCTGTGACTTTTTCCATCTTCACATTTCTGTTTTCTTTTGCTTTTTTTACTGCTGTTATTAGCCCTCCTTTGAGTCTTCCTCTTTTGCTTTCTTTTCTTGCTTCAATTATTTTTGTTTCGTGGTCTTGTAGTTTTTGTTCTATGTACTTACTCCCTTTTTCGCCTAGCCAGGTTTCTGAGAAGTTGACTACGTCTATTCGTTTCAGCATTTCCCATTCTTCGTTTATTCCTTTTATCCCTGCCACATTCCAGAACACTATTTTGACTTTACTTTTTTTGCTTTTTTTATTTCCGAAACCACCTTTCTTGTCTCTCGTTCCAAAACATTGTTCCTTCCGTTGTCGATTTTTATTGTATCCTATTTTGCATTTTTTACCTTGTTTTTCTAACTTTTTGCACATTTCTATCACCGTTCTCTTGCTTTGTCTCTCCTGCCACGTCAGATCGTTGCTGATGTATATGTTTTCTCTTCTTAAGTTGTTCTTTACCTTCATGATGTTTTCTTTGTCTTCGATCGTTTCTAGCTGTGCGCCTATTCCGCCTTCTGGGTTTCTCATTTTCCAAATTTTCCTGATCTTTACGGTTGTAGCTAGTTTTCTGCTTATCCATTCTTCCATTTTTTCCTTTGTGTCTTTATACATTTCTTCTACTCCCGTTATTATTATGTTTTTCCTTCTTCTTTCTCTCTCTGTTTCTTCTACTATCCACTTGATCTCTTGATCTCTTCTTTCTTCTTCTTTTGTTTTTTCCATACTTTTTTCCTGGGTGCTGTTTTGATTTTTCTTCTCTTCGTTTATTGCTGTTTTGATTTGTTCCATTTTTTTATTCACTTTTTCATCTATATTCTGTTCCATTCTCCTTATTTCTTCTTGGATTTTCATGCTGTCCGTGTCTGCTTCTTTCTCTGTTGCTCTCTCCATTTTCATAACTTCGATTTGTTTTCTTATCCCGCTTAGTTCTGTATTGATATCTCTTGTCTTGCTCTCAAGCTTATCATTTATTTCTTTTTTGTCTTTTTCTGTTCTTTCCTCTATTTCTTCTATTCTTTTTTCGACTTCTTCCCATTTCTCTTTTTGTTTGCTGTTGAATTCTTGTTGTTGTCTCCAGTATTGCTCTTGTTTTTTCCAGTTTTCTTCTACTTTATTGTTTATTGAGCTTATTATTTCTATTTTCAAGCTTTTTAGTATTTCTCCCATGTTTCCTGTGTTCGCATCCATTTCTCGTTTTAATTTCTCGCTTAGTGCTCTCTTCTCTTTGCTCGTCGCTTCTTGTTGTTCCGGACTTCTTTCTTTTTTCTTGTTTGTGTATGCGTTTTGGTTTTCGGTCTTGTTGATATCCTTTGTTTGTGGTCGTTCGCTCTTACATAGGTAGGATTCGAGAGAGTTGATTCTTGGTCTTACTTCGCTCGTGTTCTTCTTTAATGTTTTCTCCTTTTCGCTTTCTTTTTCTTTTATTGTTCTATTCAGCTCGTCGTCACTTGAACTTCCCGCGTCGCTCATAGTCCTTCGACGCTGTCTTACTGTTTTGATCACGTGATCCCTCTCTCTTTCCTAACCTATAAACGGTATCTTTTGCTTTTCACTTTTCAGTCTTTCGCCGCAAGATTTTTCTGTTTTTGATTACTCAGTTCTCTTATTTCACCACTTTGCACTTCTTAACACCACTTTTCTTCTTTTTTACTGTCCATATACATTCTTTTCACTTCCACGTTCACTAGACACATCCAGCTCCTTCAAATTCTCAATCTCGTCTCCTTCAACGATCTTATACATTTTTGTATTCATAAATAGAGAAAAAAAAAATCCATGTCGGAGTTTGTGGAGGCCCCTGTGATGTGGAGCCCCCGGGGCGGCCGCCCCGTCCGCCCCTGCCTAAATCCGGCGCTGTGTGGTGTTCATGTTTGCTCATGGGTGTACACTTTGTGCAGAAGTTCATTTTATTCCTTTTCGGAGGATGACATGAACACTGCCAGAAAAGGCATCGCGCGATGGTTGTTGAAGAAACGGAAATCCCCACAACGAGCAGCGCGCTACAAAATGAGAGAAATAATTTTAGAAGCTCCGATCAATTGCTTGGAAAGAACAAAATCCAAAAAAATTGTCCGTACTTGTGATCCACCTTTAGGTTTTCAAACTACCTTGGAATATTGCGCGACATTGAAAGTTCTATTGGAGGCTGGAAAATGAAACGTATACTGTTGTAGGTATTCCGTACGAAAAGGTACAAACTAGAAAACAAATCGAGAATTCTACTCTTATAGATGATAAAGATATTGAACGTTTTTACGCTTGTACTGCAAGAACTATCAGTTATAAAATTTGAAATTTGATAACGTGAGAAAAATTAGCCATCGAAAAATATCGTGCAATATAGAATTTTATTAGCCGAATAATTCGTCTCATATATTGAAATCCACCGTGTATGTATCGTGTATAGTGTGTATATGTTGTGTATTGAACATGCATGTGTAAAAGTAAAATGATAGAAACTTTCTACTACCGTTTTATGTGAAGGTCTGAAACACTATCGAGTGTGCTGTATAAGTATGCATCCAAATTTTAACTCTAATTACACTAGGAAAGTAATTCATCGAAAAGTATTGTCAAATATGAAATGTAATCAGCCGAATGATTTCTGTTTCGAGAATTGAATTTCACCGTCTATATGATGTGTACTTAACATACATGTGTACATTTATACAGTATAATATCCTGGTGTTTGTATGTTGTGTATTTACCATGCATGTGCACATTTGTAAACTAAAATATTCTGGTATTTGTATGTTGTATAGTTACCATGCATGTGCACATTTATAAATTAAAATATCAAGAACTTCCTACCATTTTATGTGAAGGTATGTAAGGTTATAGTTATTTCTCCATTCCCTCTCTGGTAAGTGTGTCTTTTCCTCCAAATGCCAACCAATGTATCCATTCGTTCGATTAAATATGCTGTATTATTATGTACCCATTCATCTGCTTCAATGGTATGTATACTTCTTGATTCGACTGTTACACTCCCTTTCGAATACTGGCATCTGTTCACGACTCGTTTTTTTTGTAGGGCTTGTATGTATTGATTTTGGTGTTTGTCTGCTTGATTTTTGCTCTTAATTGAAACGCTTGTATTGTAAAGCGGTCTTTGGATTTACAGGTTTCCAACCCCTCTTCTAACTACGACAGATGATACTAACAGTCTTCAAATGGCGCCAACATATTATGCTGAAGTCTTCTGAATACACAGCACTCTTCGTTCATTCATCCATCGAAATGTATTCGACTACATGCGTACGTGGTAGTAGAAGCGACGGTAATACACACAGGCACAATTATGTTACACTTGTTTTCGGAGTAACAACGCATAACATTTTACGTTCAGCTTTTAAGGAGTTTCATTCCCGAAATTCGATCGATCTTATCAGTCCTGAGACGCAAGGCAGACTGGTTGTTCATCGTGGCATGTCTAGTATTTATGGAAGTAGGATAGGTGAGAAAAAATAATTAGACCTCAAGTCCTATCTCGTAGCAATTTTCCGAAATGATAACAATTACAACTGTTGACCTACTTGTAGCCGCTGTGCTGTCCAAACAATGTGTGAAGGTATCGTAGGGATATTATTCCATATGATGATGCATGCTGTAATGTATCAACGTGAGTATTACGGAGCCAGTTAGGATTTGTGCACTTTCTGAACGTTGCAGGCCAACAAAAAACCGTGGCACTGCACTGTCGGCTCATGGTGCAGTGACGTCATTGGTAGGACGACAAGAACAGAGCGGAAACCTCGGCGGAAACAGTACCTGAGAGCCTCCAGAGGCTGTTCATTCAGCAAATGAAAATTTTTAATAAATAAACAAAGTACGTCCCTCGAGATTTCCATTTTTTTCCAAGTTCTGGTACAACTACTAAGTACGTATACCAAATTTCAACTAGATATTCGCTTGCAACAAGTTTTTAGAGTGGTCTACAGGTTAATTGAGCGGCCGCTAGCTCCATTTACAACGATTAACAATTTTGAATGAATAAACGAAGTACGTCCCCCGAGATTTCTATTTGTCTCCAAGTTCCGGTACAACTACTGAGTACGTATACCAAATTTCAATTCGATATTCGGTTGCAACAAGTTTTTAGAGTGGTCTACAGGTTAATTGAGCGACCGCTAGCTCCATTTACAATGATTAACAATTTTTAACAAATAAACAAAGTACGTCGCCCGGGATTTATATTTTTTTTACAAGTTCCGTTACAACTACTGAGTACGTATACCAAATTTCAACTCGAAATTCGCTTGCAACAAGTTTTTAGAGGAGCATGAGTACCGCTTTCAATCAATAATTATCAATTAACAATTTTTAATAAATAAACAAAGTACGTCCCCCGAGATTTCCATTTTTTTCCAAGTTCCGGTACAACTACTGAGTACGTATACCAAATTTCAACTAGATATTCGCTTGCAACAAGTTTTTAGAGTGGTCTACAGGTTAATTGAGCGGCCGCTAGCTCCATTTATAACGATTAACAATTCTTAATGAATAAACAAAGTACGTCCCCCGAGATTTCTATTTTCTTCCAAGTTCTGGTACAACTACTGGGTACGTATACCAAATTTCAACTCGATATTCGCTTACACGAAGTTTTCAGAGAAGCATCAGTACCGCTTTGAATCAATAATTATCGATTAACAATTTTTAATGAATAAACAAAGTACGTTCCCCGAGATTTCTATTTTTCTCCAAGTTCCGGTACAACTACTGAGTAGGTACGTATACCAAATTTCAATTCGATATTCGGTTGCAACAAGTTTTTAGAGTGGTCTACAGCAGGGCCCGGCACACTCATTAGTCCAAAGAGCCAAATCCGTAAATCCACTAAACCCGTTCACCGGCACTAATCCTTTTAACGCCATTTCTTGGATTTTGGTAGGTATGGGTGGGAATATGCAGGTATGAAAAGACCCGGACGGTCAGACGCAGTTCTTGCCGTCGCAAATAGAGCAAACCACCCCTCAGTTCCTTTTATTTCTCCTGAACGCTGCCCCTACCATCGCACTTCCAGGTAAGGACGAGTGACCGTTTTCAGGTAGACCGAGGGGACTTACGGCCGTAGTAATTGACACTTAGAGCCAGGCTGGCTCCGAGAGCCCGGCCGTGCCGGGCCCTGGTCTACAGGTTAATTGAGCGACCGCTAGCTCCATTTACAACGATTAACAATTTTTAACAAATAAACAAAGTACGTCGCCCGGGATTTATATTTTTTTACAAGTTTCGGTACAACTACTGAGTACGTATACCAAATTTCAACTCGAAATCCGCTTGCAACAAGTTTCTAGAGAAGCATGAGTACCGCTTTCAATCAATAATTATCAATTAGAAATTTTCAATAAATAAACACAGTACGTCCCCCGAAATTGCTATTTTCTTCCAAGTTCTGGTACAACTACTGAGTACGTATACCAAATTTCAACTCGATATTCGCTTGCAACAAGTTTTTAGAGAAGCATGAGTACCGCTTTCAATCAATAATTATCAATTAACAATTTTTAATAAATAAACAAAGTACGTCCCCCGAGATTTCCATTTTTTTCCAAGTTCTGGTACAACTACTGAGTACGTATACCAAATTTCAACTAGATATTCGGTTGCAACAAGTTTTTAGAGTGGTCTACAGGTTAATTGAGCGGCCGCTAGCTCCATTTACAACGATTAACAATTTTTAACGAATGAACAAAGTACGTCGCCCGGGATTTATATTTTTTTACAAGTTCCGGTACAACTACTGAGTACGTATACCAAATTTCAACTCAAAATTCGCTTGCAACAAGTTTCTAGAGAAGCATGAGTACCGCTTTCAATCAATAATTATCAATTAGCAATTTTTAATGAATAAACAAAGTACGTCCCCCGAGATTTCTATTTTCTCCCAAGTTCTGGTACAACTACTGAGTACGTATACCAAATTTCAACTCGAAATTCGCTTGCAACAAGTTTTTAGAGTGGTCTAGAGGTTAATTGAGCGGCCGCTAGCTCCATTTACAACGATTAACAATTTTTAATGAATGAACAAAGTACGTCCCCCGAGATTTCTATTTCTTTCCAAGTTCTAGTACAACTACTGAGTACGTATACCAAATTTCAACTCGAAATTCGCTTGCAACAAGTTTTTAGAGTGGTCTACAGGTTAATTGAGCGGCCGCTAGCTCCATTTACAACAATTAACAATTTTCAATGAATAAACAAAGTACGTCCCCCGAGATTTCTATTTTTTTCCGAATTCTGGTACAACTACTGAGTACGTATACCAAATTTCAACTCGAAATTCGCTTGCAACAAGTTTCTAGAGAAGCATGAGTACCGCTTTCAATCAATAATTATCAATTAGCAGTTTTTAATAAATAAACAAAGTACGTCCCCCGAGATTTCTATTTTTTTCCAAGTTTTGGTACAACTACTGAGTACGTATACCGAATTTCAACTAGATATTCGCTTGCAACAAGTTTTTAGAGTGGTCTACAGGTCAATTGAGCGGCCGCTAGCTCCATTTACGACGATTAACAATTCTTAATAAATAAACAAAGTACGTCCCCCGGGATTTCTATTTTTTTCCAAGTTCCGGTACAACTACTGAGTACGTATACCAAACTTCAACTCGAAATTCGCTTGCAACAAGTTTTTAGAGCAGCATGAGTACCGCTTTCAATCAATAATTATCAATTAACAATTTTTAATAAATAAACACAGTACGTCCCTCGAGATTTCCATTTTTTTCCAAGTTCTGGTACAACTACTGAGTACGTATACCAAATTTCAACTAGATATTCGCTTGCAACAAGTTTTTAGAGTGGTCTACAGGTTAATTGAGCGGCCGCTAGCTCCATTTACGACGATTAACAATTCTTAATAAATAAACAAAGTACGTCCCCTGGGATTTCTATTTTTTTCCAAGTTCCGGTACAACTACTGAGTACGTATATCAAACTTCAACTCGAAATTCGCTTGCAACAAGTTTTTAGAGAAGCATGAGTACCGCTTTCAATCAATAATTATCAATTAACAATTTTTAATAAATAAACAAAGCACGTCCCTCGAGATTTCCATTTTTTTCCAAGTTCTGGTACAACTACTGAGTACGTATACCAAATTTCAACTAGATATTCGCTTGCAACAAGTTTTTAGAGTGGTCTACAGGTTAATTGAGCGGCCGCTACCTCCATTTACAACGATTAACAATTTTGAATGAATAAACAAAGTACGTCCCCCGAGATTTCCATTTGTCTCCAAGTTCCGGTACAACTACTGAGTACGTATACCAAATTTCAATTCGATATTCGGTTGCAACAAGTTTTTAGAGTGGTCTACAGGTTAATTGAGCGACCGCTAGCTCCATTTACAATGATTAACAATTTTTAACAAATAAACAAAGTACGTCGCCCGGGATTTATATTTTTTTTACAAGTTCCGTTACAACTACTGAGTACGTATACCAAATTTCAACTCGAAATTCGCTTGCAACAAGTTTTTAGAGGAGCATGAGTACCGCTTTCAATCAATAATTATCAATTAACAATTTTTAATAAATAAACAAAGTACGTCCCCCGAGATTTCCATTTTTTTCCAAGTTCCGGTACAACTACTGAGTACGTATACCAAATTTCAACTAGATATTCGCTTGCAACAAGTTTTTAGAGTGGTCTACAGGTTAATTGAGCGGCCGCTAGCTCCATTTACAACGATTAACAATTCTTAATGAATAAACAAAGTACGTCCCCCGAGATTTCTATTTTCTTCCAAGTTCTGGTACAACTACTGGGTACGTATACCAAATTTCAACTCGATATTCGCTTACACGAAGTTTTCAGAGAAGCATCAGTACCGCTTTGAATCAATAATTATCGATTAACAATTTTTAATGAATAAACAAAGTACGTTCCCCGAGATTTCTATTTTTCTCCAAGTTCCGGTACAACTACTGAGTAGGTACGTATACCAAATTTCAATTCGATATTCGGTTGCAACAAGTTTTTAGAGTGGTCTACAGCAGGGCCCGGCACACTCATTAGTCCAAAGAGCCAAATCCGTAAATCCACTAAACCCGTTCACCGGCACTAATCCTTTTAACGCCATTTCTTGGATTTTGGTAGGTATGGGTGGGAATATGCAGGTATGAAAAGACCCGAACGGTCAGACGCAGTTCTTGCCGTCGCAAATAGAGCAAACCACCCCTCAGTTCCTTTTATTTCTCCTGAACGCTGCCCCTACCATCGCACTTCCAGGTAAGGACGAGTGACCGTTTTCAGGTAGACCGAGGGGACTTACGGCCGTAGTAATTGACACTTAGAGCCAGGCTGGCTCCGAGAGCCCGGCCGTGCCGGGCCCTGGTCTACAGGTTAATTGAGCGACCGCTAGCTCCATTTACAACGATTAACAATTTTTAACAAATAAACAAAGTACGTCGCCCGGGATTTATATTTTTTTACAAGTTTCGGTACAACTACTGAGTACGTATACCAAATTTCAACTCGAAATCCGCTTGCAACAAGTTTCTAGAGAAGCATGAGTACCGCTTTCAATCAATAATTATCAATTAGCAATTTTTAATAAATAAACACAGTACGTCCCCCGAAATTGCTATTTTCTTCCAAGTTCTGGTACAACTACTGAGTACGTATACCAAATTTCAACTCGATATTCGCTTGCAACAAGTTTTTAGAGAAGCATGAGTACCGCTTTCAATCAATAATTATCAATTAACAATTTTTAATAAATAAACAAAGTACGTCCCCCGAGATTTCCATTTTTTTCCAAGTTCTGGTACAACTACTGAGTACGTATACCAAATTTCAACTAGATATTCGGTTGCAACAAGTTTTTAGAGTGGTCTACAGGTTAATTGAGCGGCCGCTAGCTCCATTTACAACGATTAACAATTTTTAACAAATGAACAAAGTACGTCGCCCGGGATTTATATTTTTTTACAAGTTCCGGTACAACTACTGAGTACGTATACCAAATTTCAACTCAAAATTCGCTTGCAACAAGTTTCTAGAGAAGCATGAGTACCGCTTTCAATCAATAATTATCAATTAGCAATTTTTAATGAATAAACAAAGTACGTCCCCCGAGATTTCTATTTTCTCCCAAGTTCTGGTACAACTACTGAGTACGTATACCAAATTTCAACTCGAAATTCGCTTGCAACAAGTTTTTAGAGTGGTCTAGAGGTTAATTGAGCGGCCGCTAGCTCCATTTACAACGATTAACAATTTTTAATGAATGAACAAAGTACGTCCCCCGAGATTTCTATTTCTTTCCAAGTTCTAGTACAACTACTGAGTACGTATACCAAATTTCAACTCGAAATTCGCTTGCAACAAGTTTTTAGAGTGGTCTACAGGTTAATTGAGCGGCCGCTAGCTCCATTTACAACAATTAACAATTTTCAATGAATAAACGAAGTACGTCCCCCGAGATTTCTATTTTTTTCCGAATTCTGGTACAACTACTGAGTACGTATACCAAATTTCAACTCGAAATTCGCTTGCAACAAGTTTCTAGAGAAGCATGAGTACCGCTTTCAATCAATAATTATCAATTAGCAGTTTTTAATAAATAAACAAAGTACGTCCCCCGAGATTTCTATTTTTTTCCAAGTTTTGGTACAACTACTGAGTACGTATACCGAATTTCAACTAGATATTCGCTTGCAACAAGTTTTTAGAGTGGTCTACAGGTCAATTGAGCGGCCGCTAGCTCCATTTACGACGATTAACAATTCTTAATAAATAAACAAAGTACGTCCCCCGGGATTTCTATTTTTTTCCAAGTTCCGGTACAACTACTGAGTACGTATACCAAACTTCAACTCGAAATTCGCTTGCAACAAGTTTTTAGAGCAGCATGAGTACCGCTTTCAATCAATAATTATCAATTAACAATTTTTAATAAATAAACAAAGTACGTCCCTCGAGATTTCCATTTTTTTCCAAGTTCTGGTACAACTACTGAGTACGTATACCAAATTTCAACTAGATATTCGCTTGCAACAAGTTTTTAGAGTGGTCTACAGGTTAATTGAGCGGCCGCTAGCTCCATTTACAACGATTAACAATTCTTAACAAATGAACAAAGTACGTCGCCCGGGATTTATATTTTTTTACAAGTTCCGGTACAACTACTGAGTACGTATACCAAATTTCAACTCGAAATTCGCTTGCAACAAGTTTCTAGAGAAGCATGAGTACCGCTTCCAATCAATAATTATCAATTAGCAATTTTTAATGAATAAACAAAGTACGTCCCCCGAGATTTCTATTTTCTCCCAAGTTCTGGTACAACTACTGAGTACGTATACCAAATTTCAACTCGAAATTCGCTTGCAACAAGTTTTTAGAGTGGTCCAGAGGTTAGTTGAGCGGCCGCTAGCTCCATTTACAACGATTAACAATTTTTAATGAATAAACAAAGTACGTCCCCCGAGATTTCTATTTCTTTCCAAGTTCTAGTACAACTACTGAGTACGTATATCAAATTTCAACTCGAAATTCGCTTGCAACAAGTTTCTAGAGAATCATGAGTACCGCTTTCAATCAATAATTATCAATTAGCAGTTTTTAATAAATAAACAAAGTACGTCCCCCGAGATTTCTATTTTTTTCCAAGTTCTGGTACAACTACTGAGTACGTATACCAAATTTCAACTCGATATTCGCTTGCAACAAGTTTTTAGAGAAGCATCAGTACCGCTTTGAATCAATAATTATCAATTAACAATTTCTAATAAATAAACAAAGTACGTCCCCCGAGATTTCTATTTTTTTTCCAAGTTTTGGTACAACTACTGAGTACGTATACCGAATTTCAACTAGATATTCGCTTGCAACAAGTTTTTAGAGTGGTCTACAGGTCAATTGAGCGGCCGCTAGCTCCATTTACGACGATTAACAATTCTTAATAAATAAACAAAGTACGTCCCCCGGGATTTCTATTTTTTTCCAAGTTCCGGTACAACTACTGAGTACGTATACCAAACTTCAACTCGAAATTCGCTGGCAACAAGTTTTTAGAGAAGCATGAGTACCGCTTTCAATCAATAATTATCAATTAACAATTTTTAATAAATAAACAAAGTACGTCCCTCGAGATTTCCATTTCTTTCCAAGTTCTGGTACAACTACTGAGTACGTATACCAAATTTCAACTAGATATTCGCTTGCAACAAGTTTTTAGAGTGGTCTACAGGTTAATTGAGCGGCCGCTAGCTCCATTTACAACGATTAACAATTTTTAATGAATAAACAAAGTACGTCCCCCGAGATTTCTATTTTTTTGCAAGTTTTGGTACAACTACTGAGTACGTATACCAAATTTCAACTCGATATTCGCTCGCAACAAGTTTTTAGAGAAGTATCAGATCCGCTTTGAATCAATAATTAGCAATTAGAAATTTTTGATAAATAAACAAAGTACCTCCCCCGAGATTTCTATTTTCTTCCAAGTTCTGGTACAACTACTGAGTACGTATACGAAATTTCAACTCCAAATTCGCTCGCAACAAGTTTTTAGAGTTGTCTACAGGTTAATTGAGCGGCCGCTAGCTCCACTTACAACGATTAACAATTTTTAACAAATAAACAAAGTACGTCCCTCGGGATTTCCATTTTTTTCCAAGTTCCGGTACGGGTGGGGGTCAAAATTACGAATGATCAAAATGTAGACTGGCTGAAATATCGAATTTCAATATTGCGAAAACTCAAATAACGACAGGTAAGTTGATTCGAAATTTTTATCTCCGACAGATCCCTTAGGCGAATAACTTATCCCACCAGATGGTTATACATAGAAGGCTCAATTATATTAAAATTTGTTTCAAGATAGTTTAAAATTCGAACGGGCAAAGTATAGTTCATCATTATGTAGAATGTTGAAATTTTAGAAATTCACAATGTAGAGAAGGTATTATTCCAAATAGCTAATAATCCAATCGTGGATATGTCGAAAATGTAAACTCCGACAGATTAAAATTCCTACACGTAAAATGTAGAACGACCAAAATATCGAAATTGACACTGTAATCGTCTTTCTCAATGTTTTCACTAAGGTAAAGGACCCAGTACCGGAACGAGACCCAATATCGGAACGATTTGACACTCAATAATTTATATTTAATCTCGTACGCGATGGAATTTTTCGAATCTTGATTCATTTGATACCTTAATCCTTTATTTATATAACATATATAAATGTGAATTGAAAGTATATTCAAAGTATGAAATAAAAATTGTCAAATATAGCAGTAGTCTCAGATGTACGACTTTTCCAAGTTCCTTAATGGTTTTGTTAAGAAATCAGTCGATGATCTTAAGCTTGTAGAAAGTGCATAAAAAAACTTTTCGGATATTTTTTTTTTTAATGTGTTCATAGAAGTATTTTGAAATCAGAATAATTCATTTATAATATGGGCAAAATTCCCTTTTCATTTAAATTATACCGTTTCTTTATTGGTCCCCTAAAAATGAGCTGTACCCAGTGTCGGAACAGCCATCCATGTTGCTTTTATCGCATGACACATGCGGGGCATTTTATTTAGTGTACAGATCGAGTGGGGCCAAAAAATTAATTTGTGATTGAATATTTAATGCAGTAAGTACGTTTGTTATAAAAAATACATGAAATATACATTAAATTTAATTTAGATGGTAAAAATTAATCTCTGTGTCAAATGTTTTATTCGGAAACTATTTAATTCTAGTATAACCTCAAAATCATTTGTTTCTATTTTATTATTATTCACTTGATGAAATGTTTATTTATTATTTTTCTTATAAAATATTGAATCATTCAAAAATATAAAATGCATTTTATATTTGTACATAATAAATAATTATTGAAACTCACTATAATGGAGTACATGGCATTTATTTTATATATCAATTATTTACTTATTCACAGGTTGTAAATAGAAAGAAAAAAAAAAGAAAATAAAAATTAATTTATTATAAAAGAATAATAAAACCCTTTTATAATAGAATTTTTCGATGTTAAATGCTTCTATCACTAATTATTATTGCCTTGACTCATTTATCATTAATTATTTCTTCTAATTAACTGCTATATTATTCAATCACTTTAAGGTAAGCATAATCCTTTCATTGAAATAAACTCATTTTATTGACCGTTCCGGTACTGGGTTAACTATGTTCCGATACTGGGTTTGAGCTTTTTAGGTGTTCCGATACTGGGTCTTTTAGACTCATTCGTAAAACAAAATTTTGATATATTAAATTTTAGTAAAACTAATCAATGTAATTACGCCTGAATAGCTAAATGTCTATTCCATCCGGTGAATTAATTCATTTTTGTCCATCAGCTACTTAAGTATTTTGCAAATAAGAATAATCAGTCATATACCCTTCGTCGTTCCGGTACTGGGTCCTTTACCTTATTCTGCCTTTAATTAATCATTGATTCTAAAAATCAAGACTGATCTAAGGTATGGCTCAACTTGCTATCAATTCTTGTCAAGATTCCCTTTCCAGCTTAGTTTTGACTTTGTACCCAAATTTTGGTCTCGTCATATCAAATCACGTGAAATACTAACTGCCTATGTAATATTCATTTGAAGAAAAAACAAAGTACAACAAACATTTTAATGCATAGAATACGTTTTTTTTTAATAAATAACTATTCAGGTACATAAAATATCATACTAAATATCCATAATACATGAAAAAACGAATGAACATTGCAGCATGTAAGAAAATGAATAGAAATACTGACATGATTTATTGCATTAAATGTTATATTAAAAGGATGCAGGAAAATCGGCAAAATTTTGAGCGTCAGTCCGTCTTTATTGCATTTTTTTTATTTTTAACATTTCTTAAATAATAAATCAATATTAATGTTCAGAGTGCATCCATATTCTGTGTGGTGGCTGTGTGCCAAGTGTCCTACAGAAAGGACAGCGACGTCGATCGGGCGACATTTCCCAAATGCGAACTGCGCACGTAGCGCAGATATAGCGATGGCCACATGGCAAGAACGTATGTGTGGCTGGTTCCATTATACATACGCGGCACAATGCTAAAAAATACAAAATAGCAAGGAGTACAATGACTTAAGAATGATGACATTTAGGTACGACGGAATAAAATAAAATAACATCGTGGTTTCAATAGACAATTCAGAACTGTGAATTTGAATATTAAGAATGAGATTATTCGGGAAAGAAACTTTGATTTTTTTTAATGATAATAAGCTCAGGTCAATACAATACTTATAATACACTTTCAGTGTCTCGTCAATAATTTTCTACGAAGTCATGCGTCAACGGCTCACGACGTAACGAATATATAGTCTTTCTGGAATAAGTGAGATGAAGTCTAACTGATCGCGTTGAAGAAATTAACGCGTTGACTCGAATCGTAAGAAGAACATATCGTCAGTTTCGAAGAAGCACGAGCGCCGTATTTCCCCCTAGCGCTCGAAATGAACGCCGGCGACACCGCGGTCCACGTTGACTCGAGAGAGAAGCGCACCTACGGCATGTGGTGCCTGACGGCAGGGTACAGTTTGTAACGCGGCCAAGCCCCGACCTATATAAATAGTAATACAACAAGGCGTATAGCGCGCGCCATCTATCGTTAGCGCGGTCAACCATATCAAAAGGCCATCTGTTGTTAGCGCGGTCAACCATCTCAAAGAGCCATCTACCGTAGGCATGGGCTAACTAACGTCAAATCGCCATATTGCCTAAAAATCTCTCTCGCTTACAAAGTAACTATGTGAATTAGATAAGTTCGGCAATTAAATAGCATTTCATCAGAGAAATATCTCTCTGGATATAGCAGAGTGAGATACTAGTGGGGGATCGCTTCGGCACACCACCTGTCTTCTCGTTTTGGCATGTCTATTGCTTTTGCAAGTACACGATCTCGTTTGAGGAGTGGGGAATAGCTAGTGGGGGATCGCTTCGGCACACCACCTGTCCTTTCTTTTGCTTCTTGGACACCATCGTGGGAGTCAAATCAGTAAAGTCTTTATATTTTTGAGGTAGAAGATAGCTAGTGGGGGATCGCTTCGGCACACCACCTGTCTCTTCTTTTACTTCTTGGGGGGGTCAAATCAGTAAAATCCTTTCTTGTAATTAAATTCCTCTTTTAAAATATTCAATCAGCTCAGTAATATCAAATCAAACATGAAGTAAAATCACTTGCAGTAAAATCATTTGAAATCAAATCACTTAGCATAGGCATTATAGAGTCCCAATAAATAGTCAGAGAACTGATAATACAAAGCATAATATAGAAGTCCTAATTACTTTTAGGCAAAGCGATTCAAAGAGAGTCATTTTAATTAGCATTAATAGATCACTACTTAGATAAATTCAGGTAGAGCAAATAATATAAACGTCCTAACTAGTTATAGGCAACGAACTCACTTAGAGTTCATACATTATATACAGGCACTAGTTTTTAAGATAACTTTCAACTCTAAGGAGTCATTTCATTTAGTATAAAATATGTTTCGATTCAACTCACTTAAAAGTGATTTCAACTAGTATAGGTAATAGTTATTAAGATAAAAACGCGATTAGATATAGGAGTCCTAAAACAAGCTATAGGACAAGTATAACTCAGTCAGAGTTATGACATTTAGCATTAGGTATTAGATATTAAGATCACGGTTGACCGCCGGTAAATACTTCCAAATAAGAAGTCAATTAATATAGAAGCCCTCAGAAGAGGCACGTGAGGTTTTCACCAACCAATGTTCAAACTTTAATCTTAAAAAACTGTTATAACCATATTACATTTTTATTCCAAATAAAAACGCATTATTTACATGTACCAATATAATCTGAATTGAGTCACCTTCCATAATTCTTGATTTTATATAAGAGTAGGCCCGTGGATTAATTCCTAAACACCCTGAGATTAGAGTTTACATCGGCATTTCGCCGATATAAGTTAAGTAAAATTTTAGAGCACCACAAGTTATGGACGCTCATGTCCTACAAAGCTGTCGTCTTATATTATCGATAAATGCATGATTCGCGACGAAAATCTTGATCTAGAGCTCCTATATAGTGTTTCTGGAATAAGTGAGATAACTGATCACGCTGAAAAAATCGACGCGTTGACTCGAATCGTAAGAGGAACATATCGTCAGTTTCGAAGAAGCACAAGCGCCGAATTTTCCCCCAGCGCTCGAACTGAACGCCGGCGACACCGTGGTCCACGTTAACTCGAGCGAGAAGCGGACGTACGGCATCTGGTGCCTGACGGCAGGGTACGGTACACGGGAAAGGTTTTGGGCCGATGACAGCGCCAAATGAGAAAGCGCGGCGTTACTTGTAGCTCGGCACGGCTGAATTCTCGTTTTGAGAACGCTGCCTTCCCAAAAGAGAAGGCTGCGTTTTGAGGTTGCCCCACTCCCTCGTTTCACGCAACGCAGCCTTCTCTTTTGGGAAGGCAGCGTTCTCAAAACGAGAATTCAGCCGTGCCGAGCTACAAGTAACGCCGCGCTTTCTCATTTGGCGCTGTGATCGGCCCAAAACCTTTCCCGTGTATAGACGCTCATGTCCTACAAAACTGTCGTCTTATACTATCGATCAATGCTTAATTCGCGACGAAAATCTTGATCTAGAGCTCCAAAAAAGCACGGGTGCTAAACTTCCCCCCAGCGCTCGAATTGAACGCCGGCGACACCGCGGTCCACGTTAACTCGACAGAGAAGCGGACCTACGGCATCTGGTGCCTGGCGGCAGGGTACAGTACAGACGCTCGTGTTTCACAGAACTATTATATTTAATTTGATAGAATGAACCGCGCTTACAAAACCGAGAGCCGCGTTTCACTGCAGGGCGCTCAAGAAATGTGTATTTCTCTGATTTCTCTATTTCTCGATTTATATTTGAAGGGTGGCACGGCAAAACGGTGTAGGGGAGACCGGGGCAAATTGAACTCTAGGGTAAATTGAATTTCTGTAATTATTCTGATATGGGTACATGTAAACACACGAAAATAAAAATGAAGAAGTCTCATATCATCGCGATAGTAAAGAAGTCGATAGGTTTTAAAAATGTTGTATTCCTGAGAGAAAAAAAGCGAAATTAATATTTTGGTACTCTCTAACCATAATTTTCGTGATTTTAATTGTTAGTTTACATGTACTTCTCATGAAGTTCTTACATTGAGATTTATTTTATCGACTTCTCCAATCATTGAATAATTCATCAACGATTATAACAATACTGAAAGTATTGGTTATATCGGTTGAAATAAATATTATTTTGAAAATATAGTTTGGGGCAAATTGGTCGGGGCAAAATGACTGTGTGTGAGACATATGCGGGCTATGTTCATTTTTTCACTGCCGGTACTGCGAGTTTTCCTCGCTTCTTTCTCGCACCTGTGAGTTCATGAATACAGCTATCTCTTTCTGACAGAAGTTTGCAGTAGGTACTGGCAGTGAGAATAGGAACACAGCCATATGGTTAGAAGAAGGTTGCGCGTAAAAGATGCGCATCGTTCAAATTCCGGCCTGTCTGACACAAGAAAGGTTAGAAGTTTTCATTAATTAATTAGATGAAATTTCTTTTACATTTGGAACTGATTTTAATATTTAACTATAATAGAATATTGTACTATTTCAAACGAAACAATTTAAATTTAGTAAATAACCATTTTCTTATATTTTTCTGCATAAATTCGATTTGCCCCGACTCAAGTTCAATTTACCCCAGTCCTGGGGCAATTTGAACCTTTTTCACTCATTCATTATAATTGTTAATAATGATAATATTTTCTTGAAATGACTAGTTCTTATAATCGATTAATGTCTATTAAAGATCAACCCGAGCAGAAATCCTAGCACGGCGGCGGTTCTTATAGAACGGGCCAACGTGGAAACGATATCGGCATCCCGATGTGACGGCCTAATATCGAAAGTTTCTAGCGGCCCGACACTGTCCCAGTATCGAAAATTAATTTAATGGTTATACCGTGGCCCACTACTTCGGCCCAATATTGGTATCAGATCGGCACCGAATATAGCGGGTGTACCTTGGCATGAGATATCCATCCGACGTTGGTTCCGAATGAACCCCCGGGACAGCGGTTGAACATCGGCGTCCGATATCTGTCCAATATCGGATCCAGAATGACTTCCGATGCGACAGGAGTGGCTCGGCACGCGAGATCCACCCAACGTTGGTTATGGATCAATCGCCATGCCGTGCAGAAATTGATGAACCGCGGTCGTTCTTATTGAACGTACCAACGTCAAACCAATATTGGCATTCCAATGTAACGGCTTTGCATTGTTAATTCAAGCTGGCCCCGAGTTCGGCACAATATCATGAGCCGCGACAACGGCTACATGTTGTTGCACTCGATTAGGCCAGTGCTGGCTCCATATTGGTGGCCAATAGACCGTTTACATATCGGTATAGTATGTTCACCCAATATTGGCCATCGCATCGCAACCGTTGAAACGGTTGGTCGCCATCATCGGATGTACACCGAACATTGGCCATTGGATGGCAACCGTTGCAGCGGTCAGTCGTCAACGTCGGATGTACACCCAACATTGGCCACTGGCTGACAACCGTTGCAACGGTCAGTCGTCAACGTCGGATGTACACCCAACATTGGCCACTGGCTGATAACCGTTGCAACGGTTAGTCGTCATCATCGGATGTACACCCAACATTGGCCACTGGCTGACAACCGTTGCAACGGTCAGTCGTCATCTTCGGATGTACACCCAACATTGGCCACTGGCTGACAACCGTTGCAACGGTCAGTCGTCAACGTTGGATGTACACCCAACATTGGCCACTGGCTGACAACCGTTGCAACGGTCAGTCGTCAACGTCGGATGTACACCCAACATTGGCCACTGGCTGATAACCGTTGCAACGGTTAGTCGTCATCATCGGATGTACACCCAACATTGGCCACTGGCTGACAACCGTTGCAACGGTCAGTCGTCAACGTCGGATGTACACCCAACATTGGCCACTGGCTGATAACCGTTGCAACGGTTAGTCGTCATCATCGGATGTACACCCAACATTGGCCACTGGCTGACAACCGTTGCAACGGTCAGTCGTCAACGTCGGATGTTCACCCAACATTGGCCATTGGATGGCAACCGTTGCAGCGGTCAGTCGTCAGAGTCGGATGTGCACCCAGCATTGGCCACTGGCTGACAACCGTTGCAACGGTCAGTCGTCAACGTCGGATGTACACCCAACATTGGCCACTGGCTGATAACCGTTGCAACGGTTAGTCGTCATCATCGGATGTACACCCAACATTGGCCACTGGCTGACAACCGTTGCAACGGTCAGTCGTCAACGTCGGATGTACACCCAACATTGGCCACTGGCTGATAACCGTTGCAACGGTTAGTCGTCATCATCGGATGTACACCCAACATTGGCCACTGGCTGACAACCGTTGCAACGGTCAGTCGTCAACGTCGGATGTTCACCCAACATTGGCCATTGGATGGCAACCGTTGCAGCGGTCAGTCGTCAGAGTCGGATGTGCACCCAGCATTGGCCACTGGCTGATAACCGTTGCAACGCGTAGTCGTCATCATCGGATGTACACCCAACATTGGCCACTGGCTGACAACCGTTGCAGTGGTCAGTCGTCAACGTCGGATGTGCACCCAACATTGGCCACTGGCTGACAACCGTTGCAGCGGTCAGTCGTCAACGTCGGATGTACACCCAACATTGGCCACTGGCTGATAACCGTTGCAACGGTTAGTCGTCATCATCGGATGTACACCCAACATTGGCCACTGGCTGACAACCGTTGCAGTGGTCAGTCGTCAACGTCGGATGTACACCCAACATTGGCCACTGGCTGACAACCGTTGCAACGGTCAGTCGTCAACGTCGGATGTACACCCAACATTGGCCATTGGATGGCAACCGTTGCAGCGGTCAGTCGTCAGAGTCGGATGTGCACCCAGCATTGGCCACTGGCTGATAACCGTTGCAACGGGTAGTCGTCATCATCGGATGTACACCCAACATTGGCCACTGGTTGACAACCGTTGCAGTGGTCAGTCGTCAACGTCGGATGTGCACCCAACATTGGCCACTGGCTGACAACCGTTGCAACGGTTAGTCGTCATCTTCGGATGTACACCCAACATTGGCCACTGGCTGACAACCGTTGCAACGGTCAGTCGTCAACGTCGGATGTACACCCAACATTGGCCATTGGATGGCAACCGTTGCAGCGGTCAGTCGTCAGAGTCGGATGTGCACCCAGCATTGGCCACTGGCTGATAACCGTTGCAACGGGTAGTCGTCATCATCGGATGTACACCCAACATTGGCCACTGGCTGACAACCGTTGCAACGGTCAGTCGTCAACGTCGGATGTGCACCCAATATCGGCCATTTGCACGAGACATTCACCCAACGTTGGTTGTGGATCAATCACCATGCCTCCGGTCGAAGATTGGCGTCCGATATCTGTTCAATATCAGCTTGAGACATTCACCTGACGACGGCTTCGGATGTGTTACCGTAACCTCGGCCAAACATCGGTATCTGATATTTGTTCTCCAATACACGGAGAGAATTTTATGGTAGAGATTACTATAAAATATAGTACAAGGGTTTTTTCGATCAACTGCTATACGATAAACAGTTGATTACAATGAAAAAAATATTGTTATACGATGAACAGTTGATTCAGAAATTCTTGTACTATATTTTATAGCAATCTCTACCATAAAATTCTCTCCGTGTACCAGTACCTGAATGACACGCGACTTTCGGGTAGCATCAATGGTTAGTTTCAGACACGTAATCGTATAGTCTCATTCGGCCTGTCCAGTCGTTCACAAACGGTTGAGGTGGATAGGCGCGATTTTTTTTAACGAATTCTTCAGTTTTCAACAATGAAGCGAGCTTCCACCTCAAAGGAACGGGTAAAGAAATACCGTGCTTTACGTAAGGCTAATATCAATAGTAAAATAGTGAGTTCAGAGTTACCAGGAGTGTCACCCGTAATCGTCGACGAGATCAGTTCTCAGAACATTATCGCAGACGAGATTGAGTCGTTGTGTGCGTTCGATTCATGCGCTTCCGGCGAAAGTACTGCACAAGCAATTGCGGTGCACATTGAGTCTACAAATGAGGTCATCTCTGCCACAAATTTGAATCCTACCAATGACGATGAGACCTTGGAAGTGCCCGTTCAGCAACCTCAGCCTGAACAAAATCTCACATCCAAACTTCGTAACTGGGCCCTCAATCATATCAATACTTTGACCAACAAAGCTTTGACTGATTTATTGGGAGTATTACGAAGTGCAGGTCACAATGAGCTTCCTCATTCCGCAGTCACATTTCTCGGAACACAAAGCTCTGCTCAAGGCATGATTCAGCCGTTGCGGAGTTATCGAGGAACGGATGGGGAGTTTATATATTTTGGGATACAAAATCAGTTGCGAGACGGGATATCTTCGGAGGAATACATTGAAAACAGTATACCGTTATTATTCAATATTGATGGGTTACCCATTTATAAAAGTGCATCGACAGAATTCTGGCCGATATTATGTAAGGTACAGCACAAAGACTATGATACCAAGCCCTTTATGGTAGCCTTGTACTGTGGCGATTCTAAACCAGGAGATCTAAGCGGCTTTCTGAAAGATTTCACGATGGAGCTGAGTTCCATTATCGAGACCGGCATTATAATTGATGATAAACATTATTCAGTTTCGATCAAAGCATTTGTGTGTGATACGCCAGCACGATCATTCGTGAAATGCACGAAAGGTCATGGGGGATTTTTCGCGTGTGAAAGGTGTGAAGTAGAAGGGCAGACAATTAATCGGCGACGCGTATATAGTGATGCAGATTGTAGATTACGTACTGATGAATCGTTCAACACCAAACGGCAAAAGGAACATCACGTTGGAGTCTCTCCACTCGAGACAGTGCCAACGATAGGCCTTGTCAGTCATTTCGTATTGGACTACATGCATTTATTATCCCTTGGGGTCATGAAGACACTGCTTTTGAAGTGGGTGCTCGGTAATAACCGCTCACGGCTCAGCGTCAAAATTTGCAAAAAAATCACGAAACGGTTAATATTACTTCGGAAGCACGTCCCGTCCGAATTTCAACGTAAGCCGCGTGGACTCAAGGATTTGAAACGTTGGAAAGCCGCTGAACTGCGTTTTTTTTTATTGTACGCAGGTCCTGTTGTTTTAAAAGGCTTGTTATCCACTCGCATGTATAACCATTTTCTTCTCTTGCACACAGCAGCAAGAACCTTATGTAATCCTGAGCTTTGCCAAAGCCAGATTATAGCGACAAGACTTTATTTGAAAAGATTTTTTCTATTAATGCCCCATTTATATGGTACGGACACGCAAATTATGAACTTTCACAACCTTGTCCATTTATGTGACGATGTCGAAAATATGGGTGCTCCGCTGGACGAATACTCAGCATTCCCTTTCGAAAACTACTTGGGTAAGCTAAAAAAACTGATAAGAACCCCTAACAAACCCCTTGCCCAAGTTTGTCGACGGTTATCCGAATTGCGATCCCAGGACAGTGTCGTAGTAAAACGTCGTCCAGCGATTGTAGTTTCTGAAAAGGATATTTTAACGGAGCCGACCGATCTACGAGTGACTAGGTATAAAAAAGTTCGAATTAGAAATATGACGCTTACGTGCCGGGCTCCAAACAATTTAGTTCTCCTACAGTGTGGTAGAATCTTGGAGATCAGTGGTATAGTAACTGAGAGTAATGATAATAGACAGACAACGTTATACCTTCAGGGAAAATTTCAAATAATGGCGCGAACGATGTTCGATTATCCTAGACGATCTACCGACGTCAAAGTACTGAAATTGGGCGAATTGTCAAGTACCATATCGAAGATTCAGTCCAGTGCAATTAAACAAAAAATGGTGAAGTTGCAAGTTAAACGTGGCATCGAGTACGCTGCAGCAATGTTACATTTATAATACCAGGTCTACCTGCACGTCTATTTTATACCGCGCTGTAGCGCATCATATTATTAGAATTTCTATATTTTTTTTCTTTTTTTTATTCTTTTTCCAGTGTTAATTTCGTCGATTTCTGTTCGATATTTGTGTGAACAATTAGTTGTGAACTCATTTTTTGACATTTTTAACTGAAGTGGTGTTGCATCGGGGCTAGAACGGCTCGGATCGGATCGGAGCTAGCACGGCATCGTACCGGGGCTGGAACGGCATCTGATCGGCGAAAGACGGCGTTGCAACGGCGCTAGCACGTCGTCACATTGCTAATAAATGAACGATCCTGTCCGCGGTTTTTAAATCATTGCGGTCGACTGCCCTGATTGGTTCATATATCTAGCCTGGTTTGAACTGCCAATACGGCACAGAGCGTCTCCAGTGTTTCTATACGTGTTTCTGCCGGCTGAGTCTCACTCGCGAAGCATATACCTGCCAGTATCGTGGAATAAATTGTTCAGTGTACACGGAAGCTTGAAAGAAAAATTGCTGGTAAGTTGACAGAATTGTTGAATAATTTTTTTGATTCTTATCACCTTCTTATAGTCCAGAGGCGTTAGACTATATAACGTGTTCTGTGTATCGGCACTTATCTCTCGAAGGCAGCGTGGCCGAGGGGAAAGTTATATTTCAGATTTTTAGATTCCAAAAAAATTATTTCATTATTTGATTCGTATTTTGTACATCGGCATTTATCTCGCGAAGGGTTCGTAACAGGATGAAAAGTTATTAGAGTTTTTCATCAGTTTTGATCTATTCTACAGCTGTGAATTATTTTAGATTTACATGTTTTAAAATATGCACATTTTTCTGCGTGAAATTAAAAAAAAAAAAAAAGCAACATTCTTAGGTGGTAAACTTTGATTCTGATTCGATTTCGAAGGGATTGTCAAAGTTTCGTAAAAATCCATGCAGGATCCGCGTATCCCGAGATTTCAGCGTTATATCGTCTAGCGCGCCTAGACTATTATTGGACCTTCTTCTACTGCCATCCCTCATCGGATGGACACCATTTTGATACTGTATTTCTTGTTTCTACTTATTCCCGTACATACAAAATACATTGTTAACTTTAGAATATTGTCAGACCGTTTTAGAAAGTCGTCGCAGCATAATATTTCCGAAAAACCTAATATTATTTACATACTCTTGCAAGTTGAATATGGCCCCGAGGGTTGGATATTCGGTTATCGAGTTCATAGGAAACTATGATCCTAAATTACTGGACTTAGTACCGGAGACGTGGGTAATGACAATGAAGGGTCAGCTCCTCTGCAAGTTTCCAGACGCTTCGGACTATAAGAATCTCACGAGCATGGTCAAGAATTTGGAACCACCCATGAAATCATGGAAACATTACAGTGTTGCAGTGTTGCAGAATGCAAGTAAGTTGCTTTATGTACATATTTCGATAGTTCCTATTCTATTGAATGTTATTCGGAACGAGTAGCTGCTATATTTCATTTGAAGTGTAAATATTTATTATCTAATTTAGTCGCATCTTGGATTAAAAAAATTAAAAAAATCGGATACGAATTACTTTCACGCGAAGTTTTACGGTTCAAGTCAAAGAAAATGATACGGATTTCTAAAGCGTTTATTTTTTTCATTTAAAAAACTTTATTTCTATAATTAAATAGATCCAAGTGAATGATTTTACGATATTTTATAATTAATTGATATTCCAACGTGATGAAAAAAAAAATTCAATGAAAAAAAAACTAGAAGGAAAAGTCGGCCCACTCTGCAAAGCGCGGCAATTCACAGAATTAATCGAAGTTTTTTTGGGGAAGAAGAAAAAAAAATGAAAAGTGTTGAACTTCGAAACATTGACGATTTTTATTAAAAAAATTGACAAATTTCATATAACTTGACATCTGTAAAAAAAAATTATATTTATTTTGAAAAGTACATTTAAAAACGAAAATTTCCACAAAAA
This sequence comes from Tenthredo livida, assembly GCA_963992785.1. NCBI lineage: Eukaryota > Metazoa > Arthropoda > Insecta > Hymenoptera > Tenthredinidae > Tenthredo > Tenthredo livida. Next base: position 19,164,168 of record OZ023066.1, read on the forward strand.
AAAAAACGTCCCGAGTAGTCAATTTTTAAAGAAGTTATGGCTGTTTGAAAAAAACAAGCATTTTGTGAAAAATTCGTTGTGTTGGTTAAAAAATTTGAAAAAATTCCAAGAAACGTCATCAGTGGGGTAGAAAAAGATGAACAAGTTTCAGCCAAATCGAAAGGGGTCGGGTTGTAAGTGGTCAATTTGACATGGAATGACCCATAGATATTTTTTTTCACCACGTTTATTCATCGAATTGATTGAAATTGCTTCCACTTGTGATATGTTTTCACAATGCCGATACCTATTTTTGTGTTCAGCCGCAGAAAAAAGCTACGGTGAATAGTTATAAATTAATGAATTTCGTTGTTAAAGTAACGCGCGGTCGACTTTGAGAATTAATAAATTTTCGGTTCTACTTATCTTAAAAAGCAGTGCCCAAGCATGTGATAACTGAAACCTGTCTGGAAAATTTTCTAATGCCCGGTTTTATAAACGAAGGTCATCCCATGGGTTTAAATAACCCGTAGATACCCCGCAGATACTACCCGTTCAACCTTTTTTCATCTGACAGCTGTCATGAATCACTCTCAACCTCCAACAGTTCATGACGGTTGAACGGGTAGTATCTGTGGGGTAACCTACAGGTTATTTGAACCGACGGGGTAACCCCTTAGAGCATATAGACATGGAGGGAGCCTTCTGGCTGAAAAGCGTGATGACAAAGAGGGAACAGCAGTGTGATAACCTCTCTCTCTCGTACCGCTTGGCATAGCTCTGACGTGGTCACGTGACTAGTTCAAATCGACCAATCACATTTTGCTAGAGAGAGAGAGCATATCGCCGTACTATGTCTATCCTTCCTGCGCTTGCCACTTATGGAACAAGATAGGACTGGCCCCCTCCATGTCTATATGCTCTAAGGGTAACCCACGTTTATAAAACCGGGCATAAGTGTCTGATATATTGAAAATTGACATTGCTATGAACGATGAAATGCTTCTGATTTTTCTCGTAATGGGAGATTTCATAACTTCGAAAGATAAATACAAAACATAAGAGAAAAAAAAAAAAAATTATTATTATTGGATTGCATTTTTGACATAAGAATTAACATAAAACCTCATTATTAATCATAATATTAATCATTAATAATATAATATGAATGATAAAAATCATTTATTAATAATATTAATATTAATAATATTAATCAATAATAATATAATACAAATAATAAAAATCATTTATTGTTAATATTAATACTATCGTAATATATCCAATTCCCTGTAACTCTCTGAATAGACATTTCACGGCCCATATTATAATGAGCTTTTATGATCGTGCTTATGTCAAAAATGCAATTCAATAATAATATTTTGTCTTCCTAATTTTTCTTATTCATCTTTCGAAGTTATGAAATCTTCATCTTCTGATATGTGTCAAAAATGTTATTATATATTATACGATTTTTCTGAATTTCTTCAGATTTCAGAAAGTGGGGGATTTTTTTCAACTTTTTGAATCATACTTTAGATACGCTGGGTCGAAAAATTCTGAAAAAAATCGTAATTGCGTTTTTCGTCATGTACTTTCATACAACAAATTCTTAAGTCAATCTTAGACATCGACTTAGAATCTTGATCGAGATGTCATGGAATGCCCTATACATGTTTACAGAACAGTACGAACAAGGCTTAAGGCGGCTCCAGCGGCTACAATTAAGCGCAACGGTTGTATCGAGCAGTGCGGAAAACGAAGAAAATACGGACCCAAACGTCGTGCAGGAGTTGACTCCAATATCTACCAGCACCGAGGCAGAACTTTTTAGAATGCCAGGCCTCCAGATTAGCGAAGTCATTTCAAGCTCTTCGTCAGATAGTTCTGGTCAGCATATAAAGATTAGCCAGTGTGATCCTAATCATAATATCTCCACTCAATTCTACTTTATTTGATTTACATGGTCTCAACTAATAGTCAGTGTTAACGTATCGTCCTTAACGTATCTTCCACACGTTCTCTTATATCTCTATCAATTATTTCGTAAACACCAACAAATGCAATTTTCATAGATGAATCATCACCGATTATCCAAACTCCGAGCCGAAAACGAAAAGAGACCCGGTCAGTGAGTCCAAGTCCTGCTGCAGCCAAAAAATACCCCAAAGTTATTGAAAATAAGTTGGTCAGCCCTTCATCGGTTGAGCATCTTAAACTTAATTTAAATGCACAAATATCTCATGAAGGTAGTGTATGGTCATGTGTATCTTTTCATTATTACTTTGTTGAATTATAATAACTATGAACGTATAAGAATAGGCCACGCGAGTCATGGGCTACTGCATAAACGGTTGTGATAGAGGAATAAAAAGAGAGCGCTGCATATGCAGCTCTCTTTTTATTACACTATCAGCTTCTTCACTCCTCGCGTAGTCTATTCTTATATTATGTCTATGATTATAACTGAGACTAAATTGCTTTAGACTCGTCGTTCGAGCCTATAAACAACACTCCACCACACAAGAAGCGATTCATTCAGGCGACAATAAATATGAATCCAGAGAAACTCGCAGTTGTCGCCAAAGGAGTGGGTTCACCTTCATTGGTGAAACCTTCAACAAATCCGGATTCCATCATCCAAAAAGATTCAAGCTTGACGGATAATCTTGGTCCCAAATCATGTTCATGTGCACGTGAGTACTTTTACAAGGTAACATGATGCAGTCGTGCAGGCCTCATCTTCCACGGAAAGGCTCTTATCTTGCAAGGAAGGCCTGTAAATGGCTGATAGTTTATTAGGTTTTGGAATTTCATGGTATCGAGCCACAATTTTTCTGTTGAGGAAAGACCCTACCAAAATCTTGACAAAAAGCAGTTTTTTATTTTTCAATTGGTCAAAAAGAGTCCAATCTAAAAAGTAATACTACCAATTCCATAGATTATGGTAGAATATGTTTTTAAACAGAATTTCAGTCTTCCGTGATGAAACTGTATGCGCAGAATAGATTCTGCGAGAGGTTCCATGCACATACAGTTTCATCACAGGAGACTGAAATTTTTTTTTGAAAAGATATTTCACCATAATCTAGAATTGGTGGTGTTACTTTACAGATTGGATATTTTTTGGCTAATTGAAGAATAAAAAACTGCTTTCAGTCAAGATGACAGTAGGGTCCTTCCGTAACGTGCAGTGGTATCCGCACGAAATTTATATTCTCTTGCTTTATCAAAGTTTGCATCAATTTTTTTTTGTTTTGTTTTTAGCAATATTGCGATATCAAGTAGAGTAACTAAAATTAATACAGATGCGTTTTTTTTTTAATTGAAAATGATGATTACTAATGTTACCGGTGATCGAATTTCAATGTTCTTGCTGTAGATACAACCTTAGCATGGGTGACATCATACGTAGTTGTAATTTTCAATCCATTTTGTTGCCTTCAATTTTTGTCCGGTCAAAAGAAATGTATCACCCAATTATTTTTTCATAATACTTTTTCGCAATCAAGATAACTCGATCTTTATATATTTGTTATAACATATCGAAAAATTTCACTACAGAGGAAATTCAAACGGCGATGGATAAAATGCAAAAAGCTTTGGTGAAAGAGTTGGCGAAAGAGTTGGATGGAATAAGGAGCAGCCTGGCTTACGATATGAAGCAGTGTGTGGCAACCTTCGAAAAAAGCGTCACCGAACGTTTGGATCACGCTGGGATAAAACCCTTGAGTGACCCGCAACGCACGCTGGGAATAGCATTCCCAATAAAAACTATAGCGGAATTCGAGGCGTTTGATCAGTCACTGGCAGAGGAATCCAGGGAAAAATTACTGGTGAAAAATCTAATATTATAATTATCGAAACGCGACCGATATTCTTTGTAACAAAAAATCTAGACACTTCAAATATTGTGTGTCTGTAATGTTCAATATATTTTTCTTTGAATTTCAGCTTGAACTCATGTACTTCTGGTGTTCACCGATCAGTATGAGCCAAGCTGTAGCCAGTATTCTTTCCCGACTACTGGAAAAAGAAGTGCAGCTTCTATTTAGCGGTGTGGGTAAAAAAGCGAAGCTCGGTGGCAAGCGAAACTTTTCGGCCACGCTATGCTACAAGTGCCTGAATTGTAAGATGTTTTTGGTCACTATTCTAGTATATAAGTTATATATTCAATCAAATTACAATGAGTATGACAGTCGTCTCTCAGCAATACTCACCCACTCATATATACTCTCACCCCCATAAACAAGTGGGTATAGTTTGGCTAGCCGTAATTGGCCAGCCATTATAAACTTTCCACTTTGGTGTCTTCTGAGCTTCAAGAAATTCTTTGAATGTTTTTATAATCATTTTCTCAGTCTGCGATACATTTTTTTATTTATTTTACCTAATACTAATTGTTCTCCCCCTGGTGCTGTATGATAGAAAAATCATTTTGTCTTCTTCTGAATTTCGCTATAAACAAATTCCACCAACCTGAACTTCTAAATAGACGATCGCTTTGTAAAACGAAGTCTCATCCTATCTCGAAGCCAATTACACTGTGATACCTGCGATTTCTTTTTCCAACAGTAACAATCCTGGGAAAATGCAAGGACTCCTCAGTCGGGGAGGTTACTAGAAATATCTCCAAATGGCTGGCAAGGGCTGAAGACAGGAAAGGAGGGCGAAAAGCTAGAGAAAATAAACCGAAAGCCTCACAACCAGTTGCCGCTGCAACGGATACAGCTGGTACAGCTAATCCTGCTGCAGAACAGCCAGTAACTGTTGCTGTACCAGTTATTGAAAAGCCTGTTACTGAAAAGCCTGTTACTGAAAAGCCTGTTACTGAAAAGCCTGATTACTGAAATAAAGTATGCGTTTCTTATTCTACACTAAATTTTTTCATTTTGAGAACCTTTATCCTGGATACTATGAAACTATAACACAAAGAACCCTGGGTAAATGTAATAATGCTAGGTAAATCTTCTCTAATATTAATATCAACCATACCATGCAGAGGGATACCATTTGATATCTCAAATGAAGGAGAATAATCAGTGATAATTGATATGTGTGGGCTCTACTGTGCACATATCGGTGCAATAATGGGGTATATACCCACCTTGAAAATAATTTCCTTCAAATCACTGCTTCGCTCTGAGAAAACATTTCAGTAACTCAGTTTTTTACAGTTGATTAGTGCTATTTTGATACATTGATCATGATTTTTCAAGATTTTGTGTCCTTCGCTGAACATAAATTCAGTCCATCGCAGAAAAAGTAGTTGTCGGTAGGGTACAGGCTGCTGCGTTGCATGAAATTTCTTCAAATTTCTGAATATAATGTATGAATATAAATTATGGGCAAACCAATAATATTTCATGAATTTAAGTCTGAGGTATAGAAATTTTTGATTGTAAGACTTTTTTTTCTATTGTTTGGGAAAGAATGTTTTACAATCAAAAGATTCTATGTCTAAAGATTAAATTCATGAAATATTATTGGTTTGGCCCTAAATTACATTCATACAAAATATTTCCTCCAAATGTGAAGAAATTTCATGCAACGCAGCAGCCTGTACCCTATGACAACTACTTTTTCTTCGATGGACTGAATTTATGTTCAGCAGAGGACACAGAATCTTGAAAAAACATGACCGATGTATCAAAATAGCACTGATCAACTGTAGAAGTACTGAGTCACTAAAATGTTTTCTCAGAGCGTAGCAGTGATTTGCAAAAAAATATTTTCAAGGTGGGTATACCCCCCCTTAAGGCAAACACTCGAGAATTAGTATCCTCTGAAAAAATTCATCTTCTCTTCGAATGCTTTTTTTTTTATACATCTATGCGACCAACCAAGGTCTTAGCTTCACAGCGACTGAAATGAGCGGCTTCTTATAACCAGTGTTGTGAAAATTGTAATTAAATTTTTTTTAATTACTTATTACTTTCGTAATGTGTAATTGAATTCTTATTTAAGTACACATTACTTTGGTAATGTGTAATTAAATCGAGTTCAATTACACATTACTTTGATAATGTGTAATTTAATGGAATTAAATGCTTCAGACCAGAGAATGAATTTTCAGTTGATCGATATTAAAAGCTGATTCGTTGTGCTAATCCGTGATTTATAAGCACATTATCTCGGTCCGAGAATGGACTCAAGTCATCAGTCGATGCAACGGTCAGATCGGAACTCAGTATCCCGGCCCAAGATCGGGCTCAAGTCAGTAACCGACGCAGAAGTCGTACCCGTGGTTCATAATCTCGATCCGAGATCGAACTTGAACCAGCAGCCTATGCAACGGTCATACTGTAGTTCACAATCTCGGTCCGAGGTCGAGCTTGAGCCGGCAGCCTATACAACGGTCATAGTGTAGTTCACAATCTTGGTCCGAGATCGAACTTGAGCTAGCAGCCGTTGCAGAAGTTATACCGTGGTTGACAATCTCGGTCCGAGGTCGAGCTTGAGCCGGCAGCCTATACAACGGTCATAGTGTAGTTCACAATCTTGGTCCGAGATCGAACTTGAGCTAGCAGCCGTTGCAGAAGTTATACCGTGGTTGACAATCTCGGTCCGAGGTCGAGCTTGAGCCGGCAGCCTATACAACGGTCATAGTGTAGTTCACAATCTTGGTCCGAGATCGAACTTGAGCTAGCAGCCGTTGCAGAAGTTATACCGTGGTTGACAATCTCGGTCCCAGGTCGAACTTGAGCTAGCAGCCGTTGCAGAAGTTATACCGTGGTTGACAATCTCGGTCCGAGGTCGAGCTTGAGCCGGCAGCCTATACAACGGTCATAGTGTAGTTCACAATCTTGGTCCGAGATCGAACTTGAGCTAGCAGCCGTTGCAGAAGTTATACCGTGGTTGACAATCTCGGTCCCAGGTCGAACTTGAGCTAGCAGCCGTTGCAGAAGTTATACCGTGGTTGACAATCTCGGTCCGAGGTCGAGCTTGAGCCGGCAGCCTATACAACGGTCATAGTGTAGTTCACAATCTTGGTCCGAGATCGAACTTGAGCTAGCAGCCGTTGCAGAAGTTATACCGTGGTTGACAATCTCGGTCCCAGGTCGAACTTGAGCTAGCAGCCGTTGCAGAAGTTATACCGTGGTTGACAATCTCGGTCCGAGGTCGAGCTTGAGCCGGCAGCCTATACAACGGTCATAGTGTAGTTCACAATCTTGGTCCGAGATCGAACTTGAGCTAGCAGCCGTTGCAGAAGTTATACCGTGGTTGACAATCTCGGTCCCAGGTCGAACTTGAGCTAGCAGCCGTTGCAGAAGTTATACCGTGGTTGACAATCTCGGTCCGAGGTCGAGCTTGAGCCGGCAGCCTATACAACGGTCATAGTGTAGTTCACAATCTTGGTCCGAGATCGAACTTGAGCTAGCAGCCGTTGCAGAAGTTATACCGTGGTTGACAATCTCGGTCCGAGGTCGAGCTTGAGCCGGCAGCCTATACAACGGTCATAGTGTAGTTCACAATCTTGGTCCGAGATCGAACTTGAGCTAGCAGCCGTTGCAGAAGTTATACCGTGGTTGACAATCTCGGTCCCAGGTCGAACTTGAGCTAGCAGCCGTTGCAGAAGTTATACCGTGGTTGACAATCTTGGTCTGAGGTCGAACTTGAACCAGCAGCCCATGCAAACGGTCATACCACGGCCCGAAATCTCGGAACAAGATTGGGCTCAAAACACCTATTTCAAATGCGCGGTATGTCACAACTAACAGAACGTAGTACTGATACTCATGCGACGAATTGGCGTAGTGGCTAGAGCGAGCGATTCGTAATATGAGAGACCGTGCGTTCTTGGGTTCAAATCCCCTCGTAGTACGAAAAAAAAAACTCCTACCTTTCTCAGAGAGGGTCGTGCGTAACGAATAATGTAGGCGGTTAGTTGATAACTAGGTAGGGGTACACACGGTATACAAACCGAATGCGTGACGAACATAATTGGTTAATATACCTACATTCCAGTAGGGAAACACAGCCTTGGTATATACAATACCGAGCGAACTGAAACCAAGATTTTCAAAATTCTAATTTTTATTGTTACTGCTGGCATCGAGCACGTCAGGCAATATTGGGCCACCGTAACATCGAATCTTGGCCCGATGCCGGCACCCAAGCTTGGTCCGACTTCCTTTCGGTGTTATTGGCCCAATACGGAACAGCGTTACATTTCAATCACGGTCCAGTACGGTAAATACAACGCGGCCCAAGCTCGTTCGCCAATATTGAGCCACCGTAACATCGAATCCTGGTCCGGTGCCGGCACTCAAGCTTGGTCCTACCCCATGTAACATCATCGGTCCAATACGGAACAGCGTTACATTTCAATCACGGACCAATATTGAATAGCAATCGCGGGCCAAGATTTTTCGAGCGGCTGCAACGTTGGACCAACATCGCGCCGTCATGAAATTTCTGCTCGGGAAAGGTCATCTCAAACTTATTTACAAAAGGATTGATTGTGAAAATAAATTGTTTTATCACTTTAAACTTTTCATGGTTCAATTTGCCCCGGTCTCCCCTAAGTACCACCGTGATGACTCTTCAGTAGAGCAAAAAAACTGTCCCAAAATTCTAAAAACTGATTTAAAAAAAAAATGAGAAAGTACTTTGTAGAGTTTTTCGAGCTCTTTGAAATGGCGCAAACCCCGATTCAATACAGCTATCTACCTTCGAGAAAATCGTTCGCGAAAGTTAATTTTTTTCGTGCCAGCGTAAGTGCCACGTTTTATGACAACTTTTTTTTCTACTTTGGATGCTGATTACTGATTACGAACGCAAATACGATGCTAAAATTATCAAAAAAAAATATAAATCGAAAGCTTGAACCGTAATGAATGGGATTCGCTTATAGATTTCCAAATTTGAACAAATTTTCAACCATTACGGGGCGAAATGGCGGACGATGGAGGGATCGGAAACGGTGTAAGTGCCAAAATGAACATAATTTTCATATGAAATCATGAAATTTTACACCGTTTTGCCGTGCCACCCTTCATTTTAACTTTCAATTTCCACCGCATAGATTTACCAATTATTATTCAATAATATTCACAATTCTTCATAAATTTCAGGAACCGTTGTGATGACGAGTTTTATGGTGTGGACACTAGGGTGTGTCATTTTTCAGCAAATTTTTTTTTTCAACTAAAAACTTTCGGAAAGGTGACAAAAGAAGCCTCTAGAAATTTGAGCTCTTAGTATTCACATTAAGTGGTGCCTGTTCCTAACTTTCCATTTTCCATTTAAATAACGTGGAGAAAAAATTCTTTTTTCTTATTTTTGTAGCTTGACATTAGAGCATTGTAAAAATGAACTGAAAGATTATTTTAGTAGGAAATTGAATGCCCCACAAAAAAGTTCTAATTTATTTTTTTTACAGAGTGAGCCGTTCTGAAGATATTCAAACTTAAAGTTGCAAATGTATGAAATTATGACTTTTATTTTATTAAACTAAGACTGAGGACTTTTTTTATATCTTGAAAATTATTTTTAATCAGAAAACTGGTTTTTATGCTCTAATATTTTTGGGAAGCTAAAACAAAAAAAAATTTACGTCTTAGATATTATTTTATTATTTGATTAACTTGTTACGTCGCAACTCCGTTTCCCCAACATCCACCCGATCCATCACTTTCTTTCGCCTGATCATCAAATTACCTGATCCTCGCTTTCCGCCAGAATCACGCGAGTTGCACACGGACACCGGATGTGCAACTCGCCCAAAACCCTCTCTCAAAACCGAGTCTACCTTTTCCACGCCTCATCTCCACTACTCACTACCAATTCCAATCTAAAACCACTCACTCCGTAACTACTTATTCCGATTTCACACTACCTATCTCGTAACCTTATAAGCGACCAACCAACTCCTAGTACCAACTATTAGAACCACCGACTATACGGATTATCTAAATAAATCTATTTCACTTCAATAAACATCAGTCTACGTCAATCTACACCAACTTCCACCAACTTCCACCACCGATCTCCACTGTGACATAACAAATTGGTGGCAGCGGAACCCCTCGTTTACCGGTCTATTATAGTGCGAAAATCGTCTATCACTTAAAACCGGTTATCCTTGGATGTAAAAACGAGGTACGTACTCATAGAACTCGACAAAGCTACAATCCTAGCGGAATTCCTGATTTACGTCACAACTGGTAGAAGCAGAAACCTCTCTTCTTGAAGTGAAAATTACAACTTCTCAAGGACTATGTATCTATCGCCCAAATCAGTGAATCAAACACAAGACGTATAGATGGTTTAAAAAGTGAACAGTTCTATAGTTATCGAGTTACAGTGATATCGTGCACATCTTAAAATTTCCTCTTACCGTTCGATCTGCACCCTTGTTTCGATAATCTACGAATCTCTACAAAGAAAGTAATCTACGAATCTACTAATCTACGAATCTCTACGAAGAAGTAATCTACGAATCTACGAAGGCTCAGCAAAGTGTCGACTCTGCGACCCCTGGACACGTCTCACCCTGCACAGACCCATTCCGGATTCATCATACTCCTGAACTGCAACCTGGGGATGCAGCTAAGCAGATCAACGTTTGTAGTGCTCACCATTCTGTAAGTCTTAGATAGGTTATTATAAGCGTAGGAATTATAGTAAAAATGTCTCAAGGTGAAGAGTCTAACGCCGGTAGCACTAACTGCCCGTATCTGTCACTGCAAGCGGTGATAAGTCTAATACCAAATTTCAATGGCACTAACATGCCAGTAAATTCATTTATTCGAAAAGTCGAAAGTATTAAGCAATCAATTCAGGCGCGAGATTTGCCACTATTTACAAATCTCGTATTCCTAAAAATAGAAGGCGCCGCAGAAAAGTATGTACAAAAAACGAGTTTAACATCGCTGGATGACCTATTAAAAGACTTAAAGCGGGCATATAAACCGAAGGAGTTATTACCGGACGTACAGGCACAAATCACGCGAGCAGTGCAGAACCGGGGCGAGAGTGTATTAGAATACGGCATGCCGATGGAAAGACTCGTCGAGACGGCATTAGAAATCTCCGGAAATTCAGATAATCCAGAGCTCGTCGTTATGACAAATAAATTCATAAAAGATCTGGCTGGTCGATCATTCATGAAAGGTTTGAGAGACGAGCTCGAAATAAGAGTAACTTACGAAAAGCCGGGGACATTACGCGAAGCTATAGATCTAGCAATACGATTTGAAAAGTTCTTAGACGAAAGAAAAACCTTAAGACTGTCTCACGAGGTCAACCTGATGCCAGACTATGTAAGCAAACATTATCCAAAACGCAATTCGAGACCAGAGTCTCAAGATAGACCCTACTGTAATTATTGTAAAAGGTCAGGCCATACCATTGACATCTGTGGACCCAGAGAACGTGCCGGCAAGTACTGCACGTTTTGCAAAGTAATTGGTCACACATTTGATGAATGCCGCGTGCGGAAACCACAGAATCAAGGAAATCCCCCATCCAACATTCCCAGTATCAATCCTCAGAATACACAATACAACCAACGCGAACAGAACAACCGCGGACCAGGTAACGCGCAACCATATAACCGACAATGGAATGATAATCCTCGCGGACGACCGGACAACCGATTCAATGGCAGCAATCGTAACTATAATAGCCAAAATTATGGACAGCACGTATTCAATCAGCAAAGAAACGCGCAGATAAATGTTGCGGTAGGCGGTAACGCAGTACAAACTAATGACGATTTAAACGAGCAGCGGGAATTTCGCACGGACGCCGCGACATCCCGAGTCGACGAAGAGCGTCCGGGCATGGTGGAAGATCACTTCTCGGTTCACCAGTAATTGTCATTGAATCAAAGCAAATTCGGGAAAAAACTGCCTCACTTTTAGTAGATACGGGTGCGAATATTAACGTAATTAAAGTCGGAGTCATCTCACTAGACACTCGTTTTAGACCAACGGACACGCGAAATATTTGGGGAATAGGTGAAGGATTTGTAAAAACTCTAGGAAGTATCGATCTGGAATTTTTCGGAACACGGCATGAGTTCCATTTGGTAGATAATTTATTCCCGATTGAAGAAGACGGAATTTTAAGCGCAGGCTCTTTACGATCTGAAAATATGACTATATGTTTTGAAACCAATCAAATGTTCTCACAAAACACAGGTACAATCCCGTTATCTTATCGAAATCACGGTGCTAATGTCGACACTTGTCGAGTATTAACAACGTCCTCTCTGCACACGCCCAAGACTCAGGTATCAACTCCGCAACTCATGAAGGAAATCACTACATTCCTTCTTGACACTGGAGCCGATATAAACATAATAAAGCGCAGCCCGATAAAAGATGATACACGTATGCGACCCGACAAAATCAAAATAATAGGCATTACAGATGACACAATAGAGACTCTGGGAGCAATGGATGTCCAAGTCGGGAACAATACCCACGAGTTTCATATAGTAGATGATTCATTTCCCATTAAAGAGGCAGGGATATTAGGCATGACATTTTTACGTAACGAAGACGCTACAATTTCTTTTCCAACGAATACGGTGACCTCTCCCAACAACAGAATACTAAGAATTTTTAATGAGGATATCATATCAATTCCTGCCCGAACTGCGGTAGTAATAGCGTTGAAAGTAACAAAATTGTCACCAAAAGCAGGAATAATTAACAAATTAGACTTAGGCCCAAATATCCTACCAGGCAATGCTTTCGTGACGAATAGACGAGGTTTGGCATATGCTTATGCCATAAATTGCAGCGAAACAGCTGTAGACATAGGACGACCTGTAGTAACTCTAGAAGAGGTAGACGAACCTGCAGCAAACACAGATTCACACATAGCTTACAGCGAAGCAAATCGGGTTACACGTGACCATCGCGGCACTAACATTGATAAAAACCTACAGATACTTCAAACCTCAACTAATCATGATGCGAAACGCCTGGACACCCTTACAGAAAACCTAAGACTAGATCACCTAAACGAAGAGGAAAAACAGTCAATAATCGATCTCACAACTGAATATAATCACCTATTTTTCTTACCGGGTGATAAACTAGGGCACACCCAAGTAGTCAGTCACATTATACCAACTACAGATGACATACCAATACACACGAAACAATACCGACACCCACAGGTTCACAAAGACGAAATTAAAAAACAAGTGACTAAACTCCTCGATCAGGGCATTATCCGACATTCCACGTCTCCTTACAATTCACCTGTCTGGGTCGTACCGAAAAAACCAGACGCACAAGGTAATAAAAAATGGCGCATGGTAATTGATTTCCATAAATTGAATGAAAAAACCATAGGAGATGCATACCCCCTACCAAACATCATAGACATTCTGGACCAACTAGGATCCGCGAAATATTTCACAACACTCGATTCAGCCTCGGGGTTTCACCAAATACCTATGCATCCCGATCACACACTTAAAACAGCCTTTTCAACACCGCATGGACACTTTGAGTACGCCCGAATGCCTTTTGGCCAGAAAAACGCGCCCTCCACTTTCCAACGCCTTATGGACCAGGTGCTCACAGGATTGCAAGGCAACGAGATTTTCGTATATTTGGATGACATAGTTATTTACGCAAGGTCATTGGAAGAACACGCGGTCAGATTCAGAAAGTTAATGGAAAGGCTATCAAACGCAGGACTAACCCTTCAACCAGAAAAATGTGAGTTCCTACGAACGGAGGTAGCATATCTAGGCCATATCATTGCTCAGGATGGAGTGAAACCAAATCCTGATAAAATAGTAGCCATCAAGGATTACCCGATCCCTAGGAATGCTAAACAAATCAAACAATTCCTAGGACTAATCGGATACTATCGTAGGTTCATCCCTAATCTAGCTAGAATCGCGAAACCTATAAATAACCTGTTGAAGAAAAATATTTCTTTTCTTTGGACATCCGAACACCAAGCGGCATTTGAAATCTTACGGGACAGTCTTTGCAAGGAACCCATTTTGCAATATCCGAATTTTACAAAACCCTTCGTACTGACAACGGACGCATCAAATTTTGCCATCGGTGCGGTCCTTAGCCAAGGTAAAGTTGGTGAGGACTTACCAATAGCCTATGCATCAAGAGCCCTTCAAAAGGCGGAGATTAATTACTCAACAACTGACAAAGAACTATTAGCCATCATTGCCGCTGTAAAACATTTCAGACTATATTTATACGAAAGGCAATTTACACTCGTAACAGACCATAAACCGCTACTGTGGTTAAGTAACGCCAAGGACCCGACATCGCGTCTACTGCGATGGAGATTAATACTTGACGAATATACGTACACTGTAGTTTACAAAAAAGGAAGAACAAATGCAAACGCAGACGCACTATCAAGGAACCCTCCTCCCGAGGTAATCCAAGCCTTACCCATAGACGGCGAACGCCTTCGGTCAGAGTCAGGTACCGCGGAAACCGAAATAAATAAACGCAGAAAAATAGCACATCAATTCCCACGGCGTCCTAGACAAGATACCGACAATTCGACAAATCCCGCACCAATCAAAATGCCAAAGACACAGGGAACATCAATGGGACTCCCCTCACAGGAAATCCTGTGGTCATCAGAAGAGTCGGATACAGAAATAACTCACGGTAAAAAACATGAAACAATAAAACCGCTCAGACGATCCCGAATGACTGAATCCTCAGGTAACCCCGCGCGACGAAAGAAATTGACGAAACAACTAGACTACCTTGACTCGACAGATGAGTCGGACGTGGAAACTATTCCAGTTAAAGTGAGACTACCTAAACGAAAAAGACACACGGACTCGTCTACTATCCGAACACAAAGAAAGAACCGAGTGAAAACCGATTTTACCAACCAGAACAGTTGTACTGACAATCAGACTGAAGACCAATCAAATAAGACTGCAACAACCTCGGTATATAAACGTAAAATAATATATAGGAAATTGTCCAAGTCAAACAGCGAATCTACTACAGACTCTACACAAGACCCGCACAACGCAGAAATAGATAAGAAACGCGGAGTCAAGTTAGAAGATTCAACTCGCGAGCCGCAAGCCGGTACATCTACTAACAAATCCCCAGGTTCCACACCATCGTACAGGCAGTTCCTTAAAGACTTAGATTTCCTTCCCCTGACACAGAATAGGAATATCAGAGAAATAGACGGAGATCTACTAAAGCAAAAAGACAATTTAGCCCACTGTATCTCAGCTGACTGTAAAACGTCACGAAACATCGCGGCCCAGATGGTAAGGAACGGATTCATACAGCGCAAAAGGTTGCAATCAATGAATCCACAAGTAACAGACATCATTATAGTTCAGTACCCCCGACGCACAATTTACAATTTAGTTACAAAAGAACGACACTTCGACAAACCAACAAACGAAATAATGTACAACACATTAGTGAAGTTGAAGACAGCGTTAATTAGGGATAAAAAGAAATCACTCTCGATACCGAAACTCGGTTGCGGTTTAGATAAGCTTGACTGGGATATGGTGAGCCGTATGATTCACTATGTATTCAAGGATTCCAACATCAAAATCAACATCTGCAAAATTAATAACCCAATAACACACGAATTACCTTACGAACGAATCAGAGATAAATCATGTAAACCCGCGACAAAAAGCTTTACCCGATCTCCTACGGGACCCCCGATCGCTCCGATATCAGACACTCCCTCAGCTATCCTCACATCGACAGATAACGATTCGGATACACTAGCACCACGAGTACACAAACGTAACCCTGTATCGAAATTGGACATACAAAACCCCACAGACTATAAGGCAATCTCAAACTCTGAAAATGAATTAATAGAGTCATCAGCAGAAGACCCGACGGTCTCAGACAGTACAGATAATACCAGTACCACCGATTACGAAAGTACATATCAAAGAACTAAGCAGTCCCCCAAATCAGTCGGTATACAAGAAATCGCCGATGACATATTTGGAGCACCCGTAACATATTCATTAGTGCACTGTGCAGCACAGGACTATGTAATGGAAAAAGGACTGGGAAAACAATTTAAACTAAGATTCGGTCAAATAGATAGATTGAGAAGCTTTAATACGCAGGTAGGCGGAGTAGGAGCCCTAAGTCATGAAGATAGATTCGTGTTTTATTTAATAACAAGGGAGAAAGACGGAGATAAGACAACTTACGAGACATTAGAAGCATGTTTTAAAACGCTACGAAGCATTTGCGGGGACGAACATATATACACGGTGATTCTGATCAACCGCCCGTCCTTACACAGTCAGATTCCTGACAAAAAATAAAAATTAAATTTCCTTAGCAAAAACTTCGAGGCTATCATAGTTTCCCAGATAGAGCAGGTTTAAGTAGAGCTCGCACGTCGTACAGTCAGGGTCGTCCTGATTAAGCTTGATGTCGAAAATGACGACCCGGTCGACCTAGACATTGAAAACGAGAGTCCGGTCGACCTGCACGTCGAAGACGACGGTCCGGTCGAAAACAAGGGTCTGGGTGACCTGGACGCTGAAGACGACGATCTGGTCACCCTGTACGACGAAAACAACGACCCGGTTGACGTTGATGTTTAAAACGGTGACCTGGTCAACCTGGACGCTGAACACGACCGCAACGGTCCGGTCGACCTGAGATGAGAAAATTTCGACCCGATGAGCCTGGCCACGAGTAGAAACGCCGGAGCAACGAAGTACAGGTTGCTACCCGTTAGTACCACAGGCTGAAATTACCGGCACGGCACTGACTGCTGATGTGCGAGCTCTACAATAGGCTAACTTGAACCTGCTCTATCTGGGAAACTCTGATAGCCTCGAAGTTTTCGCTAAGGGAATTTAATTTTCATTTTTCGCAAGGAATCTGACTGTGCAAGGACGGGCGGTTGATCAGAATCACCGTGTATAACCTAGCAATGACGAAATTAGACACCGAAGTAGACAACTTAGACTGGAATAGAGTCAAAGAGATGATAAAAAAAATATTCATAGCTCCTTTTATGATTCAGGTGTACGAACAAAGACCGCAGTGTGCCCCGGCCCCCTCACAACAGCAAAACAAAGATACGCTTAGCTTCGATGAATTTATAGACAATATAAATAATATAATACCAACGGCTAGCGTGACGGAATCCAAAGACGGAATATTCATGAAAAGCGCAAATATAGCCCACTGCGTACCAGCTGACTGCGCGTGGAACGACGAGCTGACAAAACAACTAATAGACAGAGACATGTTACGAAAAGAGACGTTCACTATCAACAATCTCAGCAAACGCGGAATAGCTTTATCAAAATTCAGAAACAAGTACATTATGACTCTCGTAGTCAAAAGCCAACACTCAGACAGAATAGACGTAAAAGATCTCTATGATACTCTAATCAGACTAGAACAGCTGTTGCACACGTATAAAATTGAAGCATTTTCTTTTCCCAAAACAAACCCAGGATTAGAAGTCCTCCAATGGAATATCGTCAAGAAACTACTTTATTACATTTTCGGAGACACGAATGTAAGAATCACACTTTGTGCAAATGAAACTATTATACCCGACGTATCGGTACGCGGGGAGATCATTAAAGAATATCACGAATCACTGCTAGGCGGCCACCAAGGTGTAACGAAAATTTACAACAAAATTAGGGAAAGGTACTACTGGCCGAATCTAAAGACTCAAATTCAAAATTTCATTAAATCCTGCGACAGTTGCCAAAGGAAGAAGTTAGTTCGAGTCAAAACACGACTGCCCATGATAATTACGGATACTCCGGCAGATGCGTTTGATAAAGTTGCGCTCGACATAGTAGGACCACTTCCCGTGACGGAATCAAATAACCAATACTTATTGACAATTCAATGCAACCTAACAAAATTTCTAGATGCTATTCCCCTCCCTAACGCGTCTGCCCAGACAGTCGGCACGGCATTTACAAAAGAATACATTACACGTTACGGAGCACCGCGAATAATACTAACAGATCAAGGCCAAAATTTCATGAGTACAACGATTAAACAGATTTGCAAATTATTTAAAATTAAACAAGTAAGGACCACCGCATACCGACCGCGATCCAACGGCTCCCTCGAACGTAGCCATCTTGTACTCATCGAACACATTAAACATTACACAAGAACAGGCAAAGACTGGGACAAATACGTGCGTTTCGCAATTTTCTGTTATAACACCGCGATACACGAAGGTACGAATTTCACACCGCACCAACTAATTTTTGGTAAAGAAGCTCGACTGCCATCGGACCTACGAGCAATCGTCGCGATCACAAACTCATACAACACATTTATCCTCGACCTACTAACAAATCTAACCGAAATTCGTAAAAGGGCAGCACAAAATTTGAAAGACGCAAAATCAAAATCAAAGGCATATTATGATAAAAGAATCAATGAACACCTCTTTGAGGCCGGATAGAAAGTATTTTTAATAAATGAGAATCGCACAAAATTCGAAGACCAATATAAAGGCCCGTATGTAATTAAGAGAATAATTGACGGAATAAACGCTGAAATCTACTTGACACCTAGTAAAACTAAAATTGTCCACCTCAACAAACTGAAACTAGCACATATACGGGACGATAACGATTAACGTTGAGTAGACACATAAAAATATTCAAACCGCAAACTCTATCCATAGAGCACACTGAGACACATCCCCTGGAAATCAGGGAAATTACAGATTGTTTCTAAGTAAATCCAAAACAAGTCAATGGTATTGCCTGAATATAATGAATAAACGATACGTATGTCAGCATTGTTGAGTGTTAGAAAGTGGATCTAAACAGATCTATAGATGATAAGCTATAAAATTAGGATAATGATATACTATGGAATAAGAAGTAGATAAGAATTGGGAAATAAAAATAAATAAATAAAAAAAATGAAAAAAAAAAATGAAAAAAAATAAGAATGTATGAATACATATAAAGCATAGTAAAAAGAAGGGAATAGAATTAGTAGGATCATATCTAACATAACTATATAGTAAAAAGGGAGTAGAATTAGTAGAATTACAACACTCTTCACTATTAATATTACCTTTATACGCATTGTTATCTCATTGTATTACGCTTGAGCATCATGTTATATTTCTCCTAGACCATAAGCTCACTCTATCTCACTACCAATATTATCAAGATGCAACCCTTAATTTAAAAATAATACATATCCTGCCATAGTCAACACATAATACATATATGTACCATCGGACTAAAATAAAGGTTTATACCACATTGCTTGGTCCACTATCATACATCATACCAAATAAGAATGCAGTATGTTATACTGACTATTCACACGATCATACCTAGTACTAAGTTTATTACATTCAAAACTATGTACAATCACACATATTTCTTTATGTTACGCATATGGTAACATAGGTATTGCACCCCTATGTTCCCTCTAATGGGGGGGGGGGGGTGTTACGTCGCAACTCCGTTTCCCCAACATCCACCCGATCCATCACTTTCTTTCGCCTGATCATCAAATTACCTGATCCTCGCTTTCCGCCAGAATCACGCGAGTTGCACACGGACACCGGATGTGTAACTCGCCCAAAACCCCCTCTCAAAACCGAGTCTACCTTTTCCACGCCTCATCCCCACTACTCACTGTGGGTTTGACCAATTCCAATCTAAAACCACTCACTTCGTAACTACTTATTCCCATTTCACACTACCTATCTCGTCACCTTATAAGCGACCAACCAACTCCTAGTACCAACTATTAGAACCATCGACTATACGGATTATCTAAATAAATCTATTTCACTTCAATAAACATCAGTTCACGTCAATCTACACCAACTTCCACCAACTTCCACCACCGATCTCCACTGTGACATAACAAGCTGTTAAAAAAAAGTAATTGTGAATTAGGTTCAGTAAAATTATTATTCTATAGACTAAAAAAAACTTTTTAACAACTAGAATACTGAAATTTTGAAACTTAATAGAAATTATAATGTCTTATCAGAATTAAACAACCAATAGTTACATCATTTATAATAGAAATTATAATGTCTTATCAGAATTAAATAACTAATAGTTAAATCATTTGATTCTGATAAGACATTATAATTTCTATTAATTTTCAAAATTTTAGTATTCTAATTGTTAAAAATTTTTTTTCAGTCTATAAATTAATAATTTTACTGAACCTAATTCATAATTACTTTTGTTTAACAGTTAATCAAATAATAAAATAATATCTAAGACGTAAATTTTTTTTTATTTCAGCTTCCTAACCATAAAAACCAGTTTTCTGATTAAAAATAATTTTTAAGATATAAAAAAAGTCCTCAGTATTAGTTTAATAAAATAAAAGTCATAATTTCATACATTTGCAACTTTAAGTTTAAATATCTTCAGAACGGCTCACTCTGTAAAAAAAATAAATTAGAACTTTTTTGTAGAGAATTCAATTTCCTACTAAAATAATCTTTCATCTCATTTTTACAATGCTCTGTAATGTCAAGCTACAAAAATAAGAAAAAAGAAGAATTTTCTTTCCACGTTATTTAAATGGAAAATGGAAAGTTAGGAACAGGCACCACTCAATGTTAATACTAAGAGCTCAAATTTCTAGAGGCTGCTTTTTTCACCTTTCTGAAAGTTTTTAGCCTGTTTTTTGGTTGAAGAAAAAAAATTGCTAAAAAATGACACACCCTAGTGGACACCTTTATCTATATTTTTTATCTAGTGCGTACCGAGGGGACTTGTTCCCCAGAGCGTATAATGAATTAATCTGAATCTCTCTCTATCGTGTTCGCGTCTATGCTACTATTTTTGCATTACTACAAACGGAGAATCTACTTATGAAACTAGTCTGAAATTTTCAATTATGAGTCACATTCAAAGACGAATTTGCCCAGTATCACGATGGATTGACCTGAACTTTTCTATTGTTACACGTGGTATAGTAGTGATTTCGATTGAAACCAAGTTTAGTGGACTCAACAAAAACGTGTTATTATTATTATTAATTATATTATTTTTGTGCAACTCGAAGTTATTTTGCACATGATAAAAAGTGTACTCCTGCTAATACCGTCATCTGCTTCCGATTGCCGTATTCTCTCCTGTTCGGCTCGGGCTTCAGCTTGGCGCCGCAATTCGACCTGTGCCTCCGCTAACTGAGCCTGCAGTCGTGCAGCTTCTGTCCGCACTTCATCTTGCAGCGACTGTGCCGCTTGCAGCTCCTGTTCTAAACGAACTTTTCCTTTTTGTCTCATTTCTGTAATAGTGATTGGAATGTATGTCTCTGTTTTTTTTTCTCATTTGTGGTGAAATCTCTAACCTTTGCGTCTTTTGTTCCGTTTTTTTATTTTTTGACGAGGTCGGTTCCGCGGGAGCTGTTGGCTGGTTAGCGACCCGTCTTTTCCGGCGGGGTCTTCTCGAACGTCGCGCTATGACAAAATACATTAGCTTGATTATTAGGTTATCGTAACATGATCGCAAATATGACGAGTTCGGTGAATTTGTTATTACACAACTGGACAGTCTTATTTAAACCATGTAGTTTATTGAAATTTTGAAAAAAATTACCAATCAAGGCTGCTGGCGGCGTTTGACGTCCGTCGTCGTGAAGCCCAATTCCTGGCTCTCCCTGCGGGTGTTGGATGTCTTCTGCTACATGCATAAGAATTATTAAGAATGATCGCAAATATTACGAGCTCGGTGGATTCGTTATTACACAACTGGACAGTTTTATTTCAACCATATAGTTTATTGAAATTTTGAAAAAAATTACCGATCAAGGCTACTGGCGGCGTTTGACGTCCGTCGTCAAAAGCCACAACGTCTGGATCTACGTCCGCATGTTCGATCTCTTCTTCTATATATAAACACGGCAAATGTAAGAATACGAAATGAAGTAAACTATAACTATATCAAGACCGTAAAATTTTGTTATCAATTCGCTAACTTCAAGTGATAGCTCATTAGCTAACTGAACAAAGTACCGATTGACAATTCTTATCGATTACGCATGTACAAAGTAAATAATCGACTAATCATCATTACCAATTGCAATTGGGATCTCCTCTTCTTCATATAGCTCATCGCTAGAGCTCTCTGACGTCTCATCATCGGAAACATCTAAACAAATTTTTAACGAATTGGTGTCGTTACTAATTAGCCATTACAAAATGACGTAGGTATCATGAGTCAACAAAAAGATAAGTGAGTTCCTCAGTTTGCCCGAGGTTCACTATTTAGATGAAAATATTTCGATTAAATCACCATCGGCTGGTGCTGCTGGCGCCACTGGTGCTGCTACATCCGCATTGTCAAGTAGCCACAGGGGTGGCTCCTCGGCAAATAACGGAGCTTGATAATCCGGATCGTCTTCTGTTAAAAATGTAAATAATCAATGGTAATACAATGCACCAAAATACAATGGGAACTGCGCGTCACTTAAATAGTGGCTACCGAGCGCAAAATTGCGAAAGATCTACCAGATCAACTTTAGAGAGAAGGTTGGCCTGGGTTAAAAAAAAAATAGTTGTCACAGGGGAGCTGTAATTAAGCAAGGAATGTAGTTATGACATTTGTAAACGTTCACGGACGATCTCGATGAACACTAAGCAATTAATAAAAACAATAACACGTTGTTTAAATATTTACACGATCTGAATCTGATATTACAAGGTAAAAAATATTACCCAAAGGTACAGCCACGGGAGGCTCTTGTAATTTAAAATCGACCCCTTCACGCCCGTTTAACTCTCTTACGATTATATCCGCTACATGGCCTTTTAGAGATGCGGCTTTCTGCATAAACTCATTCACCGTGATCAGACGCATGTGGAGTTCCCTCCACGCTATGGAAGATCGAATCGATATTATGTTAAGTTGTATTTTATTATGTTAAGTATATCACCTGTTCGACTAGAGGCATATACTTGGATTTTGGGGTATGGGAGCTAGGGTTAATACTCAATACTCGATCTAATGTACTCATAGACACCCCCACTATTGACAATCGCGTTGTTAAATTTTTATCAGAACTGTCTGTACCCAAAATGTGTTCGAGAAGAAGTTTCGAGTACAACTAAAATCATGCGTGTATCATGCGTTATGCCTGCAACATCCTGATCATAGCCTTACCTACAGGTGGCAAGTAAAAAAAACCACTACTCTAGCAAAGATCTGTGAGCTGTAATTTGAAAGCTGAATTTTATTACGAATAGTGATGCGAACCTTTTACAAGCTGTTTTTGTTTGTATATAGTGTCGTATCGTGCATGACGACCTATTTGGCGATTGTTTCGCAGCCTTCCAACGTCTGCCCTCACATTACACTGCAATTTCAGCAGCTTACCTGTCTCAAAAATTGCAAGGTTCATACTTTAATGATGCTATATACCCTAGGGCCTGACTGCAGCCAGTAGCAATCATCTTCACTCTGTCAGATTCCTACTTACAAACAAAATCCCATGCGGCAGGGTGGGTTTCCATCTTATGACCGAGTCGGCTATGGTATGACTCGATAATATTATTTGTACGGTGGCCCAGCCCATGCACACTAAAACCATGTGGCTTCACGATATTGAGCCAATAACTATTATAATATTGTAAAAGCCGGCTAAACCGTCTTCTCAGGTTCGCAGGTAATTCATTTTGGAGACGATGGTATTGAGCCTCAATTAAATGAGCCGGTAGATAGGCTGTTTGAAAAATTTTTTTGAATCCGCGTCGTTCCTCAGCGTATTCTGCAGTCCAATAGCTTTTGCTTTTTGGTAAAGCGCCTGGAAGATGATAATTCGTAGGTGACGCGAATATTTTCCGATAACGAGAGATTATTCATTTTATCAGAACCAAAAGTCATACGATGGGATTCCATAAAAGTTGATATAATTCTACGAGACTGGAAAAAACTACAAACATGTCATTGCATGGTAAACAGTATGGCATTTTGACAGCCGAATGTCAGCACATTTTTCCAACTCCGTGTGTGAAGCGATAAATAGTGATAGAGACTTCATCATTTTTAAACCCAAGTAATTTTTATTTCGTAAAACTTTGTTTCATGCAAAAATTAAATCATTACTGGGAAGAATACTTATTTTATTTATTTATATCTCAAGATTGTCCTTGAATCAAAAATTTTATATAAATGTTAGATAATTTTTAATAATTGTTAGATAATAAATAATAGATAATTTTTAATAATTGTTAGATAATTTTGAGTAATTTAGGACGATTGCAAGAATACAATTTTCTACTTCTAAGAAATTTCTCACATGGTTGAACTTAATGCCCATGATGGTCAGAAGTTGGTATGCGTCTTGTATGCTAGGCGTCGAACGAAATGTTGCGTCGATCAAGAGTCTCGTTACGTCTTGCATTTCTGTTTCTACGAAATTCTGGTCGTATAATAAAGCGTGATCAGCACCACTACTATCGGTGATCAGTTTCACCGATAAACGACCAGTGTCGTATTCTAAATTTCGTTGGAATCGCGGATCCATGAGCCGATCGGCAAACCCTCTAATACTTTGTGGATGTGGAGGATAGAGCATTTTCCTCCACGTCTTCATGGAGCTTCTTATGCTTCGAAATGGGATATACCGAGCACCCTCGGGATGACTACATGAAAAAAAACCGTATGTTTTTTTTTTTTTATGGATGCAATCAGACAAACAAAAAAGGAGTATGAAATGGGCCATTCGCAATTTTGAATGTGCATTAAATGTATAATGGGGCATATACATATATCTTGAACACTTTTCCGTTCATTTGATAAGATTTAGGTGAATAAAACGGAAAATTGAAATAGCAATCTATATCTAATAGAATTGAAAAACTTACACGGCCGCTAACGTATCGTACAAATCGCTGAGCTTATACTGTGACGTACGAGTAACCGAGCGGTGGTACTATTCCTTAATTTTCACGCCACATACATGATATTTAAATTACTAATGATCAAATTAATTATTGCTATTATTATGAGTTCTAAGTATCTTGTCTACCCCGACTGGGGCTACAAACCGTCAGGTTTTACCTGCAAGTAATCTGGAGTCTAGGAAAGGGGTATGATGGTATTAAATGTGATTCAGAATTCTGGTAGAAGGTAACGTATATTCTGTAACGATATATTTACGTATATATATATAAGAGGTATTTACATATATATATATATATATATGCATATATTACCCAAAATTATATAATACCAAAGGAATGTATGAGATATAATACTATATAAAATAGCACAATCCACCATAAACCGAATATGGGGGCCCCACAATCCCACGTCTCTAGTATCAGGGTCCAGTTCCTCAAAACCCGGAGGGGTTTACTGAGAAACGCGGATTTTGGGGTTTCAAGGATTTCTTCATACGGAAGCTACGATCATGAGATAATACGGATCAATATAAGGTGCCGAAACACGCTTGGTTATAAAGGTCTACGCCGGTTGATGGTGGATTTGTTTTATCTATTTATAATTGTATAATCGGAAACTAATCGGAAACTAAGACAAAAATAAGTATGAACCAAAACAGGATAACCAACCTAACGAATACTGAATGATATAATCCCTAGAGGCCTGATGTAGTTAAGTAAGGTAGTATACCTGTTGTTTAATGAAATAGGAAAACGGAGAATGGTACTTTACGTTCTTTGAAGAGTGCGTTCGGATTACCCAATTATAATCCTAAGGTGGTTAAAGAAGGTTACACCCTCCGTGTTCCTGCTTCCGACGTAGGTATCACTATAACTGTCTTTTGAATAGTTGATGTATAATGGAATTTTAACACTAATGAGTTTATTATTTAAACGAGGAGCAAGAGCTCAATTCGAATTATTATTATTATTATTGTTTATTGAATTGACACTTTAATTTTCACGAATATTATAAGTCCTCTTGGGCACAAACTTTAAGACACGTCACCCTTGGCTCGATTCTAATACTCGGACACACGTCTCTCCTTAATAAGGGTCGTCGAACGAATGTATTCTATTCAAACTCTTGCTCCTCCAGCTCCCTGATCTTACTTCGCCCCCATGGTCCTGAGGCCAGGGGACGTAGCCAACCAGGTTGCTCCTTTTCTAATTCTAATCGCTGATTGGTGGGGCAACAAGTGCGCGTACTTGTTGCACTCCGCGACTGTTCTACGGCTTGGCTATAGTATACGCAACCTGACGTCGACGGCATAGGCCCTTACTTCAGGCAACTCTGGGGTCGGCTCTATAGAACCTCAATCAAACAGAGCTTACAATTTTGCGTCACCTGAACGGTGTCACTTCGCACAGCGATACGTACGTGACTTAGCTCTGGACTCTTAGGTGGTACTTGAAACTAGCGTGAGAAAAACTCCGTCCCCAGAGTTCCCATGAGCAACATGATCTCCGTCCTGGTTCATAATTTACAGAAAGAACAGAAGAGTTAGCTAAAGAAAGAGAGAAAAGAAAAAGAAAGGAAATGCGCATAATCCCTAATTTATACCGGGAGATTATGTGGAAATGAAAGGCTCCAAGCGCGCGAACTTTGATTTACCTAAATCTCATTGGCCAGCAGAATAGCGCCAGGGACTCCACTCACTTCTCAGTAATATCCCTAGTTCTGTCGTCTGCTAGATTCACACAAACATAACCTATTCCTGCAACGGTCTGCCGCCATTTGTATTTGACAACAATCAGAAACAAATAGCAGACGGACTCTGGGGATATTCGTGGCGAGTCTGAAATTGGTGACCCTCGAAATATTCGAATAAATCAGCGCCTGCGCGCTTGGAGCCTTTCATTTCCACATAATCTCCCGGTATACGGTAACTTAAATAATAATTGGTTACGGACAATCAGGCCGTAACAATACCAATGACCTGAAAGCGCGTCTCTTAATGCCTGCTTGAATCGATATTCGAATTCTACTCGATAGTCCTGCAGACAATATATTGAGTGAGGGTTTAAATCCTCTATGGCGCCGTTCACTATTTTTGCAGTACCTTGGCAAATAGTCGATTTTTGACGTTTGACGATTTTGACAAGTAGCTGTAAAATGAAATTGAATTACGAGCGTATACCTCTCGTCTGTATAAGTCTGTCATTAACAAATAGAAAAATTGAAGATGAAAAATTATTTTGCCATCTCGAGCTGACCCCTGACCGCTTCCAAAGAAAATGTCATATTTTGATTTTTTTGTAACACATGCGCGATTTTAGCGTTTTTTTTTATTCATTAAGCGGGCCTAAAGTGACAGTTTTCAGTTTTCGCTACGTCGAGTAGCGGGCGTTTTTATTATATTAGCGCACACTGAAATATTTTTCAATACATGCAACAAAATTTAAAAAAAATTTAAAAAAATAAAAATTAAAAAAAATTAAAATAGGGCTTACAATTGTTTTCATTTTAATACACTGAAATTTCAGCAAATTCATAACCAAAAAAGATCGACTGGATTTTGATTGGAAAACGCATACGGAAACTATAAAAAAATCGCGGTCCTCGAAGCCAGGTGATGAAAAAAATTGACAAGTCATAAACTTCTATTTAGATTAAATTTTTCATGCCTATCATTTAAATTTGAAATCGCATAGATTTTAGATGTGATTTTATTAAAAAAAGATAAGCTAACTGAACAAATTATATGTAAGTAATTAAGGGGGCTGATCCGTCATGAAAAAGTTATGAAAAGAAAAAAATAATTTTTAAATATATTATGCATGAAGTACCCATCTTCACGTATGTAAAATTTCAGACCAGGTTAACGACCAAATAAGCAAAAAAGAAATAGTTTAAATTCGGATTTTTAACACAGGGCTTATGGACGGATCACTCTTGTCAAACTCATATCAAGTAAAATCTCCACAAGTACGCAACAGATGTTGAAGAAAAACTATGATAATGTTGATTAAGTTATAAGAATTCAAAATACAACAAATATTATTATTATTATTATTATCATTATAATTATTTTTATTATTATTTGTTTTTTATATACCGCAGTCATATGGTTCACCCGATTTTGAATGCCTGTATTTGAAAAAATTCATTTTAATACTCATTATACAATATCTGGGGGGGATAAGAATATTAATCATGAAATTCACTCATGTCAGTGCAGTAATCGCTAGCTCCCTCTATTCGTTTCATTCCATAGCGCAAGAGACAAGAAACACGCAAAATCAGTGTTCTGACTTTCGAGATTTTGGCCCTTCTACGTTACTACGAGTCGAGATTATGACCTTTCGAGTTTTTGGTCTTTCGTCTTAATAGGTTCGGATTAGTAAACTTTCTTTGTATGCACTATTCTGACATTTGAACAGCCCATCTCAAAGTGTTCGATATTAAAAAAATCTTTCGATATTATGACCAATTCGGAATTCCGACCCCAGCAATCTTGCCCATTCTGTATGTTGTCTTCGATATAAATTAATTTCGTAATTTTCATATTCGTAATTTTTCCTTGACTACTTTATGAGTTCTCGTGATATAGCCATTCTATATTTTGAACATTCGTTATATCGAAATTCGACATTTCAGCCAGTCTACTTATTGGTCGTTTGGAATTTTGACCCCCACCCTCCGGTACAACTACTGAGTACGTATACCAAATTTCAACTCGAAATTCGCTTGCAACAAGTTTTTAGGGAAGCATGAGTACCGCTTTCAATCAATAATTATCAATTAACAATTTTTAATAAATAAACAAAGTACGTCCCCCGAGATTTCTATTTTTTTCCAAGTTCCGGTACAACTACTGAGTACGTATACCAAATTTCGACTCGAAATTCGCTTGCAACAAGTTTTCAGAGAAGTATCAGAACCGCTTTGAATCAATAATTATCAATTAGCAATTTTTAATAAATAAACAAAGTACGTCCCCCGAGATTTCTATCTTCTTTCAAGTTCTGGTACAACTACTGAGTACGTATACCAAATTTCAACTCGAAATTCGCTTGCAACAAGTTTTCAGAGAAGTATCAGAACCGCTTGAATCAATAATTATCAATTAGCAATTTTTAATAAATAAACAAAGTACGTCCCCCGAGATTTCTATCTTCTTTCAAGTTCTGGTACAACTACTGAGTACGTATACCAAATTTCAACTCGATATTCGCTTGCAACAAGTTTTTAGAGAAGCATCAGTACCGCTTTGAATCAATAAT
Organism: Tenthredo livida; assembly: GCA_963992785.1. Classification (NCBI taxonomy): domain Eukaryota; kingdom Metazoa; phylum Arthropoda; class Insecta; order Hymenoptera; family Tenthredinidae; genus Tenthredo; species Tenthredo livida. Next base: position 19,193,277 of record OZ023066.1, read on the forward strand.
TATCAATTAGCAGTTTTTAATAAATAAACAAAGTACGTCCCCCGAGATTTCTATTTTCTTCCAAGTTCTGGTACAACTACTGAGTACGTATACCAAATTTCAACTCGAAATTCGCTCGCAACAATTTTTTATAGCAGATTTAGTGCACATTTACGCGTACATCGGTCGACCGACGGTTAGGTATAAGAGCTGCAGCGGTTCTCAACCGCGCGCTCCGAGTGGCCGCTAGCTCTGGCCGCCAGTTTCAGCCTCATGTTTTGGAAATGGTTTTTCGCAATCTTTCGGTCTATCGACAGGATTTTTCAATAAAAGAAAATTTAGATAGTTTTTTTCGAATTCAAACATATTTTCAAGTTTTTCTCAAAATGCGAGATCATCGTTTTTGCTCAAATATGTCTTAAAAAAATTTTTGTTCCTCACCCTCCAAAATGAAACCAAGTGGAAAGTGGAGGAACAAAATTTTTGGTGGGAACACTTGACGTGGAATGCCCCTTATACGTATATATATATATATATGTGGCTGTGCACGTCAACTCGATACGGCTCCAGACCTCGAAATTTCCGATTTGATTTTCAATTTGATATGTTATTACTCCACGTCCGGAGAACCTTCCAAATTTTTTTTGGTTTTTTCAAATCGACGCTTTCGGAGCTATGAGTCTTTTTCTCTTTAAAAAAAGGACCTTTCTTTAAATTCTGAAAAAAATCGCAAAAATCCTGTTGATGATATAGAACAACCTCTCCCCCACTCGCAGAATCGTGGGTAGAATTTTCCTTATATTTTTTTTTCATTTTTGAAAAATTTTCAAAACCTTTTTCGGAATGCTTCCTCAACGCCATTGAGCCTCGATTCATATTTTTGATCTCACAATTAGTTATCGTAATACAGTATTCTCATATAATATCATTCATTCATTCAATAATTACTATTGAAAATATAATTTTATATACAAAGAGTATAATAATCGAAAGATTAAAAATAACTTTTATTTTGCATCTAATTTTATTTTTTTGGAGAGGTAATAATAATAAGAGTATGAAGTAATGATAATAAATGTATATTTCATTGTTAACTGTAATTTTATTGAATATTCATATGATTCCCATATCACCACTGAGCGTATATCATCCATTTGCTCAGCAAGCCCCCATACCTTGCTCAACTAACCCCACCGATGGGGTACGTTGAGCAACTTGGAACATTCTCGCATTTACGCAAATAACTTCTAAACCAAATCTAAAATGGTTTTTTCGTCTGTAGGCGTTTTAGAGAAGGATGAATTGCGAATCCAACAGTGTAGGAATCAATTAAATTTGATGCACCTTATAAGAGTTATGAAAGATTGAGTGAAAAGTGGCTCAACTAGCCCCGCCCTACCCTATGTAAACTTCATCAGGCGAAGCCAGTGCCGGATTTAGACTTTTCTTGAGTATAGGCCGCTTCACTTTGTGCCACCCCTCCTACTTATCTTGATCACTTACTTGTATCTATTCACCAAGGCCTTTATTAAGTAACAAACAATTTCACGTATTTAAGTGGGTAGGTTAGGTAAGTATCGAAAAGTAAAATGAAAGAATAAATCATCATAAAATAAAAATTTAGAATGAAACAAGAATTACACTTTTTACGGGACTCTTTATTGGCGAAATCATCTATAATATCGTCATAGGTATGAGTAGGGGTGACCGGGGCTAGAAGTTACAGGGGTAGGTTGTTACAATCGTTATTATTCAAAAACTATGGTAGATGACGCCACGAAATCAACGGGAAATACTATGTTGCATTATGACAAAGAATTTCTCTTAGTCAGTCGCATCTCCCGAGCAGAAATTACAGAGCGGCGCTGGGTCGGACCAGCATTGGTGGCCGCTATACAATGACGGGCCGAGCTTGTTTTGGGGGATTGGGCCATTATTGGCATGTAACGCGGTAAGCTAATGGACCGATCATGGCTACCAATATTGTGCCAACGTTCCGAGCAGTACTGGCCCATTGATGGTACACCTTGTTATGCCGAGCCATGATAGTTGGCCGCTATTGGTACGACGTTGCTGGCCGTCCTATGAATGCCAATGTTGGGCCAGTGTTCCACACAAAAACGGCGTGACATTGGGAAACATTATTGGGTCAAGGTACTATTCAGATATTGGACCGTTGTTGGAACGTAACACGTGTTGATCTGAAACCAATATTGGATGGATACCGCGCACCGAAGTCCGAACGCTCCATCGGTCATTGATATTGGATGAATATCGTGCACCGAGGTTTCACCGTTCTATCGATTGCCAATGTCGTACCAGGACTGGTCCGACATAAGCCTCCGATTCAAAGCCGTTAATCATCTGCCATTATCGTACCAATGCTGGCCCGTTTTGTAAGAACGGCTGCCGTTCTTTCATTTCTGCTCGGGCTGCGAGGCTTCAGTGAAACGTCCTATGCATGCTGTCTCAAAACTGGCAAGTAAGTAAATATTTTTCAATGTCTTATTTTTGGTCTGCTGCCCATAAAAATGATGTTAGGTGTATGGTTATTGGCTTGATTTCATGACACAAGTGTCGGAAAGCGGAGTTTGCTGTAGATTGACAGGTTGAGAAATTATGAATAATTTATCGAAAAATCAACATTGGGGTTGAAAGTTACAACGAGTCGGGGTACATTGTGACAGTGCCCCATTAACACGAACAATTACTTCTATGTGTTTTTTTTTTTTTTTTGTTTGTCAAGGATACGAACCTACAAGCGAAAGACAAATCGTGGTACTGCGTCTTTAGACCTGTAGAAACAAGCTGCCAAACTTGTCAACGAAGAAGGAAAATCCGTAAGAAGTGCTGCAGAAACTTTTGAATTATGTCATATGACCCTGACAAGATTCATTAAAAATAAGAGAATGGGCGATAATGTAGTCGTTGGATACAAACCAACTGGAAAAGTTGTCATCGATGAATAAAAAAATCAGTTGGCAAAATCAAGAGACTCGGTAGAGTCTCGCGCCAAGTACATTAAAAAAAAAATTTTTCAAGCGCGAGACTCAACGAGTCTATATACCCGAGAGGCAGCTACCCTAACCTATACCGCGAACTAGTATCGTCGTTTTCTTTCACCTCACAATATACACAGATTGAAACTAATTTAATCTAGGATGTGGGCATGAAAAGCTTTCATTTGAGCCTTAGATCGATTAAATCGGTGTCCGGAGTGCTGAGATATGATTAACTACAAATTCTGATACCCCGTTTCATTGTAAAATTTTTCGTTTTCGTCGTCGTCAGACCAAGATTCACGTCAAACCATTCCCATGCAATCACTAGACGGGAAAATCCACACAAAAGTTGTAGAGTGACGTCAGTACGAGATAGTTCCGACGTAGATAGCGCCAGTATCGCAGACAGAAACCGTCTCCTACATAGACATAGAGCATGGACTGCGCATTCCCTATACAGCCTATGGTAACGCCGAAAGTGAGAGAGAAGGGTAACACACGCGGCCAAATCTGTCTCTTTCTATGCATTTGACGTTGTTGGTTAGAAAGAAACAGATTTGGCCGCGTGTATATGCTGTCTCTTTCTACCGACCGAGCGATTTTCGGCCCGAATGCGCAGTCCATGCTCTATGTCTATGGTCTCCTACACTAGCAGACGCGTATTGTCATTTCATGTTTTTAAATCCCAATAATGAAGGAAATAAGAGAAATACGAGCAATGCTTAATACAAAATTTGAACGTACAAAAACTAGTGAATACCCACCGCAAGCCCCTCGGGTGCCAAAACCTTACGCCAAGTACATTAATGTGATAGTCACCAATGAAAATGTTTCGATGGGTTATTCTTAAATCCTACGATCTCGAGCTTTTGAGGTTATGCGAATCGGCTGACGTGTAAAATTCATGGTGATAAATAAAATAACAATTATAAACGGACAAGACTGTCAGATGAATATTAACTGATTTATGAATGCAATTATCAGAAGAAACGGTTTTTTCGGTTCAATTGTTTAGCAAGTTATCGCCTGAGGAAGTCTGACAAGAGAAAATCAAGAGAAAATGTTAAGGCTGTCCAAGGGGGACCGCCATTTTTTCGATCGTTCGCAGCGCCGCTGCGCGTTGAGTTTGAGAATTAAGCCCGACAGGACCCCGCTAAAATATGGGCGCAAATCAGAGGGCCCTAAATTTCACACCATTCGTTAAGGGAAGACCCTACTGAGATTTTGAACAAAATCGCCTAAAAATTCGATTTTGCGATTTTGCTGGAAATATACTCTAGGGGCCTGTCTCCACCTTGTGACAAATATTCAAGGCCATCTGATTTTTTTTAGTTCACAGACAGCTAATTTTATAAAAAAAATTAATTAAAAAAAATTTTTTTTTTTGCTTTTCCACAATAAACTTCTAGAATTTCATGAAACTATTGAAAATACCATTGAAAGTAAGTTTCATAAGATATAAAGTCAAAGTATGAACTACATAGCCATGTATGGGTATAGGTACTGCAGGACTCCGAAATGCAATGAAAAGCTGGAGCGCTCAGAATATAAAATTTCTTCGTGAACATATTTTCTTGGTTTTAAATCCAACTTCTGTAGGACAACAATTATGTGATGGATAAGTAATGTCCCTGAATTGAAGGAAACCATCAATGCTACGCTGAGAATTGGCAGTCGCTAGATTGAAAATCCTTACTAATTGAGTAACTAATATCTTTTCATGAGAGATTAGCCATGGAAGAGCTAAGAATGCCAACGAAAGCTTTCTTCTGCAGCGTATCTAGTGTAAGTGCTCAAACAAAGCTCTATTCAAAATTAAGGGGGTGCATACACCTTTAAAATAATTTTTTTCAAATTACTGCTATGCTCTGATAAAACATTCTAGTGACTCAGTTTTTCTACAGTTGATTAGTGCTATTTTGATACATAGTTCATGATTTTTCCAGATTTTATGTCCTCCGTTGAACATAAATTCAGTCCATCGAAGAAAAAGCAATTGTCGTAGGATGCAGGTTGCTGCGTCGGATGAAATTTCTTCTACTTTTGAGGAAATATTCTTTATGAATGTAATTTCGGACCAAACCAATAATATGTGATGAATTGAAGTTTTAGACATAGAAATTTTTTTTCCATTATTCTGGAAAAAATGTTTTGAAACCAAAAATTTCTATGTCTAAAAATTACATTCATCAAATATTATTGGTTTGGTCCGAAATTACATTCATAAAGAATATTTCCTCAAAAGTTGAAAAAATTTCATCCAACGCAGCAACCTGCATCCTACGACCACTGCTTTTTCTTCGGTGGACTGAATTTATGTTCAGCGGAGGACCTAAGATCTGGAAAAATCATGAACTATGTATCAAAATAGCACTAATCAACTGTAGAAAAACTGAGTCATTAGAATGTTCTCTCAGAGCGTAGCAGTAATTTGAAAAAAATTATTTTAAAGGTGTACGTACCCCCTTAACGGCAGCTGTTGGGCGATGCGTGCGTTACTGTTCTAAGGCAACAGCCAGAGATAAACGAGTGTTATAGATCAGCGCCAAGTTTTTCTGGGAACCGCAACAGCTAATTTAGTTCTTGTTTTGATTTCCTTTTTTGGGACGGTGAATCTACAGATGCAGGGCGAAGAGGAGTCACGGTCCGAGATGCCACCGCAGCAAAAATAGAAAATCTGAGATACGTTGATCATAAAGTTTAATGATATGACCGTTCCAATCATTTTGTGCCATATATTACGGAGAATTTAATTAACTTACACCAGTTTTCACTAAAATGCCATTTACTCAGAACTATCTTTTCAGCTACGCTAAATGCTTCTTGCGTCTGAGTTTTGCTCCGATCAACTTCTCCTTCGCAGTGAAGATTCACACAGACCTTATGCATAAAATGAGGGATCGGTTTTAATCTATTGCAAAAGGAACATTTTGTTTGGTCTTATATAAAATGAAAAACGCTCAAAATTTGAAATCAAAAATAATAAATTCTCTCAAAATGAAACGAGTAATCCAAACTCAAATCCGATCCCTCACTTTCTTCGCCTCAGTGTGCTGAAGACATCAAACGAAGAGGAATATGATGCAATGAAAACTAAGACGCAAGAAGCATTTTGAAGTTCAGTACATTTTTACCATTGAATGTTGCGTAGCTTCTACATTTCTCAAGTAATCTTACAGCTTAAGGTGTGATTTTCTTAGGTTTGGAATACAGTTTCACATGACCTACAAATAATTTCGATCATAAGAAAGATATAAAAGTTTTCAGTTCCACTAGGGTCTTCCCTTAAATATCAAGAATATATCTCAAATCTGAATTCTTTCGTGTCTGTAAACAATTTCACAGCCAATACATCACAAAACTGAAATTATTTATTCATATCTTAACATCGAGTTCATTTATAAACTGGGTACATAAAAATTGATAGTAGACGTGACACATTAAACATTAATCCAGTAATTCTACTTGAAATTATCGTTCAAACAATTCTAAATTTCCAAATAAACTTTCGATTGTTCCAATAATGTCAACATGTATAAACTGAGTTGCACATTTTTTTATATAATTTGATGTTATTTGGCATGTTTGTGATTATAAAAGGTCCAATGAGAAAACACTTACTACAATCCTTACTTTATGGTGTATTTGTATAGAAAAAATAATTCAATCGTCTGCGATAAAATTTCAGCACAGGGAACCTTCGTAGAAATACGTAGAAGATCTTCTGCGAAAGGTTCCCTGCGCATACAATTGCATTGCAGAAAATTGAAATTCATGCTCCAATACATATATACTTCCATAATCTAAAAATTGTAGAAAGCATTTCTCTAGTTTTTATTAATTTGCAAAAAATGAAATAGTTCTTGTAAAAATCTCAGTCGCAGACCCCCTTAGGAAGATCAGTCGACTGAGTTCTTAGTTCCCAACATGCTTCCATAGGTATGCTAAATCTTATGAGTTGCCCTACAAGAGAAATGCAGTAAGCTAGAAAATACGAAAACAATCTTACGATTCTTCTCTACCAAACATAATTAGAACTAGAAACGTATTTCCGAGTATCATTAGGTGTAGTCAGAATGATTTATTATTCATCATCGCCTTATATCATGTTGGTTTTATACATTTTGAACTGGCAGCTAATTATGCCTACGATTCGAGTATACCTACTAGTATTGGTGCCTATCCCAAATGTTTGGTCTGATCTTCTGTGCTTACCATCAAAAGAAGACCCTACAGCAACTAAAAACTTCAACATTTTGATTCATTTGAAATTATTTATACTCAATTATTGAGGATTGTTGATCGGTGGACTGACAAGTTCTTAGCCTATCAGTAATGGCTTTTTTGATTCAAGTACCTTTATGTCCCCCTCATATCTGTCATCAAAGTTAATTTGAGAAAATGGGAAGAAGCTTTAGAAAGAAATTTCATCTCTTCAGCGCTCAAGCTTTTCATTGCATCTGGGAGTACTGAAGTACCCATACGTTTGACCATGTGGCTTACACCTTGACTTGATATTTCATGAAACTCACATTCGATGGTGCTCCCAATAGTTTTATGAGATTTTAGGAGTTTGTGAGGAAAAAAAATAAAAAAATTCGTTGACTTGATTTATAAAATCTGCTGCCCATAAACTAAAAAAAAATCTGAGGGACTGGAATATTTCTCACAAAGCGGGAAAAGGCCTCTCGAGTACTTTTCTGGCAAAAACGAATAATCGATTTTTTAGTGATTTCGGAGCTAACAATTACTATCAAATAAATGCGAATCTGTAGGACATTCACGTAGCGCACTGTTTCAAGCCGCCATAGTATGCGTTTTGTATAAGATGGAAATGTGTGTGATTGTGTGAGTGAAACAGACGGGGCTCTCGGAAATGTTTATTCGGCGATGGGTCCTGACGGCTTGAGTTGACTTGAGTCGACGAGCCAATAGCGGCGCCATCTATTGACTAGAAATTTTCGCACGCTGAATTCTCCGAATGTGGATAGCTTTACAACCGAGGATGGTGGTTGAACTATTTCTGCTAGAATATTGTTGTGGGTGAAATATCGCTCAGTACACGTCGAGTGCAAGAAATCATTATATCGCCAAAATTTGATATCACTCGTCTTACGCGGCGGCCATGTTTACTGTGTCAGTGTGTGTATCCGTGTGCCAGCTGTCACGAGGAAATTATATTAATGTTTAATTAGGACGTCAGGCTTATTCGTGGCTAACCTGCACTATTTCACCCAGAACAATTTCGATCAAGGAATATTTCGTACACATCAGATTCTTGAAATGATTCTTTATTCCCGAGAATTTAGCGTGCGAAATTTACGCGTAGGTGTGTACATGTGTATGTGCCGTTACCCCCACCATACCACCCCCTCGGACAGCCTTAAAGTAGAAAAATATGAGGATAGCATTATTCGATATAGGGAACGGCAAGGAGCCAGACCAATAAAGCCGAGTTCAAGCGTTGGATTGCAACGAATTTTACTTCAAGCTCCATGTTAAGCTCATCTCCGAAGGCTCGTCTGCTGAGACTCAAATTGTGAGTCAACGTTATACGTAGGATTCCGACGAGTCCTATAATCTAACTCCGTATCATCTAGTCAAAATGAGATTTTCAGTCAACGTTGTTTGTTGGACTCCGATAGGCTTTATTCTACACTCCACGTCAACGTAGTGCCTTGACCTTCGGTGAAGATAATTTTTTAATCCATAATGTATATTCATAATTTGATGTCAAATTTCAATAAATTTGTTACATTTTGGTATGCAACCTGTGTCTATATGTTCGACTCTATTAAGCTTTCTCCAAATTAAGATTAGTGCTATCACGACAAATGGAATGAAATTACTTATTTATGGATTATTTAATTTTGTAGCGAGTCGCCATATAAGACGAGAGGATGATGAGAGAAAACGCTTGGGTTGCAAAGTATCAGGATAGTGTTATTTGATACGAGAAACGGCAAAAGTCAGACGAAGAGAGCAGAATGCGGGTGTTTGACTTCATAAATTTCCATTTTATGCTCTACGCTAGTCTTGCATGAATAGGCTAAATTCTAAATATTTTGATACCTACTGTTCAGACCCGAATTGGAAGTTGATGTTATGAGTACGGGACGCATACATGTTCTTTTTGCAGAGGACCTAGTTGCATTAAAAAAAAAACTACCTACGAATTGCAATACATATATCTGATATCCATATATATTTAGTCATGAGCACCAACTATAACCCTGCGTGCAAGTAACTCCGTCATTGCCGGTCCCAGGCCCAGATGAGACAGGAGGAGGGCTGCACGCAGGGTTGGATGTTGTAGGTATAAAAAATTGTTGTAGTGGAACAATTTGTAAACGCTATGAAAGTACATTACGCGTCACTCTACAAATTTGAGACTTGGGGAAAATTATGAGCACACGCGTGCTCGTTGCTGTTGACGTTCCTGCTTATCGAGGGACTTCGGGCGGTATGAAATAGCACAAAACAACCGAGCGAGCGTAGCGAGCGAGCACAATTATTAGGTGGTCAAGCTAAATTTTACAAAAAGTAGTGAAATCAACCCCAAAAAGCACCTTTGGTGCAAAAACCTTCCGCCAAGTCCATTAATGTGTAGATCACTCCACCAAAAAATAATCAAAGGTTGTGCTCGCTCACTCGATTGGTTGATGATTATCAACATACAAAAGCATTGAAATCAGATACAACTGCCAACTACCTGTAGAATGATAAAAGTTTGGAATTGAAAAATTTGTTCAAACTAAATAACGTTGTACTCGTTCGCTCGCTGCGCTCGCTCACTCTATTGGCTTATGATTATGGGTTGAAAAAACAATTCGGATGAAGAGATTGAAGATGTCAACATTTATCTAAAAATATTCATAACGAAAAAATAATTTAAAGAAAATTAAAAAAAAAAATTTGGAGGTAGTGGTACTTGGGGGGCCTTTTGTAGAAAAAGAAATGTAAAATATCGATCACGAACCATGTCAATGTCATCTGATAGATATTCAAACATTGGCCCGCCAACGTACCACGGACTCCAAATTTTTTTTTTTAATTTTCTTTAAATTATTTTTTCGTTATGAATATTTTTAGATAAATGTTGACATCTTCAATCTCTTCATCCGAATTGTTTTTTCAACTCATAATCATAAGCCAATAGAGTGAGCGAGCGCAGCGAGCGAACGAGTACAACGTTATTTAGTTTGAACAAATTTTTCAATTCCAAACTTTTATCATTCTACAGGTACTTGGCAGTTGTATCTGATTTCAATGCTTTTGTATGTTGATAATCATCAACCAATCGAGTGAGCGAGCACAACCTTTGATTATTTTTTGGTGGAGTGATCTACACATTAATGGACTTGGCGGAAGGTTTTTGCACCAAAGGTGCTTTTCGGGGTTTACATATCACAATGTGCGAGCATTTACCACGGTCTTTTGCCTATCGAAGTACGAAAGCTAGCATACAATTGTGCTATCAAATTCAAAATACATAATATCCCCAAATCTTGGCATGAACATGGTATGGCTGGACCCGACTGGCTAAGTTTTTTCATGAAGAGGAACCCGAAACTTTCCATTAGAACTCCAGAGGCAACAAGTCTTAGCCGTGTGACGTCATTTAACAGGAAAAATGTTGGGGATTTTTTCCAGAAACTAGGCGACGTATTATTGAAGCATGATTTAACAGCATCAAGAATTTGGAATGTCGACGAGACAGGGGTGACAACGGTGCAAAAATCTAAGAAAATTGTGGCCCAAAAAGGCATCAAACAAGTGGGCGCCGTAACTTCAGGTGAAAGGGGAACACTCGTCACGGTAGAAATGGCTGTGAGTGCGGCCGGAAACACAATACCTCCCATGTTTATATTTCCTCGACTCAAATTCAAATAATTATTTATTAAAAATGGTGCCCCAGAATGTATTGGAGCAGGGAACAAATTTGGATGGATAACTGCAACGGAGTTCCTGTTATATATGGATCATTTTATCAAATTTGTAAAACCGACGCGATCTGAACCGGTTTTATTATTGCTGGACAATCATTCATCGCATATTGATATTGTAGTTGTTGAAAAAGCAAAGAATAACGGTATCATAATGATGTCCTTCCCGCCACATTGCAGTCATCGTCTTCAGCCTTCAGACGTTGGGGTGTATGGATAATTGGATGCGTAAAAACCCTGGGAAGACAATGTCTACTTATGAAATTCCAGAAATTGTGAAGCATGCTTGGCCATTAGCATCGACACCGGTCAATATACGGAATAGTTTTGAAAAAACTGCTATCTGTCCATTCAATCCAGCAATATTTCAAGACTCAGATTATGCATTCGTTACCGACCGCGCTTGGACTGAAGATCAAGAAGTCAGTCTCCCTGTAGAAACTGAAGCTGAAAAAAAACGTGGGTTCTCCGGGATGTCCGAATCCTCATGAAGCAATAGCTGGACCTTCAAATCTCAACAAAGTTATTCCAGAACCTTCAGGCCACAACGATGCAGCTTCCAGTCCTTCTACTGATGGCTCATGTAATGTTTCACATTTCTCCGCAGAGGCTGTGAGACCATTACCGAAGGCACCACCAAGAAAATCTTCCACTTCCAAACGCAAAGTGAGAAGATCAGCAGTCTTAACTGATACACCGGAGAAAAATGCTTTGGCTGAAGAACAAGCAGCAAAAAAAAGACAGGTAGCTGTGAAAATAAGCTGCGAAAAGAAAAGAGGAAAAGGAAAGATGAAGAGTAAAACTAAAACCGCTATCAGAAAAGTATTACAGACAGTCGATAGCGAGGAAAGTGAACGAGACGATGATGTAGAATATTTATGTATAATTTGTTCGGAACTATATTCTAAAACCAAATCATGCGAAGATTGGATCCAGTGTATCGTGTGTAACCAATGGGCACATGATAATTGCATCAAAAATAGTGATAAGATTTCTTACATTTGCATAAATTGCTACTCCGATGAATCCTCAGACTCTTAATTCGTGAACTATTTCATTCCCGTTTCGTTTTTAGCATTGTGATACCTACCAAAACAGAGTACATACTGGTCTCACTTTGTGATAGTTCAAAGTAGTTGATAAGTGTTATTTTGTTCAGAAAAATACGTTGATATGTTAATCGTGAGTCTTCAAATTTCATTAATTTTAACAGATAAATACAAACGTATAAAGTACCCTAATATTATTAGCTAATAAGTTTCGTTCCGTTTAAAATAAGTCGTTGTAATGTTTGTCTCAGGTTTTATGGCGTTTCAGAAAATATATAATGTTGTGAGATGCGCCTGTGTCTATTTGACTTTGTTATTTGAATAAATAAATACTAATATTTATAATAACTCTTGTTGTCTTTCAATGTAAAGGTAAGAATAAGGTCCACTTCCTCTGATAATGTAGAGCAGAACCTATGTAACAATTTGCCCCATAGCCGTAACTTCTTGCCCCAAACCGGGGCAAGATGTGACAATCTGTTTTGCCCTTAAAATTGATGTATAGGTCCAAAACGATTTTTGATGTACAATTAATTCTATTGCAGAAACAATCTATAATAATGAACCTAACACTACGTGTAGAGAAACACAGATTCTTGTTGGTATATTCCATAAAATTTAATTTCTTGCCAAAAGTGTAACGTCTAGCCCCGGTCTCCCTTACTAGGGTGGTCCTTATAGGGAAGGCGCTTGCCAAACTCTGCCACCAGGGGCGCTAGCGAGCCTTCGGTCCCATCTGCCAAGCTGTTACGTGTGTTTGGTGCAAATAAAAGTGTTTTACTTCACTCAGTGTGATAATAGACGTGATAAGCACGCTTCGCGTGCATAAAACCGAGTGTGGAGTTTGCAGTACTCGTCTTCGGCTCGCAGACGCACTCGTCTTAGACTCGTGCTACCTCTCCTCCGACTCATACTGCAAACTCCACACTCGGTCTAAAAAAACCCACTTAGCCCTTGATGCACACCATATTTTTTATGACAGCACGATTTTCGCGTTTTTTCTTCATTATTCATAATTTTCTTGCGAATATTGAAAAATATTTCAGCGGGCGTTTTCAGGTTATTAGCGCCCGCTTATGCTCGAGTAGCGAGCGCTCATATAATAAAAACTCCCGCTGCTCGACGTAGCGGGCGCTAATATAATAAAAACGCCCGCTGGTCTGGGAACTGTCACTTCAGGCCCGCTTAATGGGTCAAAAAAACGCAAAAATCGTGCATGTGTTACAAAAATTATATTATAGCCCGGGAGCCAGTGAACATTTTGGGCACTCATTTTCGCACGCAGCAAACAAGGTTTTTTCGGTTGAATTGATGATGTTTGTGGTACATAGGGAATACTCACTGTTATAGGTTTGTACTAAGGTATTCTTCATTCCATAGTTTACATGTGTACCTACGCGTATATACTATCATTATGCTTTACCGGTGTCGTTCCGATTACTGCCTTCTGTGGCTGCCGAACGCCGATTGATTTATATCCGATTGATCAGTCGCTCCTCTCTTTTATGGTTCCCCTCTCGCTCACTCCTCCTCTCGCTCGCTTCCCTACTCCGCAGTTCGTGACATGTTATTTTAACGGATTATTCCGTTGCCGATCTCCACATCCCTTCCTCTTTCTGCAGCTTCAAAGGTTTGACTCTTTCTGAGGGCTTGGGTGGCGACCAGGCTGGTTCTTGAGTTGACCCAACGTTTGGGTTGCTGCATATGTTCGGTGTTGGTGGTGGTTGCTCAGCCTGCTCCGGTTGGGAGGCCTTTGGGCTTGCAAGCATGGTTGGGGTGTCTGCTATAGGAGTGTTTGTTTCTGTCTGGATCTTCTTGACGTGGCTTATGTTGCGTCTGAACGTCCTTCCCTCCTCGTCTACAATGATTACATCATTCCCTGTTCTTTGTAATACTTCGTATTCGATATTATTAAATCTAGGTGTTAGCTTATGGGGAAGGATCACGTTTTTGACCAGGACTTTATCCCCTACTCCAATATCTATATCTTTAGCAGCTCTTGCTTTATCTTCTCTTTCTTTTCGTTTTTGTTTATTTACGAGGTCTCGATCGTGCGCTTCTTCATCGCCGTGTTCCTCTACTATATCGGCTAGTGAAGGGATTTTGTCTCGTATGTTGCGGCCAAACAACAATTCGGCTGGTGACTTCCCAGTGGTGCCATGAGGAGTCACATTATACATTAATGTGGAATTTTGTACCTCCTGTTTGTAATCTTTATTATTCGCGTGGCTAATTTGTAGTAGTTTTAAAATAGATTTGTTCATATTCTCCACTTCGCCATTTGCTTGAGGCCAGTAGGGTGGCGTTTGGATCATTACGATGTTGTTTTCGTCGCAAAATCGTCTGAACTCGCCGCTTATGAATTGTCGACCGTTATTAGTCCGGATGGATTTTGGGATGCCCAGTCGACAGAACATTACTCTTAGGTGGCCAATGATGGCTGAAGAAGTTGTGGCCGTTAGGAATTTAATTAATTTCTTGATACCTGGAGTAGTAGTCGATTATGACTAGTACTTGTTCTTGATTTGGCAATGGTCCCATTAAATCCATCGCTAGGCATTGCCACGGTCCTTCTGGAAATTTGTGTCGTGTCATTGGTGTTGGCCTATTTGGTTGTGAGACCAATAGGCAATCTCGACAATTTTTAACAAAATTTTCTGCTTGTTTGTCGATTTGGGGCCACCAAACTTTTGCTCTTAGTCTACGTTTCATCACTGTCTCTCCCGGATGACCTTCGTGGGCTAACTGCAAGGTTTGTACTCTTAGTTGTTCAGGAATGACGATTCTCGTGTTACGCAGGAGTAATGGTCCCAGTGTCGTTAGTTCTCCTCGAAAAGGGAAGTATTTACCTTGGTCGTTGTGATCCCATTTATCGTTATTGATTTTGGTCACTGCGTCAACTAGTTCCTGGTCTTTCCTGCTGTCCGAGAAAATTTGTGAGATACGCATTGCTTTTGGTCGCGCTCTTTCTACCATTCCGATTACGTGTACTTCGCTATCGTTGTCGAATGATTCGCTCCCCTCCAATTTGCATAGCCTTGAAAACGAGTCGGCGATGTTGCTCTTTCCAGGCTGGTAGATGACCTTGAATTTATAGGATTGGAGTCTGAGGACCCATCGTTCAATTCTTGCTGGTGGTCTGGATGTGGGCTTAAAGATAGCCTCTAATGGCTTGTGGTCTGTTTCCAGTTCGAAATCTAAGCCTGCCAGGTAGAAATGAAATCGCTCAACCCCCCATACTAGTCCTAAGCTTTCCTTTTCCGTCTGTGAGTATCTCTTTTCTACTTCGGATAAGCTCTTGCTCGCAAGTGAAATGACTCTTGGCGTCGCATCCTTGTCGAACTGGAGAAGAACCGCCCCTAACGCTACCGGGCTGGCGTCTGTTATCAATCTGGTCCGTTTCCTCACATCGAAATATGACAGTGTTGGTAGCTTGGCCAGCGCTTCCTTCAGTTTGTCGAAACTTTTCTGATGCTCTTTATCCCAGGTAAATTTGGCGTCCTTTTTTATCAGTTGCCGTAGGCGATCTGTTGTATCCGCTAGATCACAAATAAATATCCCCACATATGTCACTAGGCCTAGGAAGCTCCGTACTTCCTCTTTAGTAGCAGGCGCTCGGGCGTTCCTTATTGTTTCGACTTTTTCGTGGTCTGCTTCGATTCCATTGTGTGATAACGTGTGCCCTAAAAACTGTAAGTGTTGAACTTTTGTGACACATTTCCCTTTGTTCAGCAATACGTTATTTTCTTGGAGTACTTGTAACACCTTGTCTAGGCATTGATCATGTTCCTCTTCTGTACTCCCATATATGATTATGTCATCCAGGTAGTTTAAGCAATTTTTGCATGGTGCTAACATTCCCTCGAAGATTCTTTGGAATATTTCTGGTGCTGAATTCACTCCAAATAGCAGTCTTTTGTAGCGGAACATGCCTTTATATGTAATAAATGTGGTGATAGGTCGGCTCTCCTCATCCAGTTCTAGTTGGTGAAATGCATTCGTTAGGTCCAGTCTCGAAAAGTATTTCGCATTCCTTAATTTTGTCATGAATGAGTCGAATGTCGGTATGGGGTGGTTTTCTCTAAGTATTGCCGTATTCGCTCTTCTCATGTCTATGCAAATCCTAATATCTTCATTTCCCTTGAAGATGACTACGATTGGGGAGATCCAGTCACTAGGTTCGTTTACTTTTTCGATGATATCATTGTGCAACGCCTCATTGAGTTTTTCTTCCACTTGTTTCTCTACAGAGATGGGTATACGTCGCAGTGGTTGTTGGACCGGTCTTACCGAGGGATTTATTGTCAGCTTCACCTTGACGTTTTTAATCTTCGGAAATGCAGGCATCGTTTCTACTTTGTTTACCGCCACTCCCAATTTTAGGACTCCCAGTCGTTTCACCGTTTCCTTGCCCAGTAGGGCAACCTCACCTTTCTCGACCACGTTGAATGACGCGATTATTTCCACGCCCCCTTGTATGCCAATGATTGCGTGGAAACCATGTTTTATCTCCAATGGGTTTCCTGAACCATAGGGCTTCAAGATGCTGTTCACGTCTGAGTGGACGTTCCACATTTTGGCTCTGTTGTGAGTTAATATCTCCCACTCCTTGCCGCTTATAATATTGACTCCTGAGCCTGAGTCTATTAGCATCGTTATTGTTACACCCCCGATCTCGCATTCGATCCATTCATCTCGGTTATCATCCAATTTCCCTTGTTTGTCTTTTGTTACCTTGAAGCACTCGAATTCTCGAGCTTCGTCAAGTGTTTTTGTGTTACTCTCTTTGTTAACATACCTCACCTGTTGGTCGAATTTTCGGCGCTTCCAGTTCGGGCCTGCGTCAGTCCCGGCTGCCCGTTTTATGGATTTTGTCTTGCATTTACGTGCAAAATGTCCCAGAAATCCGCATTTGTTACACTTGCCTTTTCTAGCCGGGCAAGTTGTGTCGTTTCCGTTGTGACCAGCTCTTTCGCATCTCGTGTACTCTCGGTCCGTATTTTTGTCACTCGTCCTTGTTACGATTCTATTTATTTGGTTCAGTGCTAGGTTTGACTTTTCTGTGTTCATAATTTTCGACTGGTTCCCGATTTGTTCGTGAATCTGGCACAACTCGATGGTTTCATTCAGAGAGCGTTCTTTTTCTAGTAATTTCCTTTTTAATTCCAGCGGGGCCCAGTAGTCGATGAGTTTATCCTTCAAATTGATTTCCTTTGCCTGTTCGGCGTTGGTACCGAACGTGGTCTTGGCTGCTTGTTGTCGTATTTTCAATAGGAATTTGTTGAAGTTCTCTCCTTCTTCCGGCTTGATGTCTCTGAACAAGTGCCGTTCGAACGTGGAGTTCTGTTGCGGTGAAAAATATTCGCCTAGTTTTTTCACCAATATTTCGAAGACTTTGTTTTCCTTTTCCGCATCGTATTCTTCCAGAGCACCGGGCAAACTATAAGCGACCTCCTGCAACTGAGTCAGTCCACGTCAAGCGGGACGGATTTGGCCAAAAATATTCCTCGATGTTTCCGATTCTTTTGTAATTTTTTTTACATATTCTCTGGGTAAAATGAATGCATGAAACATTTTTTTTTTTTTTTTTTAACTCAAAGGGCTTAGAAGATACAAGGGGTTGAATTTTCGAAAAAAACACCAAAAATCGGAATCGCACTCTTCTTTAAACGTTAATATCTCCGGTTCCCTTGGTCGTACAGCCATCGTAAACAACTCAGTTTGAAGCTCTTGAATTGCACTTTCATGTTATGAAGTTTTCATTCATGTCATAAACAATTTTCTATTTGTTATTAACAATTATATTTTTTAAACGTGATTTTCGGGATGATTACACCCTTCGAAAATTCTAAAAAAAATATGAGCGTGTTCCTTGATTAATTCTCTACAAAATCTGTGAATTTCAAAATGGAACTCCGATGGAAACTATATTTAAAAAGCGATTGACCCGTGCGGGACGTCGCGCGCGGCTGTCTACGCGGGCGCGCCGAGACCGAGGCTTGTTCGCTTTACATATAAAGAATATAGGGGGGGCATATTATGATCAAATTCATCAAATCCAATAATTTACCGAATTATTTATTCTATTTCATGCTGAATACTCGACTTGAAACTATACAAATATAAGTATAGAGATACAAACTTGACTAAAATCTTGAAAATAACTGCTGAACATAACGTACTTTTTGATCCCATCAAATGGAATACGACACCGTATTATTCGATCGGTTACGTACTTAATTGATGAATTTGAAATTTTAATACCTACACTATAGGTCCTATAGTGTACAAGTAATTCGAAAAAAATTATTTTGAAGGTATAATAGTCCCCCCTTAAGATTCCAGTGAAATGTAGAGTTCTCGTGATTAATGATTGAGTAATTTTCAATTCATTAATTTAGTACGTAATCGATCGAATGATACCATGACGTATTCCGTTTGATGGAATCAAAAAGTACGTTATCTTTACCAGTTATTTTCAAGATTTTAGTCAAGTTTGTATGTCTATACTAAGATTTTTAGAGTTTCAAGTCGAGTATTCAGCATGAAATGGAATAAATAATTCGGTAAAATATTGGATTTGATGAATTTCATCGTAATATGCCCCCCTATATTCTTTACATGTAAAGCGAACAAGCCTCGGTATCGGCGCACCCGCGTAGACAGCCACGCGCGACGTCCCGCACGGTTCAATCGCTTTTTAAATATAGTTTCGATCGGAGTTCCATTTTGAAATTTACAGATTTTGTAGAGAATTAATCAAGGAACACGCTCATATTTTTTTTAGAATTTTCGAAGGGTGTAATCATCTCGAAAATCACGTTTAAAGAATATAATTGTTAATAACAAATAGAAAATTGTTTATGACATGAATGAAAAATTCATAACATGAAAGTTCAATTCAAGAGCTTCAAAATGAGTTGTTTACGATGTCTTTACGACCAAGATAACCGGAGATATTAACGTTTAAAGAAGAGCGCGATTCCGGTTTTTGGTATTTTTTTCGAAAATTCAACCCCTTGTATCTTCTAAGCCCTTCGAGTTAAAAAAAAAAAAAAATGTTTCATACATTCATTTTACCCAGAGAATATGTAAAATAAATTACGACGATTTTCAAGAACATGCGGTCAAAAAGGTGTCCCGCTTGACGTGGACTGACTCAACTGGGGCCCTCCATAGTGTAATAATTTATTTCTCTTTTTTACCTGATCTGTGATTTCTTCTGAGTTTGCGTAAATTGTGAATGATCGAAGCCATTTTTCCCACGCTCCTCTCAATAAGGATTCCTCGATTGTGTCGCAAGGGAATGGTTTGATTGCCGGATCTGCCATGCTAGAAAGCTGAAAAACTGATCTATCTTTTCGCTCCCTTTTTTTTTTGGTCACAATTGAATGTGCAGATTTCTATGGATTTCAGTCTATTCGACCCCAACCACCAATTTAATGTGTAGCCGATCGGTTATTATCTGTGTACCATTTAGATACGTCTTTTTACTTTCTGCACAATCGAATGTGCGGCCAATTTGTGTTTTTTTTTCAAACTGTTTACCTCGTCGCCAGTTGTGGTACATAGGGAATACTTACGGTTATAGGTTTGTACTAAGGTATTCTTTATTCCATAGTCTACATGTGTACCTACGTGTATATACTATCATTATGCTTTACCGGTGTCGTTCCGATTACTGCCTTCTGTGGCTGCCGAACGCCGATTGATTTATATCCGATTGATCAGCCGCTCCTCTCTTTTATGGTTCCCCTCTCGCTCACTCCCCCTCTCGCTCGCTTCCCCACTCCGCAATTCGTGACATGTTATTTTACCGGATTATTCCGTTGCCGATCTCCACAATGTTGATCAAAAAATCTAATAGGCGTTTCATTCAGTTCCGTTGGATTCAGCGAGGGGGGGGGGGGGGGGGGGGGGGGGGGGGGGGGCTGAAAAAGTGACAAAAACGTAAGTGCATTGAACTTATTTTCGCAAGAATGTTACTCATCATGAAACCTAGTTAAAGGGCAGTCTGACTGATTTCTGAAGATGGAAACTTAGTCTGGCACCCGAAAAACTGAAAAAAAAAACTCATGTCACTTGTTTTCGCATTTTTGAAAATTTGTCAGATAGTTAAATTCGTTGAACAATTATCGAAAAACGCAGTCTGGCTATGATTCGAGGTCACCTAAGCCTTGCCACACCGACCGGAAGATGAGGAATTCCCGAGGGGTTAACCACTCGTCGATTGACCGTACACCTAACTTCAGACTTCAAGACTTCATGGAGTCGACTGACTTCAACTGACTCACTGACTTCAGCTGACTTTAGCTGACTTCAGCTGACTTCAGCTGACTTCAACTGACTTCAGCTGACTTCTGCTGACTTTTTAACTGACTTCAACTGACTTCAACTGACTTCAGCTGACTTCAACTGACTTCAGCTGACTGATTCTCAGCGAGGTGTACACCTGACTTCAAGAGTGGTTAACCCCTCGGGAATTCCACGTCAAACCGGACCGCTTTCGGACCTCGATGTTACCGATTTCGCTATAATTTTTTTCACGGGTTCTATGGAACAAATAAATTCATCGAACAATTTTTTCTTTTTTAATTTTGGCCCCTATTTTCCAAGTTACACGGGGGTGAAATTCAGCAAAAAGAGCCAAAAATCGAAAACATACTCCCCTTAAAACGGTCATATCTTTGATTGTATACATCCCAGAGACTTCATTCAAGAGCTCTTTCAAATCTATTGAATGACACTATTATTATACATTTATTTGATTCTACGGTAACCAACAATTTCATTTGTTATAAACAAATACATTATTCAAACGTGATTTTCGAAGCAAGCAACACGCGATAACATTTTGAAAAAAATATGAGCGTATGCCTTGATCAATTCTCTACAAAATTGTCAGGTTAAAGGGATGGAGAACCGATCGAAACCATGTTAAAACGATTTATTCATAAGCGACGGCGCGCGCCGCTGTTGAAAGACCCGGCTCGGGTACGGTTTTTCGGTGGCAGCGTGCGCCGTTGTTTATCAATCAATCGTTTCAACATGGTTTCCCTCGGTTCTTCATTCTTTTAACCTAACAGTTTTGTAGAGAATTGATCAAGGAATACGCTCATATTTTTTTCAAAATGTTATCGCGTGTTTCTTGCTTTGAAAAACACGTTTGAATAATATATTTGTTCATATCAAATAAAATTGTTTGTTATCGTAGAATCAAATAAATGTATAATAATAGTGTCATTCAATAGATTTGAAATGGCTCTTGAATGAAGTCTCTGGGATGTATACAATCAAAGATATGACCGTTTGAAGAGGAGAATGTTTTCGATTTTTGGCTCTTTTTGCTGAATTTCACCCCCGTGTGACTTGGAAAATAAGGGCCAAAAATAGAAAAAAAAAATTGTTAGAGGATTTTTTTGTTCCATAGAACCCGTAAAAAAAAATTATAGGGAAATCGGTAACATCGAGGTCCGAAAGCGGTCCGGTTTGACGTGGAATTACTCATCTTCCGGTCGGTCTGGCAAGGCTTAGGCTGGTATTCATAGTCAGGTCTTGAGACCGGCGTGGTTCTAGATGGTCTCAAGACCGGCTCTCCGCCAATCAAGTCGTGTATGAAGCCGACTTAAGACCGTCTTGATGGATTTCGGTCTCAAGACCTGACTATGAATACCAGCCTTAGATCAAGGATCGGCACGGCCGGGCTCTCGGAGCCAACCTGGCTCTAAGTGTCAATAACTACGGCCGTAAGTCCCCCCGGTCTATCTGAAAATGGTTAGTTGTCCTTACCGGAAAGTTCGATGGTAGGGGCAAGCGTTCAGGATAAATAAAAGGAACTAAGGGGTGTGCGGTCTATTTGGGACAGCAAAAACTGCGTCTGACTGTCCAAGTCTTTTCATACCTGCATATCCCCACTAGGGTGGGCCAAAAAAAAAGAATAATTTTTTTTTTCTTAGCTACCATGAAAATATTGTTCAGGATGACGAAAAATAAATCCTGTAAAATTTTAAGCTCTTAATATTAATATTAAAAGGTGGCGTTTAGTGATTATCGATTTCCCATTTAAATAACACAGGAAATTTTTTTTTTTTTCATTTGGAATTTTATTCCGTTTCAACGAATCAGCGTGTGATAAAAACCAATACATATTCTTGTAGGAAATTGAACGATCTCCAAAAAAGGTCTGACATGATTTTTCCCTAAGTCCGCTCGTTTGAAAGTTATTCAAGGTTAAAGTTCAACCTCAAATGTTATATGATGACTTTGACTTCCTTTTTTTTTCGACTTAGCGAAAAATCATATCAGACCTTTTTTGTAGATCGTTTAATTCCCTTGAAGTATATGTATTCAATTCCACTGGCCGATAATTCGTTCGAGCGCAATAAAATTACAAATGAAAAAAAAAAAATTTCCTGTGTTATTTAAATGGGAAATCGATAATCACTAAACGCCACCTCTTAATATTAATATTAAGAGCTTAAAATTTTACAGGATTTATTTTTCGTCATCCTGAACATTATTTTCATGGTAGCTAAGGAAAAAAAATTATTCTTTTTTTTTGGCCCACCCTAATCCCCACCCATGCATGCAAAAATCCAAAAAAGGGCGTTAAAAGGATTAGTGCCGGTGAGTGGGTTGAGTGGATTTACGGCCTTGGCTCTTTGGCCTAATGAGTGTGCCGACCCCTGGCTTAGGTGACTTCGAATCATAGCCAGACTGCGTTATTCGATGATTGTACAACGCATTCAACCATGTGACAAATTTTCAAAAAAGCGAAGGTCAGTTACATACCCGGGAAAAAATGATTTTGTCTAATCATATATAAATATGTATGATTATATATAAATAAATATGATTATATATGGGATAATATATGATTATACATGGGATCATATATGATCATATATATTTATATATGGAACTGTATATAATCATATATAGGTCTATATATAATCGAATCAGATCAGACAAAACTGATATAAGTCCATGTCTAATTATATATAGGCCTATATATAATCAGATCTGATGTGACACGACTAAAATAAGTCCATGTATAATCATATATAGGATTATATATGATCATATATGATCATTAGGGCCAGGGACTTCGTCTGGTGGGGGTAAACTAACACACATTAACCACGTCTGTGTGATGGCAATGTTCAGGTTCCACAGTGAAAAATTTCAGATGTCAACGAAAACTAACACATGTAAACACATCTGAGACGCTTTCCCGTTGCAATCAAAGTGATCCAAATCAAAATGATCCGGATCAAAATGACCCGTTCAACAGGAACAGACTTTGTTTTGGTTCTGATTCGCGCATGCGCATTAATATCGCTATCACTGCGAACCAGTGGCGGTAACTTTTCTAACTTTAAAATAATAACGTGCTATCAATTTTTGCGTTAAATAACAAATTAATTCTAATGGCAAAAGGTTTATAATGGAAGATGAAATTGAACAAATTGTTATGGTTAGCTTTATTATATCCTTAAAAATTACATATATGTTATTATACAGGGTGTTTTTTTTTTTCTATTGGAAAAATGCTTTCTTAGACCATTTTTACATTTTTGAGTCTTATTTGGAGCTAGAAAATAATCGGCAATCTTTTTATCCGAAAGCTGAGTTTTTTTTTTACATAAGATGGTATTTTTGGCAAATGTGATTATCACGTTCCCTTCCGAAGAAAAATGAGGTTTTAAACCATTCTTTTCGAGATTTCGATTTCAAGTATACATATTATCATATCACCGAGTTAATTAATGGTTGAAAATGAAAATCAATTATATTATGTATAAGCATATAGATTTATTCATAATTTAAACTGCGTGCACGTAATATTCAAATTACCAAGCAATGAATAATTGATTCAAATGTATAATTGTATGTAATACGTATTTTTGTGTAGGAATGGATGACAGAAGATAATTTTAATAATTTAGTGATGGAATCGAGTTCCTCTGATTCATCATCTCAATCTTCCGATTCTCCATCGTCCATGGTCAATTCGTCTATGTCGTCATTTTCATCGTCGTCGTCGTCGTCGTCGTCGTCGTCATCATCATCATCGTACGCATCAGCTGATAGTCATGAGCACATCCTAGTACGGCGTACTTCTGTGAGAGATTTCATTGAAATCACAGTGCCCTCTTATTCCTCTATAGAATTTCAGAAGCACTTCAGGCTGTGTCGAGATGAGGCATATGGTTTGATACGTGAGTCTTAATTTATCATCATTTCGACGGATGTGATAGGTAGTCGAAGATCAAAATTCCAATCCTGTATGTTAACAAATATACAGGATAAAAAAAAAATTTTATTGTTTTTTTTTTTTTGTCTAGTCTGAAGATGGCCGGCCGTCGCCAGCCGAAACGTAACAATTAATAAAAAATTATTACAAGTTCTACTGATCGTATATGACGAAAATAACCCACCCTAAGTACAAACCACGATCACGAATCACTCCAATATTAACAAATATAGGTCAACAAATTAACAATCAACATTTTTCGTGTTCAATAACACGACATGCATCATCAATTTGTATTTGTGTATGTTTGTAATAATAACACTGTACAGTTTATTTATTTATTTGTTTATTCATTTATACATCCTGAACCATACCTTTTGCCAATATGCAATAGTAGACCAGATATACTCACTTTACTTATTTCCATTTAGGGTTGTTTACCACGTCTCAGTATTTGCCAGTTCATTTATCCGGACCAATCAAACTTACACACGAAATCGCATTCCTGATGACAGTGTGGTATCTTGCCAACTTGGAAACCTTCAGGCAATGTTCAGATCGTTTCAACATCCCCCTCAGCTCTGCGTATCGAATTTTGAAAAAGACTCTAGATTTTATAAATTCTCTATCTAAAAAATATATACAATGGCCCAATATCAACGAATCAAATCAGATTAAAGAAAATTTCAAAAAGAAGCACAATATAGACGGCATAATTGGTGCAATTGATGGATGCCATATTGAAATCAAAAGGCCAACGAGGGACGAAGAAGTATATGTTAATAGAAAAGGGTACCACAGCATCGTACTTCAAGGTATAGTCGACTCTGAAAAAAGATTTATCGATGTTTACATTGGCGAGGCAGGATCACTACACGACGCTAGAGTTCTCAGACGGTCACCGATTTTTAGACGGGCAACAGAAAATGTTAATTTCATGCATGGGTGTTTTTTACTGGGAGATTCCGCATATCCAAACCTCTCATGGATTGTTCCACCTTTCAAGGATTACGGCAATTTGACCCAAGAGCAGAAGAGCTTCAATTTCAGGCACTCTTCTAACCGAATTGTTGTGGAACATGCCTTTGGTTTATTGAAAACAAGATTCCGAAGGCTACTCAGGTTTGACAACATTGAAATTGATATTGTCGTCAAGTGCATCATGGCAGCGTGTATCCTGCATAATGTGATGCTGCAGAATCCTGATGTGGATGAAGATAACATCCCGAATCCCTTGGATGCAGATGCTGACGATCTTGGCGAATTCGATGTCATTATAAATAGACGTCAAGATGTATTCAACAGAATGTTTCCCGATGAATGAATCCTTAAATTTCGCGAACCTCATTTTTTGACGATATGTGCGATTCCGAAAGACATATTTTTGTCGAGTTTATTAATGGGTACCAAGAAGTGTTCTTCATTATTGTTAATTTTCTCCTTCTTTCATGATTACGGAGTTATAGTTATACTGAAAGTAAAAGTTATAATTTCTGTGTACCCCTACTGAAAATTTACAGATGGATTCATCCGGTCCAGGAATCCACTAGATTTTAGATGGAATCCATTGGAATTTCGAACGGCCAGATAAATCCATCTGGAAATATTCAGTAGGGATACAAGACTTCAGTCGTGACTTAATTGTCAAGTTTAAAAAGTTCCGATATGATGCGAAATAGTTCTAGTTTATATTCAACTTAATTAGATTGACTTAACAGCGTTTACTATAACAACCAGACTGAATCTAACAATAAATGATTAGAAACTCAGGTACACTGGATACACGTGTTGAGTATTTTTACTTGTAATTTAATGAAACGTTTTATACTTGATTTGAGGTGAAAGTCAGTATGTTTTCACTTTTGAGACGTGACTGCATTTTTGACACTCTAGTCACGCTAAAACTAATTAATAAGTTCGGTGATCTGTCGCATTCTGGAAACCACAACACATTAATAACCATGCACCCAGTAGCTGTGGGAGCTGTCAGGTTAGAATAGGTTTGGCCTTCAGAGTTTAAAACAGGGTTACAATTAAGTTCGAATTTCCTAGTAGAATTTCCCGTATCCGCTAGGAATTGGATGTATGCATTTAGCGTGTTGCGATCTGGAACGTGAACGTAAACGTCTTATGTAGACCGGCCTTTATGAATACCGGCCTTAGCTGCGATTTGGACAACTCCGTAATAAGGTTGGCAACACAGTGGTAACGCCTAGTGGTACGTCGTAGAACACTACGAGACCATTGGTCTCTCTCTCTCTCTCTCTCTCTGAAGTGCCGGCTGTGTTCTTCTTTTGCTCCTCAAATTTGCGCTTGTATAAGTGTTTATTCTGGTTCTTCTTCATACTTAGTGGCACTCATTTAAGTGGTTTTCACGGTGGTCTTCGTTGATATTGAGAGATAGTGTTTTCCTCCACTCATTTGTACAAAAATCAGGTATTTAATGCACGTTTTATTCTAACCTTTTCTTCGATTGACAGTTGGTTTTCCAACACGCAGCCTGGCTTGCGCATGCCAGTGCTGTCTCTGGTGTTATCTTGCGCTATCTTCGTTTGTTTACTCGGCTCTCAAGCCTAATTACCGACGGCGAATATGGCATCAGCTGCGAGGAGCCGCACGGGTAGCCAGGGATCAGGCGCGAATATCAGTTCTATGTCTTTTCTGGACAATTCGGTTTTTTCGAGTCCAAACGCGTCGAAGGCGGATTGTGAGATCTATCTCCCAATAGTTAATGAGGAAATGAACGAACTGCGGTCAAACTTGCTTAAACAGGACAACATAGTCATGAAACACATTAGGGCGTGCAAAGAAACGGTAGAAAAGAAAACAGCGCTTCAGGAGGCATTCTTAATGTATCAGACGTCCTTTAGTAAGTTGATGAGTGCATATCTAACTTTAGCTGCTCAAATGACGACCGCAAATGAATGCAAAAAAGCAGTCATCAAAGCATGCGCGGGCATAACCAGAAACTGCACTACCGGGGTGATTGAGGCCTTGAATAAGCATCCCGTTGCACAGAAATCGGTCCAAGAAAAAAATTTTGCCGCCGTAGTGAAGCAAAACAAAGTTCATGTACCGAAAGGACCCACGGTAGAGGTTAAAAAATCAGTTAACTTCATTATCGCGCCTAAAGCCGACTCTGCCACCAAATATGAATCGTCGAGTGCGACCAAAAAGGCTGTAACAAATCTTGTCAAGCCAGCTGAGGTCGGATTACAAGTCGAAAGGATCAGTGGATCCAGAAACAACGGCATACGTATTCAGGCCAACAAAGTCGATCTCGATAAAGTCCGGGCGCATCCAGCTCTTGCAAAGGCAGGACTCGAGGTTGTTGAAGACCTCAGATATAATCCGCGAGTCATAATTTACGGCGTCTCTAAAGATCTCACGAAGGAGGAAATTCGGTCAGACTTTATCAATTTGAATTTGAGTGGCACGGACGATAAACTCGCTAAGGTTGTTTACATATATCCTCCGCGAGATGGTAAGGCTTACACAAACTGTGTCCTTGAGGTATCTCCCAAAACTCGGGTTGCGATTAAAGACGAGCAGAGAATTTATATCGGTCTCTCGGCATGTAGATTTGACGACCACGTTAAAGTAGCGCAATGCTACAAATGTCTCGGATATGGACACCAAGCACGCGACTGCAGATCGGCAGCCTGCTGCGGGCACTGTTCGGGCGATCACGAAATGCGCGATTGTAATAAAAGGGATAAGCCTCCTTGTTGCCGAAACTGCAAGTCCGCCGGTACAGACTCCGCGCATACCGCGTTAGACGGCACGAAATGTCCGATTCTTAAGAGGCGCATACTGGATAAAGTCAGAATGACTAATTATGGATAATTCGGATAGATACTCCTGCGGCGCCCTCAGGCTGTGCCACGTAAACTGTCAGTCGCTCGTCGGTCACCTTGACGAATTTCGTATGTTCTTTGAAGCTGCAGACTACGACGTCATCTGTATGTCTGAGACGTGGCTGAAACCACCCACATCTGATGATTTTATTGCACTGCATGGGTACAAAGTTTTTCGCTGTGATAGGCTAGGAAAAAATGGCGGAGGTGTAGGCTTCTACATCCGCGAAAATTTTCAAGTTCAGGTGCTGGGTGACTCGGGAGGTTCATATCAGGGTAAACCTGAATACGTGATAGCCGAATTCTCGCCAGGCTATGGTTCTAAAGTCCTCCTGGCAGTGGTTTATCGACCACCTCACCTAGGCTTTCTCGACCTCTTCGAAAATGCATTTCTTAGACTATACCCTATGTTTAGTAATCAAATCATCTGTGGAGATTTCAATACAGACCTATTGAATGCAAACCACGATAGCAATCACCTAAGGCGGTTCATAAGCAGCTCAAACCTACATCTGGTTCCTTCTGAACCGACGCACCACCTCCAGAACTCTTCTACGCTGATCGATCTTTGTATCGTAGACGATCTCGATAAGGTAACAGACCGCGGACAACATGAAGTCCCCTTCCTCTCTGCGCACGATCTAATATACATAACCTACGATCTGAAGGTAGTAAGACAAGCTCTCCGCACATTCTCTTGTCGCTCATTGCAGAAGATTAACCTTGAATTGTTCCACAGGGATCTGGAAGAGGCAGATTGGAGTGAATTCTTCGAAGTTCGCTCAATTGACTCCAAAGTCGAAATCTTCAATTGTCTTGTGACTGATTGTCTAGACCGACATGCTCCTATTCGTCAGGTTAGCGCTAAAAACGCACCCGCGCCTTGGCTCACTCCCGATATAAGGGAAGTGATGGCGAAGCGCGACAGGGCACGCAGGGCCTGGAAGAAAAATCGTGGAAATTCGTCGCTTCACTTCAATTTCCGAAGATTACGAAACGAAGCGCAGAAAATGGTCAAGGACGCGAAATCGAGCCATTATATCCAAGTGTTTAGGTCGGCGGGAGACGTTAGAGAAATCTGGTCTGAGCTTCGCAAATTTGGGCTGATTCCCACAAGGAAGACAAATACTTTGATAGACCTCCCTCTATCTGAGTTAAATGCATATTTTGTGAAAATGGGTGGCGAGGGAGAGGGCGTCTCTGTTGCTCCCTACTATCTAGGGCAAGTCGAATATGACGATAGTAAGTTCTATTTTAAAGACATCTCTATTAGGGTACTAGACAAGGCACTGAATCACTCCAGGTCGAACGCTACAGGCGTTGATGGTATAGCTATAAGTGTCATTAAACTGGCCCTTCCAAGTCTGAGGACACAAATTCATCATCTTTTTACCTTCTCCTTAATGCAGGGCATCTTCCCGGAAAACTGGAAATATTCGCTCGTCACTCCCCTACCCAAAGTTAAAACACCTACCTCATGCGGAGATTACCGACCAATTTCTATACTTCCTTCGCTCTCTAAAGCCCTTGAAAGGATTGTAACAGAGCAAATCATGGAATTTCTTGACAAAAACGGCCTTCATGATCCCTCTCAATCTGCGTATCGTAAGGGTTTTAGCACGCACACTGCTCTACTCCGGCTGACGGACGATATTCGCAAGGCTGCAGATCTTAGAATGGTTACAGTGGCGGTCTTCTTCGACTTCTCAAAAGCTTTTGACAGAGTTCGACACGATGTGCTACTCTCACTACTCAGGGAGTTAAATTTCTCAAACTCGGCCCTCAGATGGCTATGCTCGTACCTCATTGGCAGAAAACAGGCGGTCCGGGACGGACAAGAAAACATTTCAGATTGGCTTCAGGTCGAGAATGGAGTTCCTCAGGGTTCGGTTCTCGGACCCCTCCTATTCTCCATTTATGTTTCAGATCTCAGGAAAAGGATACGGCATTGCAGTCACAGTATCTTCGCGGACGACACGGTTTTCTATCTCCACTGTGCACCATCGGAACTCGAAACTGGCATACGACAGGTCAACGAAGACGTAGCATCATTCTACGCATGGGCGCTTGAGAAAGGGCTTCTACTAAACGCAGATAAGACAAAGGTCATGGTCATCGGAACAACTAGGCATATAAATACGATCAACCTTATCAGCCTAGCTCCAGTCACTGTTCATGGGCAGCCGCTTCAATATTCGACGAACACAAAGTGTCTTGGGGTCACTATAACGAACAAACTACAGTGGCATGAACACACCGACTCCACGGTCAGAAAGATCTTCGGCACACTTCACCAGCTGCGGATAAATAGAAGAAACATCCCGAAAGAACTTAGGGTTCTTCTCATAACCACACTAGTGTTCCCACATATTGACTACTGCTGCCTCGTTTACCTGGACTTGACGAGCGAACTAAATCTTCTCCTGGAAAGAGCCCTAAACGCATGTGTGAGGTTCATCTTCGATCTTAGACGAGATGAACATATCACACCTTACTACAAACAGCTTGGATGGCTCAAGATCAGCGACAGACGCAAATATTTCCTCGGGTGTATGATTTTCAATATACTTAGGACCAAAACACCTCTCTACCTATCGCAGCACCTTGTCTTCAGGGATCGAACGTTATCACGCGACACAAGAGCACAAACTGACCATCTCACTGTGCCAATCTGCAGAACCGAACTGTTAAAGAAGTCTTTTCGATCAGCAGCACCACAATTCTGGAATTCACTGCCCACGGAGATTCGGAACATGAACAGTCTCAACTCATTCAAAGCCAAACTCTTTACCCATCTCTTCAAACTGGCATATACTGGCCCTAGCTCAGAAGCGAGTTGAGGTCTTTTTTTTTCTCTTTTATTTTTCATGTACCCGGCATAGGTTTTTCTGCAGTTTTCCCTATAGCCACGTTACCAAATGGGGGTACTCCTCTGAATTTATCTGCAGATTAAATTCTTGTCATCCACCTTATAATAAGTTTCTGCCTCTCATACTGCAAATCTCTATACTATCTCAGTACTCTTTTGTTACTTCTGCTTGAATCTATGTTTTTGTAGTTTTTATTTTCTTTAATTTGTCTCACCTATATCCTTTCATGTAATTTTTCTATATTCTTTTATCTAATTTTACTCTTTTTCGTTTGTTTATACATATGATAATTACTATTACTACTTAATTATCTTTATGATTCTTTATGCTGTATCGTTAATGCGCTTGAGGGGACCTGTCCCAGAGCGCCAAATAAAGCTTACTCTCTCTCTCTCTCCCTCTCTGCATTTAGCAACTTATCGTTCTTGCGAGCATGTACGAGCCCATTGCCGACCTTATTCCAGAGTTGTCCAAACCTAAAACCGCAGGGATCCAGCTTTCGGTATCCATAATTAGCTTCGTTGGCTTGGTGACATTCCTGTGAGGAGTTAAGTCGAGGATGGTCGAGGATCAGAAGAAGAAGAACTTCGTTGCGTGAAGTACTACATCCATATACTAATAGATCTAAGCGCTAGCCGCCATATTCATGAACGCGCGACGCCTTGGGCAGGTAAGTATTTACAACAGTATTCACCGATAATAATAATAATAATAATGACAATAAGATGTCCGATTCGGCTACTAGACCGGTCGGACGTATTGATTGCTAACTCCACAGTATATCTTTTTGATAAAAATATCTTTATTCGAATTTTGACAGTTGACAGTCTTAAGTCGACTCGGCACACGACTCAAGCATGGTCTCAGCCAACCAGGACCCATATAACGCTATCTCAAGATGATCTTAAACAAGCAAGTTCTTAATAACTGACTATGAATACCGGCCAGACTCATTTGAAGTGAAATATAATCTAGGCAGTTTACGCAATCTTATGTGCAGTGATTTCCTGGTGATCAAACATGCATAAAGTGCCGAATTCCACAAATAATTACGGATTATCGCTTATGAGGCTAGCAGACTGCAAGAAACAGAACAAGATTATCAGTATTGAAAATGGCGCGTAGGTCGGTTCGATCTCAGGCTTGGGAGGTCTGGCAGGAAGTGCAAGGGCAGTACAACACGTTGAGTAGCAGACTGGTGGTTTAACTATTGATGCATTCATTAACTAGCAAGGTGACACCCAACTAACAAAGAGGCGACAGTTCCCGATTAAAATAGCTTTCGCCATGACCATTAATAAATCACAATGACAAACTTTGGAAAAAATTACTATTGATCTTCGAAAAGGTGTATTCAGTCATGGACAACTTTACGTAGCTTTATCTCAAGTTGGTTCGTGGGATTCATTCAAAATTCATCTTGATCATCAATATAAAAATGAAATTATCAAAAATTATGTTTACAAAGAACTTTATGTATAACTTTATTCCTCAAATTTCACTAACTGAATGAAAAATCACCTATTCCAAATACTAAGATATAATACTTCGTTCATCAACTTTGTTTCTTACATCTTAAGATTCGGCGATATTGGAAGTATATTAATGGTTAATTAATGTGAAATAAATTATCACAGCTGAAATACTAAATACGATGCTAAATATATAACTGTATACATATTTTTAAATTGTATAATAAGAAAATAAGGTACACATTCTGGCTCTCTCATTCAATATGCCTACAATTTCAGCCGTCGCAATGAGATTTAGTTTCAAAATATTTTTCTAATATGCCTATTTTACTAATTTCTAGTTTCATTTTTTTCGATTCGTATTCTGATTTCTGATTCATCAGTCCTTCTTTTGCTGCAAACTGTTCCCTTTGCAGCTTTAGTTTAAATTCTTGACGGTTCGCCTGTAATGTTTCTTGAGCTTTCTGTTGAGACAATTTTGCTGCTGCTTTTTCTTCTATAATTATATTTTTCAGTGCGAATTTTTCATCGCGTAGTTTCTGTTTCAATTCATATTTTTCTTCTTGCTCTGCCATTTTATCATCGTGTCTTTTCTGTTGTCGATCGACTTCTGATATTCTTTTAGACCTAATTTTATTTATTTTTCTTCCAGATATTTTTATGCTGTCTTGTGATAGAGCGCCTTCTGAACTACCCATCGAAGCCATTGCATGTGGACAGGATATGGAAGGCATATTTCCAATCACATCGTGCATTAAATCAAAGAACTGGAATCGTGATGGCGCGCTACCAGTGGCATTGTCACCATCCACACGCGTCTTATATGATCGCATCAAATTCTTCCACTTAGTTTGACACAATTCAGCTGTTACGTTATATTTGGCACTTACCAAATCATTGGCTATATTTTGCCATGCGAATTTCCTTTTTTT
This sequence comes from Tenthredo livida, assembly GCA_963992785.1. Classification (NCBI taxonomy): domain Eukaryota; kingdom Metazoa; phylum Arthropoda; class Insecta; order Hymenoptera; family Tenthredinidae; genus Tenthredo; species Tenthredo livida. The sequence continues at coordinate 19,226,640 of OZ023066.1, forward strand.
CGGATGTTTGAACTCATCTTTGTGTATCTGATAACTGGAAATCAAAGCTTTCGTCTCATTATATTGCCAGTTGTGCTTATCATGTAGTTTATTTTCGATATATTGTGGAGCTTCATCCGCTGATTGCGGATTTTCGATGTCGGTACGAATGGAGTGAGGCTCATTAATTCTTTCAACGTCTTCTAAATTATTCCCAATTTCTTCTTCCACAGGTTCGGAATCTTCACCAGCTTCATCTTGCTCGATGGTCTGTGGCCGGTCGTTGCCAGTGTATTCGATGAAGCCTGAGTTCTCGTCGGTCCCGTGGGTGACCACTTGAGAATTAACAGAACTATCGCGGTTTTCTGCTTCTTTAATTCTATCTCGAACTTTCTTATAATTTTCCGCATGTCTCAGAACAGACATCGCGAATTGTTCATCTAAAGTGGAGGAAACATGAATACAATAGTAATTCATGGTAATCAGAATATTGGATTTCTCAGCAGTGATCGATCACACTTTAAATCGGTTTCTTGTAATTATACCTTGGTAAAAATGTCTAAAACTTGAGAAATTGATACGAATTTTAAGCCAAATTCGTACTATTTGTAGTTTTGTCTATGAATTTGTAGTTATTTGTACGAAGTTGTATCCATTCTTACGTTTTTTTTTTTACAATTTTCATTTTTTAGCAGTTTGTTTAAAAAGAGTGATTTATGTTTGTTACAAAAAGTTAGAAAATTTATGTTTAAAATAAAATGGCTACGAAGAAAACGCAATAATATAACTTGCTCGTGTATGCTCGTAATTACTATTATTAAGTTAATTCTCCGCCCTTTTCTCAGAATTCCGGTCTAAGGGATTCTCCAAACTGTACTGATAATTTGGTCGTCTCATAGTTTGCATCCTATCAGACACTCACCTTATTCATTGATCTGAGTTGTCAACATATCTAACTTCAAGTAATCACCGACGAGAGTGTGATTTAATAGATGGCGCTCCAAATTCAGTGTTCGAAAACCCCCCCAACGACGATTCCACCTCTCTGCGTTATCATATAAATACGCACCGTTAGCCGTTAGGAGCAAGTCTTCGATCCGAAAGCAAAGAGATCGCCTCTTTATGCGCGCTCCGACTCAAGGTAGATTTCGACAAGTGTCAAGTGAATCGTTACATATTACCTCTTAATCATTAGAATCAGGTGACTTCTAGACAAGTATGAGTGATTTCTGGGCTAGTTAACCCGCGTTCACTAGGCACTTTCAAAGTTAATTCTCGCCTTTTGAACATCCCAGAAGTCTTCTTTACGCGTTCATAAGGCACTTACGAGCTGTTGTTCTCGCCTTATGAACATTCTAGAAGTACCTTTCACGTATTCGTCAGGCATTCTTGAAATAGTCTCGCCTTCTGAACATTCTAGAACATTTACGATTAATTCAAGGATGATCTAACCTATTTACTCCTAATCTCTCACAGTTCGCTTGTAGTGATCTCGGGGTCTTTTCCGTCACTATTCTATGCTATTAACTGCAAGGTCACCTCATGACCATTCAAGTGCTCATTCACTAACTTTCAATCCAAGCATTAGTCGCAATATCTTACAGTTACTAATTTCTATTAAATTACTGCTCTCCTTTACCAGATTCCAGAATTTGCTCAAACATTTTTATGGTCCTTCGAGCCGGATCTGGTGAGCAGCTCTCAAAATGAAGGTCAAAGACATCGAGAGTCTAATCGACGATCAAACGGCATTAGTGGTGTTTATCGGTACAGCCTACGAGAAACTGATCAGTGTTGGTGATAACAACGTAACACTTCATCGAATCCAAACAAGAAAAAATGCACTTCAAGAAGCTTGGACTAAATTTTCATCGAACCATGACACCATTAAAAGGGCCTTACGAAGGCTTAGATCACCTGATCAAAGGAAGATGAGCGACAACGCCTATTTCAAGGAAGAGATGTATCAATCAACTCAAGAAGCATACTTGCAAGCTTCTGAACTATTCAGCACCTTAACTGAACAAACTCAGCAAATCAGACCGCGTTCATCGTCAATTCAATCTCAGAGCACTGGATTCCACATAATGCCAGGACATGTTCCACGTCTTCCTCAGCTAGATCTTCCACAATTTGACGGATCGCTATCAGACTGGCTCTCATACAAAGACCTATTCGAGTCAATGATTGTATCCAACGCTAATTTATCACCGGTTCTTAAACTAAACTACCTTAAACAAAGCTTAAAGGGTACAGCAGCCCATTTGCTAAAAAATACAGCGTTGGTCGCCGATAATTTCCAAAAAGCATGGGACGCACTAGCATCATTTTATGAGAATAAACGTTTGCTAGTTAATTCGGCCCTACAAATGCTAATGTCACTCAAACAAATGTCAAAGGAATCAGCAACCGAATTGGAGACTTTATATTCAACCGTGACACAAATATATAGAACACTGGAAACACTTGGGCGACCAGTCCAGACCTGGGATGACATTCTTGTATTTATTACTGTACAACGATTGGATGCTGAGTCGGTCAAGGCTTGGGAGCAACATCTAGGTTCATCGAAAGAGCCTCCCACCTGGCTACAGCTAACTGAATTTTTGATGACAAGACTTCTGACACTCCAGGCAGTAGAAAAATCGCAAAAACCTGGAAAGCAACAGTCGGCTAAAGTTCATCATTCAACAAGCAATCAAAGCAATGCTTCAAAATGTGTCATTTGCTCCGCTGATCATTACATATTCAAATGTCCCAAGTACACAAATCAAACCGTTCAACGTCGTCTAGAAATCATCCAAAGAAATAAGTTATGTTTTAACTGCCTCGGCACACATCTAGTGAAAGCCTGCCGAAGCCTAAAACGATGCATCAAATGTGCAAAACGGCATCATACTTCCATCCATAAACCAGATTCATCTGCTAAATCGCCAGATGAAACACCTTCTCAGAAAGCACAAGCTAACGTTGCTGCAATTTACCACGCATCAACCACTCCTCAAGTTCTCCTAGCTACAGCTCAAGTCTTCATACATTCTGGCAACGGAGAAAAAATCAAAGTACGAGCACTCATTGACCCAGGATCACAGATCTCATTCATCTCCGAGAAAATAGTGCAGCGACTGCATCTTACCAGGCAACCGTCATCCATACCTCTAAATGGAATAGGAGCCATCAAGGCCGGACGAACACGTGGTCTAGTATCGGTAACGCTCCAGCCTCATTTTAAGTCCAGCCACAAGTGTATCATCATCGCTCATATTTTACCGAAGCTCACTTCAAGCATCTCAGCAACGAAACCAAGAAATCTCAACTGGCCACACGTCAAGGGATTGACGTTTGCTGATCCTGAATTCAATTCATCCAGCAACATTGATCTCATCATTGGAGCAGACCATTATGGCCAAATACTCCAAGAAGGGTTGCGTAAAGGCCCAGCAGAATCTCCGACTGCACAACTAACGCTTCTAGGCTGGGTGCTCTATGGACCATCCGCATCAACCAGCGAAGCTCAAATTTACCATGTCTCGGTTGACGACGAGTTAAATGAGCTCCTTCAAAAATTCTGGACACTTGATGAAATGCAATTATCATCTAAATCTGCACTCTCAGCGGATGAACAAGAATGCGAAAACCATTTCAAAGCAACTCATTCAAGAGACGATTCTGGACGCTATACTGTTCGGCTACCGTTTAAAGAGTCAACTGAAGTCCTGGGCGATTCAAAGATGACAGCTCAACGAATGCTACATCGCCTTTCAAGAAAATTGGAATCTGATGCTTCTCTTAAACAAACGTACTCTAAATTTCTTGAAGAGTACAGCGCATTGAACTATATGAAGCTGGTACCTGCCTCAAATCCTGAGCCACCATCAGTTTATTATCTTCCTCATCATGGCGTGATACGTGCAAGCAGTCTAACAACTAAACTACGAGTCGTATTTAACGCATCAAGCCGTACATCATCTGGAGTTTCACTCAACGATATTTTGCACACTGGAGCAAAATTACAAACTGAATTAATTGACGTGTTAGTACATTTTCGTCGGTATCTACACGTCTTTGTAGCAGATGTTGAAAAAATGTATCGTCAGATCCAAGTACATGAAGACGATTGGAATTTTCAAAGGATCATTTGGACCTCCAATACTGATGAAGAAGTCGTCTACACATTAACCACCGTCACTTATGGTTTAGCCTGCGCTCTATTTTTAGCTCTACGAGTAATTCTACAACTAATCCAAGAAGAGGGTAAAAACTTTCCCGAAGCAATCGAAACATTAACCAGAGGCAGATACGTTGATGACATATTTGGAGGAGCTGATTCGATAAGACAAGCACAAGAAACTGTAAAGCAAGTTAATCATATGTGCATGGCGGGCGGGTTTCCATTGCAAAAATGGACAAGCAACAATCCATCAATTTTGGACCCAATTTCCGCCGATAAACAACTGTTTCCAAACAGTGTGCCAATTGATAACTACGCTATTGTGCATATTCTTGGAATGAATTGGAATCCTATCTCTGATACATTTCACTTTACTTGGACTGCCCCGCCAATCAACAAAACAACGAAGCGAAGTATTTTATCAATTATTGCTCGTTTATTCGACCCCTTGGGTCTAATATCACCAATCATCATTACGGCGAAAATATTCATCCAAGAGTTGTGGTGCTTAAAGATGGATTGGGATAGTAATCTACCATCTCATCTATCTGAAAAATGGATGAAGTTTTTGGATCAATTAACAGAACTTCCACTTCTATCAATTCCCCGTTGGTTAGGATTAACCTTAGACAGTTCAATTGAGATTCATGGATTTTGTGACGCTTCTCAACTTGCCATGGCTGCTGTCGGATACATCCGAGCTACTGATCACGAGAAAAAAACTCAAACAGCTCTTATCTGTTCTAAAACAAAAGTAGCTCCTTTGAAAAGATTAACGATCCCAAGGCTTGAACTAGCTGCTGCTGTACTATTAGCTAAACTTATATCTCATATGCTTCAAGTTCTAAAATATGAACAGATATCAATTCACTTGTGGACCGATTCCGCTGTCACTTACACCTGGATTACTAACCATGCGTCTCGATGGAAGGAGTTCGTGCACAATCGAGTGGTATTCATTCAAGAAACCTTACCCACTGCCAAGTGGCATTATATTCCTGGCAAGGAAAACCCTGCTGATTGTGCAACACGAGGCTTAACTCCGTCCCAACTTAAGCAACACGCAATTTGGTGGACTGGTCCGGAATGGCTTCACTTGCCTGCATCCTCTTGGCCAAAGCAACTGGAAAGACCAGCAAGCAATGCAAATTTAGAAGAACGACCAATTCAAGCAACAATAATTACTACTAGCCAGCCCGTGTATTATTGGAATCTTCTGAATCGATACTCAACTCTGACAAAACTGCTAAGAATCACAGCCCTATGCCAACGCTTCATTCTGCGTCTCAAGAAACAAAGTGAATCTATAGTTGGTGTTCCAATCACCGTGAAGGAGCTTGAAGAAGCGGAACATTATTGGGTACGAGTCACACAAGAAAGTTCCTTTTCTAAGGAAATTAAAATATTAACGAAAGGTGAACTATTACCAACTAACCATAACTTGGTGCGTTTAACACCGTTCATCGACGAAAAGGGACTTATGAGACTTGGAGGTAGGCTTCAAGCCACTTCGCTACCACTAAACGCAACACATCCATTCATTCTTCCAAGGACATCCCCATTCACTCAGCTCGTGATCTCAGACGCACACCAGCGAACTCTCCATGGAGGAACATCAACTACACTATCATTCATTAAAAACGATTTTTGGATTCTGGGCGGAAGAGTTCCAGTCAGTTCGTTCATAAATAAGTGCGTTAAATGTGTCCGTTTTAGACAAAAGAGAGCGCAACAACTTATGGGGCAACTACCAAGTCATCGTGTCACGCCATCCCACCCATTCCTTCATTCAGGTGTGGATTATGCCGGACCTCTGCAGCTAAAAACTTGGCGAGGGCGGGCGGCACGTACATACAAAGCTTACATCGCTCTCTTTGTCTGCCACTCCACATCAGCTATCCACTTGGAATTAGTCACTGACTATACCAAGGAAGCATTTATTGCCGCCTACAAGCGATTCACCGCTCGACGAGGCATTTGCGCTACCCTTCGAAGTGATTGTGGAACAAATCTAAAGGGCGCTGATTCCGAGATACAAAAGCTATTCTCATCGTCAACAAGCGAACTCGGACAGCTGGCTTCACTCCTGTCAAATGATGGTACGCAATGGATATTTAATCCACCAGCCGCTCCTCACTTCGGTGGCAAATGGGAAGCTGGTGTCAAGTCCGTAAAACATCACCTCCGACGAGTGATTGGTGACAATCGGCTAACTTACGAGGAAATGAACACCTTGCTAACACAAATCGAGGCAGTATTGAATTCAAGACCACTCACTCCTCTCACTGAAGATCCAGATGATCTCAGTGTACTTACGCCTGGGCATTTTCTAATTGGCAGACCACTGGCGGTTCTACCCGAGCCATCACTTGAGAATCTGCAGGCGTCTCGTCTATCTCGCTGGCAATTGCTATGACAAATGTTGGAAAGCTTCTGGTCAAAGTGGTCGAAGGAGTGCCTACAACGATATCAAACGATTTATAAATGGAATCAACCCACTGCAGCGATTCAAAAGGGCTCTATAGTCCTCGTCATTGACGAAAGATATCCACCATCAAAGTGGCCTTTGGGGCGAGTAGTAGAGGTACATCCAGGTAACGACGGTCACATTCGAGTGATCACCGTCAAGACGCAATCATCAACCTTGAAGAGACCTATTACTAAAATCTGTCCGTTGCCCATTGATCACAGCATTATTTAGATAATTTGTTAAATAAATTAAACAAAGGCGGGCGGGAATGTTTAAAAAGAGTGATTTATGTTTGTTACAAAAAGTTAGAAAATTTATGTTTAAAATAAAATGGCTACGAAGAAAACGCAATAATATAACTTGCTCGTGTATGCTCGTAATTACTATTATTAAGTTAATTCTCCGCCCTTTTCTCAGAATTCCGGTCTAAGGGATTCTCCAAACTGTACTAATAATTTGGTCGTCTCATAGTTTGCATCCTATCAGACACTCACCTTATTCATTGATCTGAGTTGTCAACATATCTAACTTCAAGTAATCACCGACGAGAGTGTGATTTAATAGATGGCGCTCCAAATTCAGTGTTCGAAAACCCCCCCAACGACGATTCCACCTCTCTGCGTTATCATATAAATACGCACCGTTAGCCGTTAGGAGCAAGTCTTCGATCCGAAAGCAAAGAGATCGCCTCTTTATGCGCGCTCCGACTCAAGGTAGATTTCGACAAGTGTCAAGTGAATCGTTACATATTACCTCTTAATCATTAGAATCAGGTGACTTCTAGACAAGTATGAGTGATTTCTGGGCTAGTTAACCCGCGTTCACTAGGCACTTTCAAAGTTAATTCTCGCCTTTTGAACATCCCAGAAGTCTTCTTTACGCGTTCATAAGGCACTTACGAGCTGTTGTTCTCGCCTTATGAACATTCTAGAAGTACCTTTCACGTATTCGTCAGGCATTCTTGAAATAGTCTCGCCTTCTGAACATTCTAGAACATTTACGATTAATTCAAGGATGATCTAACCTATTTACTCCTAATCTCTCACAGTTCGCTTGTAGTGATCTCGGGGTCTTTTCCGTCACTATTCTATGCTATTAACTGCAAGGTCACCTCATGACCATTCAAGTGATCATTCACTAATTTTCAATCCAAGCATTAGTCGCAATATCTTACAGTTACTAATTTCTATTAAATTACTGCACTCCTTTACCAGATTCCAGAATTTGCTCAAACACAGTTTATTGTAGAAATTAATTTAAAAAATTGAAGTTCTTTTAAATTCTGATTATTGGAAATAATTTATTCAACAAAATATGAAAAAATGAAAATTGTGAAAAAGCGTATCTGGGCTGAACTAAAGCGGTTGGGTCTTGTTGCTCCTACTAAATCCTCTGCATCGCCTTTGCACCACTTCTTGAGTCAGCGGCTTAATACCTATTACGCGTCGGTTACCAGCGTACATCCGCCCTGCTCTTCAGAGGACCTAACTCAAATTCTCGCTACCCAGCAGCCTTCCGCCTCACTTCAGTTCTCTTTTGTTCCTGTCCAGAGTCGCCAAGTTTTTGAGATCCTCTCCTCGTATCTACCAAAATCGCGTGGACGGAGCCCGGATGGTATCCAGCTTGCCTATATCAGGGAACACCTCAATGTACTCGTACCGCGTATTACGGATATCTTTAATCTATCACTGCTGAGTTGCGAGTTTCCCGAAATTTGGAAACGGGCGTTTGTCATTCCGTTAAGCAAGGTAGATCCCCCTGCCTCTGAGTCAGATACGAGACCGGTTGCGAATCTTTGTCACCTCTCTAAGGTGTTTGAGCGGGTGGTTGCTAACCAAGTCACCTACTACCTCGAGCAGAACGGCATTTTAGATAGTCAGCAGTCTGGGTTTCGCAAGTTCCGCAGTACACAATCGGCGTTACTTAGAGAGCTTGACGACGTGAGGGAGGCCGTCGATAACAGATCTATCACAATTCTGATTCTGTTCGACTTTAGCAAGGCATTCGACAGTATTAATCACGTACATCTTATAAGGAAACTTGAGCGACTCGGCTTCTCGGACGAGTCAATCAGGTGGTTCCACTCGTACTTGACCGGTAGATCGCAGGCAGTATTGGATCTCTTCGGAGGTCACTCAAACTTCTTAAGTAATTTTTCGGGGGTTCCACAGGGTTCCGTTCTCGGACCACTTCTCTTTCTCATATTTATTAATGACCTAGGGTTGGTGCTCAAGAATTCACGTCACATGCTCTTCGCGGACGACCTGCAAATCTATGTGCACGTCCCACCGCGGGAAATACTGAGTGCCATTGCGAAGATAAATTGTGATGCTGATGCTGTCTCGGGTTGGGCAACAGAGAATGGGTTGCAGTTAAATGTAGGCAAAACGAAAGCCATCATCCTGGGTAGCCCTGCATACCTTGAGCAGCTGCGGTTGCGTGACTTACCGCCCATTATCATTGGGGGCAAGTCTGTACCCTACGTGGACTTGGTGCGAAATCTAGGCGTTATTATGTCAGCGGATCTGACCTGGAATCGGCATGTCTCGCAGGTTTCCAGAAGGGTATACGCGACATTGCACAGACTAAAACATCACAGTGATGCTCTCACCCCTCAGGTGAAGTCAATGCTCGTTACCTCGCTAATTCTGCCTCACATCGACTACTGTTGTCTGGTCTACCACGATGCGACTGACTACCTTAATTCTAAGCTGCAGAGGCTCGTTAACAGTGGGATCAGATTCGTATTCGGACTAAGGCGAGATGTACACATTACACCTTACCGTGTGAAACTCAAATGGCTGTCGGTCGTGGGTCGTCGGTTATATTTCCTGGGTGCAGTCCTTTACCAGATTCTAACAACCTCCTCACCATCTTACCTGCGCCAGCTGTTCGTACAGGTCGACCCAAATACTCGTCAGTCAGCGCGCTTAGTGGCCTCCCAACAGGCCTCTGCTTTTGTTATTCCAGTACACAGAACGGCAACCTATCGAAACGCATTCACGTTGTCGGCTATTTACTTCTGGAATAGTCTTCCACCGGAGGTTAGATCAGCGTCTTCGATCGAGGTTTTTAAATCAAGACTCCTTGCGCGCCTATTGTCCCTAGAACTTGAGCTGGGCTCGACAGCTCTGCGGTCCAGACTGTAGTCTCTGGAATTAACCTTGCGCTACACTATCCAGTTCTGTTTTAAGTTGGTATTTATACCCGTAATGTATAGTCAATTTATTCTTACTTTTATTGTTATCTGTTAGGCGTAGTCAATTGGCATTTACTATGTGTATTTAATCTTATTTATTTATTATTTATCAAGGTTATTTGCTCTCTCTTATTTCTTAATCTTATTTATTTATTATCTATCAAGGTTATGTGTTTATCAATCATCAATTTTATTTATTTATTATTTATCACTCTCATCTATTTACTATTTATTGTTATTACTTATTATTGTACTCTAGCATACCCATACTTCGCTTTAGCTGTAGTACCTACTATGTACCTTCGTATTGCGGTTGTTGGTTCCCTAGCTAATATGCGCCTATGGTGCGTGGTGGTCATCAGCGAAGCTACCAGTTTGTAGTCTAAAAACTCACAAATTTACTCTAATCTCTTATGTAGTATGTAAGCTGTAATGATTTTGTATACTTGAATTCTGTTTTCTGAGTCTTTTGACTGAATGTCATTATTGTATGTATTTTTGCCCAGTAACCCATTTAGGGTCACGGCATAATAAACTCTTTCTACTCTACTCTACTCTACTCAGCGATTGAGAATCGTTATCCCTGACTGACTCTTCCTCGCTCTCACTCTCATCCGCCGTCTGCGTCTCCCTAGAATCTAAACTACTATCGGCTTGTTCAGAGTCGTCGTCAGAGTCATAATTTTCGTTATTTACAGGGTTCACGTTAGACCCTGAACGTCCGATTTCGAGGTACCAGCACCCTCGTTTACACGTGTTATGCGTCTATGGCCACCAATCTGTACGTCCGTGCTACCGCCATGTTCGTTGACACGGGGTAGTTTTTCGTATCCCTGGATGTTAGCCGATACTGGCTTCTCTGATAGGTGAACAAGAGAGAGAGAAAAATAAGATCCAAAAATTCGTTGCATATCGCCCCAGCATATTTATAAACAAACGCACGTCTGTACGAGAACCCGTAAACCCAAGTCCACCCCACCCCTCTTTTTATATGAATTTTAATATTCCCTGGATGAGGACACCTCCTCGACGGTGCTAGGCATCGAAAATATCCCGCTCTCGGGCGAGGGTGGAGACACGGCAAACGGTGACCATATGGCACTATCAGGTGAGGACATGGACACGATTTCATCCTCCTCCTCCTCCTCCCCCTCATCTGTCTCATACTCATCCTCCTCATCCCTATTCTCAATCTCATCCTGTTCATCCTCTTCCTCCTCATCCTCATCCTCCTCATCCTCCTCCTCCTCCTCCTCCCCCTCATGCTCTTCTTCATCGTTATAATATTCCTCCGTATTTACAGAAGGAGCAGGAGAGATTTCTAAGAGATGAAATACTAAATTCCAGCAATAATACCTATAACCAGACGAGATAGACGGTATCCGTCTGCAAAAAGGCTATTCCTATATATAGACTCGAACCGGGTACTCTGCGACGTGCGTATGTAATGCAATACGCCGTATATTAAACTTTTTGTGACTTACCGCCAAGACTGCCACGCGATGTTGATGCAATCGCTGGACCGGCAACCGAAAATCCGTTATCCGTAACTGGCACCACACGCTCACTATATCCAACTATCACAACGTCACTGTCACGGCTCACACAAATGTCTTGATTTTCACTTTCAGGGACTTTTTCACCGCCGTTGGGAGCGGACCCCGTGTCGTCGCTAACCACCTCCACTCCGGGGGTTAATTCTTCCTCGCTTACAATCAGAATAATCTCCTCGCAGGGATCCACCACCATCAGCATGGCATCGTTGACCTCGGGGTCCTCCAACAGTGCGAGTAGTTCTGACACGAATAAAAAAACCCGTCGGTTAATTTATCACCGTTCCGGAAGCTTTGATTTACAATTTCTGAACGAAAAATTCTACTTACCACACAGTAAAAATTTTTTTGTAAAATTTAACACAGAAGCTTGTGTTAACTACTTTTTTAACACAAAATTTGTGTTATTTCAACACAATCAGTTTATGTCAAAAAAGTAACACAGCTTTATGTTAAAACTAACACGAAAGTAACACTTTCTAAATGTTACTCTCAAATCAACACAAAATTTCAACATAGTTTTGTGTTAGTTTTAACATATTGCTGTGTTAATTTTTTGACATAAACTGATTGTGTTGAAATAACACAAATTCTCTGTTAAAAAAGTGGTTAACACAAGCTTTTGTGTTAAATTTTACAAAAAAATTTGTACTGTGCACGGTGCGCGTTGTATTCGCGAATAAGGGGTGCCAGCACGGCAAAATGCGACCTTCCACGCCTGATCACCGTCTCAGCAGCGATGCACAAGCACTCCCGTAGATTGCGAAACATGTCGTTCGCGAATATGAGGGCGATCGCACGCTCACTGCATGCGGCAATCAGACGCCTGAATTGACGGAGCAAATCCGCTTCCGACATACGCGTCAGCGATCTCCTCCATCGCGTATCACATTCATGATCAATCACGGAATTGTTTTGCCTGGCGTAGAACACAGCCTTCAACACTGCGGCATGGTACAAATTCTTAACACCTGACATAATTACTTGAAAATCTCAGTGAGAAATGTAAAAGAATAAAGTATCGCAAAGTATGACGGAGCGAATAAGAGTACGTTATTCCACGGATCAGAGATCTATGAGAATGAGGATACGTCTTGAGAGGATACATCATATATAACCTCGATACATTGACACCGTACACGCAGATTTTTACGTGTGGGTGAACGTACGGACCTGAGAAAATCGTCGGAGAGGGGTGAACGATCCGAGACCGCTGAGAAAAGTCTAGTATGATTCCCACGAATTTTTCCAAATTCTGTCATCGCGCAATAACCATATTTCTGCGATAACGCGAGTAGGTCTACTTTGCTCACCAGTAGACTTCGGCTCTATCAGAGGACCGTTCCACCCTCAGACCGCTTTTTTAGGGGTAAGTGCAACCAGATGCGAAATAGACGAGTGTTGCTAGTCCCACAACTCCCGTACAGCGGTTATGGTCAAAGACCCGCCGATACACTACCCATCAACCTCCAACGGTTTTTGATTTTTCCTTAGTCCTATACCCTTCTGAGTCGTGGATACATACCAATAATGAGGACGCTCGGGCCGCAGGGCCTGAGCGCTCATCGCATTAGACCCTGTGGGAAACTGTGTATGACACCCATAAATTTTTCTCGATTCGTGAGAAAGTGTGATCTCGCGGTAACCATAATTCTGCGATAACGGTAGTCAGCCTACTCTATGTAAGAGCGCGGTTCCGGTCTCCCCGATTTCTCACAAGGAGTCGGAAAACCCTACCGACTACCCTTTTACGCACAAGTGCAAACAGATGTGAAATGTACGGTGGTTACAGGGCCCGTCACTCCCACAATGGTGGTGGTCAAACACTTGTTGGGACTCCGCATGGGGTAGACCGTTAGGTTCGAACGGTTCCATCAGTCTAAAATCCTTTCAAGTCATAAATATAATTAGTAACAACGCGCGCTTCTCGGGAGTCAAAGCACTTATCGTAAATTAGCGGAATAGATCCAACCCGTTAACGGCACTCTATTTTTTCTAAATTCATAACCGTGCCAATGTGTGACACGATTGATGCATCCTCCAAGTCCTGTTGCAGCCTGTTGCAGTGACGGTTAAACCGTTTATCTGTTCGATCCCTACTGTACGAGACAAAACGTGTGAGGCAAGCTGTGTAGGGGGTCGAAAAAAATTGGTGGGAATTATTTTGTAACGGTCGAAATCATATTCCATATATATAGGTATATACGCTTGACACGTTTGATGCTGACCGGTATGAAGCTGGTGCCACAGTCTGCTATCTCCTTCTATTCTTCATGGTTACATAGAGAAGGAAAGAGACAGAAGACTGTGAGGTCGACCTCATACCGAACAGATTCGGACACACTTGGTGTACAAAAGGGAGGATGTCGTCGTGAGTCGCTTCAGTCTTCGGTTAACCGTGCGAGAATTAGTATCTAGCAATAGAAACCCCCAAATCATCCAGTGACACGATGGGTAACGCGAGTAGGGTATTCAAATCATTTGCAAGTGCAGTGAAAAAATCTGATAAAAATTTATGACTGGCCACTACCTACGGATTAAACACATCGTTCACAAAGAAGATTGTCGTCGGCCTCGGTCTGCGAGGTGACGCAGAATTCGAACCGTTGATCAGATTGACCGGCAATTCACCGGACGGTATCTGTCTAGGTTTGAGTGCCTGGACTGCGCTGTCTAACGCATTAGAAACAATATCAGACTACTTCGACTTCGACGTGTACGCCGACGCCCAATGGTATCTCGACGAAATTGAGCTTGGCGAAGACAGCAAACTACGATTTACAACAGCGCATGGTGCGAGGGCCATCAGATTCGATGTCCAACAGAGCCCCGTCAAATGTATCGAACCTCTACGCAGTGCCGGATACGCCACGTAGCTAGTATCCGACGAAGACGACGGGAAAAATCGTGAAGACTGCACTCCGCTCCTGAAGCGACCGAGAATTCATCGACCGTCGATTGTTATGCAAAAAACTACATTTGACGGCTTAAAAACCGTATTCGTCTGTGTTGACGAGCAAGTTCGAAGACTCCAAAGTCTGGCGGCTAGTGTAAACCAGTGCAAAAAGCAATACGTTGAATACATGGTGTCAAGAATTAGACGTTACCCCTCCCAAGAACCTTCTCTTCATACCATCGCGCAGATGACCAAGAACGAATATGGAGTCGTCAAAGAGAGCATCAAGCCACAGTTCGACCCCGTCTTCAGCGAAAATTATCTCGATATTGATCTACTGGAATTGACCAGACTGTTTTCTAATATCATCGCTGTTGAAGTCAAACAACAGCTTGAGACCGTGCCGAAGTCTAATTCACGAGGAAATTTGGATCTTGACTTGAAAACATCAAACTAATTACCACGGAGGAATACCAAACTGCTAGAGAGAAAGAGAGACAGAGAGAGAGACATCGTTGGAGAAATGTGTTCATCAGCCTTCATTCAAAGTCACGAGACCTCCGGACCCTACAGGGTGGGAATACCCAACACCGTGATTCGCTTTCGACCAAACGATATGATGGATGGCTTGGACAACCCTCCTCCTCCTGTTTGGTTCCGAATGGGTTTACTTTTAATATCCGCAACAGCCTGTATTTTTACAATATGGGCTGTAGGGCAGTTTTCTAACTTGGAGAGGAAAAACCACAGATCTGGTTACAATTCGGCACTTTTCCGTGTTAATTACTTAATTACCAAAGTGTTGGGCGCCAGACGCTACTGCGTCGTTTCGATACGATAACACAACTTACTAAAACCAGAAAAACTTACGGAAATGCGTCGAGCGACAACTCGACTAGCTCAGATAATAAAGCCTTAGATAGAGGGGCAGGGTACACCACGTAAAACAAGATTATTTCTTTGAGATAGTTGAGATCACATCAATCAATAATTTATTAATTAAATTAGATAATTCAGACGAATGATACAGAATTGGCGATAGTATTAATTATTTGTTACGATAGTTTTCCTAACTGTTCAGGACAGAATTTACTCGTTTATGGTACAATTAAATCAGAGGAATGTGTCAGAGTTGACTCGATATAAAACGATTAAATTAGACTCCAGACTTGGTATCACAGAGCGATACTTCGTACCCAAATGCAAATTATATCATAACACATCCTGAGATTAACGCACTAGAGTTTTGAGATATTATAAAAGAAAAATCGATAACAAACGATACAGATCCCTACTAATTAATTAGCCACGCTTGGCCATACAATTTACGATACTCCGAAATCTACTGCTAAATAGAGACCACGCGGTCATTCGAGAGACGCGAATTACAGGTTCAACGTTAACAAATTAAATTAGAACGATAGAGATTGTTCTTTAACCAAATTCTGACAGTTTATATTAATCGAAACGATACTAAATCATCCAAAATTAACTATAACTTACTAGATTTTACATACGAATAATACTTTATCCAAAACGGATTATATCTTACTAAACTATAACAAATTAACGATAACAGACTAAACTATACGCGAGGTCTAAGCCTTCGCGGCTATCTTCGCTCAGGGTACTCCAGGAAAAGGTATTTTTCTACAGTATTTCATGCACAATATTATTCTAACATACTAAATCAAAAATATAAGCCATACGAGAAGCGATAAGCAATAAATTATAGCCAAAAAGCAATGAAAGATCTATGTAACTCAGCCAGACTCGAGGTTGTTCGATAATTTAAGAGATAGACTACGACAGACGAGCTGCTTAGCTCAAAAGACAAAGACGAGCCTCGTGGCTCAATAACCAAATTAATAACCAAAACTTTATTACGAACGACCCCGTGCCTTCACAAAAGAATTAAGACCTTACCTTAATCAAGTTGCTCAATGTAGCACAAAACTCACTATTTAACTAAGACTCGATAATAACGATACGATTATTTTGTAGAACTCGATACGATAGGCGATGCTGAAGATGCGTAGCGCAGACTAGAGCGAAGAAGTAGGCTGTGTAACAGGTGTACCGGCCTTATATAGTCGGTGTTTTCTTCCACTAGTTCATCCTTCAGGCTTAGCGTACTCACGTGACATATCGATGATCTAATTGGTCGGTGAGCGACAGATTTTGACGAACGTAATTTAGGCGAAGTCTACCTCACCCCTGCCGCTGCTAATACCGCTCCTATTCCCGCCTTCCTTTTGAATCCCCGGGCGCTGGACTCACATGGAGCCTCGCTCGCCCGGCCACCCGATATTTCTTCTAGGGCCTTACACCATTGGTCGATCCACCAGAAAGTTAGTGGTAGCTTCGTGTCTCGGCATACTAGGGCTTCACCCACGAAAAGATTCGGTAGGTTGGAACGCTGATCCGGGGGTTGTCATGACCAACCACGGCCGCGATAACAGATTCGGAGACAGTTTGACGATAGTAGCTGCACTGACCGATACTCATCAGGTGGGAGGCTGTGAGGATGCACCTGCACATGACCCTGTACACCACCCTCGTACCGGAAATGCATTTTCTTGTAGGCGGTAGCTCTTCGGATGACGGGAGGATTTCGTTGTGCTTCTCGCACATCCCTGTACGCCGCCAATCCGATAGTTGGAGGTGGTAGATCCTTCCACTTGAGAGGAGGCGCTGACCTTGGGGTTTTCTGGACCAACCATGGTTTGCACGCCGACAGAATCGTCCTTGACGATATTGGAGGCTTCTTACGTTCGGTAGAATCGCTTTTCCTTCGGTAGTTCCCACGACGACAGACGTCTCGTGGAGTATCGAGCTCGAGATTACATAGTTTACAAAAAATAAAATAGTGTTAATTAGACCTAATCATTTTTCCCTAAGTTTTCTCTTTTCCTGGAGACCCTGTCTACGCCACGCATCGTTGCATTCTCGAGAGAATCGCCTTGTGGCGGGGAATTTACAAATACCACGTCACAGGGCATTGAAAGTGATCATTACAATGCCAAGACGCTTTATCACTGATTGCGAAGGAGTCTTGGCCGAACGTTTGTGAAATAAAACGATCAATCTTGTATAATTATAACCATAGCTGTAAGATTTACAAAGAAAATTGTACTCGTAGTCGTAAGATTCTATATTTCATCTTAGCATAAGAACATGTATTAGAAAATAAGGTATACGAATAAATGAAATTATTGGATTTTTCGTAATTATCGCGTCATTCAATTATACACCTTTACCATACCCATTTTTCAATAAGTATATAAGCATCACATATATATATATATATATTGTAATGTGTTCGAACTATACCACCCGGTAGATCGACCGAACAAGCTACATACGACCGCGCAAATAGCCTCGCGCCGATCCGATCAGAAGACCCTGACGTGACGTCACGAGAACTACTATATAAGCTGGCACGCTGAGGCAGTAGCCAGCGATTAGTACTAAAGCAGTCAATCGACTCACATCTGTCAAATAGATAAACTCACATAACCTCAAATAGGTAGTCACTCAAAGCGAGGTCTTACCATAGAAAAGAATAAAATTGAAATAGGAAGTTACTCAAAGCGAGATCTTACCTACGTAGAATCAAAAATCGAGAAAATATAAATTGGCTAAAGCAGCAATTTAGATCGAACTCAAAACAAAAGAAAAAGTATAATTAGCTAAAGCAGTAATTATAACTTCAAAATAGAACAAAACAAACAGAAACAAAAAACAAACAGAATCAGAAACAAAAAGCAAATAGAAATAGAAAAACAATTAGAATAGAGATTATCATTTTATTATATCGAGTCAAATTTTTAGTTCATTTCATTATCCTGTAAATAGTAGCTTTAAGTAAAATCGACGATACAAAGTCGAATCAATAAAATAATCACGCCGATAAGATAGTAAAATCGAATCTATTGTCTTTCATTTCGTGTCTTGTTTCATTTCTTTAACTAACATAAATTCTTTCAGCTAAAATCACTTGGAAATAAAATCGTGTTTAGCTAGCTTAAAAGAAGGCAGCTTCGGTAGTCTAACACTCAGGCAGCGACGGTACAGCTTTAATTGGTACCCGAGTCTGAGAGTGTAAGATTATCCAAGTCTGTATTAGGGAGGCAGCTTCGGTGCGTAACACTCAGACAGCAACGGTATAGCTTTAATCGGTACCCGAGTCTGAGAGTGTGCAATCCCAAGTCTGTATTAGGGTAACAATAGGTTTTTCACATTTTTCCTTGGAGGGGCTCCAAATCATACCCGTGACAAAGAATTCACGCGAGCTAGCGTAATTTCGCGGCCTTCTGCCGTGAGACATACGCAGAGAAAGTTACAATATATATATGTAAAATCAGGGGTGTAGGGCCCAGGGGCGAGGACGGCGGGGACGGAGGACAGAGTCTTGGATGACGTCACACGGCCCAGATGGTCCCAATATCAGACAAGTGCAGGCAGGGGAGCGAGGGGCGAGGGGCGAGGGGAAGGTTAGGTTAGAATTCCCAGTTTTCTCCAGAGTCGACCCGAGGGGCAGGGGGGAGCGGGAAGAGGGGGATTTCCCAAAGCTGCCCTAGGGTAGGGGAAGAAGCAGCGGGGAGCGGGGGGATTTCCCAAAGCCGCCCTAGGGGGAAGGGGAAAGAGGGGGAGGGGGGGAGAGGGGGGTTTGTTGTGTCTGCCCAAAGCTGCCCATATCTACTGAGGATATATTAGCTATAAAGCTAATATTGTCATCTCCAACCACCATAAAAAATAAAAAAAAATAAAAAAACTGAAAACCAAAATTAAAAAAAAAAATTAAAAATTGGAAAAAAAAAAATTTCTGTTTTTCAAAGTACTGAGACAAACTAATAAAAAATGTTGTATCAAAAAGTGTGCATCATTCCTCTGCCTTCATCATCACGCCTCTGGCACTACGATTTCTTCTATAAGTACGGAAAATCCCGCAAAATAGAGAAGCGAGTTTGTCCAAGTGGTAATTATGTTGTATTAATTCATACTAAAGGTCATCCATACTTTGAAAAGTGAAAACGATGAGTTTTGAAATTTTTTTTTTTGTACCCTGAAAAATGAGTATCTCGGGAGAATTACCCATATATAATCGAATTAGATCAGACATAACTAATATAAGTCCATGTCTAATTATATGTAGGCCTATATATAATCAGATCTGATGTGACACGACTGAAATAAGTCCATGTATAATCATATATAGGATTATATATGATCATATATGATCATATATATTTATATATGGGATCATGTATAATTATATATGGAACTATATATAATCATATACAGGGTGATTCAGAATTCGTGACGAATCTCTCGTGGGGTTAATCCTGGTCGAAATTGGGATCGAAAGTTCCTCAGCCATTTTTCCGAAAAACGATTTTTTTCCCTGGAAATTTTTTTTCCGACAAACGATTTTTTTCAACAATTTTTTTATTTTTTCGTTTTTTCAACCCTTTAACCAATCTCACCGAAAAATCTCTCTAATATTGAAAAAAAAAAACTCATTGGCATTATTTGGGATTCTTAGAAAGTGACATATGATGAAAAAACAAAAAAAAAATAAAAATTGTTGATAAAAATCGTTTTTCGGAAAAATGGCTGAGGAACTTTCGATCCCAATTTCGACCAGGATTAACCTCACGAGAGATTCGTCACGAATTCTGAATCACCCTGTTTAGGTCTATATATAATCGTATTAGATCAGACATAACTAATATGAGTCCATGTCTAATTATATATAGGACTATGTATATAATCAGATCTGATGAGACATAACTGATATCAGTCCATATCTTATAATCATATAGAGGTCCATATATGATGAAATACAAAAACAATTCAAGAATCGTTCGATTATCATAATCAATATTAAGTGCATCGTTAAGATTCGTAAAATTTTCGTGACAAATACATAGCATTCTGAAAGTTTCATATATTTAATATACTTGACGTAGCACAGTGGTAGAAGCTTCGACTGATACGCAGAAGGACCCGGGTTCAAATCTCAGTAAGGAAAAAGTGAAAATTTTTCATCGACAAAAAAAGTTGAATATCAGCAATAATTAAATGATTAAACGAACTTACCTGTAAGTGAAGTTCTATCTTAATTGTATGTAGCGCCTCTTCCGAAGAGATCAAAATGTAGTACCCTTACTTTATACCGATGTCGCCACAATCTTTAAAGTATAGAAGCTTTTATACCTCTACCATCTTGGTTCGCGTGTTGCTCATTCAATTCAAAGTGCATCTGTCGTCAAGAGTTTCGGGTAATTCTCGAATCAATTGCCAGAGAATCAGGGAGTGTTTTACACAGGGAGGGTTTGATCTCTTCGGAAGAGGCGCTACATACAATTAAGATAGAACTTCACTTACAGGTAAGTTTGTTTAATCATTTAATTGTATTTCGCGCCTCTTCCTCGAGATCAAAATGTAGTTGTTCAAAGCCTTTTACGACAATACCAACACGCATAACAATTATCAGCAAAAGAATATATATATTTTGTTCAACACATTTATAAGTTAGAACCATATAACCATTTAGTTTCTTAAGAATAAGATTTAGTAACTTCTAGACCTGTACTTGATCTAAAATTGCAAGTGCATACGACTCCTTGTCTGTAATAATAGGGCGATTTTAAAATTTCGCGAAAGTCTGAGAGTTTTTTGTCCACCAAGCAGTCTTGAGGATAGAGTCGATGGTTATACCATGACGTTTTGCAGTCGATGTTGATGCATGCCTTGTGCTATATGCACTGAACATAGACAGATCTATATCGCTATCATGTAATACTTCTTTAATCCATCGACTTAAGGTTTGAGTTCCTACAGCTTTATGAGGTTTTTTTGATGATATGAAAAGCAAATGTTCTCCATTGCGAATATCATTGGTCTTTTTTAAATAAATCTTCAAGGCCAATGCTGGGCATATTGAGGAATCTTTCTCAAAAAACGGAATTATAAGATTAGGCTGTACTTTGTTGGGACCTGAAGTCTTCAACTGTTTGGTAATTCGTATCTCGTAATTACTACCACTTGTGACAATATTCCTTATATCGATAGAAGCCATCGTTTGAATACGGTGACCAGTAACAAGAGCCAACAATGTTACTAACTTCTTAGCTAAAACCTCAATCGAGAGATCATCATTGGAATCTAATTTCTTTAAGTACGTTAACACATCTTTGGGGTCCCAGGTAGAGTCGTACTTTGCCTTAGGTGGTCTCACTTTGCCAATGCCCCTGAAAAACCTTTTCAAATGTTCGTTATCTCCAAGTCCAGACCCATGTATCAACGCAATTGCTGAACGATAACAGTTCAGGGTTCCATACGAAGCGCCTTTATCATACTGTTCACTCAAGAACTTCAATACCATGGGAACAGTGATCTGATAATGGTCTAGTTGGTTAACGTTACAGAAATACCACCATTTTTTTAATCCATTGTCATACTGAAGAAGTGAGGATGGAGCAAGTGATGAAACCATGATCTCCATCGATTCGGCAGGGATCTTCTTCAACCTGAATGCTTCCCTGATATAACCCCTGCCACCAGGGTAATCCTCTGCCACAGTGGATGAGGTTTCCTGTTCAGAGATTGTAAGAGATTAACATTAGGTTGAAAATGAATTGGTGAAGATTCAAGCATTGATGTGTATAAGGGAAACCAAGCCTGGGCTGGCCAGTGTGGAACCACTAAGATTCCTCTACTTTGCTCAAATCTAATTTTTTCCAGAGTACGCAAAATGATGGAAAAGGGAGGAAAGGCATAGAAAAAGTATTCTTTCCAACCGACAGTAAAAGCATCGATTGCAATTGATCCGGGATCTTTTTGCCATGAAATATATTTTTCACACTTTGTGTTGGTCCTGGTGGCAAATAAATCAATTTCTGGCTGCCCAAACCTCTTGACAATTTCTTCAAATGCTGGAGATGATAATGCATACTCAGTTTCAGGTTCAAGTCTGCGTGACTCGACATCTGCCTCATAATTATCTTTGGATGATATGTAACTGGCAAAAATCCATAGATTTCTTTCTTCGCACCACTGCCATATGTTCTTAGATATTTTAGCTAATTTAGGAAAGCGCACACCTCCTTTCTTGTTTACATATGCTATGGCCGTGGTGTTATCTATCCTTAATAAGATATCACAGTCCCTTAATTTTTCTGCGAAACATTTCAACCCGAACCATGCAGCCAACAGTTCTAAATAATTTATATGCTGACTTCTCTCATTCTTGTCCCAATGACCAGAGACTCGATCCTTATTACAATACACCCCCCAACCTGATAATGAAGCATCGGAGAAGATTTCAATACAAGGAACAAAGTTTTTTATTTTGTTTTGGGCGTTGGATATATTTTTTCTCCACCAATTGAAATCTTCCTCCAACTCAGAGGACAAAACCATACTTGCTTCAAAATTATCATTGTTGTGTTCAAGTGCTAGAAACCTTTCACGTTCAAACCCTCTTATATATGGGGTATTCCAAAATATTTTTAACGGTCATTTACCCCGACCCCCATCGATTTCCGAATAAATTATTCTCAGGGTAACCCTAGACCCAGGTATGATTGCTGAATTATTTTAGAATTTTGCGATTTTTTTTTTAGAAGTTACGATTTTTTGAAAATCGCACTTTTCGGCAACAGCTCGTTTTTCATCCAATTCTAGTTGGCAACCAAGGTATCCCACGGAAAAGTGATTGGTGCACAACTGTCCAGTTTTTTGACGTACTTCGAAATGGAAATATTTGTAGATTTTTTCAGACACCGGAAGTGCCGAAATTCTCGTTTCAAAAATCAAAATCTCGGATTGCAAAAAGTCGCCGTGATCGATCTTTTTGAAATTTGTAGACAAAATTCGAAATCGAAAGACGGAATTTTTAAGACCAGGCCGAAGTTGGGCCTACATCGAGTTTAGGAGGTATGGCTATTTTAATCACGCGAAAATTCATATTCCGGCGTTATTTTTGTTATTATTATTATGATTATTATTAAAATTATCAAAATTATTATTTTTGTTATCAATTAATGATGATAATGATAATAATAATAATAATAATAACAAAAATAATAATTTTGATAATTTTAATAATAATCATAATAATAATAACAAAAATAACGCCGGAATATGAATTTTCGCGTGATTAAAATAGCCATATCTCCTAAACCCGATGTAGGCCCAACTTCGGCCTGGTCTTAAAAATTCCGTCTTTCGATGTCGAATTTTGTCTACAAATTTCAAAAAGATCGATCACGGCGACTTTTTGCAATCCGAGATTTTGATTTTTGAAACGAGAATTTCGGCACTTCCGGTGTCTGAAAAAATCTACAAATATTTCCATTTCGAAGTACGTCAAAAAACTGGACAGTTGTGCACCAATCACTTTTCCGTGGGATACCTTGGTTGCCAACTAGAATTGGATGAAAAACGAGCTGTTGCCGAAAAGTGCGATTTTCAAAAAATCGTAACTTCTAAAAAAAAAATCGCAAAATTCTAAAATAATTCAGCAATCATACCTGGGTCTAGGGTTACTCTGAGAATAATTTATTCGGAAATCGATGGGGGTCGGGGTAAATGACCGTTAAAAATATTTTGGAATACCCCATATACTCTACCGTATTTCAATGTTAAGCAGCATGAACCCAAAGTTCCAATGAACGATCCAAATTCTCTTATTTTACAATGCTTCATGGCCTGAAATTTGTCAACTTTATTTTGCACTTTTTTTTGTTTTTCTTTTGGAAGCTCGACGACCGTTTTTCAGAATCATAAATATTCCCGAGGAATTTACACCGAGTTGAGGGTACTTTATGACTTTTAATTTCATTGATCAAGAATCCTAGCTTCTGCAACAATGTACATGTCACTTGGACATTCTCCAGGCACTTGCTGAAGGATTTTTCTATGAATAAGATGTCATCTAAATATATAACTGACGTATAACCTAAGCTTCGGAGATGAGACATAACTGGCTTCATAATTTTCGTAAATGTGTATGGTGCAGTGTTCAAACCGAAAGGTAAACAGGTAAATTCATAAAGTATTCCCTCAAAAATAAACCTCAAGAACTTGCGATCTGACTTCCTGATTGGAATTAAATAATATGCATCTTGGAGGTCAACAGAAGCCATGAAACAATGCGGTGACAATAGTCGCTTTACAATTTTCTCGTCCTCCAACTTGAAATTTTCTGTATCGATAAACTCGTTGAGCTTTTTTGAATTTAAAATTAAGCGATATGAACCATCTGGTTTCTGGACCAGAAAAATTTTTGATACAAACTGGGATTTACTTGGCGAGACCTGATCAATAGCACCCTTCTTTCTTAATGTATGCAGTTGCTCCTTGATGGCAGCACGTTCTTGAAATGACCACTGAGACTCAAAGGGTGGACTACTTTGTGTTACTCTAGATACAAATGGAATCTTATATCCACTAATCCAACTCAGGATAAGCTTATCAGAAGTAATCCCGAGCCAATGTGAACGAAAATTTTGTAGCCTGCCTGCTGAACAACTTACAGTATCTAACTCTGTTTCTTCGATCTCGACTGATGGCTCTTCTCGTGTGCTGGTCGACGGTTGGTGTATTGTTTCGGTTTCGAGTAAGGTTTGCGCCCACCCGACGTCGAGGTGCGTGTCGGTTTGTACGACTGACGGCGGGGCGGGCCCTTCGAGTTTTTTGCCTGATTACCCTGATTTTGTTGAGGAGTAGGCTTCAAAATCTTGACTGTCGACTCCAGGGCTTTGATTGCCTTTACTTTGTCGTCCAATTTTTCTCCAAACAACCACTCATCCACTGTGGTTGCATTAAGAGCATCTCTGTGAGACGCTATGACGTTCTTCAAAATGAGATTTCGACGAGTATTTGACTCTTCATGTTGAAGGTCCGCCAGGAGGTGGAGGATACCCCATAATAATACTGTTAACTCCTTGACTGGTACTTTATCATCACTCTTCAGACTTGTGACCTTGGTAATAATGTCCAGTACACCAGCAAGGCTTGCAGTTATCCTGTTCTGCTTCTCCACAATTCGACTGTCTCTTTTTACAATTGTCTCCTGAAGGCAGCCTTTTACTTCTGGATTTAATTTGGGAGGGTCCATTATCAAACAATTCTCAGGTGACAAGAATTTTTCAAATAATAATTTCCTCTTGTCAGCTGGGAGACCCTTCTTAATAACCTCTTCTACCCCAGTTACAAATTTAGTGTGAACTGCAGGTGCGAATTTTCTGTCGGGGTGAATCCTCTCCCCTAGAACCTGAAGAATTTCGGGGTCTAGGTCTATTTCCATAGGCTTCTCTTGCGCTCCGTCATTATTAGTGACTGAGGGAGTGATTTGCTGCAACGTAACAGTTGAGGATTGATCTCGCCCCATCTGCTGGACTTGAGCATCTGGGACTTGAGCTGTTCCTGCGCCCTGTGACAGAGCATCTGAGACATAACCTGGGATCTCAGTTTCCTCAACTGGACCAATAGCCTTCTGAGATTTAGCGCTGTGACTCGAACCTTCGGTCTCTGACCCACCAGGACTCTTTTCTGTTCTACGATGTCGATAATTGTCTCGTGCACGACTGCGTCTGTAGCTTAGCGGTTGAACCGGACTTCTACTACGTAGTCGGCTTTTACTTTGACTGGGGTGTGGTCTTCGATGGTCTCGAGATCTGTATCTGTATCGTTCAGAGCTCAGGCTGCGGTCTGAGTAGCGTCCACGACTGGTGGAAGGATCAAAATAATCACGATACTCGTAGGAGTCATAACTCCTGTCCCGGTCACTCCTGGAGTAATATTTGTCATGATACTCGTCCTGATATGCACGATGATTATCGTCCTCACCTCTGCGACTACCTGGGTGTCAACAAGAAAGAACCATGCTGTATACTGACTTTTATTGTTGATGATTTTTGTTGAAGGTTGAACCAGCGGCTTGCCACTCAATGTTATTAGATAGGACCCTTATTCGACTCACTTATACCACAACATTACCAACTGAATAGAGCAGAAAACGAAAAAATGTTAATATTTCTCTTCATTTTTATGCTTTTTGTTGTGGTATGCGTTTGGTATAAGTTGTCAAATAAGAAAGTGGAGGGGGTAAAGAGTGGCAAGCCGCTGGGTTGAACCATAGCTTCAGTAAATCCATGTCAATGTCAGTTGGACCGACTTGACCGGTGATTATCATCAAGCTTTGGTTGGACCAAAGCCTGAGACAAGACCCTTATCACAACCAGTTGGACCAGATTGATAGGGTTATGTGTACCCGTACATTGTCGATGCCAGCAGCGCAAGGTTTTTTTTTTTTTTTTTTTTTTTTTGGCACACCATTCTTCATTTATTCAGGTCTGATAGTTACCATGATTCAGTTGGACCGAATGGCGGTTAACTTAACCTGAAACTTACCACGATGTTGCGAACGATTTTCGCGTTCCTGGCGTTCAACTTTCTTCCTTAATTTTTTAATTTCTTTTCTTAACTCGTTCTCTTTATCATCATCTTTCGATGAATGTTTATTCTTCTTGCTTGGCATTTCAATTCTTGCTGATAATTTTCTCACATGTGACGCTTTCGGCACAAAGAAAAGGAATGAGGAACACGCGAACCAAGATGGTAGAGGTATAAAAGCTTCTATACTTTAAAGATTGTGGCGACATCGGTATAAAGTAGGGGTACTATATTTTGATCTCGAGGAAGAGGCGCGAAATACAATCATAATTACCGATCATTTCGACATACAAAAGATATAAAAACTATAGTTTACATATTTTTTTAATTCAATTGACTGTTTTATTTTAATTTGTCTAAAACAAATGATTAGATCTGATCATATCTGATTATATATAATTATATATAGATATTTATATATGATTATATATAATTATATATAATCATATATGATTAGACCTGGCCAATTTTTGGATCTGATCATATATAAGTGATTATATATAATCATATATGATCATACAAAATCATTTTTTCCCGGGTAAGCTTTTTTTTCAATGATTTTCGAATTTCTGCCAGACTCATTTTCCAACTCCGGAAACCAACCAGACTGATTTTTTACTGAGTTTTGTTATGATTGTGATGTTATCAATTTTTTTATAAATTGTTTTATTCGATGTGAGAGCTGTTTCCCGTCTTCAGGGTCGATTGGAAATTGATTCCGCGGGCCTACTTTAAATTCTTTTAAGTAACTTCTGGTCTTCAGGAGTAACAGAGGGAAGGAATTGGAACAAAGAATGCGAGTTTTGTAGGTTATTAACAGATTAGATGTTGTTTATTAATGAAGCATAGGATGAATTGTATATGAACAATGAATTTGTCACTTATTCTCTTAATCAATATTCGGAACGTCTAATTTAGGTGAATCTAATCTCTGACGCTTCGTTTCGGCGAATGACCGTTTTATATGGAGTATTCTTCTATTTTTTAAGAACTATAGTGAATGCGCAGGGACGTTAACATAGTGAATCTAACTTATTACACTTCGTTTTGGCGAATGACCGTTTTATATTTATTATTTTTTTTATTGACTCTAATGGATAATGCGAGAAAAAGAGAAATATTAATTTTGGTGATTTTACCAAGACTGATTTGAATGAGTTGACGGCTGGTGTAACGAATTTTTTACACAAATGAATTATTATATTCAAAAATAAGCAGAGCAAAAGAGTTGAGACTATTAAACTATATAAAAAAAACCAGAGATCGGACAAGTCAGGAGGACGAAACGACCTATACTTGCCAATCCTAGGTAGAGAGATGAAGCTAAGGACAAATTTTTATAAGTTAACAAAAAAAACCTCTCTATATACCAAGACAAGCCATGAAGACGATACAGCATATGCGAGCTTAGGATCTAGAGAGATATAAATTTCTCCTTCTCTGAATATTGCCTGGGTCGGCACGGGTCCTATTGACGTCGAGATATTACTTTACTAACGAGAAAGATTTTCGGAGAGCTCGGAGGTTCGAGACCGGCAGGCGGGTTCGCCGCGAACCTCAGAGATGGCGTTGGCGCGCTTCGGCCTGCCTTATATAGGCATTACATTAATATTAATTCTGAAACGTTACAATTGTCCCTGCAGCAAAGTGACCGGATAATGCGTTGGGATTAGTGAGGATACTTTACTGTATCATACCAACTAAAAAATGTAGAAACTTAATATTAATGAGGTAGCTAGCTTACAGGTGCTTATGTTTAGAAACCCTTATTACACTGTAAATATGTATGTGGATACAGGTGAGTATTTATCTTATGTACTAATTAACTGGGAATATAATTTAATGAATACAAAACAAAATCTTATTGTCGTGGTCCCTTTTTTTTTTTTTTTTTTTTTTTTCTTTTTTTAGGTTATTAACGAAGAAAACGAACCGGGTTAGTCGGGGATTGGGTCAGAGGGGCTGTCTTCGGGAAGTTCATGGATCAGGACAGGTGGCTGTTCTTCGGGAAGTTCATGGATCAGGAACGGAACGTCAGGGGAGGGGGGTACCGTCCATCCTTCGCCAGGCATCCAATTTCGGATATTATCGTCGTTTAGCTCCGTCAGCGTAAAATCATATGGAGCGTAATACACTTCGGACAGGATTCGAGGAATGCGGGCTTTTTTGGCAACGGCTTCTACGGGTATCAGCGTCCAGGAAAGGATTTTTCCTGTGAATTCATCGTCGGTCTGGGTCCCTCTTTGGGCTCGGGATCTGCGAAGACATTGACTCGCGCGTCCGGTTGAAAAGGTCCCTTCCTGCTTCACCCACAACCTTGGAGTCAGCATTGCGATTATCTCGCTCTTCATAGACACGGCCATGCGGATCACCTCATCACGGTCGGTCTGTTGGCTCACATGTCGACTGCCAGCGTAATCGGTTTGACTTCCCTGGTCCATGTTTCTTTTTTTTTTTTTTTTTTTCTTTATTTTTTTTTTTTTTTTTTGTAGACTCCGTTGGCGTGTCTTTATTGCAGCGGCAAGAGGTTCTGGACGGTATCCGGGGCGTAGAGGCGTCGGGCGGCAGGGCGATCGGCAAGGATCCGGAGGAGAGAAAAAGGGGGGGGGGGTTCTTCTTGGTCGTTGGACTTGGTTCGTTTTTCGTCGCGCGTTGTTGGGCGATGCTTTGTAAGACTCTAACTGGCTTCTTTGGAAGAACTTTCCTTCATAACAGGGATACCACGACTCAATGTATATTAAAATTTTATAAATAAGTGTTGCTTAAATTATTTTTTTGTACTTAACTGGGAACTTGAATGTTAGAAAGAGACAAGAACCAACTAGCGTTACTTATATGGCAGTCGCATGATCGTTATGGTAAGGCGACCTTATATTTTTTCAAACTCGTTCGGTGGTACACCCCAATTATTTTAGGGCGGTCATCGCGACTTTGAAGTTTGAAAGCATTAGCGTACGGACAATCAACGATGACATACGGACCTTGATATAGATGAAAGAACTTTCCTATCTTGTTGTCTATTATAGTGGATATTTGCGGTACCCGTAATAAAACTAAGTCACCTATATTTAAGGGAACTTCCTTCCTTATGATATCGCGATGATTACGTCGGGCTGCGCTACGAGTCATTTTTTCATACGCCAGGCGAATCTGAGTATCCCTAGGCGCGGAAATACTGGGAGGATACTTCGAAGGCTTGGACGAATAACGTTGCACCTCGCGTTCAGCTTCGAAACCGCGCGACCTCGCTCTCGGCTTCGAAACAGCGCTACCTCGATCTCGGCTCGGAAACCGCGCTACCTCGATCTCGGCTTCGAAACCGCGCTACCTCAGTATTGGGCTCAAAAACGTTGCATCTCGAGGGGCGATTATTTTTACTGAAATTTATGTTGGTAACACATCAGTGCGGTTTTGAAATTTCGTCTTATTTATTCGAAATAAAACTGGAATAACGACACTGGTTAAGCTTACATCACGTATTCATACATAAGGAGTGAGAGAGATAGACTGGAATAGTTTATTCAGCCCATGGGACAGGTCCCCTAGGGCGACAGAGAAAGTAATACAGGTAGAGACAAGAGTAACTTAAAGTAAAGACATTAAATCAATTAATACAGGTAGAGACAGACTAACTTAAAGTAAAAACAATAAATCAAGTATCCAACATAGCCTACGAAGATAATAGAATAACGAAGAAAGAGAGAGGGCTTAATTAAAAAAAAAAGATTTCAACTTTGCCATATATTATTCTGCATTCTTTTTTTTTTTTTTGTAAATATTAATCCACATAAATAATATATAATATACGTATAAATTATAATCTTCGGCTTCTATACACCCAGAAAAAAAGTTTCTTGATTCCCGGTATGAATCATGAAACTTTTTTTCTCTAAAAAAATTTACTCGACTATATCGTTATAAAATGGCCAGTACTTTTCTGGGATAATTCTTTTATCGCATAGTTCTTTGAGATCTGCTTTTTTGTTTTTATCTACTTGAATTTTCGCTTGGTATGATGGTGTTAAAATGTGTATTAATTGATTTGATGTCTTTACTTTAAGTTACTCTTGTCTCTACCTGTATTACTTTCTCTGTCGCCCTAGGGGACCTGTCCCATGGGCTGAATAAACTATTCCAGTCTATCTCTCTCACGCCTTATGTATGAATACGTGATGTAAGCTTAACCAGTGTCGTTATTCCAGTTTTATTTCGAATAAATAAGACGAAATTTCAAAACCGCACTGATGTGTTACCAACATAAATTTCAGTAAAAATAATCGCCCCTCGAGATGCAACGTTTTTGAGCCCAATATTGAGGTAGCGCGGTTTCGAAGCCGAGATCGAGGTAGCGCGGTTTCGGAGCCGAGATCGAGGTAGCGCTGTTTCGAAGCCGAGAGCGAGGTCGCGCGGTTTCGAAGCTGAACGCGAGGTGCAACGTTATTCGTCCAAGCCTTCGACTTTACGAGTCGTTCGATTTCGTTGACTGGATTTTTCCCGAAATGCAATTCCTGAGGGGTGAAGCCCGTACTTTCATGATAAGTTAAATTTATCCAATTTTGTATTTGAGGAACCATCTTGGCCCATCCGGTGTGTTTTTCGCTACAATACGTTCGAAAGTACCTTCCTAATTCGCGCATTATGCGCTCCGACGGATTGCTCTGTGGGTGACGAATCGGGGAAAAGATAATTTCTACGCCATCCTCAAGTGCGAAATTCCTCCAGCTCTGGGCTGTGAACTGGCTGCCGTGATCTGAGAGGATCCTCTTTGGCTTACCTATGTTTATAAAGTACTCGCGTAATTTTTTTATGCAAACGTTAGAAGTGACTTTCTTCATGGGGAAGAGGGCTACGTATTTGGAGAACGTATCTACCGTAACCAGAATATACTTCACCCCGCCAACAGATGTGGGAAGTGGCCCATAAAGGTCTATTGCGAGAAGTTCGTTGATACCTCGGGGAATGAAACTAGTACGTTGAGCATCCATCGATATATTTCTGTTTTTGACGCGTTGGCAAAGATCGCACGCTGCGACTTGTTGCCTGATGCTACGTTGATAACCCGGCCAGGTAAAGAATCGGTCCGTGGTGCTGATGCACTTTTTAATTCCGGCATGCCCGGTGGCTTCGTGTATATATTTTACCACTTTGGTAACTATTTCGCGAGGAATGCAAATTTTCGACGCGGGATTTTCTAATGAATTTTTAAATAATATTCCGTTACGTCGACGGTATCGCGGATTGGTATATTCGGGATCTATTTCAAATTTTTGAATTATTTCAAGGAGTCGCGGGTCTCCTCTTTGTAGCCTTTCTATCTTTCTTAGATTTTTTAGCAATTCTCTATCCATCTTTATTTCAAGAGCGTTGATATGCGCAATGTCATTATGATCGTCCGGATGATCGATCTGATTCGAGGACTCAGAGAGATTCCGGCTAAATAAGTCCGCTACCAAATTATCGCGACCTTTGCAATGCGAAATCTCGAAGTTATATTCTTGTAGGAATAGAATCCATCGTGTTAATCGGCTGTTATTGGATTTTGTTTGCATCAAGAATGACAATGCCTTGTGGTCAGATATGACATGAAATCTTGTCCCCGCTAGATAAGTGCGAAATTTAGTAATTGAATGAATTATTGCTAGGAGTTCGAGTTCCGTAGTTGTATAGTTTTTTTCTGCGCTATTGAGGCCGCGGCTAACTAGAGATATTATTCGATGATTCTGCTCGTCGTCGATTTGATAAAGAACACCGCTTATTCCTCGCTTACTTGCGTCGGTTTGGACGTAAAAAGATTTTTCCGGAAGGTAGTGTCCCAGGGTTACCGTCTCGATAAATTTGTCTTTAATTTCTTGAAAGGCTATGTCGTGTTCGGTTTTCCATACGTATTTTTTCTTACTGCTCAGTAATTCTCGAAAAGGATCTAGATACTCGGCGAATTGGCTCGCAAATCGTCTATAATAGTTGCAAAGGCCTAGGAAGCCCCGTAATTGTTTAAGGTTTTTCGGCTTTGGAAATTCGCGAATCGCCGCGATCTTTTCGGGATTTGGCTTTACTCCTGTGGTAGATAAGACATACCCAACGAACTCTACTTCGGATCGACAGAACATCGTTTTAGAAAGTTTTAAAGTGAACCCATGAGCAATTAATTTTTTGAATACGCGATCTAAGTGTTCAAGGTGTTCAGAAAATGTTTTTGAGGTGATCAAGACGTCATCTACGTAAATTGTTGTATATTGATCAAATTCGCGACCAAACGCAAGGTTGACAGCGCGGATAAATTCACTGCCAGCAGTTTTAATTCCGAAAGGGATTCGGCGAAATTGATACAAAGAATAATTATGTAGGAACGCAGTGTATTGTCGCGATTCTTTCGCGAGTGGAACTTGCCAGTATCCCTGTACAAAATCTGTTGAGGTAATGTATTTAACGCCGTCGAATTTGTGTATTATTTCGTCGATGGGTTTGGGGCGCTCGTTATCAGCGATCATGTGATTATTTAAACGTCGTGCATCTAGGCAGATTCTAACTGAATTATCCTTTTTTACTACGGTGGTAATCGGGTTGACGTACGGGGATGCGCTTCTTTCTATTATTCCCTGGTCTAACATGGTTTGTATAGCTTTTCCGACAGCTGATCGTTGTGCATAAGGCACCGGGTAAGAGTGTGCCGTAAACGGGACGTTAGTTGTTAAAGTGATTTCGTGTTCGTATATGTTTGTGCACCCGGGTTTGTCGTTAAATGCTTTCTCATTATTTATGATTACCTTTTCTAGGGCTTTTACTTTTAACTCCTAGGATATAAAAGTATAGCTTTATTTTGCTGCTAGGAGATAAAAGTAAACTCTGCGCATGCGCATTCGCAAACAGGCTCAGCTGTCGCTAAATCCCCCACTTTGTGTACCGAGATCGGGCATGAAAAACGCGTAAAACATGCTTGCGTTGTATAAAAAAGTTCACTGGCTCCCGGACTATTATGACAATATCAACCGATAAATATTTAGATTGCAATTTTATGTCAAACTGGGCTATGAACAAGGCTTACGTCGGCTCGATCGGTCCTACGCTACTTTGACAGTCGAAAGCACAAACGCTTCTGAAAATTGTCGGGCTCAAGTACCGTGGGGGGGGGGGGGGGGGGGGGGGTACAAGTATCCGAACGCTTAAGTATTCTCCAACGGTACAACACGTTTATTTCATAAACCAAGTCGAAAATACCCTATAAAATACCGTATCGAATCAATAGTAAGGAATTCTGAACATTTTTTGAACAGAAAGGAGTGAAATAGTAGTTGAAATCATGTCTGAATAAATTAATATTAGCATAAATATATCAGGTGTCTGAAGACATAGTATCCGAACACCGAAATGCACCTTGTCCCAGTAGGCGAATGACCGAGGGCCTAATTGCCGAACAGTAGGGGAGACCGGGGCAAAATGATCCCCCTAAGGGAAACATGATTATAAAGTGTAAACTGTTTGCTTCATGAATCTAAAGATAGGAGCGATGGATTGTACCATCCTTCGGCCACATTGTTGAATTTTTCCAGATTTTATGAGTTGCTGTGATTGCGACAAATTTTGAAAAATTGCACTAGTGTCAAAAGATCGTTTTGCCCCATAGGGTGGGGCAAAATGATCTCTCAATGAATGTTATAGAAAACTATGTACAGGTGGGTTTGAAAGTTCAATATTTAGTACTAAACTGTGTTTTAATCGACTTATTTTCTTTCCTGCAGAAGCATGTATTTTTTACAGTTAGTTTTTAGTTTTAAAAAAGTAAAAAAGGCCGTATAATGATATATGATCATTTTGCCCCAAGCGCCATAACCTGAACTGAATGCAAGTTTTCGGTGCGAAGAAGTCCCGAATGAAAAAAGTTTTTTTACCGAAATGAAGCTATAAGTGTATCACCTTAGACCATCTAGTCGACATTTTGTTTATAAATAGGATACAATGTTTAGAGCGATCAACGTACGGCAGTTACTCGGCAGTTACCTTAGATCGCGACGTCTCCGAAGTAGTTTTTTATAAGCACAACACGTAATACTCAAATTGGCGTTCTTCTGCTAACACGCACTGTCTTCTACAACTACCGTGCATATTATTTGCCCGATATCGACACGTCCAGTAACGCTGATTAGCTCAGAACCTAACATGATCGTTTTGCCCCGCGGGATCATTTTACCCCGGTCTCCCCTATAGTTTGCTGTTCTCGCATTGCCGAATGATTGCTACAATATGATCATTTCAAACATTTATTTGATGAATTGTTACAAAACCCCACTTTTTATAAAATTTATGAAAAGTAACATAGAATAATTATTTGCGATCTACTTTTTTGGAAGAGTTTTCTTCGACAAACGTTTCGTTGTGGGGCTTTTCGACTTTCTTCTCACTTTAGGATTCTCCAAAAGCTATTTCTTCATTTCTTTGGCGACAATTGGCACTTGTTTCCTCACTGTTTCCTCGGAATTCTCCCTCTTTCTACCCCTCTTCTCCGAGAATGTCGGGCTCTTCTGTATTGCCATTTCCTCAGTTTTTTTCTCTTTCTTGATCATACGAGCAATTCTCACGGTTTCTTTTGCTAGATTCTTCTCTTCTCGATCGAGAATCCTCTGCTGTCGTTTCCTCTCTTTCTGATCTTCGAGTTGTTTTGCCTTCACAGCTTTACTGTAGTGGTAAGCATTCCACTCATCTGACGTCATTGCTGATGGTAACAGGTCCTTATACGCTTTTTTTTAACTGATTTCTTAGGTGCTGATGGCCAAAAGCGTGTGCCCTTGAAGGTTGAAGGAATATCCTTTGATGGAAATTCTTCTGTACGCCAGGGGTCGGCACGCTTGGCGCAATGCGCCAGCCTGGCTCTAAGTGTCAATTACTACGGCCGTAAGGCCCCTCGGTCTACCTGAGAACGGTCAGTTGTCCTTACTGGAAAGTTCGATGGTAGGGGCAGCGTTCAGAAGAACTAAAAGGAACTAAGGGGTGTGCGGTCTATTTGGGACGGCAAAAACTGCGTCGACCGTCCGGGTCTTTTCATACCTGTATATCCCCACCCATACCTGCCAAATTCCTAGAAACGGCGTTAAAAGGTTTAGTGCCGGTGCATGAGTTAAGTGGATCAACGGCTTTGGCTCCCTCGACTAATGAGTGTGCCGACCACTGCTGTACGCGTACCCTTCGTTGGAGATGATGATTCAGTGGCCTCTTTCAGGACCCCACTAACTTGTTTAATAGGAGATAGAGGGATATTTGTCAGTGAAGACTGATTCCCAACAGAATCTTTCACGGCAATAGATGGGTCAAGGATTGGTCCCTGCCCCGAGTATTGACGTCAGGCGCAGATCAGGCCCTGCAGGGGAATGCCTGACTACCTGATCAGGCTGCCGTCAGGCTCGCTGATGAGGCCCTGATTAAGAATGTAATGCTGCGTTCTAGAATCACCTGATCAGTCTGTATTTGTCAGGCCCTGATCAGATTCAGTGGTCAGGGCCTGATCAGATTTAAAAGTCGGGGCCTGATCAGATTCAATGGTCAGGCCCTGGCCAGGGTTCTAGACCAGGCCCTGATAAAGGAAGAAAAAACCAACCGTAAAAAACAAAACCAAAAAACTGACGTACGTGTGAATATTCGAATTTACAGTTCATAACTATCCACATGTACTGTAACTTATTGCATATGTTTCATCAGCAGAAGGCTGGTGAAATTATGCTAGTTCGCGTGAGTACAGTGTCACGGGTTATGAAATTTGGAGCTCCTCTGGGAAAAGTTGAAAAAACCCTTAAATTACCCTAATACAGACTCGGATAGATTTTTCACTACCAGAGCTGCTTCCCTACGGATCTGGGATATGTCAAATTCGCCAGACAGCGATAGGTGCTGTAGAGCTATCGTGCTGTTGAATTTGACTCACCGATACCGTTTTGATCAGATCTGGGATATGTATCACTCACCAGACTAGGGTAGGTGCTATAGAGCTACCGTGCTGGATGAGATCAACGCACCGATACTGATATCTAGCTATAAATGATTCTAAGTTGACTGAAAGATAAAGATATTAATAAAACAAAATCAATTAATAAGAAAATAGAAACAAAGATCAGATTCCTGATAATTTAAATGATTATCAAATCATTTCCTTTTTATTTTAAACATAAGAAAATTAGCGTTCCTAAGGAATTTACTATTTTACAAAAATAATACAAAAAAAATGCATAACGAAAAGAATTATATAATGATGAGAAAGAGTAAAACTTTTGAAAGTAGAATTTCTGACTACTTAACCTAATTTCTTAA
This sequence comes from Tenthredo livida, assembly GCA_963992785.1. Taxonomy (NCBI): domain Eukaryota; kingdom Metazoa; phylum Arthropoda; class Insecta; order Hymenoptera; family Tenthredinidae; genus Tenthredo; species Tenthredo livida. The sequence continues at coordinate 19,263,669 of OZ023066.1, forward strand.
TTACTACGCGCGCAGGCACAATGTGCCGGACTTTGTGTGTTTTTGAATGATTTTGTATATTTGAATTCTTTAATTTTATAGAAATGCCGCTTTGGCTAAGACTATTATATTATGCTTGAATTTAATGATATAATTGCCGCTTTGGCAATTATCCGAATTTATTGAATCTATAAAAAAAACGTGGCCGCTTTGGCTCTTGCTATGCTCGAAATTTGAGGTTATGAATTGAGAAGTTAAGTGAACAGACGAGACGGTAGGCCGCTATGGCACGAATCCGCTCTAGCTATCTAAATGATTGTGAGTCGCACGGCCGCTTTGGCTCGAATACGCTGACGAGCCGTGTGACGCTCGCCTTTTATATTTGCGGTGACGTCATACCTGATGTTCTGATATGCGTGTGTTAGCTTGCGCGCTACGACGCTGCTCTATACAATGACATGTGAATGTATAGGTGTATCGCCTATACCATGTACGGTTCGGCTATTTGGCTATAAGCCGAACACGTTACAGTACATCGAGAAGCATCACCAATTCGTTCAGAAAAACATCCTATTTTTTCGACCTAACCGGGATTTGAACCCAAGTCCGCTCGCATTTGTTGTATTACTAGTCGCACGCTTTACCTACTACGCCAAACTGCCCTATGGGTATTAGTCTGATATTTTCCTATTTGTCGGAACTTATGATTTAGATGTCGAAGTGAGAGTTTATGGTCATTTTAATCTGACCCACCAGTCTCATGATTTTCAAGGTGAGATCACGCCTGGAGAATGTTGTAAAAAACTATGAGCTGGAACGTGACTCCAGGGGCGCATCAGGCTTGCCGTAATAGGAACTGCTTATGCCAACCTGATCGGGGGCGTGACCGGCAAACCTTGGGGAGGATCACCGGATGGCAGCCTTAACAGGGCTATATCAGGTTTGCTCCAACACGGACTAACTGATGGCAACCGTGCCAAAGTTATATCAGGTTCGCCTCAATGAGGACTAGCCGATGTCAGCCTGACCATGGACACATTGGGGTTGCCTCAAATACGGAGTGCCTGAAGAAAACCTGGCCAGGGCTTACTCAATAAGGACTTGCTGATGCCAACCTGACCAGGGGCGCAACAGGCGCGCCTCACTCAGAGATATTGGGGTCGACTGAAGGCAAACTGATCAGGGCCCGATCGAGCACTCCTTAGTAAGGGGCGCCTGATCACTGCCTGACCAGCGACGAAACAGGCGCACCTTATTAAGGGATGATCCAGACTATCCTTACCAGGGGCTCAACAGGCGCGCCTCACTCAGAAATATCAGGGTCGACTGAGGCCATACTGACCAGGGCCCCAACGAACACTCCTTAGTAAGGAGCGCCTGATCATTGCCTGACCAGGGGCTCAACAGGCGTAGTTTAGTAAGGGATGATCCAGGCAATCCTGACCAGGAACCCATCAGGCGTTACTTAGTAATGCACGCCTGATGTTAACCTGACCAGGGCCCCAACAGGTACACCCTGGTGACGGATGCCTAATGATGACCTGGTCAGGGCCGCATCCGGTGTACTCTGATAGGCACGCCTGAGTTCAACCTCATCAGGGCCTGATGGAACGTCAGGCTGGCTTTACCAAATTTCTACTCGGGGCCTTTCATTGATCCTTTGCGTAAAAGTTGAAGAAATAGTCCCCATTGTAGAATGATTTCTAGTATAATCCTTCATTGGAGATGGTAAATCAGTGGTCTCTCTTTGCTCCTCTTCTGCAACTTGAACCACTGGATCACTTTGACGGCATGTTTCAGCATATAGACGGAGAGCCAGCGACGGATTTAGCCAAGTCATTTCATAAAACCTGAATGATTGTTTATACTAGACTTGTTTATATAGAAATAGGTACCCCCAAATATGAAACCGTAAATGCCAGACCGCTCAGCCGCTGCGTTCTCTCACCTGAGGCAGGTAAAAAAATAGGACTTTCGAGTCATAGTATAAAAGTCAATTTTTTCATATAATCCATCATTGATGTTCCTTGATTATAAAATAAGAATTGACAGACCGCTATCTCCTTGTTAAACTATTGGCAGACCTTATTATAGGTGTTGGAAAAATAATTATTTTCAAGTCATAGTATAACGTCTGGCGCTTTTTTCTTAATTAAGTGTATTATTTATCCATAATATCCGTAAAAATGCCAGATCGTAATGATGTTGTCATCACGTCGAAAAAATCCTTCGAAGTTCCGTAATTTTCGTGAAAAATGTGGGAAGCCGCGGGGAACTGAGGGGCGCGCGGGATGAGCGATGTAGGGGCCGGGCGCCGTGGAGGGGATAGCGTACAACAGACCAAATAAAACATACGCGCTCGCTGCATTTTGACGTTTTTCGTTATCTACCCAGCAAACCAATACAGAACTGATACATAACTGTAGGAGCACATCTAGAGATCGGAGTAATGTAACATAGTTATGTCTCTGATATGCGACATATCTTTAGAATGTAACATATTGTTTACATAACATAAGATGCATGAATGATACGTAATATTGAGGGCATCACGAAGTAACAATGTAATATAACAAAGTTACGTAGAGGAGAAATAACATAACTTCAATTCCGTGATGTATCATGTACATTACCTGAGACCCACAAGTGATACATAAAATTGAAAGCATCTTCAGGGATCCGGAAATATAACATAGTTTCATACATGGGACATAATATTTCTGCAAATATGACATGTGTCGTATATATAACATCAGACCCATGGATGATACGTAACAGAGATGGCAACACCAGGGAACAGAGTCACATGACATATTAACATCTATGATACGTGCAATATCTTTAGTTCTGCAATTAAAACATCGCCAAATAGGATATCCGTATCTGCTGGCGATAATTTCTGAAACGTATGTAAGTGACTAACATGATAGTACGCATCAATCGAGGCATAAACGCTTCAGAGCTGTTAGATAGCGAGATCGAAAATATAGCGAAATCTGGCAGTATTCACTACACGATACTGTGGTGTAGTGGCGAGAGCGTGCGACTACTAATCCAAGCAAGTCCGAGCGATCATGGTTCGAGCCCGGGTTAGGTCAAAATAATGATGTCGTCTTGAATGAACTAAAAATGCGTTTTAATCTATCTGTGGTTGATTATAAATTGTTACTATGTCATATATACACCATAGATGATGGAAATTAGTAATATAAACGGCTTTTTATTTAGCTTTTCCAGTGTGATAGTTAATTGTATCAGATGCATCTCCAATATGTATCTGATACATCTTTCAACATGTCTTTGACATATCTTTGATATGTCTATGATATATCGGTGAGCCGTCGCTGATATGTATCACCAGCACATATCTGATACATTGATGATACATCCAATGTTGCTGACATCGTGCTGTACCAGTAACATACTTTCTTATGAGTTTGATACATAACGTGTAACATTCGTTACATAATATATACGTATTTGATACATATTTTGGTTTGCTGGGTATACATATACGGTAAAACCGAATCGTCACAAACAAAAAATAAGATGGGTAATTAAACTATCTATTTGTATATCATGCAAAAGGAGTACGAAATACTAATTGCAAGCCCGTCATAATTATCATGTGAAATATTATTCCTGAAATTAGGCAAGGTGTACCTTTTGGTTTTTCATACGTATAAAGATAATAAAAATTTATTCATAATTTTCTTTTTTACAGGTGTAATATTTATTTGTTATTCCATATTTTTTATAGGTGTAACATTTATTTTTTATTCCTTCACAATTCTTGATCTTCGTTATCAGTCACGTCCTCACTGCTACCCTCATCAGACGTTTCATCTACTTCATCTTCAACATAAAAATTGGAATTTTATTGCGTTTTAATTGATATAATAATCACAGACGTCTTTCGGTACTTACTTGAAATGATTTCTTCTTCAGTGGATTCCTGTGGTTGGATTATTATATCAGAAGTCAGAGCTGGTAGTTGTTCTCCCGTGAACCATACGAACTCATATTTTCCGTTCCTCTCAACCCACCCATTTTCGTGGGGTTCCAAATTTGAAGTATTCAAATGACAATCCCTCCAGATGTTAGTAATGTACCTAGCGCGGAGGAAGTGTTGATAGAGCTCGTCGTGACATGGTGGCAAATTACAAGCATCAAAATTCTTCAATTTCTTCTGAAATTTTTCTACATTTCCTGATGGCTTGTACGTCAATGAAAATAGATGAAATCTTGCTTCGATTACTTTGTGTATTTTTCTCACGCCATATATTTCGCAAGTAAACTTCTCTAGGATGCGAGAAATATCATCTGTTGTTTCAGTTGAGCTGAGATTACCAAGAGCCTCGAACGCTTCTTGATATTCAGCCGATTTTTAGAGAATTTGGAAAGGCTTCGCTTTTCCTTTTCGATAAAAGGAAGGGTTATAATCACAACCCGCAAATGCATGAAAACCTGGTAATGCCCTAGATAATTGTTTGCCCAAGAAATCATATAACTTCATAACATCAATATATCTCAAAGAATTTCCACTGCCGATTTCCATCCAAATGTTCAACGTCCTGTTGAGGTTTTCCATGTTTTCCAGCATTATTATAAGTATATCTATGTCAGAGCACTTGATTAAAACGTTCGAAGGATTATTCATTCGTGATGCATGAAACACAATTTTGGTATCAGCTTCTTCCTGACCGTTACATTCCAGTTCCTCTGCCACAACGCGAATGACTTACTCTCCACTCGAATGATAACGATAACAACTTTCGTGATTCAGATATATGGTTTTCTGACCGATAAACGAAGCCATTTCATTCGACCTCTAATGATCGCTAAAAGAAATCGACGAACGCTTCTTTGAACATGCTGTTCCTCAGTTCGTTTACAAAATCGGTAGGCCTCACCTGATCCGGTCCACTAATTTTATAATGGTTACTCTTGAATCCGTCTCTTAAAGTACGTTCGCTATCTTTGATTGATGGCGAAAAATAACGATCGAAAATTATATCGATTCTGAGTGCATCAAAGGTAGTGGCCATTTGAATACATTTTTTTGAAATAGTCCCAAATGGCTTCGGAACATCTCTCATCAAATGTAATATAAAGAATCCATCCGGAATAACAATATCGAAGCGTGGTGGTGACGCAGTTTCTACTTTCTTTTCCAAAATTTTAATCGAAACAGATTTTTGAGTTTTACAGATTTTTCCGTCGATATTACACATAGACAAAGGGACCGGAGTCACAGGATATGGCATAACTAGTGCGATGTCGACACCGTGCTCCATTGATATGCAAAGCATTCGGCCAAATAAATCTCGCTGCATTCTTATCTCTTGCACTTTACCATTGATTGTATTTTTTTTTTTTCAGAATCTGAAGAAAAATTGAGTATAGCATTTCTTTTGATAGGTCTTTCAAATCTCTTGGGGTCTTCCGAACATTCCGAAATAAATCTTTCACGTAAGCAGTTGCCGTTTTTTTCAACATTCAATAAAAAATCGGCCGTAGAATCCTTTGCTGCTCTTCTTGTAGCAATATTGAAAAGAAGATCTTTGTTAAGGCTCTTGTCGAATGGGTTCATATTCTTTTCAACTGTCTTCATGAACGTATCCACGCAGACCACATGTTTTCTCATTTTATTAGCCTCCAAGTCTGATGTGACGTCTTGGGTCTTTGTCAAATTTATTTCCTGCAATACATAAGATATTATCGTTGACCGAATAGCATGACTTCTTGCCCAACGTTGACGAGCAGATATGGAATTTGTAAAGTGTGAAACTCCGGTTAGTCTTCTTCCTGCATCGGCATTAATTGTTTGTTCCAGTGTAAGATCTATGGGCTGTCTGGAGAAAGGTTTCTCAGTTCGTTCAATTCCAAAGGAGCCTTTCTTGAACTCTTCTATCAAGCCGGGATGTGTATTTTCTATTTTTCGCAAGTTTTCATGGTATTTCACTAGCCAACGGGCGTAATTCGGCTGATTTGGTATGAAAAATAAGTTCGGAATCTTTGGCAAAATGTATTTATACAATTCAAAATCTGCTGTGCGGATGCTTCTGGATAACATTTGATAATAGTTAACGAGATGTGTGTAAAGTAGATAAAATTGTGCTGTCTTCCCAAATTCGCCTGTGGTCGTTTTTTCTCTATATTCAGAGTATTGTTCCATTCATTCAGAAATGGGCCCACCATCGTTTACCACGGTACAATCTCTTGTTTTTCGCATTTATTCTAGTTCGAAGTTCATATTATCTGAAATATCGATGGACTAATGCTCCAGAAATGCCTCAAAATGCATAATATGGAATCCCAATGAAACAATTTGGTGTGGTCGCTTGCTTCGATTGAAGGTCTTACCAGTAGTAAAGCCATTCACTGAACCATGAGCTAACAAATCACTCTCAACCATCATGTGCGACAGACCACATTCGTCGATAACTTTGCCAACGGCTTTAAAAAATGCCAGCACAATATGGAATTCACCCATGTGAATGAAGATATTATTGAAAAGTGGTGCTTCCAACGATTGAAGCTGCAGAACTATTTTAGAAATAGCTAAATCATAGGTTACTTGTATATAACTTTGTGAACATTCTTCAGCAATTTTTTTGCTTCCATGCAGGGTGTGTAGGACAACAGAGTTATCAGTCGGAGAAAGATTGATCGGAGTAAGGTATGCAATTTTCTGTTTTAAAGTATTATCTTCATAGATTTGGCTGTTGAATCCTACCCACATGGGCGAATTCGGTATTCTAATAGCATGTAAAAAGATCCAGAGCAAATCTTTTTTGACTGCTGATGCTAAGCTGTCCAAATAATCTTCCCTTCTATTGCTATCTATTGGCAGCAAGCAGTTGATGAATCGAGGCTCCTTATGGTATGGTGTTATGTCTGAAGTAATTGCGTCAAACGATCTCCTTTTCCTCACGGTCTTCTTCTTGGCAGGTATGGCTAAAGATGTTTGTACATCTGTATCTTGAAAATCCTGAACAATAGGATCCTCCAACAATTCATAGTTCTCTTGTCCGGATATTTCAGCTTATGATAATTCATCAAATATATCCACCGATCCTTCGCTGTTATAAGGTTGCGAAAACTGGAAAATGATCCCTACTGTATCGTGCAGAGTATCTTTTCCACTGCTGGTTTCAACGAACCTATCAAAGTTATCGAAAGCAACCCCTGTACAAAGATTCGGATTTAGCGATACACCAGCTGGGCAGACCTGGGAACGTTCAGTCGCAGCAAAAGTTAACTCTGTTTCAAGTTCTTCTACCACGTTGTAACTGCAGCAATGCCCGTACTTATTTATAATGTCGACTATTTTTCTGCTGCTTGTCAAACTCTCCAAAGTCAATCCAAGAGCCATGTATTCTGACGTTTTTACTTCTCCATTTTTCACGATATAAATAATATCTTGAGCCAATGAATTGCATTTTCTCAAACGATTAGTACTGGTTTTACGTCGCTGATCAGAACCACACGTTAGAGTGACTAAGAAGTCATGCAATGATTTTGGTACCGAACATTCACCGTTTATAATGTCATCAGTCGTCAAATCCTTCGGTAATTGATTCGTCTTTATATTCAGTACTTTTCTTCTCAATACCAATGCGACTTGTTGCAATAAATCATCTTCTTCTAATGACGAGAACATCGCATCATTCAGGTCACTCTGTATACCACCTGCTGAAACAACTATTTTCTTTTTATGCAGCGTTATTATTTTAATTTGATTACGGAAAGTCGTTTGTATTTTGTACTCCAAATGTTGCTGAGAATACGAGGCTTCATCTTCTACAAATTCCGCGACCGTTTTATCTTTGAACATATCTTTGAACATTGAGCACAACGTCGACAGCATAATACTATTTCCGTTCTTCACTATTTCAATCTGTATGTACAAACATAGGTCATCGAAAGCTTCTTTATAAATTGACTTCTTAGTTCGCAAGAGAATATTACTTTTTGCTTGCACAGCTGATATGCATTTATTCTTGTATTCAACTCTGCAAACCACATGATAAAACAATTCTTTGCATGTTGCACCTTTTTCCTCCAATTTTTGCAAAAACTCAACATCGTCAATTTGAAGTGCATATTTTGTGATGTTATACAATGTAGAAATCGTGGATTTACAAATACGTTGTAGTTTTTGTATGAAGTTCGCCGCTCTCGATTGCAAAATATACATGCCGTAGGATTATCCTTCGATTTAAGCTCCGCTATTACATCCCGCGATGATTTTGATGTTAAATTTCCATCTTGCGAAATTAAAGGTTGAGGGCGGTCATCCTCATTCGACTCTCCCTGTAGCGACGTGTGCTTATGTTCGCGATATTTTTTTGATATTGCCGTGAAGCTTTTAAACAGCATGTATGGTAACCTTCTAAATTATCTGGGGCAGACGGCAAATGAATTTCATGATGCTTCAATTTGTGCAAAGTTCTGATTATTAGACTACTTTTACACTTGAACAATGTTCCTTCAGTAAAAAGCACGATCTTTTCATCACTTCCTACGCTGCAAATTACACAGCACTGGTTTGATAAAGCCATTTATTCATATTCCTATTGAAAATCACGAAGAAACTACTCTGAATGATGCGTGAACTAAACAAGCAAACAAACAAACCAAGTGAACGAAGCAGGATTTCATGAGAGTCTGATGAGGGTAGCAGTGAGGACGTGACTGATAACGAAGATCAAGAATTGTGAAGGAATATAATAGTATATTGTGCATCAAGGGAAGGAAGTGAGATTTCGCTCCTGAGCGTGTAGATAGTCGCCCGAGCTAGTCGGGGGGACTCGGCGAGCCGAAGGCTCACCGAGTTCACCCGATCGGCAGGGCGGCTATGTACACCGAGGGAGCGAAAACTTCCTCCCGTGATGCACACGATATTTTTTTTCACACATGGACGGAAGGCCAATTTCCTACCCGCAGAGAGGCACGACCACGCACGATCGCGAACGCGCAATTTAGGTGGGACAAGGAAGTTATGCTATTTTGCTTTTTATTATTTCACTTCCTTCTTCGCAACGAACAAAGAAACGATCATGAACGACGCGCTTTTTTTCTATCATTTTGTTTCGTCCGATGGCGCTGTTACCGGAAACATACGCAGCGGACTGGGAGGAAAATTCATTACTCACGACCTTCCCTCCCATGGGAGGCAAAACTCCCCTGGTCGGTAAAACTGGAGTTACCTACCTTTCAGCGGGTAAGGAAATCGGCCTTTCTGGCCATGTGGGGAAAAAAATGAATATCACACCTATAAAAAATATGGAATAAAAAATAAATATTACACCTGTAAAAAAGAAAATTATAAATAAATTTTTATTATCTTTATACGTATGAAAAACCAAAAGGTACACCTTGCCTAATTTCAGGAATAATATTTCACATGATAATCTTATTTTTTGTTTGTGACGATTCAGTTTTACCGTATATGTATAAATAACGAAAAACGTCAAAATGCACATTCCTGGCTTCCCACATTTTTCACGAAAATTACGGAACTTCGAAGGATTTTTTCGACATGATGACAACATCATTGCGATCTGGCATTTTTACGGATATTATGGATAAATAATACACTTAATCAAGAAAAAAACGCCAGACGTTATACTATGACTTGTAAATAATTATTTTTTTGTAACTCATGCACAAAAAGTGTCTGTTTTTGTGCCTCTGAAGTGTGGCAAAAGTGGTGTATTCTAATAAGGCATGAGGAAAATATATCGCGCATACGTCAATCGGCTTCATCTGCTTTTATGATACGCTAGTCACTTTTGCGCACACTTTTTTAACACTCTAGTTACTTTTGCGCACTCTTTTTCGACACTCTAGTTACTTCTTCCTACTGACGCGCCATCTGATGAGATAGAAGTAGATCGACGTTGAGTCGACGCTTCAGAGGCACAAACAGGCAGTTTTTGTGCATTCTTTACAAAAAGTATTATGTGACACTTGTTCGAGAAAGCAGACGCTTGACGAAATGCGTGAAGTTGACAGCACTCGCCTTCGTGAAAAGTCCGCTTTCTTGTACTTGTATCACAAAGTACTATTTCAACACCTATAATAAGGTCTGCCAATAGTTTAACAAGGAGATAGCGGTCTGTCAATTCTCATTTCATAATCAGGGAACATCAATGATTGATTATATGAAGAAATTGACTTTTATACTATGACTTGAAAATCCTATTTTTTCACCTGCCTCAGGTGAGAGAACGCAGCGGCTGAGCGGTCTGGCATTTACGGTTTCATATTTGGGGGGACCTATTTCTAAGTATAAACAATCATTCAGGTTTTATGAAATGACTTGGCCAAATCCGTCGCTGGCTCTTAGACTAATAGTTGGGCTGACTGGTCTTGGATGATGTGATGTTGTGATTCTCATCGAGTCTGCGGTTGTCATCCGTCCCAACACCAGCCTCTGTTGCCGTATCCTTCACTAGAATTAACTCTCCATCCTCGAAAATATCAAAAACGAGGGTGTCATTTCCATTCTGCACCATTCCAAGCATTCTTAATATGTCAGGGCGGTTCATGGTAGATGATTGATCCCCACTTTGCTCTTGAAAGGGACTGGTCAAGCTAGAATCGTCAGCATTTGGAGTAAAAGCCCAGACATTATAATGTCTGCTACAACCTGTTTTTTCAGCTTTTGAATCATAATTTTACGTTTTTGAAGCAAAATTTTGCTTGCACGATTTGAAGATAGCCGCTTTTTCGAGCAACATCTGAGATAGCCGCTTTTGCGAGCAACTGCTGAGATAGCTGCTTTTTCAAGCAACTTCTGAGATAGCCGGTTATTCCGCGGAGCCATCGATCTGTCCAGCTGCATTACCACAAAAAAGTGTGATCAAACACTCCTTCTCATCATTTTATACGAAATTATAAACAGATCTCTCTCCTTGTGCTGCCATGACAAAATTTCCCTGAGGACATAAGCGAAATGCTATCTAATCGCAATTGAAAATACGTTATGGAGGTAGATTTAAGAGATTGCAGGATTCCAAATAGATCCTGGTCCTCTCAAACCATCCACGAATAACTTGTTCAGTGAGCAAATATCGAGTAGATAACATATTTTGGGACAATCTCTCACATAATTCAGGATGACGGTTGCGAAATGCCTCGTACCAGTGACGTCCTGGTCGGTTGTTTGTGAAGACGGTGGTTTTTTTCATGGATTTAACGAGGAACTGCACACTATCTTGTAACTGCGTTCTAGAGACTGGAAGGCCTCTCTTTGCCATAAACAAAATCCACTTGACAAATCGAGCCTCATTTGCTTCGCCCAAAATACTCGGTGGTTCTTTTCTGATAATAGTGGGTTTTGAAATTCCATTTGCCTTCTCAAATAATGTTGTCGTCGGAATACCGTATTGCTTACTCACTGATCACAGTGATCGACCTGTGTTCAATGCACCCAATGCATTTTGCAAATCTTCCTCGGTGTATCTTTTTTTTACAGCCTTTCTTATTTTGCCCCTACAATATACAATTAACTGATTGAGATGAGTGTAATCGGCACTATTTTCTCAACGAAAAAAAGGATTGAATAAAAGGGTTGAATATTGGAGACAGCAAAAAATGATGATTGGGGTTACGGTGGGTGAAAAACAGGTGTTCGTCTACTGCACCACATTGCTTTACAACTGTCCCAATACTCGAACACGTATTTTTTATTGTTTATAATTATTTTAAATGTTTTTGAAGTTCTCTCAACTTATTTCAATTCGTTATATTCCAATCTAAATGGTGGAAAAATAAAGTTTTTCCATCAGTCATCGATAAGCATTATTTTCAGGTGAAATAATTTCTTAAAATCGCGAGTTACCATTGAGAGAACGGAGCTCAGCGTTCGGATAACCGTACATGTTCAGATACTCGTACCTCCACGGTACCTACTCCAAAAGTACCTAGTCCTACAGTTTTAAATAATCAAGAAATGAACGATGTACTAGAGCAAATACCCCATCTTGGAAGTGACAATAATAATTCTTTAACCAACGATGATAAGTAGTTTAGGAAAACTTCTGATTGTAATTCTTGCGCTTTTTAACTCACACCTGACGAAGTTGATTCTGATCAATAACTAACCCAACTAGCCTAACCTTATCAATGTTGTGTTGCCTCTGCAGCATATCAGTGTATTGAATAAATTATGACCGTATAATATAATTCTGACAGATAATTCAAGTAATACTTTGAGGGGAGAGCCAGAAGCCACTCAGATTCCAAGCAGAGAGATTGAAAATAATAGGACTTCGAAGAAGAGGAGGCGGATTAGATTTAGTAGTTCCGAAGGTACTCTGTCATTATTCAACTTAATTGTTTCATTTTCATGCTATATCAAGATAGAATAGAATAGATATTATGATTTTATTTTTGGTAGTCGTGTTTTACTTTTTGAATACTATAAATTTCCTTACCTATGCAATGTGAATTACAGATTCATCAATAGAGCGCCCCAAATCTCCCGGTTTCATCGACATGACAACGAGCACACCACGCTCTCGAGCTACACCTATCTCTCATACATCACATAATACCATAAACGTACCTGACGTTACAGTCGGTCCGCGTGCTAATATTGCAGTACCCAATAAACACTAGTTCGTATAGAAGACGTATAAAAAGGTCATATACTCTACGTTTATTCAGAGGATGAATGTTCCTCAGCTAAACGGATGAGCAGCGTTCATTGAAAACGTCAAGTCGATACGTCAAGTCGATTGCGTTTAACATTACGCAATGAACAACGTTTAATACATGTGTTCCACTCGAATATTTGACCAAATGATTCGTCGCTCAAAAAAAATTGAGGTACCTAAAATGAATTAATTAAAATATACGAGGCGTTGATCAACAACTACCAATCGCAAACAATCGTACGTTATTACAAAGTAAGAATTTGAGGATCAGAAAAATTTCGCATTATTGTTGGGGCCGGGATTCGATCCGGGGACGCTTGCATTCGCTTGTATTACTATTCGCACGTTCTACCGACTACACAAAACTACCTATTGACAAAGTCAGTCACTTTCTCGTGATTGTTTTGGATTTTGCATCTGTCTCATATCAGTGATATCAGTAGTTGAATGCAGCTCCTTAAGGTGCTGCCGGACGCAATTTCGCCGAACCTGACCAGAGCTGCTGTTGTAATATTTAACCCCCGTTATTATGGGATACAGGGAGTTATTGGGTTGTTCCCAGAGGTGATTATTAAAGATCACTCTAGCGCAAGATAGCAACGAAAGTAGTAGTTTATTATATTTATCAAAGTTACAAAAGTGTGCTTGGAGCACTTGCTCCGGTTCGAGTCTGAGTATTCGAAGAGATACTCTTCGCTCCTTCTAATATCCGCTCAGAACTGAGGCGCAGCTCAGACTCTGGCCTAATTTATTACCTCAATATGCTTATGCGATTATTGGCGTCACCTGCATGCGTTGCGCTTTGCCGCATTCCAGGTCACGCCTTGCCTAATTATTAAAGGTAGTCAGTTTACGAAATGGATTGGAATGTTGAGTAACAATTCTCAACATCCCTCCCCCCTTAGGAGAATAGGCCTCCGGACTATTTTTCCCTTATTTACTAAGTACAAATTTCCTTAGTCTTAACCTTATCTGCTAATCTTATTTTAGTCCAATCCCGGTTTTTATTATTTCGATAAAAGATACAATAATTCGATCTGTAATTACCTATATATAATGTTTTATCCCAATTTATTATATGTTTTTACTAGCGAAAACCAATTAATACTCAATGTTGTTTACGTCGTACCCGTGGTAGACGAGTTACGTTTGAAATTAATGACAGTTTCCTTGGCTATCGGGGTCCGTTTCCGCGGCTGCGGAGGCTCCGGTGCCACTGTTTGTCGTAATGTTTCTTTACATCTAAATCTTCCTGAAGTTGCACATTTATATATAATGTAACCTATCATGCCTACTAGTACTAACCCACTTATTGGATATAACGGTGCCACATACGGCAGGTGCCGCCTATGACTACTCTTCTTATTATCTAATTCCTTATGTAAATTTTCAAGGCTAGATCCTAATGAGTTGAGTTCATTCGCGTCTTGCAGGAAGCTCTTTAGCACTACACTGACACTTTTATCACTGGACTTAGGGATTGCCTCCCAGTCCGTCTCGTGCAAACTAAGGTTATACGGCGGCAGGTAACTGAATTCCTGCCTGCTTTGATACTGCCGTAATGTCTCCATACGGAAATCCTTCGCAGTTACAGCGCATTTCCCGTTGAGAGCTATGATGCCAGTGCCTATCAATGTTTCACGCGCCGCAGGCAACCCTTCGCAGGCTACTGTGATTGCCTCGGCCTCTGGAGCTATGTATAACCATGTTCCTGGTCTATTCAAAACTAAAACTATTGCCTTGTTTACCCTAACTATTCTTTTCGGGCATTGTGATAGTTCTACGTCTAGCTTTGAGAGAATAGCAATTTCACAGGGTGAACCTATTCCTATCGAGTTCGTAGGGCGCCTTGGGTCGCACAAATAGTGTTCACCTAATCGTTTACACGTCCCCAAATCCGCCTCCTTCATTCGTAGGTAATTTCTATAATCATGGTCCACCACTGCTAATTCCTCCGTTGTTTCAAGATAACAATAGGTATCGTTTTGTGCCCTTACAGGCAGAGGATATACTTTGCTGATGCTATACTCTTCACTACCTATCAGAGGTATTTCTATTACTGTAACTACCGTGTCTTCCCTCCCGTAAGATTTAATATCCGCGACTGTCATCAACAATGATACCCCTGGTCGCGTCAATGGTATAGGGAAGCTGTGACCCGCCGGCAGGTGTGGTAGTGCCGACGAGAGGTACTCTAGTATTTTGGCTGGAGTAAGCACGGTGGGGTTGATAATACCCCTTTTTATTTCTGTTGAAAATTGTACCAAATCCTTCACATCACTCAGCAACGCATCTACTATTAGGCCTATTGCTTCTATATGCTCGTCGAGCTTTTGCCTCGCTGCTGTTCTCTCTATACCGTTCGAAAGACTGATACTAAGCTGCTTAGTTATTTCGAGCAAAGTTTGCTCATTTTCTTCCACTACCCTCATGGTATTATTAAACACTCCTAGCGTCGACGATACTATTTGGATTTGCTTACTCATTGCCGTTTTTAGGTTGGCTTGATCTTCCCGAAGATCATCGATCTCTTGATCTATCCTAGCCGCGTCTGCTGCATCCATAGTCCCGAACAAGGATTTTGCTATCGAGCCTAAACCGTCTATCAAACCTCGGCGCTTTCGTGCCGGCCCAACGCATGTGACGTCGCGGACTAGTTGCAAACCCCTATCAACCTTATCTAACAAATTTCCTACTGTTTCACTCATAGTCTCACATAAAAGCGAGCCTGCGTTATATGGAATCTCGCATGTCTTGCGTATATTGTTCAGGTGTGCCTTTACATTTTCTTCTCTCTCGAATACCGTGCGGAGGTCCATGTCTATTACTAAGCTCCACCTATCTTTGTACACCTGCAGCATCCCTATTTTCTCGAAGTAAACGCCCGGATTATCCCTGAACCTCTCGATCTTGAAAGATGGACTGATTTCTTCTTTTGCCAGCGCCATCACCAGGTATGATCTGCAAGTCAATTTAGATATTACTACTAATCCATCCCCTCCCTTTGTTATATGGTGAAATTTGTGAGGAATATGGTGAGGGGTGGGATAGGTGCTGGGGACGTGCTTCTCTCCTTCTAGTCAATGTTCTACGAATAACTTCAATCGGTTGGCGTGAACTTTGGTCTCCTTCCGACCCTTCCGGATGGTGTAGTTGACATCCGAATGCTTTTCCGTGATCTCGTATGGACCTACATACTTTGGCGTTAATTTCGCTGATCTCCCCCGCCGAACCGTCTCATCTAGTAGAAGAACCTTATCTCCTGGCTGGAATTTTGTCTCTACCGTTTTTTTGTCGTAGTATGATTTTGCTTTTCCCTTGGCTGCTTCCAGATTCTCTTTTGCTTTGAGATTAGCCGCCCTAAGTCTTTCGCGTAGTTCCTGAACGTAGTCGTCATACGCGTAAGTAAGTCTCGGCGCTTGCTTTACCGATGATGGTATTTCTGCCGGGTGCCCGAAAACAAGCTCGTACGGGGTGTACCCTGTTGCAGTGTGAGGGGTTGTGTTGTACGTGAACATAGCGTACGGCAACCACTCATCCCAGTTGCTCTGGTCCTCTTCGATATAATTCTTTAGATATTCTGCTAGTGTTCTATGTGATCGTTCCAGTGCTCCGTTAGATTCTGGATGATATGCCGTCGTTTGAATTTTCTCGATTTTCAAAAGCTTACACATATTCTTAAATACATTGCTTAAAAAATTCGTTCCCTGATCAGTAAGGATTACCTTGGGTGTTCCATATTCGCATATAATATTTTTTACGAATTCTCTAGCCACTGTGGAAGCTTCCTGGTCAGCCACTGGCATAGCTTTGCTAAATTTGGTTAAAGCATCTTGAAACGTAAGTATTTGTATTTGTATTTGATTTGTTTATTATGCCGGAGCCCACACCGGGCCTAAGGGCAATAGTACAGTGAATTTAACAAGCAGTAACAATAGAAATAACATAAAAATAAAATAAAGATAGAAGCAAGAATAAGAGGTGGGATGATGCCAATTTAGCCAAAACAGAAAGCTGACGTGAGTATAAGTAGAACAAGGAACAAGGAACAATGGCGAAGCAGCTAAAGAGCTGGTCGCGTGCTAGCGAGACCAAAAAAGAAAACTGAAATTAGTAGAGGTAGAACAAGGTGCAGGGAACAGTAGCGAAGCAGCTAAAGAACTGATCGCGCGCTAGCGAAGCAGACAGTCGCCGATGGCTGCCGCAAGGCGAATTACCTAAGAATAAGTAACGCGTATATTGATGGAATGGGGACATGGGTAGTACACGAACACACAATAGGAGATGAACAGTGAATATGACTATAGGAGACCGGATGAATGTGCCATGGAAGGAAATGAAACAGATCAAAGAAAGGGAAAATAAAAAGTAAATAAATAAAGATAAATAAAAGTAACTAAGAGTAGAAATAAGGGCAAAGCTCAATAAAATACAAATAGATATAAGTAGGGCTTGGGAAATAAGAATAACAATAAAAAATAATAGAAATATAACCTAAGGAAGGAATGATTTAAAGTAAAATAAGAATAGAAGTAAGATAAGGGCCGGCTCAAAAGAACAAAAGAACGAGAGGTGCAAGCACCAAAGCGGGTGCACTCGAAAATCATAGCCTAGGCCTGGGTATCTCAATACCATCACCGGATACGCGCAACAAGAGGTGCTTAAAAAGCCTCACTTTGAATATTTCCACCGAGGAAGAGTCCCGAACGGAAAACGGTAAGCTGTTCCATAAGCTAATTGCCGATAATGCGAAGGAATTTGCATAACACATCGTACGGTGAATCGGAATGGCAAACACGGTTGACGAATTTGAGTCCAGAAGTCTTACGGACCGCCGTAAGCCAGGATCCGGATCCACAAACAGCTCGCGAAGGTACATGGGAGTAGACAAGGCCAGAACCTGGTAGAGAAAAGCGCCCATGAAGTAGCGACGTCGTTCCACTATTGGAAGCCAACCAAGTTTGAGACGATACGGCGTTATGTGAACGTCCTTTCGCAAGCTAAAAATAAATCGTATGGCGCAGTTTGTAAGCCTTTGCAATTTGTGATTTAAGTAATCTACTGCATCATGAAATACCAAGCAGCAATAGTCCAAATGTGGAAGGACCAGCGCCTTGACGAGGAGTTCCCTGATTTGAGGAGAGAGAGCATCACCATAATATTTCAGTCTATGCAAGGTTGCATGAACTCTCCTGGAAATTTGTAGGACGTGGGTATTCCACGTTAGGTCCGCGGATAGGTATACACCAAGATTTCGGACTGAATCAACGTATGGAACAGCTTGACCGTTAACAACTAGCGAAGGAAGATTTGAGCGGCGCAGGTGACCTGTATGATACGAGCTACCAAGAATAATGGCTTTGGTTTTCGAAATATTTAACCGCAGGCCATTTTCCCCTGCCCAACTTGAAACAGCCTCCGCGTCAGAACTAAGTTTGGCAAGTGCAGCACTGACATCCCCAGGGGTCGACTGCAGGTATATCTGAAGGTCGTCAGCAAACATCATGTGTTTGGTGTGTGAGAGCACTCGGCCAATATCATTGATAAAAATTAGGAACAACAGAGGACCAAGAACCGAACCCTGGGGGACGCCTGAATGATTTGGCAGAAAGCTGGAGTGGTTCGCAGAGGGATCTCTCACAGCCTGAGACCTGCCTGATAAGTAGGAATGGAACCACTTGACTGCCTCCGCGGAGAGACCGTAACGGATAAGTTTGATCAAAAGCAACCGGTGATCTATGCTATCGAACGCTAAGTACATACTTATTGCCTGTATTAGTTACAGTCAACGGCCCTACGATATTTAGCGCACATTTTTCGAAGGCTTTCGAAGGAGTATCGGTGATTATCATGGGTGCTTTCAGTTTTCTCTGCGTTTTATTTTTCTGACATTTCTCGCATTTACCTATGTAGTCTTCTACTTCTTTGCGCATATTCGGCCACCTGTGTTCCATTTTTATGCGTTCTAGTGTACGCGATACGCCTTGGTGCCCACCCATGGGTGCGTCGTGATATTCGTACAAGATCTTTTTCTTCTTGTCTTCTGTGTATTCCGGTTCCGATTCATCATCTTCTTTTTCCTCTTCTTCTTCTTCTTTTTCTTCTGACATTACGAGAATGTTTGTACCTTCTGAAGGTTCCGTACCTTCTTCCAAAGGTTTTTCCTCTTCGAATTCCTGGCTGTTGCTGTAAATCTTATATATTCTGCTGAGCGCGTCCGCATTCGTATTTAGTTTTCCAGGTTTGTAGACTACATCATACTCGTGTTCGGCGAGTTTTAATCTCATTCTCAGTAACCTTGATCCAGGATCCTCGACTTTGAAGATCCATTTAAGAGGGAGGTGATCCGTGATCACAGTGAAATGCGTTCCATATAAGTATGGTCTAAACTGCCTAGTCCCGAAGACGATTGCTAACATTTCCCTCTTAGTGGTCGAGTAATTTCTTTCGGCCTTGTTAAGCGTTCGACTTGCGTACGCTATTGGTAAATCTTGCCCAATTGGTTCGTGAGAGAGGATTGCTCCGATTGCCTTGTCGGATGCATCTGTTGTTATCAAGAAAGGTTTCGTGAAATTCGGATACTTTAGGATGGGTGCCGTGATGAGCTTTGATTTTAGCGTTTCGAATGCGCTTTCTTCTACCGTTGTCCACTCGAACTTGCGTCCCTTCTGCGTAAGTTGCGTTAACGGTCGTGCTATACTCGAAAATCCTTCTATGAATCTCCTGTAATAACCTGCTAGCCCTAAAAATGACTGCACTTGTTTAACGTTTGTCGGGCTCTTAAATTTCTTGACGTCCGCAATTTTCGAGGGATCTGGGAGAATCCCCTCCGACGTTATCACATGCCCTAAATAACCAGTTTCCTTTCGAAGAAATTGACATTTGTCTGGCCGGAGGATGAGATTGCTCTCCTGCAGTCGCTTTAGTACCTCGATGAGCCTATCGTTGTGCTCTTTCAGTGTTGCTCCGTGAATTACAATGTCGTCTAAATAAACGTAGCACTTAGATGCTTGTAGTCCTGCTAAAACAGTATTCATCAAACGTTGGAATGTCGCTGGCGCATTCTTCATTCCGAATGGCATTGAATTATACTCATAATGCCCATGTGCTGTTGAGAAAGCAGTTTTTTCCTTGTCTTCTTCAGCCATCGGAATCTGATGAAATCCCGAGGCGAGGTCTAATGTAGTAAAGTACTTCGCTTTTCCTAACTGATCCAATATTTCTGTAATATTTGGCAAAGGATACGAATCCCCTACCGTGATCTCGTTCAATTTTCTGTAGTCGACGACTATTCTAAATTTCTGCTTTCCTGATGCGTCAGGTTTTTTCGGTACTACTAAAAGCGGTGCGTTCCATTGGCTACAACTCGGGCGTATTATGTTACTCTCTAACATGGCTTCTATTTACTTGTTTATCTCTTGTTTCTGCGACTCAGGTAGGCGGTATGGACGAACATTAATCGGTTTTCCCCCATCCGTCAATGTAATTGTATGGCTGGTCGCGTTAGTAACACGAGGCTGAAGCTAGCAGCCAGAGTTGGCAGCCGAACGCTGCTGCGCATGGGCATCAACGTTGACTCCTATGCGCAGTAGCGTTCGGCTGCTAACTCTGGCTGCTAGCTTCAGCCTCGTGTTAGTAACGCCTAGCTTATCCCCTGGTAAATAGAAGATTTCGCTATACTTTTCGCATATCTCAAGTAGAGTATTTCTCTCCTCCTCGCTAAGATGATCTGTGCGAATGGTATCATGTACTAGCTTGATTCGTTGGTTACCCGTTCTACCAGTTATTGAACCTATGTAGGCTGCTTCTTCGTCGCTCGTTTCGCTATTTTCCTCGCATAACTCCTCCAATTCCACGGTCGGCGTCTCCAATATCACCTCGTGATCGTTGAGGTTCAAAATGTCTACTATGCATTCTTGGTTCGCCGGTTTAGTTAAGCAATTTCCTAGGTATACTCCGTCGGCGAGTTCCTTCTTTTCTACAATGCCGATGAACTTACTATTTGTTTTTGCACTGACCTTCCTTATTGTTCGCGGCGCTAACCTAATTTTCTCCGTTTTTAACGGTCGTAAGAGCTCGAAACGTTGCCCGTGTATGAAAAATGCTTGAGCGCTTTTACCTATCGCGGCTTCGTGATCCTCTATGAAATCTATTCCAATGATGCCATCCGCATCTAGACTGAAATCGTCTCTTACCACAAAGAAAGGGTGCTCAATACTTCTATCTTTTAATGGGATTGTTAATATGACTTTACAAAGTACCTCAACAACGCCTTGTCCTATTCCCGATAAACTCGTCGTTTCTTCTAAAACTGGCAAATCATCTTTCAACATCCCTATTTTGATGATGCTGGCGTCGGCACCAGAGTCTACTAAAAGAGTCATATTTTCCTTAGTGGTTCCGTTCGCCTTTAATTCTATTCTGTTCCGACTTGCTCTATCTGTGTTGGCGACGTTCATGGATTTGTACGATCCTGCATTCCTCGTCGATTGCTGGGATCCTTCATGCCCTGCGTTTTTACTATAAGAATTTTGGGAGTAACCCGTACTAGCTTTTTGGTTTTCGCCTGATCCGCTACCGTTATTTCCTGATCGTCGTTCATCGCGACGCATTCTATCCCTACAATCTTTATATAGGTGCCCTCTGCGTTTACAAAAATTGCATACTAATTCTACACGATGCACCGATCTACTCTGACCTGCTGTAGGTAACGATTGCTTGTATTTCACCTGGGTACAATCCCGTGCAAAATGTCCCGTTTGATTACACTTCAGACACTTCACTGCTGATGTATTCCTATCGCCCGGCTGGTTCGTTCTCCGATTTATAAAGTTGACGCCGTTTGGCGATTTTTCTTCCTCTTCCGCGCCCTTTATTGAAGCCGAAAGTTCCGAGAAATGGTACGATTTTACGATCATTCTCAAATTATAATGTAGCCCGTTTTCGAAAATGGCAAGTGTTTGATATCTGAGTAGGTCTTCTATTCCTTTTCTTTCCGCTGCTATATTTGTCCTAGCTCCGCATGCTCTAATAAGATCCATCATAAGACGCGTAACCCTCTTTCCGAAATCATGCGCGTTTTCACCCGTTTTCTGTCTGCTTGAAAATAATTCTACCAACAATGCTGGCGTAGAGCTTTTAACTCCGTACAAAGCCAAAAGCTCGGCTTTCAGCTTTTCGAAAGAATTTATATCTTTATATCTGAGTTCCATGGCTGCTTCGCCCTGTATCTTTGTTTTTAGGACCAATTCTAACACGTCTGGTCTTTAATTCGGATTTACTTTATCTTTCGCATACTCGATTGTTTGCAACAAATCGTCCACCTTACGTGGCTCGCTTCCATCGAAAACGTTGACTATCTGCCGCACCTCCTTCAATGACAAGTAGTCCGTCATCTTGGTTGCTGTGTGTTGCCTTGATTCTTTCTCGTCAGGAACCGAACCCGGAATGGGTATTGTCTCCTGGGATGCTGTTTGAGGTAGGTCAGGAAAAAAGGAAGTGCCTGGTCTAGGCTTTGGGGAAGGAGTTGGCTGTCCCTTTCTATTGCTTTTAATAAATGCTCGTAAGGTCGCCCTAATCTCCTCTACAGTGTTTGAATCACCGACTGCTAGACCGTATCTTTCGCAAACTTGTAGGAGGACCTCTTTTCGAAGATCCTGTATCCACCCGGTTTGACCTTGCGCGACAAGTTCCTCAATCTTATTCCAAGTAGCAGACATCTACTCTAATCGAAAATTCTAATCCAAGCCTGATGAGCCTGACTGACTCGTTACTTTGACGAAAAAATATCTAAAACTCTCTGTATACTCTAAACACGAAAATTTTCTAAATGCTCGCACGCTTCTAACTGGCAGCTAGCTCTCAATGACAATGTTTGCGGCTTAAATACTAAAACTGCGAAGATTTCAAACTGACTTACATAAAAATGAATATCTTCATCTCGCTTTTGCGCTTCTGCTGGGCTGTTGCTGACCCTCTGATTCCTTTGGTACTGTTGAACCGCTGCGTTCTGCTGCTTCTGCTGCTGCTGCTGCTGCTGCCGTAGGTACCTCGTGCTCGTTCCTTTGCCTTGGCCACGAATGCTGCGTGCTGTAGCTCTTTCCTTGCGATGTATTTTTCACTAGGTTACAACGACTGCGTGTTGCACCTTTTTAACTTTTCTCTTTTTATTTATTTACTTCGTTCTTTATTTCACTTTTCTACTTTTGTTTTAGCGTCAACTATCTTGCAAGCTCTGGTTTATCCGCTAGACCGCTGCCACCAATGTTGTAATATTTAACCCCCGTTATTATGGGATACAGGGAGTTATTGGGTTGTTCCCAGAGGTGATTATTGAAGATCACTCTAGTGCAAGATAGCAACGAAAGTAGTAGTTTATTATATTTATCAAAGTAACAAAAGTGTGCTTGGAGTACTTGCTCCGGTTCGAGTCTGAGTATTCGAAGAGATACTCTTCGCTCCTTCTAATATCCGCTCAGAACTGAGGCGCAGCTCAGACTCTGGCCTAATTTATTACCTCAATATGCTTATGCGATTATTGGCGTCACCTGCATGCGTTGCGCTTTGCCGCATTCCAGGTCACGCCTTGCTTAATTATTAAAGGTAGTCAGTTCACGAAATGGATTGGAATGTTGAGTCACAATTCTCAACACTGCCAACATCTTTGAAAAAGGTGCCATTAAACGGAATATCTCTGCCTGGGCACCGAAATCAATGAAACAAAATGCGCCACGCAAATTCAGGCGCGATTACGAACCCGTATGGCCCAAAACATGTCCGTTTTGAGTTGAAATAGACAAGTCATGTATGAAAAACGCTCATTTTCTACACTTGGCGATTTTCTATCGCTGGAATGATGGTGAGTTAGGGTTTTTTGAGGTGTCAGTTACGCTTCCGAGATGGCGTGGCGCACGAATCTACGACTCGGATCACTGTTCGATAAATTGGACAGAATCGAATCAAACCTAACCTAACGAAGGTGAATATAAATGACGTAATGTATACCACCACTGTATTTTGTTGATGCACTCACCAAACGTTATGGCTTGGTTAGTCTTCTGTGTATCCTGATCACAATAACAACATTCTATGACAATTTTAGAATACACGCATATTCATCACTGACCGCTGATTTTGTCCAATTTATCGAACAGTGATACGAGTCGTAGATTTGTGCGCCACGCCATCTTGGAAGCGTCACCGACACCACAAAAACCCTATAGAAAATCGCCAAGTGTAAAAAATAAGCGTTTTTCATGGATAACTTGTCTATTTCAACTCAAAACGGACATGTTTTGGGCCGTACGTGTTCGTGATCGCGCGTGAATTTGCGCGGGGCATTTTATTTCGTTGATTTCAGTGCCCAGGCAGAGATATTCCGTTTGTTAGCACCTTTTTTAAAGATGTTGGCAGCTCTGGTCAGGTTCGGTGAAATTGCGTCCGGCGGCACCTTATCTAAACATCTGAGTTGCAAGTATGTTTTTGATTCAATTTCTTGCCTAGAGTTCCACACGTTCTCACTAGATTTGATTATATAGCACGTTCATTATTAAATCGGAAAAAACGTATAAATGACGTGTAGATATGACACTGGCGTATAATCATCGGAATGAATTGAACGTTTTTATAGCGTAACTAAAAATGCGCGAGGTGAACGTTGATTTTTTGGTTGTCGAAGACGTTCTGAGGAAACATACGCAATACGTATATGATATGTGTAGCAGTATAGCTAGAAGACTTGAAATTTTTTTGACGAGAAAAATTTATATTAATATTTTTATATTAATATTTTTATATTATTATTTTTATTAATGTAGCAGTATACGTACGTTAGAGCATTTCGTACGCGCAATTGCATACACGTATCCTTGTCCAGTCTCAGTGCCGAACTTAGCCGAAGGCTGAGTAGGCGCCAGCCTACAGGCCCCCACCAAATAAAGGCCCCCACCAAGTTATATTAATTCAGGTTTCAAGTAGAAATCTATCACTTACAACCATAATATCGATCATAGAAAGATCACTGAACATTTTTCTTTCATTACAAAAAAAAAAAATGATGATGTAAAACTCAATTCGACTAGCCTGCGTCACTATATCAGCGAAAATGATATTGTTTTGTACATAGCAGACGGTTTTTATATATACCGAGAATATTCGGTGAGACGAAACGATCCCCTACCTACAGCAAAACCAACACAGGCAATTTTAAATACAGAATATGAAGTTATAGATAACTTAGAGATGTGTCTGATATTATCGACCAATTTTCTGAAGCGAAAAAAAAAGAGTCCCAATTTAGATCCATCATTACTTTTAAGATGATTAAAAAAACTTTCGATGTCATTTGATTGTAATAGTCGATATATTCTTATTATATTAAATAAGCTTTAAAAAAAATGATTCTACAATCTAGATATTCATTTCCGATTTTTCCTGCCCACTGGTAGGCCCCCACCATTTTACTGCCTACAAGCCCCCACCAGTCATAGTTCGGCACTGTCCAGTCTGATAAACGTATAAATGACGTTTAAACAACAGGTTTCGAGCAAACGTACGTAATACGTATATAATATGTGTAGCAGTATACGTACGTTAGAACGTTTCGTACGCGCGATTCCATACACGTATCCTTGTCCAGTCTGATAAACATATGGATGACGTTTAAATGACAGGTTTCGAGCAAACGTACACTAAACGTAATGGATTCTGAGCCGGATGTGTAATCTAGATAGGTGAAACAGCCAATCAGCGCTCTGGACTACAAAAATCCAGAGCGCCGGTTGGCTGTTTCTTCGATTGTCGAACACCATCCGGCTCAGAATCCATTACGTTTAGTGTACGTAATACGTGTATAATATGTGTAGCAGTATACATACGTTAGAGCGTTTCGTTCGCGCAGTTGAATACACGTATCCTTGTCCAGGCTAAAAAAATGTATATATCACGTTGATTTACAACGTATTCGTTGTTTGAGTTATAAATGTGTATTAAAGGTATCGGAAATCATTTCTTCGTTTAAAAAACGTGATTATTGAACGAATATTATCGGATAACTGATAAACGTGTATGATATACGTTCTATAAAAGTATGATGATATATGGATACCAAAAATCAACGAAGAAGACGTGTATAATACGCGTCATATACGAGCTGGTGTTTATTGGGTAGTTTCGCGTGCTAATGTTGGAATGGTTCCCCATGCTCATGTTGTACAGGTTCCACGTGAAGGTAGTGATTTTGTTCCAAACCCGATATATTAGTTGATTTTCAACCAAAAATAATGAAGCAAATTATTCAGATGACATGACAACTGACATGGCGAAAGCCTTCAAAGACATGGAAGACCGTATTCTGAAAAAAATCTCATCTGCCAAAAGAAGCATACTGTATGATGTCGATAAAAGAATTGACATCTTGAAGGAGACAATTATATCGATGGATTAACGCCAAACGGGCGTAAGCGGCAAAAAAAAATTCGTTTTTATAGTGGCAAAATCTTTTTCATGCAATGGAGAATCTTATGGGCATATCCGCAAAAATTTTTTTTTTTTTTGTTTCTCACGCCCCTATGGAATTAGTCCATCGATATCAAATGCGACTGGTCCAGATGTCGGAAATAGAGAGAACCTCAGGTTTGCATTACCGATAATAGAGATCGACCAGTTTCTACTATTTGAAGCTACTCTTGCCACCCCGGTAAACGAAACTGGATTGGCGAATTCGATTTTTTGAGATTCCGAATTGAAACGGATAGAAAAGAACTGAAATTCACATCAATTTGAAATCTTTTTAATTTATTTCAATCTGGAATCTCAAAAAACGGATTCGCCAACCCAGTTTCGTTTACTAGGACTACGCCTGCGAAATTGCAACAACTAGTAAGTGAATTGGTATTTATGTTTTTGATGTATGAAGAGATGAAATCACGAGAAAAATATGTGAATTTCCGTAGAACCATATCGTGAAGTCATGCTGCTACGGGATCATTGACTACGAAGCAGGACTTGGAAAGATTTTGAAGAATATCATTGGAAAGAACGTTCAACTGGAGTATAGTGCCTGTGGAAGGAAAAAAAAGGGAGAAGGAAAGCGTAATTTTAGCGCAACACAAACTTACAAATGCATATTAGGTGAGTTTATGCGATTACCTAATTGCAACTCATATGGAAAAAAGTTTGATACATGTAAAATGTATTTCGTCATTACAGACGTTCTTTCGACGAAATATGAGGTCACGAAGGAATAGTATATTGTGCATCAAGGGAAGGAAGTGAGATTTCGCTCCTGAGCGTGTAGATAGTCGCCCGTAGAGAGTCGCCCGAGCTGGTCGGGGGGACTCGGCGAGCCGAAGGCTATTTACAGCAAGGGAGCGAAAACTTCCTCCCGTGATGCACACGATATTTTTTTTCACACCTGGACGGAAGGCCGATTTCCTACCCGCAGAGAGGCACGACCACGCACGATCGCGAACGCGCAATTTAGGTGGGACAAGGAAGTTATGCTATTTTGCTTTTTAGTATTTCCCTTTCTTCTTCGCAACGAACAAAGAAACGATCATGCACGACGCGCTTTTTTTCTATCATTTTGTTTCGTCCGATGGCACTGTTACCGGTAACATACGCAGCGGACTGGGAGGAAAATTCATTACTCACGGCCTTCCCTCCCATGGGAGGCAAAACTCCCCTGGTCGGTAAAACTGGAGTTCCCTACCTCTCAGCGGGTAAGGAAATTGGCCTTTCTGGCCATGTGGGGAGAAAAATATTATATCCAAGATGAGCAGATGGCTCTCTGGATCTGGTGATAGGTAGGGAGATCGTAGAGGGAGAGCAGCATCACCGCGAAACGAGCCGCAAAATGCAGCGCCATAAGAATCATAGGGGAGCACACACCAACATTTAATTTCATATTTCATTAAGATTTGAAGAAAAATGTAACTATATAATGCAAGACAGGTGTATCGTTTTGATTCAGCTGGAATAAGCCTCTATAAAATATCTACCAGAATTCATAAATGCCTACTTCGGAATAATATTGGGCCGACATTGACGTACAGTATTGGGGCAATGCTGATTTGCAAGACTAGTTCAATGATACTAATTTAAACCGGCCCATTGCTGTTAGCCTATGCTGGTACGAGCTTATCATACCGACTAATTCCCAGTATTCGTTCAGTGCTGGCAGCCATCGCTGGGCCTGGACCCCTATTCACCAACTTTTCGTAAACGAAACGATCGGATTAGATCGTTTCCGAAACGAACGAAAATTTGAACGATCGTAAAGCGATTGTCACAGATTTAATATTCACTATCGCGATCGACAGCGCGATCGATTCGTTCCGCTTGACGATATGCTCGGCCCGATGATACCCGAAAAAATCTGCATTGATTCCATTTACGACGTCAAACTTGTGTCTAACTCGTTCCGCTTTCACTTATTAACCAATCAGAACAAAGAATGTGGACGCAAAGCGCGCCATACCCAACCGCGCGTATTTCAGTTCAATTGTATTACGAAATGGAGAACGAAGTAAGTACGATCATTTTCAAATATTTATATTCAACAATTTATTAGTGATCAACAGGAATAAACAGTATTGTATACTTAATACTATTGGATAATCAATACTCTATAACTATTAAATACTAATATTAGTACTTATGCCTATACTAATACTAATAACAAATACGAACCTTTAATGCTGATCAATACCCAAAAATCACTATTATATCACAAACGGATTTACACTCAAAAATTACATCCAGATTCAATATGCTAACCGTGCGTCACATGAGCAGAGGAGAATCATGGTTGAATTCATGAGGACTCATCCAGCTTTGCTCAAGGGCGAATTTGTCGGGCATCAGGGTGCCATTGAGAAGGCGAAGATGTGGGCTGAGCTAGCTCAGCAGCTGAATGCTGATAGTACGGGGAGCACCAAGACGGCTGACCGGTGGATGAAGGTGCCGTAAATTTCATTCCACTATATTTCTCTCAATATTCATACACTTTATGAGTTCCCTAGGCTTGCGTCAGCCACCTGAATCCACTTTCAACATTTCTAAAATTATACAATGAAATACTTCTAAAGTAAAGTTTCTTAGTGTAAATCATTCTAATTTATTATTTATTTATTCAATTGCATAGAATTATTATCATTGTTATTAGTATCTAATTATTAATACTTATATCTGATTATTATTACTTCCACTCCGTTTTCAGTCATGGCAGGACTGGCGCAGCCTAACAAAAAAAAAAGGAGCTGCACTAGCCAACCATGCGGGGGGGACGGGAGGTGGACCGCCAAAGAAATCAAGGCTCACAGATCTTGAGGTTGAGCTATTGGCGTTGATCGGGCGGGTAGCAGTGACAGGCCACACAAATGTGCCTGATGCACTGGAGAGGCAGCTTAATGTAGAGCAGCCGGATGATGAGGTGCCGCCATCCTCAATCAAGCAACCACAACGTGTGGTAATAGAGAGGGAGGCCGATGCGGAACCTCATCCCCAAGCTCATCGTGGAGCATCCCCAAATCAATTAGCCACTGACACATTGACCGATACGGTCCCCCCAGTATCGGTGGCTGCCGTTTCTGGGAGGGTACGCAAAAGGCAACGGAGCGCAGAGATCGCAGACCGGTACGAGGCGCAAATGTTGTCGACTGCTGAGAGCCAGGCTGCAGCCACCAACGAGCAGACGTTCTCACTGGATGAACACACAGCTGCTCTGCGGGAGCATACAGCTGCCATGAATGCGCACAACGAAATCCGCCGGCGTCAGACAACATTGATGGAGAAGGGGGTTGAAGCTTTGCGCAACCAAGGTGCTTCCACCGAAGTGCTGTTTGCATGTGCTCAAGCCGCGTTGGAATTGTGAGTTACCTGTTGACAGCGTTTTTGTCAGTTATTTTAGGGATTTCCACACCACCCTTGAGGTACCCGTAAGGCGCGTTTTTTTTAACGAGGTCTCGCCTGATAGCCCTAATCCTCTCGAATGGTACCTAGACAAGATTCGCTCAAAATGTTATACCATTTTAAAAAGTAGATACATTTGGAATGTTTGAAACACACAAACCTGCTGATTCGCATCTGAATGGTGCAATAGGTTGATTTGACGAGTTGTGGTCAATGCAGGCGGCGTACGATGTTGTCACGAATTACTCGTGCTTCACGCAAGATGTTTTGCCCTTCTGGCATCGCAGCTTCACCAGCTTCATAGAAGTGGTCAGCTACTTCCCCAGCCAGTACAACAGGCAGATCTGGCGGGTCAGGTATACGGGCTTTTACGCACATATTGTGCAGGACGGCACACGCGTTGATGATCCTGCCTGCTTTCTCTGGGCCATATTCTAAGACCCGATGGCGAAGAAGGCAGCGGAAGCGCGCTTTGAGTAGGCCGATGCAGCGCTCTACTGCACATCGAGCACTCATGTGCAGCTCCGTATACCTCGCTTCTGGGCTTCCCTCCTGTGCGTGGAGAATTGGCGTCTGTAGCCAGGGCTCGTGCGGGTAGCCCGAGTCCCCTAGCAGCCAACAGCGTTCATTATCAGCCCACAACTGTCGCATCTTCCTGTAGATGGCAGAGTTCCTCCAGATGAACGAATCGTGCGTACTGCCTGGAAACCTAGCCAAAATGTTCATTATCACAAGGTCCGAATTGCAAACAATCTGAACATTTAATTAATGGAAATGTTTCCTGTTCACGTAAAGTTCTTCATGCTGCAATGGTGCTATAATGGCGACATGGGTGCCGTCCACGAACCCCAGAACACCTGGCATCGGCTTCGACGCGAAATTACTGTGAACAAAAATAAATTTGTCAGATTCAAAAACTGTTTGATATTTGTTTTACAGGCTGACGGAGTACTTCCAGCCTAACGGTTGATCAACCCAGACTCCTACTTACTTATACCACTACCTGATTAACATATACCTATTCCATATACCTATTATCTTATCTACCTATACCTACTCCATGTACCTATATCGTATTACCATATCAATTTATACCTATTCAATATACGAATTACCTTATCTACTTAGATACCTACTCCATACACCTATCACCTTATTAATATTATTGTTACTTAGAATATATTGAATAAAAAAAGTACTGAAGCTTCATTTATTTACCTCTGGATCGCTGCATTTATACTTTCTCGAGTTGACGGAAAGACGATCCGCCTCGTCAGCATCTGGTCGTGGTTCAAGGCTTCGGTGACTTCCTCGATGGCTCTGCTAACACTTGCTTGGCTAAGTCCAAGGTTGCTGTCGCTACCGGCTGATTTTTGGTAGCTACCCTGCCCAAAAAAGTGTAGGGCGCAGAGAACCTTGAGTTCCAATGGAACTGCCGTAGAGCGTTGTGCAACAGGCATCAGAGGACGGAGTTGCTCGATGAGGCTGCGTGCTAATTCCCGGTCCAACCTGTAAAGTCCTCGAAAGATGTTATCACCGAGTTCGAAAGGGTCAGACGTGTCTCGGATTTGCCGTAAGTGAATCCTATTCACGACACCCTCCTGAAATCGACGCTGCTCCCTCTCTCGCTCTCTCTTTCTCTCTCTAGTCGTCGCCGTCGCATAACCAGCAAAAGTTCAAATGCATCTGAAATGGGCAAATAACTAGAAATTATATCCTGGATATCACTAGCAGGTGTAATAATTATAAAAATTGATGAGATTCATTGTATAAATCATTCGAATATGATAGCATTATCTTCTTGTCTGTATACAGAAATTTGATGGCATTCTAACCTCCGTGCTCGTGCTTACGAATATATGAAAATAAATTTTATGGCCTTAAAATGCGATAAAATCAAGAACGTATCGTACTTTGTTTGATTAGAGTGACTTTTGAGACTATTACTTGTACCCGAATGTCATAATAATGGAATTAATCGTTGAGCTCATATGAAAACACATGTACTTACCTTGAGATACGATCGTAAACGAACGAAACGAGAGGTTTTCCCGCTCGTTTGAATCGGCCATTTTTCGGTTCGTTTTCGATCGTAACGGAGCGTTCGGAAACTTACTGAATCGCACTTTCGGTGAAACGAATCGATATGACGTCACACTCGATCGTAAACTCATCGATACGATCGTAATCGGAGTTAGTGAATAGGGGTCCTGCACTCATACCGTCGGCTGCGGTACTTGCCCAGTATTCGGCCGATTGTAAAACTCTACTTGAGTACCACTTGCCAATTGTTTAACGCAGTACATTGGCTGTTGCGGAGGGGTGGCAAAACGTTTCCGAAGCGCTAAATGGTATCATGTCAATTATATGAATCTATGTTTATTGCCGAACGTGATAGTATCCTCCAATTTCCTAATAATTCAATATTATCCAATGTTGGGTGAAATCAGTGCGAAATAAGCCCAAAAGAGGTGAAAAATTTTGAGGGACACATTTTGTCGCAGACTGGCAGATGACAAACAGCCGAGTGGTGCTGCATGCCCATCAAATAAGCGCAAATGGAAGCTCTTCGATCGATTGATGTTCCTACGCGATACATTCACAGTGAAACCGTAACCCTAGTGGATTAATATGCATTCGTTCTATACAGCATGATTCCCAAGTCGCGGAAGAGATTTCACATGCAGATTCTTTGTCGAAATCTAAGAATGAAGTTCCTTATCAAAAACTTCCAGGGTGGGGTCGTTCCTGAGTTATAGTAGGTTTAGTCCACCCAATAAGACGGCCGTAACGTCACGTGCTCAGTCTTGTAGCAATTCTGTCAAACTGATAATATCCGCGTCGTATGAACTTTGTCCGAAATTTCGGTTTTTTATTTCGTAATTTTTAGTCTTTACGTCGCCTGGTCGGTCATTTTTGTGCCCTACGTCGTTCGCCCCGTAGTTTACGTGGTCCAGGTGTTCAAACTGATGACTTATGTTACTCAGGTCGTCCGCTTCGCTGTGTATACTCTCTTTGTCATCGGGTTGTTGATTTCCGTCTTCCAGGACTTTCGCCACGTAGTTTACGTTGACCAGGAGGTCAAACTGGTGACTTACATTCCCCAGGTCTTTCGCTCCGTAGCGTTTCCTATCCAGGTCGTCAGGCTGGTGATTCTGTTACTCCAGGACTTTCGCCCCGTAGTTTACGTTGTCTAGGTCGTCAAACTGATGACTTACGTTGCCCGGGTCGTCCGTTTCGTATTTTTCACTATCGTTGTCATCGGGTTGTTGATCTCCGTGCTCCAGGAAGAAAACAAAGAGTGAAAACTACGAAGCGAACGACCTGGATAACGAACGCTACGAAGCAAAAGACCTCGGGAATCTAAATCACCAGTTTGACCACCTGGACAACGTAAACTACGGGGCGAGAGTCCTGGAGTGAAAGAATCACTAGCCTGATGACCTGGATCGGAAACGCTACGGAGCAAAAGACCTGGGGAATGTAAGTCACCAGTTCGACCACCTGGACAACGTAAGCTACGTGGCGAAAGTCCTGGAGGACGGAAATTAACAACCCGATGACAAAGAGAGTATACACTGCGAAGCGGACGACCTGAGTAACATAGGTCATCAGTTTGATCACCTCGACAACGTAAACTACGGGGAAAAAGTCTTGGAGCACGGAGATCAACAACTCGAAAACAACAAAGAGTGAAAACTACGAAGCGGACGACCTGGGCAACGTAAGTCATCAGTTTGAACACCTGGACAACGTCAACTACGGGGCAAAAGTCCTGGAGTACGGAAATCACTAGCTTAGCGACCTGGATAACGAACGCTACGAAGCAAAAGACCTCGGGAATGTAAGTCACCAGTTTGACCACCTGGACAACGTCAACTACGGGGTGAACGACGTAGGGCACGAGAATGACCGACCGGGCGACGTAAATACTGAAAATTACGAAATAAATAACCGAAATTTCGGCAAAGTTCATACGACGCGGACACTGTCAGTTTGACAGAATCGCTACGAGACTGACACGTCACGACGTTACGGCCGTCTTATTAGGTGGACTAAACCTTCTTCAACTCAGGAATGACCGCACCCTGGAAGTTTTTGATAAGGAACTTTATTCTTAGATCTAGACAAGGAATCTGCATGTGAAATCTTTTCCGCGACTTGGGAATCATGCTGTATACCAAATGGAACTTTTATCGCGTCAACAAATTTACTTTATAGGACGACGACAAATGTTAACGAACCTGATACTGAATCGTGTGTAGCCGAAAGCATAAATCCGCCAAAAAGACAATGGCTGGTATCAATAAAACGAAGTAGATACTAATGCTTCAAGTATTAGCACCTACTACGAAGCATGTAGGGGTTAATACTTCACCTCGTAGTAAATACTTCACTTGCGTAGTAGATGCTTTCCTCGTGTAGTACATGCTACGCAAGTGGAGTATCTGCTACTCCTAAGAAGCATTTGCTTCAATACTGTAGTATCTACTATAGTAGTAGTATAAAATAATTTTTGGATATAAAATATCGAACATCAAGACGAAAACTATTATTTTCAGTCACGATTTTTTCACATACAACGAACTAGAAAAGTTCAACAAACGTTATTTAAATAATTGGGTGTATCTATTTATAATTCACACGAGTTATTTGATGTTTTCTACATTTATCATATGAATCATTTGTGATAATCGATATTTTTCGTTGGTTGCTTGTGCCATCGTTGCGTCTGCTATTTGTGCAGTCAGTCATCAAATACCAACTTCTCGTATCTCAAATACTCTTTTGAGAAGTTTATTGTCCTAAAAAAAACTTGCTAATCAACAAACCTTCTTCAAAAAAAATCAAGTACAGTAGAGAACCTCGATTATCCGAACCAATTGGGACCGGGCCTAGTTCGGATAATCGAAAATCTCGTTACATAATGCACATCAAACGGTTAAAGTTCAAGCCTTCTTCATGAAAACATCCGAAATTTTTGTTTGCCGTATGTTTGTTACTTGTTTTTTCTGTTGCACCCACATTAAAAATGAAAGAAATAAAAAAAAAGCAAGTTTCGGTTCGGATAATAGAGGGTTCGGATAACCGAGGTCGGATAATCGAGGTTCTACTGTAACATCTAAGGCTCTAGTCGTCTTCAATTGACCTGCCTGAAGGTCGAGTAAGCGCAGCATACCCGCGACCTACCTTGTATACAGGCTAAAACAAGTCGGCCGTCAACAGCGTCGTCACAAACTGAATAACGGTGAAAAACTATGATTTCATAAATATCAAATAAAATATCATCCGAATGATCGATCGAATCATTGCTCAACTAATTGAACTCACTATTATTTATCGATATAAGTCATCATTCATCACGTTATGAATGTGATGAATTTTATTTACACTAGTCAGATAATTTACGCGTCCAAGTGTTCAATCACTTGGGGAGTCGAGCGAATTTTGAGCAAGCTGAAATCTCTAGAGGACGGATGGTCCGGAAGGGAGCAAGACAATTAGCCTGAAATTTTTGTGAATAATTGATAAACCGTTCAAAAACTACGACTGTTTTCATACGACTAAATTTAATTCGTGTTTGCGCTACATTACGCTACCCGCGATCCCGATTGTTTGATAGGGAACTGGCGATTCGACGGGTACAAGCGCCGCTCTGTTGTTTCACGAGGTAACTTTTCTATTCATTAGATTGACCTACAGACGCATCGTGACCCGTCTTATCGTGCTAATTTAGTTTTTACGAATATGAGTGACTCTGATTCGGATCAGGAAGGTACCAGTTGTGATCAGCAGTTGGAGTTTGTTAAAGAGCTTAGAAATTTCACAATATTATTCGATAAAAGGATGACACCAGCTTTGAAATCGCAAAAAGAGAAGGCTCTGAACTCGCTAGCAGTTGCATACAATTTCAAGACGAAACAAACTTTGGATGCTAAAAAAGTATTAAAGAAATTTAACAACATGAAAACGAAAGTGAAAAGAGTGAGTGACGTGAAAAGAACGGGAAACAAAACAATTGATATGTCACCGTGGCAGCAGATATTTTACGACTTGTGGAACACTAAGGAGAATCCTACACTTCAACGAGTACCAGGTGAGAACATATGAAAACACTGGCATCTTTAATTCATATCTATTAAAGTTTTAATTGTTTTCGGCGTACTCCATAATGCGCTTAATGTTGAAAAGCTTAATTGGTTTCCAAGCAGAATGTTTTTGTTTATTATATTATGAATTCTTTTTCTGATCTTTTTAAGGTGCAGGTACTGCCGGTGTCACCCAGAACGATAGCCACGTGGTGGTTGAGCCTACAGGAAAGAAGCGTCGTACCTTGAACACCGAGGTAAATCATCATGATGACAACTCACTGATGACACTCCAAGAACTTCAAAGAAAATGCCTTTTGAAGCAGATTGAAGCCGCAGAAGTTCAAAAAAGTGCAGCAATTGCTCAAGAGCAGGCGGCTAAGGCTTTGGAGCAATGCGTCGAGACTTGGTTCAGACATAATTCTAGCCATCAATACATATAAAATAACCATCTAACAATACGCTGTTTTCATCATACCGGCAGTATAAATATTAATTATTTTCTTTTCACTTAAATATTTGTTCCTACAATAAACCTACACGTTTCAACTAAATAAGCCTATTTATAAAATGAACGTGTTAAATAAAATATATTCCAGTAATTAGTAGTACAAGTGTTAACTGTTTATGAATATTTATTTCACCATGTTCAATGTATTTTGCACTTCAAAAATATAGAGATAATTGAAGATGAAGTACGTGTCTGAAATGGAAAACTAGTTTCGACGTAGGATAATCTCGGCGATTTCTGCTCGACGTTGAAAACCTCGACGTCGAATTTCAGCTTGGTTAACTGCAGCACATTCGCGTACACACGGTATCTCCAATTCCTGTTCCGCGTCCACTTCATCAAAGTCATCTTCGGGATCGTGCAGGTGTTTGGCTACGTTATGAAGTATGAATGCGCAGATGATGTAGCGGCATACATTTTCAGTTTTTAGACGTAGTATGTAACCGAGCATTGGGAATCGTCTTTTGAGTTGTCCAAAACAGCGCTCTATCACCACACGATCCTTTGCATGCGCTGCATTAAATGCCCTTTCAGCGTCTGTATTAGGGTTTCTAAACGGTGTTAACATCCATGGCGTTACGCCATATCCTTCATCTCCAAGCAGAGCTGCTTCCTGGTTATTATTGCGCATAATTTGGTAAACATCGGAATTGGACCAGATTCTGCTGTCGTGAACGGAGCCAGGCCAAGACGCATCTACACTCGTAAATACTTCCCCAGCATCACAGGTAGCTTGAACATTAATTGAACAAACACCTTTCCGATTCACATATTCATCTCCATGTTCTCTCGGTTTGGTAATTTTTATGTGGGTACAATCGACTGCCCCGATCGCATGTGGTATACGTTTGGCCTCTGCCCACTCGACAATTGAAACAGCAAGTTCGTCATTTGTGGATGGAAATTTAATCCACTGACGCCGTTTTGCGAATATTTGCTGTGAAACATCTTTCACTACTGACGATACCGTAGATTGACTGACGCCTACGTCCACACCCACCCCTTGCTGAAATCCAGGGTCACCTAAAAACCAAATGTTATACGTCTTTTACTCTAACTTACAAAATGTTTATTCACAACAAGTATTGGTATTTGTGTTACCTAAAGATCTCAAGAAAATTTCCATTCGTTGGATATGTGTAAGCGCGCCTCCCCTCGTTTCTCCGGTATTCTCCGAAAAATGGTTTGCAATACGTTGCACGTTGTCCGGGTTGAAACTGTAATAGTGGTGTTTCGAACAGACTTTTATGATACAAGCTCTACCCAATTTCACGTGATTTGATAAAATTTCAACTCACATTTCATGTGAAAAAATCATTTCGAATTATAGGTGTAAAATATTATACACTTTTCAGTAGTATTATGAATTACTAGCGAACTTCACAAGATTCTAGAATACCATGAAAGTATATAATGCATGTAATTTTATGTAATTTTATTAACACGTCACATTTCGAATGTGATTTATTCACAATCAGATGTTCGGGGTATAATTTTATACATGCATGATTTTTATATGAGCGTGTTGAAATAGTTTCTCACGGGATGTACAGTTAAATAATGTATACATACCGGAATAACTTGCGGTACACGTGTTCGTCATATTCCCTCCGATTATTATACACTTTTATCCGTCGTCTGATATTCATAAAAGCGGCCATTTCCACTGATTTAGCGAAATAGCCTGTCTGCGAAGTTGCTCGGACAGCAGCTTCACTCAAACTGTAGTAGATACTACGCCCGGCTCAAAAACGGAGTACCTACTTCGAGCTAAGAGTAGGTACTACGAAACACTAGTATTAACCCCTATGTACGAAGCACCTACTACGTACATAGGAGTAGGTACTACGGAAGCGAAAGAATGCTACGCATCTGAAGTATCTACTCCGAATCCGAAGCATCTGCTTCAAGCATTAGCATCTACTTCGTTTTATTGATACCAGCCAATGTTACGTACCGAAACCTGACAATTATATACTCAAATGGGATTGGGATCAATAATTTACTTGTTACTTGCGGACCATAGTGCGGAAGTCTTCAGTAATGGTTCAAGATGGACCAACGATCAATAGAATTGCAGATGCTATTAGCGCCCTGGCAGTAGCAGTGACACCCTTAACTTTCCCAACACCTCCAATTCAGGACGATGTCGACGGATTATTTCTAATCCTTGGTGGGCAGTTAACCCCTTGACTGGTGAGCCCGCCATATGGCGAGCTGTCGAAAAAATGCTTCACATACAAAATTTCTTAGAATTTCAAACCAAATTTCAAGTTGATAGTACGAAAAAAATTGTCTGCCAGAAATGTTCACTTCCCTCTCAAATCCTCTACCAGTGAAGGGGTTAAGACGAATTCAACATACACACAGGACTGCATTGATTGTAGATATACTCCAATTCGTGCAACGTAGAATTGATTGAGGGGCAATTTTTTTTTTTCGACTAATATCAGTATCTTGTTAAGGGGGTATCTACACCTTTGAATTTTCAAAAAATCGTTTTTTTTTTTATAATTTATTTGGAATGCTAGTGACCTACTCTACCTGCAAATAAATCGGTGTCAAAATATCTAGAGGATTTGAAAAGTTACAGCCATGACAGTGCCAGATTGCGAAAAAGCGCCGCGGCGCGGCGCGCGAACCCTCAGATTGGTGCCATAAGTATTGTACAACACCGCCAACACCACTTACACCACTCCTTAATTTTATGACGTTTTTATATATTTTGATTTTGAATTTGATTCTGTGATCTTTTAATTCTTCGTAATTATCATTCTTACACATATTTAATTTTCAATATTCTTTTGAATTGTGATCATTGACAGAACACATGGCTGCGATCTACATTTTTTCGAGGTTAGGTGTCCACTTGTTTGTAAATATTATCGTGCTTTCAATTCGAATTCAAACTACTGGTAATTTCCATTATCGAATAAACACAGTGTTTATATATCTGACATGAGACTTCGGAATCGAAAGAAGATGATCTATCAAAAAGTGCGTTTGAAATCGATGCCAGGAAACTACACATTTGGATTTCTAAAAAGATGAGTATTTCTACAATACATATATTAATTGCAAGAGTTCAATAAATATTATAAGAAAAAAGGTATGATTGATGAAAGATGAAAGAATTTTCGTAGTATTGACAAAAATTGTGCTAGCATCTTCTGAATCTCAAAAATATTGAAGATCAAAAATTTTAGAGAATTTTTATGTTGAAAAATTTTGATCAGATTTTTTCTAAAGCAATTAATTATTTTTCTAACAGCCTCACCGGACAACTAACGGACACTGTTGTTGTACAGAACAGGTCAAAACTCACTACGAACCTCCCCCTGGCACATGTGTCTAGACTCGACTCGACTCATAACTCATCGATACGAGAGCAGCTGCGGATCCAGCATATTAGTCACAAGCAAAATCTTAAAACTTAATTTCCTGTAACTACATTTTCTTCTCTTGGAAAAGTATGAAATAAAAAAAAAATTTTTGATAAAAAAGTTTAAAAGTTGATTTCTGGAGAATGAATATTTTGAACGGTTGTCGTAAAGAATCAGGAGCATCGCTGGACCGATTCTGGTGTTTGTGGTCTTCAAATTTGTAGAATCGAAACCTCTATCAGATGAACATAGAACTTTTTGATAAACCCATTTTTAGTTGAAATATTAGAAAAATAAGCAAAATTTTTTTTCATATTCAGAAAAAAAATCGAAAAAATTCAATAACTCAAGTAATTCTTGCAATATCAAAAAGTTCTATGTTCATCTGATAGAGGCATGTCTTATGAACAATTGAGAACCAAAAATTCCAAGATTGGTCCAACGCTGGATCTGATTCTTTACGGCAACCGAGTGATTTTGTATTTTCCTGTCTTCAGCGCAGCCACTATTAGACTGGAAGTAATACATGATGTAAGATATGGATAATGAAGGTCAAACCCTCCCCAAACATGATGATTTTTTTAAATTTTATCAGAGTCTTCAAGTTGAAAAAAAAAGAAAAATTGTTTTTCAGAAATTCAACCCATTTAAAGGTGTATATACCCCCTTAAGACGACTCCATCATACACAAAACACCGCATTGATTTCAGAATTAATTTAACAAAGAATGCGATTTGAAAAAATAAGAATTCGTTATTAGTTCTTCGCATTGAGCCATTAGTTGATATAAAGACTTTATTTCTCGTTTGTGGAAATGTTCAATAGTATAACTCAAATAACGATGAAAATTCACAATCGTAATTACAATCCTGAAAGTCTATTTTTTATTATTTAATGAGCACTACTGATATATCTGTAGAAATTGCCATGGTACGGCCCCTTCATCATTAAAGTATTCCATAAACTGTTGTCGGATTGCAGCAGATGTTCTTCTATACGAGTGTGCAGTGCCGGATTTAGACTTTTCTTGAGTATAGGCCACTTCACTTTGTGCAGCCCCTCCCTTCCTCCTACCTATCTTGATCACTTACTTGTATCTATTCACCTATGCCTTTATTAGGTAACAAACAATTTCACGTATTTAAGGGGGAGGGGGGGGGGGGGGATACTCGAATTTTACCGACCGGTCTCTTTCTCAATTTTTCCCGAAACGGGTCTATCGATCGCCTTGTCCTTTTGGCAGCCGATGTTTGAAGAGTGAGGGAGACTGGGGTCAGTTGTAACAGGGGACGGTTGTAACAACGCGAATAACTCGAGAACTAATACAGATAGCGGGGGGGGGGGGGGGGAGAGACCCAAGGAGACCAGGAAGCGGGTTTCGTATCTGAACGTACACGTCTAAGTTTGGTGGCGCTTTTTTTTTTTTGCCTTTTTGGCTTATCTCCGATTAAACGCGCTCCGAGTTCATTATACGCGGGCAAGAGGTGTCATTGTATTTCTGTCTACAAAAGTAAGTATTTTTGTTGCTGTTATTTTGTTTTTTATTATAAAACGATATCAGTTACAATTGTTTTGATTTTCAAAGTATGAAATTTGGTCATTAGAGTACAAATAGGCATCATTGTTTTTTATTTGAGTCGGTTCTTTTGGAAGTTATGTCGACAAAATGTCTAAAAGATGTTCCGGGGACGGTTGTAACAATTTTTTTGGGGTCGGTTGAAATGTTTTATCCCATGTATTATCATAGGATTTGATTATCTTTCAAGTACTAAATAATTCATCAAATTTGTGCAAATTAACGCATTAGTGCATTATATAAATAATAAGATCAACGCAAATGTAATCTAACTAATTTTATAAGTAAAAATATTGATAAACTTTAATCAATTAAATTGAAGTTTAGTTTTTAATTGAAAGAAACTGAATATGTAAGACGTTAATGTTGTGCATTATTCTGTAATATTTGGCTCAACAAATAACTATATAACAACGTTATTTTCATTATTCCATTAGTGTTACAATTGACCCCAGTCACTGTTACAAGCGCCCTGGGTATGGGGTCGGTTGAAACACTTTTTCTTATTTTGTAAATCGCCCCCAAAATTTTTTCGCATCGCATAGAATGCCATTATGACGTTATACATTAGTAGTCCCAGATAACAAAATGTCCTCACAGTGATGGCGTATACGCACGCATGTGTGCGGATTTACCCGCACCATGTTGCCCTCACTTCACCAGACATATGTGTCATCAATTGAGACGCATATCGCTAGCATATCGTGAGAATCGGTGGAAATCCGTCAAGGCTCGAAAACATTTCAGAAATGAATGGAAACCAATCAATTTTTGAAAAATTTATTCCACGAAGCATTAAATGGCAAAAAGGATATCAATTCAAATTCTGACAGGATTGATTCTGTGAAATATTCATCACGAATTTTGTTCGTATAGTAATTCATCTAAACTAATTACAGTAAATGAAATTACAATCACACAATATGATTATAGCTCCAAGATTGAGAATTTGTCGATCATAATAATTATTTCAATATCTCATGTACTTTCATCGCGGTCACTGCGAATTGTACTCCAGATCTTGTCTTTTCAAATATAAATATTCATGACGTTAGAATTATGAAGAAAAAATTGATTTATCGACAAAATGTTTAATCAATATTTTTAACGAATATATTTTGCAAAGTATTTTAGAAATAATCTCACAATGTCTGCACAACATGCGTCACATCGTACCGACATTACGTGACTGCACATGAGATGGCGAAATGCGATCTACCAATCACTTCGTGCTAGCGAAAACGGCGCGTTCTCGCCCGCACCGCGTAATAATCATGGAATGCGACTAAAGTGCGAGGCACAATTGTTATCTGGGGTCACATAACCAAGGATCAATTAAATCATGTTATGCGATGATCTTAAGCATGGCAAATCATGATATGCGATGATCTTAAGGGAAGACCCTGGCGAAACTCAAAACTTTGACATTTTTTTCATATTTGAAATTATTTTTAGATCATGTGGAAGTGTACTCAGGAACTAAGAAAATCCTACCTTGATCTCACAGATTACTTGATAAATGTGGAAGTTACGCTACATTTGATGGTAAAAACCTACTAAACTTCAAAATGTCCCCTGCGTCATAACTTTAATCGAATCATATTTATCTTTAACTATCATCTTTAAGACGCTCAGGCAAAGAGATTTGCTGATCAGCTTTGCGAATTAATTTTTCGTTCTGTTTTAAGAGCATTTAATATTTTCACTTCCAAATTTTTTTCATTCTTCATGTTATTTGAGACTTGAAAAGTATGTTCCTTTTACAATTTGGAAAATCTGATCAGTGATTTTGTGCATAAGGTATGTGTGAACTTTCTCTGCGAAGGAGAAGTTGATCGGAGCAAAACGATGACGCGAGAAATTTTTAGCGTAGCTGAAAATGTAGTTTTGAGTAAATCGTATTTTAATGAAAATTGATACAAATTAAATAAATTCTTCAGAATACATGGTCCAAGGTCATAATGTTACACTTTCTGATGAACGCATCTTAGATCCTCTATTTCTTTTGCTCCGACATATTTTGGAGCACGGATTATCTTCGCTCGACATTTCCAGGTTCACCGTCACATGGAATAAAATTTAAAAAAAAAATCAGCATTCTAATCACGGACTTATGGACGGAGCGCAAGTTGGGGCTTTAGGCGCGGGGTATAAATCATGAGGGGTGTGAGTGAGGTAACGCGTCGGCCATATTAACTTGCCCCAAACAAACTGTAACCGTGGTCACAAACAATTGAGTATGTAATGTATACAAGTCACGGGTATACGCGGTAGTATACCTATATGATGAATTCCACGCGAACCGGACAAAAAAAAAAAACTTTTCCTCTCATTTTTGCATGAGCTTTAGTACCCTCAAAATTAGAATTTTTCATGTATATAAGACATATGTACCCATTTCTACCTGTGGTGTACGAGCTCTTCTAGTTTCCGGTTGATTACGCTCTTTGATGTCTTTGGAGGCAAATATCTCAGAAACGGTATGTCGAATGAAAAAAGTAATGGAGTGGTGATTTGTAGTATTCTTCACCCTCTTGCACCTTAGTCCATGATCTTTCCCGTGACTATCGGAAAACATGTCGAAAAATCACTTTCCAATCCAAAACTCTATTTTTATCCACTTACGTCATTTTTAGGATTTTTTTCGTATTTTTTTTCGAAAAGCTCGGGAAATTTTCCATCGAATCACGTTTGCTTCGGAATGGACCATGGCTTCGTTCGGGAGCTACAATTTTTTTCCGAATGCGAAACGAACGACTCGTACGTATTGTATTGTAGCTCCCAAACGAAGCCGTGGTCCATTCCGAAACCAACGTGATTCGATGGGAAATTTCCCGAGCTTTTCGAAAAAAAATACGAAAAAAATCCTAAAAATGACGTAAGTGGATAAAAATAGAGTTTTGGATTGGAAAGTGATTTTTCGACATGTTTTCCGATAGTCACGGGAAAGATCATGGACTCAGGTGAAAGAGGGTGAAGAATACTACAAATCACCGCTCTATTACTTATTTCATTCGACATACCGTTTCTGAGATATTTGCCTCCAAA
The DNA here is from genome assembly GCA_963992785.1 of Tenthredo livida. Lineage (NCBI taxonomy): Eukaryota > Metazoa > Arthropoda > Insecta > Hymenoptera > Tenthredinidae > Tenthredo > Tenthredo livida. The sequence continues at coordinate 19,307,837 of OZ023066.1, forward strand.
GACATCAAAGAGCGTAATCAACCGGAAACTAGAAGAGCTCGTACACCATAGGTAGAAATAGCTACATATGTCTTATATACATGAAAAATTCTAATTTTGAGGGTACTAAAGCGCATGCAAAAATGAGAGAAAAAGTTTTTTTTTTTGTCCGGTTCGCGTGGAATTCATCATATATCCATAACAATAGGGCCAGTCAAGATCGCCGACCATGATTCCCCTTACGTCTTTTGCTTCACCCCCGCAAGGTAAGGTGCCGTCCATAAGTCCGTGATTCTAATAGAGTAATAGTTGGGTCAAATGAATATCAAATAATACTCATGTTATACTTTTCTCAATGAATGATGGCAAAAATATGAAAATAGCATAAAATTTGGAATATTGATTTGACCCTTGACGAGATAGCTAGAAGTACTCACTGAATTTCCAGCAGTTCAACTAGCAGGTTGATTATTCATGGTGGCAACTTTTTCTCTGAAAAAAAAAACCCTGACTTTTCCCTGATTCCCTGACCAATTTTCTTTTCCCTGACATTTCCCGGTTTTCTCTGACCGTGACCACCATGTTATTGAATGTTGACTCGACATTGCCGGTCCTAGAACTGTCCTGCTCCATAAGTTGTCCCTTCCTTTCTAATGTTCAAGGCTTCAAGCTGCGCCTTTGTCAATTTGACAGCACGCCAAAGCTTTTTGCGTCGTGCTTCATTCCGCCACTCGCTTTTTCTTTTCCGTTGGGTGTCCCGCTCTTTCAAAATCTTGGTACTGATTTTCATCACCTGTTCGTCTCTGGCTCGTGCCTTAGAACGATAACTCATCGCACAGCCCATGTTAAATTCTGCAACAGCGTTTACTGCTGCAGAATCAACTCTTCCTTTCGAGACGAAGACATCCTTTGGGCACTTACGCCAGATGCTTGCGTGAAGGCTTTCGTTGGCGTTTTGAGTTTTTCCACGTGCGCACCTACTCAGCAGCTCGTCACTGGCTAATCTATCATAGAGAGGCATCAGTTTCTGAACTATTTGTGGAGCCAATTGGACTGGCATAGTTTCGTGGCCATCAAGAGGTTCGCCTCGTGCCATTTTGTTATTGTAGAAGCACCAAGGTTTGGGACCTGTCGGGCAGTTCTCGTGCTGAGGTTCTTCGTCTGTTGACTGGCAATGTTCGAGCGTAGCAAAGATTGCCTTTTTCATTTTCGAGATGACAGGGATGTTTCTTGTGATGGCTGTCCTATAGAAGTTTGTAAGCGCGACGATCGTTGTCTCTTTCAAAGAACCCTTTCCGCGTCCTCCAAGTCTTATTCCTTGAGCATTCGAGCTTTTTATCAAATTCCGGAGTCCAGTACCCATACGTTTAGCTACGTGGTTTACGCATTCCTCTTCGGAAATTGTCACTTCCGGCCCATAAACAGCTATTTCCTGCAGATGCACGTGAGTCTTCGCATCGCCATCAGATAGCATTGTAGTATATCTCATCTTGGAGTCTCTCACAGATCTCATTCACATACGCTCAGCGGCAGCAATTTCCATAGCTCCAGATGAGCCTTCATAGTTCACGCTACAGTCTCCGCTACTCTTGTGTTCGGCATTCCGTATAGCATAGTCGGGTGAATCAGCATCAAGGCTCGCTGCTGTGAGACTGCACATGTGACAAAATTTTGATGAAACTTCAAAATTAATTGAGTACCTGGGTGCAAGAACAACCTAAGTCGACTTAGGTTTTGACACCAAAACCGTTGATTGAAGTTTAAAAACTGAATTACATCCACGAACGAAACCACAATGGACTTTGTAGACTACTCATTTTGAAGGGCGATTCTTCCGGAATACGAAGCCCATTTTGTTTTTGCACTAAAATGAACAGGTATCTCTATAATAAATAAAACACGCGAGCTGGCTTAGGTCGTTCTTGCTGAAAACGAAATTTCTTGCGAATATTCGGTCCGTCTCGACACTTACGACTTGAATTTTGTTACTTTTCATGTCAAAACACATATTTTACGCAGTCTTTAAGAATTTGGATCAACCAGTGAAATAATAAATGACAGGAAATTAAAATAATTTTTTTTTTCGAACAATACACCAATCTTTGCAATTAATTAAATAAATAATATTACATAAGGCATATTTTCTGAAATATATAAAAGGGATTGATGAGGGGAGGGTGGGGTCAAATGGACCGTGGGGCAAAATGGACCACTAAAAGAAAGAAAAAGAGTTATCATCAAAAAACTTGAGTATGAATATGAACTTTTTTGACCCGAGGGGTCCATTTTGCCGCACCCTAGATAATAACTTAAGGAGTGAAGTATGGCAACCTTCAGACAAAGAAAAAAAAAAATTGTCCCCCAATATTAGACCCAACAATCGAGTGTCGAAAAAAAAAAATCGCAAGATCCTATGTTACTTAAACGGGAAACTTCAAATCTCTTCAGGCATCTGTTAGAATTTTTTTTAAATCTCATATTTGAAGACAATTATTTTTTAATTTCTTTTCTGATGGTTGCCATGCTTCACTCCTCATGTTTGTATTTAAAGACCACTCTAATATATATGGGGCATTCCAGCTCAACTCAACCGGCCAACGGAAGTGACCTCTTCGATTTTGTTCTCGAAATAGTATATGGTAGTACTATATTAAACATTATATGTCTGTGAAGATCAAGCCTTAAATCAAAAATCTGCCCAAGTTATGATTTTATGAAGATATGAGTCGCCTCACATTCAAATATTCAGTGCCACTAAACGATGAGTCAACTCAAAAAGGTGTCTAATGGATTATGTCCGGTACAAAGTGTAGTTCGGATGGAAATTCAATGAAAAATTTCAAGCACTCTTTTTCTCTAGGATTTCTCGTAAATCTCAATTTTCTCGGGAGTGCCCTAATCGATTGGGATGAATTTTGCCCCCAAATTTTTGGTGGAAAACTACAAATTTTTGTACCCGAAACAATATGCCCGGACGTCAACTTCCGGAGTTGTGCAGTTTTTAAATAATTATATAATTACCATTTCCGAGGAAATTTTGGTTCGCGCGAATGAATAACATTGGGTATGATGCAAAGCATAGAAAGCCTGGATACAAATATTCAGGAAGTTGCTATTAGACATCAATAAATCGATTTAGTAATTGATAATCTTTTTAGTTATTACAAACATCATTTATCCGTCAATCGTGTCCAATAGCACTTTTTGTTTTTATGAATCACTGATTATATTTAACTGTATACGAGTTCACATAGAAGGCAGGGGCCAATGCTTGCACCTGAGTGTACAGTAATGTTCATTAATGGGTTTGCGGTGGCTAACTATTTTTTTCAGACTTTTTCGGATACCATCAATAAAATAATATTATATTATTTTTACAAGGGGTCACAATTATTACAATTTCGGCTATCAGCACATTAAATACGACTAGGATGGAGTCTCGTTTCCGAAAAAGTCCGAAAAAACAGTTAGCCACCGCCAACCCATGAACGAACATTACTGTACACTCGGGTGCAAGCATTGGCCCCTGCCTTCCATGTGAACTCGTATCCAGTTGAATATAATCAGTGATTCGTAAAAACAGAAAGTGCTATTCGACACGATCGACGGATAAATGATGTTTGTAATAACTGAAAAGATTATCAATTAGTAAATTGATTTATTGATATCTAATAGCAACTTCCCAAATATTTGTATCCAAGCTTTCTATGCTTTGCATCATACCCAATGTTATTTATTCGTGCGAACCAAAGTTTCCTCGGAAATGGTAATTATATAATTATTCAAAGTTTGCACAACTCCGGAAGTTGACGTCCAGGCATATTGTTTCGGGTACCAAAATTTGTAGTTTTTCACCGAAAATTTTGTGTGCATAATTCATCCCAATCGATTAGGGCACTTCCGAGAAAATTGAGATTTACGAGAAATTCTAGAGAAAAAGAGTGCTTGAAATTTTGCATTGAATTTCCATCTAAACTACACTTTGTACCGGACATAATCCATTAGACACCTTTTCAAGTTGACTCATCGTTTAGTGGCACTGAATATTTGAATGTGAGGCGACTCAAATCTTCATAAAATCATAACTTGGGCAGATTTTTGATTTAAGGCTTGATCTTGACAGACATGTTATGTTTAATATAGAACTACCATATATTATTTCGAGAACAAAATCGAAGAGGTCACTTCCGTTGGCCGGTTGAGTTGAGCTGGAATGCCCCATATATATATATATATATATATATGAATCTATAGGGTGAGTCCGGTATAGTTGCCCCACGTTAACAAATTCAGTATTATTATATTTAAATTTTCATTTTTACACAAAACGGACAATTAAACTCCGAGAAGTATTAAATTCAGCAACTCAGTAATTGCCACAAACTTGATTTCATCAGGCAGGCGAATGAGCGAGCACAATACTTCAACAGACTCACGTCGCGTTCTATGCAATAATAACCTAAGTAGTAGCGTTCGGTTGTTCTTGCATAGATCGCGCATGGCAGGGTTGACGCTCCGTGCGCACTGCATACTTAAAAAATACTTTCCACCAAAATGTGACATCCTGCAAGCCTGAAACTCACAGGGTAGGTAGTTGGAATGTTGTACAATGCGAAAATGATGGTGGGAGCAAAAACGACCTAAGTCGACTTAGGTTGTTCTTGCACCCAGGTACTCAATTACCAAGCCAGTAAGAATATCTACAACTGCCCCAATTCCGTATAAGGAAGTGTGGCCACGTTTGTGCCACGTGCCATCATAAGAAACCGCTTTATCTATTACTTCTATATCTTTGAGATCAGGTTTCACTGTCACATGAGCCTGTCGAACAGCGTCGCGAGCCTTGGCAAGCACCTTTTCTCTTAGCGACTCACCTTCGTCTGCCAATCGCTTAGAATGGGCGAAGTATGTCTGGGATGCCATCACGCTCATGCCCATTGTTGCTCCGAACTTTTGCATTTGAGCATGTCCCCCTCCAGATTCTGAGAAAACTTCCACCATTTTTCTATTGACATCGAACGGTGGCCGCTTAGTGTTGTCTGTTGTTCGTGGACTCGTAAAACTTTGTGCCGACAGAAAGCCACAGTCTCCGCATTTGACGCACAGCCGTGCTGCGAATCCTCTTCATTCTCTCATCTGCACAGCGAGGCTCTTCTGTCCACATTCAGCGCATGCTAAATTTTTGAAAAGCTCCTGCCAGGTACTGGGATGCACAAATAAATAATTTTCACAAGCATCGCCTGGCTCCGACGACTGTGATGAAACAAAAGTTTCAATTTTTCTCTTGCGAGTAGATGATGTACTAGGCCCTACAGGGTTACTTATCTTTTTCGGTCCGGATTGTATTCCAGATGGACCAGGCTGCGGTTCGTCACGCAATTGTCGTTGACCAACTTCTTTTCCAGAGGGAAAGTCTTTCGATGGGAATTCATTTCCAAGATTTTTTTTACCCTGCTTGTTTTTAGACGTTGGGCGTTTTCTAGACTTGCGCCACCGTGAGGTAATCGAATCCGTTGTTTTCGTTGTGATTTTTTGGTTTCGCAATGAGTGAAAATCACAAAGTTGCAGAGAAGTTTACACTTACTGTCACCAAGATGTCAGTTCGTAGTAAACTAACCACTAAACGCAGGAAAGCGCGGTAACAATAGCCGATCATCCCCTGTGCTACAGGTGGTTCGATCCCGAACTACACGGAGTTGTGACGTCACAAATTTCAAATTAGCGTGAAATTTACTGCGTTTTTCAAACTTTGACCTCGTACATTACGATACTCCCATTCAATAGTATTTTGAATAAATTCTAGAATTCTAGAAGAAATCATCACGAAAGGAATGAAAAAAAAAAAGTTTCATTGATTTTATCTATAAAATTCGCTCCCAATGAACCAAAAAAAATCGGAGGGCCTTGAAAGTTTCTCACAAGGTGGGGACAATCCCCGGGAATAATTTTCCGGCAAAAACAGAAAATTAATTTTTTTAGCGATTTCGGGCGAAATCTCACCAGGGTCTTCCCTTAAGCGTGGCTGGGATGTGAGGGGGGGGATTCACTATTCACCAAATTTATAACTCCACTGTTATTTTTTTTATGACTGAGTTGAATTTCAGTATTGGAATTATTTCATTTAATTATTTCATTTCTATTACCATTGGCCACTTCCAGTCGTGTGACTTCCGCATTGTCCATTAGCCAATGTGGCGGACCATCGGCAAATACGTCCCGACCAAAATCTGGATCATCGTCGGTTCAAAAATAAGAATAAAACTACCGTGGGACTAATGGGAGAAATGGCTGTCGCAATAGGTTCAAATGTTACCTACACGTATAATGATTGGCGCCTCCCGCAGTTCAAAATCTCTACATTCCCTTGCATTATGGAAGGCGTCCTCTCTATCTATGAGAGCGCAGACATCGCCCTTTAACGATGCCGCCTTTTCTAAGATTTCAGGCACGCTGATGGTTAACATATGTAACTCCCTCCATGCTATACAGAATGAATATTGCATAAATAATCAAATTATACCACGTGTCATATATAATTGACGTTTGCGCATATTCAAGTTTGCTACTTCTTAAATCTATACAGCACTTGGCAAACGTTATGCATAGTCAACCTATTAGTCCGGGAGCCCATGACATTTGAGGGTGGTCATCGCGCCAAGGCTGATTTTCTCTCATATGATGAGTTTTCCGTTGTTAAGAATCGTAACGGCCTTCAGCTGCCCGATAACCAGTGGAGGTGCGAGTAATAGAGCTGCCCACGTGAAGAAAACGATGCAAAATCAAACGATAGCGCCAAGGCTGGAAATTTTTTTATAGCTTTCATTCACTGAAAAATGATGGAAAATTACCTTCAGCCGTGTAGATGGCGGTGGGAAATACTTCAGCTATCCGTATATACAGGTGTGAAAATCGCGTCATACAAAACCATAGTGCCAAAGATGTAATTGATCTAAATGAGTATTTATGGAGTCTATATTACGAAAATAAGCTTCAGCTAAGCGTGTGTCGGGGGAATGGCCTTCAGCTGAGCCCGTCAACCCGTCACCAAGCAGCGAACGGAGCGCATGTAGCTGATTGTTTAATCGCATAGCTGAAGACGTTCCCCCCTCGAATCAGCCAGCTGATCGCGATTTTCATTTATATCATGAATGAACCTTGAATATATCGAAAATGTGGGTTCGGCAAAGTGATTACATGACTATTATTAATTCTACAAATTACGTCATAAGATTATGTTCCACATTATTCTGTAGAAAATAATGAAATTTAATGACGATTTCATGTTGACAACTATACATTAATGGAAGACAAAGCCATTAAAAATATTTCTTAGACATTTCTTATAAATAATATCTTTAACAAGTTCATTATTCGCTGTCAGTATCGTTTTCCTCGTTATTACTTCCTTCTTCTTCTTCGCTCAAGCTGATTTCTAGTTCAGATTCTTGTTCTGAAACAAGTAGATGATTTATTTAAAAAAAACTAAACTAAAAAATAAATTGGATTTCATTTATAATTGAAAAATAGCATGTACCTGTATCTTCAGGATCTACTGTAACATCATCAAGTGATGATGGTAATTGTTCGCCCTTGAACCATTCGAAAGAATATTTATTCTCATTATCCTCCTAGCCGTATTCTAGTGGATCAAGGTTCGTTGGAACTTTACAATGTGCGTTGACCCAAAGACTTGCAATATAATAAGTTCTTGAAAAATGTTGCTGCAATTCCGACTTGCAGGGTGGTAATGCTGAGCCATCAATATTTTTTGTCGGTAATTTCATTGCTTTATCTCTATTACAAATTTTATAAGTTCTCAAAAAACTTCTTGTGCGTGCATCATCAATTTGATTAATCTTTGGAAAACCATATATTCGGCAAACGAATTCTTCAATAAGTGGAAATAATGATTGCAGTTCACTTTCAGATATTAAGCCCAACTGTTTGAATAAATCTATATATTTTTTGTTTCGTTTTAAAATGTTGAAAGGCCGTTGTTTCCCTTTCCGGAAAAATGCAGAATTGAAATCGCAGCCTGTGAATTCAATCAAATATTAATGAACGAATGTTGACGTTGTATGTTAGTGTAGAACAATTTGAATGAAAATCTCACCTGTAAATGCATGGAATGCAGGTATTGATGCGCTCAAATCTGGGCCCAAAGTTTCATATAGTCTTTCGATGTTAATATATCTCTGATTATTTCCTGTGCCTACGTGCATAGAAATTTGCGAATCTTTTCTTACTCTATGCATGTTTCCCAGCATTATTACAGCTACATCTGTATCTGAACATCGAATGGTGATATGGGCATCGACATCTATCTTGCATACATGAAAAATTATTTTGGAATCCGCTTCTTCGTGAGCTGGACATGATAACTGTCGATCTTCGATTTTCATGACGTGATCATCAACTACTTCGTATTTATAACAATAATCAAAATTCACGTATAAAACTTTTGGTTTTATAAACGGAGCCATATAATCATTCGACCAGTCATCAATCAAGAAGCGAACTAAACCCTCTTTGAATTCAACATTTCTCAGTTCACTTGTGAAGTCAGATGGACGTACCTGCTCTGGCCCATTTATGTTGTATAAAGTTGATGTCACGCCTCTCAAATCGTGTTCGTGATCTTTGATGGATGGATGGAAATATCGATCAAAAGCAATAACTGTTGATGCATTATTTGAAAGAAACATTTGCAAAATTTTCTTGGAAATCATTCCAAAGCGAAGCGGTATTTCTTTTAATAAATGGAGTACGAAGAAGCCATCATAAACAATCACATCGGTGTATTGTGGCACTGTACTTTCCATGTCTCTTTCTAATATTTTCAGTAAAGCTGACTTATTAGTTTTACAAATACTGCCATCAATATGGCACATTGAAAATGGTACTGGTGTCAATGGATAGGTCAGAACTTTACGAATATCCAATTCTTTCTCAAGCGAGAGACATAATAATTGTCCAAATAAATCTCGTTGCATGCGTACTTCCACAACCTTTCCTCCTAGTGCGATTTTTTTTTTATTGGTCGTGGCCGTAAAACTCAACTGTTTATTTCGTTTAATACTATTCTCGAATCTCCCAGAATTTTCGGAGCATTCTGAAATAAATTTTTGTCGTTGGTCATTTCCAACCGTTTCAGCAGCGAGTAAGAAGTCAGCAATATTGGTATGAGCTGCTTTACCAGATGAGATATTGAACAAACTGCTGCGATCGATATTTTTGTCAAATGGATTCATACTTTGTTTAATATGTCCAATGAAATTGTGGAGGTGCTTTGAACTTATTTTTATTCGACTTTTTTGAAGATCAGCTGTCACATCTTGTTTTTTCCTCATACCTGATTGCTCCATTACGTAGTCAATTATAGTAGCTCTAATACTGTGACTTTTAGCCCAACGTTGTCGAGCAGATATAGAATTAGTAGAATGAGTAATACCCGTCAATTTATTTGCAGCATCGGCATTGGTTGTCTGCTCAAGAGTCAAATCGATTGGTTGTCTAGAAAATGGTTTTTCTGTTCTTCTAATACCAAAGGATCCTTTCTCAAATTGTTCTCGCAATCCGGGATGAGATTCATCGACTTTCATCAAATTTTCATGATATTTTACCAAATAGCGAGAATAGTTTTGCTGATTGAATGTGAAAAACAAGTTTGCAATTTTCGGTAGAACATATTTGAATACTTCAAAATCAGTTTTTCTGAGACTGTAATTGAGTAATAAAAAGTAATCTATAAAATCGATGTACATCATGTAGAATTTTGCTGTTTTCCCATGTTCTCCCCGACGTGTTTTTTCTTTGTATTCTTCGTATTTAATAAATAAATCTCTTGAGTCAATATTCAGAATCGGAGCATCACGTTTCTCTTTAGAAAAATCTGATATATATTGTTTCACGTCGTCTGAGAAATCCAAATTATTCTCATAAATAAAACTTTCGAAATGCAAGATTTGAAGTCCTAATGATAAAATAGGATGTAATCGTTTACATCTATTATAATGTTTCCCAGTAATGAAACTACCTACAGATCCATTGGCCAACATCATACTGTCTACCATCACGTTTGTTAATCCACAACCATCGATGAATTTTCCAATGGCTTTAAAAAAAGCCATCATAATATGGAATAATCCTACGTGTATAAACAATCTTTCGAACCTTGGTTTTTCTGAAGATTGAATTTGTAGGGCGTCCTTCGCTATTCCTAAATCATACGTGACTTGCATATATTTTTCGCCACACTCATTAGCAACTACTAGGCTTTGTTTCATTGTTTCCAACACAACAGCTTTATTAGTTGGTGAAAAATTTATTGTGGTCAAGTAGGAAATTTTTTGTTGTTTTGAGTTATCATCACAAATTAAACTATTAAATCCGACCCACATCGGCGTATCTTCTATTTTCAATAAATGAGATAAAAGCCACATAAAATTTATGTGATGAAATGATTGTAGGGAATCAGAAATCGTTTGATGTAACGTATCATCAAACTGCCTTATATATTCGACAATCCTTGCTCTTTTCGGATACTCTTCCAATTCACATGAAATTACGTCAATCGTTCGTCTCCTTCTTTTCCCCGATTTTTTCATAGTGCCCTGAGAAATTTCTTCTACATTTCCTTGTGGATTTTCATCTTCAATTTGTTCAATATTTTCGATAAGATTTTCTCTATTGTAAAGGTTATCTAAATTTGGTGAGTCGTCATTGATACGTTCAGTATGAGCGTCAAGATTTTTGAGATTTCGTGAATTGTCATTGATACTTTCAGTATAATCGTCGATATGTTGAAAAATAATTCCAACAGTGTCGTGCAATGTATCTTTACCGGTCGCAGTATCAACAAATCTATCGAAGTTATCGAACGCTAAGCCTGTACATAAATCTTGCTTTTTATGAATATCTTCCGGACAAATTCCGGTTCTTTCGCAAGCTGTGAATGTCGCTTCCGTTTCAAGAGATTCCAGAACAGTATAACTGCAGCAATGGCCGAAATGATTGAGAATATTGATAATTTTTTTACTGTTCGTTAAACTTTCTATAGCCATTCCTAAGGTAATATGCTTGGATGGTTTAATTCTTCCATTAAAAACACCATACACCGCATCCGCAGAATAAGATTTTGCTAGTCGGGATTTCTGTGAATTTTCTTTACCTTTTCTTTTTTTCCCTGACAGCAAATCTGAGTAGAAGTTGATAACAGTAGAAGGAATGTCACATTCACCTTTTTTTAAATCATGAACTGTTATTTCATGAGGTAATTTATTGCGGTCACAGCTTAAAATTTCGCTTCTTGAAATCATTGCTGCTCTTTTCAAACTATCAGTTCTCTCAATATTTCTGATATCACTTCTTAATACTACTCCATTGAATGGTTTTACAATTTTCTTACTCTCAATCTCAAGGACGTTAATTTTTTTTTTTGAATGTTTCCAATAAACGGGTTTCAAGTTGGAATGGCTTAATACTCGTGACTCCATGATCTAATTTCTGCGATAAATTATTGATATATAAGGTGTAAAGGAATGACAAGAAAAAAGATTGTTCTTTTTTCACAATGTTCTCGCTAACGAAACGACACACTTCTTCATAAGCTTGTTTGTAAATCATTCGCGATTTATGCCAATCTGTTTTCTCCCGTTCTGAAGTTAATTGCGATTCCAAAGAGTGCTCAAAATTCCTCTTATAAACGTTATGATAAAACATGTTTTTTTTCTCTTTTCTTTCTTGTATTATGCGTAACATTTCAATATCTAATTTCATAGCTATAGATTCTAAATTTTCGATTGTATCATTTGATATCAAAAGATGTAATTCTTGCTCTCGACCGAGATGTTTCTTTCGTTTTTTGGAACAAAAAATGCATACTATTTCCGCATGACTGCTACTACTTGCTGCAATATTTGTCTCCTCTAGATTTCCAGACTCATTTTCAACGCCGGTATCGTGAACATTTGTGATCGATGCGACAGATTGTTGGGCAACATCAATCGTACGAATTTCCTTACTAAAATATTATAATCATTTTTTTGCAAAATTATCTAATTTTTCGACTTACTGTGCATCGGACGATGATGATGTTGAAGGTCGTGGTTGTTCTGATACAATGTTCTTCGGTCGATACTTTGATGGTAGTGCAGTAAATAATTGATAGCATTTGGAGTGATAATGGCATTGATTTTTTGTTGTTGAAGGCAAAATTATTTCTTTCGACACTAAATTATTTGCAACTCTTATATCCAATATTCCACGACACTTTTGTAAACTGGCTTCCGAAAATGAAATCAAGTTTCCAGTTTTTTTCGGACAGAACACACAAAACGTGTTCTCACTCATTTTCGTGTATACATAGTAACGGTGCGGATTCAACTGACAAAATAGGTCGCCAAGGAACATCTTGCGAAACAATAGCGTTAAAATAAGTGAATGTGTGAAAAAATTAGAATTAAAATGTGTAAAATATCGAAAATAATTCATGTGTTGATCAAACGAAAATAACAATCAGCTTACTGATTCGAAAAGGAAATAATATCGTACAAGATCTTATGTCACAATTGGTGCAAATAATAGTCATGTAATCACTTTGCCAAACCCACATTTTCGATATATTCAAGGTTCATTCATGATATAAATGAAAATCGCGATCAGCTGGCTGATTCGAGGGGGGAACGTCTTCAGCTATGCGATTAGACAATCAGCTACATGCGCTCCGTTCGCTGCTTGGTGACGGGTTGACGGGCTCAGCTGAAGGCCATTCCCCCGACACACGCTTAGCTGAAGCTTATTTTCGTAATATAGACTCCATAAATACTCATTTAGATCAATTACATCTTTGGCACTATGGTTTTGTATGACGCGATTTTCACACCTGTATATACGGATAGCTGAAGTATTTCCCACCGCCATCTACACGGCTGAAGGTAATTTTCCATCATTTTTCAGTGAAAGAAGGCTATAAAAAAATTTCCAGCCTTGGCGCTATCGTTTGATTTTGCATCGTTTTCTTCACGTGGGCAGCTCTATTACTCGCACCTCCACTGGTTATCGGGCAGCTGAAGGCCGTTACGATTCTCAACAACGGAAAACTCATCATATGAGAGAAAATCAGCCTTGGCGCGATGACCACCCTAAACATGGCATGGGCTCCCGGACTATATTGTATTTGTGAGTTTGAAATAAAGTGCACAGAATGGTTATCAACACAAACTTATTATTTAATAATAACTACATATTGTAATTAAACATGCGGCTTACTTATAAGCTTAGAACGTAAGAGCGGTGTAGCTCATTCGCCGATTAAAGAGCAACTAACTACTTGCTTTCCCGCTAATTTGGGCTGTCGCGCGCCCATACTACTTCGTATCCTAACTCAACCCCAACACTCTCCCTTGTAAATAACAAAGTACTCGTAACTTAATTTTCTCTTGCAGGGTAGCGTATAGGTGGAGTTCAAAACATCTCTATTTCTAAGTCTTCTATGACTATGTGAACAATTTACATTTGTAACCTCTGGCTTCTTTCTCTTAGTCTGTTTGACACAAATCTGTTCATTTGGCTCAATATAGTATTTTGAGTCCTCTTCTAAATTCAAACCTGGCATTCTAGCCTTTTCACCTGCTTTAGTTACTTGATTCAAATGTCGTTTCCAAATACGACCATCGTATAATTGTATGAGATAATGTAATAAACCAATTCTCTCTTTTATTGTGCCAAATTCCCATTTTCGTGTACCGATATAATTCCTCGCGACAACTCTCTCTCCTCGCTCAAAATTTCTTACATTTTCATCTTTGTATTTCTTAACATCTAATTTCTCCGTATTTTCTTTCAACAAATCTAACCTACAACGAATTTGTCTATTGAACATCAGCTCTGCTGGTGCTTTACCTGTTTTCGTATGTGGCATTATTCTGTACCTTTCTAACAAAGTTTTTAATGAACTTTCAATTGAATTTTTCTCGTAACTTAGCTTTTTTATCCCTAATTTCAAAATTTGAACAAACCGTTCAGCTTGGCCATTTGTTGACGGATTATATGGAACTGAAAATTTCGACTGAATTCCATTTTTTTCTAAAAATTTTCTAAATTCCGCGGACGTAAAAGTGCTTCCATTATCCGACACAATGACTCTGGGCAAACCGAACGTTCCGAAAATTTCTTGACATTTCTCAATGATTGTACTAGCTGTAATTTTTGACTATGTGTATTTCTGGCCACTTGCTGTATGCGTCTACCATGACAAAAAACCATTTTCCGTAAAGAGGACCAGCGAAGTCGACGTGAACTCTTTCAAAAGGTGTATCTGTTGGTTCCCAAATGTGCTTCTCTGTATGTACGGGATTATTTTTGTTCATATTGCATTCAAAACAGTTTCTAGCAATCTCTTCTATATCATTTTGCAAATTTGGCCACCAACAATACCCTCTAGCTAATTTTTTCATTTTTATTACTCCAAAATGGCCTATGTGTAATTCTTGTAATATTCTACCTCTTAAACTCTCTGGAATGACCACTTGATGCGCTTTCATCAACAGGTCATTTACGTTGCAATTCCAAACATCTTTGGAGTTGAATTTCTTACCTAACCTTAACATTTCTATGATTTTGGCCGTTTTCTTATCTTTTGTACTTTCCGTAATTATTTCTTTGGCTGTAACAGGTAGTTCATTTAGTATTTCATTCAAAAATATCTCTATTTTATCCAAACTTTCTTCATTTTCTAGAATAGGTAATCTCGATAAACAATCTGCATTGCTATTATCTTCTGACCGCTTGTACTTTATTTCGTAATTGTATGCTTGTAAGAAGATCGCGTAATGCTACATACGCATTGCACTAAACACGGGTAAAGGTTTGTCTTTCGAAAAAATTTGAACTGAAGCACGATGGTCAGAAACTAACGTAAATTTTGCACCGTCTAAATATTGATGAAACTTTTTTATAGCAAAAATTATAGCGAAAGCCTCCTTATCAATCTGGGAGTACTTCGCTTCTGTTTTTGAAACAGCATCAGACACAAATTTTGTTGGCTTCTCTGTACCATCACTCAATCTATGTGATAAAACAGCCCCGCATCCGTAACCCTGCTGGAAGTTCCGAATAGAAACGGATACAAAAAGAGTGTATCCGTTTCAACTAGGTTTCTGGTTCCGGATTTTCGGATATGTAATCAGATTATCAGGATAGAATATCAATTCGTTTTTATTGTGAGATTCGTATAGACTGTGAACAAAATTGAATCGTCATATCTGCAATAGGTATCGATTCGTATGTATCCTACAACGGGAATGGTCCGTATAGGTGTCTATCCGCACGCATTACCCCGTGTGCTAGCGTGAAACAATACTTATCGTTATGTATCCGTTTTATACGTTTCTTCCGCAATTTAACGTATGCCGCTTATCAGATGCTATCCATTCGAATCCCATACGACTCTATCCGTCTGTTACTGACTTACCGCTTCGTCGTTTCGAATTAGAATCAATCCGGATGTATCCTATGACGGGCATGGCCTGTATAGGTTTATATCAGCACATATTCTGGTTTGACCTGGCAGCCGTGCACGATAGAAACGGATAGAAAAAGAGTGTATCCGTTTCAACTAGGTTTCTGGTTCCGGATTTTCGGATATGTAAACAGATTATCATGATACAATACCAGTTCGTTTCTATTGTGAATTCGTTTGTATCGGTGTTACCCAATTAACTTTTTCATTTTGTTTTTTCTTTTGCATTTTGTTTTCATGTGGGTCACCCATCCAAATTCTGGTCACAGATGAAATTGCTTAACTTCGTTGATCAACTGACGTCCGGTGTTGATCTGGATCTAATCGTCGCCTGTTACAATCCCTAACACTTTTCGACTCAATAGGTAAACTTTGATTCGTGAGGATTTACATCAATATGTATGTAACTGTTGACCCGTGGCGGGTTAATTTTCAGTGAAATGAAAATAAATGATTAAATCTAGTGATAAATTCTGTCATCATATGGCATTCAAGTTACAGATAATTATGAGTGTTAACGACGTCGGCGCCGGGGGTTGTCTTCGTACAACATACGCTTTCGTTATCTGTGTTTCGCCCTCTAGGTCGACCGCATCATAGTTTCCGTCCTCCGGGTCGACCGCTACGTAGTTTCCGTCCTCCAGGTCCACCGCTACGTGGTTTTCGTCCTCTAGGTCGACCGCATCGTAGTTTCCGTCCTCCAGGTCCACCGCTACGTAGTTACCGTCCTCCAGGTCCACCGCTACGTAGTTTTCGTCCTCCAGGTGCACCGCTACATAGTTTCCGTCCTCCAGGTTCACCGCTACGTAGCTTTCATGCTCTAGGTCCACCGCTACGTAGTTTCCGTCCTCCAGGTCCACCGCTACGTAGTTTTTGTCCTCCAGGTCCACCGCTACGTAGTTTTCGTCCTCCAGGTTCACCGCTACGTAGTTTCCGTCCTCCAGGTCCACCGCTACATAGTTATCGTCCTCCAGGTCCACCGCTACATAGTTTCCGTCCTCCAGGTTCACCGCTACGTAGCTTTCGTGCTCTAGGTCCACCGCTACGTAGTTTCCGTCCTCCAGGTCCATCGCTACGTAGTTACCGTCCTCCAGGTCCACCGCTACGTAGTTTTCGTCCGCCAGGTCCACCGCTACGTAGATTCCGTCCCCCAGGTCCACCGCTACATAGTTATCGTCCTCCAGGTCCACCGCTACATAGTTTCCGTCCTCCAGGTTCACCGCTACGTAGCTTTCATGCTCTAGGTCCACCGCTACGTAGTTTCCGTCCTCCAGGTCCACCGCTACGTAGTTACCGTCCTCCAGGTCCACCACTACGTAGTTTTCGTCCTCCAGGTCCACCGCTACGTAGTTTCCGTCCCCCAGGTCCACCGCTACATAGTTATCGTCCTCCAGGTCCACCGCTACATAGTTTCCGTCCTCCAGGTTCACCGCTACGTAGCTTTCATGCTCTAGGTCCACCGCTACGTAGTTTCCGTCCTCCAGGACCACCGCTACGTAGTTACCGTCCTCCAGGTCCACCGCTACGTAGTTTTCGTCCTCCAGGTCCACCGCTACGTAGTTTCCGTCCTCCAGGTCCACCGCTACGTAGTTACCGTCCTCCAGGTCCACCACTACGTAGTTTTCGTCCTCCAGGTCCACCGCTACGTAGTTTCCGTCCCACAGGTCCACCGCTACATAGTTATCGTCCTCCAGGTCCACCGCTACATAGTTTCCGTCCTCCAGGTTCACCGCTACGTAGCTTTCATGCTCTAGGTCCACCGCTACGTAGTTTCCGTCCTCCAGGTCCACCGCTACGTAGTTACCGTCCTCCAGGTCCACCGCTACGTAGTTTTCGTCCTCCAGGTCCACCGCTACGTAGTGTCCGTCCTCCAGGTCCACCGCTACGTAGTTACCGTCCTCCAGGTCCACTACTACGTAGTTTTCGTCCTCCAGGTCCACCGCTACGTAGTTTCCGTCCCCCAGATCCACCGCTACGTAGTTTCCGTCCTCCAGGTCCACCGCTACGTAGTTACCGTCCTCCAGGTCCACCGCTACGTAGTTTTCGTCCTCCAGGTCCACCGCTACATAGTTTCCGTCCTCCAGGTTCACCGCTACGTAGCTTTCATGCTCTAGGTCTACCTCTACGTAGTTTCCGTTCTCCAGGTCCACCGCTACGTAGTTTTCGTCCTCCAGGTCCACCGCTACGTAGTTTCCGTCCTCCAGGTCCACCGCTACATAGTTTTCGTCCTCCAGGTCGACCGATTGTAAGTAATTATTGATGAACAATTGATGTTGTACACGTTGATAATTCATGCATCATTATTCGGTAAATTGTTAACTACGGTGAGGTGGACCTGGAGGACGAAAACTACGTAGCGGTGGACCTGGAGGACGCAAACTACGTAGCGGTCGACCTAGAGGACGGAAATTGGCGATTTTGGCTCCCGAATAGACTCGGATAGGCGGATGGATCGGAGGCAGACGGATAAGCAACGTATTTGGAAATTCGGATTGAATCTTATAGCGCCAGTAACGTACAAGATCACATGCAATCCGGATAAAACGAGGATCTCGGCTTCCGGATAAAGTAGGATAGGTGGATGGATCGGAAGGAAACTGATAGGAAATGTATCTGGACACTCCGATTGAAGCGAATAGCGCCAGAAACGTACACGATCACGGATGGATCGGGGATTTTGGCTCCCGAATAGACTTGTATGGGCGGATCGATCGGAGGCAGACGGATAAGCGACGTATCTGGAAATTTGGATTGAATCTTATAGCGCCAGTAATGTACAAGATCACATGGAATCCGGATAAAACGAGGATCTCGGCTTCCGGATAAAGTAGGATTGGTGGATGGAACGGGAGGAAACGAATAGGAAAGGTATCTGGAAATCTGGATTGAATCGTATAGCGCCAGGAACATACAAGAGCAGGTGGGATTCGGATGAAATGAGAAGCTCGACTTTCGGAAGAACTCGGATAGGTAAATGGATCGGAAGCAGACGGATAGGCAAGGTATCTGGAAATCCAGATCGAATCGAAAAGCCACAAGAATGTAAGAGATCACACGGAAACCGGATAGAACGTAAATCGGTTTTTTCAATTTCGGAAAGATAAGCTGTAAGTCCGAAATGAAATCGATTGAAATTGATTCAGGTCAGACCCTATAAAATCAAATAGAATGAGACTCTTGATGGTCCGAATACAATCGGATACATTTTTTATATTCAAAATCGGAATGAATCATATGTGGAATTCACATCGTATAGAATCTGATAAAAACGGAAAGAAATTCTATCGGTATTTCCTGATAGAGACCGTTACCTGATTGAATCGTATACGATCTGATTAGTGTTGTATTCGCAACTTTGCGGTTCTGGATAGACCGCATAGAAACTGATTGGAGTTAGTCAATATTTCTATTCGAATGAACTGGATTCTATCAGATTTTTCCGGCAGGAAAGGGCTTGCATCAGTTGCAACTACTAATGGCAACTTCGCATCGTAAAAAATTAAACATTTCTCGCTTTGAAACTCTTCTTTCATTTTCATGAAAGTATTTTCGCATTATTCTGACCAGACAAACTTTTTATCATTTTGTAATAATTCGTACAAGGGTTTCATTAATGTGCTAGCATTTGGAATAAACTGATTGTAATAGTTTATAAACCCGATAAAAGCGCGTACCTCTGATTGATTTTTCGGTCATGGCATATCCTCAATTGCCTTAATTTTTTCATTCATTTTATGTAATCCGTATTTATCTATTTCGAATCCACAATATGTAATTTCTGTGTGCGAAAACCTGCATTTATCAACATTTATTTTAATATTGTACTTGTGTAAAATCTCAAACACTTTATCTAGTGTCTCCAGTAAAGCTTTTCTATCTTTTCCACCTATAATTATATCATCAATCAGAATTTTTAATTTTGGAATGCTTGCGAAAATACTTTCCATTGTTCTTTGCCAGATACCTACTGCAGATGCAACGCCGTACCAAAGGCGCTTGCATTTGTATAGCCCTCTATGTGTATTTAGTACTAACAATTTCGAACTTTCATCAGTTAATTCCAGTTGTAAATATGCTTGTCTTAAGTCTAACTTACAGAAATCGGTACACCCAGCAAGATCCGCAAACAATTCATCCACTGTAGGTAGATGGTAATCATCAATAACTAATTGAGGATCAACTGTAATGCTAAAATCCCCGCAAACACGTACCGAATTATCCTTTTTCAAAATTGGAACCACTGGTGTAGCGTATTCTGAAGTTTCAATTTTTTCTATAATACCTTCTTTCTCTAAAAAATCTAAGTCTTTGTTCAATAACGGCAATAATTTAAATGGTACTGTACGGGCTCTGGCAAAAACTGGCGTAGCATCTTTTTTCAAAACCAAATTGGCTTGCAAATTTTCAATTTTACTCAAATCATTTTTAACAATTTTATCGTATTTTTTTAGTGATTCACGAATATTTTCGTCGAAACTCTGTACAGTATTTACTTCTTTAATTTCCGCTAAACCTGAAAATAGTTTGGCATTATCAACTGACAATGAAGGGCGAATTCATTCTCTGCCGATCAAAGGTTTTCTTTTAATATCGGTTAAGGAAATATTCAATTCGTAGTCTTTATTTTCATGTGTAACTTTTACTGTAACATAACCTAAAACGCTTACTTGTCTCTTACAATATGTAATCAGTTGAACTTCGGTTTTGTATACTCTTGTACCTTTGAAATATCTTCTTGCATCTTCTTTTGACATCAAAGTGACAGCAGCTCCACTATCAACTTCGAACTCCAACATAACTGTTAGCTCTTTCAACTGGTTACACCAGTGTACACCGAGAGTACACCTTTGCACTAGGGAAGTGTAGCTTGTGTTAAAAACTGTACTTGCGCAGTACAAATGCGCAGTAAGCGAGTGCAGCCAAGACGCGATATTCGGCAAATACCGGCACTACGCTGTTTTGATCGGTTCTTGCTACCACGCGTGTTCCTTAGAAAAAACAGGATGAAGGACACTGATAAAACCAAGAACTTATATAAAAACTATAAACAAAATCTTCGAAATAAGTGAAATTAATCAATCTTATTTGGTTCATTGGCTCAGGCCAAGTAACTTTGGAAAAAAAAAAAAAAAAAAAAGTTCTTTATCTGCATGATCTGCATCTTCGTTGCTGATACTACGAAATTTCAAAAATGCCGATGAAATTTATGGTCAACGACGAGATGGTAGAACTGTGCCCAGCATCCGATAATGAGGAAATGTGCAATAATTTAAGAGGTTAGTTCATTCATCTCCCTTTCAACATAAGTGCGGCCTCTTAATCCTTACCATGAAACGAGATTCGTTCATTTTCAATATTTGTATGTTTAGACAATAACGCTTTCACAACGAACATGATACGCGAATTAGCAGAAACCAACCAGATAAGAATACAACCACCCATCCTAAGGATCACTCGATTGATAACGGAAGCAGAGTAAATTCAGCAAAAATTTAATATACGTTATGTGATACCAGAAATATTCTACTGTTGAAAATATAGACGTTAATGATAATTGCTATTTTACAGAAATGAGTTGGTATAGATTGCGGAGGATACAGTAGAGCCACGCGGATGTGTACCGGATGAGGATCCAGACGACCCCGCTGATTCAGGGTGCAAAGATAGTAAGTGAATTCTAATATGGTTCGTACAATGTAATGCAAGTTTTCATTCAAAATTAGTTCACACAAGGGTATAAAGAAATCTTCATTTCAACTGATGTTCTTTCTGTTTCAGATGTGGGCTGGGATGAAGCCCAGACACGTTTTATCCTGGACCAGTACCAAGCATACATGACGCAGATTGGTCCAATGAAGAAGTTTAAAACTAAAAAAGTCATGTGGCTCCGAATCGCAAAAGACCTAGAGACAAAATTAGGCGTTGAAAAAACTGCTCTACAAATTGAGAACCGTTACAAAACTATCATACGCAGAAAAAAGACTGCAGTGAATAATAATTCAAAATAAGGAAGCTCTCGACAGCAAGTGCAATACGAGGCAGAATTATCTAAAATAACAGCATTGGATGACAGCATCGAACCGGAATGCATACGAAGTGCTAAAGTAGTAAAGAGACTGAAAGAACGTACAGTTGAAAGTGATAGTGATCAAGAGAATGAACAAAATAATAATATACCATCTTCAAAAACGGCTAAGAAGAGAAAGACATTCAGTGTAATTAGAACTCTGGAACGACTCCAGAAAGAAAAAGAAAATGCCAGACAACAACGTCACAACGAAAAACTGGACCTCATTCGTGAACTGTTTGGTAAGAGAGCCTAATTAAGGGTGTAACTTATACAGCCAAGCCAGTGTGTGATTTGAAGACTGAAATGGTTTTCACCATTACAATATGTGATTTAGAATAAGCATTTTTTTTAAGTTTTTAATTCTATATTTTGTTTTCCAGTGAGACCTTAAATGCTTTGCTGAATTTTATTTTTAGTTGTGTTTTCTAGTGACGTAGAATTGAGAAACATTTTTATTACTTACATGCATACGTACCTGGATATGACTTCCAAATAACATTATTGAGGCTAAAGTTTCTTTAATTACTCACCAAATATTGAGTCAGATATAACTATAAGGTTTCAGTGATTATTATTCCGTCTTCTGTAAACTTTACGTACTATCAGATCAGGCTCAGATTTATTTTAATGAAACATGTTACAAATATAAACGTACTATATATGGTTCGTTGTAAAGGAAAGTAAAACATTCTTTTTTTTATGTAGTTTTGTCACAAATATATTACAGCTATGGAAAATACTGTACTATCATAAAATATGTTCCATATACTGTAATAATAATAAGCGTAAAAATGTACAGTAATGTTCATTAAGGGGGTATAGGACTGCTGGAGCCTTGAAAGCAATTATATTTTTCTGGGTGTAATTACAATGAGCGTACTTGAGATGGGAGAATTATATTTTAGTACATGTTTATTGGACTCAAAGTGAACCCTAAAGAAAATATAGATAAACAAAATCATGATAAATACAGAAATCCGAAGCTATTGAATTAGCACAGGTTTTTTCCGGATTCGTAGCTGGCCCGCATGATAACTCAAGAGCCAAGGCACTTGGAAAGCTGAAATTTTCACGAAATTTTTATGATACCTTTGTGCATGGTGTGAACCAGTCTCATTAATTTACAAAAAAAAATGTCAAAAATATTCGAAAAAAACGAAAATTTTTCGAATTTATTAAAAAAAAATCCTGTTTTTCGTTTACAAAATCCCTCACAGAATTTTGCCGTTGATGCGACTGGTTCACACTGTGCACAAAGGTATTATGAAGATCTCGTGGAAGTTTCAGCTTTCTCAGTGCCTTGGTTCTTGAGTTATCATGCGGGCCAGCTACGAATGTGCAAAAAAACCTGTGCTGATTCAATTGCTATATTTATCGATATTTTTTTCATTCATATTTTTTTTGAGGTTCATTTTGAGTCTAATAAACATATACTCAAATATAATTCGCCTAGCTCGAATACGCTCATTGTAATCCCACCCAGGAGAACATGATTGTTCTAAAGGCTCCAGCAGTCCTATACCCCCTTAATGGGTTCCCAGTGGCTAACTGTTTTTTTCGGACTTTTTCAGAAACGAAACTCCATTCTAGTCGTATTTGATGTGCCGATAGCCGAAATTATAATAATAATAACTATGACCCCTTATAGAAGTAATATAATATTATTTTATTGATGGTATCCGAAAAAGTCCGAAAAAAACAGTTAGCCACTGGGAACCCAATAATGAACATTACTGTACATGAATATTGAATAAACATTAGAGTTACTCATTGTCATAATTCAATATTCTCATAACATTGTTCCGTTTCCTCTCTCCAAGAATTTTCAGCAAATGCTCTGGGTCATCTATGTTAAAGTCCACAACATTTGCATTGTCAACGATAGGACGAAAGTTGTATCGATCATCAAATTCGATACAACAGTTGTGGAGCACACAGCAGCTGAGGATGAATTTGCAGATTTTGTCTACTTCGTACATGTGCACTTCCACAATCTGTCTGAATCGACCTTTCAATAAGCCAAAACTATTTTCTATCTTCACTCTTGTTGAACAGAACCGCTTGTTATATAGTTTCTGTTCCTCGCTCAAGTTTCCGTAGTCACGAAATGGAACCAGCAACCATTCTCGAATGGGATACGCAGAATCTCCGATCACATGGTATCTCCCATTGCATATTGCCGGCAGTTCTGCGCTTATGTCCGATAACTGAAAAACCCTTGCGTCATGAATTTTAGCTGGAGCGCCTATAGAGACATCGATGAAGCGTCTTTTGCTGTCACATATTCCTTGTAGAGTTATTGCTGGTATGTCGTGCCGATTTACGTATGTGTTCTTGATTTTGTTGACAGGTGTCCGAATAGTTATCGACGTACCATCTATTCGCTCCGTGCACAACAGCGGTAGCGCCATAGGTGACGTTTTTGAGAATTTCATGCCCATATGATAGTCTATAGAAACAATAATATAATACATGTAAACGGATATGTATGAGTGTTAAATGAGCGATTGATTTGGCGGTTGATTGGGCATGAAGTTCTTAAAAACGTCACCTATGGCGCTACCGCTGTTGTGCACGGAGCGAATACATCCCAACGTGTCGGGAAATCTTGTAATCTGCGAGACAAAGCTATACTTGACTCAGTTATTCATATTCATTACGATGTAGATAACAAACTATATTATATATTATAGATATAGGTATTATATATCTCCGAGCAATCGGAGCTCTTCTATCTTTTTTCAAACTGCACTTTTTTTATAGCACGTACGTTGAAAAATTCTAATGCTGCCTGCTCTTTATCTTCTGGGAATCTTATGATATCCGGAGCGATATCTACGAGGAAGCTCATTATGCGACTGATCTGGTTGAAAGTAGTGGAAATGGATACACCAAATCTCAGAGCAACGTCTCGTAACGATACTTTGTTTCCTGCAAACCTACAATTATTGAGGTAGATTACATAAATATACTTATTGTCTGGTCCGGTGAAAGAATAACATTGAGAAACTATAGGCACAATATAAAGCTTCAATAAGGCTTTGAATTACCACAAAAACGATAAGAAATCATGTTCACCGGATAGAGGCAAACTACCTCCGTGCGTCAAATCAGACGGATAAAATATCGATGCTTCATACCGTTGAATAAGTATACGGATAGTTTGCCTTCCTAATCGAAAACTCTGCATGAACTGAAATTGAACAATTTACAACTTTTTGTGGTAATGATCGTTTATTATGTGCCGCAAAGCTGATTTCCAGGACTTACTTCGGTATCCGAAAATTCATGCACAACTTGCAAGAAATTTCTTATTCTATATTTTTTTGCCTTTGCCGATAATGCGGTGATCATCACTTCATCATCGCTACTAGATGAGGATGTCAAAACATCCATAATAGCCATAACCTCTCTTACTTCGGGCGCAGCCATTTTACCGCACTACACTGACACGAGCCCCCCATACTTCCGTGCGCTACGGGCGAAAGTGTTGCACCGCCACTCCAGTAAAACGTCCGCACTGAAATTACGGCTACCAATTGCGGACGAGTCGAACGCGCTATACTACACTAGTGTACACTCGGTGTACACTGGTGTAACCAGTTGAAAGAGCTAT
The DNA here is from genome assembly GCA_963992785.1 of Tenthredo livida. Lineage (NCBI taxonomy): Eukaryota > Metazoa > Arthropoda > Insecta > Hymenoptera > Tenthredinidae > Tenthredo > Tenthredo livida. The sequence continues at coordinate 19,333,022 of OZ023066.1, forward strand.
GTATTTACTCGTAGTGTAGTGTAGAATTTTTCTCGACATTCAGGGTGTTCCACCTGTAATAATTCTTCAACCTCGTTCGCTGTGTTATTTTTATTTCTGAAACATACTTCGCTGAGATGTCCTTGTATTCCGCATGTATTACATTGTATATTTCTCGGCAATGAGTAAGCCGGAGTCAAATGTTCGGTATTACCGCACCGGTAACAACACATGTCACCTCTCCTCCCGCTTCTCTGAGATGTCTGTCTCTGTTTATCTCCATTATTTCCTGAAGTATTCTTTCTATTCGAAAAATTTTCAGTTTTATTAAACTGTTTTGCTTTGGGCGCAAAATTTCCTTTCTTTACACCTACGGCATGTACGGAATTTTTATTAGTATTGTACTTTTCATTTAAATCTGTATTTTCTCTTTGCGACAATTCCATGGATAAAGCTATTTGTACCGCCTTATCCAAGGTCAAGTCTGCTGTTTCTAGCAGCCTTTGTCTTGTTCTACTGCTCTCTAATCCAAAAACAAATTGATTTTTCATCGCCGTCTTCAAGAATGTGCCAAAGTTGCATGACCGACCCGACTGGAAATTTGTTCAGGCAAACCTGATGATCCGTTTGGCCCTGTCTCTATCAGAGCCTGCCTTCAGGAGCCCTGACCAGGTCGACGCTATCAGAATCCTACTGGGGTGTTCCTGATAAATCCATCATCAGAAACACCTCGTGGAAACTCTAATAACAAAAAAAAATTCACTCATACAATCCATAGTAAATCTGGATTGCGTGTATCGCATCAGTAACGTCGTAGTGAAAGTATCGTACACAAAGTATTGAAAAAATCACATTTATTATGGAAAAAAAACTTTGATTTGAAAAAAAAAAAAATTTCAAATTTCGATTTTTTACAAATTTTTTGTTTCTTCAGTTTGTTTCGAAATTTGCATATTTTGTGACACATGTCCCTCATGTTTTTACACAAAAAAGAAACTTTCTAGGTGGTGAATCAAAAAATTTTCTTTTCAAGGACCACCCTAATATGATATAATAGTTAGTCATTAACCGTAATATTATATGCAAGGACTTCAATCTAGTCCTGCAAATACCAAATTTTGATGACATTGAAATTTTTCGAATAATGACTTGACACTTTGATGGGCTCTGAACAAGTAGGGGAGTATTGAGTTATATGCCATGCGATAGTTTAGCGTAGTGGTTAGGGCGTGCGACTAGTAATCGAGCGGACGTAGGTTCAAGTCCCTGAGGGGATGAAAAATGCGGCGGTTTTTTCAGTGGGTGAATATTTCAATTTCGTCGATATCATGCGTAGGTAGGCTCAACTGACGATTAAATATGTCGATTTGTGTTTTTTTTTTTTTTTTTTAATATAAATTAGGGACTACTACAAAAATCAGTAATAATAATACATTCCAAAGCCGTGTGTGGGCCTTGGGAGGTTTTTCTGGTCTTATCAGGAGAATCGCGCGAGGGCCTCGAAAGGCCCCCAGAACGCCCTGAGCAAGTATATTCAAATAGTGTCCCGACCAGGGCCTGATTCATACAGCCTGATCAGGCTATAGTGGAACGGCACGTTACATTCCTGGTCAGGTCCTGAGCAGGCAGCCTTATGTGGCCCTGATCGGGAATAAGGCGTGCCTGACCACTGCCTGGAAGAGGCCGCGTCAGAATTTCCAGTCGGGGACTCATTTTCTTTAAACTGATAAGAAAATCTTGTATATTCTCACCTGGTTGCTGTTTTCTGCTGTTGAATTTGAAATTTTCGGCGATTTCAATAACTTCTGGTTTGAATAATTCCTTCAATTTTGCAATAACGGCATCATATCTCCGGTTGTAAACATCTGTATCATCCATATAATCGCATAATGTCGAATAATTCTTTGTACCAATGTAGTGTAGTAAATACGGCAATCTATCTTCCCCTTCAATTTTGGAAATTATAAACGCACCTTCTAATTGCTGTACCCAACGCTTCCATTTGAATTGCGTCGAATCGAACTTATCAATGTGAAAAACTTCTTTCTCTGTAGTCATTTTTACTGGAATTTGAATTTGAGGATTTTCGCCTTCCTCTTCTACTTTTACCGGAATTTGGGAATTTTTGTTTTCCTCTTCCGGATACAGGTGCGATAAATCAAAATCCCCTGCTTGAGAATCTTCACTTTCTGCACTTTCGAACGAATTCTCTTCTTCCTTTGTACTTTTACTAGGCTCAGTCGCCACGGTGTTTTTTTTTTTCCTTTCTAACGGTCACCGTATACTATAGTCCGCTTGTAATTGCGTGCCGGTGTATGTATGTACTGTAGGTGTAAACCTTACACTGTATATCTCCAAGCGCTCACCTATTGAACGAAACTGTGATACACTTACACGTTCGGGACTATCGGTGTGTCTCTTCACCTTTGTACTTTGAACTCTGTCTTTGTTCCACGCACGCACTCTAGAAATTTCGGCCGGCTTTTCCCTGTAATCTGCACTTTCTTTCCGATTTCTTTATGATCCTCGTCGCCAACTATTGTATTTGTGGGTTTGAAATAAAGTGCACAGAATGGTTATCAACACAAACTTGTTATTTATTATTAACTACATATTGTAATTAAACATGCGGCTTACTTATGAGCTAACACAACCGGGCCGATATTGATAAACGAAAATATGCATAAAATTATGCAAAGCTGGAGGTATCTCGATACAAGCATCTGAGATACAGTATCTAGATTCCTTTTGTATCTAAATAATGTATCTAGATATGATATTTTTCTTTATATCTTCATCTGTATCTAGATATTTTGTGGAGTATCTTTATATCGTGCTGAAGATACTCTTGAAGATACTTCAGAAAATCTGAGGAAAGGTTGAATCATTGAATTACTCTTGTAGTTTTGTACATACGTCATGGCCGAGTAATGGCCAAACGCAATGCTCTAAGTGATGGTTTGTTCGAAACCTTACTTCCCTACTAGCCCAGGCAATAGAGATTTTTTCCGGCCAAAAATTTTAGCAGGATACCGCAAGTGCCATCGCACAAAAGACAGTCCGTAGATGTATAGTGTTCTGTTTTCGACTGGCAAATATGGGCGGCTAATTTGTTATAAACAAAAAACATTGTTACGTGCAAGCGAGATGTGGCGAGATTGCCGTCTATGAGCGAAGTCACCTGAGCGGTTAAGTAACTTCCGTTGTGGGTCTTTGCTTTATTAAACCACTAAAGTGGACCTGAAGGATTGAGTGAAGGGATAGTAACTCGATATTGATGATGCCAGTTCGACACAATTAAATTATATATATATATTCTTGCCAACGAGTATTATATGATAACAATTTAGGATTTGAAATAGTAGAATTGATGATGCGAAGTAAAGTTACAATTGCGGTTACAGTATAGTTGTAGTTATGATTATAGTTATAGTTAGGAATGGTGGATAGGAATTTAGATGGTATGAGCCAGTGAAAACAGTGATACCTGGCTGCGCGGTGCGTCAACTTTTTGTAACCCGTCACCAAGGAGGCCGATTGGTTGAAGATCACGTATAGCCCTTGGGGTGTCTTGGCGGTTGCCGTGTAGTGTGCTCCTGTACCAAGCCGGTCTTCTGTAGTCGGATAAACCTCCAGTGACAAGGTGTGACGATCCCAAGTGCACGGTCACTTTCCGAAAATAATTCTTACTGCACGAGCAAGGGATACGGGGTCTTTTTATCCCTTGCTAATCGGCCTTTGGCGGGGGATGGAATTTCCTTGGTCAGCTTCCAGGGAACCTCTGTTTCGCCCGCGCAGTTTGGCTTACTCATCCACTAGCTCATACCTGTGTTGAAATTGCTGAACCGGCGGCCTAGATTCTACCGTCGCGTGGTGTATTGCGACACACTCCGGTTCGTTCGTAACAGCATCCTCCCCCAAGACGCTATCTTCGGTGGTAACCGGGGGTTGCGTCTGGTCTCCGAGAACAGTCGGATGGTGTCCGATCTAAATAACCGTGAAGCTATCCACGGACGGGGCTCTCGGTGGTGGTGGCAGGATTGCTCGGGGTGGTTCCAGCCTTATGGGTGGAAGTGAGCTAGGCATTTCATACAGCTCAATTCTAGGGGTTGGTAGGTGGTGGAATATTTCTGGCCTTGCAGGTGCTCCTCCGTGGTCTCGCGGTCCCCATGGTCCAGGTCGTACTCGCGGGGGCGAGGGTTTGGTGAACCATCGATAAGCCAGATACATGAGTACTAGTATCGTTACTATTGCGGTACAGCTCATTCCACTGTAGACGATGATGTTGTGCCTGGCGCCTCTCTGGTGGGGGTGTTTCAATTTCCCCCGTACAAAGGTAGATCAAGCACGGGTAGTCCCGGAATAACTCCTGAATCAAGGATTTGACGATTACCGGCTGTAGGTTGTCGATCCCGTCGCCTTTCACAGCCAATCTTATTTCGTTGGTCCCTGTATTTTCCATAGCGTTCTTCAACGCATTCAGTCCGTCAACTAGGTCGTTAGGGGCCATCCTGTGGTAGTACTGCTCCATGCTGGCTATGGAGAAAACCTTTCGTTTATTTCGTGTGGTTACCACGACGTGTCCTATTCCCTGCATCGCCTCCTTGAGGGCTTCTGGACTGAGGAAGCCCATCCCCTGGAGTTGTTTAGCTACAGGCGTTGTAAGTAGGCAGTCCGTGGAAATGAAGTGCGCATAATTGCTCTTTCGCATGGTTGATGTTTCCGGGGTTAACTGTACTTTACATTTACCATGGATGGTGTTAATATGTTTACGGGATTTATTGGATTCGGTGGTTACGCCTTTCCGATCGTCCTCGTCGGTTGTGTCGTGTCCTGAGGAATCATCGGAACTACTCAGATACAGAGGCGGGTTAACTCCAGGTGCCCTGCATTCCTTAGGCACAGCTTCGTCTTCCGAAGAGTCTGGGGAACCAGCTGGTGATCCGTATGGGGTCGACCGCCCTGTTGGTACCAATGAGCGTCGCGGTGGCGGTAGAAAGGAAACCCTATTCCTCCGAGGTCTTTGTACTGGCGTCGAAGGTCTCGGCTCCTGCGTTGAAATATTAGCAACTTCCATACCTTGTTCCGTAGGTGGCTTAGGTTTCTCCGTGTTTCGCGGCGTACGTGGTGAAGAATTTTCAAACGACCGAGCAAGTTCCCTGATGTGTTCCCGTGCCTTATCCAGGGTCAACCCTTCAGCGACGCGGATCAAGGACGCACCCTCCCGATTGAGTCGTTGCTGCGCGGTCTCTGCGCGTTGGTGGACTGACAGGTTTCGTGTGCCATTCGGGTCCCTGTCAGCATCCGAGTCCTCCTCGCCAGTAGTGTCGAGGTTGAGTATGCTGAGATTTAGCGTCTCCTCAGGTCTCGGAAACCGTTTCTGCAGGAGGTCCTCAATTACTTGGCTGGTAGCGGGATCCGTCTCCTTCAGCATTTTATGAAACTGTATTCTGTCGGAGGTTAGCTCGCTGGGTTGATTGGTAGTCAAATCGCAGATAGTAAGGTCATGGCTGGTTCGAGTCGTGGTATCGCGTGAGTCGTTGTTGGTCCCAACATCATCCTTCCCGAGAATTTCTGAAACAGATCTGTCACCTTGTTTCGCGATTCCGGCAGCTGGCGGAATCGTTTGCTCGAAAGTAGAGTCGGTCGTGTCGGTTTCATTCGGGTAGGTCATGGGTGCGATTCTCCTATGTTCGCGCAGCCGGCTCGCTATAGTGCTGACATCAGCGTTCTGCTCAGGTTTCGTCGTCGGCTTGTACTCTGGATCTCCGGTCTTGTCTTTCATTCGTAAAGGCAGACAGTGGGCCACCGGGTTACGAGATAAGGCATCGGCGTTAGCGTTTGCGCTTCCAGCCTTATATACGATCCGGAAGTCATACTCCGCCAATCTGAGCCTCCAGCGAGTCAGTCGGGATGTTGGATCCTTGACGTTATGTAACCAGACTAGGGCTCGATGATCGGTGTACAGAGTGAACTGTCGCCCATACAGGTACGGTCTGAAACAGTCTATGGCAAATATTACCGCTAAACATTCCTTTTCTGTTGTTGAATAATTTTCCTCAGCTGGGGATAAGGTCCTTGAGGCATAGTTTATCGGCCTTTCCTCCCCCCTTGCGCCTTGGCTCAGTACAGCGCCTATGGCGTAATCAGATGCGTCAGTTGTCACTACAATGGGTGATTGAAGTCAGGGTACTGCAGTACTGGTTCGGCGCACAAGGCATCTCGAAGCTCCTCAAAACTCTTCTGTTGCTCCTCCCCCCATGCGAACGTTGCCTTCTTCCGCAGTAGATTAGTCATTGGCTTGCTTATCTCGGCAAAATTCGGTATGAATCGGCGGTAGTACCCGGCAAGTCCAAGGAATTGCTGGATGTTCTGCCTCGTCCTTGGGACCGGAAATTTCTTGACGGCCTCCAGAGTACGTGGATTTGGTCTCACGCCGTCTCTGCTTAGAATATGACCCAAGTACGTTACCTCCTTACGTCGGAACTCGCACTTGTCAGTTTGCAGCTTCAATCCGTGTTCCCTCATTCTTTGCAGGAATCTTCTGACTTGATATCCATGCTGTTGCAGATTTGAGGCGAACGATACTACGTCGTCCAGGTATACGAACAATTCAATGCTCTGCAGTCCACAGAGAACTAGATCCATTAGTCGCTGGAACGTCGCAGGGGCGTTCTTGAGCCCAAACGGCATGCGTTCGTACTCGTAATGACCATTTGGCGTGGAAAATGCAGTCTTGCATTGGTCTTCCGGGTCCATACCTATTTGGTGAAATCCATTGGCCAGATCGAAGACTGAAAAGTATTGGGCCCCTCCGACTCTATCTAGAATATCTGTAATATTCGGGAGTGGATAGCTATCGCCCACCGTCTTTTCGTTGAGCGTTCGGTAGTCGATCACCATTCTCCAGCGTTTGTTCCCTTGCGAATCAGGCTTCTTTGGGACAATCCAGAGAGGTGAGTTATACGGCAAAGTGGAAGGCTTTATTATGCCATTCTTCAACAGTCCTTCGATCTGCTTTTTAATCTCCTCCTGATGTACGACTGGGAACCGGTACTGCTTGGTGTGTACAGGTGTCTCGTCGGTGGTAGTGATTTTGTGGGTCACGGTATTCGTTTTTCCTAGTTGGTCTCCCGGAAGGTAGAAACAATCCGAAAATTCTTCAACGATCTCCAGAACGTGCTTCTTCTCCTCTTCATCGAGATGTTCTAGCCGGAGCGCTTTGACGATTTGGTCCACACGGTCTTCGTTCTGGTGGTCAATAAGCTCATCCTCCGAGCCCGTATGCACCACAGCCAGATCGTATGGCTCGAGTTCCTGTGGACTAATAACGATTTCTACAGGTTCTTCAGTAGTGTTAGTTGCCATTACGTAGCAGACTCCGTTGTGGTTGGTCACTGCAGCCTCTCCAATGTAGACCCTGGGTGGCGTTGTGATCCTTGGTAGGTACCCTTCCCGTATCCCCTCATTATGAACTGGGATAGGAATCTGCGTCTTGCTCCTGCCCTCCAGGCGTAGAGTTTGCTGGCGGTACTCTTTTTCCACGGCGGCGATCTCTCGCCGGTTGCAGAAGGGTATTGGTCGTATCGGTTCCTCGCAAGATACGATGGTCTTATGATGAAAGGATTTCTCAGCCTGATGTTCGAGAAAGAACGGCGCTCCCAGCAGTCCGTCCCCGCCTATGCTGATACTGTCATAAACATAAAACAGGCTCTTTTTACCTAATGTCGTAATGGTGGTCGTACCCAATGTGTAGAGCGGCTCCTCCGATACTCCTAAAATCTCGGATCTACATCTGTCGATGATGGGAGCCTCGTCGCCTAGTGCATCGATGTGCACTGGATTGACTCCAGCGCCGGTATCTAACGTGAATTGTCCTTCGCCTCGCCCCAGCTCCGGGGCTCGGATCTTGATTCTTGGTGTTGGGGCCTGCGCAATATGGCAGTGGGAGTGGTGTCCTTCTGTCTCTCGTCCTTGAATCGCACAGCTTTTATTACTTCCGTAGGCTCCGCGTCGTGACGTCCGCCCTCGTAGTTTAAAGAATTCGAGTTGGAGGCTGGTGAATCCCGTGAGGCACTCGCTCCTCGTTCGGCTGATCCTAGTTGTTGGATTCGGTCCTGCATTTCCCGTTGTTTATTGGCTAGGGTTTGACATATCTCTACAACATGCCCCTTGCGTTTACAGTAAATGCAGTACGGATCTCGATCTCTAGAGTACTCACGTCTTTGGGTAGAGTTATCTCGCTCTCTAGATGGAGAACGAGAGTGACCTAGGTTCAGCGTTCTTAATCCCGCGTTGAAAACTCTGGTCAGGGTGTTCGGGCTGAAATCCGAACGTCTAGATCGTGATTGACGCTCCGATCCAGAGGGAGTACTACTGTCCTCGGTGGTGACGACGATGTTATCCCTTCGTCCCTGATGTCGGTTTTCGGGTTCTCTTCTCGACTCCCAGGATGACCTGCGAGCCTGGTCGTATCTTGTCGCACTTCGATTCGGGGAATCTTCTCTGTCGTAATCCCGATAGTTACCCAGCGCGCATCTGCGATTCCGGCGCGCCCGATCTTCCTCTATTACCAGGTCATAGGCTGCGTCCAGCGTTCTAGGCGATTTCGGGGCTATGGTGCAGTATATGCGATCGAGTAACCCTCGGATGAAGTTATCCAATGCGGTTTTTTCCATTTGTGTCACGTTCTCGTCGCTGTTGGTGTGAGCCCCCTTGATGGCTGCACGAGCCTTGTTGACCAACTTGGAGGTGCGTCCGATGTAGCTTGATAAGCTCTCCCTATCTTGAATCTGCAGGCGTCCTAGCTCGGCTATAAACGAAGCCGGATCCCTGCCAGGGGCGTATCGTTTCTTCAGGTGTTTTATCAATTCGTCGACGGTGTTAAATCTCCTGCCTTCTACGCTGATTCTGGCAGCGCCGGTGAGTCGAGTGATCACCTGCTCGACGTATTTGCCTTCTTCTTCCGGGCCAACTAGAGTAAGCCCATCGCTGATTTTTCGCAAAACCTGGCCTAGTGGCGGCTTTTCACCATCGGATTCTGGTATTCGATCCACGGCCTTAAACAGTGTGTCTCTGCTCCTGTAGCTTTTCGTATACTCGATCAGGGTTGTAAGCAGTTGATCTGTAGTAGCCATGTCAGATACTGATTCCAGGTTCGACAGGTGTGGTGAGAAGGGATAAAGATAGATATGAGGAAGGATTTATTGTAAATTTAGGCCCACTGCGTATACGATAATTAAAGAGTCGAAGGTACTTACGTCACGTAGTCGGGTCAAGCGTTCGTTGTCACTTGATACTGTTCACGTCCGTCCGTATGAGGTATGCGCGCGTCAGCAGTTTGATGTAGTAACACAGAGTATCGCGCTAGAAGTCGGTGACTTGTTTGCGCTCTGTCTACTGTTATCTTAATTTGGAGATCTTCATTCAAAACTTCAGTTCTAAGCGCACCCCACACTTAGCACCAATTCTGTTACGTGCAAGCGAGATGTGGCGAGATTGCCGTCTATGCTAGTCGTAATTTAGAATACGGAAGTCACCTGAGCGGTTAAGTAACTTCCGTTGTGGGTCTTTGCTTTATTAAACCACTAAAGTGGACCTGAAGGATTGAGTGAAGGGATAGTAACTCGATATTGATGATGCCAGTTCGACACAATCAAATTATATATATATATTCTTGCCAACGAGTATTATATGATAACAATTTAGGATTTGAAATAGTAGAATTGATGATGCGAAGTAAAGTTACAATTGCGGTTACAGTATAGTTGTAGTTATGATTATAGTTATAGTTAGGAATGGTGGATAGGAATTTAGATGGTATGAGCCAGTGAAAACAGTGATACCTGGCTGCGCGGTGCGTCAACTTTTTGTAACCCGTCACCAAGGAGGCCGATTGGTTGAAGATCACGTATAGCCCTTGGGGTGTCTTGGCGGTTGCCGTGTAGTGTGCTCCTGTACCAAGCCAGTCTTCTGTAGTCGGATAAACCTCCAGTGACAAGGTGTGACGACCCCAAGTGCACGGTCACTTTCCGAAAATAATTCTTACTGCACGAGCAAGGGATACGGGGTCTTTTTATCCCTTGCTAATCGGCCTTTGGCGGGAGATGGAATTTCCTTGGTCAGCTTCCAGGGAACCTCTGTTTCGCCCGCGCAGTTTGGCTTACTCATCCACTAGCTCATACCTGTGTTGAAATTGCTGAACCGGCGGCCTAGATTCTACCGTCGCGTGGTGTATTGCGACACACTCCGGTTCGTTCGTAACAACATAAAAAAAACGCAAAATCAGGATAGACGTTTTGTAGCGATATACTTCTACTTTCAAAATCCGTTTTCAAAATAAAAGTCGGACCACTACCGGAGCATCCAGCCGCTCTGCAAGATACATCATGAAAAAATTAAAATCGCACTTACGCAAAAACTAATTATCCGACAGCGCCTGGATTGTGCACACGTAAAGTACCCGTGAATCACTACTTTCTCGCAAAAAGCCCGCGCTACAACTTCGAAAATGGTGGAGTGATAAATTTAAAAAAAAACGCAGATTTTTTTGGTTTTTTCGGATTTTCTCCGTTAATATTGATCCGATCGAGACCGTATAGGGCTCATTTTTTCGTCTCTTCATTCTCTACAATTCGTCTCTTCAGAGCACCAAGATTGCTCCATCGGTTCAGCTTTCACAAGCGAAAAACGAAATAAAAAGCGTTTTTTTTATGTTTTTTGTTTGTAACAAATTAACCGCCCATATTTGCGAGTCGAAAACATAACACTATACATCTACGGACTGTCTCTTGGGCGATTGCACTCGCGGTATCCTGCTAAAATTTTTGGCTGGAAATCACTCATTTTCTGCTCTATTGCCTGGTCTATACCAACACGAAATGGTGGATACACGTTTAGTACACTACATTTCCACCACTATCCACGTATATTGAACGTGATTGAACGTGTTCTCCACCATTTCGTGTTGGTTGGGTTTTCTTAAAAAAAAATTATTCTTTTGCTCAAGCCTTACTAGGTATAGTCAGCGCCGGATTTACCTCTACTGTCGTCCTAGGCCTCAGAGAGTTTGCCGCCCCTTTCGTCGGGAAATCAAGCAAGAAGTAATATTTTTCCAATCAATCTATATACATGGTCATATCAATATTTGAATTTTGACGTGATTATCTGGATATATCTCTACTTTGCATACAAGGCCATTATTATTTTTTCAACAAAATAGGCAAAACACACATGTAATCGTATCAAATTTTATTATGATCGTCGAACAAAAAGTATAATCGTTACATAAAACATAAAGATTTACATCGCCACACGCTTTGCCTTCTCGGTCGCAAACGTGCTGATCAAGTCATCATAATCGAGGGATCGCAATAGCTGCGCTTACGCTTAGCTTGCGATTAAATAGCTGAGTATGGCGAGGGCGTTCAGCCTATCTTCCTTGATTTTGGAGCGTAAATAATTCTCAACGCGCCGTAAAGACGAAAAGCTTCGTTCTCCAGAACAGTTCGTAACCGGATTGCAAGCAGATATGCGTAGCGCGATGTCGATGTTGGGATAAACGGTTTGGAGATCGTCTTTTCGCAGTGATTTCAGCAGTACTAATGCAGTTACCCGTTTCTCCTCGTTTGAAGAACAGTATGCACGGAAATTATACGAATAAACGAACTTACCTTAAGTGAAGTTCGATCGTAATTGTATGTAGCGCCTCTGCCGATAGATCCCACTGTAGTCCCCCCTCCCCTGCCCGAATCACCACACGTATTCAAAGCCCGCTAGGGATTTTTTCGTTCCTATGGTTGGGCGCCTGGCCCTGAGAACTCATTATTCCAAAGTATTGCCGTATCTATGGGTAATACCACAGAGTGGTATTGGCTGACAGGTGAACACAAATGTATGTCTATATAATTATGAACATTTGGCTTCACCTGGGTGGGATATGATCTATCGGAACCCGAACAGAAATTGCAGAACGGCAGCCGTTCTTACAAAACGGGCCAGCATTGGTACGATAATGGCAGATGATGTAACGGCTTTGAATCGGAGGCTTATGTCGGACCAGTCCTGGTACGACATTGGCAATCGATAGAACGGTCGAACCTCGGTGCGCGGCATCCATCCAATATTGGTTTCAGATCAAGGACCGATGGAGCGGCCAGCAAAGTTGTACCAATAGCGGCCCACTGTCATGGCCTGACACAACCAGGTGGACCATCAATGGGCCAGTACCGAGCCAGTACTGCTCGGAACGTTGGCACGATATTGGTAGCCATGATCGGCCCATTAGCTTACCGCGTTACATGCCGATAATGGCCCAGCCCTAATAGCAAGCTCGGCCCGTCATTGTATAGCGGCCACCAATGCTGGTCCGACCCAGCGCCGCTCTGTAATTTCTGCTTGGGAAGAGGCGCGACATACAATTACGATCGAACTTCACGTGTTTGATAAAACTTTTTTGATCCATCGGGAAAGCGTCTGGGCAGACAACCTCTTAAGGGGGTATCCCCACCTTTAAGTGGGTTAACATTCTGAGAAAAAGATTGATATTTTACAGCGAATTTGAGAGTCTCATCAAATCCGAAAAAATCGTGAAGTTTAGAGAGGGTTTGACCCTAATTATCCATACTTAACATTGAATATTACTTTGAGTCCAATAGTAATTACGTTGAATATAGAAAAATACAAAATTACTCGGTTGTCCCAAAGAATCAGTAGTACCGTTGGATCACACATCTCTATCAATTACTGGATGGGGGATAGGCGGCTTTGCTGTGGAAATTTTTGAAACAATTTGAAGTCATTTATTTCCTTACGGTCGCCATTTTGTTTGGGTTGCCCTGACAATTTTGAGCGGGAATTTCAAACGGTATATGCGCTTGATTCGCTCGGAGGTCACGTGGAGTGGCACAGAGACTCAAAGCAAATGGCCACCACAGCCGTTCAATTGGTTACAGGAATTTTGCGCTATGCCCTATCTAGTAATTAGTAGAGATCAGTGCGTTGGATCGATTCTGGAATTTTTGGTCTTCAATTGTTCAGAAGACATGCCTCTATCATATGAACATAGAACTTTTCGGAATGACTATATTTGGTTGGGATAATAGAAAAAGTAGAGATAAAAAATTGAAGATTCAGAAGAAGCTCAGTAAAAACTAAGTGAGTCAGGCAATTTTCGCGATATCAAAAAGTTCTATGTTCTTCTGAAAAATTGATGACCAAAAATTTCAGAATCGATCCAACGGTACTACTGATGTTTTGCGAAAACCGAGTAATTTTGTATTTTTCTATATTCAGCGTAACTACTATTAGACTCAAAGTAATATTCAATGTTAAGTATGGATAATGAGGGTCGAACCCTCATTAACTTCATGATTTTTTTGGATTTGATCAGACTCTCAAATTCGCTGTAAAATATCAATCTCTTACTCAGAATGTTAACCGATTTGAAGGTGAGGATACCCCCTTAAATGGTTTTTTCACAGCGAGGAAAAGCGAATTCTTACCTCCCCGTATCGAATCAGTTCCCTCTTTGTACGATTCGAGAGTCGTAACTACACAGATATTTTTCCGAGCTTCGTATCTTGAAAAGGTCAGAAGGAGTTGAGCCCGACCGCGGCCCGACGTCTTTGTAGTATCGAAAATTTTAATTTGGATAGTATTACCTCTTTCGATTATATTGCTGAGCTCAATAAGTGATAGCGTTTGCAACCGTTGGCCTGTCACAAGAGCAAGAAGAGTCACAAGCTTTCCCGCTCACGTTTCCAAGGACAATGCGTCATTTTCACCAAGTCTCTCCAGATAGTCCACTACTGTCTCCGGGTCCCATGTGAAGTCATACTTGGGTCTCGACGGCCGACGTTCAACAACTCCTTTGAAAAAACGCTTGATCTTTGAATCGTGACCTACAAAGGGCCCTGCGATCAGCGAGATCGCTGATCTTAGAGAGTTCAAGGACCCGTGTGATGCACCTCGCTGAAACTCCGTAGCGAGGACAGAAAGAATGTTCTCGATGGACGGCTTGTAGAAATTAGCGTTGTGTTCCTTGCAAAAATTTCACCATTTTCGTAACGCGCAATCGTACTGTTTTATCGACCCAGTGCGGAGAGAAGCCGTCATCAAATCCAGTGCGATTTCCGGAACATGACTCAGCTGGAACGCCCTCCTGATAACAACCCCACCTCCAGGGTAAGGTCCCTCCAGAGTGGATGTGGTTGTTTGCTAGGGGACAATAATAATAATTTCTTGTTGGGCGAGAAAACGATGGACTCTTTGCATAATAATGCTCGGAAGAAAGGGTACCAGGGCTGCGTAGGCCACTGAGGAACTACCATGATTACCCTGGCCCTTTCCTCTCTAATTTTTTGCTAGGCTCTCAAGATGACCGAAAATGGGGGAAACGCGTGGCCAGAAAAAAGAGCCTCCATTGAATCGTAAAGGCGTCTATCTCTGAGCTCTCTGGATCGCGGAACTACGAAACGAAACGCTCACACTTCGTGGTAATGCGCGAAGCAAATAAATCTATTTGAGGATTTCCAAACGATCTCGAGATATCCTGAAAGGCCCAATCCGCCAGAGAATATTCCGATTCTTTATGAACCCTCCTCGATTCAAAGTCAGCGTCTGCATTTTCTTTCGTGCCAATGAACGAAGCCTCGATTCTATTATTCCGCGCCTCGCACCAATCCCATACTAGTCTCGCTGCGCTACTTAGATGTTTGGAGCGCGTACCGCCCATTCGGTTAATGTACGCGATCGCTGTAGTATTATCTAATCGTAACAAAATATCGCTGTTTTTTAGCTTATTAGCGAAACATTTCAACCTGAAAACAGCCGCTTCTAATTCTAAAATGTTGATATGATTCCGACTCTCTTCACTACTCCAAAAACCATGCGCTTTCTTTTCTCTCCGCATACTACTCCCCAGCCAGATAGTGATGCGTCACTAAAGATTTCTATAGAGAATTTTAGAGGTTCTATCGAATTACTCGGGTTATGAATGGCTCTTAGCCACCAATTAAAATCATCCTGTAGCTCGCGGCCTAGTATCATATTCGCATCGAAACAGTCTCCCGAGTCTAAAAGGGCCAAGTAACGCGCTCTCTCGGAAGTTTTGGTATGGGCGAATCCATAAGGGATCGCCGGACAACTCGCCACTAAAGAACCCAAAAACCGCGCAAAATAGCGAATTTTACAGCTTTTTGTGTGACAAAATTTTTGAATCAAGCCCTTTATCTTGATTCTCTTATCTTTCGGGAGTTCTAGTCGCATTGTTCTCCAATCAAACCAAAACCCCAGATATTTGCATCTCTTCGACGGCGTAGATTGAGATTTTTCCTCATTGATTATGAAGCCCAGTGACTCGATGAGTCTCCTAGTAACCAACAAATTATTCTCGCATTCTACGAAGGACTCTCCAATAACGAGAATATCGTCTAGATTAACTACCGAAAGCAGGCCTTGACTGCATAATTCCGCGATAATTGGTTTTAGAATTTTCGTAAATACGGGCTGTCGCCAGTCCGAACGGCAAACACGTAAATTCGTAAACCGTGCCGTCGAATCTAAACCGCAAAAATTTTCTGTCCTTTCTTGTTACTGGGATGGCGTAATACGCGTCCTTCAGGTCGATTGTTGCGAGAAAATAATCCCTATTTAGGAGACGAACTGCTGTCCTACGATCTTCGAGTATAAAATGTGACGTAGGAACGAATTTGTTCAGCTGCTTCAGATTTAGAACTAACCGAAAGCCTCCCCCGGATTTCGGAATCGCGAAAACATCCGATAGGAATTGACCTTGGCCATCCTGACACGGTTCTATCGCTCCCTTCTCTAACAGAGCCGTCACGAGATTCCTAATTACCGCAGCTTCTTTACCGGCAGTCGATTTATCTTTGGGGAGAAATTGTTGGATCGGCCTCGAGGAAAAAGGGATTTCGTAACCGCTATCCACGCTAGAATGCGTTTGTCGGCAGTATGCCGTTTCCACTCTTCTGTGAAAAAACGCAATTTTCCGGCTATAATACTCACAGGCAAAACTAGCGCCTGCGTGCTGGGGGGTGGCTCGATCTCCGTCTCGGCGAATCTTGGCGGCGGGGACTTTTCTGTCTCGGAAAATTGCCGCGATTCTTCACGGATGGCGTCGTCTTTGTCTCGCCTGAACCCGTCGATCGTTGGCGATAGCCGCCTGCGAAGCGACGAGGCGGGAACTTCGAGTTTTTTGGCCCTTTTGCCGATGAGTCCGTTCGCGTCGCACCCAGTTCCCTACTGGTACGCTCGAGCATTTTCGCCGCCTTTACTTTCTCGCCCAGCTTTCTTCTGAATAAAAAATCATCAGCCGTCGACGAATTCAAGACTTTCTTGAAAGACGATCCTATGTTGGCCAGAACCAGACTTCTTCTCACTGCTGACTCGTCGTGCAAAAGATCCGTCAGTAACCTCCCTGTGTTGCTCAGCCGCCCGAGGAGAGAAAGCTTCTCCTGCGAGTCGTTCAGGGCCCCAAGAAACATTTGTCCGACAGCGGCGATGCAAGCTGCAAGCTTAGCTTGCTTCGCTGCGATACGTTCGTCCCTCTTAATGGCTGTTTCCGGTAGAACGGCTCTCACCTCTGGGTTTATTATTGGCGAGTCAATATATTTCGCATTGTTTGGAGGCGGATATCTTTTGATTATCTCGGTCCTGTCCTCTGTAGGCAAACCTTTTTTGAGGATCTCCTCCCAACGGATTGCCACAATGTTTGGAATTTGCTCGACATACTTCTAAATGTACTAAACAAGTGCACGAGAAAATTTTCATACAGACTTTTAGCATCAACAATTCGTCTTAGCAATGTAAATTACTATGCGGTATTCATAAATTTACAATTAAATTTTTGATTCCACCACACTTGATAAGAGAAACACAAAGGCTAGAATTTGGGCATCCGACGGTTCTGTACAGTGGCGTTAGGGACATGACGCGGTTCCGGAATTTGCAACTGAATTTCTTATATCACTATACTTGACAGCAAAATAATTTGACTGTTTCTCAAATTCACAAGACCAGCTTAGTAAATCTATAGCATTTGTGTTAAATCGATCGAGTAAATTCATGACTTTGATGTATTTCCGAAACTTAATGTAAAATTCATTGAGTCATTTTGTTAATTTACTAATCACTAGGTTGTAGTAGAAATTTATCAAGAACGCATGTCAAGTTCGATAGTCGGTGGAGAAGAAGATATATGGGCAAATCCATAAAACTTTCAACTTTGATGGATTTTTTATTTTTTTTTCCATTCTACGAGCACATATCTCAGGTTTGGTGTATGTTTTCGCATGACTCACGAGACAAATAATTCACGTCCGTTAACTATTTTCAGGCAGGGGCGTAATAATTATGGTATAGTAATATTGGAAAAAACACAATTTTAACATGAAATGCATTTTCATCACACCTGCACGCAAAGTAGGACTTTCGAACCCTCGCGCAAAAGGAAAAAAAAAATTCCTCCGTGAAAAATGCCGGAGATCAACGGTGTCCAAGTTACTTGATTGAAAAAAAAATGAAAATTTAATTCAAAATTTCAGCACCTATGGGTGTCAAAAAATCTCAGACGGTGTGGGATTGACTTTCAGATCGTGGTAAATTGACACTAACATGTGGTCTATACGAGTCCATACCGATTTTTTTTTGTTACAGTCTGTGTGCCATTCTAGGGTTGATGACTTTATATTCGATTCATACATAGATTTGTGACGCCACTATTTTCTCCAGTTAACACGTATGACAAACTGTAGTTTACACTTATGAAAATGTCAAACCAAGAAAGATTTCTGACGTGCCGTTGTAAAAACTGAATTTGATACACAGTTTACGTTTCTGATGATCATTTTCGAATTGTTACTGCATGGACACTATTGATGGCACAGTTATGCGACACCTCGCAAAAGATGCCTCTTTTAATTGAAGATGTGTCAGCATTGCTCATTCATCGATACATCAGAGGGCGTACGTGTGAAGGAATTAACTTTGCAGAAAAAAAAAAAAAAAAATCAATTCATCCTCGCATTTTTGTAGCCGAACAATTTTTTTTGTGAGAGGAGCACATCTGAGGCAAAGCGGGTGATGTTTTGGGGTATAAAGGTGAAACTGAAACACATTGAATTAGAATGGTAACTGGAAGGGTGCTCGTAGAATATCATTAAAAGCTCAAAAAAATTTGCTAGCCTCGCATGCGATTTCGACATTTTCTTCTTTTTCAAAGTTTGTTACAACTTCACTGTATATATTTTAGTAGATTTAATTGTTCAAATACGTGTCTGATACTGTGTAGAACTAGCCCAAAAACCTACAAGTGCGTAGTATTGTTATCTCACGAAATATTCTCAATTTTATCGCTCCTCGCTGGGGGTTAAAAGTTCTGTGGATATGCCCATATAAGTACTCAATATCAGTTGTCATATGGCGCTCTTGTCGACGCTGATGACGTATGATCTCTCTCGCTTGAGGGGATCCGTCCCAGAGCGCTTAATAAATACTCTATCTATCTATCTATCTATCTATCTATCTCTCTCTCTCTCTCTATCCTTTTTTTGACTTATCACCCTTTCGGGTATGTAGTCTTAAGGTGAAGTGAAACGTTTCAAGGCCACAGCCGGGTGCCTTTCACCGCGGTCAGGCAGATTACAAAACGTTAGTATCTTTGCCCACCGCTAGATGGCGTAGTATTATTTAGGTACATCACGTGTACCAACACTGTGTTGGACAAACGTCGCAGTGTCAAGCAACAAAAGTGGCTTATATTCTCGCTCTGGTGCAGAGCGATTGATAAAAGTTGAAACTAATCAACTATGATATTTCCAACTTAGAGGTTAGACATGATAAATTCAGAGAAAATCCCTGTTTGAAAACCACATCGGTATGACGAGCAAACCTTGACTTTTTCCCTCGCTCTTGTGCAGAGCGATGGATATGCGTGAAAAGTAATTCACTATAATGTATCTAATCCGTTAGGATTACTTCGACAATCAGTCGAGTAGCTCTCCGTTGGAGAGACTGATTCTCGCTCTTGTGCAGAGCGGTTCAAAAGAGTGAAACTAGTTCACAATAATATTTCTAACTTATAATTAGACATGATTAATAAACACAGAGAAAATCCCTGTTCAGAATCCCCATCGATTTGATAAGCAACCTCAGTTGTTCCCCTCGCTCTTGTGCAGAGCGGTTGATGTAAATGAAATGAGTTCACTATAATGTATTTAATCCGTTCGGATCCTATCGACAATCAGTCGAGTGGCTCTCCGCTGGAGAGACTGAAAGCAAAACATTTCTGTATGCCATTTCTATGACTAGTTTGATATTCTCTAGATCATTATTCTAAATCCGTTTGGATTCTATCGACAATCAGTCGAGTGGCTCTCCGCTGGAGAGACTTATTCTCGCTCCTGTGCAGAGCGGTTCATAAAAGTGAAACTAGTTCACAATGATATTTCTAGCTTATAATTAGACATGATTAATGAACACAAAGAAAATACCTGTGTGGAAACTCCATCGGTATGACAAGCAAACCTTGGTTGTTCCCCTCGCTCTTGTGCAGAGCGGTTGATATGAGTGATATCGGAATTCCCTGAATTATTACTCAGAGCAAATTAAAATACTAAAATTTAATGAGTAAGTATAGCTAATGCACTGTGTCTACTGTCTAATTTCACAAACACTTAGTCGAGCTGTATAGCAACAAGAGTTGAGTCAAAGTTAGTAAGGGATAAATTCGTAAATATGAGTTACTGACAGGTCGGGATCTAGCGGAATGATAGGAGGAAAATGTTTACTTCTGTCTTTCGTTGTATACATACCAGCACGGTTGTTCATAACCCTACTTGCAATGAGTGAGAAGCACATGCGCGCAAAAAGATTTTGAGGTTAGCGTGAGATGTGGCAGAATAAGCACTATCACACGCGTAGACACTGGAAATAAACTCAGTACGAATAGTAATGAGCTGAACTAACATATTAGCACACGCTTTTTCCGGAAACTTAGTATCCAATTATTTTTTCATTATCATCTTTCACTACAAGCTCTGACCGCTCTGACTGATCTTTGAAGCTCACGTGTTTCCATGTCTCCTAGCGTCGGCTAGTGCGAACTGGTGCGAACGAACACGAAGGCGGGCAAAATGCGTTTATTGCAACTGGTAGAGATTCTCGCTATTTGTTCTTATCGTATTTTTAATTTCCCTAGATCTGTCGGAAGACAATGAAAATAATGAAAGTTAATTGGAATGACGGATGCGACGGATACAAGCAGACAACATGACCTCAGACTTTTGACAGCTAGCCTAACAGCCGAACCATGGAGTAGAAGGAGACCTATTTTCGAATTGAAAATGGGTTTACGCAATAGGTGGCACTGTTGTGAGTGACCAGTCCCGAACTTCCTGCAAACGCTTGCGCGCGCACTCCAAGGTATATTATGACGTTACTAACTGTATGGTAAATTTTCCCACTCACAGGTGGTCCGCGTTGGCTCGCTGGTAACAGCGCCATCCATTACGTGCAGAATTCGTGCCACTTTTTCAATACAGCGTGTATAGGGAGATATATCTTCTTCTACTCCATGAGCCGAACATATAGGACTTTATTTCAGATTTTAGGTTCAGGGAGAGATCGATTCGTTGGACAAAAATCCAAACAACACAAGCATACGGCATAACCTCACTCGTCAGACAGTTAGCCAAACATAGGGACTCTATTTCAGGATCAAGTCGTTGGACAAAAATCTCCAAATCCCCATACTACAAGCAGACGACATAACCTCACTAGACTGACAGTTTGCCAAACATAGGGAGTCTATTTCAGAATTGATTCGTTGGACAAAAATCTCCAATTCCCCATACTACAAGCAGACGACATAATCTCACTAGACTGACAGTTAGCCAAACATAGGGACTCTATTTCAGAATCCATTCGTTAGACAAAAATCTCCAATTCCCCATACTACGAGCAGACGACATAACCTCACTAGACTGACCGTTAGCCAAACGTAGGGAGTCCATTTCAGAATCGATTCGTTGGACAAAAATCTCCAATTCCCCATACTACAAGCAGACGACATAATCTCACTAGACTGACAGTTAGCCAAACATAGGGACTCTATTTCAGAATCGATTCGTTAGACAGAAATCTCCAATTCCCCATACTACGAGCAGACGACATAACCTCACTAGACTGACAGTTAGCCAAACATAGGAACTCTATTTCAGGATCAAGTCGTTGGACAAAAATCAGAATAATGAAAATAAATTCGAATGATTATCGACATTTCAGTGGACGGATACAACCATAGGATACAACTAGCAGACGAGACATAACCTCACATTTCTGACAGATAGCCTAGCATAGGACTCCATCTCAGATTTGTGGTTACGGAGAGAATCTTGCTCGTATATGGCTCAAAATCACCAAGGTGGTAAATTTCAAGTTTGGAATTTCTTGAAAAAATTTATTATATTTTTGTTCTGCAAACCAGTTCTAATCATTGACCAACTTATCTTCAATTGATATCCAAACGGGGCAAGCTGGAAATTAAAAATTACGTGAATAAAAAAGTAATTATGTAAAACAAGTCATGAGCTACCGTCATTTCGGGAACGCTTAAAAAAGTAATATTTATATAATTTTGGACATTCAATTTAGTATAAAAGCAAAGAAATGAATGTAGATTTTCAATTGATCAGTGATTTGATGAAAAAACAAATGATTTTTGCTTATTAATTGACTTTTAGTAGCGTTCCCGGAAATGACGAATCGTTCGCGAAATGACGAAGCGTTCCCGAAATGACGATATTATAATATATTATTTCTATAAAATAGCGCCAAAAGCAAAATAAATATTCTATATTCACGCCTTGACAGACGTTAAGGTAGTATGGTCGTCAAAAATGACTAGTTTTTCATGAATTTATTACGGCATAGTCGCCACATTGAGTATTCATCGAATTATTATATTCATAAACTGATGATTTCCCTGACATGTCCAGAAATAAAATAATACCCAAAAAAAAATCTAGTAGATTGGTTCGATTACAGTCTACGACGGCTTATTTTCTTCAGGAAATAATTCTCTATAATCCGACCGTGATACTTTTTTTTCATCATGTCGGTGCAGTGAAAATTCAATTTTACAAGACTGCACGTATATAGATTCCAATAAACAAACCATATTGAATTGCCGATGGACAGAGAAAATAATCTGCCACGGTGAATTTGTGGGAAATAGTTTTCTGGATAAAATGAGCCATCGCAGACTGCAATCGAACCAATCTACTAGATTTTTCTAGAATTTGAAGCATTGGAAATGAAAAATCGATACCTGGCCATTCGTTCATAATTTGGGTATTATTTTGTTTCTGGACGTGTCAGGGAAATCATCAGTTTATGAATATAATAATTCGATGAATACTCAATGTGGCGACTATGCCATAATAAATTTATGAAACTAGTCATTTTTGACGACCATACTACTTTAAACCATCATTAACAATACAATGATCATTCCGGGAACCCAATGATTATTCCGAGAACTCATGTCATCCGGGACCGTTCCCGGAATGACCGTTCCCGAAATGACGTTTATACATGAAGATACGCGTAAAATAAGTATTGGCCACTTAAACGGGATTATTTAAGGTTAATATAAAGCATGTCACATTAATCTTCAAGAAATATCGTATCGAAAAGCATTTGCTTGTTTTTTTCCTACATTTATTGGCGTTCCCGGAATGACACTGAATTCATGTACAGTGCAAAAAGTTCAAGCAAAACTATGCTTACCTCTTAAATTTTTCACATTTTCACAAAACACCACGCTGGTCAACCGTACTCGAGTGTTTGATATGATAACCCACTATAGAGCTATGAGTTGCGTTTTGCTGAAAATTAATATATACAAAATGTCTGCGTTCCCGGAAATGATGCACAAATTGTCAGACAAACTTTGTATTCAATTTTCGGACGGAATAATATAGTGTCGATTCGGGAACTTATAAATATCATTTTATAATAAAATTAACTAAGTTAACGAGTACCTTTAAAACATTAAAAAAAGTTTTTACCATGTAGTCTAGCTGTCGTTGTCCGTGAATTACTACTTAGGGACGCGTTCCCGGAATGACTTTTCGGGGGTATTTCATGAAAAAAAGTATATTCTATGAATAAATTCCAACAAATTTTTCTGATGCATTGCTTAAATGAGTTAGTGTGAATAATTTGTGCTACATTAATTTAATGAAAACAAATAAATTTGATGATTTAAATGTCTCAGACACGAATTTACCACCTTGGTGATTTTGAGCCATATCTATTCTATGCGTTCGACTTCATTTTTATTATTTCGATTTTCGTCCAACGAATTGATCTCTCCGCTAACCTCAAATCTGAAAGAGTCCAATGCTCGGCTAACTGTTAGTCGAGTGAGGTTATGTCGTCTGCTTGTATTATGTGGATTGTTGTCGAACAAATTGATCCTCCATAACCTCAAATCTGAAATGAACTTCTAGGTTAGACTAACTGTCAAAAGAATGAGGTTAGGTCTCGTCTGCTTGTATACGTCATTTGAATATACTTTTATTCTTTTGATCTTCGACCACGAAATCGATTCTTCCATAACCTCAAATCTGAAATGAACTTCTAGGTTAGACTAGCTGTCGAATGTGCGAGGTTATGTCTCGTCTGCATGCAGACGTCATTTGAATGTATTTTCATTATTTCGATTGTTGTCTCACAAATCGATCCCTCCATAACCTCAACTCTGAAATAAACTCCTGACTTAGACTAGCTGTCAAAAAGGTGAGGTTATAACCTCTGGGATCTTGTATCTGTTATTCGAATTTATTTTCAGTATATGCATATGTTTTCAACAAATTCAGCGTAATGAAAAATACGCATGAAATAAATCAACGATAAATACAATTTTCTCCATCCTATATTCGAGTCTCAGGTCAGCTGTGGGACGAGTGAGGTTATGACGTCTGGGATCCGATATCGATTGTTCATATACGTTACTCATTTTTAGACACATTAGTACGAAAGAAAGGAGTAGATTAAATAAACGAGCAATAATATTTTCTCGTAACGCAAATTTCGAACACGATTTTAACTATCGTTTGTTCGTATTTTAGGTTAGCTGTCAGTCAGGTGAGGTTAGTCGTGTGCGATCCGATATTCAATATTTGTGTTCCTTGCCAAGCGCCGTCAAGCGGGAGCAGCAGGAGCCAACATCTTATACGTAGGGTGGCATAGGAAACCTTCACTAGCGCTGCTGCTCGGCTTGCAAGTAAACTGGCTACAATTTCGGTACAGCTGTTGTGATCTCAACTGAATGTCGATACGGGTAGTGATCTCAACTGAATGTCGGTTCTTTTAGTCTTGAGTAACGGAGACTCGTCAATTCTCAGCCATTTTTCCATCAAATGACACGGGATTGGGCTCAAAGTCCGTGGTTTTTCATTGCGGAGTGGCTGAATGTCAGGAAAATGCGATTATCTATGGCAACAGTGAATAATCTCGCGATTTATGTGGTCGGTACGTCAATCTGTAGAAATTTTTGTCGAATTTTGGAAAAGTGAAATAATCAGCCACTTTCTGCCACAATTGTGTGTGAATTCTCCGGAACTACTGAATCGATCGCAATGAAATTTTGAGGGATTACACACAATTGTGGCAGAAAGTGGCTGATTATTTCACTTTTCCAAAATTCGCCAAAAATTTTTACAGATCGACGTACCGACCACATAAATCGCGAGATTATTCACTGTTGTCGTAGATAATCGCATTTTCCTGACATTAAGCCACTCCGCAATGAAAAGCCACACACTTTGAGCCCAATTCCGTGTCATTTGATGAAGAAATGGCTGAGAATTGACGATTCTCCGTTACTCAAAACTAAAAAAACCGACATTCAGTTGAGATCACTACCCGTATCGACATTTAGTTGAGATCACAACAGCTGTACCGAAATTGTAGCCAGTTTACTTGCAAGCCGAGCAGCAGCGCTAGTGGAGGTTTCCTATGCCACTCTACGTATAAGATGTTGGTTCCTGCTGCTCCCGCTTGACGGCGCTTGGCAAGAATCACAAATATTAAATATCGGATCGCACACGACTAACCTCACCTGACTGACAGCTAACCTAAAATACGAACAAACGATAGTTAAAATCGTGTTCGAAATTTGCGTTACGAGAAAATATTATTGCTCGTTTATTTAATCTACTCCTTTCTTTCGTACTAATGTGTCTAAAAATGAGTAACGTATATGAACAATCGATATCGGATCCCAGACGTCATAACCTCACTCGTCTCACAGCTAACCTGAGACTCGAATATAGGATAGAGAAAATTGTATTTATCGTTGATTTATGTCATGCGTATTTTTCATTACGCTAAATTTGTTGAAACCATATACATATACTGAAAATAAATTCGAATAACAGATACAAGATCCCAGACGTTATAATCTCACATTTCTGGCAGCTAGCCTGAAAACCGAACATAGGAAATGAGATTTTATTTCGGACTTGAGGCTATAGAGGGATCGATTGGTTCGTCTATTATCTGAATAATAAAAGTATATTCAAATGACGTATACAAGCAGACGAGACATCGCACACTTTCGACAGCTAGTCTAACCTAGAAGTTCATTTCAGATTTGAGGTTATGGAGAGATCAATTCGTTGGACGAAAATCAAACTAATGAAAATGGAGTCGAACGCATGGAATAGATATACGAGCAAGATTCTCTCCGTAACCTCAAATCTGAGATGAAGTCCTATGCTAGGCTATCTGTCAGAAATGTGAGGTTTTGTCTCGTTTGCTAGTTGTATCCTATGGTTGTATCGGTCCACTGAAATGTAGATAATCATTCGAATTTATTTTCATTATTCTGATTTTTGTCCAACTACTTGATCCTGAAATAGAGTTCCTATATTTGGCTAACTGTCAGTATAGTGAGGTTATGTCGTCTGCTCGTAGTATGGGGAATTGGAGATTTTTGTCTAACAAATCGATTCTCAAATAGAGTCCCTATATTTGGCTAACGGTCAGTCTAGTGAGGTTATGTCGTCTGCTCGTAGTATGGGGAATTGGAGATTTTTGTCTGACGAATCGATTCTGAAATAGAGTCCCTATGTTTGGCTAACTGTCAGTCTAGTGAGATTACGTCGTCTGCTTGTAGTATGGGGAATTGGAGATTTTTGTCCAACGAATCGATTCTGAAATAGACTCCCTATGTTTGGCTAACTGTCAGTCTAGTGAGGTTATGTCGTCTGCTTGTAGTATGGGTATTTGGAGATTTTTGTCCAACGACTTGATCCTGAAATAGAGTCCCTATGTTTGGCTAACTGTCTGACGAGTGAGGTTATGCCGTATGCTTGTGTTGTTTGGATTTTTGTCCAACGAATTGATATCTCCATTAACCTCAAATCTGAAATAAAGTCCTATATGTTCGACTCATGGAGTAGAAGAAGACATATCTCCCTATACACGCTGTATTGAAAAAGTGGCACGAATTCTGCACGTAATAGATGGCGCTGTTACCAGCGAGCCAACGCGGACTTCCTGTGAGTGGGAAAATTTACCATACAGTTAGTGACGTCATAATATACCTTGGAGTGCGCGCGCAAGCGTTTACAGGAAGTTCGGGACTGGTCACTCACAACAGTGCCACCTATTGCGTGAACCCATTTTCAATTCGAAAATAGGTCTCCTTCTACTCCATGGTTCGGATGTTAGGCTAGCTGTCAAAAGTCTGAGGTCATGTTGTCTGCTTGTATCCGTCGTATCCGTCATTCCAATTAACTTTCATCATTTTCATTGTCTTCCGACGGATGTGGGGAAATTAAAAATACGATAAGAACAAATAGCGAGAGTCTCTACCAGTTGCAATAAACGCATTTTGCCCGCCTTCGTGTTCGTTCGCACCAGTTCGCACTGCCGACGCTAGGAGACATGGAAACACGTGAGCTTCAAAGATCAGTCAGAGCGGTCAGAGCTTGTAGTGAAAGATCCCTTACGGAAAAATAATACTGAAAGTACTGCCAGTACAGCAGTACTTGAAGTACTGCCAAAGTACTGCTGTACTTATTTCGCGAGTACACACAGTACTCATAGTACTTTTAGTACAAAAATGACTGAAAAGGGATATATGGATATATAAGTGGGTGCCAAGTACTAGTGTAGTATATGACTGAAGTATTACTTCAAGTACTAGCCCTTCGGTATGAGTTCAATAAGTACTAGCTAAAACCGTACTGTACAGTATATATATAGAGTCCACGTACTGCAGTATAATAGTAGTAGTATTAATTCTCAACTTGGACTAATGCTTCACTACCGGCTCGAGTATTGCAGTACTAGTTCGAGTATTGTAATATCAGTTCGAGTACTGCAGTACTAGTACTCGAACCAATACTGCAGTACTAGTACTCAGACCAATACTGCAGTACAAATACTTGAACCAATACTGCAGTACTCGAACTAGTACTGTAGTATTGGTGCGAGTATTAGTACTGCAGTATTGGTTCGAGTACTAGTACTGCAGTATTGGTGCGATTACTAGTACTGCAGTATTGGTTTAAGTGCTAGTACTGCAGTATTGGTTCGAGTACTAGTACTGCAGTATTGGTGCGAGTACTAGTACTGCAGTATTGGTGCGAGTACTAGTACTGCAGTATTGGTTCGAGTACTAGTACTGCAGTATTGGTGCGAGTACTAGTACTGCAGTATTGGTGCGAGTACTAGTACTGCAGTATTGGTTCGAGTATTAGTACTGCAGTATTAGTACCAAGTACTGTATTTTGAATATATTTTTATTTTGGCATGAAAGTTCTCGTACTAGTATTGATTCGAGTTACCAACAGGAATTAAGAAAACAACTCTTCGAAAACCGTTAAAAAAAACCTTTTATTGTTTACTTGATGAACACTTTTCTATTTGTCGCCGCGTTATTACACTTGCGTCTAGCTAGTGTCTTGAAGGTTTCTTCAGGTTTTGCGAACTCGGGAAACTTCGCCTTGACGTAATCTGAAGTACAAAATAACATAATTTATTATCGAAGTTTCTTGTCATAATATGCATCGGTATTCTGTAGGCAGCAGTGGATGAGAATCAAAAAAAAAAAAAGAAATAGAAAAAGAAAAAAACAGAGCTTTACGTAATCTGGGTCCGCAAACGATAAAATTTCATCTCAGAATTATTTGATTAATTGACAATAAAGTTTTCACAACTGGTGAACCTTTGATACAAAAAGCAGATGATTATAGTCTCCAACTGCGAAAACTAGTTAATCAATAGAACCCCAAACATATTAACAACGTTGCAAAAGTTCGAAATATAGTGTATATGATATTTTGAATATACCAGTAAAAATGTTAGTTCAAACTTTCTGCCTCTACGTTTTCAAACACAACGATGAATATTCATAGCAATCAATTACCCAGACATGCAGAAAGTCTCTGTGGATCAAGCTTTTTCTTTGCTGCTTTAGTTTTATCAAAATTGGCTGCCGAACCAGTCAAGGAGCTAGTAGCCAATTCTTCCATACTGAAAAGAGCCCCTACAATACTGTTGGAGAGTGTTCGGAAGTTTTCATGATTACATGCAAGCAGTCTTGTCTTTTCTATGCGTACACCAGGACCCAGCTCGACCTGCCAATAGATCAGAGCAACAAAATTTATATTATTTACAACAACTCTTACTTGTAAACATTTCAATAGTTTCATCATTCAGATGTATAGAAGTATACACAGACGAGGCTGAAGCTAGCAGCCAGAGTTGGCAGCCGAACGCTGCTGCGCATGGGCATCAACGTTGACTCCTATGCGCAGTAGCGTTCGGCTGCTAACTCTGGCTGCTAGCTTCAGCCTCGTTATACACAGTACCATCTCCTCTTTATTATCTAGCTCATTGTCAATCGAATCGTTGTCCTCGCCATCGTAGTGCTCTTCCTTCTGTTGTAGGTGATTCTCAGGTTCACTCTGGTGTTTTTTATCCGGTACATTTTCGTCTTCATATTCAATTAATCTGGCCTTTCGTTCATGTTCTCTACCTTGAAAGGCGTCTGCATGATTTCTCTGTTCTTTTTCGTCTATCTCTAAATCATAGTCTGAGTAAGTTTGTTCGATAGGACTTTCGTCATTCGTCCGTTTGTTCTTTTCTAATTTCTTCACTTCAGGTTCTTGGTTACTTCTTTCTGATTTGCCCTGTCCTTTCTGTTTTTTTTCAATCAATTCGGAACTTTTGTGTCTTTCTGTTTGGAAATTCACTTGGAGCTTTTCCAGATCAGGTGTCTTGACATCTTTTTTGATTTGCGGTGATAGGGGAAACACTCGACAATTAGAGACACCTGTCATGAGCTTTATCACAGCTCCAGTTTTCTCCATATTCTCGGTCTGAAAACAGTTTATAGATAGAAAATGTCTATTCAATTTCACTCAATTACCTGTTACACATGTCATGTGATAAAGATGTTGACTTTGAACCCGGCAAGAAAATACTTAGGTCGTATTTTTTCCTTTTCTTTTGTTTAATCTAACAAAATTGCAGACATCACGATGGATTGAAAATTACAACGATATAAGCATCCTCTATATGCTGAAGGTATATCTATTATGTAGTAGAACCACAAAAATTCGATTGCCTAGAACTTCCAAATTATTACTTTAAACGAAAACAGAAAAAATACGGCCTCGTAATTACAAGTTACTCTACGTTATGCACTTAACAAAATAAGAACATTTTTTAAATCAAATTGCTATTCTTCATCAATTGTTACCTTTTCAATCAATAATATTGTTTTCTCACTGTGAATTTGAATTTGAATGATCGAATAATAAAAAAAAAGAAAAACATGGTAAATTCATAATAACACGTATTGTTACTAACCTTATCTGTACTCTGATCGACTTTTTGTGCTAAGGATGTTGATATCTTTAAAGCTGTATGCAAATTGCTAAGGATCTCTGAGCTCATCCGTTTGTAAGCAGGCAAATCTAGATAATAAAATGGCACGTCACAAAAAAGTTCAAAACCTTTTTTCAGGTTAATGATTGCATACCTGAGTTAATGATTGAACCTAATTCATTAATGCGTAGTCGCTGTTTTAATTTCTTCTCTTCGTATTTCATCATACGTAATTGATTGATAAGCTGTTTTTTCGTCAAGTGCCTGTTGTCCTCGTCAGAAGATTCACTATTCTGTAATGTAATTGTATACAAATTTATTAGCATGTAACGTTCTGGGTCTAATAGAATTCATGATACATTCTGTAAAACTTACAATTTCCAAAGGACCTTCAGCTTCAAGTTCTGAGTCGCCTCTTAGCAGGAAGATTTGTTTAGTCTGTTGACGTTTAGCAGATTTGTTAGAAATTACCTGTGAGGCACAATGTTGAAGATAGAAATATTAAATTCTATAATAATAACCACATGAGTGGTACTATATTAACAGTTCGGTACGAACAAAGCTACATATACCTTGATGACAGGTGGCCCAGCATTTATCCTCTTCTCTGTTTGGGTCACCTTTGGCTGCTTTGCATCATCTGGAGAATGGTTTCTTTTAGAATTCTCTGAAGTCAGGGGCTTATCTTCTTCATCGGAAGACTTACTATCCTGTGAAGTCATGATACGTATGCATGAGTATGTAGCATTTTGGGTCGCATAGGGTTCATGATAGATTTTGTGTTACTTACAATTTCCAAAGGCCCTTCAGCTTTGAGCTGTTGATATTCTGCGAACAGGACTTTTTGTTTGGCCTGTTGTTGTTTTGTAGATTCTTTGGAACTGACCTATCAGGTTCAATGTGAGAGGATAAAATATTATAGCTTATAAATAGAGAACATTACTAGAGTAGCAGTGTAATGTTGCAAGCAAAGTCGTACCTTGCTAGCCGATGGCCCTGCTTTCCCTATTTTCTCATCTTGGGTTGGCCTTTGTTGCCTCTTATCGCCTGAGGACACGTTTCGCTTAGCATGAAGTTTTCTGTCTGCTTTGTTGGGGTTTGGATCCCCGAACTTGATCATCGAATTCATCTTCTCATACATGTGAGTCCATTCTGTAACATGATTGTTATTACAACATTTTTGACTTTATCAGACAATTGATATACACTCAAAGTAACTGTAGTCACTGCTGAACTAAATATCATTCAAGTTTAAATTGGGATCTTTTAAATGCTATTGTTCATTCATGTAGGCTCGGGGGCTACGATATGATAGGATGACAATAGGCCTCCGGATCGTTTGGTTTTTTCTTAATAATCGGTAGATAATAGACGATATCGATAGTTGACTTCAGGATTAGTACGCGACCTGGGAAACTATATGACTGATCTGCTCATGGAGATCCCTTAGGACCAGTCGTCAAGTACACTCAGTGGCAGTCGGTCTAGCATACATACTTGTCGCATTATTAGTACGGACATGAAATACAACGAAGATGTAAAATTAAAAAAAAAAGAAAATGAAACAGAATAAGTCAACTGAAATGGTTGCAAAAAAAAAATTGCAGTTAAAGAAGCGAAATTCATATTTATATGTACATTGTACATGATTATGGCCTAGCCACGTGCCCAGAAACTTCCCTCTTCAGTGTGATTTCAATAGTTCGATCATTATTTTTTATCCGTTATTTTTCAGGCGCATAATTTTTTTTTTTTTTTTCGCGCACGCCACATACTCTATACAGTGTACATTTTCATTTTGATATACAAGATACAAAAAACTTACCGCCAAATCCGTAGACGACAACAACGTGCTTCTTAAATTCACAATCAGCCTTCTTCTTCGCAGTCAGTGGATCACAACTCACGGGCCATTTAATCGAAATCTGAGACTTCGAAGCAATGGCGTGTTCTAATTTTGCAATGTCTTGTCGTAGTTCTTCATCTAGAAGCCATTCTATGAATCCTACCCCGTAGGATTCGCTCTCGTTCACGAATTCTACGAGGATACACTCGTAGCTTTTGCTCTTGCTCATTTCTTCTACATTCGCCAATGTAAAATATCCTCGAAAATCGCTCTTATGCTTATTCTTGCAACGATAAGCTCTCTGAAGCTCTCACCATCCACGTGAATTTGAATGCGAACGGAAACGAGCGTGTCGCAACGTGCTGGTTTGTTTTGATATTTTCGTAATTTGATTTAAGGTCGAAGTTGAGCGAGACAGAAAGAGAGAGAGAGCGAGACAGCTACGAGGGTAAGTACCGTGAGTCCGGCGGTGAGGAGTGAGAGATTCTCGTCGGGAAGCCAAAGGTCGAGAG
This sequence comes from Tenthredo livida, assembly GCA_963992785.1. NCBI lineage: Eukaryota > Metazoa > Arthropoda > Insecta > Hymenoptera > Tenthredinidae > Tenthredo > Tenthredo livida. The sequence goes on from OZ023066.1 coordinate 19,365,290, forward strand.
ATATTTTGACTTTCGAGATATCTGCATCCTTGTGCGAAAACCACGGTGTAAGAAGAAGAGGTGGGTCAACTGGCTCAAATTGCTGTGATTATTTTGCGGTAGTACGGCGAAAATCCGCCAGGGGCCTCACGCGTCGGAAAGGGTGGAAGCTGGAACGCTATTCGTTGTTGATCACGTGGTTCCAGGGACCACGTGATCAACACCTGTAACCACGTGATCAACAACGAATAGCGTTCCAGCTTCCACCCTTTCCGACGCAAGCTCGGTGATTATTTTGAGGTAGTACGGCGAAAATCCGCCAGGGGCCTCACGCGTCGGAAAGGGTGGAAGCTGGAACGCTATTCGTTGTTGATCACGTGGTTGCAGGGACCACGTGATCAACACCTGTAACCACGTGATCAACAACGAATAGCGTTCCAGCTTCCACCCTTTCCGACGCATGAGGCCCCTGGCGGATTTTCGCCGTACTACCTCAAAATAATCACCGAGCTCTACACGGGGAGTATAGGGCAGTTGACCCACCTAATATTCTTACACCGTGGGGAAAACCGTCAACACCGGTGCCTAACCTAACCTACATGTCAAATGTGCCAGGCACGTGCTAGGCGTAAGACGTGTCAGTTTTGTTTTTACTAATGTTGATAAACATCGAACAGCAAGTAGTGTGCGTAGTAAAAAATTAAAATAATGCCGCTAGTACCACGGGGTCGTATGTACAGTAATTACACGCGAAATATCCAAGACGCAAATGCCGGGATTCCGGAATCAACCATTCGTTCTCGACGCGTGCGAAGGCAACAAGTGGCACTTGACTGTGAACAACGAAACGAAGATGATCAACATCAGGTAGGTTTTACACATAGTCAACGGGATAGTCTCATTTTTGTCTTTTTAATCCATGACTGCAGCGCTGGTATTTTGAATGTACGTGTGTGATACGAATCGAATTTTAACAAGCCATGGTACTTCACTCACTGACCAATTGTAATCACACTCACCATACCCGGTAGAAATATACCCATAAGATATTACAATATCGTGCTAATATTTCCTTGGTCAGATTTTTCATGATCACTATCGCTAAACAAGAATCCCTCTACACTATCGCCATTTACGAAAGATTGAAAATTCATTCAATATTGATTTTATCCAACGCCAATTATATTTCGAAGCATTACAGATAAATGAACAGCCACTGTGCCTCCAAGTGATGCTATTTGATGTTATTTAATAGCCCTAGGAATTTTTTGTCAACATCCATTTACAGAACACTCGTCCAAAAAATTGGCTTGGCTTATGACATCTTTCTTTTTTGCCTGTTGCAAAAAGGTGATAACCATTGCACTTGTATACCTAGGTTATTGATGAAAATAACCGCGATCCAGATGATGAAGGCCATGAAAATGAAGAAAATTTTGAATTTATTGACGAAGTAGTCGACGGTATCTCTGATGATGCATCTTCAGAAAATGTGAGATTGAACATTTGAATTGATTGTGCTACCTGTGGATTAGGGTGTCCGTTATTTCCCAAATTGACTTTTTTCACTTGGGTATGGTCCGAATCATTGACTCACAGCCTAAAAACAATTATGCATTTTTTTTTTCAAGAGCCATTAACCCCTGCCTGTAGGACGATAATTCTCCCATTTGATTAACGTGGGATTTTCACACTTTTCATACTTTAATCTTTTTTTTGCTTACTACTATCATTACCTCATCAAATATTGTTGATTCTACTACTCTTCTGACCTCTTTGGATAGACATATTTTTACATTGGTGGAAAAAAGAATGTTGAGTATTGAAGCAGTAAAAGTTTTTTTTCACCATATTGTTCAATATCTTTCGAATATTTTTCAATTCAAACAAACAGTATTAAAAAGTCAATGAATTCAAAAATATTTAAAAATATTCGAAAATTACTGAAAATTACTGTAAAAATAAATTTTGAAAGAAACTTCAAAACTTATGAAAGAAATTTTTTCCACCAATATAAAAATATGTCCATCCAAATAGGTCAGAATAGTAGTAGAATCAACAATATTTGATGTGGTAATGAAAGTAGTACGCAAAAAAACAATTAAAGTATCAAAAGTATGAAAATCCCACGTTAATCAAATGGGAAAAGTATCGTCTTACAGGCAGGGGTTAATGGCACTTTAAAAAAAAGAAAAAAAATTCCTTAATGGTTTTGAGGCTATAAACTGATGATTCGGACCATACTCAAGTGACAAAAGTCAATTTGGGGAATAACGGACACCCTACTAAGGATGGTACTTTTCAAAATCGTTTGTACATATTATAGTTGAAAGTAAATTTAACTGTCGTAGTCAATTATAATCAATCATCACCTATCACTTGAGCTGCAGACTGTAGAGATGGGCACGTTTAATTACTTTTTCGAAGATTATTCTCCTGATATATTCGTCGATAATCATTGTTTTTGTGTCCCAATTTGAAAAATCTGTAGCCTATTGTCTTACCCTTTAGTACCAAACGAAAAAAGACTGATTTTGATTCAAGAAAGGATGAAAAAAACCAGAAGATTGAAAGTAATTGGCAAAAGTAATTAGCTAAGTACTTTTTCTAATTACTTTCGATTTTCTCGCTTTTTTTATATTTTTCGAACCAAAATCAGTCTTATTTCGTTTGGTACTGAAGAGTAAGACAATAGGCTACAGATTTCTCGAATTACGATTGCAGAATAATGATTACCGACGATGATATTAGAAAAATAATCAAACAATGACTTTGGAAAGTAATTAGACGTGCCTATCTCTCGGGTGCAGAGCTACGTTTCATACTCGAGGTAACTTTTACCTACTTGCTGCTGCTTCAACACATATGATATGATTTAATATTTAGGCCGAAGCCAAGTTGCTCTATGTAGTCATAGATTTTACGTGACATTAGTGACAGTTGCATTTATATACGAACTGATATAATGATGTAAATGAATCGAAACGTCTATTAAGTTGATGATGACCAGAATTCTCAGGGAAGCAACGGCAGTATTGATGATGGCGATTCGGAAACAGACACAAATTCAACTGCTGACTATACTAATGAAGATTCTTACAATGACGAGGAGAATGAAGCTGTTGAAGATGAAGATATCCATGAAATAGAACAGCCGGCAGAAAATCCTATTGTACAACACTATGACGATGAAAATTTAGATCCTGAAATGGGAGAGGAAGTATGTTTATTTACTTGTAAAGTTGTTATTATAAGTTGCTTAATGTATGACAAGACTGATTTCAAAATCCTACACTGTCGATACTAATAGACAACGTTTCTGAAATTCAAATGGCCTGTATAAAAACATTTTGAGTCGCCCATAATATCGAAAGCCGCCCATAAACACTAATCTCCATTAGATTCCAAGATTTATGGTATTTGCATCAACGACAGGAAACTTCTTACGATCACAACTGATTCGATTGACTCCAGATCTTCGTGCTTTTGCACACAATTCAATTTATTGCGAACGAAGCTATGGGAGCTATATATAATAGCTGAATGAATCGCAAACCAATCAATGTTACATTTATGACTTATAGTTAGATGCAAATTGATATAATGTTCTGCTCTTGAATCGCAAAACGTGAATACACCAGTGTCAATAGTATGGGAACTTGAATTTTTACTCTTACTGAACATTGAATAACTGAGTCCAGTATCCTAAAGCTTTTTTACATTACATTGCAGGATAGGCAGCCACCTCTCTACGAGTCTTGTCGCATAACCCGGAGCGAAAGTGAAGCGCTCATCATGAGCTTTCTTATACGACACACGTTAACAGACGTTGATGATCTCATTCAGCTTATTAACTGCCACCTACCGCATACTTTATACACATCTTCTTACCACTTTTTAAACAAATTTCCGAAAGTAGGAACAACTGTTTTACATTTCTATTATCCGGAGTGTCACACGGCTTTGAAATTCGAAAATAATCTATACTCCAGATGTAGTGACTGCAAAAAGGTCTTCAACAAAAGTAGCCTTAGAGCAGATGGAAAATATTTCATTCAGATCCCACTGAGGGAACAATTGAGAAATTTACTTGAAAGTCCTGTCTTTAATAAGCTCAAGAGAAATGACATTCCTAACCCAAGTACAATTTCTGATGTCAATAGCGGGACAATGTACAGATCGTTACAGAATAGGGGAGTCATCGCTGATACAGATATAACCTTGCAATGGAATACTGACGGCGTACAGATGTTCAACTCGTCAAAAATAGCAATATGGCCAATACAAATTAGTATCAATGAGTTACCATACCGAGATAGGAAAGACAATATATTACTTTGCGGACTCTGGTACGGAGACGAAAAACCAAACATGAACTTGTTTTTGAGGCCTTTCATCGATGAACTAACGGATTTGCATTCACTCGGGATTTCCTTCATTCCACCTGGAAGTGAAGAAGAAATCACAATCAAGGTTCACACGTTGTTGTCACCAGTGGACTCAGTTGCCAGAGCCCTTTTACAGAATGTCAACCCATTCAATGGTAAATTCGGTTGTTCTTTCTGTCTACATCCTGGAAACAGAGTACCTGTGGGCAGAGGCTACGCTCGTGTTTATTGTGGAGGCGAAGGAAGTAAGAGAACAAAACGTCTCCACGAAAGGGACGTTGAGAACACGATTGATAGAGGAAGGCCAGTACGAGGTGTCAAAGGAGTGAGCTTGGCTTGGTTTATACCATTATTTCACATTATTGCTTCTTTTCCTCCTGAATACATGCACTCTGTTCTGTTGGGAGTTGTGAAAACGTTCACTACTGCAATGTTGTATTCCCATAATTCCGCCAAACGGTGGTATATCGGAAATAAAAGTGAAACGTTCGACAGAATCTTGGAAAATATCAGGCCTCCTTGCGAAATAAAACGCATACCTCGCTCTTCTAAAACGATGAAGTTGTGGAAAGCATCCGAATGGAAAAATTTCCTACTCTATTATTCATTAGTTTGCTTCAAAGACTTATTGCCTCCCCAATATTTCAAGCACTGGTTCTTGTTAGTTTTCAGTATTTATACCTTCCTTCAAGACAGAATAAGTGAACAAGAATTTTCGGCAGCAGAAGCAGCTATCAATAAATTTGTGTTGCAAGTTGAGGAGTTGTATGGGAAAGAATTCATGAAGTACAACACACATTTACTACTTCACATTCCTGCAAGCATTAAAAAATGTGGGGCTTTGTGGACGTGGTCAGCATTTCCGTATGAGCATTACAATGGTGTGTTAAAAACGATGTTCCACAATTCTCAGTCTGTTCCACAGCAAATCTGTAAATCTTATCTAAGATTGCAATGTATGAAACGCACTACTGTATTTCAATCTCAACACTGTAATGCAAATGCCAAGTTGTTATTTGACAGAATGTTAGAAAAGCTCAGATTTTCACAAGTCTCTCAAGATTTTGGAGACAATTTGCGAACTTCTGGAAAGCCCCTGGATATAGGTTTATCTGCAGTTCAAAAACTTGTAATTGAAGAACTCATTCGGAAACCTATCTTGGCAGATACTGCAGTTATTGCATACAAACGGTTTATATTTAAAAATATCCTGTACCATTCATGTAATTATAACAGGCTTGTTCAAAGAAGTAATAGCGTGGTTCAAATGACAAACGATTCCGTTTCGGAGATAACGATCCTTGTTATTCTCAATTTTGTGGATGCAAATGAAAGCATCATTATAGGAAAAAGATTAGAAATTTCGAATTGTGAACCACTGTGTAGAAACGAGAGAATTACCTCAAACGCAATCTCTAATTTGATACATTTTTCTGACAACTTGATCTGCTTTCGTCCTCACAATATCAAGCGAAAATGTGTTTTGGTTCCATACTTAGAAAATACATTTCACGTAACCCCAATAGTCAATGTAATGGAAACCGATTGAACGACATAGTGCCGTTACAAGCATCCAGGTGCGAGCGATTCTAAATGAATTCTTAGAAGCACCGAATCGAAGACGCATATTTCCTATAATTTCAGCAAATCAGAACAACCTGTTTGATTGGAGCATCCCCTGTCGGAAAGTGTAATCACATTGCAGGTTAAGGAATTTCTCATTTTTCCTCAAATCATAAATTCATATGGATGTAAGCTATTTCCGCTTGCATACCAGTTCAATAACCTTTGACACAAGAACCAAATAATAATCGCTCGTACATTTTCCGGGAATTATAAAAATCAAATTGTTAGGTATTAATTAATTCAATTCATAATGCATAGCAAACAAAATTCCTGTAAAAAATTCATACGTGCGTGTATCCTGTATACGGGGTGAATTTCTAACATTTGAACACTCGGAGCAGCGTTGAGGTGGCCACCGGTCAAAATTGTCAATTGTTATACACTCGGGCCTCCGCTATTTGACCGAATCGGGACCGAGCGTTTCTGCTATTTGACGAAAGTAGGGGTCCCCCACTCCTTGTGGACGGTTTTCTGCGCAGCCAGTTCACACCACTCCGTGTCACTCACGGCCCCGATGTTAAGGGGAACGCTGCCGAATAGTGGTTGTAACGCCCGTCAAATAACGGAGGACGAATGTGGTCAAATAGCGGAGTCCGTCAAATAGCGGGTGTTCAAATAGCGGAGGTCCGAGTGTATTGGTTTTGAGATTTCTTATTCGTTGAAATTGGAAAACAATTGCCAGCGCTGGACTCTTAGCCACCTCAACACTACTCCAAGTGTTCAGACGTTGGGAATTCACCCTGTATAATATATAAATCTTAATTCCTAGCTTCTATATACCGTGAAGTTTTAAGGAAGCGGAACGATGTGCGTAGCCTAGTTCGTCCAACACACGCTCGCGTTGCGTACGTGAGCTTCTACTCGCAGTCACTGGCAGCGAGCAAGAAGCTCACGTACGCAACGCGAGCGTGTGTTAGTCGAACTATAGCACGCCCATCGTTCCGCTTCCTTAAAACTTCACGGTAGGTCTATTATGCTCTTCTGTCATTTCCAGGGACATTCAATTGATGAATTTTTATATGGGGATCTGAGCCCATCCAATTGCCACGATTGCCTAACTGAAGTTTTTTTTTTCTCAATGAAATTGTGTTGTGATTTTGTATTTCAAAGAGAAATATTATGTACGATTCTTTGATCTAAAGTATAGCATTTATATACATACCTAATATAAAATAATATACTGGGAAATTTTATTTTTTAATATCAATAAATTGATTATATTTAATCTATAGTTATATACCTGAATTATTATACAGTCTGTCAATAAAACGTGTGTTTTTTTTGTCGAAATATACATCTTTTTCAGTATAGCAAACTGCTTCTTTCTACTGTCCACTCAGCCTTATTTTGAATGAGTGATTTTTTCCTATTTCAGTGATATGCACAGAATAGTCGTTATATAATGTTAGTAATAGAGTACTATATACATTAGGGTAATCCTTAAAAAAAAATTTTTTTGCTTCACCTCATGAGAAGTTCCCTTTTTGTGTAAAAACATGAGGGACATTCGTTTTTTGTAAAAAAAAAAAATGAAAAGAACACGCGCCGGTACACGATCCAAGTTTTTTTTCGATGAATCTGCGGTTTTTTGGAAATATGTGACAATATATGCAGATTTAACAAAAAACTGAAGAAAAAAAATTTTTCATCTTCAATTTTTTTTTCAAAATTTTTATTATGTCAAATTTTTTTTCGGAATTTCAAAATTTTTTTTTTTTAGCTTCAGTTTTTTTGTAAAATTTGCATATTTTGTGACACATTTCCAAAAAAACTGCAGATTTATCAAAACAAAAGCTTTGATTGTCTGCCGGCACGTGTTCTTTTCATTTTTTTCACGAAAAACAAATGTCCCTCATGTTTTTACACAAAAATGAAACTTTCTAAAGGGTGAATCAAAAAATTTTATTTTCAAGGACCACACTAATATACTGTACTTAGTACTAGTACTACTGTACTCCTATACTACTAGTTACTGTACTTAGTACTAGTACTACTGTACTCCTGTACTACTAGTGCCTGTACTTAGAACTAGTACTACTGTACTCCTGTACTACTAGTTCCTGTGATTAGTACTAGTACTCCTGTACTAAGTACTACTAGTTCCCCGTACTGAGTAGTAGTACTCCTGTACTAAGTACTACTAGTACCCTGTACTTAGTACTGCAGTGTTAGTACTAAGTACTAAAAATTCGTGTACTAAGTACTGAGATTTGTGTACTAAGTACTGAGCTCTCAGTACTATTTTTCCGTAAGGGATGATAATGAAAAAATAATTGGATACTAAGTTTCCGAACAAAGCGTGTGCTAATATGTTAGTTCACCTCATTACTATTCGTACTGAGTTTATTTCCAGTGTCTACGCGTGTGATAATGCTTATTCCGCCAGATCTCACGCTAACCTCAAAATCTTTTTGCGCACATGTGCTTCTTACTCATTGCAAGTAGGGTTATGAACAACCGTGCTGGTATGTATACAACGAAAGACAGAAGTAAACATTTTCCTCTTATCATTCCGCTAGATCCCGACCTGTCAGTAACTCATATTTACGAATTTATCCCTTACTAACTTTGACTCAACTCTTGTTGCTATACAGCTCGACTAAGTGTTTGTGAAATTAGACAGTAGACACAGTGCATTAGCTATACTTACTCATGAAATTTTACTATTTTAATTTGCTCTGAGTAATAATTCAGTGAATTCCGATATCACTCATATCAACCGCTCCGCACAAGAGCGAGGGGAACAACCAAGGTTTGCTTGTCATACGGATGGGGTTTCCAAACAGGGATTTTCTTTGTGTTTATTAATCATGTCTAATTATAAGTTAGAAATATCATTGTGAACTAGTTTCACTCCTATGAACCGCTTTGCACAAGAGCGAGAATAAGTCTCTCCAACGGAGAGCCACTCGACTGATTGTCGAAGTAATCCTAACGGATTAGATACATTATAGTGAATTAGTTTTCACGCATATCTATCGCTCTGCACAAGAGCGAGGGAAAAAATCAAGGTTTGCCCGTCATACCGATGTGGTTTTCAAACAGGGATTTTCTCTGAATTTATCATGTCTAACCTCTAAGTTGGAAATATCATAGTTGATTAGTTTCAACTTTTACCAATCGCTCTGCAACAGAGCGAGAATATAAGCCACTTTTCTGCTTGACATTGCGACGTTTGTCCAACACAGTGTTGGTACACGTGATGTACCTAAATAATTCTCGATTTGTTCGGGTTGTTATTCAGTGCAATCATTTGCAATATGCCTTGCTGTGTTCATAGACACTGCCGCGAAATAATCGCGATCATTAGTGTACGTATATACCGCGAATATTCGGTGAGTTAGAACGATCCCTTTCCTACGGTCGAACCAACAGAGGCGCGCACCGCGTGCATGAGGCTCGTTCGGCAGGGAATAAGGTGCCAGTAGCATTGCATCCCCACCCGAACGAGCCTCACGCACGCGGTGCGGGCCTGTGTTGGTTTGGCTGTAGGAAGGGGATCGTTCTAATTCACCGAATATTCCCGGTATATACTGACGTAGCGCGCATCGGAAGATGCGCGCTGCGCCATCTAGCGGTAGGCAGAGGTATCAAACGTTCCGCTGTCTGCGCCATCTAGCGGTGGGCAAAGATACTAACGTTTGGTAATCTGCCTTACCGCGGTGAAAGGCACCCGGCCGTGGCCTTGAAACGTTTCACTTCACCTTAATCGCCCGGCAAACACCCCGGCGCTTGTTACGCTTCTATTAAACCGCCGTTTACTAGTTACGTTCCTGTCTCTAGCTAATTTTTAATGAACCGTATTGTTATTTAACGGACCTCGCGACCCAGGTAACACGCGCACCCCGGGCTCGCTCAGCTAAACTACAACCGTTACCCTCCCGATAGGCCCAGGTCGGAGAAATGGGGAGAATGGGATTCATTGAATATCGTCAATAAACAACTCGCAAGCAGAGTCTTTTCTCATCATTCATTTATTCAATTCATAATAATCGAGATACGCTAATTCGTTATGACAGTATAAACGTGGGCAATCTATACTACTCGTTTTCAGACACGATTCTATGTACGCGGGCAGAACTGAAGCAGATCGCGGGTAAACGATTATAAAGGATTCTTATACCCGCTTTTAGGGGAGAGAACCTAATTACGATTCCGCGGGCTTATTATCACGCTGGTTTCCCAGCGTGTCAACCAACCGGGAGTCCCCTGACATCCCGGAAGGTCAGCCCACGCAATCAACAGATTTTCTGTTTTATTAACTATAGCACGGGCTGTATAACAATACTGTTCCACAGTAAGTCAACCGTCTCAGAAATCTCATCAAAATCCGAAACTACTCTTAGACGGCCAGCCCGGCGATACCCGGCTTTCCCGGTACGAACGGTAACCCGTGAACTGTAATATCACGCTGGTTTCCCAGCGTGTCAACCATCCCGGTCGGCCTCACCATCGTGAGACCCCGGGGAAGGCCAGTTCACGCGTTTCCGCGAAATCGTTAGTTCACGGGTTGTAATAACCACGCTGGTTTCCCAGCGTGTCAACCATTCCGGCCAGCCTCACTTTCGTGAGGCCCCGGGGAAGGCCAACCCGCGAACCCCCTGTACCCTATTCAGTTCTACACTTAAAGCGTCCCAATTAATTGACTAATATCCCCAAAACAGAAAGTTATCTATTTGACAAATTGATAGCCCGACATTGCCACCCACTACACCATATGGTGTCACTTTTGTATATAGCACGTTACGAAAGTTTGCTTACGTCTTGTCTGTACCAAGGTAAATTCAATACTACTCTAGTCTAAATTGTCGACCCTTGATCTAAGCTCGGTGCGCACACACCGAGCCCCCTCTCTTTTTCCTTTTCTCATCTGGGGGTTATCTGACTGTGCATTACGGATTAGGCTTAAGCCTCTTACCAGTACAATACCTTTATCGTTTATAGGTAATATAATTCAAACTGAAAATGAAATTTTGTAACCAAACATAACTGCATTTCTTTGATATAACGTTATCCTAAGTGCAAATAATAATAAATATAATTCAAAAAATGTAACTCAAACTGCCAATTCTTTTCTTTCTTTTTTTTTTTTTTTTAACTTAATTCCGGTCGCCAACACGTATTTTCATCACTTCCCACCGGTCAATTCATTTAGAAAGTCCTTCAACATCAGTGCTACGGATACAAGCAATCTGTTAATCAAACATTATCTACAACTTTTTTTTTTAATATCACGTGTACGTGTTAATCAAATTGAAGTGTCATTTATTCATTGTTATGAAAATTCACTGCAGGGACGTAAATGTTCAGTATAGCCGCGAAAAACGTATTAGCGCGAGTCATATGTATTAGGGTGATTCAGAAATAATTTGGGCTTATTAATTGATATTTGAATCGAAATAACTTTTGAACGGGTAGATCTATCGGAAAATGACACGATACCTTTTTTGTAGAGCGTTCAATTTTATACAAGAATATATCGAGAGATTCTTCGTTTGGTGTATCGTTAGCGAGTTATGAAAATCAGCAGGAGCGAAAATAATTTTTTCTTTTTGTTATTCTTACGAAAAATCGAAAAGTGCGCTGCGGAGCATCTTAAGGGGGTAGTCTGGCATTTCAATGACTTTTTTCAAGAATTTCTTTCTTCTAGTAAACTCCATTCATTGATTTCAAACTTTCAATACATAAAAATGTAGGTTTCAAGGTAGTACAGACAATTTTTTTCATTTTTTTTTCATGGTAAATCTTGCTGATATGGCCGCGTGAAGCCAACCCTGCTTGAGTCTGGCTGACATTATATCTCAACTCTGGACCATCCGAAATAGAAAAAGTTACGAAATTAGTGAAATATAAACTTGTCGCTATCGTCCGAGCGAGAATTATTCACGTGCGATAGCAAAAAACAAAATGGCGGCCAATATAGGTTGAAAAAAAATGATCGAAAACTTCAAAAGTCCGCCATTTTGTTTTTCGCTATCGCACGTGAATAATTCTCGCTCGGACGATAGCGACAAGTTTATATTTCACTAATTTCGTAACTTTTTCTATTTCGGATGGTCCAGAGTTGAGATATCATGTCAGCCAGACTAAAGCAGGGGTGACTTCACGTGGCCATACTAGCAAGATTTACCATAAAAAAAAAAACAAAAAAAAATTGTCTGTATTACCTTGAAACCTACATTTTTATGTATTGAAAGTTTGAGATTAATGAATGAAGTTTACTATGAGAAAAAAATTCTTGAAGAAAGTCATTGAAATGCCAGACTCCCCCCTTGATATAAATATTTTGGGCTCAAATTTTAACAGGCCCATTTTCATACCTGAACGAAACTTTCAAGCCAGTGTGCGAGAAAAATAGTATATTGTGTACCAAGGAGGCGAAGAAGGTCTTTTAACGCCGAGCGTAAATTTGCAATACGAGTCGAAGAAGAGTCGAAGACGAGTATTGCAAATACGCTCGGCGTAAAAGACCTTCGCCTCTTAGGTGCACACGATATTTTATACAACAAGAGTATGTTTTACAAGTTCATGCTCGATCCGGTACACAAAGTTGACGGATACAAACACGCATAGCAACGCATAATAACGCGGTGTTACGCATAACAACGCGTACTTCAGAGACCACTTTTAACTCCTAGGACTCAAAAGTTGCTATAAGTAAACTCTTCGCATGCACATTCACAGACCCGCTCAACTGTCGCTAAAACGCCTCCTTTGTGTACCGAAATCGAGCATGAAAAACGTGTAAAACATGCTTGCGTTGTATACAAAAATTTATGTTGAATCACCCTAGTATGTATGAGGTTACACTGTACTCTTTGCACTGTATCGAAAAGTTGTCTGATTACACTGAGAGGTGATATGTGTAGGTACTAGAACTCGCTAGGCTAGCAGCGACCCCGCGCGTATTTATAAAGAGTGAGCGAAAAATGAGTAGTGGGATCACATTGGGCGAGAACAGGTCTAGTGTTAGAGTCTAGATCCGCGTGGTGCGCTGCTACTATACATTCATGGCTAGTGGCTACACAAAAGTGTGCAGCCACTGCTCATTGTGTACAGCCACTGCTCCTTTTGCGAGATAGCTACTAGTACCCAGTTTTGAGCTCTTGCTACACATCAAGGCTAGTGGCTATACATATCACCTCTCAGTGTAGCTATATGCTATATCTTAGGCCAAATTACTCACGCCCGCTCCTCGACTTGGCGGTCGATTTAAATTCAAATTTTGAAAGCTAAGCATCGCATGGTGCTTGGCGAAGAGGATTGCTTTGATACAGTGAAGAATATCAATACACGTATTTAGTACAGTAGTTATATGTTTATTGAAATGCAAAATCGTCATATGATACCGAATATTGGAGTATAAAAATTACATGCTAAATCGAAATTACAAGTACATTGCGTAACAATTTCTACACAAGTTTTTTTGATTTGTACTATATACTATACATACACGTACCTATTCACTTTCTACCCGTAAATTTCCTACATTTTTTGGGACGTTCCTCAGTGAGAGTGCTGTCTTTATTGTTTTTGCTTTTCAATTTTCTGCGAATGAATCGTGCTTCCCAGTGACACCTGATTCTTATAAATAATAGCAAGAAAGTTTGGCTGCTTACAGCGCTGCATAAATTCAATGGAGGACATGTCTCTGTAAGGACTTTCTGTAGCACTTGCATAATGTCATTCGCATGGATTATGCGTCCGATAATGACGTTATACTAGCGCTCCCACGCAAGGACAGCTGTGAAAACATTTTCTGATACGTGCATCAATTCATGCGTATCAGCGTAAGTTTTCATTATCAGAAACAATTTGTGATCAGCATATTCGTTATCATTCTCCAAGATTGAGATTTGTTTTCATTGTATGCAATTGTGCGATACACAAAATTTTTTACACAAGTACCCGCAAATGTAATATACGGCGTTCGTCTCGGTGAATTCTTGTGTTTCTGTTGTTGCTTCACAAGTATCGATCTCAGTGTTTGGCATTTCAATTTCAGCGCTTAGAAAAGTTGGCTTAGGATCCGGTTGCACATTTTTGATTGAGCTCAATTTGGCAAAAACATTATCTTGGTCTGATTGACAATTAGCAAATTGTGAAATTCTAGTCAGTTGTGTTATTAGGATGTGGCGCATGCCACATTCAAACTGCATCGGTGATGGATACATCGAACACCCATGCTGTTGTCTGATGGTAGAGAGTAAGTTTTCCAAAGGATCTTGATTTAATCGCCTAGTCCCCAAATATTTCAACTCATAGTTCGTTTCTAAATCTTCGAAAAGTTGGAGCACAGCATTAATGGTGAGAACGAGACCTTTGATGCGAGGAGGTTGTGCCTGCGGTTTCGGATACACAAACCGGGCCTGTTCAAAATTAACTGCTTTTCACCTCAAAAGTTCTGCATGTGCCGAATCTTTGGACATCGCATAATTCAATTTTTGTGGAATGGTATTTCTCATAAGCGATGAATTCAAAGAGTCGAATAATTTGTCCACGTCGATAAGAAATTGCGATGTCATGTTGTCACTGTCAAATTTGTCTGGAAACATTGTTTTATATACTAGGTGTGCTGTATACATTGACTCCGAAAATACTTGTGCGGCCAGAGATACTCGCATCTTAGAATATTTGTCCAAAACAAAATGTCGTTCAGAAATTTTTGGGATCAAATTCAATGGACTTTCAGTGCCCAGTTGAAATACCTGTTTTATGTCACTCCAGTATACCACGCCCGCTCTGTACTGTAATGGATGATTCATCACATTATTGCGTAAGGATTTTATGAGATGAGTGGGGTCGTACATTACAAAAATCTTCTTATTTTTCCGGTAAAAATATGGGTTTCCTTTCGTCACGCCATTACTTTTCAAGAAACCTACATTCTTGGGTCCCTGATCAAAGATAATTGCCTTCACATTCAAACCATGCTCAAGAACTTCATCTACTGATTCTGAAATTAGTTTGTGGGTCAACTGGGAATTGCCGGAGGCACTTATAAAAAAATATCCAAGGACCTGTTTGAGAGTTGTACCAATCCAAGATATCATTACAACTAATGCGGATACTGCTACTTTCGGCTGGCGGACTGTACCGGTGTCAGCAAACCCAAAAAATTTTCCAGAATGTGAATCGAAATGCACTTCGGCTGTGAGATCAATCTCATCAGATAGCAGAGATACTACTGTATCTGGCTGAGAAGCTCCATTAAATTTCTCTTTTAGTGCAGTTAACACTGAGAGGTTCAAACCCGGATAAATTGGAAACCTTGCCTGATATGTTCGCAAGGTACGTTCAGAGGGCAAATTTAGCAATTTTTTCAAATACCGATACGCTTTGGGCGAATGATAAAGGATGGACAGAGCAATATCTTTGATGTGGTCGGTGTAACATCTTCTTCATTTCTTCAACCCAGCCAAATGGAGTTGCGTTTCAAAAAGAATTTTGGCCTCCTTAGACAAGTAAGGGGTACTAATACTTAACAACTTTTTAACTTTTGTATTCGATAATCTCGTATCTCCTTTGGGTCTCTGATTTTCTCGTTCGTGCATCCTATTAATTTTGCTACGCAAAGCACGTATTGTTTTTTTCATTTTTGTCATGCGTAATGCTCTAGGTGATATGTCGTGTATAAGTCTCGATGGTTGGCGACGAGTAGGGCTACATTGGGTAACACACTCTGTTGAATTCTTGGTGGTGATTTTTCACGTCTTTCCGATTCTTTGCAAATGGACTGCTTGTCAATTGTACCACAAGCTGTTTGGACAGAGGAAATTATCAGGAATAAATATGGATCTGAAGGACACAGATAGTATGCAATTTATGGTTAGTCAAATTACACACGCCGATACGGCAATGAAATGTAACTTTATTTGATTTGAGTTCTCCATCTCGTAATTAATTAGCCCGATGGATACATGGTTTATATTAATAAATAGAATAGATCAATCACTAAACAATAATTGTCTATTCATATAAATTCGTCATCGTATATTTACAAATATACCCATAATAGTATATTGCGTGAGAAGGTATAAAACAGTGTGAATGCAAGCCAGGGTCAAGATGTCAGCCCAAAACCAAAGGCGAGGGCTGACATCACCCGTTTTGACTCACTAAACAGGCACTGAAAGCTTAAGTTTCAGAGCAGATGTTATGAAAAATACTAAGCCACCACAAAGGCTTACTTTTCTCCACCAACTCTTCGTTTGATTCGTTTGAAAAATGCATTTAGTTTTGTATTAAACTTCGAAACATAGAGGTACTCCTCAATTATTGTGACATTTCTATGACTTTTTTTCACCATTAATTGAATTTGACGGGAGATGCTCAGTTTCATTATGATTTGTCACTTCGAAATTATTCAAGGGTTCGTTACATGGCTGTACAGTCGTGTCCTGAATTATTAATTGAGTCTTGACTGGTGCAGCTTCTAGAATCATAATAAACACATACAGTTGATTCAAATTTTAGTCATTTTGAAGGAAGATTCATTTGAAATACCATTATAACGAAAAAATTTGAATACCCAAACAACACAATTGGCAAAAAGACAACTTAGAGTCGACTTTTTTCGGCCATCCTATAGTCGACTTGAAATGCCGACACATAGACGACTTTTGGAGCCGACTTTAAGTCTAGTGGAAAATGCCGACGTATAGTCAACTTATATTATTAACTGTATAGCCGTTGTTTAAGTTGACTTTCAAGTCAACTAAAAGTCGGCTCTGAGTCAGCTAGTGTACTGCAGGTGGCGCTAATGGCGAACGCCCGAGATGTTATGGTATAACCTTACCCGGGCCGCGAAGCACGACGCGGAATCGAGCAAGCTAATTTGAGCACGACAGTTATTTACTACAGTGTGTTGATAATCGTGAGATAAAAGTATGTGAAAGTGTCTCTCATTGGCGTAACTAGGACTTTTCTCTGGGGAGGGGGGGGGGGGCTGGCCCCATCCTTCACTTCGCTTTACCCGAATATATATTATATGTATATCCGAAATTTTCAATTTCTTTTTTTTTTATCTTTCTGGGGTGGGCACTCAACATCCTGGGATGGGCCGTGCCCCCCCGGACCCCCCTGTAGTTACGCCAATGGTGTCTCAACAACCAACATTTGGCCGAAAATCTTCGAAAGGTAAGAAATTTCATCTCATCCGCAAATGTACAAAACTTGACATAACTTTCGGTTTTCCGTGGAAACATAACCTAATCAGTGACGCGTCTGTGGTACGTTTGAGGGTACGTTCCACATTTTCCTATTGATGTAGTTTTCCTGCTCGCGAATTCCACCAATCTTACGGTGATGACGATAAGCGTGATCTAATGGTAGGAAATCGGTAGATTAAGACGTTTTTCGTAACCGGGAAGGAATAGCGAAGGATAGAGGTAGTCTACAAAGTTTGAGGAAAAAATATATCTGTAAATTATTTACACACTTCAGATGCCTAAGCATTTCCGGGATCCGTCCCGAAGACAACAAAATAGACGCTTACTCGCTTATGGAAGAGATCTGCGATCTATGGGTGTACACTCACGGAATCTGATCCTGAAGCCCCGTATTTGTCGAGGACGAGCAACCGTACATACGCGTATGTAAACGTTGCTTTTAATTGTTTTCAAGTTGGTATGAAATTCAGACATCTGTCAGGCAATGAATCAGCTTTGTTTGTCTTCTTTCAGAAAACGTCAATTCACTAACCTCTTGAATATTAATCGAATCGTCAAATCGGATAACCCCAAAATGCGCGACGGTTTTTGCTAATGGGGTGGCTCCTAAAATAACTTAGTTCTCGTGAAGTGTTCAAAGGGTTATAGGAGGGCCCTAATGGAACTCATTGTGATATATTAAATTCGATCGATTCATGAGGCTGAAGTTAGCACGCGTGCTGGGTATCGCACGTACCAGATTTTGGGCTGCGACTATACTAACACACAGGGTGCTGCAGAGCGGGCTGAGCTAGCGCTAGAGCTTCCCGCTGGGCATACAAAGTGTGTGACCACCGCGGGAATGATATATACACAAATGTGTGTGCCTGTAGAAATGTATAGATTGCACATTTCTCGCCCATTTCTTGGTAAAAATCAAATCGACTTTTTCCGAAAAAAAGACTTGTAATCGTTGCCATTTCCAAAAGCATGGGAATCGAGGGTTGAATCTTTTCCAAGGTATTCGTTGCAAGCTGAGAAATCGAAATAATTTCGGTTTTTTGTGGGATGTCGATTTTGGATTTACCAAGAAATAAAACAAACTCACTTTTCTCGAAAAAAAGACTAGTAATCGTTGCCATTTCCGAAAGCATGGGAATTTCGGAGTGAATCTTTTTCAGGGTATTCGTTGCAAGCTGAGAAATCAAAATAATTTTAGTTTTTGGTGGGAACGTCGTTTTTGGATTCACAAAAAAATAAAAAAAACTCACTTTCCACGAAAAAAAGACTTGTAATCGTTGCCATTTCCAAAAGCATGGGAATCAAGGATTGAATCTTTTTCAAGGTATACGTTGCAAGCTGAGAAATCGGAATAATTTTGGTTTTTGGTGGGGAGGTCGATTTTGGGTTTACCAAGAAATAAAAAAAACTCACTTTTCTCGAAAAAAAGACTAGTAATCGTTGGCATTTCCGAAAGCATGGGAATTTCGGAGTGAATCTTTTTCAGGGTATTTGTTGCAAGCTGAGAAATCAAAATAATTTTAGTTTTTGGTGGGGATGTTACGTCTTTATTTGGGGTCTTGTCCCCTGTTTCAAATATCAGAATATAACTGAGGGATTTGTTGATGGTTAGAACAAAAGTAACTCGGTTAAGCAACTAATATTTATTAATAAGTACTGTAGGTGGAATAGGTAAAGTAAATTTTGGAGTCCCTTGTTGTCAGTAAAGAGGATCGTTAAGAAGTGAGTGAGGGACGAGGGAAGCATAGCTTGGTAGGTAGTTGCTAGGACAGTAAGATAAAAGGTTTTGCTGACTCGTTGCATTTGGCAGTGCCGGGTGCAACGAGTCTTTTCTAGAAGTAGGATCTGGTAGCAGGCAGATAGGAAGAGTGGAGGCGTAGAGGGAAAAGGGGGGAAGCGTGTGAAGAGTTGAGGTACTAAGTGAGTGAGGGGTGAACGTACGGGCGGTGATGCCCGGACGTAACACCCCCCCCGTTAGAGGAAACATATCGCTTGTATTCAAGCGGTATGCTTCCTTTTAACGTAGTTATCGAATATTATCTAAGATTTATGTCTAACAATACGTGAGTAATATTATTATCCTAATGACAAAGGTTTGAATTACATGTTAAATGCTTATGCGTCTAAGTAATTGTTCAAACATTGGTAATGGCTTGATGACTTAAATCTATCGTTAATCTATCGTTAAAATTAAATGAGCGTACCGACTTGTATATTTAATCGTAGTATTTCACCGGTTCGAGCGGGTGCGAGCCTGTCGCTGTCCGGTGTAGTAGGTGGGGCTTTCGGGTCTTGCTCTTGTGCACAGGCGGGCCCATTGGCGGAAGTGGTGGTGGGATTGCCTCTTGAGGAGTGATTTCGTTTAGGTGTGGGTGAATAATGTTCAATTTGATAGGTTTTTCGTAAGTGGGTGACTTTGAGCGTCCGCTGTCGCGTCTTGTCTTCCCCAGGCAGGAGAAGACCGCTGCTATTTTTCCGAATATTGAAAATTTAAATGCCACGAACAGGGCTGCTATAATTCCTAGGCCAATGGCTGCGTAGGAGAGACTAGTCGTTAGGCTGTCGGTGTTTTGCTGTGTGCGTTTGTGTGTACTTATTTCATTTGCCTGTTTGATTATATCCTCCAGTGCTAGGCTGTTAGATTTTATGTCGTCGGCGTTTAGGGGTGTGGTTTTGTATTGGTGGAATATGGGAATTGTCGATAGGTTTACGGTATGGTTTTTGTTTAGGTCCTGATATATCTCGGTTAGGTTTAGAGTGAATTCTGGGACGTATGAGTGCATTTCTATCGACGTCATGGTATTAGAGGTACTAAGCGTTACAATTTCTGAGTGTCCTGAACATCTACTCCTCAGTTTTAGTATCCCGGATTTAGAAAGGGTGACACGTGCTGTAGGCATATTGGGGCACAGGATATGAATAGTTTCTGGGTTTGCTAAGGAGTAGATCCACGAATTTGGTGCTCTCAGTTTTGACCAATATGATCCATCGAATGAATTTATCCTGATGTTACATGTGTTGAGTTGGTTAGGCGTATTACCTAAGAATAATTGCATTTCGCACGATTTGTGTTTGTTGTTGTGATAGATTGGTTTAGTCTGTTTACAGATGTGTGAGTTCTGCGAGAATTTGCATTCTGTGAAGTCTGTTTTTGATAGGTGGAAATAGGAACTTCTGTCTGTTGAAACTGCGATGTAGTCATTATTGGGGGCTATGCAGGCGAAAGTATTTGTTCCGTCGAAGTTTTGTTTGACTGGAATCGGGAGTAAATGGTATAAGTTGAATGTGTCGTCGTCTAATAGTGGGATTGATAGGGCATAGATTATGTTGGGTTCGTTATAGATAATGTCAAGTTCCGATAGTCTAATTAATTCCTCGGCGTATTTATTTCTTAAAGGGGTAGGAAATTGTAGGAGCGGTTCTAAGGTTTGTATGTGTTGCAGGCTGTTAATCAATTGTTTTGGTGATAATAGTTTTGGGTGTACAATTCCTTGTTTCGCGAATAAAATAGCGTCGATTACGCTGTTTAAGTCTACTTCGTATTCATTTAGCATTTTGTCTAGTTTGTTAAGGTGATGCAGTAATGTTATGGTAATTGTATTCCCTGTTTGGTATTTTTTTATGGCTGATAAGGTAGAAGTGAAAAATAATACTTGGTTGTCTAGTTGTATGATGTGCTTTTCTATATTATCAATTTCTTTCTGTTGCGTGCCCAGCATTGCTTGGATGATGTGCGTTTGATTTGCTAGTAACATGGCTACATGGTTCGTATCGTTAAATAGTCTATCGATTTGTGTGTTAATATAATCACCATCTGCTTCTGTTAGCGTTCCGTAGAGCGTCTTGTGAATGCTGCCAACGAAGTTGAACCATCCCCGTTTGACGCGTGTATGGGTTAGTTCTGCTAATTTCTCATGGAGTCCATCTGTTTCGTGGTATCCTATCAAGTCTTCTATTTGGTTTTGGTATTGTTTTATGGTTGACAGGCGGTTCTTTGATATGTTTATTGTGTCTCGTACGATGCATTCACTTCCTGTCGTGTTGCACCTTTTATCAATTAGGTCGCAGTATCTTCCTAGCTTGTCGGATATGTCTATAAACTGTTTTATATTTAAGAAGTTTATCAGCTTCCATTTGTTGTTTGAAGTACGTAAGTCTTCCAGTTGTTCATAATAAATCCCAGGGTTTGTTGTGAACGGTATCAAGGTATAAGGTTGGTTTCCATCGTTTTCGAGTGCCGTGCCGTATCTGTAATTATTTGTCGTGTTAGTTTCGTGTGTGTGCTAACTTTAATTTGTTTAAGTGAACTATCTTTGTCTTATTTTGTGTAATGTAGATTTCTGCATTTATATTGTCAATTATTCGTTTAATGATATATGGTCCTTTGTAGTGATCTTCAAATTTTGTTCGTGTTTCATTTAGTAGAAAAACTTTTTGTCCTGCTTCAAAGAGCTGTGGGTTAATATTCCTATCGTAATAAGACTTCGATTTTAATTTTGCTTCTCTTAAATTTTCTATAGCTCTCTTACGAATGTCTGTAAGATTCGTTAATAAATCGAGAATAAATGTGTTGTAACTACTAGTCATCCCGATTGTTGGGGTCATATCTGATGGTAATCGTGCTTCTTGACCAAAAATTAATTGATGTGGAGTAAAGCTAGTGCTTTCGTGTTTTGCAGTATTGTAACAAAATATTGCGAATCGTATATATTCGTCCCAGTCATGACCGTTCTTTGTGTAATGTTTGATATGTTCTATAAGTACGAGGTGGCTCCTTTCTAGGGATCCATTCGATTGTGGGTGATAGGCAGTCGTTCGTACTTGTTTAATTTTGAAAAGTTTACTGATTTGTTTGATCGTGTTGCTCATAAAATTTTGACCTTGGTCCGTTAGGATTGTTTGCGGAGTTCCATAGCGCGTAATATAATCTTTAGCGAAGGCTGTGCCTATTGTTTGAGCTGTCGCGTTTGGAAGTGGTATAGCGTCAAGAAATTTCGTCAGGTTGCACTGTATAGTAAGAAGGTATTGATTGTTTGATTTTGTTAGTGGCAGTGGTCCAACAATATCAAGTGCCACCTTATCAAATGCATTTGCAGGAGTGTCCGTGATCATCATTGGTAATTTCGTCTTAACTCGAACTAACTTTTTCCTTTGGCAACTGTCACAAGTTTTGATAAAGGTTTGTATTTGAGATTTGAGGTTTGGCCAAATGTACTTTTCTCTTATCCGGTTAAAGGTCTTCGTTACCCCTTGGTGGCCTCCGATTAGCGATTCATGGTATTCTTTGATTATCTCGTGGCGTAGGGTTTCGTCGGGCGTGGTAATTTCTTCGGTGCAGAGTGTGATTCTAATGTTCGTATTTGCGAAGATGTAGTAAAACAGTTTTTTAATCGTTGACCACTGAAAGTTACGTAGCTCTACGTTGTTTTTTGTAAAGGTGAAGGAGTTTATATTTTTGCGTATTAGGATATGTTTCAAGTTGAGGAGTGTGTTATAAAGGTCTTCCAGATTATCTTTGTCTGTGTGTTTGTTTTTGATTACAAGTGTGAGGATATATCTTTCTCTGAATTTTGTCAGAGCTATTTCTAGTTTCTGCGGTGTTCGAATTGTGAACGTTTTTTTGTTGAGCATGCCCTTGTCTATTAGTCGTTTTGCCAATGGGTCATCTGTAGGGTGGTCCGCTGAGACGCAGTGAACGTAGTTGTCGTTTATTAGGAACATTTGGTCTTTTGATTCCTTGACGTTAGTTACAGGTATTATGTCATCCAGGTTATTTATAAAATGGTTGAAGTCATCAGGTGTGCTGTTGGTATCGCTATTTTGAATACCTGTATGTTGTAGAGTGTTAGTGCGGGTTGGGATGGGAGAATCATTGTTGGGTAGGTCTCGAAAATCTAGGGTGTCTATTGGTGAATCGGTGTCGTCACTTTCTGTTAATCTTGAGTTCTCGGGATCTGACGAATAGTCTGTGTTCGTCGTGTAGTCGGTAGTGTTATTTACTTCTGTTGGTGGAATGATGTTATGTTCTGTTGTTGGGTGTGGGGTGACCGTTACTGGGTTTGGTCGTTCGTCGATTTCGAGGGTTGGTTGGTGAGATATCGGATTTTCGTATACACAAATGGTGATTTTAATGTCTGTGTCCTTGAATATGTAATGGATCATACGACTAATTAGGTCCCAGCTAAGTTCATCTAGGCCGCAGCCTAATCTTGGTATTGATAGTGATTTCACTCCTCCTTTGATAAGTGCTATTTTTAGTTTGGCTAGTGTCTTGTACATGACTTCTTTCGTAGGTTTGTCGTAGTGATGTTCTTTTGTTACTAAATTATAGATTATACGTCGTGGGTATGTGACTGTTATAATGTCTGTCACTTCAGGCTTCATGGCTAGAAGTTGTTTACGTTGTATCAATCCCTGTTTCACCATCTGATCCGCGACACCTAGTGAAGCTTTACAGTCTGCTGAAATGCAGTGTGCGAGGTTGTCTTTTTGTTTTGATATGTCAGCGTTTATCTCTGTAATGTGTTTATTGTAAGCCAAAGGTAGAAACTCTAGATCTACGAGAAATTGGCCGTATGGGGGTGTGTTTTCTGGATTCTGGTTGGTGGAGGTTCCGGCTATGTCTTCTCGTCCTCCTATATCAGATCTAGTGGGTGTTGCTGTTGACTCTGAGTCCGTGATCGGATTTGTGTTCGAGAGTTTTTTATAAATATTCTTGCGTACGTAGGCCTTGGCTTATTATTTTTCGACGTTCCCGGTTCAGCATTGGGTGGTTTGTTTTGCTCATTTGTACTACGGTCTGTATGAGTGTACGGGAGTTCACGTTTTGTTTGTTTGCGAACTTTTTTGTGAACCCTTCGATTTGAGCTGGACGAGGTCGTGATAATGCGCTTACGGCGGATGTGTATCTGAGTGTCTGAGTCGTCCGTAGAGTCTGAGTCATTATCTACGTTCGGTTTACCTCGTGGTGCCGGGTTACCTGAAGATTGCGTATCGCGATAACGTTTATTCGGTTGTTTAACGCTAGAGTAGGTTTCTGGAGAGTTTGTTCGTTCATCGTTGTCTTCTTCTGGCGGTGTTGAGTCATGAGCGAACTCGGATAGGTGAAGGGTCTCTTTCTTCCGTGGGGGCTGGTTACTAGAGGACTCGGTAGTCCTTCGTTTTTTTGGGGGTTCAGGTTTTTGGTGGGTAGCTTCAGTATCTGAATTGTCCGAGAGAGTTGACGTTGTCATAGTTGGCGTTTGTTGTTCTTTAGGTCTTTTAGTTGGGGCAGGGTTAGTGGATTCGTCTGTGGGTTGTCGGGAACGTCTTGGGAGTCGATGTGTTATCTTTATCTTTTTTTTATTTCCCTCTGAGGGTTCGGTATCGGTTCTAAGGCGCTTTGAGTCAAGAGGTAGGATTTGGATTGTGTCAGGTGGTGGGTTTCTGGATAGCGCATCTGCGTTCGAATTCATCTTTCCTTTTTTGTAGATAACGTTGTAAGAATATTCGTCGAGTGTCAGGCGCCATCGTAGCAGTCGTGAGGTTGGGTCTTTCAGATTGTTTATCCAAACTAGTGGTCTGTGATCTGTGACGAGTGTGAATGTTCGTCCGTAAAGATATGGTCGGAAGTGTTTCACGGCGAAGATGATTGCTAAGAGTTCTTTGTCAATCGTCGAGTAGTTGACTTC
The DNA here is from genome assembly GCA_963992785.1 of Tenthredo livida. Classification (NCBI taxonomy): domain Eukaryota; kingdom Metazoa; phylum Arthropoda; class Insecta; order Hymenoptera; family Tenthredinidae; genus Tenthredo; species Tenthredo livida. The sequence continues at coordinate 19,390,124 of OZ023066.1, forward strand.
CGCTTTTTCGAGGGATCTCGAGGCGTATGCGATAGGTAAGTCTTGGCCAATTTCTCCTTGGCTGAGAATTGCGCCTACGGCGCAGTTAGAGGCATCGGTCGTCAATATGAACGGTTTCTCAAAGTCCGGGTACTGTAAGATAGGTTCGTTACAAAAGCTATCGCGTAGTGTTTCGAATGCGAGTTGGTGTTCGGACGTCCAAAGAAATCGGTTGTTTTTCTTTAGTAAGTTGTTTATGGGCTTTGCGAGTTTTGATAAGTTAGGTATGAATCTGCGGTAGTAGCCGATCAGTCCGAGGAATTGTTCGATTTGCTTCGGATTCGTAGGGACGGGGTAGTTTTTGACGGCTGCTATTTTGTTGGGATCCGGTTTTACTCCGTCTTTAGTGATGACGTGGCCTAGGTATGCTATCTCTTTACGTAGAAACTCGCATTTGTCGGGCTGAAGGGTTAGTCCGGCGTTGGCTAATCGTTCCATAAGTTTTTTGAATTTAATGGCGTGTTCTTCTAATGATCTCGCATAGATTACTATGTCGTCCAGATAAACGAAGACTTCGTTGCCGAGGAGTCCGGAAAGTACCTGATCCATTAGACGTTGGAAGGTTGATGGTGCATTTTTTAGGCCAAAGGGTATTCTGTTGAATTCATAGTGGCCATGTGGCGTTGAGAAAGCCGTTTTGGGACTGTGATCAGGATGCATCGGTATCTGGTGGAAACCTGACGCCAAATCGAATTTGGAAAAGTATTTGGCGGATCCTAATTGATCTAAAATGTCCGTTATGTTGGGTAGCGGATAGGCGTCGCCGATAGTTTTTTCATTTAGTTTACGGAAGTCTATGACCATGCGCCATTTCTTATTGCCGGCGGCGTCTGTTTTCTTGGGTACTATCCAAACCGGGGAGTTGTATGGTGAAGAAGAGTGTTTGATGATATCCTGATCAAGGAGTTTGCTAACTTGTGTATTTATCTCTTCTTTGTGAATTTGAGGATATCTGTACTGTTTTGTATGAATCGGAATGTCATCTGTGGTAGGGATGGTATGACTGACCAGTTGTGTATGCTTTAATTTGTCGCCCGGTAGGAAGAAAAGGTGGTTAAATTCTATAGCAAGGTCAGTTATCGACTGTTTTTTTTCGTCGTTCAAATGGTTCAATCGAAGGTTTTCCATAAGGGTGTGGAGGCGTTTCGAGTCGTAGTTAGGGGAGAAGTGAAGCGAACGGGAAGTGTTATTGGTATTAGTTTCCCGAGCCTTGGTTAGTAGGATTGATTGAACGCTGGTGAGTCTTGTGTCGGTCAGCTGGGGTCTCGTATCCTCGAGTTCGTCGACTTCTTCTAAGGTTACTACAGGCCTCCTTATCTCTACAGCTGTTTCGCTGGAGTTAATCACGTAGGCATATGCTAAACCGTTTCTGTTCGTGACTAAGGCTTTGCCGAGAAAAATACTGGGGCCAAGGTCTATGTTATCAATGAATCCTGTTTTTAATGTCGGGTTGGCGATTTTTAATGATATTACTTTCCCAGTTCGGCTAGGGATAGATACAATATTTTCGTCTAGTATTTTCAATGGTTTACAGTTATCCGTTGTTACTGTATCAGTTCCGAACGAAATTGTGGCGTTCTCAGTGTATAGGAATTTCGTACCCAAAATGCCGTCTTCTTTTATTGGGAAGGAATTATCGACCAGGTGGAATACGTGCCAACTATTGTCGATTTGTACGTTGACGCTTCCTAGAGTTTTTATAGCACCGTCTGTTGTGCCGGTTATCTGGGTATTGTCCGTCGGGGTGTAGTGTGTGTTTGGTTTGACTGCGTTAAGTTTTATCACGTTTATGTCGACTCCGGTGTCAACCAAGAGTGTGCTCATCTGTTTTTCGAGTTGAGGCGTGTGTAGGTGTATCTTAGGTGTTTGTGTTGCCGCTGTTGTAAGGATGCGGGATGTTTTTATATTATTGTTCGAGGATTTGTAATGTAGTGGGATAACGCCTGTGTTTCGCGAATGGAGTTGGTCGTTTTTAAAACAGATTGTTGCTTCCTCGTGTCGCAGGAAATCGGCGCTTAGGATGCCGTCTTCTTGTATAGGAAATTCGTTGCTTATTAGGTGGAATTCGTGGCAAGTGCCCGCAAATTCTAGATTAATGCTACCTTGTGTTACTGTGAACCCTTCTGTTATTCCCGAGATGTAACGTTTATCCCTTGATTCGACACGAGTGTCCGGGGTGATAATCTTTTGTTTTATTAGGTTTAAATTGGCACCGGTATCTACTATTAGTGTTCCAGTGTTGCCGATGATTTGGGGTGATTGAATTCTAATAGTCGGTGATTCTAAAAGGATCCTTCTTACGTATTCGGACGCATTTCTAGAGTTCGGGACGTCGTTGCGTCCGTATGGTGGTCCCGTTATTCGTTTAAAGTCTGCGATTCTAATGGGAAGTTGTCGGTATTCGCGAAGTTAGTATTTGTGTTTGTAAGGTTTACGCGTGCGTATCTTGGCTGTTCGGAGTTTGGTTGGTTTCGGTTTTGGTTATTAGGTTGATTTGGTCGCTGACCAGAGTTGTTATGTTGAGGTCTGTTGTATGCCTGAGGTTGTTGGGTGTATTGTGGAGCGTTTGATTGGTAAAATGAAGGATTCTGGGGTGTTTGTTGGTTTTGGTAGTTTCGCGCGCGGCACCTTTCAACCGTATGACCTTTACGTTTACAGTATGTACAAGATAGATGGTCGGTACGCTCTCGTGATCTACAGTTATCTATTGAGTGCCCAACACGCTTACAGAACCTACAGTTCAGCGACGGGTCGTGAGGCGGTGTTCGTTTCGAGCTATTAATGCTACGGTTTTGAGTCGGTTCATTTGTTTTTGGTGTCTGCGCTCTTAGTTTTTGCCTTTCTGTTACTATTTTTTCCGCGCTCACCGCCTTATCGACTGCCGCTCGCAGCGTGTTTGGCTTCTCATTTAACACCCTTTGTTCTAGCGTGTCACACAGACCCTTTATAAATGCGCGTACAGCGTTTTCTTCAACGTTTCTTATTAGTATAGTCGCGTCTTCAGTGGATTCCTTTGACTCTATAATGTCAATGGCCGTATCTACGAGTTCTTCTATCCTAGTTCCGTAATCTAATGCGGACTCGTCTTTCTCTTGGCGTGCACACGCTATAGCACATTGCACGTCTGATAGTCTTTGTTTCGGTTCAAACGTGCGTTTTAAGTTTTCTATAAGAGATTGTAGTGATTGGGAGCTTTCTCGCGGGAGTGCCCTTTCTGCGCGGCCTTCAATTTTTGATCGTACGAGTGCAGCGAATAGGAGTAAATCTCGCGGTGCTATTAGTAATCTTATGTTTTCGATTTTTTTAAGGAAAGATTTTATTGTGATATTTGTTCCGTCAAAAGTTGGAATCGCTGTGGTCGCGACTTTCAAATTCATGAATGCTATCTCTGTGTCAGACATGGTTTCCGGCGGGGCTTATGACTTATCTTAAATGGTATACGTATGTTAAGGGTAGCTTACGTTCTGGAAATTATGGTGAGTACAATGAGAGTGATTTTCCTTAGCATATCTCTAAAGTGGTGATTGTTGCTGTAGAGATCTTGACTCTGGATCTGAGGGTTGAGCGATAGCGTTGGTGATATTGGTGTCTTGGAGTTGTCAACAGGTTTCGGGTCGTCGTTGGAGCGAGTTCGCTCTTTGTGTGGCTCAGATGAGCCTTTGGGGGGCAAGGTGCCTTTGAAGTAAGTCGATGATATTCGATTTCTGCTCTTTGTTTTAGCAGCAATATATTATCGGCAGGTTGATAATAATCACTGATCGTAACGCGAAGTACAGTAACCCTTCGTGTCTGTTTTAGTTTTAGGCAGGAATCTATTATTGGCAGGTTGATGATAGTCACTGCTCGTAACGCGGTGTATAGTAGACCTCCGTGTCCGTCTAGGTTTGCAGTTGTGCAGTTTCTCGATATTTGATAACTATGTTTTGTTTCACAAGTTGTAGGTTGATGTGTCTGTCGTAGTTGGATTTTTATATTAGTTTTGCGTCCTTCGAGATCTTTTAGTCGGGAACAGGTTATAGGTTCACACCACTCAATTTTTCTTTTTTTTTTTTTCAGTAGTTCACTGGTTTATGTCACAATTCATGTAGTTTGAAGTTGATATTGTCGTGGTATTGGTTTCGTTCGTTCACTTTTCTTTGAAATACCCTCAGTAACAGGGGGACCACCGCTGCCACCAGTGTTACGTCTTTATTTGGGGTCTTGTCCCCTGTTTTAAATATCAGAATATAACTGAGGGATTTGTTGATGGTTAGAACAAAAGTAACTCGGTTAAGCAACTAATATTTATTAATAACTACTGTAGGTGGAATAGGTAAAGTAAATTTTGGAGTCCCTTGTTGTCAGTAAATAGGATCGTTGAGAAGTGAGTGAGGGACGAGGGAAGCATAGCTTGGTAGGTAGTTGCTAGGACAGTAAGATAAAAGGTTTTGCTGACTCGTTGCATTTGGCAGTGCCGGGTGCAACGAGTCTTTTCTAGAAGTAGGATCTGGTAGCAGGCAGATAGGAAGAGTGGAGGCGTAGAGGGAAAAGGGGGGAAGCGTGTGAAGAGTTGAGGTACTAGGTGAGTGAGGGGTGAACGTACGGGCGGTGATGCCCGGACGTAACAGGGACGTCGTTTTCGGATTCACGAAAAAATAAAAAAACTCACTTTTCACGAAAAAAAAGACTTGTAATCGTTGCCATTTCCAAAAGCATGGGAATCGAGGGTTGAATCTTTTTCTAGGTATTCGTTGTAAGCTAAGAAATCGGAATAGATTCAGTTTTTGGTGGGGACGTCGATTTTGGATTTACCAAGAAATGAAAAAAACTCACTTTTCTCGAAAAAAAGACTAGTAATCGTTGCCATTTCCAAAAGCATGGGAATCAAGGGTTGAATCTTTTTCAAGGTATTCGTTGCAAGCTGAGAAATCAAAATAATTTCGGTTTTTGGTGGGGACGTACTTTTCGGATTCACAAAAAATAGGAAAAAACTGACTTTTCACGAAAAAAAGACTTGTAATCGTTGCCATTTCCAAAAGCATGGGAATCGAGGGTTGAATCTTTTTCAAGGTATTCGTTGCAAGCTGAGAAATCGAAATAATTTTGGTTTTTTGTGGGGACGTCGATTTTGGATTTACCAAGAAATAAAAAAAACTCACTTTTCTAGAAAAAAATACTAGTAATCGTTGCCATTTCCGAAAGCATGGGAATTTCGGAGTGAATCTTTTTCAGGGTATTCGTGGCAAGCTGAGAAATCGAAATAATTTTAGTTTTTGGTGGGGACGTCGTTTTCGGATTCACAAAAAAATGAAAAAACTTACTTTTCACGAAAAAAAGACTTGTAATCGTTGCCATTTCCAAAAGCATGGGAATCGAGGGTTGAATCTTTTCCAAGGTATTCGTTGCAAGCTGAGAAATCGAAATAATTTCGGTTTTTTGTGGGGACGTCGATTTTGGATTTACCAAGAAATAAAAAAAACTCACTTTTCTCGAAAAAAAGACTTGTAATCGTTGCCATTTCCAAAAGCATGGGAATCGAGGGTTGAATCTGTTTCTAGGTATTCGTTGTAAGCTAAGAAATCGGAATAGATTCAGTTTTTGGTGGGGACGTCGGTTTTGGATTTACCAAGAAATGAAAAAAACTCACTTTTCTCGAAAAAAAGACTAGTAATCGTTGCCATTTCCAAAAGCATGGGAATCAAGGGTTGAATCTTTTTCAAGGTATTCGTTGCAAGCTGAAAAATCGAAATAATTCCGGTTTTTGGTGGGGACGTACTTTTCGGATTCACAAAAAAAAGGAAAAAACTGACTTTTCACGAAAAAAAGACTTGTAATCGTTGCCATTTCCAAAAGCATGGGAATCGAGGGTTGAATCTTTTTCAAGGTATTCGTTGCAAGCTGAGAAATCGAAATAATTTTGGTTTTTTGTGGGGACGTCGATTTTGGATTTACCAAGAAATAAAAAAAACTCACTTTTCTAGAAAAAAATACTAGTAATCGTTGCCATTTCCGAAAGCATGGGAATTTCGGAGTGAATCTTTTTCAGGGTATTCGTGGCAAGCTGAGAAATCGAAATAATTTTAGTTTTTGGTGGGGACGTCGTTTTCGGATTCACAAAAAAATGAACAAACTTACTTTTCACGAAAAAAAGACTTGTAATCGTTGCCATTTCCAAAAGCATGGGAATCGAGGGTTGAATCTTTTCCAAGGTATTCGTTGCAAGCTGAGAAATCGAAATAATTTCGGTTTTTTGTGGGGACGTCGATTTTGGATTTACCAAGAAATAAAAAAAACTCACTTTTCTCGAAAAAAAGACTTGTAATCGTTGCCATTTCCAAAAGCATGGGAATCGAGGGTTGAATCTTTTTCTAGGTATTCGTTGAAAGCTAAGAAATCGGAATAGATTCAGTTTTTGGTGGGGACGTCGGTTTTGGATTTACCAAGAAATGAAAAAAACTCACTTTTCTCGAAAAAAAGACTAGTAATCGTTGCCATTTCCAAAAGCATGGGAATCAAGGGTTGAATCTTTTTCAAGGTATTCGTTGCAAGCTGAGAAATCGAAATAATTTCGGTTTTTAGTGGGGACGTACTTTTCGGATTCACAAAAAAAATGAAAAAACTGACTTTTCACGAAAAAAAGACTTGTAATCGTTGCCATTTCCAAAAGCATGGGAATCGAGGGTTGAATCTTTCTCAAGGTATTCGTTGCAAGCTGAGAAATCGAAATAATTTCGGTTTTTGGTGGGGACGTACTTTTCGGATTCACAAAAAAAATGAAAAAACTGACTTTTCACGAAAAAAAGACTTGTAATCGTTGCCATTTCCAAAAGCATGGGAATCGAGGGTTGAATCTTTTACAAGGTATTCGTTGCAAGCTGAGAAATCAAAATAATTTTGGTTTTTTGTGGGGACGTCGATTTTGGATTTACCAAGAAATGAAAAAAAACTCACTTTTCTCGAAAAAAAATACTAGTAATCGTTGCCATTTCCAAAAGCATGGGAATCGAGGGTTGAATCTTTTCCAAGGTATTCGTTGCAAGCTGAAAAATCGAAATAATTTCGGTTTTTTGTGGGGACGTCGATTTTGGATTTACCAAGGAATAAAAAAAACTCACTTTTCTAGAAAAAAATACTAGTAATCGTTGCCATTTCCGAAAGCATGGGAATTTCGGAGTGAATCTTTTTCAGGGTATTCGTGGCAAGCTGAGAAATCAAAATAATTCTAGTTTTTGGTGGGGACGTCGTTTTCGGATTCACAAAAAAATGAAAAAACTTACTTTTCACGAAAAAAAGACTTGTAATCGTTGCCATTTCCAAAAGCATGGGAATCGAGGGTTGAATCTTTTCCAAGGTATTCGCTGCAAGCTGAGAAATCGAAATAATTTCGGTTTTTTGTGGGGACGTCGATTTTGGATTTACCAAGAAATAAAAAAAACTCACTTTCCTCGAAAAAAAGACTTGTAATCGTTGCCATTTCCAAAAGCATGGGAATCGAGGGTTGAATCTTTTTCTAGGTATTCGTTGTAAGCTAAGAAATCGGAATAGATTCAGTTTTTGGTGGGGACGTCGTTTTTGGATTTACCAAGGAATGAAAAAAACTCACTTTTCTCGAAAAAAAGACTAGTAATCGTTGCCATTTCCAAAAGCATGGGAATCAAGGGTTGAATCTTTTTCAAGGTATTCGTTGCAAGCTGAGAAATCGAAATAATTTCGGTTTTTGGTGGGGACGTACTTTTCGGATTCACAAAAAAAATGAAAAAACTGACTTTTCACGAAAAAAAGACTTGTAATCGTTGCCATTTCCAAAAGCATGGGAATCGAGGGTTGAATCTTTTTCAAGGTATTCGTTGCAAGCTGAGAAATCGAAATAATTTTGGTTTTTTGTGGGGACGTCGATTTTGGATTTACCAAGAAATAAAAAAAACTCACTTTTCTCGAAAAAAAGACTAGTAATCGTTGCCATTTCCGAAAGCATGGGAATTTCGGAGTGAATCTTTTTCAGGGTATTCGTTGCAAGCTGAGAAATCGAAATAATTTCGGTTTTTTGTGGGGACGTCGATTTTGGATTTACCAAGAAATAAAACAAACTCACTTTCCTCGAAAAAAAGACTTGTAATCGTTGCCATTTCCAAAAGCATGGGAATCGAGGGTTGAATCTTTTTCTAGGTATTCGTTGTAAGCTAAGAAATCGGAATAGATTCAGTTTTTGGTGGGGACGTCGTTTTTGGATTTACCAAGGAATGAAAAAAACTCACTTTTCTCGAAAAAAAGACTAGTAATCGTTGCCATTTCCAAAAGCATGGGAATCAAGGGTTGAATCTTTTTCAAGGTATTCGTTGCAAGCTGAGAAATCGAAATAATTTCGGTTTTTGGTGGGGACGTACTTTTCGGATTCACAAAAAAAATGAAAAAACTGACTTTTCACGAAAAAAAGACTTGTAATCGTTGCCATTTCCAAAAGCATGGGAATCGAGGGTTGAATCTTTTTCAAGGTATTCGTTGCAAGCTGAGAAATTGAAATAATTTTGGTTTTTTGTGGGAACGTCGATTTTGGATTTACCAAGAAATAAAAAAAAATCACTTTTCTAGAAAAAAATACTAGTAATCGTTGCCATTTCCGAAAGCATGGGAATTTCGGAGTGAATCTTCTTCAGGGTATTCGTGGCAAGCTGAAAAATCAAAATAATTTTAGTTTTTGGTGGGGACGTCGTTTTCGGATACACAAAAAAATGAAAAAACTCACTTTTCACGAAAAAAAGACTTGTAATCGTTGCCATTTCCAAAAGCATGGGAATCGAGGGTTGAATCTTTTCCAAGGTATTCGTTGCAAGCTGAGAAATCGAAATAATTTCGGTTTTTTGTGGGGACGTCGATTTTGGATTCACCAAGAAATAAAAAAAACTCACTTTTCTCGAAAAAAAGACTGGTAATCGTTGCTATTTCCGAAAGCATGGGAATTTCGGAGTGAATCTTTTCCAGGGTATTCGTGGCAAGCTGAGAAATCAAAATAATTTCAGTTTTTGGTGGGGACGTCGTTTTCGGATTCAAAAAAAAATGGAAAAACTTACTTTTTACGAAAAAAAGACTTGTAATCGTTGCCATTTCCAAAAGCATGGGAATCGAGGGTTGAATCTTTTCCAAGGTATTCGTTGCAAGCTGAGAAATCGGAATAATTTCGGTTTTTTGTGGGGACGTCGATTTTGGATTTACCAAGAAATAAAAAAACTCACTTTTCTCGAAAAAAAGACTTGTAATCGTTGCCATTTCCAAAAGCATGGGAATCGAGGGTTGAATCTTTTTCTAGGTATTCGTTGTAAGCTAAGAAATCGGAATAGATTCAGTTTTTGGTGGGGACGTCGATTTTGGATTTACCAAGAAATGAAAAAAACTCACTTTTCTCGAAAAAAAGACTAGTAATCGTTGCCATTTCCAAAAGCATGGGTATCAAGGGTTGAATCTTTTTCAAGGTATTCGTTGCAAGCTGAGAAATCGAAATAATTTCGGTTTTTGGTGGGGACGTACCTTTCGGATTCACAAAAAAAATGAAAAAACTGACTTTTCACGAAAAAAAGACTTGTAATCGTTGCCATTTCCAAAAGCATGGGAATCGAGGGTTGAATCTTTTCCAAGGTATTCGTAGCAAGCTGAGAAATCGAAATAATTTCGGTTTTTTGTGGGGACGTCGATTTTGGATTTACCAAGAAATAAAAAAAACTCACTTTTCTCGAAAAAAAGACTAGTAATCGTTGCCATTTCCGAAAGCATGGGAATTTCGGAGTGAATCTTTTTCAGGGTATTCGTTGCAAGCTGAGAAATCAAAATAATTTTAGTTTTTGGTGGGGACGTCGTTTTTGGATTCACAAAAAAATAAAAAAAACTCACTTTCCACGAAAAAAAGACTTGTAATCGTTGCCATTTCCAAAAGCATGGGAATCAAGGATTGAATCTTTTTCAAGGTATTCGTTGCAAGCTGAGAAATCGGAATAATTTTGGTTTGTGGTGGGGACGTCGATTTTGGATTTACCAAGAAATAAAAAAAACTGACTTTTCTCGAAAAAAAGACCAGTAATCGTTGCCATTTCCGAAAGCATGGCAATTTCGGAGTGAATCTTTTTCAGGGTATTCGTTGCAAGCTGAGAGATCAAAATAATTTCAGTTTTTGGTGGGGACGTCGTTTTCGGATACACAAAAAAATGAAAAAACTCACTTTTCACGAAAAAAAGACTTGTAATCGTTGCCATTCCCAAAAGCATGGGAATCGAGGGTTGAATCTTTTTCAAGGTATTCGTTGCAAGCTGAGAAATCGAAATAATTTTGGTTTTTTGTCGGGACGTCGATTTTGGATTTACCAAGAAATAAAAAAAACTCACTTCTCTAGAAAAAAATACTAGTAATCGTTGCCATTTCCGAAAGCATGGGAATTTCGGAGTGAATCTTTTTCAGGGTATTCGTGGCAAGCTGAGAAATCAAAATAATTTTAGTTTTTGGTGGGGACGTCGTTTTCGGATTCACAAAAAAATGAAAAAACTTACTTTTTACGAAAAAAAGACTTGTAATCGTTGCCATTTCCAAAAGCATGGGAATCGAGGGTTGAATCTTTTCCAAGGTATTCGTTGCAAGCTGAGAAATCGAAATAATTTCGGTTTTTTGTGGGGACGTCGATTTTGGATTGACCAAGAAATAAAAAAACTCACTTTTCTCGAAAAAAAGACTTGTAATCGTTGCCATTTCCAAAAGCATGGGAATCGAGGGTTGAATCTTTTTCTAGGTATTCGTTGTAAGCTGAGAAATCGGAATAGATTCAGTTTTTGGTGGGGACGTCGATTTTGGATTTACCAAGAAATGAAAAAAACTCACTTTTCTCGAAAAAAAGACTAGTAATCGTTGCCATTTCCAAAAGCATGGGAATCAAGGATTGAATTTTTTTCAAGGTATTCGTTGCAAGCTGAGAAATCGAAATAATTTCGGTTTTTGGTGGGGACGTACTTTCCGGATTCACAAAAAAAATGAAAAAACTGACTTTTCACGAAAAAAAGACTTGTAATCGTTGCCATTTCCAAAAGCATGGGAATCGAGGGTTGAATCTTTTCCAAGGTATTCGTTGCAAGCTGAAAAATCGAAATAATTTCGGTTTTTTGTGGGGACGTCGATTTTGGATTTACCAAGAAATGAAAAAAGTTCACTTTTCTCGAAAAAAAGACTAGTAATCGTTGCCATTTCCGAAAGCATGGGAATTTCGGAGTGAATCTTTTTCAGGGTATTCGTTGCAAGCTGAGAAATCAAAATAATTTCAGTTTTTGGTGGGGACGTCGTTTTCGGATACACAAAAAAATGAAAAAACTCACTTTTCACGAAAAAAAGACTTGCAATCGTTGCCATTTCCAAAAGCATGGGAATCGAGGGTTGAATCTTTTCCAAGGTATTCGTTGCAAGCTGAGAAATCGAAATAATTTCGGTTTTTTGTGGGGACGTCGATTTTGGATTTACCAAGAAATAAAAAAAACTCACTTTTCTCGAAAAAAAGACTAGTAATCGTTGCCATTTCCGAAAGCATGGGAATTTCGGAGTGAATCTTTTTCAGGGTATTCGTTGCAAGCTGAGAAATCAAAATAATTTCAGTTTTTGGTGGGGACGTCGTTTTCGGATACACAAAAAAATGAAAAAACTCACTTTTCACGAAAAAAAGACTTGTAATCGTTGCCATTTCCAAAAGCATGGGAATCGAGGGTTGAATCTTTTCCAAGGTATTCGTTGCAAGCTGAGAAATCGAAACAATTTCGGTTTTTTGTGGGGACGTCGATTTTGGATTTACCAAGAAATAAAAAAAACTCACTTTTCTCGAAAAAAAGACTAGTAATCGTTGCCATTTCCGAAAGCATGGGAATTTCGGAGTGAATCTTTTTCAGGGTATTCGTGGCGAACTGAGAAATCAAAATAATTTCAGTTTTTGGTGGGGACGTCGTTTTCGGATTCACAAAAAAATGAAAAAACTTACTTTTCACGAAAAAAAGACTTGTAATCGTTGCCATTTCCAAAAGCATGGGAATCGAGGGTTGAATCTTTTCCAAGGTATTCGTTGCAAGCTGAAAAATCGAAATAATTTCGGTTTTTTGTGGGGACGTCGATTTTGGATTTACCAAGAAATAAAAAAAACTCACTTTTCTCGAAAAAAAGACTAGTAATCGTTGCCATTTCCGAAAGCATGGGAATTTCGGAGTGAATCTTTTTCAGGGTATTCGTTGCAAGCTGAGAAATCAAAATAATTTCAGTTTTTGGTGGGGACGTCGTTTTTGGATTCACAAAAAAATAAAAAAAACTCACTTTCCACGAAAAAAAGACTTGTAATCGTTGCCATTTCCAAAAGCATGGGAATCAAGGATTGAATCTTTTTCAAGGTATACGTTGCAAGCTGAGAAATCGGAATAATTTTGGTTTTTGGTGGGGACGTCGATTTTGGATTTACCAAGAAATGAAAAAAACTCACTTTTCTCGAAAAAAAGACAAGTAATCGTTGCCATTTCCAAAAGCATGGGAATCAAGGGTTGAATCTTTTTCAAGGTATTCGTTGCCAGCTGAGAAATCGAAATAATTTCGGTTTTTGGTGGGGACGTACTTTTCGGATTCACAAAAAAATGAAAAAACTGACTTTTCACGAAAAAAAGACTTGTAATCGTTGCCATTTCCAAAAGCATGGGAATCGAAGGTTGAATCTTTTCCAAGGTATTCGTTGCAAGCTGAGAAATCGAAATAATTTCGGTTTTTTGTGGGGACGTCGATTTTGGATTCACCAAGAAATAAAAAAAACTCACTTTTCTCGAAAAAAAGACTAGTAATCGTTGCCATTTCCGAAAGCATGGGAATTTCGGAGTGAATCTTTTTCAGGGTATTCGTTGCAAGCTGAGAAATCAAAATAATTTTAGTTTTTGGTGGGGACGTCGTTTTTGGATTCACAAAAAAATAAAAAAAACTCACTTTCCACGAAAAAAAGACTTGTAATCGTTGCCATTTCCAAAAGCATGGGAATCAAGGATTGAATCTTTTTCAAGGTATTCGTTGCAAGCTGAGAAATCGGAATAATTTTGGTTTGTGGTGGGGACGTCGATTTTGGATTTACCAAGAAATAAAAAAAACTTACTTTTACGAAAAAAAGACTTGTAATCGTTGCCATTTCCAAAAGCATGGGAATCGAGGGTTGAATCTTTTCCAAGGTATTCGTTGCAAGCTGAGAGATCAAAATAATTTCAGTTTTTGGTGGGGACGTCGTTTTCGGATACACAAAAAAATGAAAAAACTCACTTTTCACGAAAAAAAGACTTGTAATCGTTGCCATTCCCAAAAGCATGGGAATCGAGGGTTGAATCTTTTTCAAGGTATTCGTTGCAAGCTGAGAAATCGAAATAATTTTGGTTTTTTGTCGGGACGTCGATTTTGGATTTACCAAGAAATAAAAAAAACTCACTTCTCTAGAAAAAAATACTAGTAATCGTTGCCATTTCCGAAAGCATGGGAATCAAGGATTGAATTTTTTTCAAGGTATTCGTTGCAAGCTGAGAAATCGAAATAATTTCGGTTTTCGGTGGGGACGTACTTTCCGGATTCACAAAAAAAATGAAAAAACTGACTTTTCACGAAAAAAAGACTTGTAATCGTTGCCATTTCCAAAAGCATGGGAATCGAGGGTTGAATCTTTTCCAAGGTATTCGTTGCAAGCTGAAAAATCGAAATAATTTCGGTTTTTTGTGGGGACGTCGATTTTGGATTTACCAAGAAATGAAAAAAGTTCACTTTTCTCGAAAAAAAGACTAGTAATCGTTGCCATTTCCGAAAGCATGGGAATTTCGGAGTGAATCTTTTTCAGGGTATTCGTTGCAAGCTGAGAAATCAAAATAATTTCAGTTTTTGGTGGGGACGTCGTTTTCGGATACACAAAAAAATGAAAAAACTCACTTTTCACGAAAAAAAGACTTGCAATCGTTGCCATTTCCAAAAGCATGGGAATCGAGGGTTGAATCTTTTCCAAGGTATTCGTTGCAAGCTGAGAAATCGAAATAATTTCGGTTTTTTGTGGGGACGTCGATTTTGGATTTACCAAGAAATAAAAAAAACTCACTTTTCTCGAAAAAAAGACTAGTAATCGTTGCCATTTCCGAAAGCATGGGAATTTCGGAGTGAATCTTTTTCAGGGTATTCGTTGCAAGCTGAGAAATCAAAATAATTTCAGTTTTTGGTGGGGACGTCGTTTTCGGATACACAAAAAAATGAAAAAACTCACTTTTCACGAAAAAAAGACTTGCAATCGTTGCCATTTCCAAAAGCATGGGAATCGAGGGTTGAATCTTTTCCAAGGTATTCGTTGCAAGCTGAGAAATCGAAATAATTTCGGTTTTTTGTGGGGACGTCGATTTTGGATTTACCAAGAAATAAAAAAAACTCACTTTTCTCGAAAAAAAGACTAGTAATCGTTGCCATTTCCGAAAGCATGGGAATTTCGGAGTGAATCTTTTTCAGGGTATTCGTTGCAAGCTGAGAAATCAAAATAATTTCAGTTTTTGGTGGGGACGTCGTTTTTGGATTCACAAAAAAATAAAAAAAACTCACTTTCCACGAAAAAAAGGCTTGTAATCGTTGCCATTTCCAAAAGCATGGGAATCAAGGATTGAATCTTTTTCAAGGTAAACGTTGCAAGCTGAGAAATCGGAATAATTTTGGTTTTTGGTGGGGACGTCGATTTTGGATTTACCAAGAAATGAAAAAAACTCACTTTTCTCGAAAAAAAGACTAGTAATCGTTGCCATTTCCAAAAGCATGGGAATCAAGGGTTGAATCTTTTTCAAGGTATTCGTTGCCAGCTGAGAAATCGAAATAATTTCGGTTTTTGGTGGGGACGTACTTTTCGGATTCACAAAAAAATGAAAAAACTGACTTTTCACGAAAAAAAGACTTGTAATCGTTGCCATTTCCAAAAGCATGGGAATCGAAGGTTGAATCTTTTCCAAGGTATTCGTTGCAAGCTGAGAAATCGAAATAATTTCGGTTTTTTGTGGGGACGTCGATTTTGGATTCACCAAGAAATAAAAAAAACTCACTTTTCTCGAAAAAAAGACTAGTAATCGTTGCCATTTCCGAAAGCATGGGAATTTCGGAGTGAATCTTTTTCAGGGTATTCGTTGCAAGCTGAGAAATCAAAATAATTTTAGTTTTTGGTGGGGACGTCGGTTTTGGATTCACAAAAAAATAAAAAAAACTCACTTTCCACGAAAAAAAGACTTGTAATCGTTGCCATTTCCAAAAGCATGGGAATCAAGGATTGAATCTTTTTCAAGGTATTCGTTGCAAGCTGAGAAATCGGAATAATTTTGGTTCGTGGTGGGGACGTCGATTTTGGATTTACCAAGAAATAAAAAAAACTGACTTTTCTCGAAAAAAAGACTAGTAATCGTTGCCATTTCCGAAAGCATGGCAATTTCGGAGTTAATCTTTTTCAGGGTATTCGTTGCAAGCTGAGAGATCAAAATAATTTCAGTTTTTGGTGGGGACGTCGTTTTCGGATACACAAAAAAATGAAAAAACTCACTTTTCACGAAAAAAAGACTTGTAATCGTTGCCATTCCCAAAAGCATGGGAATCGAGGGTTGAATCTTTTTCAAGGTATTCGTTGCCAGCTGAGAAATCGAAATAATTTCGGTTTTTGGTGGGGACGTCGATTTTGGATTTACCAAGAAATGAAAAAAACTCACTTTTCTCGAAAAAAAGACAAGTAATCGTTGCCATTTCCAAAAGCATGGGAATCAAGGGTTGAATCTTTTTCAAGGTATTCGTTGCCAGCTGAGAAATCGAAATAATTTCGGTTTTTGGTGGGGACGTACTTTTCGGATTCACAAAAAAATGAAAAAACTGACTTTTCACGAAAAAAAGACTTGTAATCGTTGCCATTTCCAAAAGCATGGGAATCGAAGGTTGAATCTTTTCCAAGGTATTCGTTGCAAGCTGAGAAATCGAAATAATTTCGGTTTTTTGTGGGGACGTCGATTTTGGATTCACCAAGAAATAAAAAAAACTCACTTTTCTCGAAAAAAAGACTAGTAATCGTTGCCATTTCCGAAAGCATGGGAATTTCGGAGTGAATCTTTTTCAGGGTATTCGTTGCAAGCTGAGAAATCAAAATAATTTTAGTTTTTGGTGGGGACGTCGTTTTTGGATTCACAAAAAAATAAAAAAAACTCACTTTCCACGACAAAAAGACTTGTAATCGTTGCCATTTCCAAAAGCATGGGAATCAAGGATTGAATCTTTTTCAAGGTATTCGTTGCAAGCTGAGAAATCGGAATAATTTTGGTTTGTGGTGGGGACGTCGATTTTGGATTTACCAAGAAATAAAAAAAACTTACTTTTACGAAAAAAAGACTTGTAATCGTTGCCATTTCCAAAAGCATGGGAATCGAGGGTTGAATCTTTTCCAAGGTATTCGTTGCAAGCTGAGAGATCAAAATAATTTCAGTTTTTGGTGGGGACGTCGTTTTCGGATACACAAAAAAATGAAAAAACTCACTTTTCACGAAAAAAAGACTTGTAATCGTTGCCATTCCCAAAAGCATGGGAATCGAGGGTTGAATCTTTTTCAAGGTATTCGTTGCAAGCTGAGAAATCGAAATAATTTTGGTTTTTTGTCGGGACGTCGATTTTGGATTTACCAAGAAATAAAAAAAACTCACTTCTCTAGAAAAAAATACTAGTAATCGTTGCCATTTCCGAAAGCATGGGAATCAAGGATTGAATTTTTTTCAAGGTATTCGTTGCAAGCTGAGAAATCGAAATAATTTCGGTTTTCGGTGGGGACGTACTTTCCGGATTCACAAAAAAAATGAAAAAACTGACTTTTCACGAAAAAAAGACTTGTAATCGTTGCCATTTCCAAAAGCATGGGAATCGAGGGTTGAATCTTTTCCAAGGTATTCGTTGCAAGCTGAAAAATCGAAATAATTTCGGTTTTTTGTGGGGACGTCGATTTTGGATTTACCAAGAAATGAAAAAAGTTCACTTTTCTCGAAAAAAAGACTAGTAATCGTTGCCATTTCCGAAAGCATGGGAATTTCGGAGTGAATCTTTTTCAGGGTATTCGTTGCAAGCTGAGAAATCAAAATAATTTCAGTTTTTGGTGGGGACGTCGTTTTCGGATACACAAAAAAATGAAAAAACTCACTTTTCACGAAAAAAAGACTTGCAATCGTTGCCATTTCCAAAAGCATGGGAATCGAGGGTTGAATCTTTTCCAAGGTATTCGTTGCAAGCTGAGAAATCGAAATAATTTCGGTTTTTTGTGGGGACGTCGATTTTGGATTTACCAAGAAATAAAAAAAACTCACTTTTCTCGAAAAAAAGACTAGTAATCGTTGCCATTTCCGAAAGCATGGGAATTTCGGAGTGAATCTTTTTCAGGGTATTCGTTGCAAGCTGAGAAATCAAAATAATTTCAGTTTTTGGTGGGGACGTCGTTTTCGGATACACAAAAAAATGAAAAAACTCACTTTTCACGAAAAAAAGACTTGCAATCGTTGCCATTTCCAAAAGCATGGGAATCGAGGGTTGAATCTTTTCCAAGGTATTCGTTGCAAGCTGAGAAATCGAAATAATTTCGGTTTTTTGTGGGGACGTCGATTTTGGATTTACCAAGAAATAAAAAAAACTCACTTTTCTCGAAAAAAAGACTAGTAATCGTTGCCATTTCCGAAAGCATGGGAATTTCGGAGTGAATCTTTTTCAGGGTATTCGTTGCAAGCTGAGAAATCAAAATAATTTCAGTTTTTGGTGGGGACGTCGTTTTTGGATTCACAAAAAAATAAAAAAAACTCACTTTCCACGAAAAAAAGGCTTGTAATCGTTGCCATTTCCAAAAGCATGGGAATCAAGGATTGAATCTTTTTCAAGGTAAACGTTGCAAGCTGAGAAATCGGAATAATTTTGGTTTTTGGTGGGGACGTCGATTTTGGATTTACCAAGAAATGAAAAAAACTCACTTTTCTCGAAAAAAAGACTAGTAATCGTTGCCATTTCCAAAAGCATGGGAATCAAGGGTTGAATCTTTTTCAAGGTATTCGTTGCCAGCTGAGAAATCGAAATAATTTCGGTTTTTGGTGGGGACGTACTTTTCGGATTCACAAAAAAATGAAAAAACTGACTTTTCACGAAAAAAAGACTTGTAATCGTTGCCATTTCCAAAAGCATGGGAATCGAAGGTTGAATCTTTTCCAAGGTATTCGTTGCAAGCTGAGAAATCGAAATAATTTCGGTTTTTTGTGGGGACGTCGATTTTGGATTCACCAAGAAATAAAAAAAACTCACTTTTCTCGAAAAAAAGACTAGTAATCGTTGCCATTTCCGAAAGCATGGGAATTTCGGAGTGAATCTTTTTCAGGGTATTCGTTGCAAGCTGAGAAATCAAAATAATTTTAGTTTTTGGTGGGGACGTCGGTTTTGGATTCACAAAAAAATAAAAAAAACTCACTTTCCACGAAAAAAAGACTTGTAATCGTTGCCATTTCCAAAAGCATGGGAATCAAGGATTGAATCTTTTTCAAGGTATTCGTTGCAAGCTGAGAAATCGGAATAATTTTGGTTCGTGGTGGGGACGTCGATTTTGGATTTACCAAGAAATAAAAAAAACTGACTTTTCTCGAAAAAAAGACTAGTAATCGTTGCCATTTCCGAAAGCATGGCAATTTCGGAGTTAATCTTTTTCAGGGTATTCGTTGCAAGCTGAGAGATCAAAATAATTTCAGTTTTTGGTGGGGACGTCGTTTTCGGATACACAAAAAAATGAAAAAACTCACTTTTCACGAAAAAAAGACTTGTAATCGTTGCCATTCCCAAAAGCATGGGAATCGAGGGTTGAATCTTTTTCAAGGTATTCGTTGCAAGCTGAGAAATCGAAATAATCTTGGTTTTTTGTCGGGACGTCGATTTTGGATTCACCAAGAAATAAAAAAAACTCACTTTTCTAGAAAAAAATACTAGTAATCGTTGCCATTTCCGAAAGCATGGGAATTTCGGAGTGAATCTTTTTCAGGGTATTCGTGGCAAGCTGAGAAATCAAAATAATTTTAGTTTTTGGTGGGGACGTCGTTTTCGGATTCACAAAAAAATGAAAAAACTTACTTCTCACGAAAAAAAGACTTGTAATCGTTGCCATTTCCAAAAGCATGGGAATCGAGGGTTGAATCTTTTCCAAGGTATTTGTTGCAAGCTGAGAAATCGAAATAATTTCGTTTTTTTGTGGGGACGTCGATTTTGGATTTACCAAGAAATAAAAAAAACTCACTTTTCTCGAAAAAAAGACTAGTAATCGTTGCCATTTCCAAAAGCATGGGAATCAAGGGTTGAATCTTTTTCAAGGTATTCGTTGCAAGCTGAGAAATCAAAATAATTTCAGTTTTTGGTGGGGACGTCGTTTTTGGATTCACAAAAAAATAAAAAAAACTCACTTTCCACGAAAAAAAGACTTGTAATCGTTGCCATTTCCAAAAGCATGGGAATCAAGGATTGAATCTTTTCCAAGGTATACGTTGCAAGCTGAGAAATCGGAATAATTTTGGTTTTTGGTGGGGACGTCGATTTTGGATTTACCAAGAAATAAAAAAAACTCACTTTTCTCGAAAAAAAGACTAGTAATCGTTGGCATTTCCGAAAGCATGGGAATTTCGGAGTGAATCTTTTTCAGGGTATTCGTTGCAAGCTGAGAAATCAAAATAATTTCAGTTTTTGGTGGGTACGTCGTTTTCGGATTCACGAAAAAATAAAAAAACTCACTTTTCGCGAAAAAAAAAGACTTGCAATCGTTGCCATTTCCAAAAGCATGGGAATCGAGGGTTGAATCTTTTTCCAGGTATTCGTTGTAAGCTAAGAAATCGGAATAGATTCAGTTTTTGGTGGGGACGTCGATTTTGGATTTACCAAGAAATAAAAAAAACCTACTTTTTTCGAAAAAAAGACTAGTAATCGTTGCCATTTCCAAAAGCATGGGAATCAAGGGTTGAATCTTTTTCAAGGTATTCGTTGCCAGCTGAGAAATCGAAATAATTTCGGTTTTTGGTGGGGACGTACTCTTCGGATTCACAAAAAAATGAAAAAACTGACTTTTCACGAAAAAAAGACTTGTAATCGTTGCCATTTTCAAAAGCATGGGAATCGAGGGTTGAATCTTTTACAAGGTATTCGTTGCAAGCTGAGAAATCGAAATAATTTTGGTTTTTTGTGGGGACGTCGATTTTGGATTTACCAAGAAATAAAAAAAACTGACTTTTCTCGAAAAAAAAACTAGTAATCGTTGCCATTTCCGAAAGCATGGCAATTTCGGAGTGAATCTATTTCAGGGTATTCGTTGCAAGCTGAGAGATCAAAATAATTCCAGTTTTCGGTGGGGACGTCGTTTTCGGATACACAAAAAAATGAAAAAACTAACTTTTCACGAAAAAAAGACTTGTAATCGTTGCCATTCCCAAAAGCATGGGAATCGAGGGTTGAATCTTTTTCAAGGTATTCGTTGCAAGCTGAGAAATCGAAATAATTTCGGTTTTTTGTCGGGACGTCGATTTTGGATTTACCAAGAAATAAAAAAAAGTCACTCTCCTCGAAAAAAAGACTAGTAATCGTTGCCATTTCTGAAAGCATGGGAATTTCGGAGTGAATCTTTTTCAGGGTATTCGTTGCAAGCTGAGAAATGAAAATAATTACAGTTTTTGGTGGGGACGTCGGTTTTGGATTCACAAAAAAATAAAAAAAACTCCTTTCCACGAAAAAAAGACTTGTAATCGTTGCCATTTCCAAAAGCATGCGAATCAAGGATTGAATCTTTTTCAAGGTATTCGTTGCAATCTGAGAAATCGGAATAATTTTGGTTTGTGGTGGGGACGTCGATTTTGGATTTACCAAGAAATAAAAAAAACTCACTTTTCTCGAAAAAAAGACTAGTAATCGTTGCCATTTCCGAAAGCATGGCAATTTCGGAGTGAATCTTCTTCAGGGTATTGGTTGCAAGCTGAAAGATTAAAAGAATTTCAGTTTTTGGTGGGGACGTCGTTTTCGGATACACAAAAAAATGAAAAAACTCACTTTTCACGAAAAAAAAGATTTGTAATCGTTGCCATTCCCAAAAGCATGGGAATCGAGGGTTGAATCTTTTTTAAGGTATTCGTTGCAAGCTGAGAAATCGAAATAATTTTGGTTTTTTGTCGGGACGTCGATTTTGGATTCACCAAGAAATAAAAAAAGTCACTCTCCTCGAAAAAAAGACTAGTAATCGTTGCCATTTCCGAAAGCATGGGAATTTCGGAGTGAATCTTCTTCAGGGTATTCGTTGCAAGCTGAGAAATGAAAATAATTTCAGGTTTTGGTGGGAACGTCGTTTTTGGATTCACAAAAAAATAAAAAAACTCACTTTTCACGAAAAAAAGACTCGTAATCGTTGCCATCTCCAAAAGCATGGGAATCCAGGGTTGAATCTTTTTCAAGGTATTTGTTGCAAGCTGAGAAATCGAAATAATTTTGGTTTTTTGTGGGGACGTCGATTTTGGATTTACCAAGAAATAAAAAAACTCACTTTTCTCGAAAAAAATACTAGTAATCGTTGCCATTTCCGAAAGCATGGGAATTTCGGAGTGAATCTTTTTCAGGGTATTCGTGGCGAACTGAGAAATCAAAATAATTTCAGTTTTTGGTGGGGACGTCGTTTTCGGATTCACAAAAAAATGAAAAAACTTACTTTTCACGAAAAAAAGACTTGTAATCGTTGCCATTTCCAAAAGCATGGGAATCGAGGGTTGAATCTTTTCCAAGGTATTCGTTGCAAGCTGAAAAATCGAAATAATTTCGGTTTTTTGTGGGGACGTCGATTTTGGATTTACCAAGAAATAAAAAAAACTCACTTTTCTCGAAAAAAAGACTAGTAATCGTTGCCATTTCCGAAAGCATGGGAATTTCGGAGTGAATCTTTTTCAGGGTATTCGTTGCAAGCTGAGAAATCAAAATAATTTCAGTTTTTGGTGGGGACGTCGTTTTTGGATTCACAAAAAAATAAAAAAAACTCACTTTCCACGAAAAAAAGACTTGTAATCGTTGCCATTTCCAAAAGCATGGGAATCAAGGATTGAATCTTTTTCAAGGTATACGTTGCAAGCTGAGAAATCGGAATAATTTTGGTTTTTGGTGGGGACGTCGATTTTGGATTTACCAAGAAATGAAAAAAACTCACTTTTCTCGAAAAAAAGACAAGTAATCGTTGCCATTTCCAAAAGCATGGGAATCAAGGGTTGAATCTTTTTCAAGGTATTCGTTGCCAGCTGAGAAATCGAAATAATTTCGGTTTTTTGTGGGGACGTCGATTTTGGATTTACCAAGAAATAAAAAAAACTCACTTTTCTCGAAAAAAAGACTAGTAATCGTTGCCATTTCCGAAAGCATGGGAATTTCGGAGTGAATCTTTTTCAGGGTATTCGTTGCAAGCTGAGAAATCAAAATAATTTCAGTTTTTGGTGGGGACGTCGTTTTTGGATTCACAAAAAAATAAAAAAAACTCACTTTCCACGAAAAAAAGACTTGTAATCGTTGCCATTTCCAAAAGCATGGGAATCAAGGATTGAATCTTTTTCAAGGTATACGTTGCAAGCTGAGAAATCGGAATAATTTTGGTTTTTGGTGGGGACGTCGATTTTGGATTTACCAAGAAATGAAAAAAACTCACTTTTCTCGAAAAAAAGACAAGTAATCGTTGCCATTTCCAAAAGCATGGGAATCAAGGGTTGAATCTTTTTCAAGGTATTCGTTGCCAGCTGAGAAATCGAAATAATTTCGGTTTTTGGTGGGGACGTACTTTTCGGATTCACAAAAAAATGAAAAAACTGACTTTTCACGAAAAAAAGACTTGTAATCGTTGCCATTTCCAAAAGCATGGGAATCGAAGGTTGAATCTTTTCCAAGGTATTCGTTGCAAGCTGAGAAATCGAAATAATTTCGGTTTTTTGTGGGGACGTCGATTTTGGATTCACCAAGAAATAAAAAAAACTCACTTTTCTCGAAAAAAAGACTAGTAATCGTTGCCATTTCCGAAAGCATGGGAATTTCGGAGTGAATCTTTTTCAGGGTATTCGTTGCAAGCTGAGAAATCAAAATAATTTTAGTTTTTGGTGGGGACGTCGGTTTTGGATTCACAAAAAAATAAAAAAAACTCACTTTCCACGAAAAAAAGACTTGTAATCGTTGCCATTTCCAAAAGCATGGGAATCAAGGATTGAATCTTTTTCAAGGTATTCGTTGCAAGCTGAGAAATCGGAATAATTTTGGTTTGTGGTGGGGACGTCGATTTTGGATTTACCAAGAAATAAAAAAAACTGACTTTTCTCGAAAAAAAGACTAGTAATCGTTGCCATTTCCGAAAGCATGGCAATTTCGGAGTGAATCTTTTTCAGGGTATTCGTTGCAAGCTGAGAGATCAAAATAATTTCAGTTTTTGGTGGGGACGTCGTTTTCGGATACACAAAAAAATGAAAAAACTCACTTTTCACGAAAAAAAGACTTGTAATCGTTGCCATTCCCAAAAGCATGGGAATCGAGGGTTGAATCTTTTTCAAGGTATTCGTTGCAAGCTGAGAAATCGAAATAATTTTGGTTTTTTGTCGGAACGTCGATTTTGGATTTACCAAGAAATAAAAAAAACTCACTTTTCTAGAAAAAAATACTAGTAATCGTTGCCATTTCCGAAAGCATGGGAATTTTGGAGTGAATCTTTTTCAGGGTATTCGTGGCAAGCTGAGAAATCAAAATAATTTTAGTTTTTGGTGGGGACGTCGTTTTCGGATTCACAAAAAAATGAAAAAACTTACTTCTCACGAAAAAAAGACTTGTAATCGTTGCCATTTCCAAAAGCATGGGAATCGAGGGTTGAATCTTCTCCAAGGTATTTGTTGCAAGCTGAGAAATCGAAATAATTTCGTTTTTTTGTGGGGACGTCGATTTTGGATTTACCAAGAAATAAAAAAAACTCACTTTTCTCGAAAAAAAGACTAGTAATCGTTGCCATTTCCAAAAGCATGGGAATCAAGGGTTGAATCTTTTTCAAGGTATTCGTTGCAAGCTGAGAAATCAAAATAATTTCAGTTTTTGGTGGGGACGTCGTTTTTGGATTCACAAAAAAATAAAAAAAACTCACTTTCCACGAAAAAAAGACTTGTAATCGTTGCCATTTCCAAAAGCATGGGAATCAAGGATTGAATCTTTTCCAAGGTATACGTTGCAAGCTGAGAAATCGGAATAATTTTGGTTTTTGGTGGGGACGTCGATTTTGGATTTACCAAGAAATAAAAAAAACTCACTTTTCTCGAAAAAAAGACTAGTAATCGTTGGCATTTCCGAAAGCATGGGAATTTCGGAGTGAATCTTTTTCAGGGTATTCGTTGCAAGCTGAGAAATCAAAATAATTTCAGTTTTTGGTGGGGACGTCGTTTTCGGATTCACGAAAAAATAAAAAAACTCACTTTTCACGAAAAAAAAAGACTTGCAATCGTTGCCATTTCCAAAAGCATGGGAATCGAGGGTTGAATCTTTTTCCAGGTATTCGTTGTAAGCTAAGAAATCGGAATAGATTCAGTTTTTGGTGGGGACGTCGATTTTGGATATACCAAGAAATAAAAAAAACCTACTTTTTTCGAAAAAAAGACTAGTAATCGTTGCCATTTCCAAAAGCATGGGAATCAAGGGTTGAATCTTTTTCAAGGTATTCGTTGCCAGCTGAGAAATCGAAATAATTTCGGTTTTTGGTGGGGACGTACTTTTCGGATTCACAAAAAAATGAAAAAACTGACTTTTCACGAAAAAAAGACTTGTAATCGTTGCCATTTTCAAAAGCATGGGAATCGAGGGTTGAATCTTTTACAAGGTATTCGTTGCAAGCTGAGAAATCGAAATAATTTTGGTTTTTTGTGGGGACGTCGATTTTGGATTTACCAAGAAATAAAAAAATCTCACTTTTCTAGAAAAAAATACTAGTAATCGTTGCCATTTCCGAAAGCATGGGAATTTCGGAGTGAATCTTTTTCAGGGTATTCGTGGCAAGCTGAGAAATCAAAATAATTTTAGTTTTT
Organism: Tenthredo livida; assembly: GCA_963992785.1. NCBI lineage: Eukaryota > Metazoa > Arthropoda > Insecta > Hymenoptera > Tenthredinidae > Tenthredo > Tenthredo livida. The sequence continues at coordinate 19,415,269 of OZ023066.1, forward strand.
GGTGGGGACGTCGTTTTCGGATTCACAAAAAAATGAAAAAACTTACTTTTCACGAAAAAAAGACTTGTAATCGTTGCCATTTCCAAAAGCATGGGAATCGAGGGTTGAATCTTTTCCAAGGTATTCGTTGCAAGCTGAGAAATCGAAATAATTTCGGTTTTTTGTGGGGACGTCGATTTTGGATTCACCAAGAAATAAAAAAAACTCACTTTTCTCGAAAAAAAGACTAGTAATCGTTGCTATTTCCGAAAGCATGGGAATTTCGGAGTGAACCTTCTTCAGGGTATTCGTTGCAAGCTGAGAAATCAAAATAATTTTAGTTTTTGGTGGGGACGTCGGTTTTGGATACACAAAAAAATGAAAAAACTCACTTTTCACGAAAAAAAGACTTGTAATCGTTGCCATTCCCAAAAGCATGGGAATCGAGGGTTGAATCTTTTTCAAGGTATTCGTTGCAAGCTGAGAAATCGAAATAATTTTGGTTTTTTGTCGGGACGTCGATTTTGGATTTACCAAGAAATAAAAAAAACTCACTTTTCTAGAAAAAAATACTAGTAATCGTTGTCATTTCCGAAAGCATGGGAATCGAGGGTTGAATCTTTTTCAAGGTATTCGTTGCAAGCTGAGAAATCGAAATAATTTTGGTTTTTTGTGGGGACGTCGATTTTGGATTCACCAAGAAATAAAAAAAACTCACTTTTCTCGAAAAAAATACTAGTAATCGTTGCCATTTCCGAAAGCGTGGGAATTTCGGAGTGAATCTTTTTCAGGGTATTCGTGGCAAGCTGAGAAATCAAAATAATCTTAGTTTTCGGTGGGGACGTCGTTTTCGGATTCACAAAAAAATGAAAAAACTTACTTTTCACGAAAAAAAGACTTGTAATCGTTGCCATTTCCAAAAGCATGGGAATCGAGGGTTGAATCTTTTCCAAGGTATTCGTTGCAAGCTGAGAAATCGAAATAATTTCGTTTTTTTGTGGGGACGTCGATTTTGGATTTACCAAGAAATAAAAAAAACTCACTTTTCTCGAAAAAAAGACTAGTAATCGTTGCCATTTCCAAAAGCATGGGAATCAAGGGTTGAATCTTTTTCAAGGTATTCGTTGCAAGCTGAGAAATCAAAATAATTTCAGTTTTTGGTGGGGACGTCGTTTTTGGATTCACAAAAAAATAAAAAAAACTCACTTTCCACGAAAAAAAGACTTGTAATCGTTGCCATTTCCAAAAGCATGGGAATCAAGGATTGAATCTTTTCCAAGGTATACGTTGCAAGCTGAGAAATCGGAATAATTTTGGTTTTTGGTGGGGACGTCGATTTTGGATTTACCAAGAAATAAAAAAAACTCACTTTTCTCGAAAAAAAGACTAGTAATCGTTGGCATTTCCGAAAGCATGGGAATTTCGGAGTGAATCTTTTTCAGGGTATTCGTTGCAAGCTGAGAAATCAAAATAATTTCAGTTTTTGGTGGGGACGTCGTTTTCGGATTCACGAAAAAATAAAAAAACTCACTTTTCACGAAAAAAAAAGACTTGCAATCGTTGCCATTTCCAAAAGCATGGGAATCGAGGGTTGAATCTTTTTCCAGGTATTCGTTGTAAGCTAAGAAATCGGAATAGATTCAGTTTTTGGTGGGGACGTCGATTTTGGATATACCAAGAAATAAAAAAAACCTACTTTTTTCGAAAAAAAGACTAGTAATCGTTGCCATTTCCAAAAGCATGGGAATCAAGGGTTGAATCTTTTTCAAGGTATTCGTTGCCAGCTGAGAAATCGAAATAATTTCGGTTTTTGGTGGGGACGTACTTTTCGGATTCACAAAAAAATGAAAAAACTGACTTTTCACGAAAAAAAGACTTGTAATCGTTGCCATTTTCAAAAGCATGGGAATCGAGGGTTGAATCTTTTACAAGGTATTCGTTGCAAGCTGAGAAATCGAAATAATTTTGGTTTTTTGTGGGGACGTCGATTTTGGATTTACCAAGAAATAAAAAAATCTCACTTTTCTAGAAAAAAATACTAGTAATCGTTGCCATTTCCGAAAGCATGGGAATTTCGGAGTGAATCTTTTTCAGGGTATTCGTGGCAAGCTGAGAAATCAAAATAATTTTAGTTTTTGGTGGGGACGTCGTTTTCGGATTCACAAAAAAATGAAAAAACTTACTTTTCACGAAAAAAAGACTTGTAATCGTTGCCATTTCCAAAAGCATGGGAATCGAGGGTTGAATCTTTTCCAAGGTATTCGTTGCAAGCTGAGAAATCGAAATAATTTCGGTTTTTTGTGGGGACGTCGATTTTGGATTCACCAAGAAATAAAAAAAACTCACTTTTCTCGAAAAAAAGACTAGTAATCGTTGCTATTTCCGAAAGCATGGGAATTTCGGAGTGAACCTTCTTCAGGGTATTCGTTGCAAGCTGAGAAATCAAAATAATTTTAGTTTTTGGTGGGGACGTCGGTTTTGGATACACAAAAAAATGAAAAAACTCACTTTTCACGAAAAAAAGACTTGTAATCGTTGCCATTCCCAAAAGCATGGGAATCGAGGGTTGAATCTTTTTCAAGGTATTCGTTGCAAGCTGAGAAATCGAAATAATTTTGGTTTTTTGTCGGGACGTCGATTTTGGATTTACCAAGAAATAAAAAAAACTCACTTTTCTAGAAAAAAATACTAGTAATCGTTGTCATTTCCGAAAGCATGGGAATCGAGGGTTGAATCTTTTTCAAGGTATTCGTTGCAAGCTGAGAAATCGAAATAATTTTGGTTTTTTGTGGGGACGTCGATTTTGGATTCACCAAGAAATAAAAAAAACTCACTTTTCTCGAAAAAAATACTAGTAATCGTTGCCATTTCCGAAAGCGTGGGAATTTCGGAGTGAATCTTTTTCAGGGTATTCGTGGCAAGCTGAGAAATCAAAATAATCTTAGTTTTCGGTGGGGACGTCGTTTTCGGATTCACAAAAAAATGAAAAAACTTACTTTTCACGAAAAAAAGACTTGTAATCGTTGCCATTTCCAAAAGCATGGGAATCGAGGGTTGAATCTTTTCCAAGGTATTCGTTGCAAGCTGAGAAATCGAAATAATTTCGGTTTTTTGTAGGGACGTCGATTTTGGATTCACCAAGAAATAAAAAAAACTCACTTTTCTCGAAAAAAAGACTAGTAATCGTTGCCATTTTCGAAAGCATGGGAATTTCGGAGTGAATCTTTTTCAGGGTATTCGTTGCAAGCTGAGAAATCAAAATAATTTTAGTTTTTGGTGGGGACGTCGGTTTTGGATTCACAAAAAAATAAAAAAAACTCACTTTCCACGAAAAAAAGACTTGTAATCGTTGCCATTTCCAAAAGCATGGGAATCAAGGATTGAATCTTTTTCAAGGTATTCGTTGCAAGCTGAGAAATCGGAATAATTTTGGTTTGTGGTGGGGACGTCGATTTTGGATTTACCAAGAAATAAAAAAAACTGACTTTTCTCGAAAAAAAAACTAGTAATCGTTGCCATTTCCGAAAGCATGGCAATTTCGGAGTGAATCTATTTCAGGGTATTCGTTGCAAGCTGAGAGATCAAAATAATTCCAGTTTTCGGTGGGGACGTCGTTTTCGGATACACAAAAAAATGAAAAAACTAACTTTTCACGAAAAAAAGACTTGTAATCGTTGCCATTCCCAAAAGCATGGGAATCGAGGGTTGAATCTTTTTCAAGGTATTCGTTGCAAGCTGAGAAATCAAAATAATTTCGGTTTTTTGTCGGGACGTCGATTTTGGATTTACCAAGAAATAAAAAAAAGTCACTCTCCTCGAAAAAAAGACTAGTAATCGTTGCCATTTCTGAAAGCATGGGAATTTCGGAGTGAATCTTTTTCAGGGTATTCGTTGCAAGCTGAGAAATGAAAATAATTACAGTTTTTGGTGGGGACGTCGGTTTTGGATTCACAAAAAAATAAAAAAAACTCCTTTCCACGAAAAAAAGACTTGTAATCGTTGCCATTTCCAAAAGCATGCGAATCAAGGATTGAATCTTTTTCAAGGTATTCGTTGCAAGCTGAGAAATCGGAATAATTTTGGTTTGTGGTGGGGACGTCGATTTTGGATTTACCAAGAAATAAAAAAAACTCACTTTTCTCGAAAAAAAGACTAGTAATCGTTGCCATTTCCGAAAGCATGGCAATTTCGGAGTGAATCTTCTTCAGGGTATTGGTTGCAAGCTGAAAGATTAAAAGAATTTCAGTTTTTGGTGGGGACGTCGTTTTCGGATACACAAAAAAATGAAAAAACTCACTTTTCACGAAAAAAAAGATTTGTAATCGTTGCCATTCCCAAAAGCATGGGAATCGAGGGTTGAATCTTTTTCAAGGTATTCGTTGCAAGCTGAGAAATCGAAATAATTTTGGTTTTTTGTCGGGACGTCGATTTTGGATTCACCAAGAAATAAAAAAAGTCACTCTCCTCGAAAAAAAGACTAGTAATCGTTGCCATTTCCGAAAGCATGGGAATTTCGGAGTGAATCTTTTTCAGGGTATTCGTTGCAAGCTGAGAAATGAAAATAATTTCAGGTTTTGGTGGGAACGTCGTTTTTGGATTCACAAAAAAATAAAAAAACTCACTTTTCACGAAAAAAAGACTCGTAATCGTTGCCATCTCCAAAAGCATGGGAATCCAGGGTTGAATCTTTTTCAAGGTATTCGTTGCAAGCTGAGAAATCGAAATAATTTTGGTTTTTGGTGGGGATGTTACGTCGCAACTCCGTTTCCCCAACATCCACCCGATCCATCACTTCCTTTCGTCTGATCATCAAATTACCTGATCCTCGCTTTCCGCCAGAATCACGCGAGTTGCACACGGACACCGGATGTGCAACTCGCCCAGAAACCCCTCTCAAAACCGAGTCTACCTTGTCCACGCCTCATCTCCACTACTCACTTCCAATTCCAATCTAAAACCACTCACTTCGTAACTACTTATTCCCATTTCACACTACCTATCTCTTAACCTAATAAGCGACCAACCAACTCCTAGTACCAACTATTAGAACCACCGACTATACGGATTATCTAAATAAATCTATTTCACTTCAATCAACATCAGTCTACGTCAATCTACACCAACTTCCACCACCGATCTCCACTGTGACATAACAAATTGGTGGCAGCGGAACCCCTCGTTTACCGGTCTATAATAGTGCAAAATCGTCTACCACCTAAAACCGGTTATCCTTGGATGTAAAAACGAGGTACGAATTCATAGAACTCAACAAAGCTACAATCCTAGCGAAACTCCTGATGTATGTCACAACTGGTAGAAGCAGAAACCTCTCTTCTCGAAGTGAAAATTACAACTTCCCAAGGACTATGTATCTATCGCGCAAATCAGTGAATCAAACACAAGACGTATAGACGGTTTAAAAAGTGAACAGGTCTATAGTTATCGAGTTACAGTGATATCGTACACATCTTAAAATTTCCTCTTACCGTTCGTTCTGCACCCTTGTTTCGATAATCTACGAATCTCTACAAAGAAAATAATCTTAGAATCTCTACAAAGAAAGTAATTTACGAATCTACTCATCTACGAATCTCTACGAAGAAAATAATCTACGAATCTCTACGAAGAAATAATCTACGAATCTACGAAGGCTCAGCGAAGTGTCGACTCTGCGAGCCCTGGACACGTCTCACCCTGCGCAGACCCATTTCGGATTCATCATATTTCTGAACTGCAACCTGGGGATACAGCTAAGCAGATCAACGTTTGTAGTGCTCACCATTCTGTAAGCCTTAGATAGGTTATTATCAGCGTAGGAAATATAGTAAAATTGTCTCAAGGTGAAGAGTCTAACGCCGGGAGCACTAACTGCCCGTATCTGTCACTGCAAGCGGTGATAAGTCTAATACCAAATTTCAATGGCACTAACATGCCAGTAAATCCATTTATTCGAAAAGTCGAAAGTATTAAACAATCAATTCAGGCGCGAGATTTGCCAGTATTTACAAATCGCGTATTCCTAAAAATAGAAGGCGCCGCAGAAAAGTATATCGATACTGCCATTCTAATACGTCGTATCCCACAAAATTTCAGAAATGGACTTTTTTTTAAAATTGAATGATAATAATGTTGTGCAGCTTATGTTCAAGTTTCAGCGGTCAAATCGTTGATTTACTATTTTTAAATAAATATTCCAATTCGTCAAGTCCTATCCTTTCAATGGTGATAGTGAAGCGTTTTCATGGCCACAAAATTTCAGAAATTGACTTTTTTTTTCAAATGGAATGATAATAATGTTGTGCAGCTTATGTTTAAGTTTTAGTGGTCAAATCGTTGATTTACTATTTTTAAATGAATATTCCAATCCGTCAAGTCCTATCTTTCCAATGGTAATAGTGAAGCGTTTTCATGGCCTCCTGAACAATTTTACAAATGTGGGATACGACGTATTAGAATGGCAGTATCGGTATACAAAAAACGAGTTTAACATCGCTGGATGACCTATTAAAAGACTTAAAGCGGGCATATAAGCCGAAGGAGTTATTACCGGACGTACAGGCGCAAATCACGCGAGCAGTGCAGAACCGGGGCGAGAGTGTATTAGAATACGGCATGCGGATGGAAAGACTCGCCGAGACGGCATTAGAAATCTCCGGAAATTCAGATAATCCAGAGCTCGTCGGTATGACAAATAAATTCATAAAAGATCTAGCTGGTCGATCATTCATGAAAGGTTTGAGAGACGAACTCGAAATAAGAGTAACTTACGAAAAGCCGGGGACATTACGCGAAGCTATCGATCTAGCAATACGATTTGAAAAGTTCGTAGACGAAAGAAAAACCTTAAGACCGTCTCACGAGGTCAACCTGATGCCAGACTATGTAAGCAAACATTATCCAAAACGCAATTGGAGACCAGAGTCTCAAGATGGACCCTACTGTAATTATTGTAAAAGGTCAGGCCATACCATTGACATCTGTGGACCCAGAGAACGTGCCGGCAAGTACTGCACGTTTTGCAAAGTAATTGGTCACACATTTGATGAATACCGCGTGCGGAAACCACAGAATCAAGGGAATCCCCCATCCAACATTCCCAGTATCAATCCTCAGAATACACAATACAATCAACGCGAACAGAACAACCGCGGACCAGGTAACGCGCAACCATATAACCGACAATGGAATGATAATCCTCGCGGACGACCGGACAACCGATTCAATGGCAGCAATCGTAACTATAATAGCCAAAATTATGGACAGCACGTATTCAATCAGCAAAGAAACGCGCAGATAAATGTTGCGGTAGGCGGTAACGCAGTACAAACTAATGACGATTTAAACGAGCAGCGGGAATTTCGCACGGACGCCGCGACATCCCGAGTCGACGAAGAGCGTCCGGGCATGGTGGAAGATCACTTCTCGGTTCACCAGTAATTGTCATTGAATCAAAGCAAATTCGGGAAAAAACTGCCTCACTTTTAGTAGATACGGGTGCGAATATTAACGTAATTAAAGTCGGAGTCATCTCACTAGACACTCGTTTTAGACCAACGGACACGCGAAATATTTGGGGAATAGGTGAAGGATTTGTAAAAACTCTAGGAAGTATCGATCTGGAATTTTTCGGAACACGGCATGAGTTCCATTTGGTAGATAATTTATTCCCGATTGAAGAAGACGGAATTTTAAGCGCAGGCTCTTTACGATCTGAAAATATGACTATATGTTTTGAAACCAATCAAATGTTCTCACAAAACACAGGTACAATCCCGTTATCTTATCGAAATCACGGTGCTAATGTCGACACTTGTCGAGTATTAACAACGTCCTCTCTGCACACGCCCAAGACTCAGGTATCAACTCCGCAACTCATGAAGGAAATCACTACATTCCTTCTTGACACTGGAGCCGATATAAACATAATAAAGCGCAGCGCGATAAAAGATGATACACGTATGCGACCCGACAAAATCAAAATAATAGGCATTACAGATGACACAATAGAGACTCTGGGAGCAATGGATGTCCAAGTCGGGAACAATACCCACGAGTTTCATATAGTAGATGATTCATTTCCCATTAAAGAGGCAGGGATATTAGGCATGACATTTTTACGTAACGAAGACGCTACAATTTCTTTTCCAACGAATACGGTGACCTCTCCCAACAACAGAATACTAAGAATTTTTAATGAGGATATCATATCAATTCCTGCCCGAACTGCGGTAGTAATAGCGTTGAAAGTAACAAAATTGTCACCAAAAGCAGGAATAATTAACAAATTAGACTTAGGCCCAAATATCCTACTAGGCAATGCTTTCGTGACGAATAGACGAGGTTTGGCATATGCTTATGCCATAAATTGCAGCGAAACAGCTGTAGACATAGGACGACCTGTAGTAACTCTAGAAGAGGTAGACGAACCTGCAGCAAACACAGATTCACACATAGCTTACAGCGAAGCAAATCGGGTTACACGTGACCATCGCGGCACTAACATTGATAAAAACCTACAGACACTTCAAACCTCAACTAATCATGATGCAAAACGCCTGGACACCCTTAGAGAAAACCTAAGACTAGATCACCTAAACGAAGAGGAAAAACAGTCAATAATCGATCTCACAACTGAATATAATCACCTATTTTTCTTACCGGGTGATAAACTAGGGCACACCCAAGTAGTCAGTCACACTTTACCAACTACAGATGACATACCAATACACACGAAACAATACCGACACCCACAGGTTCACAAAGACGAAATTAAAAAACAAGTGACTGAACTCCTCGATCAGGGCATTATCCGACATTCCACGTCTCCTTACAATTCACCTGTCTGGGTCGTACCGAAAAAACCAGACGCACAAGGTAATAAAAAATCGCGCATGGTAATTGGTTTCCGTAAATTGAATGAAAAAACCATAGGAGATGCATACCCCCTACCAAACATCATAGACATTCTGGACCAACTAGGATCCGCGAAATATTTCACAACACTCGATTTAGCCTCGGGGTTTCACCAAATACCTCTGCATCCCGATCACACACTTAAAACAGCCTTTTCAACACCGCATGGACACTTTGAGTACGCCCGAATGCCTTTTGGCCAGAAAAACGCGCCCTCCACTTTCCAACACCTTATGGACCAGGTGCTCACAGGATTGCAAGGCAACGAGATTTTCGTATATTTAGATGACATAGTTATTTACGCAAGGTCATTGAAAGAACACGCGGTAAGATTCAGAAAGTTAATGGAAAGGCTATGAAACGCAGGACTAACCCTTCAACCAGAAAAATGTGAGTTCCTACGAACGGAGGTAGCATATCTAGGCCATATCATTGCTCACGATGGAGTGAAACCAAATCCTGATAAAATAGTAGCCATCAAGAATTACCCGATCCCTAGGAATGCTAAACAAATCAAACAATTCCTGGGACTAATCGGATACTATCGTAGGTTCATCCCTGATCTATCTAGAATCGCGAAACCTATAAATAACCTGTTGAAGAAAAATATTTCTTTTATTTGGACATCCGAACACCAAGCGGCATTTGAAACCTTACGGGACAGTCTTTGCAAGGAACCCATTTTACAATATCCGAATATTACAGAACCCTTCGTACTGACAACGGATGCATCAAATTTTGCCATCGGTGCGGTCCTCAGCCAAGGTAAAGTTGGTGAGGACTTACCAATAGCCTATGCATCAAGAGCCCTTCAAAAGGCGGAGATTAATCACTCAAAAACTGACAAAGAACTATTAGCTATCATTGCCGCTGTAAAACATTTCAGACCATATTTATACGGAAGACAATTTACACTCGTAACAGACCATAAACCGCTACTGTGGTTAAGTAACACCAAGGACGCGACATCGCGTCTACTGCGATGGAGATTAATACTTGACGAATATACGTACACTGTAGTTTACAAAAAAGGAAGAACAAATGCAAACGCAGACGCACTATCAAGGAACCCTCCTCCCGAGGTAATCCAAGCCTTACCCATAGACGGCAAACGCCTTCGGTCAGAGTCAGGTACCGCGGAAACCGAAATAAATAAACGCAGAAAAATAGCACATCAATTCCCACGGCGTCCTAGACAAGATACCGACAATTCGACAAATCCCGCACCAATCAAAATGCCAAAGACACAGGAAACATCAATGGGACTCCCCTCACAGGAAATCCTGTGGTCATCAGAAGACTCGGATACAGAAATAACTCACGGTAGAAAACATGAAACAATAAAACCGCTCAGACGATCCCGAACGACTGAATCCTCAGGTAACCCCGCGCGACGAAAGAAATTGACGAAACAACTAGACTACCTTGACTCGACAGATGAGTCGGACGTGGAAACTATTCCAGTTAAAGTGAGACTACCTAAACGAAAAAGACACACAGACTCGTCTACTATCCGAACACAAAGAAAGAACCGAGTGAAAACCGATTTTACCAACCAGAACAGTTGTACTGACAATCAAACTGAAGACCAATCCAATAAGACTGCAACAACCTCGGTATATAAACGTAAAATAATATATAGGAAATTGTCCAAGTCAAACAGCGAATCTACTACAGACTCTACACAAAACCCGCACAACGCAGAAATAGATAAGAAACGCGGAGTCAAGTTACAAGATTCAACTCGCGAGCCGCAAGCCGGTACATCTACTAACAAATCCCCAGGTTCCACACCATCGTACAGACAGTTCCCTCAATACTTAGATTTCCTTCCCCTGACACAGAATAGGAATATCAGAGGAATAGACGGAGATCCACTGAAGCAAAAAGACAATTTAGCCCACTGTATCTCAGCTGACTGTAAAACGTCACGAAACATCGCGGCCCAGATGGTAAGGAACGGACTCATACAGCGCAAAAGGTTGCAATCAATGAATCCACAAGTAACAGACATCATTATAGTTCAGTACCCCCGACGCACAATTTACAATTTAGTTACAAAAGAACGACACTTCGACAAACCAACAAACGAAATAATGTACAACACATTAGTGAAGTTGAAGACGGCGGTAATTAGGGATACAAAGAAATCACTCTCGATACCGAAACTCGGTTGCGGTTTAGATCAGCTTGACTGGGATATGGTGAGCCGTATGATTCACTACGTATTCAAGGATTCCGACATCAAAATCAACATCTGCAAAATTAATAACCCAATGACACACGAATTACCTTACGAACGAATAAGAGATAAATCATGTAAACCGGCGACAAAAAGCTTTACCCGATCTCCTACGGGACCCCCGATCGCTCCGATATCAGACACTCCCTCAGCTATCCTCACATCGACAGATAACGATTCGGATACACTAGCACCACGAGTACACAACCGTAACCCTGTATCGAAACTGGACATACAAAACCCCACAGACTCTAAGGCAATCTCAAACTCTGAAAATGAATTAACAGAGTCATCAGCAGAAGACCCGACGGTCTCAGACAGTACAGATAATACCAGTACCACCGATTACGAAAGTACATATCAAAGAACTAAGCAGTCCCCCAAATCAGTCGGTATACAAGAAATCGCCGATGACATATTTAGAGCACCCGTAACATATTCATCAGTGCACTGTGCAACACAGGACTATGTAATAGAAAAAGGACTGGGAAAACAATTTGAACTAAGATTCGGTCAAATAGATAGATTGAGAAGCTTTAAAACGCAGGTAGGCGGAGTAGGAGCCCTAAGTCATGAAGATAGATTCGTGTTTTATTTAATAACAAGGGAGAAAGACGGAGATAAGACAACTTACGAGACATTAGCAGCATGATTTAAAACGCTACGAAGCATTTGCGGGGACGAACATATATATAACCTAGCAATTATGAAATTACACACCGAATTAGACAACTTAGACTGGAATAGAGTCAAAGAGATGATAAAAAAAATATTCATAGCTCCTTTTATGATTCAGGTGTACGAACAAAGACCGCAGTGCGCCCCGGGCCCCCCACAGCAGCAAAACAAAGATACGCTTAGCTTCGATGAATTTATAGACAACATATAGTATATTGTGTAATAAGGGATGAAACAGTGTGAATGCAGGCCAGGGTGAAGTTGTCAGCCCGAAGCCGAAGGCGAGGGCTGACATCACCCGTGCCTGCATTCATGTTTCATCCCGTGTCACACACTATGTTTTTCATAACATTTGCAAAAAACTTCAGGTTTCAAATTGCTTCCCTTCCATGGGAAGAAAGCAACTGCAAGGGACGAAAGCAGTTGCTTTCTTCCCATGGGACGAAAGCAACGCTGCTTTCAGACCGCTAATACATTGAAATCGCGATTGAAGCATACGTCACAGCTTTTCGCGGCATTCGCATGAAATTAGCTTGTTTCGACTCGCTAAACAGGCACTGAAAGCTGACGTTTCAGAGCAGATGTTATGAAAAATAATATAATACCAACGGCTAACGTGACGGAATCCAAAGACGGAATATTCATGAAAAGCGCAAATATTGCCCACTGCGTACCAGCTGACTGCGCGTGGAACGACGAGCTGACAAAACAACTAATAGACAGAGACATGTTACGAAAAGAGACGTTCACTATCAACAATCTCAGCAAACGCGGAATAGCTTTATCAAAATTCAGAAACAAGTACATTATGACTCTCGTAGTCAAAAGCCAACACTCAGACAGAATAGACGTAAAAGATCTCTATGATACTCTAATCAGACTAGAACAGCTGTTGCACACGTATAAAATTGAAGCATTTTCTTTTCCCAAAACAAACCCAGGATTAGAAGTCCTCCAATGGAATATCGTCAAGAAACTACTTTATTACATTTTCGGAGACACGAATGTAAGAATCACACTTTGTGCAAATGAAACTATTATACCCGACGTATCGGTACGCGGGGAGATCATTAAAGAATATCACGAATCACTGCTAGGCGGCCACCAAGGTGTAACGAAAATTTACAACAAAATTAGGGAAAGGTACTACTGGCCGAATCTAAAGACTCAAATTCAAAATTTCATTAAATCCTGCGACAGTTGCCAAAGGAAGAAGTTAGTTCGAGTCAAAACACGACTGCCCATGATAATTACGGATACTCCGGCAGATGCGTTTGATAAAGTTGCGCTCGACATAGTAGGACCACTTCCCGTGACGGAATCAAATAACCAATACTTATTGACAATTCAATGCAACCTAACAAAATTTCTAGATGCTATTCCCCTCCCTAACGCGTCTGCCCAGACAGTCGGCACGGCATTTACAAAAGAATACATTACACGTTACGGAGCACCGCGAATAATACTAACAGATCAAGGCCAAAATTTCATGAGTACAACGATTAAACAGATTTGCAAATTATTTAAAATTAAACAAGTAAGGACCACCGCATACCGACCGCGATCCAACGGCTCCCTCGAACGTAGCCATCTTGTACTCATCGAACACATTAAACATTACACAAGAACAGGCAAAGACTGGGACAAATACGTGCGTTTCGCAATTTTCTGTTATAACACCGCGATACACGAAGGTACGAATTTCACACCGCACCAACTAATTTTTGGTAAAGAAGCTCGACTGCCATCGGACCTACGAGCAATCGTCGCGATCACAAACTCATACAACACATTTATCCTCGACCTACTAACAAATCTAACCGAAATTCGTAAAAGGGCAGCACAAAATTTGAAAGACGCAAAATCAAAATCAAAGGCATATTATGATAAAAGAATCAATGAACACCTCTTTGAGGCCGGACAGAAAGTATTTTTAATAAATGAGAATCGCACAAAATTCGAAGACCAATATAAAGGCCCGTATGTAATTAAGAGAATAATTGACGGAATAAACGCTGAAATCTACTTGACACCTAGTAAAACTGAAATTGTCCACCTCAACAAACTGAAACTAGCACATATACGGGACGATAACGATTAACGTTGAGTAGACACATAAAAACATTTAAACCGCAAACTCTATCCATAGAACGCACTGAGACACATCCCCTGGAAATCAGGGAAATTACAGATTGTTTCTAAGTAAATCCAAAACAAGTCAATGGTATTGCCTGAATATAATGAATAAACGATACGTATGTCAGCATTGTTTAGTGTTAGAAAGTGGATCTAAACAGATCTATAGATGATAAGCTATAAAATCAGGATAATGATATACTATGGAATAAGAAGTAGATAAGAATTGGGAAATAAAAAAAAAAAAAATGTATGAAATATATAAAGCATAGTAAAAAGAAGGGAATAGAATTAGTAGAATTATATCTAACATAACTATATAGTACAAAGGGAGTAGAATTAGTAGAATGACAACACTCTTCACTATTAATATTACCTTTATACGCATTGTTATCTCATTACATTACGCTTGAGCATTATGTTATATTTCTCCTAGACCATAAGCTCACTCTATCTCACTACCAATATTATCAAGATGCAACCATAAATTTAAAAATAATACATATCCTGCCATAGTCAACACATAATACATATATGTACCATCGGACTAAAATAAAGGTTTATACCACATTGCTTGGTCCACTATCATACATCATACCAAATAAGAATGCAATATGTTATACTGACTATTCACACGATCATACCTAGTACTAAGTTTATTACATTCAAAACTATGTACAATCACACATATTTCTTTATGTTACGCATATGGTAACATAGGTATTGCACCCCTATGTTCCCTCTAATGGGGGGGGGGGGGGGGGGGGTGTTACGTCGCAACTCCGTTTCCCCAACATCCACCCGATCCATCACTTCCTTTCGCCTGATCATCAAATTACCTGATCCTCGCTTTCCGCCAGAATCACGCGAGTTGCACACGGACACCGGATGTGCAACTCGCCCAAAAACCCCTCTCAAAACCGAGTCTACCTTTGCCACGCCTCATCTCCACTACTCACTTCCAATTCCAATCTAAAACCACTCACTTCGTAACTACTTATTCCCATTTCACACTACCTATCTCGTAACCTAATAAGCGACCAACCAACTCCTAGTACCAACTATTAGAACCACCGACTATACGGATTATCTGAATAAATCTATTTCACTTCAATAAACATCAGTCTACGTCAATCAACACCAACTTCCACCAACTTCCACCACCGATCTCCACTGTGACATAACAGTTCTATGCCCGTTCGGAAAAAAACCCTCAACTTGAATGGGTAAATTCGCACCCCCAAAGTTCTGGGGGCTTACCATGAAAACTCAGGATTCACTCTGTATTTGGGGGTAACATTTGAGGGTAAACCCTGAGTTTTCATGGTGAACCCCCAAAACTTTGGGGATGCGAATTTACCCCTTAAATTTGAGGGTTTTTTTTCCGTAAGGGCTCTCTCTCTCTTATATGTTTTGCTGAAGTGATGCTGTATCAACTACGCTCAAGTGAATCTAAATTTCGTGAAGTTATATTAGTCATTGGAACAAGACGTCCTAATGCTAGACAAGTGAAATTAACTATCGATGTGAGTCGTTGTGGTGCTCTACCTACAAACGCTCTATGATATGATTCTACGTTGTAAGTCGATGTGGTGTTCTACCTACAATCGCTGATGAGCGATCGAGTGTGCTGCTTATATACTTGCTATCCCCTCTTTCTGGTGTGACGTCAGTTCGTGGTTGAACGCTGAGGATTACGATGATCCTTCATTCCATTATTCAGGCGGTTCTCACTGGTATACTTCGAATGTAAGCGACTGAATATGTTACATACAAATTATTATCGAACATATTTTCTCTTAGACCAATAGTTTCGTCGCTATGACTCAAAAACACTGTTTCATCAACGTAGAACGCCCCGCAAATTTTTTCGACAAAAAAAATCTGTGGTCGGAAAACCATAGGTCTTTATCACGGGCATCAGCTCTATAGGAATATACAGGTCCTATCCGTTCTGGATCGGTGTCATGAAAAGATCTTTTTCGGCTTCATTTCCTGGACTATAACGCTCCGCCTAAACATAAAGTGGAGTTTCAGGGCTGACCGGTAGAGGGTTGAACCAATTCCATGTAAGCACCGTGTAAATTCAACCGAATCAATTAAAAGCCTCAAGAATAATCACGACAAGCTTCAATCGAAGTTGAGTAAAAATATCTAAGATCACATGCTAGGGTTTATACTGGTAGATTTCGATACGAGAGCGAAATGTGAGGCGTTTATAGACCCCTGTGAAGTTGGCCCCTCATTTTTCGGAAATCAAATATTTCTCGAGAGTTGTAGCTTTTTTTCATGGAGTTCTGAAGTTCTTTGTAGGTTTTGGGAATAGTTCTGTGGTTTTTGGGGGTGAAAATACGGTTTTAGGCGATGAGGGGCTAACTACACGAAACATGAATTCAAAAACTTGCAGAACTTTTTCATTTTTCATCGGATCGGAAAATATTGTGAAAGTTATTAGTAGAACTCATGCAGGGCGACCCAGAACTCGTGAAGAAAAACCCGGTACTCCAAAATTAGGATTTTTTTTCCAAAATACTCAGTCAGGGACCCAAAAACCGCGCGGAACTTTTTCACCGCTGCTCAGATCGGAAAATGTTATGGAAGTTATTGATAGAACTGGTGTAGAGCGATTTAGAACTCTCGAAAAACAAACCGGAACTCCGAAATTTAGGATATTTTTCCAAAATTCTCAGTCAGGGACCCAGAAATTGTGGAACTTTTCCACTGTTGCCCGGATCGGAAAATATTATAAGAGTTATTGGTAGAACTCGTGTGAAATGACCCAGAACTCCTGAGAAACAAACCGGAACTTCGAAATTTAAAGTATTTTTTTCAAATTCTCAGTCAGGGATCCGAAAACCTAGCGGAACTTTTTCACCGCTGTTCGGATCGGAAAGTTTGATAAAAGTTATTGGTAGAACTGGTGTAGGGCGATTTAGAACTCTCGAAAAACAAACCGGAACTCCGAAATTTAGAATATTTTTTCAAAATCCTCAGTCAGGGACCCAGAAATTGTGAAACTTTTTCCACTGTTGCCTGGATCGGGAAATATTATAGGAGTTATTGGTAGAACTCGTGTGAAATGACCCAGAACTCCTGAGAAACAAACCAGAACTCCGAAATTTGAAGTATTTTTTCAAAATCCTCAGTCAAGGACCCAAAAATTGTAGAACTTTTCCACTGTTGCCCGGATCGGAAAATGTTATGAGAGTTATTGGTACACTGAGGGAAAAAAGTCGTTGAATCAAACATACTGATTTTGTTGTTAAGAAATAGTTGTTTCAACCATCATTCTGTATGAATGAATAAGCCGTAATTACTACAATATACCTCGGCCATTTGAATCGAATAAATTTAGTTCAAGCAACCAATATTTTGTCACATTTAGGGGAAGTCCGGGCAACGCGGACCGTCCTGGCAAAGCGGATAATGGCTAGTTTTTTTAAGTTATAGTAGATAATGCCATATCACTTGATTCCATCGATTAATCGATCGTTTTCCGACGCCATGACAGTGCTAGTCAGTTGTTACAAGCAACAATACGTCTGTGGTAAGGAATTCTGCATTTTCCATAGTTTTCTTACGATTTTCATCGAAGTATTTATGTGAATTATGTGCACTGAGAAAAAAGTATTTTTCCACTGACAATATTTCTTGTTCTTGGAACAAAACTTGGTATTGCTCTACTAACAATACATGGTATTTTGCTCAGAACTATACGTATACTGCTCAGAAGTATACGTTCATATACTGATTATCACAATACTGAAATTTAGTATAGTTGGAGCACCGAAATCACAGTGATACGGGTATAACCTTACTTTTTGACATGATTTAGTGAACAAAATGACTCGGAAATGAATAAGCATCGAATAATTTTCATAAATTTTCAACGAAATGAATTAATATAAAAAATAATTTTTTTTTTTCAATTAACATGTGGATATTAAAAACAAATATATGTGCAATTTTGGAAAAAAAAAATTTTAGTACTAATTTATTTAAAAGAACAAAATCAGAGAATTGTCGCAGGTTCTTACTGATTCAATTATTACGTGAATAAAACAAGAAAATGATAAAAAACAAAAATTTGGTGGTAAAATAATTGATGACAACAGCAAAAGATTTGACATTAATTTATCAATATTTTATATTTATTTAAGCGAACATTAATATCCATTAATATTAATCAGTGTACATTTTATAATAAAAGAATAAATATCTCATGTCATTTTTTATAAGTAACAACGTAACAGAATGTAATGCGTCTTAGCTCTAGAAGTTAAACTTAGAGGTTTAGCGTGAAATAGTTTCTCATAACTAATTATTTCACAGATTTTTGATACAGAAAGAACTTCGTAAGCATGTTCGTGGGTACGGAAGACAGTTTCTAATTTTTGAAATATAAAATATGGCATTTCGCTGATAGTAAAAATGAATTTGATAATTCCAAATATCAATTGGTTATCATTTTCACCAATACACAGTACCATGTCATGCTTATATAAACTGCTATTTTTTTTGATCCATGCAACTTTCGTGAACTTTTTCTTAAAAAAATTCGCGTCGTCTCTCAAGGAACTGTCAAATATCACATTTAAATCACCAAATTTACACGTGGACGTAGGGCCAGTTTGGAATGCTGGTTTGAGATTCTTCGAGTACAGTTGCGAAGCGAATTTCAGCTGATGTTTTGTTACAATTGTTTGTGCAACATTCTTTTTACTTTTACTGACTGAAGCTGCGCCCGTTGATTCTTGGTGTTTCCCTTCGAACCTCATGCACCAAAAATTAATCGGTCGGCCACATTGAGACATGATGGTTGGTAAATGAGTCAGAAAGTGGTCCTTAGGTTTCAGAGATCGATTTAATAATGTTCGAACTAATGTATGATGCTCTTGTATGAGAGTTCGAAGAAGTGAGCTACATCCTATCTGAATCGAAGTAGCTGTTATAATAGCCAATATCTGTCGTAAAACGATGTAAGCTCGCCAAGCTGGATAATCATCAGGTATTAGGTCTCCTATCAATATACCAAAATGTCGAACAAATGCATGCATTTCTGCAGCTGACATACGAAGATGGTTGTTTTTCAAATCATTCTCAGTTATAGTTGGAGGAATGTTTGATTCAGTCATACCCCAATCGTGAATTTTCATACGATAATTTAGTTGAACGAGTGTAAAATATTTTGTTGTAGAGATGTAATGTTTAATTAATGCAACCATGTCAAACACGCAAACTCCTTCGAATACATCGTGCATAATATCAGCTGAAAAATTGTCTGTTACATGAAAATCGTTCAACCGATGAAAAACACAATCTTCTTTAATACCCGACTCTGAAATTTCATTCAATTCTGAATCTTTTCTATATGAAATTTTCGTTCTCATATATACTGGATCTTCAAGAGATGCCATTGACCGCTGATCCTTATCCATCTTGCAAAAGCGACAGGCATACTGGGCGTTGAAACTTTCGGCAAAGCCGAGTATTGAATGCAAACCCAAGTTATCACCAACTATTAAACCTAATTTGAAGTAAAGTTTTTTTTTCCCTTGTACCAAATCAAGTTCCACTCCGTCAGACTCCAGATAATTAATTTCATCAATTAGTAATCTGAAAATTGTTGTGTTTCCGTAGGCTACTCTGTCTTTAGAATAGAAGAGAAGAGCATGAAATATTGATGCAAGAGATGATTGATAAGTTCCTGGAAAACAAAGCAGCGTAATGTAACATCCACACAATTTATTCGTCCCGGAGTGACTACCGAGTGCATTTCCTGTCTCGTAATCGTCACAAAATAATAAGATAGGTAAAATTATTTTCGATTGGCAATTTTTTATTTTACGATTCCATAGATCTGATTGTATGAAATTTGAAATTACTAACTTTTCCTTTGTCAATGCTTCCACGTAAGCTGAAACTGTATCATATACACCTGGCAATTCGAAGATTTTTTTCAACATCATTCGAAGAGGGAATTGTTAAGCGTGTGCTTTAGTGGAGTTATTTTTAGATGAACCATCGTAACCACGTTTAATGCCTAGAGATTTTTCACCAACTACAAATTTGGTTGACTCAAAGTATAAATTCTTATCTTTTAATAGTTTAATTCTTTTATGTTCTGTGTCAACGTCATCAAAAGCACCCAAAAATGACTCGAATAGATTCGTTATAGTAGTAAACGATATATTATTAGGTGAATCATCTGAAGAACTTGATAACTCTTGCGTAATTGTATTTAAGGGGACCAGTACAGCTTGGTTTAAGATATTTCAAGTACTCCAGAATCACTTTATTTGTCAACCAAAGTTTATTTTACATCAAAAAGAATATTTCTGCAAAAAACTGTGTCGTAAGGTTTCAGGCACACCGTTGATCCAATCCAGTGTTTCGACGTCTCAACTTCTTCAGACAGGAGTTCCACATCTTATGAACGCGGGGATCTGAAAAGAAAAACACATGTGAAAACTTACAGTCATTTATCTAAAATTTCCAAAATTTGAGCCACTAATTTGCAAATAACTTGGCCAAAATAGACACATTCAAAAATTCCCTCGTTCATATCATGAGGATTTGTCGCCCGAACAAAATGAGCCGTCAAAGACCCCAATCGGAGCAACGGTGCTCCTAAAACCTTACGACACAGCTCCAAAAACATAGTTCTGAGATAAACGAGTTTGAAGTTTTTGCAGAAAAATTGGTATATACTCCTCCGGAGGCTCATACATTAAAAAGTTTGTTGTACCAAAGTTGAATGAAATTTTTTTTTTTTTAATTTTCAATTTTCAAAAAGAATTTTTTTTTTTATTGGAAATTTAATTTTTCCTTTTTCTGTTCTGCAAACTATTTTCTCAGAACTTTTTTTTCCCATGTATTTTTTTGTTCCATACATGCTTCTTTCTCTTACTCACTTCTTTAAAAAGCTCCAGCAGCATATGAGGGCCCTGCTGCATCCTCCGCAGACTCATTGCCTTGCCCAATACAACGCATCGCTAGTATGGATCGCCTATTGATTTCATACGCGCTTCGTGTATCATCAATCATAGGGCTACTTTTGAAGATTTTTAGCTGGACACAATTTTCACAAGAGATACCGTATGTTCGACCCAGTCCTCTCAAGCTAACTTCAGTCATAACTATCGACCCACCACATGTCTTGCAAGATAAATGCTCCCGCAGAGCACGGAATAGTGTTTCACGTGAAACAGCCTATAGCCAGCAGAATCGCTAGCCTCGTAGTCGCCACTGATTTTTCTATCCGAAGCTGTTGAAACATGAGTGCTCTGTCCATCAGCCGCTGTTTGCTTCTGCGGAAATGTTTTCGCCCTCTTCTTTGACCGGCCAATGCATCCTTTTGTGCCAACACCAGAACTCCTCTCTCTTCTTTTCATATTGAATATATTGGATATATTTTATATATTTCCTTTCTGTTTTATCAAAAAATCTGTGAACAAAAAGCAAAAAAACTTCGACCGCACACACAGTTCGGCAGAAGCTTAGTGTAGATATTACTATTTTGATTGAATACTTACTTTTAGGTTATAGTTTTCGAAGCACCAAGTCACAACACCCGTACAACGATTACGCGCTATAGATATTAGGTAAATTTATAATTATTTAGTACTGAAAAGTACTGTTTTTATTTATTTATTTCAATTCTGAAACACTGGAAATCGAGCAGACGCTCACGCAACCTCGAAAAGTATTGCACAAGTAATGGCGATCATACACCATTTGATCAATATCGAAATCAAGCGCCAGCGCCACTTGCGCCAAATCGCGATAGCCAAATAACGAACTTTTGACCGTAACTTCTAAACCGTGACGATTTCGTCAAACTCGATTTTTTCACAGACGTAGAAGATCTTTAGGTAACATAAACTGCAAAAAACGAAAAACCAATTTTTTCGAAAATTCAAGCTGTACTGGTCCCCTTAATCCATCATGAATTATTGTTTTTGTTGATTCGAAAAAAAGCTGTACTTGCTTCCGAGATATAGTAAGTGAATTATACATTTTTAAACCCGTAGTTAAAATATTATCTTGTAAATTTGGGAAAACTTGAAAATTAGTAACTTGTGCTTTTTCTTTTGATGACGAAGTAGCTGTTGCCTCATTCACGTTGGATGATTGAATCATGTCCTTGCTACACAATCCTTCACAACTCTTTTCTTTCTGCGTGTCTTCATTAAAAGTATCAGATTGCCTATTTTCAAATATTATTTCTTTTGATTGATGAACGGAATTCCAGTGACGTTTAAAAGATGAAAATACATCAAAATATCTGTTGCAGGAATTTTCTGCACAAACATATTTTCTTATCTCGTTGTCTTTGTAATGAACCGAATTGAAATGAAACTGTAACGAGTCGATGGGAAATTTTATTTGGCATAAGAAACAAACAGCCATTTTGATTAATTGGTACTATTGATAGGTTTTACTGGAATCCTTTTTAAATCAGCAAGTAATGTTGATATACTTGGTATTGCTGCTCCGTCTCTTTCACCTTTAATGCAATAAATTCTACGCTGAATAAAAGTCCAGGGAAGTTCAGCCTCTTGAGGATAATTTAGTTGAAATGCGTAGAAGCTTTTGAATGCTGTATCAACTGCTTTCAGTGGTGATGGGAGTTGATATTTTATCTCATTTGTATGGACAGTGCAAGATTCAATTTCTTTTTCTCCCACAATAGCAACAATCGATTTTTCAGTTCAACCGTGTTTCTGCAAGGTTTCTCTTCGACTGTTGAGCTGAGCAATTAATTCTGTATCAGTCTGTAAATGTATGGAATTACAAATATTTGAGTGATAAATATTGAAAAAACCATAATGAGTATGTTCTAATCATACACCTTGCATTGTAGAGTAAATATATATATATATATATATATATGAGGTATTCCACGTGAAACCAAAAGTGATTTGACTTTCGGGTTTTTGATTTCGATCGAAATTTTTTTTCGTATCACTTTTTGCAAGCTAAACCGATACCCCGAAGGGTTTTTCGATTGCAGCTGTTTATTTCGATTCATCAATTAATGAAAATATCCCAGAGTTACCATTTGACCAAGTTTTCCATTTTTTCCTCTGAAACCTCGTGCTCTGGGGTTAAAATGACCCGGATACAAAATGTTCATTCTTGATCGAACTTTCCGAAAAACATTTTTTCAAACCTCCGCCATTAACGATCATAGAAGATATTCGAGTGTAAACACTAAATTTGAAATTCCAAAAAAAGGCCATTTTTGATTTTGATTTTTTTTTTTTTGAAAAAAAGTAGACAAAAAAACTTCAAATTTAGTGTTTACACTCGAATATCTTCTATGATCGTTAATGGCGGAGGTTTGAAAAAATGTTTTTCGAAAGTTCGATCAAGAATGAACATTTTGTATCTGGGTCATTTTCACCCCAGGGCACGAGGTTTCGGAGGAAAAAATGGAAAACTTGGTCAAATGGTAACTCTGGGATATTTTCATTAATTGATAAATCGAAATAAACAGCTGCAATCGAAAAACCCTTCGGGGTATCGTTTTAGCTTGCAAAAAGTGATACGAAAAAAAATTTCGATCGAAATCAAAAACCCGAAAGTCAAATCACTTTTGGTTTCACGTGGAATACCTCATATATATAGAACCTTAACATGCAGAATGAAACTCTGCTGATATTCTCCTTTGCTCAGACGCCACGGAGGATCAGTAGCTACAACACTTGAAAATGCAGGTGGAAGTGATAGCAACAATGGTAGAAGCCTTAATACATGAACTTGTTTTAATTCTGCAAGGATACAAAAATTCATACATATAACATTGTAACACGACAGCAAAACAAATAATCGTAATTTATCTTACCTGCAGAATTACGGTCAGTACCCAGCAAACACATAACCATCTGGTTATATAACATGAGTCCCACAAAGCAACCTAACGTCGGTAACGTTGCTGCAATGTTATTGTAATGTAACATTTGTTAGTATCTCTCAACTAACGACTGCAATGTAACTGTAATGTACCCGGAGCCCCACTAAATAACATGACATCGGTTACGTTGCATCAACAATAATGTAAAATAACATTTGCTGCTAATGCAATTCTAAGTTTATATGAGCGCGGCGGTTCGTAGCAGTTGCTCTTGGTACCGCGTCCCGGCGTGGTAGAGAGAGTTTTCGTAGTGAAGAGAGTGAAATTTGTGCCGTCGTGGTCAGTCTGAAAAACAATACTCAAAAATTGTAGGTTATATATTATACGTACAAATTATCAATAATAGCGTCCGAACTAGTAGTATACGAAACAACCCCAAAAAGCACCTTTGGTGCAAAAACCTTTCGCCAAGTGCATTAATGTGTAGATCACTCCACCAAAAAATAATCAAAGGTTGTGCTCGTTCGCTCGCTGCCTTCGCTCACTCAATTGGTTGATGATTATCAACATACAAAAGCATTGAAATCAGATACAACTGCCAAGTACCTGTAGAATAATAAAAGTTTGCAATTGAAGAATTTGTTCAAACTACATGACGTTGTACTCGTTCGCTCGCTGCGCTCGCTCACTCTATTGGCTTATGATTATTGGTTAAAAAAACAATTCGGATGAAGAAATTGAAGATGTCAACATTTATCTGAAAATATTCTTAACGAAAAAATAATTCAGAAAAAATAAAAAAATAAAAATTTGGAGTCCGTGGTACGTTGGTGGGCCATTGTTTGAATATCTATCAGATGACATTGACATGGTTCGCGATCGACATTTCATATTTCTTCTTCTACAAAAGGCCCCCCAAGTACCACTACCTCCAATTTTTTTTTTTTTTTAATTTTGTTTAAATTATTTTTTCGTTATGAATATTTGTAGATAAATGTTGACATCTTCAATTTCTTCATCCGAATTGTTTTTTCAACCAATAATCATAAGCCAATAGAGTGAGCGAGCGCAGCGAGCGAACGAGCACAACCTTTGATTATTTTTTGGTGGAGTGATCTACGCATTAGTGGACTTGGCGAAAGGTTTTTGCACCAAAGGTGCTTTTTGGGGTTGATTTCACTACTTTTTGTAAAATTTTGCTTGACCACCTAATAATTGTGCTCGCTCGCTACGCTCGCTCGGTTGTTTTGTACTATTTCATACCACCCGAAGTCCCTCGATAAGCAGGAACGTCAACAGCAACGAGCACGCGTGTGCTCATAATTTTCCCCGAGTCTCAAATTTGTAGAGTGACGCGTAATGTACTTTCATAGCATTTACAAATTGTTCCACTACAATAATTTTTCATACCTACAACATCTTACCCTGCGTGCAGCTCTCCTCCTGTCTCATCTGGGCCTGGGACCGGCAATGGCCGAGTTACTTGCACGCAGGGTTATAGTTGCTGCTCATGACTAAATATGTATGGATATCAGATATATGTATTGCAATTCGTAGGTAGTTTTTTTTTTAATGCAACTAGGTCCTCTGCAAAAAGAACATGTACGCGTCCCATACTCATAACGTCAACTTCCAATTCGGGTCTGAACAGAAGGTATCAAAATATTTAGAATTGAGCCTATTCATGCAAGACTAGCGTAGAGCATAAAATGGAAGTTTATGAAGTCAAACACTCGCATTTGCTCTCTTCGTCTGACTCTTGCCGTTTCTCGTATCAAATCAGACTATACCGATACTTTGCAACCCAAGCGTTTTCTTTCATCATCCTCACGTCTTATACGGCGACCCGCTACAAAATTAAACAATCCATAAGAAAGATTTTTCTTCAATAATTCCATTCATAAATGATTATGGGCTATTCCGCGTCAACCGGATCAGTCATCTCTCAGATATTTTTTTAATTTTGCATGTCGATTGTCCTTGGGGAGTTAGATTTCTGTGTCGAAGGATTTTTCAATTAGTGCAAGATTCGTTGAGTTATTTGCATAAACAAATTCGAGCAAGGTTTTTTTCAAAAATTCACAACTCCGCCAAAAATGATGCTAGACTCAATTTTTTTTTTTCAGCTTACGCGGAAAGATTTATAGAATGTAAAAAAAAATATGTATTTCGTAAAAAGTTTGTTTATCCATTGTTTATTTAACAATTAAGTTTTCAAAGATTTTTAAAACAGTGAGCAACACGACCAAAAAATGTTTTTTTAATTCTGACATGTTCCTTGAACTATACTACAACCTGTGAATCAATTCCAGAGATGTGTTTTTTTTCGTTTTCGAGTAAAAAATCACTGAAGGTGTCAATGCGCATGAAATTGCGGCGCGCCGAGTCTCTACGTAATGGCGGGCAGCCAGTTGCCGTCCACCGCTACTCCGCGGTGACGTCGCAGCGTTGGTTTAGAGTCATTTTCACGACGTAGGATATGATTAAAAAATCTGAAAAAAATACTGTACCTTCACAAGGCCTGCTCGAAGCGATAAGTGAAGTTTCAAGAATGTGTTTTTCACCGTTTTTTTGTTACAGAGATTGCTCACATTTCTAAGTTTAATGCCCAGTTTGATCAAAGATTAATAGATTGTATCCATAGAATAAGCGATTTATTTGTATAAAATATATAATTGTAAGTGCGTTCATTTCGCAGCTACCACATATCTTCGGGGGTGATTATGAGTACTCAAATAAGTAGCAAGTTTTGTAATTATTATTATTATTTATGTGCACTCTCATGGTATGTAACCGTTATTTTGAATCTCTGTAATAGAAAAACGGTGAAAAACACATTCTCGAAACTTCACTTATCGCTTCGAGCAGGCCTTGTGAAGGTACAGTATTTTTTTCAGATTTTTCAATCATGTCCTACATCGTGAAAATGACTCTGAACCAACGCTGCGACGTCACCGTGGAGTAGCGGTGGACGGCAACTGGCCGCCCGCCATTACGTAGAGACTCGGCGCGCCGCAATTTCATGCGCATCGACACCTTCAATGATTTTTTACTCGAAAACGAAAAATAAAACATCTCTGGAATTAATTCACAGGTTGTAGTATAGTTCAAGGAACATGTCAGAATTAAAAAAATATTTTTTGGTCGTGTTGCTCACTGTTTTAAAAATCTTCGAAAACTTAATTGTTAAATAAACAATGGATAAACAAACTTTTTACGAAATACATATTTTTTTTTACATTCTATGAATCTTTCCGCGTAAGCTGAAAAAAAAAAAATTGAGTCTAGCATCATTTTTGGCGGAGTTATGAATTTTTGAAAAAAACCTTGCTCGAATTTGTTTATGCAAATAACTCAACGAATTTTGCACTAATTGAAAAATCTTTTGGCACAAAAATCTAACTCCCCAAGGACAATCGACATGCAAAATTAAAAAAATATCTGAGAGATGACTGATCCGGTTGACGCGGAATAGCCCTTATACGCTGAGTCTACAAATAATAAATAAATATAAATCAGAATCTCTATTATCTGAGAAAGAGGGAGTCGATCGATCATTTCTTTAATATTGAATAAGTATTTTCATTCTCACCATTTGTCGTGATAGCACTCATCTGAATTTGATTGAGCTTCTGAGCGGAGAATCTAAGCTAATTGTAAAACATGGATTAAAAAATTATCTTTACCGAAGGTCAAGGCATTACGTTGACGTGGAGTGTAGAATAAAGCCTATCGTAGTCCAACACACAACGTCGACTTACAGTCTCGTTCGGACTAGAGGATACCGAGATGAAATATAGAACTCGTTGAAATCCTACACATAACGTTGGCTCACAGTTTAGGTCCGAGCAGACGAGCCTCTAGAAATGAGCCTAACATCGAACTTGAAGTGGAATTTGTTGCGATCCAACGTTTGAACTCGGCTTTGTTGGTCTGGCTCCTTGCCGTTCCTTATATCAAATCATGCTATCCTGATATTTTTCAACTTCAACATTTTTTCCTGATTTTCTATTGTCAGACTTCCTCAGGCGGTGACTTGCTAGAAAATTGAATCCCCAAAACACCGTTTTCTCCGATAATTGCATTCATGAATGGAAATAAGCCAAATCTACAATGTATAAGTGAATAAAATTTAGAGGTAATAGTCAGTTAATAGTCATCGAACAGTCTTGTGTCATACAAGGTGAGCCCAATCGTAAAATTATCCGTTCACAATTATTATTTATTTATCACTATGAATTTTACACGTCAGTCGATTCGCATAACCTCGAAAGCTCAAGATCGTAGGATTTAAGATAATTAACCTATCGAAACATTCTCGTTGGTGGCTATCACTTAAATGTACTTGGTGTGAGGTTTTCGCACCTAAGTGGCTTTTGGGAGGTATTCACTAGTTTTTGTACCTTCAAATTTTGTACCAAGCATTGCTTGTACTTTCTTTTATTTCCTTAATTTGGATTTAAAAACATGAAATAATGACAACACGGGTCTGCTAGTGATCCAGACGGTTTCTGTCTGCGATACCAGCGCCATCTACCTCGTGAGTCTCGTACTTACGCCACTCTATACAACTTTTGTGTGGTTTCCCATCTAGTGATTTTATATGGGAATGGTTTGAATTGCCTGAATCTTGGTCTGAAGAAAACTAAAGAGAAGGAGAAACATTGTACGTGGAGACGGATTATCAGAATTTGTAGTTAATCATATCTCAGCATCCCGGACACCGATTTAACCGATCTAGGGCTGAAATGATGCTGTGCATGCCCACACCCTAGATTAAATTAGTTTCATTCGTGTATATGTTGTGAGGTGGAAAAAAACGAAGATACTAGTTCGCGTTATAGGTTAGGGTAGTTGCCTCTCGGGTATGAAGACTCGTTGAGTCTCGCGCTTGAAAAAATTTTTTTTTAATGTACTTGGTGCGAGACTCTACCGAGTCTCTTGATATTAGGTAATGGACGAATAATGAAATTCTAACCTTACTTTTGGTTGTGCTTATACACGTGTGCCTCACAATACAAATTATTTTCATACACTTCACGCTCTTGTTGTAATCTTGCTCACAAGTGATTGAAAATGCCTAAAGATATTCGGTATTTATTGTAGAATAGATATAGTGGTAATAAACATATCGAATACCTAAATGGCGAAATAAAGTCGTCAGCTTCTAATAAATATATGGAAATATATTATGGCTATCTAATGAAATCTCAACTTGAATCTATTGAGAAGAATCCGTGTACATAAGTTCAGTGAATATATCGAATCTTTTGGCATATTCACTGTTTTTTCGTGCGTGGATTCTTCGAAATGGATTCGAGTTGAGATTTGAAGCCTATATGGCGCGTACCAACATATTTATCACAACGCTATATAGCGTGTTATCATCTGCTACCTAACTATAATGCTACTGTCAGGTATTGGAAATATTACACGGTTACATGTATGTTATGTACCTGCCACCTTGAACTGAGCGCGAAATTACCACTAACCCAGCGGTAGCAGGCAACTAACCAGCTATGTACCGTGTTATATTGAGTTGGATGTAAGTTACCTTACGTTTACATAACTGTGTTCGCTGGGTACATACAGTCAAATCGGCGATTTTATTTAATAGCTGTCGAACACCTTCTGGCTTTTTCTTTTTTTTAGCACAAAATGCAATTAATTGATTTGAAAATTCTTCAAATTCATTGAACAAGTTAGATGCCTGGTTCCGGTAAAGAGTAGTAAAATCAATATTAATCTAAAAAAAATTTTAATAACAGTTTAGGAAAAGAAAAAAATTAACTTATATTTTTCATCTAATTAAATACTATATTTGTGCGATCTTGCATTTTACCAGTTCTGGCCCATGAGTTATATGCTTCAAAACAACATATGAATCAACATAATTTGTTACTGAAGAATCAGTAATCAAATTAGAAATCCTTCTTTTTGAAGTATCACTCCATATTTTTTTTACTTTTTCCCAGGGGTCGATATTAGTTTTGAGCCAAGTGATTTTTTCTTCAAATTCTTTGTCGGTTACTGACAATAATTGAAGAAAAAATCAATTAATTTATACATATACTATAAGCCTATAAGTCAAATCACTAGAATTGTTTGACATACGATTACAAATTAAATCTGTTTGAAATGCTAACTGAGCACGCTCTACAATCTCTCTTCTTCTTTTAACTCCAGTTCTTTTCTCCACTGCTCCACTTGCAAGAAGGCGGGTACGATATACATTATTGTACTTGATGTATAACTTCCCTTTAGGTAAGATTTTTACTTTTGCAACTGAGTCGTAACTATATGCCACGTAATAAGTTTCTACGATTTCAGTAGGGAATGTTTCAACAATTAAAGCAGCTAACTCTTTGAACCTCGCTGGAGCTATCCTGTAAATTTTTATTTAATTTTACTGAATAGTGTAATATGATTAAGACATCGTGACAGTTGTAAAAGAAATTCGATGAAAGGAATATATGATATAAATAAAAGTAGAAAATAATTAATGAAGTAAAATGTTAATTCAATTTGAAAGTCAAACAGATTAGATCTCACATGAGTTGAGGAGAAGTGCGGATTTCTGTACTGATTATGATATCTACTAAATCATTTCTGTATTCTTCAATCAAATTTCGATTAGATCGATAATAGAATAAAATGGAGATTCCCAACGCTGACGTTCTCAAAGTATCAATAAGATTATTAATAGGTGTACAGAGTTCAATAGTTAAATCCGCATTATCAACTAAACTAAAATCTAAGTCTGTCGATGTAAATGCAGAAGAATTGTTGATATTTGAAGGATCATAAACAATAGTTTCAAATGTTTCTAGCATAAAGAATAAGAAGAATTATTATATGTATAAAATTTAAATGATTAAGTAAAAAATTAATGAAAACCAGTAATGATACATAATGACAGCAAATAAACGAAAACGAATGAATACCTAAATCGTCTAAGGTTAGACTCAAGTTGTTATTTAAATAAATTTGACTAGAATTTTTATTTCCAAATTCTTCTGTCCAGTGTGTCAAAAATTTAATTTGAGGACCTAGTCTTGGAATTAGTCGCTCAATCACGTCTTTTGTTAAGTTTTCAAATACGACTTCGTCAATCTCCTCATCTATAACAAAGCAGTAGCATCAATTATGAATATTATAAAAGCCATGTTTTAGATTACAATATTTTTTACCACATGAATAATAAATATTGGCTTTTTTTTCTTCCTATTACTGTTCATTTTTTTATTTTATGAATTATGAATATCGTATAAAAAATATATGCAATTGTTATTAGCATTAGTTAATGGATTAAATATTAAAATATAATAAGGTGTCAATAATTGAATTTCTGCTATAGTGATTGATGCTTTTACTTTGCATAGTATAACGTGATAGGGGAGAGTGGGGCTACTTCGATCACTTTTTTCTTGGATACGATTTTGATGGAGGAAGTGGACGAATGTTTTTACTTTTTTGTATGGAAATCGAAGAGCAGACATCTAGCTACACCGTACATGATTTATAGAGTCTTTCATAGCATCCTTCATTATTAATACCAATATTTACTTCAAAATGTCATTTGATCGAAGTTTTTTTTTTTTTTTTTTTTCTCTATCCGAAGAACACTCGTTGCATCTGGAAAACTTTTTACGAAAATTTTGCGTGTCACGATTTTGACAGCTTTCCAGACAATTCAAATTATGTGGCGAACATATGCCGTAACAAACAACTGCGCACCACTGCTTACATGTGCGAAGTTGGGTGACTTGTAGAAGTAACCCATGGCGGCAATTCGAATTAAAAATATAAATCCAATAGCAAAAAATTGCCAGTGATCGAAGTAGCCCCGTGATCGAAGTAGCCCCACTCTCCCCTACAATATACAGCAGACATTTAACAATTTTGAAAATTTAATAATAAACAAATTAGGTATTAAAAAAAATATACATGCAATGAAATATTTTTAAATCTATGTTGACACGTAATGAATAGGTTAGGAAGGTTAAAATTGAATTCACTTACGTTCAAAAGTTTCTAGTTGAGATTTTAAATCCCACTCTTCTAATTTTTGCCGTACCCAAGGATCCATACAAAACTCAATCATTAATTAATAACTTCAATAATAATAAGCCATGCATACGCTGGACACTGCGAAATAAACCAGCTGTATAATACGAGGCAAGATTTAAAGTTGACTATAGTATCAGAGTAAGCAGTAGCGCTATGTACTATAGTATCGCGACGGCGACGCAGCGTATTATTCTCATAACTAAATTCGGTATTGCTCTGAGCAAAATACCGGTATTTTGCTGAGAGCAATACGTATTTTGACTACAACCAAACTCGCTCGGT
The DNA here is from genome assembly GCA_963992785.1 of Tenthredo livida. NCBI lineage: Eukaryota > Metazoa > Arthropoda > Insecta > Hymenoptera > Tenthredinidae > Tenthredo > Tenthredo livida. Next base: position 19,447,428 of record OZ023066.1, read on the forward strand.
AAGACTTGGTATTTTGATAGGAAAAATACTTTTTTCTCAGTGTAGAAGTGAATGAAGACGTAACTCTAGGTTCTGTAATCACTGGCCCAGACGATTGCGACGCTGAAACCATCGATAGCACCAACAATAATGATTGTGCCTTTCAACCCGAAAATGACGTACGACATTCTTATTACGTTGACAGCGATGATGAAGAATTTGCAGAAAGAAAAATAGCTGATACCGATGAGGATTTTACTGACACAGAGGCAATCATGGAGGATAGCATACTCGAAACGGACGGGGATGATTCTGAAAATGGCATTGCGATGCAGACTGAAAATGACACCGGATTCGACATGACCACTGAATGCATTTCAAAAAATGAGACTAGAAGTCAGCTTGTGGAAAATAACCCTTTGAACGAATACGAAAACTGGAAGGGAAAGGCTAATCCATCAAAAGAATTGGGTGCAAGGACCATTGTGAGGCGTGCCAAGTCCAACTATTTGGATCCGTGTCCCGACTGGGATCTGATTCCCAATCATAAATCCATCGGAATTCCATTGATGGTGAATGGCAACCTATGCAACCCCGCAATTGTGGGAAATAAACGTATCGTTGTCAGCCAAACGTGTGCATCAGATTCTCTCCTGCAAATATTCGCGAATGCCCTCGCCTCATTTGAGTGCTGCAAGGAAAATATACTCGAAAATCGGAATACTTTTCCAGATTTGGCTCAGAGCATAGTAACAAGCGGGAAACTAAATGTTCATCATTATAAACAAAGAGCTATAATATTGCGTCCAATACCAATATTGGACCACCGAATCAAAACGAGACACGTAGAGACCTTGAACGCAAAGTGCAATGCAGGACATTTATACGAGTATCTATTCCCCAAGTTGCCCAGCTATACGGTGACTACAAACTGTCATAAGTGTCACCATATTGCTGAAACATCATACGCGTACCTCAACGTCAACGTCAACATTCTATTGCAGGAGGGTTTTTGCGCAATGCAGGATGCAATCGGAGACGTGCCATTGCAATATAAATCTCGTTGCACCAAATGTAAAACTGCAGCCATGGCAACTAACGCTTATGGCCCGCAAATAATGGTAGATACCAGTGTGCTCACTGACCGACGTTACCTTGCGTCTTTGGATTTTAAAGTGACAGGGTGTGCACTGTATAATATTGCAAAGACCGTAGCAATTGGTCACCAAACTTATACTCTTGCTGGGGTTCCGGATTTTCAGAAAGCACGCGAACATTATACTGTGTTAATACTTACGGGACTTAGCTGGTACAAGTATGATGCTACGAAAAAAACTCGATTACATGTCCCAGGTAAACACGTTATTCACCCGCATGTTACCATTTACATAAAAACCTCGGCCTAAAGAATGGTCGGAAAATAGTATGGATGCTTGAAAAATGTCGAAAAGCTGGAACAACAATTATATGTTCTCTTATGTTCCACACACTCCATACACAAACACTAATATACAAGGAGCGGAAGTACAGATAGTGAGCACCAAAATACAGATCGGAACGAAATGCGCGGAAGAGAATACTCAGGTGCCGCTTATGAATGATGAGGGATGAAGTAGGCGGTAGTGTGCAGGAAGGTCTGGTGTCAGAGGACCCTGGAGGAATGACATACAGCAGATAAAAAAAAAACAGTCGAGTGAACAAGTATATCTAGGATAGAAGGAATATTAGACTAGAGCATTGTCTGACAGTATATTAGATTCACGTTATATTATTCTAAATTATTATATTCTATACTACTATACAAATGATTATGACCTGCGTCTTCGGCGACCTGTCCGTCATCCTGTCGATCTACATCTGAAAGGAATCAAATTGTACATTGAGCGCACCCATGTATCGATTAATGAATAAATAAGTGAAGAAATGGAAGAAACGAAATATAAATGATGATCAAAATACGAGACAAATATATCAAAAAAAATATACGAGCGATTGATATCCTACCGTTGACGAGTGGATTCAATTCCTCGTCCGCCATTACAGCATCAGCCATTGGCTCTGGATTGTTTTCAGGTACTGAAGGCCGAAAATTACAGCAATTAATAAGAATGTTATTTCAATCCTTTCTTGAGCAACGAAATAATATTATTATGTTCAGATTTCATACGTACGTTCTCTAGCGTCGAGACGTTCTGTTTCCGTTCTGCTCTCCCTCCCGCCCAAATCTACCGGTGGGTACTCCTGATTAAACTCGGAATCCCGAGTTAAATTTATGTTTAATAGTTCGGCGTCTTCGACGTCGCTCATCATCTGGTGCTGAAAGTTTTTAATTCAAGTTGATTGTTAAGTTGATCAATTATTATTCGTTTAATGCAAACACCTTGTACCTTTAAGAAGTGCTGGAAGTGCGTTTGATTGACGATGGTGGAGGTGCTTCTTTGACGACGATCGGAGCAAAGTGGAGTGAACCTCACGTATGGGTATTCTCGAAACCACCACGATCTGTCTTAGGGGGGGGGGGGGGGGGGATACCGGATGTGTTACCGACACCGCATATATCTCCGAAACGGGGCTATCAATCGACTTGTCCTTGCGGCAGTCGATGTTTGACGAGTAATGGGTTCGAACTGGTACGTTTGATCGGATGAAATCGGATTTTTTTTTTTTTTTTTCTATCGAAAAGCGTGGTCGTGCCATTTATTTCGACTTATATCAAAGCCTACGGATCGAAAACGCAAAATCGTCTTCCTGAGCCCGATTCTGTATGGCATTCCGAACACAACCATCGAAAAACATCTTTGGTTTCGACAACGATGAAGAAACCACATCTAATCTACGTTTATGGGGTAATTTTCGCGATTGTCAAGGGCCGTGAGCGAAAATGGCTGCTCACGGCTGTTGATATGATGTGGTGGTTCGCAGAACGCCCGTGAGATATCGCCGCACGCCCATTTAAGCTTCTCCTTTTACCACCGCTGTGACGTTGGTACACCTGGTACCACGTGACTCGACCCGCAGTCAGAGGTGATTTGAAGACTAACAATACGTATATTTACAATATAATACTTTTCAACGATTTCTCCAACATCTCGGTAAGTGAAAATATATAATTAATCCGAAATTGAGCATTTTGTTCATTTATTTCCGTTATTCCATCATTTTCCATGGTTTTTCAATACATATATATTGCAACGTTTTGGGTCTTTCTAATAATTGAATTAATTAAGTGGCTAGACAGAAGGTCGTGGTTGTTGCATTGAATTTATTTGTTCGGGCGTTGACGCTGAAATCTCTCGGAAACCAATAAGCTAGCCGACCAGAATTGTGAGTAAATTAACAGTAGATGCAGATCATACTGAATATGACGGCACTAATGCAATGTACCAGAACCTGGACTGCAGGGAATTCCTAAGATAGAGTGAACCAACAGCGAATACGGATTACGACGATGATAATCAGTATCGATGCGATGCACCTAAATCAGGATTTTGCTGAGGAAAAATCATGAAATAATAAATCATCAGATGAATATCCAGTAATGTTTAATATTCAAACCAATTAAAATAAAGAAAAGTACAAAAATTAGGCTACAAAATTAATCTTAAAATGCTATTCTTTCGAACGCTAACCGTTCTTCTATTTACAAAAGTGTTTTCTATGCTAGGTTTGTTTCTGTTTGCTATCCCGACAGGCGATAGGTTATTGACTCGATCTTGAAATTTGACGTTATTTTAAGCCGCGTTTGGCGTGTGCTAAATGGTATAGTTTTATAGATAAAGTAACCCGACAGGCGTTACATTAAAAATGAAGCTAATTTAAAATGACTCGACTTAATCATTCGGAGAAGACCTCCGATATGATTTTACAAAAAGAGAATTTACTAGAGCAATGAGCTACAATTACTCCGACAGGTAGTAAGTGCTGTAAGATAGAAATGATATGGTAGTGAGCGAATATATCCCGACAGGCGGCAAATGCTCGCGAGTAGCCTGACAGTGCCGAATTTATACCCTTTGGTGACGTCACACTTGCCTTCGTACCGCTGAGCTGCCGATGCGCGCGCTGATCTGCCTCGGAGACGGCTGATATGTTACAATATATATAAAATATCTTGTGAGTAGTTGTACTGCATATCATATATAATTTTATATTATACGTTCCTCGCATTATACAGCTATCCATTATATACAATTATATAAAGATACATAAAATATATGGTTTATACATATTATACGACGATGGTTAGTAGAATATTAGTATCTATAGATAAATGAAGTTTAATTACTCTTTACCAAAGTAATGTGTAATGAAATGAGTAATTCCATTGAAAATGTAATTAGAAACTCGCAACACTGGTCTACGGCAACTGATGAAAAATGCCTGGTATCTGGAAATGAAAATTTCATGTACACCCTGATTGGTTATGCTGTATTTCAGATTTTTCAAGTGTTCAGAAAACTTGCAAACAAATGACAAGTATTTGTATAAAACAAAAAAAAAAACAATTTTATTGGCGGATCGGGTATGGGTAATTCATGGTTGAAAAGGAGAGCAGACTTTTGTAACAGATTTTTTTTTACACTTATTTCAAACGAATCTATAGATACTAAGATTCTACTAACCATCGTCGTATAATATGTATAAACCATATATTTTATGTATTTTTATATAATTGTATATAATGGATAGCTGTATAATGCGAGGAACGTATAATATAAAATTATATATGATATGCAGTACAACTACTCACATGATATTTTATATATATATATAGGGGAACGTGGGGCAGAACGGGCAGCGGGGCAGAACGGGCACCAAAACAAAAAAAAATAATGTGGTCGGAAATGATTTTTTATGAAATATGGCGACGTATTTTGGATCAATAATGAAAAAAAAAAAAATGAAAAAAAAAAAATCATTTTTTTTTCCGTTTTATTTTACTTTTTTGAAAAAAAAAATTGAAATTTTTTTTTTTTCTTTATTGATCCAAAATACGTCGCCATATTTTATAAAAAATCATTTCCGACCACTTTATTTTTTTTTGTTTTGGTGCCCGTTCTGCCCCGCCTTCCCCTATATGTATTGACAAACCATGGAAAATGATGGAATAACGGAAATAAATGAACAAAATGCTCAATTTCGGATTGATTATATATTTTCACTTACCTAGATGTTGGAGAAATCGTTGAAAAGTATTATATTGTAAAAATACGTATTGTTAGTCTTCAAATCACCTCTGACTGCGGGTCGAGTCACGTGGTACCAGGTGTACCAACGTAACAGCGCTGGTAAAAGGAAAAGCTTAAATGGGCATGCGGCGACATCTCACGGGCGTTCTGCGAACCACCACATCATATCAACAGCCGTGAGCGGCCATTTTCGCTCACGGCCCTTGACAATCGCGAAAATTACCACAAAAAACGTAGATTAGATGTGGTTTCTTCATCCTTGTCGAAACTAAAGATGTTTTTGGATGGTTGTGTTCGGAATGCCATACAGAATCGGGCTCAGGAAGCCGATTTTGCATTTTCGATCCGTAGGCTTTGATATAAGTCGAAATAAATGGCACGACCACGCTTTTCGATGAAAAAAAAAAAAAAATCCGATTTCATCCGATCAAACGTACCAGTTCGAACCCATTACTCGTCAAACATCGACTGCCGCAAGGACAAGTCGATTGATAGCCCCGTTTCGGAGATATATGCGGTGTCGGTAACACATCCGGTACCCCCCCCCCTCAAGACAATTGACTACGTTTCCACCGGGGCAAATTCGAATGGGGTTAGCTAATCGGGAATAGAATTTGAAGAGAAATTCCCTATTTTCTCCTCGAATCTCGTTCCTGATTCGCTTACCCCATTTGAAGTTCTGTGATTAGTGCTTTACTGACATACAGATACAGTTGAAAATATATCAGTTTTCAATACGCTAGTTGGGTACCGCTTTTTTCGATCGTCGCGCTACCTGACGGGCGCAAAACTTGGATGCCTTTATATATTGGTGAGACAATACAACACTAGTCTGTGACTGTGTTGTAGCTCACCAATGAACCGGCATCCTAAGGCTGCCTTCCCATGTAGGCCCGGAACGGAAAAACAGAACGGAATCTAGTGACTTTTTCTATGTGTAGGTGTATACATACAATTTTATCTTCTATGGTATAAAATTGCCATTTCGCCGCTAGCAGGTTTATGGTTTATGGTCTACTGCCACGGAGAGATCTGTAATTTGCAGGTTTAGGTCGATGTTTCGGATAGTTTCAGTGACAAGATTCAACTTAAAAGGACGAAGAACAAGGAATAAGCAGGACCAAAAGGAATAAGAATAACATCGAGATAGAATCACCATCGTCGTATAATTACGTGATATATTATATTTTAGTATTTCAGGATATATATATAGGGTTCATAAAATATTGTTGTTACGTAGGTTAGGTATTCATTCAGACATTTGGTCATTTAGGTTGACCAGATCAGTTCAGTTAGATCAATTCAGGTTAGGTTAAGGGTTAGGTTAAGTTAGGTTAGTTCGTCTTCTATCCCCAAGAGTATTGAAAAAAAATTGGATTGACTCAGTCAGGACAAGGCAGCTTTGCGCCAAATACAGATCGGCAGCTTCGCGCCGTATTCAGATTGGCAGCTTTGCGCCAATACAATAATTCAGATAGAAGACGTATACAGTTTATGAATATAACGTTAGATATAATTCGCAATTATGCAGAATCCAGTAGATCCAAATCATTTACCGGACGATTTTGTAAAGGATATCACATCTGGTGATTGGCTCGGGGATGAGCATATATATCGCTTTGCTCAACTTGTTAATAACAGTACGAGCTATGTACTCCAAGAGGTTTGGAAAAGATTTTTACCAGATACAATTATTCCTGTTTTACCGAGTGTCAAGGATATTCAAATATTGCACAGCGGTGGTTTTGGGAAATGCGATGGGCACTGGGTGTGCGTCTACTTTGATACGAAGTCAATCTACATGTATGATTCGTTTAATTCAAAGGTAGTCCGCAAAGAACACGAAATATATCTGAAACGATTGTTCCCATTCCACTCATTCGACAGAAATCTTGTACAGTTTCCTACAGTTCAGCGTCAGCCCAACGCTTCCGACTGTGGAGTGTTTGCAATTGCCTTTGCGATCTCGCTGATGAATGCGCAGAAGCCGGAAGAACTCATCTATGACGTTTCGTCGATGCGTAAACATCTTTTACAGATATTCTAAACTGGGAAGATACATAACTTCCCATGCATTACCAAACTGCATGTATCTAATGTCCATGGAAAAATTAGCGTATTTCAAAATAACGAGCCGCTTGTCTATAGCGCTCAGCAAAAACGTTCTCAACAAAATGTGGTGAGAACATGGGCAGCAGTTGTTCAACAACCGAAAAGGGTTGTGAGCCCGCTGGTTCAAGTTATGGAAAACGTTAAAATGGTTGCGAAGCAGCCAGTTCACACAAAAATTGCCAAGACCGCTATCACGGCTTCAGTCAACCATAAAGCGATTGCCAAACAGCCATTTCATCCAAAAGTGGCCAAGACAGTTATCATGGCTTCAGTCAACCATAAAACAGTCGCGAAACAGCCATTTCATCCAAAAGTGGCTAAGACAGCTATCATGGCTTCAGTCAACCATGAAATAGTTGCGAAACAGCCAGTTCATTCAAAAATCGCCAAGACAGCTATGACGGCTTCAGTCAAGAATGAAATAGTAAACATAGCTAACCATAACGAAGATCTCACATTGAATTCGGTAGCAAAAGTCACAAAATCGAATATACAATTTGACGAAGTATGTTCAAAAGTTGGGTCTGAAGTAGTAGAGACACATGCTGAGACAGTTGACACACTAAAACTGTGCGAACAGGACGGTCCGCAAATTATTTCTGCATCTGAGACTCTTCTTCAAAGGCAAATTGGCATCGTCACTAAGAATGTAGCAACCGCATTGAGTGCTACAAAATCACGTCGGCAAAAGAGGCGTGATGCTGCCCCAATTTTAAACGAGAAATCCAAGCGTGAGGTTACATCAGGCCGGTGGTTAACTGACTTTCATATGAGTCAATTCGCATATCTCGTAAGAACCCACTCTGAGTATTCGCCCCGTGAAACATGGCGGGTACAGATGCCAGTGACTATCGAGCCAGTTCCTTCTAATGTCAAGCACATTCAAATACTACATAGTGAGGAAAAGCACTGGGTATGCGCTTTTTATGATACGAAATCAATATTTATTCATGATTCGTTCAATTCGAAAAGGCTCCTCGCAACGCATGAGAGATACCTGAGAAAACTGTTTCCGTTTTACCAGTTTGATAGCCAGCCCATAAAGTTTGCAACAGTCCAACACCAACCCAATTATTCAGACTGTGGGGTGTTTGCTGTTGCTTTTGCAACCTCGCTTGTAAATGGTTACAGGCCGGATCAGATAACATATGATGTTTCTCTTATGCGAGCACATCTCCTGAAGATGTTCGAACATAACAGCGTAAAAAAATTTCCTCATGCACGCATCGCGCTGCGCCCAGTTAGAAATGAAAAGCATCGTCGGGAAACAAAACAGGAAATAAACCGCAAATATTACCTTTCAAACACTGAGAAGCTACGAGCTCGAGCACGTGAACTCTATCATTCGAATTCTGAAGAACAGAGGGCTACGAACCGCAAGACTTATCATTTGGACGCCGAGAAGCAGCGAGATATTAAACGTAGTAGCTACTGGTCACACCGTGACGATCTACGCGATCAGAGACGTAAACTGTATAGTAGACAAAAAAAAGACAACTCGGTGGCAATGCTGAAAATAAGTACTGCTAATCAAATCATCGCCAAGTATCAACGTATTCACAATACGAATACTACTATAGCATTGATAAAATCTAAAGAAAAATATATAGCGAAGATTGTGCCAATGATTGACGAGCGAACTGAGGTTGCTAGAAGAATTAGAGCCGAGTCGATTATCAAGTGGTGCATCCATGATCGAGATTCAAAAATAAGCTTGATGAGGAAGAGCCTGGAAAGTATCAAGAATAAAGCAGAGGTTTGCCAAACGCAGGCTGCCAAATGCTCCAATAATAAGATCGAAGATACACTAAACGCTCTATGTGGTTCTTCCAGACACATCGCCTCAGCTGAATCATACTTCTTGGAAAGTGCGTATGAGATCGTTCCATTCTATCAACCAATTGTTATCAATGCAATAGGGCAAGCTGCTAACATTTTGCCTTTGCTTGAAAAACAGAATAAAAGTGGAAAAAGTAAGCGCAAAAGTTGGCCTTGCGACCAAATGTGTAAAACAAAAGATGTAAACTTAATAAAGAAATACCTCGAGTTTCTTCAGATAATATCCTCTTGCACGTTGATAAATATCCATAGATTCATGGTTCGGTTGAAGTGTACAACAAAACAATCGAACGGCAGACTAGGTCATTCGCAAATTTGTTATATGGGTGACGTGTCCTGTAAATCCATTTTTTTACCTGTGCAAATTTTATCTGCACATTTTCCATCAGTCCGGTATATTCAGAGGCTGGTATACAAATTGATTGATGGTCATACAAAAATTTCGGTCATCGACAAGGCCTTAAACGATGGCAACCCCGCTGAACTGCAAGAAATCTCAGAAAACGCTCAGCAAATTGGTAATAAGATCGAGAAAAATATCGTACATGACATTGAGTTAAATGAAGAAGTAATCAAAGACAAGTACAAATCTGCATTCAATGCTTTGACTAAACGTTCAATTGACATTCCGCGTTCAGTCTGTGTATCATGCGAAAAACTTTGTTTCCAAAGAGAAGTTACGGCCATTGATAAATTCAGAAAACCAATAACGACAAAAATTTGGCTGAATCTGATGCAACACGTTGAATCGGAAGGTAATGAATGTCAATTTGTTTGCAATTATTGCCTACCCAAGCTCCGTCAAAACACCATGCCATCTAAGTGCATTTTGAATGATCTTATCACTAAGCCAGTGCCGCAGGTTGTATCATCGTTGAATGATTACGAACGAATTATAATACAGAGAGCTAAAGCATTCCAAACTGTTCAGAGAATGGGCACCGTAGCAAACAAAAATTTACCTCATAGGGAAATGGTGCGAAAAGTAAAAGGCAGGACGTTTCATTTGCCTTTACCCATCGAAGAAACTTTGAGGAAAATCTGTCCTCCTACCGATCCGATTAATCTTGATCCCGAGCTATATATATTAGTTCGCGGAATCCCTACGAAATCCAAGTTAGTGTGGGAACAATTGGTAGATCTAAATAAAGTATGGGACGCATTGATATGGCTTAAGGCAAACAATTCTCAATATTCTGAAATACAATTACCAGTAACGGCTGACGCCTTGTTGGCTGATGTGAAGGATATTGAATTCCAAGTAGAGGATGAAGAAAGCGAGGATGATAATTTGAAGGAACGTAAATGTATTGATGAAATAGATTCGGCTATTGAAATCGATGACAGAAGTGAATGTCCGGGTGACGTAATAGATGCAAACAAGCATGCATTATTGACTCAAGTGTCGCAATCGGATGAAATTTATCAACAATTCACTATACATCCGTTGTATGAAAAGAGACCCGATGAAACTATCACAAATCTTTATCAAATGTTGGAAATCCAAGACGTGCCATTAGATGATCGTCATAAAAGCTTGGATTTGCAATGTTTTCCGCATTTGTATCCGTATGGTTGCAATGGACAGTACCAGGATAGATCGATGCGTCTAACGCATGCCGAATTTATCAAATCCAGACTCATGTCAAAGCATTCGCAATACCGGCAAGATCAGCAATACCTGTTCTACCTATTAAATAACGCCAATATTCGGCAATTGAACAGCGGGATATATTACAAACTCAATATCACTAATCCAAGCGAACGATTTACCGCAGCGAGTTATTTGGAAAAACTATCTGGGCAAGAATTGGAAGGGAATCTGAACGCAATATTTTCAAGGCTGCGCAATACAGAGCAATATTGGAGTCGGCCAAGAAATGACGTATCTTGTATGATACATCATTACGGTCCGGCAACATGGTTTCTTACTCTAAGTCCAAGCGAATGGTTATGGTCCGATCTAACGGAATACCTTCGCGAAGTGGGTGGCTCTGCTGTCGCTAAAATGTCTCCGAGTCAACTGGTGGCTGCTGACCCAGTGTCTGCATCTCGATTTATTGACAACAAGTTTCACGCCATGCTCGATTTCATATGCTCTCCCGATAACCCTTTCGGAGAGGTGACTCATTATTTCTGGAGGCGCGAGTATCAAGGCAGGGGAATGCAGCATTTCCACCTTCTGATCTGGATTAAAGATGCTCCAGTCATTGGGAAATCTTCGAACGAAGAAATCGCGAGGTTCATTCTGAAATATGCAACTTGCAGAATGCCACCAAAGCACGTTTCACCTGATTTGTATCGTCGAGTGAATACTCATCAACGGCATAAACACAATTCCTATTGTTTGCGCAGCAAACGGAACAAAGATGGTGGTTCGCCCAAAGTATGTCGATTCGGGTTCCCTCGTCCCGTTACGGATAATATTGTTATCAGAGATGTAGCTGTTTCAATCACTGGCAGGCGGAAACTTAAGTCCAGAAGTAGACTGTACGATTTACCTCGAAACCAGAATGAGGTTTATCTAAACGATTATAACCCACCAATTCTCGTTACTTGGGAAGGCAACATGGATATACAGTTCGCCAAAATTTTTTTTACTCATGCATTTCAGTGTATCACACGTGATAATTACGGTGATAAGTGTCGTTCAGACCAATCAGAGAGCAGCTTTTACCAGGAAGTCTCCCTTTCACGCGTGATACACCGAAATGAAAAAGTCAGAATCGGGGCCCAGTCAAGTCCGGCACCTTTATCATTAAGTGATAGCTGTGGAAGAATTTCTGGGATAAAGGTTCAGGAGCAGTCCAGTATGTGGTACTATAATGAATATGTGTAAATATACTAACTAGGCGAGTATCGCACCTCCGGGTCATGGATCTTGACCAAACTTATGGGGGTGCTTCTTTGAGCCAAAATATGAAGCGTCTACTGAATAACTCTCTGGAATTGGCCTTTACCCTATGAATTTACCTAAGTGTAAAATATTGGCGAACTTACCGCTATACTCATGTGGTATATCACAAAGTATGTGTCAAAATCAGAAAAAAGCAACATGGACAAAGACATTGCAGCAGAGATCAATTCGGCAAAATCGCTCTGCAGTCGTCTGTGGAGTTTTGCTCAGCGTATGTTGAATCACAGGGAATGCGGAGCGTTGGAGGCCGCTGATACTCTGTTAGGAATCCCGTTGTACGGCACAGATCCACAAACAACCATTAAATGGATAGATGTACAAATAATTAGAAACAGAAAAGTCAAATCTCGTGAAGAAATTGAAGCCCTTGATGCAGATTCTGCTAATATCTTCCACGATTCGGTAGTTGACACACATTATCCAGCTCGAGCAAAAGAATTGGAATCAACCAACCTGTACGACTTCGTCAAATGGTACGAAGTAACAAAAGTCGAACCTAAAGCACGAGACATTGAATATTATATGATTGCAAAATCGACATACATAAAAAAGAGGAAACGTGGCTGCCTCATCAATCACTATAAAAATAATGTGAATAATCAGCCTGAACGATATTACTTTGCATTGCTGTTACTCTTCCAACCATGGAGAGATACTGATGAGCTGCGAAACGGATGTGATACGTACACCGAAGCATTCGAATCAGTTCAACTGGAGCTCGAAAAAGCGTTACAGTATCACGAACGCATAATAGAAATACAAAAAGGTATTGAGAATATCAAAGAGATAATCGAGAAGCGTATGGAAGAGGAAGCTCAATCCCAACAGAGCGATACTTCCGATGCGGTACCATTAGGTTGTGGGACGATCGAAGCAGAAGGTGCGATGAAGGAATTTCAAGCCCGCGTCCAGGAAGTCGACACGGTAAATGGTTCACAAAAAATAGCAAACTTAAATCTTGATCACGGACTTATATGGAGGACTGGCAACTACCGCTTGTTGATGCGCGCCCCTATTGTCCGCTTGTAGCCTCTTGTACCGTAGTGGCGCTGGCAGTCTTCTCGCTCACGTTCGCGCGGGATTTTCGAATTCTGAATGGTAAATTTGATTCACTTCAGCCGTTACGAATGTTACACACTTATACTACAAGCTATACGAACTACACTCAGTGCAGGTACCAAATTAAACTATAATTGAACGACATACCAAAAGCAACGTAAAATAATAACCAATATTTATCGTAACGATGCTTCTATTTCAAGAAATGTTCATGCAAACATGTTTTCACTTGTCTCACTCCCGCTCAAGCGTTTAAAATAACCGCGCGTTATCTTCATATCTGGGCGTGATTGAGCGAGAAGATTGCCAGCGCACCACAGTTATAACAACGGTACAACGTGGAACTAGCGGACAACAAGGGGGACACAATTATCACGGCTGGTATATGAAGATGCCAATCCTCCATATAAGTCCGTGATCTTGATCAGAAACGAGTATTTGATACGACTACGGATGCCGTGAGTTCGAATGATAGTATCCTCCGACATTACGTCAGCGGTGAGGGCGGAACTGGTAAAAGTCACCTTATCGAAGCGCTCGTATGGTGGGTCAAGCAACATACTGGTAAAGATACCGCGGTAACAGCACCGACTGGAATAGCAGCGTTCAATGTCAACGGTTTGACTATTCACAGGATGTTTCAACTGCCCGTTGAGCACGGGGGCACTCCTAAATACAAACAACTCTCTGATGCAGCCCTAAAAGTTATTCGCGACCAGCTCAGAAATGTTTTGCTCGTTATGATTGATGAGGTCTCAATGATTTCGAATGTGACGCTGATGTACATACATCTTCGTTTAAGTGAAATATTTGACACCACCGATTGTGAAGACGGTTGGTTCGATAAGAAGCATATTCTCCTGTTTGGCGATTTGTTACAACTTCCACCTGTTCGCGAAGAACCTGCGTTCACTAAACTATCGAGTGCGGTTTCAAATAAACTTCTAGGCTCAATGGGAAGTGTCGATCTATGGTATAAGTTATTCACTTACGACGAATTGACAATTAACATGAGACAAAAGAATGATCAGTCCTATCGCGAGATACTCTCAAGAATACGCCTTGGAATTGTTACTGATTCGGACACAGAAATCTTAGCATCGAGAAAAATCCGCTTCAAAAACTTCACAATTTCAACTTTTGATGCAAGAGTACGTGAACTGTGTGATTACATAAATAATTTACCGAACGATGCAGTCTGTTTGCTTCCCACTTGTCGGATGTGTGACGTGCTCAACGAAGCCATGTTGAGCGAGATACGAAGCGCAGAGATAGATCTGATAGCTTATGATACAGTCGACTGCCCCCCATACGTTAAAAAGAAGGTGCAGAAAATGTTGGATATGGCAGACGAGGACTGTTCTCGAACTGCGGGTCTTGCTAAATTAATTACTGTTAAAATTGGTGCAAAAATAATGATCAGACGAAATATTGATGTTACTTTAGGTCTCATTAATGGCACCATTGGCAAAATCACGTCGATATCACGAGCTATTGATACGAATGATGTAGAAGCTGTAAGAGTGATCTTAGCTACAGGTGTCGAACACGTTATCGAGCGCGTAGACGTGAAGTTTGAGGCAATGGAAGGGGCTTTCGTTATTCGGAAACAGTTCCCAATTTGCCTTAGTTATGGAATTACAATCCATAAAAGCCAGGGCCTTAGTTTGAAGAATGCCGTTATCGATGCGGGTAATTCTATTTTTTCTAGCGGACAAGTGTACGTTGCCCTATCGCGAGTTACTTCGTTAGAAGGACTCCACTTGATTAATTACGATCCTCATGCAGTATTAGCGGATGATTCCGCTATCTTGGAATACAATAGATTGAGGAAACAATATCGACCAGACCTCATGGCGATGACTATTTCAAGAATACGTTCACGAAAAGTACACGATCGCAAATGCTCCTTGCCAAAAAATGTGACTGCATGCCAAGAACCAATTGAAGACGAAACACGCGGGGATAAGTGGCGAGTAAAAGGTTTGCAAAACATAGATGGTGTTTCTTGTTACTCCAACGCGACGATACAGTGTCTATTTCACTGTACACCTATCAGGAACTGTTTGTTGAATCAACAAAATGACGACGTCATGAAAATATTGATTGAAAATTACATCAATTCACAATCACCAGGTAACGTTTTTCACGCGAGGAGACTTGCTGGTAAAGAGTTCACTTCGAAAGTTCAGCAAGATGCGCCAGAGTTTTTAACTAGTCTACTTTGGAAATGCGATGCCTTGAGGAATGTCGTAAAACACGAGTTAACCTCTAAAAGGCGTTGCGAGGATTGTGGTGTAACCATTACAACAGTCGAGCCCGGTTATATTTTGTTACTTGCTTTACCCCCATTTGGTAAGCAAACCCATAATTTGACACAGATAATCGATTACAACTTTTCAGGTTGGAAAAATGTCAAAGATTCGTCCTGCCAAAGTTGCAAGTCAAAAAATATAGTCAGGCAAACTAATGTATCATCGGCAAGCATCTGTTTAATTGTACAGCTCATATTAAATTCCATACAGGCTGGGGAACTGACGAAGATGAATAATTACCGTATAAGAGAAGTTCCTACGGATAAGCCTTTATTCTGCGGTAAAAAGTACAAGGTCAATAGCGCGATATTCCATCATGGTGAAAGTATTGAAAAGGGTCATTATACTTGCATGCTATGAGATGGGACTTCTGCCTGGCAGCATGTTGATGATTATGAAATTAAAAAGCGAGCCTGGATAACGAATGCACGGGACGCGTACATGTTATTTTTGCAGAGGACCTAGCTGCATTAAAAAAATAACTACTTAAGAATTTCAATACATACATCTGATATTCATGATATTTATGATAATCATGAGCAGCAACTATAACCCTGCGTGCAGGTAACTCCGCCATTGCCGGTCCCAAGCCCGGATGAGACAGGAGGAGGGCGCGCGCAGGGTTATACGTTGCAGGCATATAGAATCATACTGGATTCTATAAGGAAACAATTCGTAGAACTTAATAAAAGAACACATGTTATTAAGTCTGTTCTCAACAATTTAGGGCTCACAGAAAAGTATGAGCATGCATGTTATTATAACATTATTTTCATTCATTTATTATTTATTCATTTATAGTATACTACCACATTTAACGTTGCTGCTTTTTGAGGGTTTGCATGATACAAAATGCATCACCGTATACATGCATTGAGATGTTCATAGGAACAATTGGCAGAATGCTGACAACTGAGCGAGCCTTGCGAGCGAGCAAAATTATTAGGCAGTCAAACAAAATTGTACAAAAAGCAGTGATATCAACCCGAAAAGCACCTCTGGTGCAAAAACCTTTCGCCAAGTACAATAATGTGGTCACTACCCCCCCCCCCCCCCCCCCCAAAAATCCACTCATAAAAATTCATCCTTAACAAAAGTGGTACTATAAAAATGTCTACTACAAAAGGATTGAAATCAGATACAATTGCCAAGTACGTGTCTTCTGTGTAACAAAAGTTTACAACAGAAGAACAGAAAATTTAATAGTATTTTACTCGTTCACTCGCTACGCTCGCTCACTCGATTGGCTTTTGATAATTACAGGAAAATGTATAATCACAGAAAAAAAAAAATCAGAAAAAAAACATTTAGGAAGTGGTACTTGGCGGGCCATCATAGCAATATGCATCGAACAAATTATATATAGACCTAAGTGAATACTCCTTTACTTACTCATAAATGGCCCGCAAGTACCACGTACCAAATGTTTTTTTTCTGATTTTTTTTTCTGTGATTATACATTTTCCTGTAATTATCAAAAGCCAATCGAGTGAGCGAGCGTAGCGAGTGAACGAGTAAAATACTATTAGATTTTCTGTTCTTCTGTTGTAAACTTTTGTTACACAGAAGACACGTACTTGGCAATTGTATCTGATTCCAATCCTTTTGTAGTAGACATTTTTATAGTAACACTTTTGTTAAGGATGAATTTTTGTGGGTGGATTTTTTGGGGGGGTAGTGACCACATTATTGTACTTGGCGAAAGGTTTTTGCACCATATTCTATACTACTATACAAATGATTATTCATAGTTTATACCAAGTCCTTGTAGGGACAAGAAAAAAAGCTGTGTGGAAATGAGGGCTCGGACATGGAAATAATAACTCCACGAAAAAAGAACAGGAACATTTCCAAGGAAGACCATGAAAGAATAGAAGAAAAGTGAAACGAAAATTTCTTGAAAAAAAAAATGAAGAGAAAAAAAAATTAAATAAAAGAAATTGAAAAAAAAAATTAAAAAAATTAAATAAACAAAAAAAGGAATAAAAAAAAATTAAAAAAAAAAAATTAAATGAAAAAAATTGAAAAAAAAAATTGAAAAAATTGAATAAAAAAAAAAAAAATTAAATGGAGAAAAAAAAAAAAAGAGGCCTGAAGCTCGCCACGTCCGTGTCGTTGGCCTTGGGTAATGCTGAGAGCGAGAATATCATAGATTGTGCGGAATTCAATCCCTGACTGAGGATTTTGAAAAAATACTTTAAATTTCGGAGTGCTGGTTTGTTCCTCAGGAGTTCTGGGTCGTTTCACACCAGTTCTACGAATAACTCTAATTATATTTTCCGATTCGGGCAACAGTGGAAAAGTTCCACAATTTCTGGGTCCCTGACTGAGGATTTTGGAAACATATTCTAAATTTCGGAGTTCCGGTTTGTTTTTCGAGAGTTCTAAATCGCCCTACACCAGTTCTACCAATAACTTTCATCACACTTTCCGATCCGAACAGCGGTGAAAAAGTTCCGCGAGGTTTTCGTATCCCTGACTGAAGATTTTGAAAAAATACTTCAAATTTCGGAGTTCCGGTTTGTTTCTCAGGAGTTCTGGGTCGTTTTATGCGAGTTCTACCAATAACTCTCATAACATTTTCCGATCCGGGCAACAGTGGAAAAGTTCCACAATTTCTGGGTGCCTGACTGAGGATTTTGAAAGAATACTTTAAATTTCCGAGTTCCGGTTTGTTTTTCGAGAGTTCTAAATCGCCCTACACCAGTTCAACTAATAACTTCCATAACATTTTCCGATCTGAGCAGCGGTGAAAAAGTTCCGCGCGGTTTTTGGGTCCCTGACTGAGTATTTTGGAAAAAAAAATCCTAATTCTGGAGTACCGGGTTTTTCTTCACGAGTTCTGGGTCACCCTACATGAGTTCTACTAATAACTTTCACAATATTTTCCGATCCGATGAAAAATGAAAAAGTTCTGTAAGTTTTTGAATTCATGTTTCGTGTAGTTAGCCCCTCATCGCCTAAAACCGTATTTTCACCCCCAAAAACCATAGAACTATTCCCAAAACCTACAAAGAACTTCAGAACTCTATGAAAAAAAGCTAGAACTCTCGAGAAATATTTGATTTTCGAAAAATGAGGGGCCAACTTCACAGGGGTCGTTTACCCGTGTGTCCGATGTTTTCAGCACGAACCGTAGTCGAGGCGGCAGCCCAGACGAAGGCGAGTGCTGAAGACATCGGACAACCCTAAACGCCTCACTTCGTGGGAGTATCGAACGCTATTTTTTATAACAAATGCATGAAAAAGTTGCTTGTCTTCGGGTACTGTTGTCAATGTAAACAACCATTCCAAAAACATCAAGTTGATTCAGGTTGCCCAGCAGTATGTACGGAGATAGCACGTCGACAGGGATGAATGATTATAAAATGCTCTTGTTCGCGCGCTGTGCGTAACAAGAATCGTTTTGTGCACGCTCGATGTGCGCAAAACGCAGTGCGTACGTTCGGCATGCAATATTGTTTCATGTTGGCATCGCCTACTCAAACGTCAGAAAAGTTCCACAATATGACCACTGCAGAGCCCCAAACAAGCAACTCTTTCATGCATGCGTTATAAAAAAATCTTTTATTCGTCGTTTGCGGGATACGATTTGCACTTCGAGTGAATTCCAAATGATTGTCTGGGAATTCTAAGGATGCCGTCCAAGTTCTCAGCCATTGCTGATCGCGTAAACTCTGTCGACATTGATTATTTTTATATTCATTAAACATTCCTGTATAGACGACGACTACATAGCAATACTTCTATCCGCGCTAAAATAATGAGTCTTTGAGTTGCATTTCTATAGCCTCAAGTAGGGATAACATCGAGTATGGATTTCGAGGAATTATAAATTATCTGCCGATTGGCAGACATCTCGGATATCAAGTATGGCCTCAATCTAATCAGTCCAACAAATCAAGTATCGCAATTGCCTTATCAATTTTTTTCACTCAGAATAACACCGGGCAACTGAGCGACTCTCCACGAAACTGTTCGATAAGTTTAATTTTTAGATTTGAAAAGCAAATAATTAAAGCAAAAGCAGATAACATATAAGATAACAACCACTTCGCACCGCAAATATTGTTTTTCACTGATTTATACCACTCTCTGATTGTACCCGATCGATCGATCACAAGAATTTGCTAGCACACTGAGAAACTTTTCCTGGTAAAGATTGTAATAATTGCGAGTAAGTCTGGGATATATCTGCTGATTTGGCAATCTTTCCTACAGTAATGGAAATTAGTACATTACGATACGAGAGCGGTGAAACTTTGTCTTACGAGTATGAGGTTGCAGCACAAGCCAAACGCGAGTGTTGCAATCACATGAGACCAGAAGAAGTTTTTCCGTCGAGTATAGTACAAAATTTTACTTCATCAGGTCTGAAAATGGAGGTTTTAAACATCCATTATCACACTGCGTGAAGTAATAGTACTTTTCGATATAAGAGCGCAAAAGCAGCAACGAGCGTATGAGTGTGATGGCCCGGACGAGCCCGACGGTGAGCCGAAGGTAGCGAGTGAGGCGCCTTTACACAAGCATCAGCGATTGCTGCCTTGGGCTCGTGTATCGAACACTATTTTTCTCGACACATGCAACGGAAGGTCCTCGTCTGTGTGCCGTCTGCGGGCACGCAAGCCGGTTTTAGCGTACAAGTATGCAAAATTCCTTCGCTACGCGGCGCACAAAAGTCTGCTTTGTATGCATGTCTTAAGAAAAATCTATTATTCGGATCATGCATTCTGTGATAGCAATAAGTAATAAGCGGAAAGAAAAAATGACTGACCCAGTAAACGAAACGGAATTGGGTATATGGAAAACGGTATTAATACGAATTAGATGGAATTAAAAAGACCTGTGTGTCAATTCTTGGCAATTTTTTTAAATTCTATTCAATTCGTGTTAATTCTGTTTTGCACATACTCAATTCGTTTCAATTCGTGTTCGTTTACTGGGGACCGCGTATAGGAAACCGGAGAAATATTGGTAGGTATTATTAGAGCGATATTGGAATAATAGACTAGTTGAACAAGACGTATTGTTAGACACCTTAGGAAAAAGTCCCATTGAGAAGAAAATTGTACAAAATGTGATACAACTTGGACTTTTGTCAACAAAATGTTATGGAGTTTAAAAGCTCGTGTTACAAAGATTACCAGCGATATGGTAAATTTCGTCGCCGCGAATTGCCGATTACGTCCGATATGAGCCGAGCTCCCGAACAAACTAGCGCGTGCTCACGATTGTTTACGCCGGTTGTAGTGTCGTGAATGCGAATAAAGAATTGAGAAAGAAGAAGCATAAGAACTCTGATTAATCGTTCGTAGTGCACGCTCGTGGACGTGAAGAAAGACTAAGTAAGTATTCATAAAATATTTCATGATTGTATTGGCGTAAATTATTCTAAGTTTTTGAGGATATATAAACCATGCATATAGCAGAACCTCTTGACGTACAGTAGTATTGTTCATATTAGATCTGCAATGCGAGAATCTTACGATAAAAATGTGCATATTCCAACACAGTATGCCCTTTTTTTTACGTTAAATAGTAAAATGAGTGGTGAAGAGCCCTGATCTAAGGAGGGTACCGAGTGAGCGTCGCAATTTTCCGAATTTAATCCTGAAAACGTGTTATATCAAGAGTACTGGGACTCAAAATTTTCACCTTATTAAGCCGTGTACTGACTTGAGCATATTTGCGCGCATGAACGCCTTTTGTCTCCTTTCTTCCTTCGCGGAGCAAGAAGGAAAAAGATGGTTCGTGCGCGCAAATATGGTCAAATATGCTCAAGTCGGTACGCGGCTTTAGCGACGATCTTTGTAGATATTTCAAACTCACGTATCAGTCGGTGTTTTAAAAACCAATACGTCTTAATATTGTTCTTTTTTTTTCTAAGATTTGAAATAGGTACACACAGAAAAATCTAAACCTGAATCACGATTTCATAAACGTAATTTACGTTTTCATAAGCGTAATTTACGTTTTCATAAGCGTAATCTACGTTTTTAGGGAAAACGTGAATTCATTCTTACAGGGGAGTGGTTTTCAATTAGATCTCGATACAGGGCAGATTGGTAAGCCCACTTCCCAAATCATCTTTTTCTGTGAATATTCACATTTCATATAATACAGCGTGATTCCCAAGTCGCGGAAAAGATTTCACATGCAGATTCCTTGTCGAAATCTGAGAATAAAGTTACTTATCAAAAACTTCCAGGGACCGGTCGTTGCTGAGTTATAAAAGGTTTAGTCTACCCAATAATACGGCCGTAAAGTGACGTGCTCAATCTCGTAGCAATTCTGTCAAACTGATGGTGCCCGCGTCGTATGAACTTTGCCCGAAATTTCGGTTTTTACATTTCGTAATTTTTAGTCTTTATGTCGCCCGGTCGGTCATTCTCGTGCCCTAGGTCGTTCGCCCCGTAGTTGCCGTTGTCCAGGCAGTAAATCTGGTGATTGACATTCCCCAGGTCTTTTGCTTCGTAGTGTTCGTTATCCAGGTCGCTAGGCTCGTGATTTCCGTACTCCAGGACTTTTGCCCCGTAGTTGACGTTATCCAGGTGGTCAAACTGATGATTTACATTCCTCAGGTCTTTTACTTCGTAGTTTTCACTCTCATTGTCATCGGGTTGTTGCTTTTCATGCTCCAGGACCTTCGCCCCGTAGTTTACGTTGTCCAGGTGGTCAAACTGATGACTCATGTTGTCCAGGTCGTCCGCTTCGTAGTTTTCACTATCGTTGTCATCGGGACGAAAATCGACAACCCGATGACAACAAAGAGTGAAAACTACGATGCGGATGACCTGAGTAACGTAAGTCATCAGTTTGACCATCTGGACAACGTAAACTACGGGGCGAAAGTCCTGGAGGATGGAAATCAACAGCCCGATGACAACAAAGAGTGAAAACTACGAAGCGGATGACCTGAGTAACGTTAGTCATCAGTTCAACCAGCTGGACAACGTAAACTACGGGGCGAAAGTCCTGGAGCATGAAAATCAACAACACGATGAGAACGAGAGTGAAAACTACGGAGCGAAAGACCTGGGGAATGTAAATCATCAGTTTGACCACCTGGATAACGTCAACTACGGGGCAAAAGTCCTGGAGTACGGAGATCACGAGCCTGGCGACCTGGATAACGAACCCTACGAAGCAAAAGACCTGGGGAATGTCA
Organism: Tenthredo livida; assembly: GCA_963992785.1. Taxonomy (NCBI): domain Eukaryota; kingdom Metazoa; phylum Arthropoda; class Insecta; order Hymenoptera; family Tenthredinidae; genus Tenthredo; species Tenthredo livida. The sequence continues at coordinate 19,470,009 of OZ023066.1, forward strand.
TTCACCAGTTTTACCACCTGGACAACGTCAACTACGGGGCGAACGACGTAGGGCACGATAATGACCGACCGGGCGACATAAAGAGTAAAAATTACGAAATGTAAAAACCGAAATGTCGGGCAAAGTTCATACGACGCGGGCACTATCAGTTTAACAGAATTGCTACGAGACTGAGCACGTTACTTTACGGCCGTATTATTGGTTAGACTAAACCTTCCATAACTCAGCAACGACCGGGCCCTGGAAGTTTTTGATGAGGAACTTTATTCTTAGATTTCGACAAGGAATCTGCATGTGAAATCTTTTTCGCGACTTGGGAATCACGCTGTATAAAGGCCAAGTTAGCTTGGAGTACACCAAATATTCTCCAAAAATTGAAATATCGAATATTGTATTTGATTTCAAAAGTTGGTTTTGTTCTAATCAACTAAATAGAATGATTTTCAGGTATGATGAAATATTGATATCAATATACACATGTGGTTGAATGTTTTGATTTTTGTGGAAATTCGGTAGAAAGTGCTTGAATTATTCAATGATGCACAGCAGAAAATTATCCTCAATTTTTCGTTTTTGTTTCCAAGGAAATATTTGCAAGCTCAATTGATTTTCAAGAAGCTTGCACATCCAAACGGATTGACAGTGAAATCTCAAACAAAAGCGATAAAGAAAATCGAATAAATCAATCACTTACAAGTGTGGACTCAAATACCGAACAGACGTACAACACCACAGGTAGAGAACCGAGAGAAAAAACATTTGGTGAGCATAAAACAAAAGCAGCATATTTATTATGATTATTAATAATTACTGTCACAAGCCCATATGTATACTGAAGGTGAAATTATTTCTGCAATGCTCATGCTTTTAACTTTACTATCTATGTGCAGTTACCAAGGGTAAGATTCCACTAACCGAAAGAAATTAATAAATATTCGAAAACTTGCTCCCTTATTATATGTATAGATATGTACCGGGTGATTCCTCGCTTACATCACAGTGATGTGGGTAGCAGATCGTCCGAACACAGAGTTGTATATCTGGGTAATTCTCCCGAGATACTCATTTTCCCGGTAACCGGGTTTATTTCCAATAATCGCTCTGATTTCTTAAGTTTTTTTATCAGAATATATTAGATTGTGATATGTTGAGATAGTGCTACAGGACAGATTTTTTTGGTAAATCCTGTTAATCGTTTTTTTGCTGTGTTTGACGCATAAATGTCATTCCTCTGGCCAGTAACCATCACATCTTCCCATATTGTAGCGAACTCAAAAAGTAGGGGAGACCGGGGACAATTGTAACACGGGTCAATTGTAATATTCGTAATTGTCGCCATATACAAGGTTTGGTGCCATGCTGACGTGTGGCGTTTGAATTATGCTTAGAATATCTACATTTGACGAATTCATGAGTTGCCTTAGTTTCTAGCAGACAATGTGAGAATTGAAAACGTCTTTTCGATATAGCTTACTAAATTTTGCTTGTAATTTTCTTTGTTTCATTTCTGCCGAACCGTTGATGTTACGTCTAGTTATTTTGTATATTTACAATCTACTTTTTTCCCTCTTTCGAAAACGCACAAGGGCAATTGTAAAATATTCACATTTAATGGTAGAACAGGCCGATAATTGTAAAACTACGACCGGGGACGAAAGTAACAGCACGGACGGGGACGATTGTAACATGTCAGAATCTATTCATTTATCGATTTCAGCATGCCCGGAACAAGAAAACGATGTTTAGTTTTTTGTTTTTTCGGATCGATTCTTATCGTCTGACGTTTCGGTCCGGTTCCTGGATGAGTATGACGGCGTCGTCTCCTGGAGATATCTTTGCATGGCATACGCATGCCCTATCGTCGTCCTGACTCTCCGCTTCGTAATTCTCGTGATCTAGGTCCTCCGCTTCGTAATTTCAATTGTCCAGATCCTCCGCTCCGTATTTTAGACGTCCAGGTCCTCCGCTACGTAGTTTCAATCGTTCAGGTCTAGAACTACGTAGCGGAGGACATGGACTACGAGAAGTACGAAGCGGAGGACCTGGACTGCGAGAACTACGAAGACGAGGACCTGGACTACGAGAACCACGAAGCCGAGGACCTGGACGGCTGAAACTACGAAGCAGAGGACCTGGACTATGAGAACGGATGCGTATCCCGTACGAAGACATACAAAAAAAAAGCGCAATAATAAAGTAATATAAAGTGCAATAATAAATATTCGTGGAGAAAATTAATAATAATTCCGCTCATAATTACTTCAACCTGTACATGTTACAATTGACCCAGATATAGGGAAGTTTGTAACGCTCTGCACATTGCCGTATTATCTGTAAAATCTCGATACTGCACAAGTATTTCTCTTCAATTATGATTGCTGTATGTAGATAAATGTTACACTCATTTGCTGTACCAACTAAATTTTTTTAGGTATACGGAGATATGAGCACGGAGGTGATAACTGCAAAATGTTACAATTGTCCCCGGTCTCCCCTACTTAGAATTAAAAAAATTGCAAATCATGAATATTTTTTTAAACTAAAGCATATTTATAACCTTCTTCTGAAATCCAAAGAAGAAAAATGTCCACAGATATCTCACAATAAAAATCGAAATCTTGTAACCAGTTTTTCCGTCATTCCTCTGGACCGTTGGAAATGAGTCGATATTAGTGCAATAGGTAGCGGTAACTAACCAGGCGTTCGAGAGCAGTGTATGCTAGATCTAATTGACCAAGCTGCCAGTTTTTCAAAGTTTTATTTTTCATGTATATGACTTTTTTTTTATGAAAGAGTGTGGCTTTAGTAGATGTCACAAGCTGGAGCGTCATTCCTCTGGCGAGTGTCAAATATATATTATCAACTAAATCAAATCTTTGTGTATGTTTTTAAGTGAAACTATTGAAAACTAAGTCATCACCGCGTTTTGAGGTTCAAAAAACCGCGGATGTTACATTACGAACAAGAAATCGTCAAAATCGTCATTCCTCTGGCGTCATTCCTCTGGGTAATTAAAAAAAAAAAAAAAAAAAAAAAAAAAAAAAAACTTCCGCAAAATAGAACGGCGAGTTTGTCAACAGAAAATAAAATGAAAAAAAAAAAAATCCCGCAAAATAGTAACGCGAGTTTGTCCAAGCGGTAATTATGTCTTATTAATTCATACTAAAGGTCATCCATACTTTGAAAAGTGAAAATAATTAGTTTTTTGAATTTTTTTTTTGTACCCCGAAAAATGAGTATCTCTGGAGAATTACTCAGCTATATACATCATATATATATGAGCAAGTCCACCAATTCTGGACGTCGGATCCGGCCTCACCCTCTCAGATCTTTTTGAAATTTTGTATGCTGAAAGTCCTCATCGAAAAACAACTACCCAATTTTTTTCAGATTTTTATCCCTTTTATTTCAGAAGTTATTACATGGGGTATTTCATATAGTTTTATACTGCTTGTCTTAAGGGGGTATATACACCTTTAAATGGGTTGAATTTCTGAAAAACAATTTTTCTTTTTTTTTCAACTTGAAGACTCTGATAAAATTGAAAAAAATCATCATGTTTGGGGAGGGTTTGACCTTCATTATCCATATCTTACATCATGTATTACTTCCAGTCTAATAGTGGCTGCGCTGAAGACAGGAAAATACAAAATCACTCGGTTGCCGTAAAGAATCAGACCCAGCGTTCGACCAATCTTGGAATTTTTGGTTCTCAATTGTTCATAAGACATGCCTCTATCAGATGAACATAGAACTTTTTGATATTGCAAGAATTACTTGAGTTATTGAATTTTTTCGATTTTTTTTCTGAATTTGAAAAAAAATTTTGCTTATTTTTCTAATATTTCAACTAAAAATGGGTTTATCAAAAAGTTCTATGTTCATCTGATAGAGGTTTCGATTCTACAAATTTGAAGACCACAAACGCCAGAATCGGTCCAGCGATGCTCCTGATTCTTTACGACAACCGTTCAAAATATTCATTCTCCAGAAATCAACTTTTAAACTTTTTTATCAAAATTTTTTTTTTTATTTCATACTTTTCCAAGAGAAGAAAATGTAGTTACAGGAAATTAAGTTTCAAAATTTTGCTTATGACTAATATGCTGGATCCGCAGCTGCTCTCGTATCGATGAGTTATGAGTCGAGTCGAGTCTAGACACATGTGCCAGGGGGAGGTTCGTAGTGAGTTTTGACCTGTTCTGTACAACAACAGTGTCCGTTAGGTGTCCGGTGAGGCTGTTAGAAAAATAATGAATTGCTTTAGAAAAAATCTGATCAAAATTTTTCAACATAAAAATTTTCTAAAATTTTTGATCTTCAATATTTTTGAGATTCAGAAGATGCTAGCACAATTTTTGTCAATACTACGAAAATTCTTTCATCTTTCATCAATCATACCTTTTTTCTTATAATATTTATTAAACTCTTGCAATTAATATATGTATTGTAGAAATACTCATCTTTTTAGAAATCCAAATGTGTAGTTTCCTGGCATCGATTTCAAACGCACTTTTTGATGGATCATCTTCTTCCGATTCCGAAGTTTCATCTCAGATATATAAACACTGTGTTTATTCGATAATGGAAATTACTAGTGGTTTGAATTCGTGATGAAAGCACGATAATATTTGCAAACAAGTGGACACCTAACCTCGAAAAAATGTAGATCGCAGCCATGTTTTCTGTCAATGATCACAATTCAAAAGAATATTGAAAATTAAATATGTGTAAGAATGATAATTACGAAGAATTAAAAGATCACAGAATCAAATTCGAAATCGAAATATATAAAAACGTCATAAAATTAAGCAGTGGTGTAAGTGGTGTTGGCGGTGTTGTACAATACTTATGGCACCAATCTGAGGGTTCGCGCGCCGCGCCGCGGCGCTTTTTCGCAATCTGGCACTGTCATGGCTGTAACTTTTCAAATCCTCTAGATATTTTGACACCGATTTATTTGCAGGTAGAGTAGGTCACTAGCATTCCAAATAAATTATAAAAAAAAAAACGATTTTTTGAAAATTCAAAGGTGTAGATACCCCCTTAAGGGGGTATATACACCTTTAAATGGGTTGAATTTCTGAAAAACAATTTTCCTTTTTTTTTCAACATGAAGACTCTGATAAAATTTAAAGAAATCATCATGTTTGGGGAGGGTTTGACCTTCATTATCCATATCTTACATCATGTACTACTTCCGGTCTAATAGTGGCTGCGCTGAAGACAGGAAAATACAAAATCACTCGGTTGCCGCAAAGAATCAGACCCAGCGTTGGACCGATCTTGGAATTTTTGATTCTCAATTGTTCATAAGACATCCCGAGTCGAAATTTTAGCCCTCCTTTGACTCCGCTTGAACCTATTTTTCTTTGTAATGCATGAGCCGCCACCCTCCGTTGAACCTACTAGGCCCTATTTGCAGAATTCAGTGCTGTCGGTGAACCTCTTTTCACTCCACTTCACCCTACGATGACCCTCCTAGACCTCTTTTAGACCTCAAATATCTCGCGGACATGACCCTACGTAGCCTCATTTGAATCCGACGATCCCTGTCGTCACCCTACGTAGCCTCCTTTGGATCCAAAGTCTCCTACTCTGACCCTCCATAGCCTACTTTGGATCCAATGCTGGCCAAGAACAATCAGGACCAAAAACTTTGGATCCAAAGGAGGCTATGTAGGGTCAAGGCAGGAGACTGGATTCAAAGGAGGTTACGTAGGGTCAAGGCAGTAATCCGGACTCTGTGATATGTTTTTTTCAAACTCTACTACTTCCAACTTCGGGGCTTAGTTTATTACATCCATAACTCTGTAGTTTACACAAAAATACGTAATCCACAGATATTGATAACGCATATCTCGTTAAATTTAAGTGCAATGAAACCTCGTAAGCGTGCACTCAACGCTATAGCCTTCACAACACAACGGCCTATCAGGATCAGTTGTGGATTCCACAATAATAGATCTCTATATCACTGCTCGATCGGCTTACCGGATTTGTGAAATATGGAATATATAGGTACACTAGGGTGGCCCTTGAGGATGAAAATTTTTTTTACGCCCCCTAAAAAGTTTACTTCTTGTGTAAAAACATGAGGAAAATTTGTTTCTTGCTGAAAAAATGGAAAGAACACGTGCCGCAGACGATGAGAGTTTTTGTTTTGGGGAATCGGCAGTTTTTTGGAAATGTGTCACAAAATATGCAGATTTGCCAAAAAAACTGAAAAAAAAATTGAAAAAAAATTCGAAACAATTGAATTTTTTTTTCTTCGGTCTTCTGTCAAATCTGCATATTTTGTGACACATTTTTGAAAAACTACACATTCATCACAACAAAAACTTTGATCGTCTGCCGGCACGTGTTTTTTTTTTTATTTTTTTAACAAAAAACAAATATCCCTCATGTTTTTGCACAAAAAGGAAACTTTTTGGGGGGCGTATCAAAAAATTCAATTTTTAAAGGCGACCCTAAGGTACACCGTTAGAGAACAAAAATGTTCCCTAGGTCCACTAAAATTTTTACGGTAATTTCAACACTGTTTCAAAATAAACATAAAAATTTGAGTGTACCACCTGGACCTTTTTTTTCTGACAAAATGTCATATTTCATTCAGATAAACAGATAACTGCGTAAACGGAAGAGCCATGGTATAATATTTAGTGATTATTCGTAATACTAATAATATATTATGCAAGGACTTTAATCTATAGTCCTGCAAATGCCAAATCTTGATGACATTGAAATATTTCGAGTAATACAGTCGAACCTCCCGTAATGTGGAAATAATTCTCAGAATTTCGGTCAACTTGGGCGATTTCCACATTCTGGGAGGTCGTGAGCTCATAGGCTGTAGAGGGGTGCGCAGAGAGGTGAACGTCACCGAAACCGGTTAAGCTGTAACGAACATAGATGAAGTATAGGCGCAAGAGGAATGGTCGGGGCGACGAGGGAATTCTTGGAAATTCACATTGATCGCGAGACTCTCTCAAACCGAGGTACCACATTACGGAAGGTCCGACTGTACTTTGACACTTTGATGGGCCCCGAACAAGTAGGAGAGTAATGAATCATATGCTATACGATAGTTTGGCGTAGTGGTTAGGGCGTGCGACTAGTAACCGAGCGGACGTGGGTTCAAATCCCGGCGTGGACGAAACATGCGGCGACTTTTCAGTGCGTGAAAATGCGATTTTCTCAACATAATAATGCGTAGGTTGGGTTACCTGACGATATTATTTGTCAAATTTCGTATTTTTCTTTTTTTTTTTCGACTATTATTAATTATTAATTGTCTGGCTAGGTGCTGATTAATCATGAGTTTAACTGGCCCCGGCCGTCGCTAGCGCCCGGCTGAAATTCTACTAGAGAAGAAGGGTCTGTAGGGTCTACGCGAGATTCGATTTAGGCTGAAAAGAGGGTCTGTAGGTCTTGGTAGACATCTGCAATAGGCCCAAAGGAGGGTTTGGAGGGTTGCGAGGCACATGAAATAGGCTCAAAGGAGGGTTAGGTGGGTTGATGTGAGCGTTTAAACCAGGTTCACCTAGGTTGAAAGGAGGTTCTGTACACCCTCCAATCCCTGATTTGAATGACAATGTTCAATTTCTGCCACTTTGGGAGGTTCATGTAGGGTCTAACATAAAAGGTACCGAATACGTCGTACCCTCGCTTGACTCCGCTGTACTCCCAAGATTCGACCAACTATTGAGATGATTTGGAGGGTCAAAGGAGGGCTAAAATTTCGACTCGGGATGCCTCTATCAGATGAACATAGAACTTTTTGATAAACCCATTTTTAGTTGAAATAATAGAAAAATAAGCAAAATTTTTTTTTAAATTCAAAAAAAAAATCGAAAAAATTCAACAACTCAAGTAATTCTTGCAATATCAAAAAGTTCTATGTTCATCTGATAGAGGCATATCTTATGAACAATTGAGAACCAAAAATTCCAAGATCGGTTCAACGCTGGGTCTGATTCTTTGCGGAAACCGAGTGATTTTGTATTTTCCTGTCTTCAGCGCAGCCACTATGAGACTGGAAGTAATACATGATGTAAGATATGGATAATGAAGGTCAAACCCTCCCCAAACATGATGATTTTTTTTAATTTTATCATAGTCTTCAAGTTGAAAAAAAAAGGATAATTGGTTTTCAGAAATTCAACCCATTTGAAGGTTTATATACCCCCTTAATCATTTTTTTTTTTTAGTTCACAGAGAAAAGAGTTACTTACAAACAAATGAACGTATTCATTTGAAAATTTTCAGAAATATTTGTTAACTGTTGATGAATATCTTCACATGAAAGAAATATATAAGTCGTTTCAACTACTATGGAAATTTCGTAGTATTTGCAATAAATGAAGCATTTGTTTTAGACAATTATATTTTGATCGTTGCAAAATACTTAAGGTGCTGCCGGACGCAATTTCGCCGAACCTGACCAAAGCTGCCAACATCTTTGCAAAAGGTGCTATTGAACGGAATATCTCTGCCTGGGCACCGAAATCAACGAAACAAAATACCTCGCGCAAATTCAGGCGCGATTACGAACACGTACGGCCCAAAACATGTCCGTTCTGAGTTGATATAGACGAGTAATGTATGAAAAACGCTCATTTTTTACACTTGGCGATTTTCTATAGGGTTTTTGTGGTGTCGGTGACGCTTCCGAGATGGCGTGGCGCATGAATCTACGACTCGGATCACTGTTCGATAAATTTGACACAATCGAATCAAACCTAACCTAACGAAAGTAAATATAAATGACGTAATGTATACCACCACTGTATTTTGTTGATGCACTTACCAAACGTTATGGCTTGGTTAGTCTTCTGTGTATCCTGATCACAATAACAACATTCTGTGACAATTTTAGAATACACGCATATTTATCACTGACAGCTGATTTTGTCCAATTTATCGAACAGTGAGCCGAGTCGTAGATTCGTGCGCCACGCCATCTCGGAAGTTTCACCGACACCACAAAAACCCTATAGAAAATCGCCAAGTGTAAAAAATGAGCGTTTTTCATACATTACTCGTCTATTTCAACTCAAAACGGACATGATTTGGGCCGTACGTGTTCGTAATCGCGAATGAATTTGCGCGGGGCATTTTGTTTCGTTGATTTCGGTGCCCAGGCGGAGATATTCAGGTTAATAGCACCTTTATCAAAGATGTTGGCAGCTCTGGTCAGGTTCGGTGAAATTGCGTCCGGCAGCACCTTAAGCATTGGGTCGGACAGAGTATGAAATTAGTTCAACATTCTCTTCATTCTCCGCTAAAGTACCACTATTGGTCGGAAATACCACACAATCCCAGCGAACACAGTTATGTAAGCGTAAGGTAACTTACATCTAACTCAATATAACACGTTACATAGCTGGTTAGTTGCCTGCTACCGCTGGGTTAGTGGTAATTTCCCGTTCAGTTCAAGGTGGCAGGTACATAACATACATGTAACCGTATAATATTTCCAATACCTGACAGTAGCATTATAGTTAGGTAGCAGATGGTAACACGCTATATAGCGTTGTAATAAATATGTTAGTACGCGCCATATAGGCTTCAAATCTCAACTCGAATCCATTTCGAAGAATCCACGCACGAAAGAACAGTGAATATGCCAAAAGATTCGATATATTCACTGAACTTTTGTACACGGATTCTTCTCAATAGATTCAAGTTGAGATTTCATTAGATAGCGCTAATATATTTCCATATGTTTATTAGAAGCTGACGACTTTATTTCGCCATTTAGGTATTCGATATGTTTATTACCACTATATCTATTCTACAATAAATACCGAATATCTTTAGGCAGTTTAATCACTTGTGAGCAAGATTACAACAAGGGCGTGAAGATGTATGAAAATAATTTGTATTGTGAGGCACACGTGTATAAGCACAACCAATAGTAAGGTTAGAATTTCATTATTCGTCCATTAACTAATATTTCGTATACTACTAGTTCGGACGCTATTATTGATAATTTGTACGTATAATATATAACCTACAATTTTTGAGTATTGTTTTTTAGACTGACCACGACGGCACAAATTTCACTCTTTTCACTACGAAAACTCTCTCTACCACGCCGGGACGCGGTACCAAGAGCAACTGCTACGAACCGCCGCGCTCATATGAACTTAGAATTACATTAGCAGCAAATGTTATTTTACATTATTGTTGATGCAACGTAACCGATGTCATGTTATTTAGTGGGGCTCCGGGTACATTACAGTTACATTGCATTCGTTAGTTGAGAGATACTAACAAATGTTACATTACAATAACATTGCAGCAACGTTACCGACGTTAGGTTGCTTTGTGGGACTCATGTTATATAACCAGATGGTTATGTGTTTGCTGGGATGTTTTCTCGAATGCAGATTCATTAACATTTAACAAATCTTACGGTCGCGGACATCGCCGGTGTCGCTGTATGATTCCCGATCTTTTCACGCTGGAACGCTGGCACGTTGAATAGGTTTTTGTTTGTTCGATTAAATTAATAAGAAAACAAGTCCCACAGTGGAATTAAGTCCATCTATGGAGGTGCTACTTGCCTTGGGGGACTCGTCAGAGCTTTTATGAGTATTTGAAGGTAAGTACTCTACTTCTATTCACCTAATGCCTAGACGCGGCTTCGAAGTTACGTGTGAGGTTAAGTCTGCCGCACGAGATTGTAAGCACTTGTATCAGGCACACATCTTCCGAGCATATTGCAGATGAATATTATATATAATAGAAGTGCATGTGATGTTAAACAATAATATGAACGCTAATTTTATACGTAATTGATTCAACAGTATATTGTGTGACAAGGGATGAAACAAGGTGAACACAGGCCTGCAGAGCGAAGTTGTTAGCCTATATGCGAAATTCCAGGAGAAACCGACCGAATTTTGACGTTTTTTGACTTCGTATTTTTCAAAACTATTGAAACTTCTTTTACGTGAGATGGACGTGAAACAAGCCGATACGTATTTCATTGTTCGTCCGAAATATTTTTTTTTCCAAAGTTATAAATTATTGAATTTCGTGCGAAATTAGCGTTTCGGTAACTTTGAAAATTATTATCTCCGGTTTTATTGACCATGGAGAGATGAACTAGCGCTCTTTCGAAAGCTGAAAGAATAACCTATAAGACGATATTTTGCAAGTTGTGAAAAAATAAAAATTTCTGTTTGTTATGAGCAATTCAATCGTTCGAAGATTTTTCGGCAGAAATCGGCCATTTTTAAAATTTCGAAAAAAATATTATCGGATTCTTCATTCAATTCTGCATCATAAAAAATTTAGTTTTCGATGGACATTTCATGGAATCTATTTTTTTCCAATTTTCAACATGGCATTGCAGTAGCACGCGCGTCCCATTACCCGCGGCAGAGGCCCGCGCATCGGCCCTACGCATGACGTAGTGTGTCCAGCACTTCAGAATCATTTTTGTGTGAAGAATATATTACATAATTATAGTATATAAAAATGATATGTATTTTGGATTTTCGAAATGAAACACTTATTTCTGCGAGTTAAATTTTATTTATACTTATGTGCACTGGGGATTATTGTAAGAAAAGTTTCCAATTATCAGAAGTATATTACCTATTCTAACAATAATTAGAATCTATTTTATAGTTCATTTCATTATCGCACATACATGATATTTCTTTGAAAACGAGTACTCGCGTACTTCAATCTGCTTCTTGCTAATTGGTACGAACGAATGGAACTTTTTGGTTCCAGTTATGGGCTTAGCACGTTCAAAACGTGGCCCTAGGACTTTTTCATGTTCGTTATACTCCTTCTTATGGAAATACAAACATTCTACATTGTTTGGCATATTTTTGTAATTTTTCCCCCTTCGAACATCAATTTCACATTTTGATGAATCACACAAACACAAACTGTATGTGTGCCGCTTGCACCAGCTAAAACACAATGTTTTGGTCTCAACTTGGCAAATTTGCTAAAACTACTGTGTTTTTTATCCGGAAATCTCTGTTTAAACTCTTCGTATGCTTCTTTCAAATTGCATAAAACTAATCGCTTCTGTTTTTGACAATTTTGTCCATTCTCACGAACAGTAACGTAGTCTTTTTTTCCTGGCATTGTGCGGCTTATGTCATCTGACCCATAAAAGTTGATGATTTCTTGTACACGTGTATCATCTATTCGCTTGACAGTCTTTGAACTTGCACATGACAAGATTCCTTCCTCTTTCTTCGCTTTTTTTGCCACACGAATCATATATTCAGTTGCATCAAAATGAGTTTTAATTTTTGCAACTGTCCAATTTGCGAAAATTGTTAAGATTCGGACTTGCAAATTCCTATCATCTGTTTTATGAAACTCTTCTTTCAATTGGATTAGAATGTCATTATTGTTATCGTCGTCTATCTTCATTTCTTTCACATTCACATGGAACACTTTTGCGCCAATAACTTCGTGGATTTTTTCAAACTTCTCTGTTGGGTACGATCGTTGAGATAATTTCCGTTTTTTGATCGGCGATTGCCCTAGTGAAATCAACGTGCTATTCAACGCGTCTACAGCTTCTTCGTGTTTCGGACTAGACATTGATGACGATCCCTCTGTATCTTCTGGCAAACTTTGGATGTCACTAAGAGTGGAGGCGGGTGACAATTCCCCTACGTCAAAATTTTTATATGTCGACGGCCCCTCGTCAGATTCTAAATCGTCTCTATGTTCAGATGAGAATGGACCTGCAGAGTTAACTGTGTTGTTTCTCAGGCGGCCAACTTTCATTCGGCAAGTATCGCAAATCATTAAATTTTCCAACGTCGTATATTTGTTCAGCGTCTCCAAGTGTGATGTAGTAACATTGCGGAGGCGTTTTCTATCTCGAATTCGATGATCTCCGACTTCAAAAGGATTGAAGCACTCCCCTGATAGAAATTTCCTGGTTGTTTCCTCGATAATAGAAAGGCCCCGACCGGGCTGAGTCGAGGCGTGCCCGGTAAGGAAAGCCTAGCTAGTACCTAGCTGGGCGCGTACGGATACGCAAAAATACTGTAATGCTACTTTCCACGTACGACAAGGCCCTAGCGCGGACCGAACGTGGCGCGCTCTCGTATTTCATTACGTCACTCGCTAGCACTACCAGTCTAGGACCCCGCCATGTAGGGGAGACCGGGTACAAAAGTAACAGCGGGTCGAAAGTAACAAAGCTTCCTACAACGCACACAATCAAATCTAGAAGTTGTGTTTTATACAGTAGTAAGCGTGTTCGATACTGATACAGTTTGAGCCATTGATTGTGCCCGTGCGTGAAATTCACACGTTTTATTGGAGATTTTGTGTTTTTGCCGCCTCAAGTAAGTTTTTCGATTCTTGATATTCTTATGAAAACCTGTAGTATATATGTCAATACTACAATGAATTTTTGCCAGATTATTCTTGAAAAGTCGCTTTATTAGTGGCGGTGTAGAAGTTCTATGTTCTGTTGGTTTTTTTTGAAGTTATAATTTTTTTATTCTGGAAAATGAGGTTGGGGACGAAAGTAACACAACACCACGGGGTTATGTTAACCAGGCATTAGGTACAGTAATGTTCATCGATGGTGTCCCTGTGGCTTACTATTTTTCCTAGCTTTTTTTCAAATCAAATTTCCCTTCTACAAATATTTTATTTGCCAATGACCAGTGCCTTACTTCGTGACACTGCTCCACCTCGCAGCTGTCATATTCCTAACGACCTGAAGGTTCCACTGGTCACGGACAAATAAAATATTCGTAGAAGTCAAACTCGATTCTGGAAAAAATAGTGAGCCACGGGGACACCATCGATGAACATTACTGTACCTATTGTAATTTTTTCATTGATTTTTAGAATGCCTCGAAGTTACTTACGATCAAAAGATTCTTGTGTTTTTGGTATTAACTTGTTATTTCAATAATAGTGAAGAAAATGAATATTTGAGTTTTGTTCTTTCATAAATATTCAATAATTAGTTGATTTACTATAAGTGGAGATTATCTGATGATATTATAATATTTTTTACTTCATTATAATTAATTCTGTGGAATCCTGTAAGATTAAGTGAAGTATCCGTACTGATTCGCTTATAAAATCCCGATGCTACTTTCGTCCCCATAGTGTGTTACTTTCGTCCTGACGCTCAGGACGAAAGTAACAATCGACACTTTTTTTTTGCAGCCTTGTAATTGTTAGAAGCCAAGATATATTAAATAAAACTATGATGTACATTTGTAGAGTAAAGACGAAAGTTTCAGAGGGCTATATTCATTTTATCGAAAATATCATTGATAGCTAGAAATCAGAGTTTAAAAAAAAGTGTTACTTTTGTACCCGGTCTCCCCTACTGGGCAGGTTATGTTGATACGTTCGTAATACGTTTTAATCTCGTCGCTAACGATTTATCGCGCGATTTGAGTGTGCAATAGTGAAAATTTATGCAAAATTAGTGCAAATATCTTGTGTCAGTATCAGTGCTCTGTGTATTTTATATTTTTTATAAACTGAATATATAAACTTATGATTTATGTATAATTGTTTCGATTTTTCTATCTCATTGGCCCATACATCCTATCGTCAAAACTACCGTTATAATCGCCTAATTCGGTCCCCATATATTGACCATGCCCAGCTATTCAATTCGGGGTTCTGGTAGGGAAAACTGACTAGGGCCCGGTCGGTTTAACATGACTAGTGACTAGACGGGGCGAGCGTAACCACCCCGGCCGGGTACTAGACAGTTTTCCTAACTAGTGCCTCGATGAAAATCGGGAATACTGGCGAGTGCCCGGCTACCGCCCGGTCGCAATTTCTACCAGGGTCTGCGAAAGACTGTTCAGACATTTCTGGCTCGAACGCAGAATGATAATTCCTGCACAGTCCGATAACTTATGCTGCACGTATTATAACCTTCAAATAATGTTTCTGCTCAGAAAGCGGATTGAAAAAACAACTAGAAAATTGAAAGACGATAGAGTATTGCAGCTGGGTTATAGATTGACCATTGTTTCTATGTATTCATGCAAATTTTGGCGCACGCCATGTTCAAAATTAAAAAAAAAAATAGATTTCATGAAATGTCAATCGAAAACTAAATTTTTTATGATGCAGAATTGAATGAAGAATCCCATCATATTTTTTTCGAAATCTTAAAAATGGCCGATTTATGCCGAAAAATCTTCGAACGATTGAATTGCTCATAAAAAACAGAAATTTTCATTTTTTCACAACTTGCAAAATATCGTCTTATAGGTTATTCCTTCAGCTTTCGAAAGAGCGCTAGTTCATCTCTCCATGATCGATAAAACCGGAGATATTAATTTTCAAAGTTACCGAAACGCTAATTTCGCACGAAATTCAATAATTTATAAATTTGGAAAAAAAAATATTTCGGACGAACAATGAAATACGTATCGGCTTTTTTCACGTCTATTTCACGTGAAAAAAGTTCTAATAGTTTTGAAAAATACGAGGTCAAGTTTTTGGTCGGTTTCTCCTGGAATTTCCCCGTATAGAAAGAGCCCGGTCCAAGCACGGTGTAACAGGCGATGGCCAGAGTATTATTTGCCTTCGAGACTTATCCTGATGATATGATGACTTTTTCAAACATACCTAAATTTAAAATCTATATGTCCGATGTATATATCTATGTATCGCTATTGTAATTATCATTATATTATATAGAAATATTTAGAGTCAAGAACCGAATAAATGTGATTTTTTGAGAAATACAATGACAATTTATTGCAAAACTGAACTAGCTTTTTTCTGGTCCACGATTCCGTTGCGATCAATGATATCCGCCAAAAAAAAAACAAAGGTTGTGCTCACTCGATTGGTTGATGATTATCAACATACAAAAGCATTGAAATCAGATACAACTGCCAAGTACCTGTAGAATAATAAAGGTTTGGAATTCAAAAATTTGTTCAAACTAAATAACGTTGTACTCGTTCGCTCGCTGCGCTCGCTCACTCTATTGGCTTATGATTATGGGTTGAAAAAACAATTCGGATGAAGAAATTAAAGATGTCAACATTTTATCTAAAAATATTCATAACGAAAAAATGATTTAAAAAAAATTAAAAACAAAATTTGGAGTCCGTGGTACGTTAGCGGGCCAATGTTTGAATATCTATCAGATGACATGGACATGGTTCGTGATCGATATTTTATATTTCTTTTTCTACAAAAGGCCCTCCAAGTACCACTACCTCCAAATTTTTTTTTTTTAATTTTTTTTTAAATTACTTTTTCGTTATGAATATTTTTAGATAAATGTTGACATCTTCAATTTCTTCATCCGAATTGTTTTTTCAACCCATAATCATAAGCCAATAGAGTGAGCGAGCGCAGCGGGCGAACGAGTACAACGTTATTTAGTTTGAACAAATTTTTGAATTCCAAACTTTTATTATTCTACAGGTACTTGGCAGTTGTATCTGATTTCAATGCTTTTGTATGTTGATAATCATCAACCAATCGAGTGAGCGAGCACAACCTTTGATTATTGTTTGGTGGAGTGATCTACACATTAATGGACTTGGCCGAAGGTTTTTGCACCGAAGGTGCTTTTTGGGGTTGATTTCACTACTTTTTGTAAAATTTTGCTTGACCAGTTAATAATTGTGCTCGCTCGCTACGCTCGCTCGGTTGTTTTGTGCTATTGCATACCGCCTGAAATCCCTCGATAAGCAGGAACGTCAACAGCAACGAGCACGCGTGTGCTCATAATTTTCCCCAAGTCTCAAATTTGTAGAGTGACGCGTAATGTACTTTGATAGCGTTTACAAATTGTTCCACTACAATAATTTTTTTATACCTACAACATCTAACCCCGCGTGCAGCCCTCCTCCTGTCTCATCTGCGCCTGGGACCGGCAATGGCGGAGTTACTTGCACGCCGGGTTATAGTTGCTGCTCATGACTAAATATATATAAATATCAGATACATGTATTGCAATTCGTAGGTAGTTTTTTCTTCAATGTAACTAGGTCCTCTGCAAAAAGAACATGTACGCGTCCCGTACACATAACGTCAACTTCCAATTCGGGTCTGAACAGAAGGTATCAAAATATTTAGAATTGAGCCTATTCATGCAAGACTAGCGTAGAGCATAAAATGGAAGTTTATGAAGTCAAACACTCGCATTCTGCTCTCTTCGTCTGACTCTTGCCGTTTCTCGTATCGAATCACACTTTACCGATATTTTGCAACCCAAGCGTTTTTTTTCATCATCCTCACGTCTTATACGGCGACCCGCTACAAAATTAAACAATCCATAAGAAAGATTTTTCTCCAATAATTCCATTCATAAATGATTATACGCTGAGTCTACAATGAATAAATAAATATAAATCAGAATCTCTATCATCTGAGAAAGAGGGAGTCGATCGATTATTTCGTTAATATTGAATGAGTATTTTCATTCTTACGATTTGTCGTGATAGCACTAATCTGAATTTGATTGAGATTCTGAGCGGAGAATCTAAGCTAATTGTAAAACATGGATTAAAAAATTATCTTCACCGAAGGTCAAGGCATTACGTTGACGTGGAGTGTAGAATAAAGCCTATCGTAGTCCAACACACAGCGTCGACTTACAGTCTCGATTGCACTAGAGGATACCGAGATAAAATATAGAACTCGTTGAAATCCTACACATAACGTTGGCTCACAATTTAGGTCAGAGCAGACGAGCCTCTAGAAATGAGCCTAACATCGAGCTTGAAGTGGAATTCGTTGCAATCCAACTCTTGAACTCGGCTTTATTGGTCTGGCTCCTTGCCGTTCCCTATAAAAAATCATGCTTTCCTCATATTTTCCAACTTTAACATTTTCTCTTGATTTTCTCTTTTTAGACTTCCTGAGGCGATAACTTGCGAAATAATTGAATCGGAAAAACGGTTTCTTCAGATAATTGCATTTATAAATGAGAATAAGCCATATCTACAATGTATAGGTGAATAAAATTTAGAGGTAATAGTCAGTTAATAGTCATCTGACAGTCTTGTCCGTTTACAATTGTTATTTTATTTATCACCGTGAATTTTACACGTCAGTCGATTCGCATAACCTCGAAAGCTCGAGATCGTCGAATTTGAGATTTACCTATCGAAACATTTTTGTTGGTGACTATCACATCAATGTACTTGGCGTAAAGTTTTCGCACCCGAGGGGCTTTTGGTATTCACTAGTTTGTGTACGTTCAAATTTTGTATCAAGCATTGCTCGTACTTTCTCTTATTTCCTTCATTTCAATTTGAAAACATGAAAAAAATGACAACACACGTCTGCTAGTATTGCAGACGGTTTCTGTCTGCGATACTGGCGCTATCTACGTCGTAACTATTTCGTACTGACGTAACTCTATACAACTTTTGTGTGGTTTCCCGTCTAGTGATTTTATATGGGAATGGTTCTAATGTCAATCTTGGTCTGACGACGACGACGAAAGTGAAGGAGAAACATTGTACGAGGAAACGGGTTATCAGAATTTGTAGTTAATCATATCTCAGCATTCCGGACACCGATTTAATCGATCTAGGGCTGAAATGAAAGCTGTTTATGCCCACATCCTAGATTAAATTAGTTTCAATTCGTGTATATTGTGAGGTGGAAAAAAACGAAGATACTAGTTCGCGGTATAGGTTAGGGTAGTTGCCTCTCGGGTATATAGACTCGTTGAGTCCCGCGCTTGAAATTTTTTTTTTTTTAATGTACTTGGCGCGAGACTACCGAGTCTCTTGATACATATTTCAAATAAATGAGAACGTGAATTCTCTTGAACGTTCATTCTTTAGGGATAACTGCATACTATACTGATAGAAGACCACAATTCAGTAACTGTTAATAAGTCTTCGATTCATTGAGCATTCAACATAGTCGAACTTCATGATCGTTCACTTGATACAACTGGTGCGGTTTGAAGAGAAATACAAGATTCGTTAACTATTAACAAATCTTCATTGGAGACAAAGCAATACACTCAAATAAATGATTTCTTAGCTATGACTAGATGTATATTTGCTTATATACAAATATACGATTCGTTAACTGTTAACGAATTTCATTAACAACAAAGAAACTCTTTTCTCAGTGTTGTTTCGCCACTATAGCACTTTTTTGAGAGACTAGGATTTTTGTTTGAAAAAGTCTCAGCTTGCCAAAAAAATATTTTTTTTTCATTCACGCTTGTAAAAAGCTCTTAAAATTCAGTTTAAAATCAAAAAAGCTGTTTTTTTGGCCGTTTCCCAAATTTTGAAAAAAATTTCAATACTTTCTTAGAAAAGCTGAGAAAATTTCACATGGATCACGTAATTTTCAGAGTGAGATCTCGATAAATACACGAGAAATGAATTAATGAACAAAAATTGAAGAAAATTTTCAATTGATTTCCAGATTTATTCCATATATTTATTCCAATTTTTGTCCATTAATCCTCCGCTTCTCTAAGAAAGTATTGACATTTTTTTCAAAATTTGGGCAACGGCAAGAAAACAGCTTTTTTGATTTTGAACTGAATTTTAAGAGCTTTTTACAAGCGTGAATGAGAAAAATATATTTTTTTTGGCAAGCTGAGACTTTTTTAAACAAAAAACCTAGTCTCTCAAAAAAGTGCTATAGTGGCGAAACAACTAAAAAAAAAAAATGATTAAGACAAGAAGTATAAAACTATATGAAATACCCCATATAATAACTTCTGAAATAAAAGGGATAAAAATCTAAAAAAATTGGGTAGTTGTTTTTGGATGAGGACTTTCAGCATACAAAATTTCAAAAAGATCTGAGAGGGTGAGGCCGGATCCGACGTCCAGAATTGGTGGACTTGCTCATATACCAGGTGATTCCTTGCTTACATCTCAGTCATTTGGGTTGCGGACCGTCATATCCCTACAATGTATATCTATATATATGATGTATATAGATATACAACTCTATGTTATCAGCGCAAGCTGCGGATAATTCAAGCATTTTGGGGCGATATTTTGTCATTTTAGCGTATCAAATACACGTGTAAATTAAATTTTTTTTTTTAAATAGTTAAAAACAATACAATAATCAACCGGAGCTGCTGTGTTGTAAGTTGTAAAAGTACCAGCAGAAACGACAGTGTATATTCCATAAATTTCCAGTAGCAAAATAGAAATTCAATTAGAGAAATAAATGGATAGCTGCAGTAAGAAGGGAAAAGTAGCTACAATGCGTGTTTGATTCTGTTCGTATAATGAAGTTGGCCCCACAGTCGTCTGTCTCGGTTCTTCTATATGTAATCATGAAGGATAGAAAGAGATGGAAGACTGGTGCTAACTTAATTCGGACCAGAATCCAATACGCTAAGGCCTAAGCCTACTACGATAACCTTTATTTTTGTAACAACGGCCATGTCAAATCACATTTAACGATGTAGTGTGAGGTGTACATGAACTGATTTTTATTAATTATACTCACTTTTCCTTGGCTGAAGTGATAACAATATATAATAATAATAAATGCATTTTTTCACGTGTTTAATAAATTCATATACTTTTATTAATACCAAAAAATAAATAGTTTAATTACGAATTCTATTCAGAATCATACTGTCAATATACGCAAATATCGCCCTAAAGTTCATGCATTAGTTAGCGCTGCTGTCACGCACGGAGCCAATAGAAGAAAGATAAAGTCGTCGGTGTAACGGTCAAATTTAATTTATTTAGGCTGATGACGTTTCGGTCGGAGCACGGCCGACCATCTTTACATCTATGAAAATGATACATATTTAGGTAAAAAAGAAAAGAACATTTCGCATCGTAGCTTCACAAGTTTAGATCTATGACGGATATACATGTTTTGGTAAAAAGGAAGAACACTTCGTATAGTAACGTAACAAGATTGAAGGGTGTGAACATCAATGTTGAGGTGTCACATTTCATTTGATAGTCATAAATCTTAACCTAATTAAAATAGATAGGTGAAATAATAAAATAATAAAATAAAATTAGCTATGTATATGTATTGTATACACCCAGAAAAATGCCCTACTCGCGAAAACTGAAATTCATTTGAATGAATGCATATCGTTTATTCATATCAAGATTCGCGGCAGCGAATCGCCGCCAAGTACTTTCGGCGGCGAGCGCCAGCTGAGAATCATTTACCCGGGGCAACTACTTATACTTGTAATCGTTACGTCATATCTCGCAAACTACTGCATTTTTTGCGATCGAATTCATGAGACCATAAGTCCCAGTCCCCACGGCCCAGTTTTAAACACTTGGGCCGAATCGGTCAAGTGGTTGCTGAGATATTGCCCTCCAAAGTTGATGAAAAACGTAAGATTCTTCTTCTTCTTATTCTTCTTCTTCTTCGTCTTCTTCTCCGGTCAAGTTTTTCGCAGACACTTTCTTGCAACACCTATATCTCCCGATCCGATTCACAGATCAACGTGAGATTTGAAAGGGAGATTATCTCCATCATCATCTCGACCCCTATTGATTCTGATAAGAATCGTACGACGCAATACAAAGATTGACCCCAAATAATCGACGAGGTGATGGATGACGTCATGAGTTTCGATTCAATTATAAAAAAATCGACATAGAATATACGAGGCTGAAGCTAGCAGCCAGAGTTGGCAGCCGAACGCTGCTGCGCATGGGCATCAACGTTGACTCCTATGCGCAGTAGCGTTCGGCTGCTAACTCTGGCTGCTAGCTTCAGCCTCGTATAGAATATTATTATATATATGGGGTATTCTCGCTCATCCGGGACACTTTTCTGCGCATGATTCATCGATTATAGTGCCACGCAAGATTTTGGATCTTGGCCAATCCCTAACAACAAATCCGGAGTCATACCCCCCGATTTCAACTGGTTCAGAAGTTATTAGACTTAAAAAATATGAGAAAATCAGTTTTCGAGCGCACCGCACTATCTTCAAACGTACGTATCTTTGGTTCGGAGGATCCAAAAAATATTTTCAACCAGTGCGGTAGAATCAGAAAACTCCCGCCTTTCACGCTGTAATATCCACGATTTTCGACAAAACATTTTTGCCGACGACTTTTACAATGTATTTCTGTTTTTCGTCCTGTGACCAAAGGGCATAATATTTTTTGATGGAAATTGGACTGTAGGTAGATCACCATGTACACGAAACGTAATGGATTCTGAGCCGGATGTGTAATCTAGATAGATGAAACAGCCAATCAGCGCTCTGGACTACAAAAATCCAGAGCGCCGATTGGCTGTTTCTAGCATTGTCAAACACATCCGGCTCAGAATCCATTATGTTTAGTGCACGTAAAAGACCTTGCAATTTTCAAGAGGTAGTTATTTTTCCTTTTTTTTTTAATAACTTCTCAGACTTTTTTTTATAGGCTTTTTATTATTTTTTATTATAGTTTATTTTATTTTTTAATTTTATTTTTTCACAATTTTTCCGTACGTCTCAACCTCATGCGAAAGAAATACGCCTGTCCCCTGAAACGAAGGAAACCGAAAAATTGTGAAAGAAAAATTGAAGAAAATAATAAAAAAAATAAAAAAAGCATTTGCGCGAGTCGGAACTGGCTTGCTAGCCTACTTCGTCGGAAGGGACATCGGCACTGTGGTGGTGTAGGCTAGCCTCCGCCTTGCATTTATCGTGTGCGCTGTGCCTTCGAGTATTGTTTTTATTTGATCGAGTGAGAGCGTTAGTTCTTAATGATTTATCTCTGTATTCTTTTGTTTATTACTATTTACATCAAGTTTTTTCTATTTTATTTTATTTTATTTCATCCTAAACTGTACCTGTTACATTTTATATTGTTTACCTGATCAGTTCATCGTAATTTGTCCCATGGTGGAACCAGGACATTAATAAACTATCTATCTATCTATCTCACTCTCACTCTCACTCTCACTCTCACCCTCACTCTCTCTCTCTCTCTCTTTTCGTTCGCGTCTGAGGCAGTTTCTGTTCCAAATCGAACTGGCTAGGTCGTAGTGGTCATACTCGTTGCTCTCTCCCTCACCGCTACCACTAGCGTAGTTATCTTAGATTAAGGATCTAGTATTAAGACACCTAGTATTAAGACATATTGTATCTAGTTATATTGACTTTGACTTTGTAAACCTTTCTCTTTCCTTCTTCGCCGCCTACCATGTGTATTGATAATTTTCATTATTTTTGTGAACGCATGGTATGCTTGCCCAATATTGCCATGGGCAAATAAAATTTATCCATCTATCTATCTATCTCTCTGTCAGACGTGTCAAAGTGAGCTCCGTGCTTTATATCTATATCAATACTGAACAAATAAATAGAAATAATTTCGGAGTACACTGTTGGATAGGTAATAACCGGGAGTGTCAGTAGCCACAGTTTCATGGCCTTGTATTTGTGCAATGGTGTGATTTATGCAATTTTATGTGACACTTGTATCGTCGTTAAGACTTAAACGGTGATCGCGCATTTAAATCACTGGTACCGTGCTGTTTACCTGTCACCAAATAGCATGGACGATATCGTAACATAGGACATTGGGTGTGTGTGTTGGGTTTTGCTCTAGGACTCTAAACTGGCTACACTCTACATAGTCTGCGTGCTGCAAGTGTGCGTATGGATTTCTGTGTGTGTAGTGAATACAAATAAGTAATCCAAAGTGCAGTAAATGTAAAAAAAAAATAATCGTTTACTAGATTATACTGTCCGGTATGTATAAAAACTTTCATCCGGGCTGTATATATATACACACGGACACAACGTTTGGAATGACAGGGCAGAGCTAGTACCATGCACCGCTGTGATGGAAGAAAGCATAGGTAGGAAACAGGAGAGAAAGAGAAAACGCGGTGAGGGGCAGATCGGCGAGGAAGGTCAGGCTGAGAAAGAGAACCTGAACGAAGACGACGGAGTAGAAATGAAGGAACAAGTTGAACGTGGCGCCACGACAAACACAGGCACAAGCAGCGAGGAAATCGCGGCAATAGTGAGCAAAAAAGTACAAGAAACTATTGAAAAAGTAGTTCAAGAGGAAGTTCGAAAAGTCATCGAAATTTTCACAAAGGAAATAGGAAAACTACAAGATGAGATAGTCCAAATAAAACTAGAAAATAGGAAAGCAAAAACCGGAACGGCGGCAGGTGATAAAATAGAACAGGAAAAAACCCAAAATAAATCGTATGCAAAAATAACGAAGAAAAGTCGAAGGGAAGAAATAATAATTGAACCAAATGAGGAGCAAACGAGCGGAAAGACAGTAGGAACTTTCAAGAGTAACGTAAATATAATGGAACTAGGAGTAGGAGTAAATAATATAGTACAAGGTGCTAATGGAAAGGTCATTGTTGAATGTCAGAAAAGAAGTGACAGAAACCTACTCGCAGGAGCATTAAAGGAGTCCCTTGGGGCACAATATAGCATCTACGCTCCAAGAAAGAGACTACCAATGATGAAGATCGTCGGGATAGAGGAGGAAATAGGAAAAGAAGAAGAGAACATATTTATAAATAGATTGAGGAAACAAAATGAAATTGATGTGCAGCGGGATAACTTCAAGATGAGGATAAAGGTGGAAGCACACAGAATTCCATAAGCCATAAGCAGAGAGCAGAAGCCATAGCGCATGCGCAGTTGCAAAAGTCCAGGTAACAGTGCGCATGCGTATGCTCTCTGCATTCTGCTTATGGCGTCTGGATTTTCAACCCACACAAAAGTCCATACGGCATAGACCACAAGCATAACAACCAGAAGCTGAACAGTGAATGTGTCTATATAAATTTCAGCGGCAAATCAAATAATATCAACCAAAAAGTAAGTACTTTCGTTATATATAGAATAAATGTATCGAAGCTAAAACCTATTCGGAAATGTACGATTCCATTCAATTATGAGCACTTTGTAAATATACAGTATTTTGAGGTTAAACTGATTGTGTGTACGATTCATGTTGTCGAAATTTATTGCGGTATAAATTCATGCTGAGAGAGGAAATGTGGATGATTTCTTTGTCTTTTCTTGCATATCACATAATCATTCGGTAATTCATATACATGTTTCAAATTTATAGAATTCAGCATCATGGCTAATGACCACAGTGATTACTGCCATAAAAATAATTTAGGAATGAGGGCATCACAATGCGATGAAAACTTGGATTCTGAAGTGGAATTAGAAGACATGGAGGGAAGAAATTTTGATGAGCTTCTAATTGATATGGTCAAACAATACCCACACCTCTACGACACTAGCTCAAATGATTATCGTGATGCAATCAAAAAGGAAAACTCCTGGGTGGAAATATTCAAAATCTTAAACGTACTTCGTGAGTTTCGTTTTGAATTCTGAATCATAGCATGCTGAAATTTTTTTAGTATCAAGGTAGTATTTCACCTTCAATTATATTTTTAGCCCTAATTCCATGAGTTAGTTATTGAACTTTTGTATTTGACATGAATCGCAACCACTTGCATTGTGGCTCAAATTGCAATTACTTGCTTCGTCGTATTCATCAATTACTGAATTATTTTCTCCGGGTGTATCTGAATAATATCCTGCAATTTTCAGGCAATTTATATTACTTCAAATAAACTATCTTGATACAATTCAATTAACGCTTATTGAATATTGGGTAAAATGATCATGAAATTTCTATGATATTGGACTGTTATTGTTGTCTTATTATTGAATCTATAATTGCAGCTAATGCATGCGTCACTCGTTGGACTCGTCTACGCGAATCTTTCTCAAAAGAAAAAAAAAAGCAACAAATCGAGAGTAAAAGTGGAAGTGGAGCTTGTAAACGTCGAGATTTTGTACATTTTGAGAACATGAAATTCCTTGACAAATTCGTCAAGACAAGGAGGTGAGAATTCATTACATTCAACCCTGTGGATCATTCCTTTCCACATTCTAAACCAAATTGTTGTTTGATTGAAAAATTAAATTCTCATCGCATTTATGTGAAAGTTAAAATTTTCACGTTTCAATGTTCATGTTACTAATAAAAGTTGGACTCTACATATTTCACACGCTTATTATCAGTCTGTCACTTATATATTACGTTGTTTTAAGTTCTATCACCAACATCAGCACGAAACGAAAGGCGGTGGGCTCAGACTTTGTTCACAACAACCGAACTGAAGACATGGCTAATTGCGTTGAACACGACACTACGACTGTGGAATATTCAACATCACAACCAGGGAATATAAACTCAAATCCAAAAACTAAGCTGCCTGTTCCAAGTACATCATCAGCAACAACAAAATATCCACCACCGAGTACATCACCAGGAATCAGCGATTGGGATAATATCTCTGTGACATCGAATCGTTCAACATCTGAATCTTCGAGTAATGATTGTGAGGAATCACTACCATCAACCTCATCTACACTATCCGATTCACAGCACTCTTCAGGAGCAGAAGACTCTACACGAAGGTTCAAACAACCTGGATTTTTCAAAGGAAAATTTAATATAAACAGACCAACCAAAAAGAAAGTAAACGAAAACGATTTTAAAAATGATGAGTTTGAAGAATCTTTTGTAAAACTCAACAAAGCCGTTGCCGAACATTTACAATCAAAACGTGATTACTCAGCAAATAATGATACAGATGTCTCCTTCTGTAATTTAATCATAGCCGAATTGAAACAAATGGATGAGGCTGAAAAACAGGCTAAAAATCAGGAAATTTTACAAATCTTGTGGAGAAAGGACAATAAGTAGAAAGTTCATTTTTCACGATAGTTCTCATGTTTCGAGAAACATTTAGATATATGGCATAGCCACTTACAGTTATTTTACGTATTATTTAGAATAATACTTATTTTTCAAACTATTAGTTTCAGAACTAGTCTTATATTTTGAATTACTATTTTAAAAACTAGACTTTAATTCCATACTTATTTTTAAAACGTCTTATATTTTACATTAGATCTGATTTTTCAGAAAAAAGTACTGACTAAATAAGTAGGAGGATGAGTACTGTGATAAAATACAAGTAACTATACGTACAAATTTATATGTTAAGTTCTATGATATAATCTAAATATAATCTAAACTTACGAACTTTTATATTAGTTGAAATACTGTGATCTACAAGTATGTAACTGTAATCTTTAAATTATCACCACAATAAGTACCTTATTATATAAGTATTATTACCTATCTACGTACAAACTTATTAAATACTATTAAAATTATGGTAGATATAAAACGATTACTATATATTTTTGAATAATATATCAGACATTTTGTTGAAATAATATAAATATTCTGAAATCATATTGGTTATTTAATTATTATTAATATCACAATATGATACACGTATAATACATGAGGAAATGTATTCCATTCATTCGTGATTTTGTCCTCTTCTCACATAATCGTACTGCCACGGAACACTTCCAGCCGCAGTCATGAAGTACTCAGTTAAAGTGTCTCTAATATTCACTGCGTATGCAACACCATTTTGATCATTTTCAAAAATTTCGTCATTATTTTCAAATTCAATATTACGACCTTCTACACTTCGCAGGTAATTGTGTAAACATACGGTTGCTAGAACATATTTATGTATGTTGTCAGGATTTGCAGAGATAGGTCCGTTATAAATGTTCCATTTTTTCGCTAAAATTCCAAAAGTATTTTCTATTATCCGCCGTGCTCTAGAAAGTCTATAATTAAAAATGTTTTTACGTTCCCCAAGAAATCTTCCAGGATAGGGACGCATCAAATGTTTGCTAATTGGAAACGCTTCATCCCCAACAAAAAAATAAGGTACTCTTGCATCACTATTACTTAATCTACTGACTCCTTCTGGTATATCTAGCAGCCCGTTGTCTGGATTCAGGTCGCTATTCGAGTGAATCCCTCCGTCACTATTTTTTCCAATGGAACCAATATCCACCACAGTAAATTTGTAATTATGGTCACACAGCCATGAGTACTATACTATATCGCTTGTGATAGTTAAAATACAGTGTACCAGAATTTGGTGGACATTGTGAGTCGATATGCTTTCCATCGATGGCTCCTAAACAATGTGGAAAATTCCAGACTTTCCAGCAACCTTCACTAATTTCTAAGAATTGTTTGATCGAAGGAGTTTGCAAATATATTGGACCAAGAAGCTTTCCCAGCACAACACAGGTCTCTTTGATTATTTTATGTGCTGTTGATTGACCAACACGGTACGCAAAGGAAATTGCCGGAACTTTGTCGCCGATGAGGAATCTGTAACATCATGACATGTTTGTGATATTAACTATGAAACAATAGTTCTACAGCTGAACAATGAAGTTTTCAGGGATTTAAATGAATACCTTAACGTTAGAGCAACTCGTTGTTCAGGTTCAATGGCACGTGGACTGCGTTTGATCAAGCTTGGATTGGCAATATCCATTAAATGCTGGAATGATGGCAGCGTCATACGTGCATACTTATAAAACATTGTCTCATCTCTTTTTAGTTCTTGAAAAACATTGTAGAAGGCCCCTTGTTGTCTTCGACGCATATTAATTTCTCGAACCCAGATACGACGTTGCTGATGACACTGGTTGCGTATTCTTTGTCGTCGACGTCTTACCAAGAATGCTCAGATGTTGACCAAAGCAATTAACAATACGTCAAAATCATCCATTTCTATAAAAATTCAGTGAAATTTCTTCAATAGTATCAAAATAAAAAAATATTTCCTCTCTCAGCATGAATTTATACCGCAATAAATTTCGACAACATGAATCGTACACACAATCAGTTTAACCTCAAAATACTGTATATTTACAAAAGTGCTCATAATTGAATGGAATCGTACATTACCGAATAGGTTTTAGCTTCGATACATTTATTCTATATGTAACGAAAGTACTTACTTTTTGGTTGATATTATTTGATTTGCCGCTGAAATTTATATAGACACATTCACTGTTCAGCTTCTGGTTGTTATGCTTGTGGTCTATGCCGTATGGACTTTTGTGTGGGTTGAAAATCCAGACGCCATAAGCAGAATGCAGAGAGCATACGCATGCGCACTGTTCCCTGGACTTTTGCAACTGCGCATGCGCTATGGCTTCTGCTCTCTGCTTATGGCTTATGGAATTCTGTGTGCTTCCACCTTAATTAAGAAACATGCAACAAAAAATGGAGAAACAACAATGATAGTCGAAGTCGATCCGGAAACCCACAAGTTCTTCGCCGAGAAAGCGAGGATAAAAGTGGGCTGGAAAAACTTCCCGGTCTACGACTACGTTGGTGTGTTACGATGCTATAACCCGTGTGGAAATTACTTCGGGACGCCCCAGGTAACATTAGGGCCCTAATCGGTGTAAATTGTGGCTTCCCCAGTAAACGAAACTGGATTGGCGAATCCGTTTTTTTGAGATTCCAGATTGAAATAAATTAAATAGAATTGAAATTCAATTCAATTCAATCTGGAATCTCAAAAAAACGGATTCGCCAATCCAGTTTCGTTTACTGGGTCCACAATAAGATATCCCTACCATCACCCGACTAGGACCTGATCAGGTATCAATCAGTCGTCCCTGAAAATGCACTATTGAGATTCTGATAGAGCCAACAGATCAGGTCCAGGTCAGGAATCGATCATCCGTCCTGAAAATTTGGTCTCGAGGTCTCGAGGTCTCGATAATGGCTGGTAGACCAGGTCCTGCTCAGGCATTGATCCAGTGTCCTCAAAAATAAATTTCAAGATTTCGATGCGATCCAGAAGTCAGGTCCAGGTCAGGAATCGATCATCCGTCCTGAAAATTTAGTCTCGAGGTCTCGATAACGGCCGGTAGACCAGGTCCTGCTGAGGCATTGATCCAGTGTCCTCAAAAATAAATTTCAAGATTTCGATGCGATCCTGAAGTCACAGGTCCAGGTCAGGAATTGATCATTTTTCTTGCAAATTTAGTCTTGAGGTCTCGATAGCGGCCGGTAGACCAGGTCCTGCTCAGGCATTGATCCAGTGTTCTCAAAAATAAATTTCAAGATTTCGATGCGATCCAGAAGTCAGATCCAGGTCAGGAATCGATCATCCGTCCTGAAAATTTAGTCTCGAGGTCTCGATAACGGCCGGTAGACCAGGTCCTGCTGAGGCATTGATCCAGTGTCCTCAAAAATAAATTTCAAGATTTCGATGCGATCCAGAAGTCACAGGTCCAGGTCAGGAATTGATCATTTTTCTTGCAAATTTAGTGTTGAGGTCTCGATAGCGGCCGGTAGACCAGGTCCTGCTCAGGCATTGATCCGGTGTCCTCAGAAATGAATCTTGAGATTCCGATAGGGCCCAGAAGATCCCGTCTGCTCAGGATGCGGTCATTCCTCCAAGAAACTTGGCCCCGTGGTCTTGAGTAATGAATCGTGAGGTTTTAGGAGGGGACCATTGATCCAGGACCTGGTCAGGAATCTATCGGACGTCCTCAGTAACAAATCGCAAGGTTTCAGGGGGGACCAGTAAATCAGGGCCTGCTCAGGAAATGATCAGACCTTCTTATGAATCAACGTTAGGGTTTTTATAAGGCCAGGAACTCAAGGCCAGCTCGGGAAATAATCAGGTCTTCTCATAAATGAACGTTAGAGTTTTCATCAGGCCAACAGATATAAGGGCCTGCTCGAAAAATAATCAGGTCTTCTCATAAAAAAACATTTTACCGGATTTGTAAAATATCAAATCCATAGGTACACTGTTAGAGAAAAAAAAGTATTCCAGGAGATTCATTACAATTTTTACGTTAATTTCAAAACTGTTTTCAGTTGATACGAGAGAATAATTTGCCACTTCAAGTAAATTTATGCTGTTTTAACTAGAAAAAACTATCAAAATAAACATAAAAATTCTAGTGAACGTCTTGGGACATTTTTTTTCTAACAAAGTGTCATATTTCATTCGGATAAACACATGACCGCGTAAACGAAAAATGCATGATACAAGATTCGGTAATTAATCGTAATAATATATGCAAGGACTTCAATCTCGTCCTGAAAATGCCAAATTTTTATGACTATGAGATATTTCGAGTAATAACTTAACACTTTGACATGCCCTCAATAAGTAGCAAAGTGTTGGAACTTATATCATACGATAGTTTAGCGTAGTGGTTAGGGCGTGCGACTGGTAATCGAGCAGACGTGGGTTCAAGCCCCGGCGGGGACGAATATTGACGGCGGTTTTTTCAGTGGTTTCATAATTTGATTCCGTCGATGAAATGCGTAGGATAGGTCCACTGACGATAAAATCCATCGACAACCCGTATTTTTCATTTTTTTCAGTATTATTACATTTTAATTGGTCAAAAATAAATTAGGAGCTCCGATATAGGGACCTGATGTGGACCTGTTCAGATTTTCACACGGGAATTTTATATTTCTAGTCGGGTTTTGATCAATTCTCCCAACCAGGGCCCGTCATGCAACGTTCTACACGCCTAGTCAGCCCATCATAGATTTTCCTGATCAGGGGCTGACATGTTGGCCCGATCAGGGCCTGTGATTCAAAGCGTTACACTTGTAATCAAATCCCGATGATTTGGCCCGATCGAGGCCTCAATTGAAATCGGGCAAAATATTCAGGCCCTGATCACAGCCCAAACAGAATTTCTACACGGGAAGTGCTGGGGTTCCGACCACTTCGCAAAAGATTGCAGAAATGAAATAAGGTGCAGAAGATGTGGAGGGACACATGATGCTCAAGAATGTACGTCGGAAAAAGAAAAGTGCGCAAATTGCTATAGAATGGTAACAAAATTCAAGTTGGACGGATTGAAAATGGATCACGAAGCGACCAATTTAAATTGTGAATCGTATCTAAGAGCTATGAACAGAAATAGAAGAAATATCGACTATGGTGAAGAATAGCAACCAAAGAACGAATTAGGCTATAACAAAAGTTCCTTGATAATACTCTTAAACTAACAAGGATTTATACATAATAAGGACCAAATTGAAAGCTGGATAATAAATTTGAAGCCTAAAATATTGTGTTTGACAGAGACTCACGTAACTAAGGACATACCGCGTGATTCCTCGATTGCATCTCAGTGATTTGGGTAGCAGACCGTCAGATATAGTCGGCATGAAAAAATTATCCGTGATCGTAGCGGCCAGTTCTTGTTTGTTTTATTGAGTTTTGACGGGTACGGTGAAGTGGTGTCATATTATTACGGAGAAGAATTATTACACGCTCAAAATATTCTTTGTGCACCGAATGATCGTTATCCAGGAGATTGCGACTGATTAGCGTGTCGATAGATGAGTAAGTAAAACTATTTTTCATAATTACGAGTGCATCTGTAAGAGCGTAACCTCAAAACGGCAAGTAATCTCAAAGACAAGTGACCGTTCTCAGGTAGGCCGAGGGGCTTTACGGTCCTAGTAATTGACACTTAGAGTCCGCGGGGCTCTGCGAGCCCGGGCGTGCCGACCTGGCACTACATGACCCAGAACTGGCCAAAGTCAAAAGTTTAACCTGTCAACACACGCAGGGTTTAGTGTCGCACATCAATTCGCATTCCTGTATCAGTTCATACTTTATGCCGTACAAGCTTTTGCATCTTTAGTAGTTATTATTTCAGAGAGCATGCATCAGCCTCGGATTTCCTTTGACCTGGCATCTCCATAGCTCGACTCGTACTAACACAGGGTGTGAAGGTGTTTACTGCTGCCAAATCATTCTACGGAGCGTGTGCAGGAACAGCTGGAACACTATGTTTAACGAGAAGGACATCAAACTGGGACGTCGGTTACACAATGCTGAAGAGTAGGGGCATTTTCCACTGCATACCAATTGACACGAGTAACATGCTAAGCTAGCATGTTCATAATCAAAAAACAAGGCGGATTAATTAGGTATGAAGAGAAACATCAACGGGGGTATACCCACCTTGAAGATAATTTTTTCAAAACACTGCTACGCTCTGATAATAGATTTTAGTCACTCAGTTTTTTTATAGTTGATTAGCGCTGTTTTGATACAGAGTTCATGATTTTTTCAGATTTTGTGTCCTTCGCTGAACATAAATAATGAGTTTAATATTGATGCAGTCACAGTTCTCAATGCTCACAATGGTTAAGTCAACCATGACTGCGTCGGAAGGTGCAAGGATTGAGATTGGAGTTCGTAGTAGATATAATAATTGTATACTTCTATAATGGTATATATTTATCTATTTTATTAATCGAAACGATTTATCTAATCAGGTCATGCGGTGACAATACAATACAATACACTATAATCCTGTATACTGCAGAGATGCACAGCACCTGTAAGTTTTGTTCAATAAAAAAAAATATATTCACCTACACACGATACAGATGGCTCCCCTAAACTTTAATTCTGATCAACGGTGAAACTCCAAGCTGCGATTCAGGCCACCGATACAGTACAATAGAGCTAGCTTGGTCTAACAGAACTGGTCATAGTTTTAAGATTCTGCAAAAGGTCATGTATTATCTTTGTATTAATGAAGCCTCGTGCAGTCTGCAATTAAATCATATTAAAGCCATCAACAGCTGTGTTCCGAATTCTTGTTTGTTCCCCTGATATTTCCACGGAAAATCAATCGTTCCGTAGTTGCTGTAATCAGCCATAACATTCTCAACTTTCAATTTCCTGTAGATAGTATTAAATATTTGGTAAGATATTGGTTTCTTCAAATATATTTATTCGGAATAACTACATCGACGTAACATCCAATTACAGGTTTTGTGAGTGGAATATTGCTTGAAATAGAATACATACCTAATATATTGCTTGAAATAGAATACATATCCAATAACTATCAAATACACACATATGCCCCTCGCTGGATTAAGGGATATACCCACCTTGAAAATATTTTTCCTCAAATCACTGCCATGCTCTGAGAAAACATTTTGGTGACTCAATTTTTTTACAGTTGATTAGTGCTATTTTGTCACATAGTTTTTATTCTACTCAGATTTCGTGTCCTCCGCTAAACTAAGTCAGTCCATCGAAGAACAAGTAGTTGTCGTATGGTACAGGTTGCTGCGTTGCATAAAATTTCTTCAACTATGGAAGAAATATTCTGTATAAATGTAATTTGGGGGCAAACCAATAATATTTTATGAGTTTAATTTTAAGACATGGAAATTTTTGATTTTAAATCATTTTTTCCAAAACGATGGAAAAAAGTCTTACCAGCAAAAATTTCGATGTCTAAAATTCAAATTCATGAAATATTATTGGTTTGGCCCTAAATTACATTCATACGGAATATATCCTCCAAAGTTGAAGAAATTTCATGCAACGCAGCAGCCTGTACCCTACGATAACTACTTTTTCTTCGATGGACTGAATTTATGTTCAGCGAAGGACACCAAATCTGAAAAAAATCATAAACTCTGTATCAAAACAGCACTAATCAACTATAAAAAAACTGAGTGACTAAAATTTATTATCAGAGCGTAGCGGTGATTTGAAAAAATTATCTTTAAGGTGGGTATACCCCCGTTGATGTTTCTCTTCATACCTAATTAATCCGCCTTGTTTTTTGATTATGAACATGCTAGCTTAGCATGTTACTCGTGTCAATTGGTATGCGGTGGAAAATGCCCCAACTCTTCAGCATTGTGCAACCAACGTCCCAGTTGGATGTCCTTCTCGTTAAACATATCGCACACCTAGATCTAAACTAGGACGAGTCAAAAAACTTGAATTTTAAGTTATTATCATTTTTGTATACCCTGATAAAATACGTAAGTAACCACAAGAACAGATTCAACCTAATGCTCATAATCATGACGACAGATTGCACTAACTTTTGACTTTGGCCAGTTCTGGGTCATGTAGTGCCAGGTCGGCACGCCCGGGCTCGCAGAGCCCCGCGGACTCTAAGTGTCAATTACTAGGACCGTAAAGCCCCTCGGCCTACCTGAGAACGGTCACTTGTCCTTGAGATTACTTGCCGTTTTGAGGTTACGCTCTTACAGATGCACTCGTAATTATGAAAAATAGTTTTACTTACTCATCTATCGACACGCTAATCAGTCGCAATCCCCTGGATAACGATCATTCGGTGCACAAAGAATATTTTGAGCGTGTAATAATTCTTCTCCGTAATAATATGACACCACTTCACCGTACCCGTCAAAACTCAATAAAACAAACAAGAACTGGCCGCTACGATCACGGATAATTTTTTCATGCCGACTATACCTGACGGTCTGCTACCCAAATCACTGAGATGCAATCGAGGAATCACGCGGTAGATGACGATGAGTTAAGAATAAATAATTATGAGTGTATAAGATGTGATTCGACAAATAGTAGAACGGGTGGAGTAATGACCTTCATCCATAGAGACATGAAATATAAAAATGCTGCAACAAAAAACATGGAAGAAAACGCGTGGATCAGTACTATTAGACTATTAGGAATATATAAAGGCCTAACAGTTTGCAATGTGTACCATTCGCCAAACAAAACCGATGGAGAATTTCTACAAAAAATAACGGAAGAATGCGAAGAAATGGTCGAGATGGGGCACATAATAATATTAGGAGACTTTAACATAGATGTCAGCAAGGAGGGTCACTACTCCAAGCGTCTTATTTAAAACCTTAGATGCCTAGGGCTGAAACAATATGTAGAGAACTATACAAGAATAACAGAAATATCTAAAACCCAAATTGACCTAGTTTTCTCAAACTTCCAGGTTAAAACAGAAGTGTTAATGACACCTAAAATTACTGATCATGAGACGATACAGATAGACATTTTTACAAATGAAGAGCCAAAGAATAGAATGATCAAATATGAGACGAGAGATTTTAAGAATTTGACTGCAGAACGAATAACAAACATTTTACAAAACATGATAAAAAATAAATGTGACATAAATAGTAGCGCGTGTGTATTGGCAAGCAGCGCTATAGAGTGTATGGTAGAAACGATAGATATGGTAGCGCCGAAAAAAGTAAAAGTAGTACCGCTGCGGTGGAAAAAAAAACCGTGGATTACACAGGAAGTAAGAGAAGCTAACAAACAGGAGGACTTGGCATACAAAAGCGCAGCACAGACGAATCTCAAAGATAAATGGGCCGAATTTAAAAGAATGAGGAATACATCCGTAGCACTATGTAGGAGAAGTAAGATATACTATTATGAAATAGTATATTGTGTAACAAGGGATGAAACAGTGTGAATGCAGGCCAGGGTGAAGTTGTCAGCCCGCAGCCGAAGGCGAGGGCTGACATCACCCGTGCCTGCATTCATGTTTCGTCCCGTGTCACATACTATGTTTTTCATAACATCTGCAAGAAACTTCACGTCTGAAATGAGGGACGAAAGCAGTTGCTTTCTGCCCACAGGGATGAAAGCAGTTGCTTTCTTCCCTGTGGGACGGAAGCAACGCAGCTTTCAGACCGCTAAAACATTGAAGTCGCGATTGCAGCGTACGTCACAGCTTTTTACGGCATTCGCATGAAATTAGCTTGTTTCGACTCGCTAAACAGTAACTGAAAGCTGAAGTTTCAAAGCAGATGTTATGAAACAAATATTGATGAGGTAAAAACAAACCCTAAAAGAATGTGGAGTACTCTAGAAGAACTAATAGGAAATAAAAAGACCAGTGAAAATACAAAAGGTGTAAGTGTTAATGGACAAATATTTAGTGATGAGAAAATAATAGCAAACAAATTTAACGAGTATTTCCTGAAAAGTATAGATGATATAGTAAGTGAAACCGAAGTGGAGGAAAATATAGAAATAAGAATAAAAACAGAAACAACGTTTGAAAACTTTAAGGAGGTAACTAGAGAAGAGATCGACCTGATAGTACGAAACTTAGGAAATAAGAAAGGAACAGATGAAGGGATTAGTACGACATTTTTAAAATTAGCATGGACAAGTATTGGGGATATAATGTTAATGGTAGTGAACAAATCTCTGAAAGAAGGAATTTTCCCGGATAAATGGAAGACATCAACTATCATACCTGTTAGAATAATACATCTATATTGTATTCAAGTGAAAGAGTTGCGATTATGTTTAGTCTGTAAGAGAGAGAGAGAACACACACGCAGAAACGTATGTCCCCTCTCCTTAGCGTTAGTGTATGGTTGAATAGGTGTGCGTTTCACGGCAAGCAGTTAGTGGTAGAATAACGCCGTTGCCGTGTATACCATGCGATAGAATGATGTGCGGTTAATTGAATAAAGAAGTTTATATTAAATACTTGTGTCAACGTTCATTTAACTCCTAATAAATCTTCATGGTAGCAGAGCGTGGTTTATTTGAAAGTAAAATGACGGCGATGCAAGTAGATTCAAGTGAGTGAAAATTTGAGGCTGCTCGAACACGCGGTAACCGGTACAGGAGTCCTCGCCGTTTTTGAGTACGAAGGAAAGCTCGAAAATAATTAAAAGCATAAATGAGACATAGTGAAGACAAAGCGAAAGTTAAAACTGAAGTCAAACAAAATAGAACAGAAGGGCATAATCCTGCTGTGAAAAGTGAAAATACCGAAATGGAGAAAAACGAGATAAAGATCCCGGTGTTCGACGGCGAAGACTACAGCATGTGGAAAAAGCGCATGACAATGTACCTGATGTTGAAAAAGTGCGACATAGTGATTACAAGAGAAAAAGCCGCATCAGAAACGGAAGTAAATTGGGACGAAAAAGACATTCTCGCGATAAACTACATATACAGCGCGATTACGAATAGACAGATGGAGTTTATTACCGACAAGACAACGGCGTTTGGTATAATACAAGAGTTCGATAGTAGATACTTGAAGAAGTCGACGGCGCTTCAAATTGTATGTAGGAACAAAGTGGAAAAAATGAAATTAGAAGAATATGGCGATGCAGCTTCGTTCATGAGTGATTTTGAAAAAGCAATAAACGAATTGAAAAGTGCGGGCGCGCAAATAACAGAAAGAGAGAAGTTAGGATATATATTGAATACGTTGCCAGATACGTATAGCTACATTGGTGATCTAATAGACGCGCTACCGGAAAAGGATCAAACGGTGGCATATGTAAAAAATAAAATAGAACTCGCCGAGAAGAAAAATAATAATAAAAGTGAAGTTAAAGAACATGGGACCAACGCCTTTGTGGCTAACAAGGATAGCTGCTACAGGTGTGGTAAAGTCGGCCATTTTGCACGTGAGTGTACAGGCTCGTCACGTGGTCGCGGAGAAGGAAGAGGCTATTACAGAAGAGCAAGTAGGGGTCACAGAGGCAGAGGACGCGGAAGATTTCAAAGCGGTCGTGGGAGAGCGACAGCAACAGCAACAGCGGTTGAAGAAAGCAACTATGGAGCGAACGCGTGGGTAGCAACGAAGGAGACAGCAACAGCTGAAGCGGCAGCGGTAAACTGCGAAGCGAATAGGTTAAGTAAATGCGAAATAAACTGGTTGATAGACAGTGGTTGTACTGATCACGTGATCAACGACGATAAATATTTTGAAAATTGGATCGATTTGAAGAAGCATGTAAATATTTTCCTAGGCGATAATCGGTCGGTAAAGGCAACTAAAATCGGAAACGTCATAACGTACTTTCAAGCGTTTGGAAAATTCAATAAAGTTGATATAAGAAATGTTTACTATTCTAAAGACATGAGTAAAAATCTAATAAGTTACGGGAAAATAACTGATAATAATGATATTGTTGCTAAAGGTAATCAGTTGAAAATTTTTGATAAATGCGGTAAACTTACGGCAGTTGCATACAAAACAGAAAATAAAATATATCCGGTGAAAAGTTTCTTGTATGATAAAGAAAGCTTCGTAAACAATGGCGAATTTGAAAAAAATATGACTCAAAAGGAAAAGTGGCACCGAATACTAGGTCACGTGAATTTCAACTATCTGAATATTTTGAGTAAAGAGCAACTAGTAGAGGGAATACCTAACGAAATGGAAAAGGAGGTTATGAAATGCAGTACATGCTTAGAAAATAAAATGCACAATCAGCCTTTTAAAAACAATAGGAGAAAAGCAGAAGATTTATTAGAAATCGTACATACGGACGTGTGCGGTCCATTCAAAACATTAGGCTTTAAGAACGAGAAATACTTCGTCTCTTTCATCGACGATTACAGTAAGATAGCAAAAATTTATTGTATCAAGTCAAAAGCCGAAGTTTTTGATAGACTGGTCGAATTTGTAAATGAAGCCGAAAACATTACGGGAAAGAAAATAAAAAAACTAAGATGCGACAACGGTTTAGAATACCTATCAGGTAAAATGTATAAGTTTGCTAGCGAACGAGGAATCACAATAAATAACTGTCCAGGCTATGTACACGAGTTGATCGGAACAGCCGAGCGCTTCAACACAACAATAATGAATATGTCTCGGTGTTTGCTAGCAGAAGCGCGAGTAGAAAAAAAATATTGGCCGGAAATAGTATGTGCCGCAACATATCTAAAAAATCGCACTTTAGCAAATACGATAGAACAAAAGACGCCTTACGAAATTTTTTTTAAAAGAAAGCCGAACGTGGAACATCTACGGTTGTACGGCAGTAAAGTATTCGTACGAAAACCTGAGCAAAAAAGAACATCGAAATGGGACAAAAAGGCAGATATGGGTATATTGTTGGGATACAGTGAAGTAGGTTATAGGGTATTAATTGATAACAGAATAATAGTAGCTCGACACGTTGAAATAATAGAGAAGGGTGTAAAATGTATCGGGTTAACCGGGCCAGAGCTAGATGAAGAGGAAAGCGATAACAGTAGTGAGGCTGGAAATGATTCAGAAAACGATTCTAAAATTATTGAAGGAAAAATAAATGAGCGCTCTGAGAAGAATGAGAAAACTATAGACAAAATTGAAAAGGAGTCAGGTATTGTAGATAAAAATCTAGCGGTTATAAGGAAATCAACGCGAAATAAAACGACCCCAGTAAGATATCCTGAAACAGAAAATATACAGGCAAATTTTTGTATCCTAGATACACCTCAATCCTTTGAGGAGGCGATTAACTGTGATGAACACAGGGAATGGGAGGAAGCAATGGATAGGGAAATGGATAGTTTAAACAAAAACAAAACGTGGGCATTAGTAGATAAGGCTAAGAGGATAAGAGACTTGTTAGATGCAAAATGGATATATACAAGAAAGTCCGATGATAGATATAAAGCCAGACTCGTTGTACGAGGATTTCAACAGAAGAATGCGATTGACGATGTATACTCACCAGTAGCATGTAATCAAACATTAAAGTTTTTGTTAGCCTTTTGTTGCCAAAATGGCCTAATCATTGAACAAATGGATGTAGAGACTGCCTTCCTAAATGGCGAAATAAGCACTGAAGTATACATTCGACAACCGCAAGGATACGAAGACGGAAGTGATAAAGTGTGTAAATTATTGAAAGCTATGTATGGGTTAAGTGAAAGCCCGCGAGATTGGTATGACTGTTTTGATAAATATATGAAAAAAATTGGCTTTATAAGAGGAGAAGTTGAGTTATGTTTATATGTACATGGAAAGGGTGAAAATGCAATTTACCTAGTCGTGTACGTAGATGATGTATTAATCTGCAGCAAGGATAAGACTGAAATACAGAAAATAAAAGAACTATTATCAGAAAGATTTAGAATGAAAGATATGGGTGAAATAAAAGAGTACCTCGGAATAACAATAGGGTACGATTACGTTGAGAATAAAATGGAACTAAGTCAAACTAAATACATTGAGTCATTAGCGCATAAGTTTGGAATAGAACAAAGTAAATTGTACAAAACTCCTATGGAGACTAAGTTAAAAGTTGAAAAGTCAGATGTTTGTGAGGAAAACATTCTATATAGAAATTTGATGGGAGCTCTACTATACATAAGCTCCAACACTCGACCAGATGTAAGCTACTGCGTTAATTACTTAAGTCGTTTCCAAAATTGTTACGATAAGACACATTTCCGTTATGCTTTACGAATCTTAAAATATTTGTATCTGACCAAAAACCTGAAACTGCGGTATAGTAAAAATGAAAATAGCGAAATTATGGATTGCTATGTAGACGCCGATTGGGCAGGAGACAGTACAGATAGAAAATCTACGACTGGATATATAGTCAGATTGTACGGTAATGTGATATTCTGGAAGTCAAGAAAACAAAAAAGCGTTACCAAAGCTTCAACGTACGCCGAATATGTGGCGCTATCGGAAGCCGTGAGTGAGTTGAAATTTATGATTGAATTGATGAAAATATTCGAGTTAAGTCTAAACAAACCAATAGAAATCTACGAAGATAATTCGGGCGTGATAAACATCGCAAAATTTGGTAATTACACTAAAAACTCAAAACACATTGAGATACATTACCATTTTGTCCACGAGA
The DNA here is from genome assembly GCA_963992785.1 of Tenthredo livida. NCBI lineage: Eukaryota > Metazoa > Arthropoda > Insecta > Hymenoptera > Tenthredinidae > Tenthredo > Tenthredo livida. The sequence goes on from OZ023066.1 coordinate 19,511,306, forward strand.
ATGTAAAAGAAGAAAAGATTAAAATAACTAAAGTAAATTCTGAAGATAATGTAGCCGATATTTTAACAAAAGCTTTGAATAGAGAAAAATTCGAGAAATTGCGAAAATTAATGAATGTTGAATAAACAAAGGGAGTGTATACAATATAAATGTAAGGAAGCGTGTTAGAATAATACATCTATATTGTATTCAAGTGAAAGAGTTGCGATTATGTTTAGTCTGTAAGAAAGAGAGAGAACACACACGCAGAAACGTATGTCCCCTCTCCTTAGCGTTAGTGTATGGTTGAATAGGTGTGCGTTTCACGGCAAGCAGTTAGTGGTAGAATAACGCCGTTGCCGTGTATACCATGCGAAAGAATGATGTGCGGTTAATTGAATAAAGAAGTTTATATTAAATACTTGTGTCAACGTTCATTTAACTCCTAATAAATCTTCAATACCAATCCCGAAGGTACAGAGAAGCATAAAACTAGAATATCATAGACCAATAAATATGTTACCAATTTATGAAAAAATTTTAGAAGTAGCAGCTAAAAATCAACGAATTGAATACATTGAAAATAATAATATTCTTATGGACGAACAGTCCGGCTTCCGAAAGAATTACTCTTGTCAGACAGCGCTGCAAAATACGCTAATTGAATGGAGAAAAGCTCTGGATGAAAGTAAATTTATAGGAGTAGTATTTTTAGATTTTAAGCGAGCATTTGAAACAATCAATAGGGAGGTACTGATGAACAAACTATACAAATATGGAATAAAAGGAAATGTTTATAAATGGATAGAATCCTACCTAAGTAACCGGAAATAAGAAGTAAAATTTGGTAACAAGAAATCTGAGACAAAAAACACGAAACATGGGGTTCCACAGGGATCGGTTCTTGGCCCCCTATTGTTTGTAATTTATATAAACGATATTATAACAAAACTAGAGTTTGCGTCCTGTAAGTGTTTTGCGGATGACACAATACTATATGTGAGTGACAAGGATAGCAGTATTATAGAAGCAAGGTTGAACTACGACTTAGAAAGAATAGCGAACTGGCTACAAGCAAATGCACTCACACTTAACACAATGAAAACGAAATTCATGATGATAAGGGATGAGAGGAAAAAGTATGTACTAAATAGCTGTGATATAAAAGTAAAAGGTGTTAAAATAGATGAGGTTAAAGAAATTAAATATCTTGGGATAATATTAGACGAAAATATGAGTTTTAATAAGCTAGCCGCGTATATGGCCAAAAAAATCGCGAAAAAAATAGATTTTATGTATAGAATAAGTAGATATGTAAGTTCAAATACACTCGTCACAATTTACAAAAGTATTGTTGCACCACACTTCGAATATTGCAATACATTGCTACTGAATGTAAATAATTACTGGATGGACATTTTACAAGAAAGTCAAAACAGGGCAATGAGAGCCATTTTAAAATGCAATAGGTATGCAAGAATAACCGATATGTTGGACGCACTTGGCTTTATGAATGTGCGACAGAGAATGAAATACAATGTGTGTTTATTCGTATATAAAATAGTTAATAAAATAATGCCAAGATACTTATATGAGCAGATAAAATTGATAGAAGAAAAACATAATTACAATACGAGACAGAAAGGGAATATAAGTGTCAAATTTAGTAGAACAAGTGAAGGGCAAAAGAGCATAACATATATAGGTTTTGAAATGTACAATAAACTTAGTATAGAGACAAAAGCCGCGCGAAATATAATAGAATTTAAAAAACTGTTAAAGGAAGAAATAAAAACGGGAGAGTAAATAGATAAATGTAAGCAGTATAAGTAAGATTTTACCGACGTATAACCGAAATGTAATATATGTAAAGAACAAGTAGCGACAGCTAATAAACACAGTATCAAAAATCAAAATCAAATCAAATCAAATCATTCTCATTCTCATTCTCATTCTCATTCTCATTCTCATTCTCATTCTCATTCTCATTCTCAGTCTCATTCTCATTCTCATTCTCATTCTCATTCTCATTCTCATTCTCATTCTCACTCTCATTCTCATTCTCATTCTCAATATCATTATCATCATTATCATTTTTTTTTTTTTTTTCCACTCTCCAGTTCATTACGGAGCTAAGCCTTGCCTAGCTTGATCGTCACACTTTAAATGTTATTCATGATTAACCTCAACACAACTTGGACGGTGGTACGGCGAAACGATGTGAGTGCTAAAAAATCGAAAATACGTTTTTTATTTTGAAAAATTAAAAGAAATCCATACGCACGTCTTTGCAAAACGATATGGCTGACAAAAATTTATTCGCAAAGGTATGAGAAGTTCACACGGTGAAACGGTCTAAGTGCCATCATTAAAATTTTACAGGAGAGCAAAAAACTGTCCCAAAATTTGATGAATCAATTTTTTCTCAAATGTAAAGTACTTTCTACAATTTTCAAAGCTCTTTTGAATGGTCCAAACCCCGATTCAATAAAGCAATTCGTCTTCGAGAAAATGACCCATGAAAATTCATATTTTTCCGTGCGAGTGTAAGTCCGCGGTTTGGTGCGAACGTTTTTCTCCCGACTTGGGATTCTGATTAATCATTAATATACTTTTTTCTGTTTTTTCATTAAAATCTCACGCTTTTGTTAGCAAATTATGTTTATCTTGAGACTTACACCGTTTTCGATCTCTTCCTTGTCCGCCGTTTTGCCCCGTAATATTTTCAGATTTTTACGAATTTGAAAATCCACAACCGGATCTTATTTGTTATGGTTTGAGCTTTCCATTCATATCTGTTTTGTAATTTTAATATCCCAATTGTGTACTTAGTCAGCATCAAAAGTGAAAAAAAAAGTGAGCACGAACCACGGACTTACACTGACACGGAAAAAATCGATTTTCGCGCGTCATTTTCTCGAAGACAGATTGCTATATCGAATCGGGGTACAGACCATTTGAAAGAGCTTGAAAATCTCTGAAAAGTTGTTTGTCATTTTTTTTTTAAATTACTCTATCAAACTTTGTTTTCAATGTAGAAAGTACCGCCAAGTACAGAAATGATCTCACTAGAAAATCGTAGAAAAACCTATCGCCAGTCTCTGTCGTGAAGTCAGGAAAAATGCCAAGCACTACGCCCTTCCCGCAAGTATAGACGTCGAAAAGTCGGACCTCGCTGATTCGTGTAGTGATATCGGAAAATCATTTCAAGAGCTACATACTTGGCGGGCACATTCCTTTCACCCACTATACTTTTTACGTCAATCTACTTATTATGATAAAAAAAAATTACTTTCGACTAATGCAGATTACGAATGATTAATATACAATGTATGATTGCATGAACAATTGCAAGAATTACGCATTTTATAATCATCCCACGTTCCATTCTCTATTGTAATAGTTCCGAGTCTATTGACGACATTGAGGTTTTCGAACTTTAATATTTGATTTGACAAAGCTATACAATATACGCAAATCGGGCTGTGTATCATTCATAGGTTACGGTTATCAATTGTACAAAATTGCGTACACCAATTCAACCGATTCAAATTATCCGATTTAAGATATAATGACTGCAAATATTCATTTACGCTAAATCACACGAATAGTAATTAAAGTTCAGTATCCATTTGAACAGAACTTTCAGCTACAAATATCATGTATCGACGCAATCATTTTGTCTAGCTGAACGAAAGTAGATACTTTTCCAGATCTTCCAGATAACACTTGCTTTAAATCGATAATAACCATATTTATCAATGACCGATTTCGATTATTCAAGGCCTGGTGCAAGTGCACAATTATTCATCAAGATATTTACAATAGCTGACTTCCGGTATTGTACTTATTGGGATTGAGCAGTAGGAAATGATTAGATATCAATTACGGACACAATCTCCCTGAGTTTGTTTACGTTGGTTTACTGAGTCAGTACATTCTGATACAGAGAAATTAACTAATTATAACTGCATTGAACCAAAGCGAGTGTCACTCTTTTCGACGTAGACGATCCTGATCTTAAGTAATATAATGACGCTATCCCAGGAACATTTCTAATTCAAATCTGATTGGGAATTCTTCAGTTGACTTACTGTCTACAAACAATTTCCACCTAAGTAACTACATCATCGTCTCTGGCAAATGCAGACTAAAAGAAGTATGCAATGGAAAGCAAGTAGATTGTGGAAAATCGGGAGAAAGGAATGTGCCCGCCAAGTATGTAGCTCTTGAAATGATTTTTCGATATCACTACACGAATTAACGAGGTCCGACTTTTCGACGTCTATACTTGCGGGAAGGGCGTAGTGCTTGGCATTTTTCCTGATTTCACGACAGAGACTGGCGATAGGTTTTTCTACGTTTTTCTAGTGAGATAATTTCTGTACTCGGCGGTACTTTCCACATTGAAAATGTTTTTGCGGGGTTATGAACCTACTAGAGTTTTAGTAGATTTTATGAAAAAAATGTAATTGAAGACAAATATTCAAACGGAAATAAATATTACGCTGAATCAAATAAATAATTTATTGAATGTAATTTTTTTCTTTTTGAATATAAAATACGGACAATGAAATTGTTTATTTCACAAAAATAAAATTTTATTTGGAAATAGCCGGTACAATGGCTGCTGATTTATTTTGTGAGTTTCATTCATACTGTTACCATATTGATAGCTGCAGATGGAAAGAAGCAAGACAATCAATTTTCAATTTTCAAAAAAATCATACCTTGCGCAGCCACATTTTTGGCACTCTTTCAGAACTTACTTTAACCTCAATGATCACACAAATATGGTAAAATAACCATCAAATTACTTGCCTGCAAATACCGTAATGTATTTTCCCACCCCGGCGTCGATGAGTACGCTGCGCATCTGTTGGTCCATGACTTTGTATTAGTTAGTAGTTTGAATCAAGAATTTGATATCTTTCACTTAGAACTGCTCACATCGGAACCTACTCGTATAATATGTATTTTAATGACACCGGTACATATGAATACACAATCGAGCACGCGGTCCGCATAGGTGGCGCTAATGCTGCGTACGCCCTATTTGGATTTGGTAAACATTTGGCGGCATCAAGTAAATGGTTATTTGATGCACCTAGAAATGGTGTTCTGGAAATGAACTATATTATTATATTCAAATCAACCATTTTTCTGGGTGTGAAAACATACAATATCCGAAATTGATACCCCCGTTTTTATACAATAACATATACGTAGCTAATTAATTTTAGCATTTTATTACTTTATCTATTTTAATTAGGTTAAGACTTATGACTATCAAATGAAATGTGACACCTCAACATTGATGTTCACACCTTTAAATCTTGTTACGTTACTATACGAAGTGTTCTTTCTTTTTACCTAAACATGTATATCTGTCATAGATCCAAACTTGTGACGCTACTATGCGAAGTGTTATTTTCTTTTTTCACCTCGATATGTATAATTTTCATAGATCTGAAGATGGTCGGCCGTGCTCCGACCGAAACGTCATCAGCCTAAATAAATTGAATTTGACCGTTAAACACACGGCTTTATCTTCCTTGTATAGATAAGGGCGTCAACAAGTATTATTGTAAAACAAATCAGTCTTGCTCTAACTTGCTAACGGTACAGACTTGTATTTCAGAATACATAACCAATTTCTCAAAGCATATAATTTTCACTTTGATTCGCTTTATTTCTCTTGGGAACCTACTTTAATAACTTATTATCTCTGCGAAACACATTTTGCAACATTAGAAATTTGGCATTTTACCAACAGAATATTTGGATGATTCGAGGACACGGGTAAAATTTTTGACTATCTCGATAGATGTTCTATCCTACCACCAAATATAGAGGGCAGCATTCGTTATCACTATTATTTTGTGATATACTGCTATATGACTCCGAATTTTCTCAACTTGTCCAATCTACTAACCTTATATCTATGGTTTTTTCATAGTGCAAATTTCCCATGAAAATATTTTGGTACGCAAAATTCGACCAGTCGTCTTTCAAACCTATTTGTGCAGATAACCTTTAGAAAAGAATCTGGATGCACTGTCAGATCGTGTGTGATGGTTGTTTTATCACGGAGTGTTACATATTTGTAAATGACCTCTGAGGTCCAGCCTCGGCCCGTGTTCAAGATAAGATTATTCGGTTAGAAGTTTTTCATTTGAATCAGTACAGAACAAATATTTTGTTCATGCTGGATGGTATTCATTGCAGCTATGAATACAATCCAATTAAATACTGTGTGCTCATTTTCACTGCAGGTAAAAAATTTCAAATTCCATCACTTCGTTTATTCTACTTCAGAACAGATTTCTTCCCTTTTTTTTGCCAACAAATGGCCCATTATTTGCTATTGATATGTTATATTGGACATATTTTTCGAAATCTTTCAAAGCGGAAAGAAATCGACGACGATATCAGTTTATGCAATATCCTACGGCTATGAATATGATTGTGATATTCATGTTGAAGTACTATCGTCCACAATTATCTTGCCCGAATGATAATACCGTATTACCGACATCAAACAAAATCGAATTACTCAATCCTAAGTAACTGTTACTCAATTCTCAATTATTCTAGTTACTCACCCGATTGACTAGGCAGCTCTTCCATGATATCTGTTAAATCGAGTGCATTGAATTTTTATTTGTATGCGATGAGCGTTCCTTTCAGCCAATTGCTAATAATTTTTTTTTTTTTTTCTCAACTGAGTTTAGATAAGTGTGGGTCGCGATAATGAAGCTAAATGATATCGTTGTAATATACTCTGGCCACAACTATATTCTATTCTCCACTCAGGCTCAATCGTAGCATGATATGACAACTCATCATCTCATTGCACGGTGCTTCGAAATTGAAAGCTACGGTCTCTATCAATCCGTTTGAACTTTCTGACTTTATTATATATATCTGTATATTCTACCTAGTGTTTGTTGTAAGCACCGATTATGGAGGGTACGGGAATGGTAAGTGGCAAGCTAGTGCCACAAGAAGGTCGTAAATTATGGCAATACTTAGCAACGATCTCAGGTAAGCTAGTATAATTTCTTATAATCATATGGGCCGTGAATTTTTCACTTTTCAAAGGTCGTTCAAGGCACCTCAAATGATATCTATTTATTATGGGCATCCTGCTTTCAAAAGTGACTCGTTTTACCCTCCAGTACATCAGAATTTCATAGTGTCAGGACTATGGAAAAGTATAAGAAAAATCAACTGAAGATAAAATTTATTCTCGTAAACGAGATTAATTATAGTTCTAAGTAAATTAATCCTAGTATACTAGCAAAATATTAATAAGAAATTGCAGAACAAACTGATATTTGTATGAAATTTACTAATTATTTACTCGCCCAATCAATGCTCCATATTCTTTGGTATGCACTGACTTAGTTTGCTGTTATGCAGCTAAATTTTTAATACAGAGTGATTATAAAATTTGTAAAATGAAGATTAAATTTTCTAAATTGAAAAAAGGGAACTCTTAGTGATAAAAACATGAGAATATTTCTCCCTTGATACTTGAAACAAGAAAAACCTTATATCGCCCTGTGATTATTGAAGCATCAATGAATCATATCAGCCAGTTTATATCCCACTGAAACTTGAGGATCGAAACATTTTTCATCGTCGAAGTATTGGTAGCGCAGATGAAGGCCGTTCAGGGTTTCGGCTTCAATCACAATTTTATTAGAACATTAAATAAGCATAATGGGTCCAGTTTCGGGTCCATCACCATTTCAAACAAACATTTCAGTTTTGTTGAACCAAAATCCGACCAAATCAACATCAGAAGTTTGTTTCGCGCGTTTTACGCGTTTTTCATGCTCGATTTCGGTACACAAAGAAGGCGTTATAGAAACGGTTGAGCGGGTCTGCGAATGCGCATGAGGAGAGTTCGTTTTTAACTTCTTTTGAGTCCTGGAAGTCAAGAGTGGCCTTTAACGTACTCCGCGCATGCGCTGTAGCTTTCAACTCGCGTTGTTATGCGTTGTTATGAGGGTATGTAGTCCGTCTACTTTGTGTACCGAATCGAGCATTAACTTGTAAAACATACTTTTGCTGTATAAAATATCGTGTGTACCAAGGAGGCAAAGAAGGTCTTCCAACGACGAGCGTATGTTTGCAATACTCGTCGTCGACTCGTCTTCGACTCGTATTGCAAATATACGCTCAGCGTTAAAAGACCTTCTTTGCCTCCTTGGTACGCAATATACTATTTTAACCCCTCAGCAGTCAGGCGAAATGAGGCGATTTTCGTGCCACTTTTGTGTTAGAGATTTTTTTTTCACGATTCACCAAATTCTAGTCAAATCGATGTACAGTAATGCCCCTCAATAGTCAACTCATCGGGACCTTCAAACCTCTCAATAGTCCGTATCCCCACCCGAATGGAAGGAACACACATAAAAGTAGGTCGATCCCTCCATGTATACTCGACCGCTACGAACCCCTGTTGTGCACATGCTCTAAGAAGCGTGACTATTGCCACTGATTTCTATTATACACTGGATAGGGTACGCGCGGCCTTTTAGCTGCCACTCGCTGTGACGAGTACAAGCTCAAGGTTGGTGGCAATTTGACACCCAATATGGCGGTAAATTTGAACGACAGTAAATGAACTACACATATTTAGGTTGGAAAAGCTGCGTAATTTATGAATTTAATTGTTAATACACCCGTAGTCTATACATATAAATAAATGGATACCAATAAATAATACTGATCTGTATGTAATATTCAATTTCCTCAAGAAAGATCTAGCAGCATAATGCATCGTAAACAAAGTAACCTAACCCTATGACCTTAGGGAAAATAAATAACCACCACAATTATAATCCATTTGTGTACTCACTGATGAAATTATCTGCTATTCTACTACACAACCACAGTCCAATACCATTCACGCATGAAGAAAATTTAATTCATACACTTAACCTTACTTTTGTCCCACTGATTTACTCAAAGGCCGCCATATTGGGTGTCAGATTGCCACCAACCGCCAGCTCCTAATCGTCACATCGACTTCGGCCTGTACCCTATCGAGTGTATAATAGAGATCAGTGACTATTGCGCTGTCTCTTGAGGAGATATTCCTTGACTATTGAGGGGCATTACTGTAGTAAAAACATGTTTGTTTTTCAAATGCCCACATATGTGTCACGATACAAAAGCGGCACGACTTTTTTCTGCCCATATGTGTCTCTGACATGACACTGACATTCAAGGGGTTAAATGAAACTCAAGTCCGCAACTCAAGAAATACAGGAAAGGATTTCCAAATAACGATGCAGATTTCAACCCACGTCCGCGTCTGGATGAAGATTTTAACCTCAGTTTCAGTTTCACTTTGAATGAAACTTCCGATTCTAGTATTTCGTTATTGATACAGGCAGGATCTAGACACCAAGCTTCTGCAGATGTCAAAAAATTCAGATCAAGTGATAATTATAAAAGAACCACGAATTTAAAACGTTTGCAACTTCGGGTAATTAACTGTTAGCTAATTAATTATCACTGCATCAATTTAAAGAAAACGTTCTGATAAATTACGTAGTTTCAGTATCAATTAGCAGCCCTACCCCGTTGGGTCGTTACAGTGTTCAAAAATATTACCTACAATCGAAATCCTCCGACAATCTCCAAGTCGTTCTTTTGCAATATTCTCATGCACGGTAAGATTACGTGGTATAACTTATTCATCGTGATTTCAGCTTGTCTCTTGGCCTTGGGTACTGGCAACATCCTAGCCTGGACCTCGCCAGTTCTTCCGAGGTTAAAGAACCCCGATGCCTGGCTTTACATCGATGATGAGCAAGGCTCCTGGGTTGGTTCTTTGCTGTCAATTGGCGCTATATTTGGTGCTGTGCCAGCGGGCTTTCTGGCCGATAAATTGGGGCGTAAAAAATCTATTCTAGCAACAGCGGTGCCACTGTTGATGTCGTGGGTACTTATCATCTTTGCGTCCCACGTCGTTGTTTTGTACATCGCCAGAACCTTAGGTGGTATTGGCGTCGGGGTGACATGTGTTGTGGTACCCATATACATTGCAGAAATTGCTGAGCCCTCGAAACGAGGCGTTTTAGGTTCATTTTTTCAGCTATGTATAGCCGCTGGTATCCTTTACGGTTTCGTCGTAGGTGCCTTGGTCTCTTACACCTGGCTCGCTGTCATTTGCGCCTTCGTCGAGCTCGTCTTTCTTGGCAGCTTCATATTTATGCCTGAATCTCCGCAATGGCTGATGGTGGGTATTGTAAACTGGTGGTCCTTGGTAGACCAATTTATATCTATATTTTTACTATATTACTGCACACTAGGCCAACTTGAAACCGGAAGGTTTTGAATAAGGTTTTAATTTCTGAAAGGGTGCTTTGAAAATTTGTAAAATATATTCAGAACAATATTAAATTCCGAACTTAAATCTAGAAGTCACTTCCGAATTTTGAAATTCAAAGTGAGTGTTGCAATGTTTTGAGTTATGTGAACACCATTGTTTATAGAGCTTTTTAATTCATGCATGTTTTTTCAATCTCATTCTAAATTTCTCGTTACTTCTATGTCAGAAGTTTTCTATGCAATCTGTAAATTTTTTCATGATTTGACGTCTCATAAGTCACAATTTAGAAATATACGCTTCTCAAGATTTCCAAAATCAAGAATATCATTTTACTGATTATACTAACTTGAGTGGGTTCAATCGTTGTAAGCTGTTTCAATAATACATTTCCTCACGCAACGTACATAGATTTTTTCTACGATAACCTGAACATTTTCTAGACAATAAAATCAGATTGATTGATCTGTTGATAATAATGGACTAATTATTTGATAAACAGAGCCAAAATTCTTATCAAGTTAACTACAAACATCGATATTACGTAATCCCCGTAAAGTGTTCAATAGAAAGAAACTCATTTAAACGATAAAAGTTCTGAAAAAAATGCGTGTATTCGTATGAGACAGGTCCTCTGATCACTATAATAGCTGGATAGCGGATGCCCATTGTTTTGGGGTCCTCGAAAGTCTTACGGCTAGAATGCTCATTCAGCGCGACCTACAAAGTAACGAATTACTACGAAAGTTCCCTTTGCGCTCGCGTCAGCGCACACAAATACACAGTTTACAAAAGAGTTTGGTTGTATGAGCCTGTGTAACAGTGTAACGCATGCGCGCAAACGACTTTATGAGTACATTTGCCACTTGTAGAGGCTCTGGGCGACGCTTTCAAGACGCTTCTAATTCTAACAATGACGACATAACAGTATTTTGTTACATGCGTCGTTCATCTAGTACAAAGAGGCGATATATAACCAATAAGGAAGAAGAAGAAGAAGAAGAAGACCATATCGACGCCTGGGCAGAAGAAGATCGTATCTCGGAAAACCGGTGAAGAAGATCGTAACTCGGAAAACCCGTGAAGAAGATCGTAACTCGGTTTACCCTTGAAGAAGATCGTAACTCGGAAAACCCGTGAAGACCCATATGATATTATACGGGTTTTTGCAAGTTACGATCTCCTTCACGGGTTGACCGAGTGACGATCTTCTTCAAGGGATAGCCGAGTTACGATCTTCTTCACCGGTTTTCCGAGTTACGATCTTCTTCACCGGTTTTCTGAGATACGATCTTCTTCCGCCCAGGCGTCGATATAACAGTGATCCGTTATCCAGTCAATATATAGATGAGATGACAGGACTCGATTTGACTGTGTCACAACGAGTGTTCAATATTGCTTTCAACCGAGCTTCCATAATATCATAGAACTCAAACGCAAACAATTTAATATAGTGCATATGACTAGAATAAGGCCACCAACATTTTTGTTCTTCTTACTTCAAAAATATTTTCGTCCCCGTGATTGATCTGCCTTTATTACTTGCGACCAATGTTGAACAACCACCAAACAACCAACAAACCAATTCATTCGATGTTTATTTTCATGATTCCGTGGTTGAAGAGTCAGGGCAGAAAATCAGAGGCTTCGAAAGCGTTGGTCGTCTTCAGAGGTACCGAGTACGATATTACTATAGAATTGGCGACCATGCAAAAGAATGCTGAAGAAACTGCTACAAGAAAGACTTCGAAGGCCGATCTCATCAATACACGCGGTGCTCGCACAGCACTTGCTGCCGCTCTGGGACTCTTGGCGTTCCAACAACTTACCGGCGTTAACGCTGTCATTTTTTATACCAACGCCATCTTTCTAGCAGCAGGAAGTTCCTTGAACCCGGACATAGCTTCGATTGTCGTTGCCTTAGTACAGGTTCGATCAATAATCATTAAATCATTCCGAATTTTACCCCGAAACTAGCTTTTCTTCGTACCAAATTATCTGTGGCAACAACAATTTGCTTAGCATGTTATCTTCCAGATCAAATTAGTAGACTGTATCCGAAAATATAGAGTCTAATTAGTGCAAGTTGGAGGTAAAGAGCACTTGATACAAAATTAGCCCCTTCGATAATTTTTGAACTCCATAACTACGCATCTTTTCCAGACGGTGATGTCAGTTGTGGCAGCTGTGATAATTGACAAAGCTGGTAGACGAACATTGCTGATGGGGTCATCGTCCGTTCTGGCTTTGTGCCTCTTCTTGCTCGGCCTTTACTTCCACCTAGATCTGACCAGCGTGGGCTGGCTTCCGCTGCTGTCTTTGGCCGTCTTCATGGTCGCCTTCTCATTGGGGTAAGTAATGCCTACAACAATTTGAAGTATAATGAAGTCCGGACAGAAATACGCTAATCTGAAATAAAAAATCGTTCGGTTATAAACGCATTCGATCAATTCATTATAATCATTGCGTCGTTTATCTCACCTTGAATTCAAATAGTCGACAAATAAATTACTTATCTATCCCTGAGCTATGCCGCATATAGCCATAATGAATCGAATCGTGCCGATGCACTAGTCGTCAAACCGTTGACAATAACGTCATTATCTATCACGTCAATATCCAGCGTGCTGACGTTGATAGTGTAAGTCGTAAGATTTTGAATCATGATATTTTATCTTCATCGTAAGTCCTACTTGTAAGTCAATGGAAGTTTCGTCTAACGTTAAGGGCAATCTCTAGTTACCCACCTTCTTTTGGTCGGAAATGGACACATTCCGATTACTACCCGAGCCTAGGCGTCGGAAACGCAAAAAAAAAATGCGTAGCGCAACTTCAAATTCAATTCCGAACACATACGTCCGAAATCATGTTCGTTTCGTGCGAAAATAGAGTCTAAAAACCGATTTTACCTTATTCGAATGCCAATTTCTTCCGTGTCCATGATTATGAGAGTCGTCCGCAGAGTTCAGCTAGCCCGGTATATCATTTTTTTCAAATTGAAAATATTTTTATTGGAAAGCTGATGAAAAAACATAACTTTCATGTATTTTGATTTTTTTTCATCATCAGTAATTTATAAATACGTGAAAAAAACAGATTATCCAGATATTTCATATATCTAGGCTCCTGGCAGTTCTAAAAATCTGCAAAAATTCAGCAAAACTCCTAACAAGTAGGATAATCATCGGAGGAAATGACGAAATTAATCCGAGATTACGACGAAAATGGGTGGCCCACTTGAGAAAGAATCCTTCATATGGACTTCTCGCCTTATTCACTATTTTCATGTTTTTCACGTCACGTTGGCCAAAAATCATGTATGGAAGTCAATAATTTCAACTTTCTGACCAGGCGCACTCAGGTCGTATCAGGAGAATTCGCTTACCTTTGAGTTGAGAAGTGGGATCATCTTTGTTTGCGAACTGTGACCTTTTTATTCCCACTTTGTGTTCAAGCAGCAGGGGCCTTTTGGGCGGCCATTGGTAGTCACTGTCGCCCGAGATTCTAGTAAGCCATATCGAGGGCTCAGGACCAAAAGGTCGTAATCCACTGTTTTTCGCGGTTTTTGGTGACCTTACTGCCATAAGGACGTATCCTCAACTTCAACACGGAAGTTCCATGAGCGAAAAATTAGGCAGCCTACGGCTAGAGGGACGTAAGCCCACTACAATAGTGCCGGAAAGCAGCAACCCACAAAAATGAAAAAAAAGTTGGGTTACGCTCTTCCGGCAGATCACTGGTAATTTTTTTCCGGATTTGAATCGCCTTCTTACAGCCAGAAGGTCGTAACCCTCTTTTTTACATTTTTCGTGGCTCACGTCTTTCTGGTAGATAACCGGTCAATTTTTTTTTAAATTTCGATCGCCTCCTTACTGTCAGAAGTGCGTAATCCACGAAAAATGAGAAAAAGTGGATTACGACCTTCTGGCATCGCTAATCATTTTTCCCGAATTTAAATCGCCTTCTTACTGCCAGAAAGGTCTTAACCCTCAAAAATTGAAAACGTGATGTTCACCTTACTAGATGTGTGTAACATTGCCGTTTTTGGAATTCGGTAAGCTTGTTACAGCCGGAAGGGCACAACTAGAAGTCACCACATGAGAAAAGAGAATATGTAACAGAAAAAAAATTAATTTTTTAATAAAAACAGAAAAAATAAGAAATGATGACAAATTGAATAAGAAAATGAAAATCTGCTATTCTTTTGAAGCAGTCATATGACAGTGATGTTCATTGTATTATTATAACAGGAACACGTTCGTTTGTATGGATCATTATGCAAACGGAACAATTTTTCTGTTTAATAAGACTTCGGCACTTTCAGAATGCCACCTGTCAACTTCCGCTAGCGATAAATACTGGTTAATTGGAAACAACGCACATTGCTTGTTTTGTATGAACATCACTGTAGGGGAAGGTCCGGTCCCTAGGGACACTTTTTTTCGAAGAGCTGTAACTTTTTTTCGAAGAGCTGTAACTTTTTTATTTGTCAATGCAATATTATCTAATTTGCGTAGGGATGTGTGGGAAAGATTCATTCATGTACGGAAAAAATGGATGGTAAATATTTGAGAGACATCTTTGAGAAAAAAACAGTTTTTCGAAATATCGCATTTATCCCAAGGTACAAACCAAGCATGTACCTTGGGACATAGGGACTTATGTACCTTGGGACAAGAGGTCAAATCCGTGCTTTCAAGGTACATAAGTCCCTATGTCCTGAGGTACGATCATAGCATACGAATAGTTCAACGAGAATTCGCAATTGGTAGGTTAGTTTTTTGGAAATGGTCTTGCATGGATTTTGTTCGTAATAAAGTCCACTACAAATTATTATAAGCATTGAAACTAGAAAAACGAACTTTCATGAGTGTAATTTCAGTCAGAAGTCAGTCAACAGCATTTACTAAGAGACCCGATTTTCAGACTTACCTTGATTCACAACCAACTAGATGACTTATTACGGCCAAACTACAGGAGCTGACGGCTTTCGGTAGCAACAAAAAGTACATCGAATATTTTCTGACTTTGTTACTCACCTAACGGAATTAGGCCTCTGTCCCTAGGTACATGCTGTCCCTAGGCACCGGATCTTCCCCTAATATGACTGCTTTAAAAAAATCACAGATTTTCATTTTTTTTTTCACGTTATACATTTTCTATTCTTATACGGTGATTTCTAGTTATGCCCTTCCGCCTGTATGAACAAGCTTACCAAATTCCAAAAACGCCAATGTTACACACATCTAGTGAGGTAAACATCACGTTTTCAATTTTGAAGGGTTACGACCTTCTGGCTGTGAGAAGGCGATTTAAATCCGGAAAAAAATGATAGTATGAGATCCCGACCTGAAAACGATACCCTCATCGAGTTTCCTAATCAATTGTACATTTTATACAATATAATGTATAAGTCAACAAAACGTGGTAAGGTTGCCGCCTCATATCCTGGCCCAGCTATTTATAATTAAAAATTATTTATGACAATTTTTTTCGATAGTTACCCTCATGCAGTTTCTTAAAAAAATTTGCACCAATCAAGAATAAAAGATGCAAATAAAACGCCAAAGTGAGGTTGCCTATCCTTTTCCTGGCCCTAATGGAGGGTTGCCAGGTATGGACAGGTAAGCTTGTATGAGTTAGGGGAGAGAGGTAATGAATGGGACACTTTTTATAAATGTTTAGTTTTCTCATTTTGAACAAAACACACATATTTTTAACTTGTAACAAAATCAACTTCAGCTCTTTATAACTGAAGTTAGGAGCAGAAATAGTATATTGTACATCTAGGGAGGAAAGCAGGTTTTTGCTCACGAGCTCGGAGCTCAAGTCGGCTAGGGCAGCAAGCTTCGCCGAGGGAGCAAAAACTTCCTCCCATAATGCACACGATATTTTTCTTTACACATGGATGGAAGGCCTATTTCGCTCCCGGTAAAGAGGGAGCAGGAAGAAGTTTTGCATCATTTGGTAGGAAAGGCCGTGTGGAAAGTCTTACTTCCCTAGGAAAGAAAGACTTTTCACACGGTCTTTTGTCCCAAGGGAGGCAAAGCTTCTTTTCGCTCCCTCTCTGTCAGGAGCGAAATAGGCCTTTCCGTTCATGTGTGAAGAAAAATATAATTTCTTTTGTCATAGAGTCTTGAAACCTATGTATACATGAGGTCACACTTGTCCCATTCATTGGCGAAGTGATGCTTGAATGGGACGCTATGAATATTGAATGGGACGGAGTATTTATGCTAATTAAGTTGGCTCAAAAATCACTTCAAGTGGAATTTATCACAGATCTCTCTGGTAATCGATCAATCCGCATTCTCGCAAGCCTCACACGTGTAGAACATCTTCCTACTACCACCATTAGATTCACCACAAATCCACTTTCTGCATGTCCTATTCAATAATAGCATGTAATTGGTTAAAATGCAGTAAATATACCAACGGATCGAACATCTTCACAAAATCAGCTATCGGAACATTGTAGGGGATGAACGACTGTATATAAATACATAAAGCGACTGTAAATGACTGCAATAACAAAACAATTACAACCGGTAACGTAAATGTAATAAGCACTCACTTTATTTGATGTTAACTATAACTCGTAATCTGCCGTCGAAGCAAGCACGTTCTGACTCACTAGCACATGGGATTTGACAACGGCGAAACCAGTGATACCTGATAGTATTTAGTTATAAATTTTCCGAGGCCTATTTCATACCTATCACGCAACTGTCCCATTCAATAATCGTCCCATTCACCTCTCTCCCCTATTTACCCTCATCGAGTTTCCTTATACAATTATATCTAAAATTGAAGATAATTTCATTGCCAACACAATGGTATAGGGTTGTCTTAGGATATTTCGAATACTGGCGCCTCTTATGTGCTGTGAAAGGTGGTTCAATAGACGAACTGACAATTTGTAAACAGTAATTGTTTTGATGAAGTGGTAGAGACGATTTACCACTTTGCCCTTACTCCTTCCGTTTCCTTTTTGAACTCTTAGAGTAAAGACCGCGTGTGCTCTCTCTCTCGTTTTAATATTGATTAAAACGGTTCAATCTTGTCAGTGCAACCGATATGGGCAATTCCATCTCCAATCGGCCGAGAAATGACCTCGTATTTTTTGTATTGTATTTTTTCGTTAGTCAAAAAAATTTCTTTTACGTTAGTCATGAATTATCGCATTTTACTGTAGAAGTAGCGCGCTGGCGGCTTTGAAAATTAATATCTTGGGTGCCCTTCACCGTAGAGAGATGTTTAAAAACGCGTTTTAAAGGCGATGAAAGACACTTTCCGATAAAAATTTTCAACTTTCCAAAAAATATAATTTCGTTATTTTTATTAGCAATCAAAATGTTTATCGATTTTTTTCGCAAACTTCGGCCATTTTTAACATTCTGAAAAAAATATGATCGCATTCCGTATTCAATTCTGAAGATGGAGCATTTTTTAAATTGATGAAGCAATTTTTCTAAATATTTTTTTCACAATTATTTGTCCGGTGCTGCGTCAGGTTGCCGCGCCGCGCGCCTCGCTACTACCGCGTCGTATGGGGCTCGGCCAATGGTGTGGCGCGCGGCTTTCCATACATGGAATGACGCGGTCGTAGCGAGGCGCTCGGCGCGGCAACCTGACACAGCGCCAGTCAAATAATTGTAAAAAAAATGATCAGAAAAATCGCTCCATCAATTTGAAAAATTCTCCATCTTCAGAATTGGATAAGGAATACGATCATATTTTTTTTAGAATTTCAAAAACGGCCCAAGTTTGCGAGAAAAATCGATAAACATTTTGATTGCTCATAAAAATAACAAAATTATATTTTTCGTAAGGTTGAAAATTTTTATTGAAAAGTGTCTTTCATCGCCTTTAAAACGCGTTTTCCAACATCTCTCTACGGTGAAGGGAACCCGAGATATTAATTGTCAAAGCCGCCCGCGCGCTACTTTTACCGAAAAATGCTATAATTCATAATTAGCGTACAAAAATTTTTTTTTACCAACGAATAAATACGGGTCTTCTTTTTTGACGTAGACTTCACGTAAAAAAAGTTTAAGTGGATTACACAATACGAGGTCAAGAAACACTGAAAATTGGCCGATTTGAGGTGGAATTGCCCATATAATCAAGAGACTCGGTAGAGTCTCGCGCCAAGTACATTAAAAAAAAATTTTTTTCAAGCGCGAGACTCAACGAGTCTATATACCCGAGAGGCAGCTACCCTAACCCATACCGCGAACTAGTATCGTCGTTTTCTTTCACTTCACAATATACACAGATTGAGACTAATTTAATCTAGGATGTGGGAATGAAAAGCTTTCATTTGAGCCTTAGATCGATTAAATCGGTGTCCGGAGTGCTGAGATATGATTAACTACAAATTCTGATACCCCGCTTCCTCGTAAAATTTTTCGTTTTCATTTTCGTCGTCGTCAGACCAAGATTCACATTAAAACCATTCCCATGCAATCACTAGACGGGAAAATCCACACAAAAGTTGTAGAGTGACGTCAGTAACGTTGTACTCGTTCGCTCGCTGCGCTCGCTCACTCTATTGGCTTATGATTATGGGTTGAAAAAACAATTCGGATGAAGAAATTAAAGATGTCAACATTTTATCTAAAAATATTCATAACGAAAAAATGATTTAAAAAAAATTAAAAACAAAAATTTGGAGTCCGTGTTACGTTGGCGGGCCAATGTTTGAATATCTATCAGATGACATGGACATGGTTCGTGATCGATATTTCATATTTCTTTTTCTACAAAAGGCCCTCCAAGTACCACTACCTCCAAATTTTGTTTTTTAATTTTTTTTAAATTACCTTCTCGTTATGAATATTTTTAGATAAATGTTGACATCTTCAATTTTTTCATCCGAATTGTTTTTTCAACCCATAATCATAAGCCAATAGAGTGAGCGAGCGCAGCGAGCGAACGAGTACAACGTTATTCAGTTTGAACAAATTTTTGAATTCCAAACTTTTATTATTCTACAGGTACTTGGCAGTTGTATCTGATTTCAATGCTTTTGTATGTTGATAATCATCAACCAATCGAGTGAGCGAGCACAATCTTTGATTATTTTTTGGTGGAGTGATCTACACATTAATGGACTTGGCGGGAGGTTTTTGCACCGAAGGTGCTTTTTGGGGTATAGTTTTCTTGTTTATACAACCAATAAATTGTTTTCCAGTCTAATTATTTGTTAGTTATTGACCCAATTTCTCAACAGGTTGCCTTAGCAAAAGTTGGGCGATCTTAGGGTTGCCGCGATTTAAAGTTTCAATACTTGAGTAAGAGAGCGTAGCGCGACGGAGAAACACTGAACGTACAAACCTATGGAATAGAGGAGGACGCAGAATAACAGCTGCGTGTGAGACGGTTGCCGAGTAGAAGAGAGTGCCGCATACGTTCATTCCTACGTGCAATAGACGAAGACAAATCTATTATACCATCGAGAATCCGTGTTGGGGTGAATAATATTTATATTGACAATGGAATAATTATAATTTGAAGAAAAATAAGATCAGAATAAGATGATTGATTATTCTCCCAATAATCGGCTAAGAACTGTACCAAAGCCTCTTTGAAATGATAATTCTTGAGGGGTTAGTCAACCTTTAGACTCATCAAAAAAAGGTAATTTTCAATATTTTTTGTCGAAAAATCTTTTATTTCTACGACAATCAACATTACTGTATCTAATAGGTATACATTCGAAGTACTTAAATTTTTGTTTTTGACTGAAAATATTGATTAATAAGCCATATACACTGAATCTGCCAGAAGTAAAAAAAAAAAGACGTTTTGCTGTGCCCACGATTTCTCAGGACTGAATTATCCGAAACGAAAGAATCGAAATGCGTTAGGTAGATAATCAATAAATCTAGAAATTAATCGAAGCTTTTAGCGATATTCCCATTTTTACCAAATGGCGGACGTTCAAACACAATTGTTTTTTTGTTGCTAAAAAAATGTCATCATTTTGCTGTAAAAAAAAAAAATAATCGATAAAATGGAAAATCCTTCGATTAATTTCTAGAAGTAAGTGTTATTCATAACATATCCAGATTTGATAACGGTCGGTTTAACCGTCTTTCAGTTCTGGTGGGCACGGATTTAAAAACGTGGTTTCGAGAAAAACGCATTCAAAGTAGCAGCAGCTACTCGTACTTATCTATCTCACCTAAATGACACTCGAGGCGGCTTTGCTCAAGTTCGTATTGCTCTGCAATTGAAGTTCCGATTTTGATAAAAATTTGAGACAATATTCTTGAGATGTTATGCTATCATAAAATGCAAGAAAAAATCGATTTTTTGAGGTTGCAAAGGTTGACCATCCCCTTAAGACTTCCCAGAAAATCGGTAGGTCTAGGTTGTAGAGATCCTGTAACTCTACTCAGCCATAAAATTAACGGACCACCCAAATTTTCCTTAAACGGGTTTAGTTGCAAATCGCTGTAACTTAGTGAGAGAATATCGTAAATTAATTGAGGGGGGGGGTTAGTTTTTTGAAGATCAAATCTTCATCTTTAAAATCGCTTCTAAAAATTTCACCTGCGATTACTTTTCACCTGTCTGTGCAGGTTTGAATAACGGTTTGCAAAATGCATAAGATATTCAAATTTTCAAACTTCGCTGTGGGGGTAATAGAAAATCGCATCAAATTTTTAGTGCATTGGTTTTGTACTTTCAAACGTCCTCTTTTCAAAACCATTCTTGAAACTTTTTTGCGAATTTTTGTAACAGAGTTATTGAATTTTGAGTAATGTCAGGCAATTACCTTGGGAGCGACAAACCAAGGGGTCCTGATAGCTGTCTGCGGACATTTCCCGAAAACAGTTACAGAAACAGACACATATACAGGGTGATATTCCAGGGACATCTCAGTACTGCAAGTCTCGGACCGTCAGGCGGCTGATAAATATGTGCGCGAAATTATCAGGTTCGCCGCTCGACTATTAGGTAGCTATAGTATAGTCAAAATTCGATCAATGCGATCGTAGCCACAGATCGTAGCCGTGGATTTTTCTTTCCTTTCATTTTTCATCTACGATCGGTGGCTACGATCGTGTTGATCGAATTTCGACTATACTATAGCTACCTAATAGTCGAGCGACGAACCTGATAATTTCGCGCACATATTTATCAGCCGCCTGACGGTCCGAGACTTGCAGTACTAAGATGTCGCTGGAATATCACCCTGTACACATGCACATGCACACGCACACATACACATATGATTATTGCAGACTGTACCTCCACGTGGTGCATCCTGAGTAACGCCAAAATAACGCTCTCTTACTCGAGTATTGAAACTCAACATCGCAGCAACCCTAAGATCGCCCAACTTTTGCTGAAGCAACTCTATACCATCGTGTCCGCAATAAAATTATTCACATTTTTATATACAATTGTATAAGGAAACTCGATGAGGGTGAATAACTCATACAAGCTTACCTGTTCATACCTGGCGACCCTCCATTAGGGCCAGGAAAAAGGTGGGCAGCCTTACTTCAGCGTTTTATTTATATCTTCCACTCTTGATTGGTGCTAAATTTTTTAAGAAACTGCATGAGGGTAACTATAGAGAAAAATTGCCATAAATAATTTTCAATCGAAAATAGCTGGGCCAGGATATGGGGCGGCAACCTTACCACGTTTTGTTGACCTATACATTACATTGTATAAAATATACAATTGATTAGGAAAATCGACGAGGGTATCGTTTTCAGGTCGGGATCTCAGACGATGACCAGTGATCTGCCAGAAAAGCGTAACCCACTTTTTATTTTTTTGTCATTTTTGCGGGTTGCGCCTTTCTGGTAGTATTGTAGTGGGCTTACGTCTTTCTGATCGTAGGGTGCCCAACTTTTCTTCTTCTTCTTCTTCTTCTTGAGTGGTTATATCCCCCGAGTGCATAGCACGGGGTAATTACCAAATGTTGTGCCTAACTTTTCTCTTATGGAACTTTCGTGTTAAAGTTGGGGAAACGCCCTTATAGCAGTATGCTCCATTTTTTGTGGGTTACGTCCTTTTGGTCTTAAGCCCTTGAAATCATCGTTTGGCGGCCATGCCACAGTTTGATCACTGGTCACTTCCGTCAAAAAGTCACGATGTACGCGCGCGATAATTTATTACGCTTACGAAATATTTCTAGCCGCTGTTGAGGGCAGGGTACATCCATGTTTTCAACCCTGTGATTGGGGGAAATCACAAGAATTGAAATAAGGCGCTGCAAGCGAGGACATTTTTCAATATTTGAGAGTTTTTTTGTAATAAATTATTAAAACTTATATGCCGCTTAAACAGCGAGTTGACCTTGTGTAAAGCCTGGCGCACAAACCCATTCGTAGTACGGAGTCGCGCGTAGACGGTACGGTTCGCGCGTCGGTGCGCTCCGCACCCATACCGGTGGGTACGGAAGACCGGGAGCATTGCGATGTTTCCAACGTTTTTCCGTCTTCTCTAAGATTCAAACGGAATCGTGCAGTGTGTCCACAGCTGCGGCGTGTCAGACGGTTCGGTTAATAACGGTGTTTCCATCAGTTGTCAACGAAAAATTCAAGTAAGAATTCGAAATAAGTCCTTATGCTTGTGAGTTACAATAGTATATTGTGCATCAAGGGAATGACCCTCAAGATTTCTGCATCTGCATTTTTGAACTTTGGTCCTGGTGAAAAATTTCATTCACATGTTTTGTTTCTCAACCAATTATCTAGGTACGGAATTTTCGCGTTTTTTTTTTTTTATCGATCCATTTTCACCCAGTTTTCGCTGAATTTAAGCTCTAGCAACCGGATCTCCATCACGGTCGACCCTAGAGTAAACTTCCAATGACGTTTTTTGTTCCTCATCTAATCATCTAGATACGGAATTTGAATTTTTTTGATGTGGGAACCAAATATTTACTCTGGAATCAATCAACCAAATTCAGCGAAAACTACGTCTGCGTGGATCGATAAAAAAATGCGAGAATTCCGTATCTAGATAATTAGATGAGGAACAAAAAACGCCATTGTAAGTTTACTCTAGGGTCGACCGTGATGGAGCTACGGTTTGCTAAAGCTTAAATTCAGCGAAAACTAGGTGAAAATGGATCGATGAAAAAAAACGCGAAAATTCCGTACCTACATAATTGGTTGAGAAACAAAACATGCAAATGAAATTTTTTCACTATGACCGACCGTTTAGGTGCTACGGCTTGCCAAAGTTCAAAAATGCAGATGCAAAAATCTTGAGGATCATAATCACCAATTTTTCGAGCCGTATTCACGAACTATATTATGTATAGTGATGTCCGAGGTGACGTCTTGTAGCAACTGTCAATGTGAGCTGTGAACACGGACGGGTTTGTTTTGCTCTAATTTTTTCATTTGTTTTGTTTTGTGTGGATGTATTTACGTGTTTATTCCGTCGGATGGCGCTTTGTAGGGGGTCAAACGCTATTTTCTTCCAGCTCTCAAGGGAACACGGTCGTATATACAGGTCGAGAAACTCCCGTGGTGGGGGTGGTTCCCTTAGCGAAGCTCGAAAGTTTCCTGAATTGGCCGCGGGAGTTTGAGCGCTGCGATCGGGTAGGTCACGGTCGGAGTGTAAACAAGGTTGTAATCTCAAAAACGAAATAGTGTCAACTGTCGTATATACGAATATCCCAGAACACAGCGATTTCTATTTTCAGAAAATAAACGAAGAACTCACAAAATCTTTGTTCATTTGATACCATTCGATACATTTTCCTCATAACTATTAGATAATATAATATGTATCATACTATTTAACGGAGAAGTATTGTTTGAGCTAAACGATTACACATAGTTTGGAACTAATCGATGTCAATTGTTATTTTGGATTAATTCAGTTTTCAAAGGCACTCAATTTAATTTGTCAATAACAAATTAGGAAAACTGTTACGTTCAATACGTGCAGAAAACAGGTTATGTGTCTGTTCACTATTGACAACCACGTACTGCTCGATCGCAGCGCCTCAGCACCCGTCGCAAGTCGCGAAATCACACTTGGCTTCATTAAGGGAACCACCCCCACCACGGGAGTTTCCGGACCTGTATATACGACCGTGCTAGGGAAGAAAATGGATTCTCTACGACATGCGCATGCACGAGTTCATCTTCTGTACCATGGGAGACAAGATGCTATTTTATTCTCGCATAACGGCGAGCAAAATCGGGTTTTCTGTGCATGTGTGATAAAAATTTGTACTCCGTTTTTCGTAATATTCACATAATAACTTATGTTATACTTAGAATTCGTGCTTAACTTCAGGTTTCCGTATTTATCAGAAACAATGTGAAAACAAATTAAAATTATTGTTTTGTCGTTACCAAACAACCGGTAACGTACCGACGCACGAACCATACCGTCTACGTCAGTGTATAGGAGCGCGTCTGATCGGCTGTCTATCCGTGTGGGATCAGTAACGACGCGCGTCGCTTTGTACGTGTTACGACTCCGACGCCATACTACGAATAGGTTTGTGCGCCAGGCTCAACGACACATGCGTTTTGAGGCAGAATTGCATGAGTTCCGCGATACTTCGAGCTTCCGATTGAAACAAGACTTGAAATCCACTGGAAAAAGTCAAATTCCTCGGAGTTGTACTTGTTGGTTGAATTCCACGCCAATAATGATCGAAGAAATAAATTTGCCACCCCATGACTGCCCCACGTCATAGTGATGGTAATGCGTGTGTGCCCTCCACTCAAATACTTCCAGACGTTGACGGAATTCAAAGCCAGCCAGTTCCTTTGAAAGGTCCTCGTTGTCCGTTGACACGATAGCTACACTACCCATGGGACATTTTTTTAGCTTGTGAATATTATAAAATCTGGGTATCGAACATTATTAGTGGCAAATATTTTACTCTACTCATGCCCAAATTCATCAACGTTCGTTGAACTTTTAACCGCCGTAATATTTAATGGCCCGTTAAATTGTTTTGTTTCTATTGTTGCTATTGTATGAAATTATTCACCAGCGTAATAGCTATCACGGCTGATTCAAAATGACCACCACGGTTACTGAGCAACCGCGCATCTTGTTATCACGGATGCGTAAGGTGAGTAATACAATGAATGCACGCTATCGTTATTTGTGCATTTTCAACCAGCCGTAATAGTTAATACGCTGGTTCAAAATTTAATACGATAGTAACAATAGAAACAAAACAATTTAACGGGCTGCTGAATATTACGGTGGTTAAACATTTAACGGACATTGATGAATTCGGGCATCAGTGTGATGATGGACGTTATGCAGTAAAATTTTGTACTATACTCGACGGAAAACTTCTTCTGTTCTCGTGCCATTGCAACACTCGTCAGAAAAAGTTTTTTCATAACATCTGCTCTGAAACTGCAAGTTTCGTTGCCTGTTTTGTCAGTTGAAAGTAGCTGATTTCAGGCTGATGCCGTGAAAAGTTGTCAAATCGCGAATTCAATGAATCAGCGATGTGAATTGGTGTTTTTCAATCCCTTGGGATTGCAAAATTGGTCTATTACAATCCCTTGGGATTGCAAAGAGAAATAACTGCCCCGTTGCAAATTTCAGATTATTGAAATTGACAGTTGAAGTTCCAGAGCAAATGTCATGAAAAACATAGTGTGTGACACGAGATGAAACATGAATGCAGGCACGGGTGATGTCAGCCCTCGCCTTCGGCTTCGGGCGGACAACTTCACCCTGGCCTGCATTCTCCTTGTTTCATCCCTTGTTACACAATATACTATACCGCACTCGTATCGTAATGTACTATTGTATGTACGTATGGGTCTCGTGATCTTGAACGTACCAAAGAAAATATGTTCGGATTAAAACCGAGTATAATGTG
The DNA here is from genome assembly GCA_963992785.1 of Tenthredo livida. Taxonomy (NCBI): domain Eukaryota; kingdom Metazoa; phylum Arthropoda; class Insecta; order Hymenoptera; family Tenthredinidae; genus Tenthredo; species Tenthredo livida. The sequence continues at coordinate 19,537,486 of OZ023066.1, forward strand.
TTTCTTTTTGTTTTTACAGTTTTGGTCCTGTGCCATGGATGATGGTAGCAGAACTGTTCCCGGTAGAAACGAGAGGTACCGCAGGTGTCATAGCGGTAATGGTAAACTGGATTGCCGCGTTTGTCGTCACAAAATTTTTCACGACGTTGAGAGACACGTTTGGTCCAGGGATAACTTTCTGGATATTCACTGGAATCATGACAGTCGCTACTATATTTGTGTTTTTCGTCGTTCCTGAAACTAGGGGTAAGAGTCTGCAGCGAATACAAGAAGAGCTTAATGGCAAAAACCGCATCGGTGTTGTGTAGAAACTAAATTTCCTAGGATTTGTTAACGTTTGTAACTTCCTCTAGAATAACGGAAAATCACGAAATGTGACTCTTCAATCTCCAGTTATTTCACTGATAATTGATAATTTGGAACTAGTCAAACCTTGGCCCACCCCAGATTTTATGTGTTTCTATCAGTGTTGTGAAAATTGTAATTATATTTTTTTGAATTACTCATTGAATTGAATGAATTGAATTCAATGAATGAATTTTTATTCAATTACACATTACCTTGGTAATGTTACCAAAGTAATGTGTAATTAAACTTTATTCAATTACAGATTACCAAAGTAATGTAACTTTACCAACGTAATTAAACTTCATTTAATTACACATTACTTTGGTAATTAAATGAGTAATTCCATTAAACATGTAATTAGCGACTCGCAACACTGGTTTCTATTCAAACTACCGGGTGTCAAGAAATAATAGTATATTGTGTACCAACGAGGCAAAGTAGGTCTTTCAACGCCGAGCGTAAGTTCACAATATGAGTTGTAGATGAGTATTGCGAGTGAGGTCGGCGTAAAAGACCTTTCTTTAACAGCGGACCGAAAACGCTCGGTTTCGCTCCGCTGTTGAAGCAAATAGTATGTGGACCTCGATAAAAACGTGCGCTCGCGCCACGTACAAAGTTGAGAACCCCTCGGCTTTGGTTCGGCTTCGCCTCGGCTCCACCTCGAGGCCTCAACTTTGTTAGCGCACAATCGCCCGTTTTCGCTCTCGGTACACAATTTACTATTGCCCCCTTGATGCACACGCTATTTCCTACAACAGCTGAGCGAAACCAGCGAGTTTGCATCCGCAAACGAGGATGGAAACTCGCCTTCGCACCGCTATTGAAGAAAAAAGTATGTTCACCTCGGAGAAAACGGTCGTTGGCGCCTCATATGAAGTTGAGAACACCTCGGCTTCGCCTCGGTGCTTACCTCACCTCCATACTCGGCCATAGAGATATAAGAGATAGAGTGCGTGAGTCAGCCGATACAGCCAGCACGGAATAGAAAGAGAGAGAGCAAGTAGTACGTCGGTATTTTCTGTCTAATGACGCATGCGCAGTTAGTAAGTTTAGGCTGTGCTCTGCGCTTGCTACATAGAGTCTATGGCTGGTGCATGCGCAATTAGACAAAGAAATCCGACGTACTACTTGCTCTCTCTCTTTCTATCCCGTACTGGCTTCCACTTGTATACGCTCCTATGACTCACGTACTCTATCTCTTATATCTCTATGTACTCGGTGCACACCCGAGACTATTTCCTCGCTCGGTAAACAATGTACTATTATACAACATAAGCATGTTTTACACGTTTATGTTCGATCCAGTACACGAGGTGAACTGACTACATACAATAACAAAACACGTCGAAAGCTACGGCCCATGCGCGGAGTACGTCAGAGACCACTTTTAACTCCTAGGACATGAATGTAGTTTCATTTTGCTCGTAGGAGCTAAGAGTGAACTCTGCGCATGCGCATTGGTGAACCCAGTCAGCTGTCGCTAAACGCCTACTTTGTGTACCGAAATCGAGCATGAAAAATGCGTAAAACATGCTTGTGTTGTATACTAGTACTTTTCGTTACTAGAGCAAGAATGTTGATTTTCGAACGAGTGTCAAGTTCTTCACCCGAGCGTAGCGAGGGGGAAAATCACATGAGTCAAGGATCATCCTTCACACGTGTATCGGACTTTGTTTTTCAACACAGCGCGCGTTAAGTCGAATTTTATGCACAGCGTGTTGAACAATTTATTTCACCCTTAAGAGGCCGTTGAACTTAACAATTTCGTGATTGTCTTTTTGAAGCCACATATACCGGGAGTTTTTGTCCAAACAGAACGACCCCCTCCCTGCGGTAACACAAACACAGACGCGTACGCGTACGTGAGGCTCGATCGGGAGGGAGATAGCATTTAGCCGAGCCTCACGTACGCGATACGCGCCTGTGTTGGTCTTGCCGCAGGGAGGTAGTGGTTCTGTTTGGACAGAAACTCCCGGTATATCTGTACCAAAAAAAAATTCATTTTTATTGCCATGCAGGTGTTGAGCCCTAATACATATCTCTTCTACATAATACGTAAGATACGTTAGGGGTAACAGACTGGCAGTTTCCAAAATCAGTCCATCACTTCAAATATATTTCAATTATGCCACTAGTTCCAAGGTTCTCATTACAAAAAGGTACGGCAAGATAGGTTCTCTCCTATTTTTCATATTGAACTGTGAGGGCAAATTTGATCTTATTCGTTATTTTTAATCCATTGTGAGTAGCTTTCTTTTTAGTCTGCTCCTAATTTTATGCGTTTTATGCGATTTGTATTCAAAAAAAGTAATAAATTATGTGCATAGTCAACTTTAAAACACTTGTATTGATTCCTCACCAATTATATGCAACACGGAGAAACTTTCAGTCATCATTTTACTACGCAGGATTGAATTCTGGGCAAAATGGAACTTTTAAAGGGTTTCAACAAATTCATTTCTAGCTGAAAAATAGATGATTCCAATCTGCTCGTTCTCAGTAACCAAACCCTATAAGCCTTTTTAGTCATTATGAATTTTCTACAAACAGGATTTCGAAAACTACTCATTTGAAATGTCAACTTGACGTAGCTCGTGACGCTTTGCATCACGGTGTACCATAGAAATCATGAAAACGTGCCTTGACAGATGTAGAGATTGTAGAAAAATTGACCCCATTGACAAGTGGAGTGAAAAATTATCGTAATTCTGTTAGCAGAATAAATCTGAAGTATGTTTTGACGAATCGTGCAATATCACATCGTTCTTTTCGGATGTCATTTTTCCTGGGACGATCTGAGATATTTTCATGTCGTAATCTGAAGTATACAACACGTTTCGTTTGAATCGTAACATACAACTATTTTTTTTCCGGATGGTTGATGGAAGAAAAATGTAACACATCACAAATACATATAGTGAAGGCGAAATACATCCGATGTATGGCTAGAATTCCGAACAAGCGTTAGTGGGAATGTATGAGCAGACGTGTTATAAGTTAGGTTATCACGTCTTCAATAAACTTAACCAACTGCATGAAAAGACAAGAAAAATATTCTATGGTTGTTCGAAGATATACAGCGTGAATTCATATCTTTTAGACAGGTGCAGTGCGCATTTGCGAGCTCCGAGCGCAGGCAAATTTGCAGTGCGGCTAACTTCATTTATTCATGACAAATCGCCGCGATGTGTATGACCCCCCAATATTTTGACAGTTCGGCGCGGTAAAAAGTTGGCCGCACTGCAAATTCACAAAATTTGAGTGCGCCTCGAGCTTGCTCGGGTATTCAGCTCAAGTTCACCTGTCTAAAAGAAAGGAATTCACGCTGTAGATTATCATCTTCTACCTATGACAACTGCAGATAATGCACTTATCCAACTGAACATACAAACACCCGACTCAGTAATCGTTGGATTTGCCCCAATGCTTATTAAAATATCAATGAAAACAACAACACAGGTTTCCATTCACAAATCATTATAAGTTCACCCAAACATGATCTCGCGACACAACGTATAGTATTAGAAACATTTACTTTGTGTTCCACAACGAAGCTGGCGCATGAAAACAATTCACTTATATAGTGCGATTCTGTGGAAAATCACGCGCCTAAAAGGTAGGCTAACGGGAAGCACTTGAATCGAGCAGATCAAACATCGACGATTGGGTTTTATTTATTTCGCGGGAAATAAAATCCAATCGTCAATGTTTGATCTGCTCAATTCAGACGTGTCCCGTAAGCCTACTTTTAGGTGCGTGATTTCCCACAGAATCGCACTATACATGTGTGTGACGTGTCGGTGTGAAAACGTTTCGGTGTGAAAATGTGAAAACTACGGAGCAGAGAACCTGGACAGCGAAAACTATGGAGCGGAGGAGTTGGACACCGAAAACTACGGACCGACTGACCCAATTAAGATGTTCACACATCAATAATGATAATAACGTGATAATCCCTGTAACGTGATAATCCCTGATACTCCTGTATAATATCAAAATCGAGTTCGAATTTAACTCTTTCTCAGTAAAATAAAGAAGTTTGAAATCAGCTGACGATATATACTATATGTATTGCCGTCGACGTTTGACGAGTCGGTAGGCGAGAAGGCAAATCGGGCGGATTACCTACTCGAAGTAAAGTAAGAATTACTTCCGAAATATCCACAGGCCGGGACGGGCCAGGCTAGCTGACCGATCGGCCGTAACGCATCGGTGAGCTCAGGGGCGGGGTATGCGGTGCGAAGGGCCTGCTCGCAACAGCGTAGATGCTAGACCGCGTGAGCCTAAATTTCGACCCTACAAGAACTTTTTTGCCCAACCGTACGTAAAGACTTTTTTACGAACCGCGTTACAGCAGTCGCCTTCAGCTCGTGCCACAAACCTCTCGTTTCGTCCAAAAAGCCTTTCCGTATTCGTACTGAAATGTAGGGTAAGGCGGGGCTAGTTGAGCAACTTTTCACTCAATCTCTCATAACTCTTACAAGGTGCATCAAATTTAATTGATTCCTACACTGTTGGATTCGCAATTCATCCTTCTCTAAAACGCTTGCGGACGAAAAAACCATTTGAGATTTGGTGTAGAAGTTATTTGCGTAAATGCGAGAATGTTCCAAGTTGCTCAACGTGCCCCATCGGTGGGGTTAGTTGAGCAAGGTATGGGGGCTCGTTGAGCAAATGGATGATATTAGGCTCAGAGGTGATATGGGAATCATATGAATATTCAGTAAAATTACAGTTAACAATCAAATATACCGGGAATATTCGGTGAATTAGAACGATCCCCTTCCTACGACCAAACCAACACAGGCGCGCACCGCGTGCGTGAGGCTCGGCGGGCGGGGCTGAGCGACCAGTGGTGCTTCTACCGAATCTTCCGCGCTAGGCCGAGTCCGCATAGCCCACCTCGATACTTAACCTAAAAAGCAATTATCGCACTGAACACGGAAAAGAATGAACGCCAATAAAATGGATTTGCCTGATGTGAATATTCATTTTCGAAATTTATGAACCAATATAAAATCAAATATCAATCAATTGGATTTGAGTATTGATTATCAGTGTTTCGGATCGATATTTGAGACGAAGTGGAACAGGTAAGTGAAGGGTTAATCATTGAAGACAACATGGTCAAAAATTGTTTTATTTATTGATTTATTTATTTATTATCAGAAAAATGAAATTCATCAACGATTATTGGTTAATCGAGGGATCCATTGCTGTTGAATTATGGCGTACGTCCAAACTTATCGGAGATTGAATGCTTGGGAATCGAAGAGAGGCTACCGATGAGCCACTGTCGAACGTAGTAGACTTTTACTCAAACCATTTTTATTTCTCAACGACTACTTCTATCGGAGACCCAAGTGCTGACATGTACCTCAGCGAGGCTTCATAGCGTGCGGAGGGGATTTGTCGCAGGAGTTGGTAGTACGTCGACAATCAGGTGTCGGAGAAGAATAAATTCATACGAGTTGAAGAAGATGATGCCATCCTAGGACATCGTTACTTCCTCTGAAACAGCAGGGTGAGAGTATAACTGACTATCATGAGAATTTATAAGTCTTGTAAGTCTTTTCGATATCCGTTAACTTTGTATCCTCCGTACCCAGTGACTGATCGCCCGCTAACTCTTGAGGAGAAATATCGCCGATGTCGTTGTCCAAGCTGACCTCAGGGATCAGACTGCGAAGAGTGATCGAGAACCAAGCAGGGATCGAGGAAACGAGAGCTAGCAACAGCGTCGGCGAGGCTTGGCAGCGTACCGAGTAGCTTCGTTGCAAGGGTTCGTAGCCCGTCGACGATATCCATCGAACATTTCTTACTCGTCCAACGACCATTCAACGTTCATGTCTCGTAGCAGGCGAAGAAGCCCCGTTGCAGATGTTCCCAGTGCGACGAGGCAGCGTACGAGGAGCTTCGTTGCCAGAGTTCGCAGTGCGTCGGCAAGCATTTTCTATCAAATTTTTGTGCGACAAGGCTTCGCCAGAGTCCAGAGAAGGACTGCATATCGTCGACGTGCTACAAATGCTTGCAACGAAGCTCCTCGTACGCTACCTCATCGCACTACAAACTCCTGCGACAAAGCCCCTCCGCACGTTATGAAGCCTCGCTGAGGTACATGTCAGCACTCGGTCTCCGATAGAGGTAGTCGTTGAGAAATAAAAGTGGTTCGAGTAAAAGTCTATTACGTTCGACAGTGGCTCATCGGTAGCCTCTCTTCGATTCCCAAGCATTCAATCTCCGATAAGTTTGGACGTACGCCATAATTCAACAGCAATGGATCCCTCGATCAACCAATAATCGTTGATAAATTTCATTTTTCTGATAATAAATAAATAAATCAATGAATGAAACAATTTTTGACCATGTTGTCTTCAATGATTAACCCTTCACTTACCTGTTCCACTTCGTCCCAAATATCGATCCTAAACACTGATAATCAATACTTAAATCCAATTGATCAATATTTGATTTTAAATTGGTTCATAAATTTCGAAAATAAATGTTCACATCAGGCAAATTCATTTTATTCGCGTTCATTCTTTTCCGTGTTCAGTGCGATGATTGCTTTTTAGGTTAAGTATCGAGGTGGGCTATGCGGACTCGGCCTAGCGCGGAAGATTCGGTAGAAGCACCACTGGTCGCTCAGCCCCGCCCGCCGAGCCTCACGCACGCGGTGCGCGCCTGTGTTGGTTTGGTCGTAGGAAGGGGATCGTTCTAATTCACCGAATATTCCCGGTACACGGAAAGAACGAGATTGGTGTGGTCACTATCCAGATAGTACTGACACCTATCTGTAGGAAAATAATTTTCGGATGGGAACTACGCCCATGTGGACTGTTGTGGGTACAATCCGGATGGGTCTGAGGCCTATCCCGCATAGGACTGAGCCACAGGTAGATTGTAGTCACAACAATCTGGATGGGTGTAGTTCCCATTCGAAAATTATTTTTCTACAGATGGGTCTCACTACTATCTAGATGGTAACCACACCAATCTCGTTCATTACGTGTATATTTGTTATCATGACTACATACTCTTATTATTATTATCTCTCCAAAAAAATAAAATTAGATACAAAATAATAGTAGATTACGATACAAGTGTGTGATTCTCGCACGAGTTTAGCTTGTCGCCCGAGCGAAACGAGGGTGACAAAAACACGAGTGCGAGGATCACGTACGTGTACGTGTGTCGTATACTATTTTTCATAACTAAATGTGCGAATTTCGATTTGGAAAATAAATATATGTCGGCACGAAATATCAAATCATCTTGATTGCTGAGAAAGACGGAGCAAATCTTCGATGATATGAGATCTACTCGCGCCGAGTTGTCAAAGGACTATCGGTTGCTGAGTTGTTATGTTTTTGGAAGATCTGAGTTCCGACGATTATAGAAAAATTGATTTGATCTCGCAGAACTGTGACGTCTCTCGCAATTATAATTTCGTAAAATAATATTGAACATGTTGTAATTCGTTAATTGAATTTCTTGTTAAATTATATTTTGATTTTTGATAACAAAATGCCTCCAAAATTATTGAGAAGAACTACTTCCTCTTCATCGTCGAATGTTCGACAAGAGGATTCGACTTATAAATATAAATATCTGTCTATCAGTAACCGAAAACCGGCTGGGAATGTGAATACTGTATTTTGGACAATATTCTATAGATACACTATTTACAGTGTGCGGAGTAAATCATTCTCTACACTCAGTGCGCGAATGTATAATATACTCCAGATACATTTGCGCACTGAGTGCGCGAATGTATCTACTGCAGATGCATTCGCACACTGAGTGCGTGAATGTATCTACTCGGAGCACCGCGCGCCACAGTGTGTGAATCGGGCACTTCGCACACTACCAACAGACATGAGAAATCGAAATTCGCACACTGAGTTATAAAAATGATATTATGTGAGATTACTATATTACGATAACTGATTCGAGATCAAAAATATGAATAGAGGATGAATGGCGTTCAGCAAGCATTGCTCAACTTGCCCCAATCCGACTCATCGAAATAAAAATTAGTTTATATCAAAATAATAAGTATTATAATTCAACCACCATATATTATCGGAAGCTTGATGAATAAGTGAAATTTCAATACTTACTTGATCGTAAATAACTGATGTCGTACGAGTCCAAGCGAAAAATAACGAACACCTTGATTTATATTTTTCAAGCGAAAAAAATACGAAGCGTTCTCCCATTTTACTCGATCACCGTATGGCAATGGTCAATCGCGTAACATGTTCCCCTCCCACGTCCCCCTCTTTTTGCCATTTGAAGGTATGTCGTGCGATCCCTAGCTATCGAGATATTTCAATTGCCCAACTTGCCCCTATGCTCAACTAGCCCCGCCCTACCATACTATTGTTGATGCTTTGGGTGATAGCCACTGTTTTCATCGGCTCGCCGCCGTTCGCCGCCGTTCGCCGCGGTTTAGTGCGCGCAGGCCTCAATTCCTGTATTGGTTATGTGTTATCAGTATGGGCGGTTCCACGTCAACTGTACCACTCCTGTCAGTCATAGTCAGCGGTTCTACTGTAATTTGATGATTATGCTAGTTTGGTATAGAAATAATTTCTGACCAAAGGATTTCGCGAAATTCGAAAAACTATAGAAGTTCCCCAATTCGAAACTTTTTGATCGTCAATTCTTTGAAAATTCATATCTCTGCAACCACTCATCGGATCGGGAATTTCCAGCCACGGAGTGACGTGAAAAAGTGTGCAGCTTAATGAAAAAAATACATCAATAATAGAGGTGAAAAAATGAGCTTCCATTATGCAATACAATGTTGAAAATTGATTTTCAATCATGTTCTCTCACATTCTAAAATTCGAAAAAAAATGCAGGTTACTCCTTCCAAGATTATCTTCAATTTCAGCCATCACAAAATTTGGAGTCGAATCTAGTTCGCGCGATATTAATCGTCAAAGTCCGCCATGTGCTCGCTCGCCGCGTGGTGTAGCCAGCGTAAAATACCCAGAATGCAGAATTTCATTGAAGTGCGTATCTGCAACATGTTCTATAGCGTTCATCGACCATATTCGCCATGAAGATAGCGACAGATAATGCAAAAATTTTTGTTGTGGTGTTTACATTTATTGTTTTGGTCCGGCATGTATTCCCTACATTATCCTTATAATGCTATAATCTTCGGAAATAAAGCAGATTTTGCACATCATGTGTGAGGTGGAGACGGGCTTCATAGAATCAAATCCTCGGGTGCCAAGTAACCTCCGTGCTTTAGCGAAGCAATTCTTCAGATTGGCTCCATGTTTAGCATGTTCTTCCAGTGTACAATAGATAAATTTAATTTTTGAATATTCAAATATGGTCGATGAAAGCTATAAACATGTTGCAGATACGGACTTTGATGAAATTCTGTATTCTGGGCATTTTACGCTGGCTACACCGCGCGGCGAGCGAGCACATGGCGGACTTTGACGATGAATATCGCGCGAACTAGATTCGACTTCAAACTTTGTGATACCTGAAATTGAAGATAATCTTGAAAGGAGTAACCTGCATTTTTTCCGAATTTGAGAATGTGAGAGAACATGACTGAAAATCAATTTACAACATTGTATTGCATAATAGAAGCTCATTTTTTCACCTCCATTATTGATGTATTTTTTTTATTGAACTGCACACTTTTCCACGTCACTTCGTGGCTGAAAATTCCCGATCCGATAAGTGGTTGCAGAGATATGAATTTTCAAAGAATTGACGATCAAAAAGTTTCGAATTGGGGAACTTCTATAGTTTTTCGAATTTCGCAAAATTCTTTGGTCAGAAATTATTTCTATGCCAAACTAGCATAATCACCAAATTACAGTAGAATCGCTGACTATGACTGACAGTAGTGGTACAGTTGACGTGGAACCGCCCGTATGTATGTTATCAATATACAGGGTATTATGCCAACTACATCGCAGTAATGTGGGTCTCGGACCGTCAGGAATAGTCAAAAGGCGGCCGATGAACATTAGCGCGAAATATCTGGTTCGCCGCTCGACTATTAGATAGTCGAAATGCGATCAACGCGATCGTAGCCACATATCGTAGCCGTGGATTTCGATGGCGTTCTTGGATATATAAGGGTATAGTGAATGTGTCATATTATTATTGAGAATAATAATTATACCTACAAAATGTTCTTCGTTCAACGCGGCTGCTCGATATATTACGTGGGATCGTGGCTGATTGGAGTGTCGGCGGATGAGTGAGTAATACTATTTTTTCATACCTACAAGTGCATCTATCTGTATAATAGCATAACCTCAGAACCGAATTGAGTGGCAAACAATAATTCCCAGTCAAATAAAGTAGATGTAATTTTTACCGTTTCAGTTGATGCCTTGTGCGGTACAATTTTTTGCATCATAATTTATTATTTCAGAGAGCGTGCAGATTTTCATTGACCTGGCATCTTCATAGTTATGCCCAGCTGAACCTGCACTAACACAGGGTGTGAAGGTCTTCAATGCTACAAACCATTGTCTGGAGTTTGTGCAGTAACAGTGGGAACACACGTGTTTGACGAGGAGGTTAACAAACTACGACGTAGATCGTACAAAGCTGAAAAGTTTTCGATGGATAATATTTATCACGAGTATCATATTGAGCTAGCATTTTCTGAGATGTAATATATTCATCCATTCAATCCTATATTACGTAACCATCCATCTCCCACTTCCAAAAAGGCTACACCTTTATACACGATCTTTTTTTTTAATGCACAATACAATGAAGCTATCTTGGTCCAACGTAACTGGTCATAGTAAGATCCTGCAATACTACCTAATGTACACGGAGAAAAAAATATCGCTCTCATCACGAAACAGTATAGTGATTATCACGATACTCGTGTACTTTGTATACGCTGTAACGAGGCAGATTTGTTCAGCCTCGTAAATGAACCATCTCCTCTTCCTCAGACCGAAGTGACCACCTTAGTTAATAAACCTAATTCAAAGCGAGAAGTCCCAGCTCAAGTGCCCAAGGTCCATTGTAGTAATTATAAGTTCATGTACTAATACTTTTTTCCCGTTCCCTATATCTTATATTCCCGTACCGTTCCTGCCCAAAATCATCGAGGGAGATCATCGCTCAATCTCATCCGGCCTGACGGGCCGCCCGGCCTTCGAGGGATTAACCAGGGGAGACGAGTCATCGTATCCCGAGATATGCCTGGAAGAGCGCTGCAATAAGAATCTGTCACATGGAGTAGCCCCTATCCTTCCTCTACCTGTCCCGCACCGGCTTGGTCCACCGGTCCAATATGCAGAATTCCGCCTTCCAGGATATCGAAACAAATAGAACACGACGAGACATCTAACAACCCCCTGGCAAAAGCTTGAAGTGCCAAAAGGCCCTGTCAGGCCCGCGACACAACCGGGCAGAAGACGCCGACACGCCCATTAATTTTAGTCGCAATACCCCCTGACACCCCCGAATCGCTTCTCGATAGAGACAGACTGAGACGCTTCACTTCTTGCTTGGAATCAGTTCTGTATAGTCCGGTCTTGATTGGAAAAAGCTAAAATTGTTTCTTTTGTTCGAAGCCTACCGTATATAAAAGCCTAAAGCCTAAAATATTCACTAAATAAACTCAGTTAGTGAGTGTTACATCTTATTTAAGGTAAGATTCCAACCCTAGACGACTCTTCGATTGATAATAGATTCATTGAAAAGAAATTCGTTTCTTCTTGCGTAGTTGGGTCAGGCCTCGAGGAGGGTGACGCCATTAACATATCATCGAATTGCCGTGCTTTAGTTTTGTTTAACTATTGATTATTGATTATATTATCGATTATTGTATTCCCCCTGATATATATTGTGCCTTATCGATTGATTTTTCGAGAAAATACCGTCTATAATAATCATAGCATCAATAATTGTCGTATCGTCCCTGTTTCTCGTGTCGTTATTATTTGTCGTGTTTTTATTATTTATCATATCGTCATTATTTATCGTATTTTTATTATTTATCGTCTAAACCTTGTTTATCGTGTCTTCAGTATTTTTCGTATAATTAATAGTTATCGTATCGTCAATGAGTTGTCTTGAATGGTGTGTTAAATATTTCCGTGTCTCTTTCCTTGATAATATTATTAATTGTAAATCGGAATCATCTATAATTGTTACTTGTTAAACTCTCAGAAAAAAATATATCCCCGCGTGGAAAAATAAGTTCGTAGTCAAATACGACAAAAATCTCGACGGCTTGTCGAGCCACGGATCTCTGGAAAAATCGGTCTACAGGCTGTAGATTAGCTAATGTAAAATAATCCCCTTCCCGTAACCCCTTGTCGTTGAAAGTAGTCAGTAAACCCTTAATAAACCTTGAGCTGGTAAAAGTATCATTACTTCGAGTTATAATTTGTATTAGATTCTCGCGTTCCCTTTGTGTTAATTTGTTGCGGCGTAGTTGCATGGCGTGCCTCGTGTAAAGTTGCCTTGGCCATCTTGGCACGAACTTGTTTGAATCTAGTCCCGACGCCTTGCACTTCCTATAGAAAGACGCCTCGCATGTACTATAGAAAATTCTGTAATACCGACTCGTCCCATTAGTTCTAAGAAGTCCCCAAATTATTGATTTTATAGCTTTCCGATCCCCCTATGTTACCGACCTATAACTTATGAACTAATATTTTAGTGAGATTGATTCCTACCATACCATATTTGTTTTCTTCCTTTTATGTAAATTGTCCTACCTTATCTTCTTCTATACTACCTTATATTCTATATTGTTATCTGTCCTACTTTTCGTTTGTGACCTAGTCAGTCAGCTGTTCCGAACATTATTTTAATTTGATTGCTTAACTGTGTTAGTCTCGATCCAAGTGATCGGCTGTGATTGTTTAATTTGTTTTTATCTTTTGTTTAATTGTTCTTATCTATTGTTGTTAATTATCGTCCCAAAATAAAAGGTTTCTTTGTGATTTAATCCATAAACCATAAAAAATATATATACAAGTCTACCCTATATTATTTCGCCCCCATGTTCCCCTCACGCTGAGCCAACCGTGTTGTATCGTTAGGGTTATTTAATCATTTTACTTTCTTTTCTTTTATTGTAATATATTTTATTTAATTCGATTATTTCAATTACTATTATTTTATTTTATTTCCATTATTATTATTATTACTTTATTTCCTTTATTATTATATTACCGTATCGTTCCGTTCCGTTATTTTCTTTTTCGCATACCGCGGTACCCTTAGGTACCTGGCGCCCAACCTTTAGCAACCCAAGGAAGGTGCCGAATCTTTGTCAGTCGTGCACCCGACGGAGTAAAACCCCCACCGTCGGCTCTGCTCGTCACAACGCATATGCTCAATCTATGTGGATCGCGATAATCACGATCCACAGGGATTTGGATAGTGAGCATCTATATTGCTATGGTTGGAATTCCGTTTCCTTATAGTGACTTTTCACTAAATCGTGCATGTGACGATGTCATGAAAAGCTAACTCACACTTATTATATTGGTAAATATTATGCTTTAAAATTTGAGGTTATTATAGATTAGTATTTTGTATTTAATTTGTGAACACAAAATATATTTTATTAAAGAATATTATGTTTTTTTTATTATTATTCAACATAGATACTAATTTCTTTTCAAGCGTGATTCATTTGAAATTTTCGTTTAGTTTATGACAGTCAGGACTAAGGAACTTGGTTATGTTCGGTGGCGCTGAAGGCGTGGATCGTGATAATCACGATCCGTTTCGCTGTAGTAAGGAAACGTTTCCTTTACGTTTCGTCAAATTCACAATACACTTGGATCGGGATAATTAGTATTTACCATTTCGTGTATAACAGTATATGTATAATGATTATGACGATAACGTAAAAAGTTATTATAGAGATATAAAGCATACAGCAAATCAGGTTACAGTATCGTGAAAATGATGAAAGTGTTTTGTAATAATCACGATACTACGTTCGCGATCCACTTGATTGCTACGACAGCGATATTTTTTTCTCCGTGTACTATCTCTGTATCAACGAAGCCGCATGCGTGCTTTGTGATTAAATCATATTCATGCAATCAACACCTGTGTGTCAGTTTATGGTTCGTTTCCCAATATTGTAACGTGTTCGAACTATACCACCCGGTAGATCGACCGAACAAGCTACATACGACCGCGCAAATAGCCTCGCGCCGATCCGATCAGAAGACCCTGACGTGACGTCACGAGAACTACTATATAAGCTGGCACGCTGAGGCAGTAGCTAGCGATTAGAACTAGAGAAGTCAATCGACTCATAACTAAATTCACTCTCACATAACCTCAAATATAGGAAGTTACTCAAAGCGAGATCTTACCTCACATAGAATCAAAAAATCGAGAAATTAAATTGGCTAAAGCAGCAATTTAGATTAAACTCAAAACAAAAGAAAAATATAATTAGCTAAAACAGTAATTATAGAATCAAAAAATCGAGAAATTAAATTGGCTAAAGCAGCAATTTAGATTAAACTCAAAACAAAAGAAAAAGTATAATTAGCCAAAGCAGTAATTATAACTTCAAAATAGAACAAGATAAAACAAACAGAAACAAAAAGCAAATAGAAATAGAAAAACAATTAGAATAGAGATTATCATTTGATTATATCGAGCCACATTTTTAGTTTATTTCATTTCTGTAAATAGTAGCTTTAAGTAAAATTCGATAGACAAAGTCGAATCAATAAAATAATCACACAGATATAATAATCAATCCGAGTCTAATTATCTTTCATTTCGTGTCTTGTTTCATTTCTATAATTAACATAAATTCTTTTCAGCTTCAAATCACTTAGAAATAAAATCGTGATTAGCTAACAGGTAGCTTCGGTATTCTAACACTCAGGCAGCAACGGTACAGCTTTAATTGGTATCCGAGTCTGAGAGTGTAAGAATATCCAAGTCTATAGCAGGCAGCTTCGGTGCGTTTAACCTAGACAGCAACGGTATAGCTATAATCGGTACCCGAGTCTGGAAGGTATAAAACTATCCCAAGTCTGTAGGGAGGCAGCTCTGGTGGACCAAAGTGTCTATCCGAGTCTGTATTAGGGTAACAAAAGGGTTTTTTACATTTTTTCCTTGGAGGGGCTCCAAATCATACCCGTGACAAAGAATTCACGCGAGCTAGCGTAATTTCGCGGCCTTCTGCCGTGAGACATACGCAGAGAAAGTTACAATATTTCCGCCGAAGATCAATAATTTGATAGTTGCTCTAATCAGCCTAACAATTTAGACTTCCAATTGCACCAAATAACACATGGTAATTAGAAATAAAACGAACCAATTTCTAACTGTTTATAGTGTAATTCGTTTTGGACTATCTACAATATACATAAATATAACTTTTATAATTTTTACTTCACTGAGTGTGAACTCCTCCTAAAGTGAAATTTTGTTCAATACTCGACGGAAAAACTTCTGATCTCGTGTGGTTGCAAAAATCGCCTTCGGCTCGTGCTGCAACCTCACACTCGTCAGAAAAAGTTTTACCGGACTCGTATTGTAATGTACTATTTCAACACACCTGCAAGGAAAATACGACTCTCGGCCCCTCGCGTGAGCGGAAAGTCGTACTATCCGATGCCAGGGGGTAGCGAAAAATAGTATACGTCACACGAGAGTGAAAAACGCTGTTTGGGATGGTCTTTTTCACTCCCGTGTCACGTATACTATTCTTCGCTACCCCCTGGCATCGGAAAGTACGACTTCCCGTTCACGCGAGGGGCCGAAAGTCGTAGGGGAAGGTAGGGCAAAACGGACCGGGAGGGCAAAACGGACCGTAGGGCAAAACGGACCGAGAGGGCAAAACGGACCGCCTGAAAAATTTATTTTGAATTATTATAAAAAATTCAATGATGCATCGTAAAGTTAACCCTCGAACTTAGAAATATTTTGAGGTACGTCTTAGTCAATCACGTCGAGTCAGACTCAGTCATGTCATCGCAAACGACTAGAAAGGATAGTTGACTCGACTAGATTGACTTGGACCTACCTCAAAATGTTACTAAGTTCGAGGGTTACCTTCACGATGCGTCATTGAATTTTTTATAATAATTCCGAAGAAATTTTTCAGGCGGTCCGTTTTGCCCTCTCGGTCCGTTTTGCCCTACGGTCCGTTTTGCCCTCCCGGTTCGTTTTGCCCTACCTTCCCCTATCTACTATCCGTGCAGGTGTGGTGAAAAATTATTACACTAAACTAAATAAATGAACAATTGTAAAGAACATTTTACATCAAATGTTCGAAGTGGCCGCCTTTAGCGTCTGAACAGAGCGCAGCCCTTCTTACGGCACCGCGGTGTACTCTGGCCAACATTTCTGGAGTGACCCGATGAATTGCTACGCGGATTTTCCGCTTCGGGTCCTCCAGATTTTCGGGTCTTGTCGCGTAGACCTCTTCTTCAATGTAGGACCACAGAAAGAAATCTGGCGGAGTTAAGTCCGGTGACCTCGGAGGCCATTCCTGTGGGCCATTCAGCCCGATCCACCTACCCTCGAACATGTCATTTAAGACCGCGCGGGCAACCTGTGAGGTGTGCGCAGGCGCCCCATCCTCCTGATAGCACATGGTAAATCGCTCAGCTAGTGGCACCTCTTCGAGCAATCCTGGGAGGTGGTTTCTTAAAAAATCGGCGTAGGTTGGCCCATTCAAACGGCCCAGAAATACAACGGGCCCTATGATGATTGTTGTAATCGGGATCCTGAGATCTTTCATACAACTACAATTTATTTGAAGGTTCGTTGTCGAATTAAGAGTTGGAACTCAGTCGTACAAAGTAATTCAAGTTTATTCAATATATGAAGTTTTACAAAGGCTTTACTAATTTCGAACTATTCTCTATATAATGTGTCTTGCTTTTGGTCGCGATGTTCTGACGACGGGCGCGTCGTCTGCCTGCCCTTCAACGACTCTTTTGGTGATGCGTCTGCATATTGCTATGTATTTCGCCATACGATCGAGTCGTTGCCCTGCTATACCACGCTTAGCGCATTCTTGTATTTCGCTGAACGATAAAGTCATTGCCCTGCTATACCGGATATGAGGTGTCCAATAGCTTGGTATTCGAATTGCAACATCCCTTCCACCTTGGAAGAAAAGCCCTTAGGATTTTTCTCCTGAAATCAGTTAAATCTGCTGGCTTGCGTCTGTACGCTTGCCTATTATGCTATATCTAGGTTAGTGGTTTACATTATGTATCCCGTTTACAATGTTTTATATAATCGTTTCTTAATTTAGGTTAGTATAATTAATTTTTCCTGACATATTATTTGATGAGAATATTACAAAATGATTAGCTCTTATTCGATAAAATGCTTTAAACGATTTACATGTACTCTAAGAGTTTTCTTCTTTACCTTTATGGTACAATTTACCTCTGAATTTACCTCTAAGATTGTATAAGGACCAATCCATTGAGATAATAGCTTCTTCGATCGTCCTCTGCGTACAGTCTCGTCATACAGTAGTAGGGGAGCTGGGGGCTAGTTGTAACAGGGGTAAGTAGTAACAGCTCAATTACTCGGTAGATTGCAAATATTTTCATGGGGTTACACACCAAACGCAATACATATAAGGAGGGCTATTACGTAAGTACAGTAAGTGCCATGCAGGACGTTGCAGCGAGCGATCGTGAGTGGGCGTGCCATTTTGGCAAGGTAGCGGAAAAAAATGTGTCTTGTAAACTTTGATTTTAGGTGTATTAATTGATTTTTTTTCCAAATATCTTTGATTCTTCATTTAGTCAATGTATTAAGCTTTCACGTGATATTTTGCTTTTGTTGATAATTACTCTGGTTTTTGTTTAATTAATAAATATGTCCTAAATCATGCGATGGGGCAAGTTGTAACGAAATCGCGGGCATGTTGTAACGCGTGTTATACAGCCTGCAACTTGCGATTTGCTTCGAGTGGCTAGACTTTCTGCCTCAAGTGTTAATATGCTGATTACTTTACGAAATCTTAGGAAAAATAAAAATTAAAAAAAAAAGAAATTATACGAAATCTAAAAAAAAAATTTTTTTTTCAAATTAAAAAAAAAATATTTATTAAAAATAAAAAAAAGATGAATAAAAAAAAAATACTGAAAGAAAAAATAATAAAAAAATAAAATAAAAATAATAATAAAAGAAGAAAACTCAAAATACTTTCAATTGAAGTGTTTTTTTGAGCGTTACTACTTGCCCCACGCCAGTTACAACTTGCCCCAAGTACGAGGCAAATTGTGACAGGCGATTTGTGTTGGAAATATGTCTATTGTGCTGAAGTCAGCCAACTTTTGATTAATCTTTTCTTGCATATGATGAATGAATAGTTAAGCTTTCCATAAAATCAAGTATCATCAAGAAATGCTAAGAATATCTCAAGATATTAGCATTTTACCAAAAATTGTTACAACTAGCCCCCAGCTCCCCTACCTTGTCTCCAACCTTGAACCCTTTTTGTTTGGTTCGTCGGTCGTACTCGATTTTTGACTTCTCCTTGGCTTGTTGCAGATTTTCTTTGACTATAAGATTGCTGGCTCGCAATCTCTCTCGTAATTCTCGTGCGTAGTCGTCATAGGTGTACGTTGTTTCTGGATCCTTCTTCAGCGATGTTGGTAGTTCAGCTGGGTGCTCATACACCAGCTCGAATGGCGTAAATCTCGTTGCAGTGTGGGGTGTCGTGTTATATGCAAACATAGTATATGGTAACCATTCGTCCCAGTTGCTCTGTTCCTCGTTGATGTAGTGTCTCAGATATTCAGCTAACGTGCTATGTGAACGTTCTAAGGCTCCATTGGATTCAGGATGATAGGCCGTCGTTTGAATCTTGTCGATCTTTAACAGTTTACAGGTATTTTTGAAAACGTTACTCAAAAAGTTCGTACCTTGATCGGTGAGTATTCTCTGTGGTATTCCGTGTTCGCATACGATCCTGGTCGCAAATTCCTTGGCTACAGTGTTAGCTTCTTGGTTCGGAATGGGTATCGCCTTACTGTATTTGGTTAGACAATCTTGAAACGTTAGGATATACTTGTTTCCTTGTTTGGTTTCTGGAGGGGTCCTACGATATCCAATGCACATTTCTCAAACGGTTGATTTGGAGTGTCGGTAATGACCATTGGTGCCTCCGTCTTCTTGCTAAGTTTGTTCTTCTGACAATTCTCGCATCTCGAGATGTGTTCTTCGACGTCCTGCCGTAATCCTGGCCAATCGTGCGTCAATCGAATTCGTTCAATCGTTCGGTTGACTCCTTGATGAGCTCCTAATGGCGTGTCGTGATACTCATAGATAATCCTGTTCCGATCTTCCTCCGAATATTCTTGTTCTCGGTTGTTCGATTCATCCTCTTCTTTCTGCTGACTTCTGGTCACTGCGTACATGCGACTCAAGGCATGTGCGTTGGTGTTAGCCTTGCCTGCCTTGTACTCGATCTCGTAGTCGTATTCTTCCAGCTTCAGTCACCATCTCATGAGTCGTGACCCTGGATCTTTGACTCCGAATAACCATGTGAATGGTTTGTGATCTGTAACAATTTTAAATCTGGTACCATATACATACGGTCTGAAATGATTAACTGCCCAAACTATTGCCAATAATTCTTTTTCTGTGGTGCTGTAATTTCCTTCTGCTGAATTGAGAGTTCTACCTGCGTATGCTACTGGCAAGTCACTTCCTATTATGCCTTGCGACAGGACTGCTCCGTTGGCTTTGTCGGATGCGTCTGTCGTCACGATGAACGGTTGCTCGAAATCTGGATACTGTAGAATTGGTGCTGTCGTCAATGTCTTCTTCAAATTTTCAAAAGCTTCTTGTTCTCTCGAAGTCCATCCAAATTTTACCTCATTCTTCAGCAAATGTATTAGCGGTTTTGCTAAACTTGAGAAATTCTGTATGAATCGTCTGTAGTATCCGGCCAAACCCAGAAATCCTTGAACATCTTTTACACTCTTTGGAATTGGAAATTCTTCTACTGCTCGGATCTTCTCTGGATCTGCCTTCATCCCATCTCTAGTGATGACGTGTCCCAAAAAGTTGACTTCATTCCTCAGAAATTCACACATGTCGGGTTGTAGTTTCAATGAATTTTGTCGTAAGCGTTCCAGTACCTCTTCCAGTCGTTTGTTATGTTCCTGCAATCTAGGAGCATGTATGACAATATCGTCGAGATAGACATAACATGTAAGGCCTTGTATTCCTGAAAGTACAGTATTCATTAACCGTTGAAATGTAGCGGGTGCGTTCTTCTGTCCAAAAGGCATGCGATTGTATTCGTAATGACCGTGTGAAGTGGAAAATGCCGTCTTGCACTTATCCTCTTCTTCCATTGGAATTTGGTGAAATCCTGATGCTAGATCTAATGTAGAGAAATATTTTGCCTTACCTAACTGGTCCAATATTTCCGTGATATTAGGCAGTGGAAAGGAGTCTCCTACAGTTACCTCGTTCACCTTACGGAAGTCAACTACGACTCTCATCTTCGTTTTTCCTGATGCGTCTGCCTTCTTCGGTACCACTAGCAGTGGTGCGTTCCATTGACTTTTGCTCTGTCTGACTATCCCGTCGGCGAGCATTTTATCTACCTGCTCGTTTATCTCCTGCTTGTGTTTCTCTGGAAGTCTATAAGGTCTTATATTTATAGGTGCGATATCTGGATTTGTGGTAATTCTGTGACTAGCTGCGTTCGTGTAGCCCAGATAGTCTCCTTCTAAGTGAAATACATCATGAAATCTTTCACAAATATCTAACAAGCTCTCTTTTTCTTCTCGATTCAGATGACTCGTACGTAGGTTGGCTCTCAGCTGTTGCATTCGGCTCGCGTTAGTCGGTGTCATCGTCCGGCATGCATATACTTGCGTCATATCTGTGTGCTCTTGGCCTAGTGCTACGATTTGTACACACGGCTGTTCCAGTTCTACGTCATAATCGTTCGTATTCAAAATGCTGATTTTGCACTCACCGTCGACTGCATTGGTGATGCAACTCCCTAGGTATACTCCAGGGTGTAACTCGATTCCTTCGACGATGCCTTCCGCGTCGTCGCGTGTCTTTGCACGGATTATCTTCTCGCTTCTCCGTTCGAGCGATATGTGAGCTCCTGTGGCTTCTAAATTCCATGTCGTTCCGTACAATCTTGCGTATTTTGCAGATGTAAGCTCGACGTCATGCTTCTCGAGGAAGTCGCCTCCTAAGAGACGGTCTGCTTCTAGTGGAAAATCGTCTTCAACTGCGTGAAAAAGGTGCGATATGTGCCTATCACCAACCCTTATATTCAACGTGACCTTACACAAGGTCGTAACCGGTGTTCCGCCTATTCCTCTGAGCGTGATCACACCGTCTTCAGCCATCACTTCGCCGTCAATTTTTCCGACTTTTACTAGGCTTACCTCAGTTCCTGAATCTAATAGCATAGTTCCGTGTCTCGTCTTGAATTCATCTGCCTCGATCGTTGCGTGATTCTTCTGTCTTGATCCATTTATTAGGCAATTTACTGGTACGACGCGATACGGTTGCCTGTCCGCCGCGCCTGCTCCTCGTTTCCCGGAGTCTCTTCGTTTTGCATGCTGGCGTCTCTGAAAGGACCTGGCTGGACCCGTTCTTCCCTTCTAGGAGGTCCCCGATTCCTTTCGTATCTTCGCCGATTTTCTTCTGCTATTCTAGTTCTGCAGTCTCGTATAACGTGCCCTGGTTTCCTACAGAAATGACAAATCACCTGAATTTTTCTTACGTAGTTACTTGGTGTCGGCAATCGTTGAGGGTAATTGGATCCCGTCTTTGCTGAGCGACAATCTCGTGCTAGGTGTCCTGTCTTCCCACAGTTGTAGCAATTATTTCCTCTGTTGCCTGCTCTGCTGTTGCGCGGTTGATTGTGTTTCCGATCCGATCCACGAATGGGACCTAAATCTCGTTCTTCTTCTATCGCGAGTGATATGGCTTCTCTAAGATTTCCACATCGTGGGCTCTTGACCAATATCCTCAGCTTGTCGTTCAAGCCTCTGATGAAGATATTGACAGCTTGTTTTCTGACCTGGCGTTCCAGCGTCGATTTCGAATCCTCTTCTGCCGCTTCCTTCATCGTTACTTCGATGACCTGTGCAGTCAGTTTCTCGACTCGTGTTCCATATGACCTCGCGTCCTCGTTCTGACGTTGTCCACAGCTACTGAATTCCACTTGTAACGACGCTAATGTCCGTGTATCGATGCTCATCGACTTCAGCTCTTCCTCCAGTGCGTTCCAGGTGTCAATTGATTTGTATTTTAAAGCTCGTGCTACGGTACCTTTGATTCGGATGCTCAGAACAGCTTTCAATACATTTTTCGTATCTGCAGGTCGTATTATTTCACGTGCATACTTGCAAGAGCGAATAAAATCACAAACTTTCCCTTGGTCATCGTTATCGAGGATCTGTATGTCCTTTAGTACTAGTCTCACGGTGAGGTTGTCTTCGGCCATGTCAGTTGATTATCTCTTTTACGATGCCTGTTTGCGGTGCCACTATCACTATTCTTTTAATTCACTTGCTCGATACTTGACACTTGATTTATTTTTACGATTCGACGATCCCCGCCGCCGCCACCAGTTGTTGTAATCGGCATCCTGAGATCTTCCGTACAACTACAATTTATTTGAAGGTTCATTGTCGAATTAAGAGTTGGAACTCAGTTGTACAAAATAATTCAAGTTCATTTAATATATGAAGTTTTACAAAGGCTTTACTAATTTTGAACTAATCTCTATATAATGTGTCTTGCTTCTGGTCGCGATGTTCTGACGACGGGCGCGTCGTCTGCCTGCCCTTTAACGACTCTTTTGGTGCTGCGTCTGCATATTGCTATGTATTTCGCCATACGATCGAGTCGTTGCCCTGCTATACCACGTTTAGCGTATTTTTGTATTTCGCTGAACGATAGAGTCATTGCCCTGCTATACCGGATATAAGGTGTCCAATAGCTTGGTATTCGAATTGCAACATGATGTTGCCATAGGTACCCGCCCACAGATTCACAGAGCCCCCTCGCTGTACGTGTCCTTCTTGTATTGAATGCGGGTTCTGTACTGCCTAGAAATGGTCGTTGTGCCTGTTCACACTGCCGTCCATTTATAAAATGCCCTGAAAAAGTACCATCATAATGGGGCATTCCATGCCAATCCCAATTAGTTCGAATTAAATTGAAAAAAATGGATAAAAAATATTATTAACCCTCCGTTGTCACACTACCAAAAAATAACTGGACCGTCACACTGAGTGGATTCCACCCAGTCCATTTTCAAATGACGATCGTGAAAGTCCTATCTGTCCGATTTGGATCAAAAAATTACGGAACATTTTCTGAATATTGTAGATGATGCAATAGGAGTCGTTTTGTTGGAAATTGAAAGACAACAGGTTAGAGAAAAATCGTAATTTTGTCAATTTGTGAAGATGGAACAATTTTGCTCAAAAGTCAATGGGTTGAATCCACCCAGCGTGACGACGGAGGGTTAAAAGAAGAAAAAATAATGTGACATCTCTTTAAAAAATTTAAACCTGTAATTGGATGTAACGTCTTTTTAGGTGTTACTTTTAGAATATACGCACATATATATATATATATATACATGTATACATACTGTTACATTGGGCAAAATCACCCATATTCTATTCAATTCATAAAACACCATCTAGTAGCCTATATGATAAATGACATTCTTTAAAATATAAGAACCTCGGTTGCTGCGTCAACAACGATTATTGTAAAACAAATCAGTCTGTCTTTAGCTAACTACTGAAGCAGACCTGTATTTTCTGAATACATAATCTCATTGCAAAACATATCTAATTTCACAAAGAGTCACTTTATTTCTCTTGGAGAACTCACATAATAACTTATTAACTCAACGTTTATCATAAAACGTTACAATACATAGCGCGAAGGCAATGCATGCCTAGCTCATATAGGCTGCGCGCGCACCCTAGTCGTAGTCGAACAACCGGCAGAACTCATATAAATGTAGAAATGTAAAACTCTAATAAAGAAGAGAATCCAACAAATACGGATAAATCCCTGGGTTTTATTGAGGCTACCTATGAAAACCGTAAGTCGGTCATCCTGATCTAACAGGTTATAGGCCCAGGTCGCGAGAGTAACGAAGTGCTTAGAATATTTTTTCGAGTCTTATGAGAGAGTGAGTGAGCACGTGTTTTTGAGGTTAGGACAAAAATTCAAAATTCGAAAATGAGCAGCTTAGCCCACAGAATCGAAGCACTGAACAAAGAGAACTATGACACGTGGAAAATGCAAATCGAAGCAGTGCTAATTAAAAATGATTTGTGGCAATATGTGAACAATGACGTGCCTCAGCCGGAAGACAGGTCAGCCAACGCTGCAGCATTGAGCAAGTGGACCAAAGAAGACAAGAAAGCAAAAGCAGATATCATCTTATGAATAAGCCCAAGTGAATTGACTCAATTAGAAGGATGTGAAACATCACGGCAGGTATGGCTAAAACTAGAAAAAATATATGCGTCAAAAGGTCCCGCCAGAAAGGCAACCCGACTTAAACAATTAACGTTACAGAGAATGGTTGAGGGCAGTGATGTAAGAGAGCATATAAACAAATTTTTTGATGTTGTAGACAAATTAGCAAACATGAACATCGATATTAACAAAGATTTGTTATCCATTATGCTACTATATAGTTTGCCAGCCTCGTTTGAAAATTTTAGATGTGCTATCGAGTCAAGAGACGAGTTACCGTATGCAGAAACCTTGAAGATAAAAATCTTAGAAGAAAACGATGCAAGATTACAGAAAAATAAAAACGAAGAATCGACCAGTGCCATGATAGCGGCAACGCCTAAAAGACAGTTCGAAAGGAAACCGAGAGAGGACTTTGAGAAAAAGGGCGAAGACTCAAATTCGAAATGGCAATGTAACAAAACCAATAGATTTTCAGATGTAAAATGTTACAGGTGCCAAAGAAGAGGACACATAGCAGCGAAATGCAGAACAAAGGATCCGTTCTGGAAGAATCAACGTGCAAATGCAGTCACCGAGGATGAAGAGGCATACTTTGCCTTTATAGGAGATACCAATAGAAGCTCAAGTGATGATAAGTGGATCCTGGACAGCGGATGCACAGCACACCTGTCCAACAACAGTGCTGTTTTTTCGGAAATGTCTGCGATAGATGAAGCACTAAATTTGGCAAATAACGGGTCAACAGAGGTTAAAGGAAGAGATACAGTAAAACTGAACGTCACTACAGATGATATTAAAGAGAGGTGTATAAAACTTGAGAACGCGCTATATGTGCCAGACTTGAGGACAAACCTCATGTCTGTACCTAAGATAGTAGACAAGGGCAACACAGTAATTTTTAAGAAGAATATAGCGTTGATAAAAAATGCCGAAAATGAAGTAAAGATGGTGGCAGACAGAATCGGAAACTTGTATCACTTAAGAAAATCAGGGAGCGAAACCGCACAATATGTAGAGAAAAACGCGAACGACTCAATAATGCTGTGGCACAACAGAATGGCTCATTTAAATGAAAAAAGTTTGAGACGAGTCATGGAAAAAACAAGCAATATAAAATTTGGAGCAAATGAAAACATTACAGGGTGTGAAGTGTGTGCCAGGGGTAAGCAGGCAGCTAAGCCGTTTAATCATTCAAGTGAACGATGTGAAGAGATGTTATATAGAGTACATACAGACGTGTGCGGACCGTTTAATGTTAAAACTATGGGGGGAGCGAAATACTTTGTAATATTCATTGACAATTTTTCCAGGTGGTGTAGCGTTTATTTGATAAAAAGCAAGGACAAGGTTTTTGAAAAATTTCTGGAATACAAAAACCGCGTGGAAAACCTCACTGGAAAGAAGATAAAACAACTGCAGAGCGACAATGGGAAAGAATACTGCAATGAAAAATTCGACAGTTACCTAAGGGAAAGCGGCATATCAAGAAGGCTTACGGCCCCCTACACACCACAACAGAACGGCCTAGCTGAGAGAAAGAACCGGACACTTATAGAAGCCACGAGATGCATGCTAATACAATCAGGTATGCCATTATCGTTTTGGGGAGAAGCAGTTATGACAGCGAGTTACATACAAAACAGGTGTCCAACAGCTGCACTCAATGGTGAAATCCCTTATAACTTGTGGCACGGAAAAGCGACAAGTCTACGATATATGAGAACGTTCGGTTCTACGGTGTTTATATCAGACAAAAAACAAAAGAACAAATTATCAGATCGAGCAACTGAAGGAAGGCTAGTAGGCTACTCAGAGGAATCAAAGGCCTACCGAATTTGGGTACCAACTCTAAGAAGAATAATCGTATCGAGAGACGTCAAAGTTATAAGAGAAAAGACGAACAGGGACAATCAAAATATTATACAAGAAAATGAAACGGATATATTTCAAGAGATCGAAATTGAATTGATAAATAATACCCAACAGGACCATATAGACAACGGTCAAGAACATGTGGAAAAACGACTACCAGGAAGACCAACGTTGCTGAAGACAGGCAAGCCAGGGAGACCACGAAAAATATTCAGATCCACAAGCAGTACGACGAAGGAAAGCGTATCAAGCCAAGGTGCGAGCCATAGCACTGGAGATGCTGAAGATGCTGAAGACGCTGAGGACACTGAAGACACGGATGGAAATCCAGAAGACTTAGACGATGAGATCTTCATCGATGCAGAGGCCAATTATGCATCCCTGAGCGAGGAACAAAAATCAGAATGGAAAGAGGCAATATATGGAGAGTTCAAGCAGATAATAAAAAACGATACTTGGGAAATGGTCAAAGAGCCAGAAGGAAACATCATTGACTCAAGATTAGTATTAACAAACAAGACAGATGCAAGTGGGGCAATAAAAGCAAGAAAAGCCAGATTAGTAGCGAGAGGGTTTGCACAGATTTACGGAGTTGACTATTACGATACGTTCGCTCCGGTGGTAAGATTAGAATCATTACGCATTTTAATCGCCCTTGCAACCCAGTTCAACTTAGAAATTGATCAAATGGATGTAACAGGTGCCTACCTTAATGGTATATTAGATGAAAAAGTTTACATGAAACTTCCAGATCTATTTGAACAATTTCTAAACAACATAGCTATAAACGAAAAAGATAAGAATGTAAAACGTAAAGCGCTAGTAATACTAGGAACGATAAAGGAAGGCAAAAGGGTATGTTTGTTAAAAAGGGCCTTATACGGGTTAAAGCAAGCCGGTAGGGTCTGGAACATAAAAATAGACAGCGTACTTAGGGAACTAAATATGCAAGCATCAAAAACCGAACCGTGCTTATACTATAGTAAAAATAAGGATCACATGATGATCATCATAGTATATGTAGATGATTTTCTCATTGCTTGTAATAACGTAACAAAGCTAGATAAAATCAAAAGAAAACTGAAAGAAAAATTTGCGGTAAAAGACTTAGGTAAAGCTAAATACTGCGCAGGAATTGAAATAATAAGATCAAATAACGAAATTCACTTACTCCAAAGAAAACAAATCAACAAAGCTATAGAAAGGTTCAATCTTAGGGAATCAAAAACATCCGAAACTCCTGCTGATCCCAGTGTGTTGTATGACTTGAAAAAGGCAGAAGAAAAGGTCGAACTACCATATAGAGAATTGATAGGTACATTAATGTACTTAGCAGTAGCGACGCGACCTGACATAATGCATACAGCGGTATTCCTATCGCAATTCAATTCATGTTTCTCAAAAGAACACTGGAATGCAGCCAAGAGAGTCGTCAGGTATCTAAAGAACACCGAAAACTTAGGCTTAAGGTACAAGGAAAACGAATTAAGTATTAAGGGGTATGTAGATGCCGACTGGGGGTCGAACAACATTGATAGGAAATCTTTCACAGGTTACATATTCATGTTAAGCGATTCACCCGTTGTGTGGAAAACACAGAAACAAAAGACTGTAGCGTTGTCATCGGCAGAAGCCGAATACATGGCGATGTCCGAATCAACGAAAGAAATCATATTCCTGAGCAACCTGTTATTAGAATTAAGCATACCTACGAAAATAACATTGTATAACGATAACCAAAGTGCAAAACTACTCGCAAACAATAATGTGTTCCATGCACGATCAAAACATATGGACTTACGTTACCATTTCATAAGGGATGCGATAAAAAGTAATTTCTTTGAACTAATGTACTTACCTACTGAAAAAATGGTTGCGGATGTAATGACAAAACCGCTCAATAAGATAAAGCATAATGTATGTGTGAAAAGTATGGGCATGACAATATACAAACAAGACGAAAATGCTCATCCATCGCAAGCATGCATTGAGGGGGCATGTTAGAATATACGCATATATATATATATATATGTATACATACATCGCGCGAAGGCAATGCATGCCTAGCTCATATAGGCTGCGCGCACACCCTAGTCGTAGTCGAACAACCGGCAGAACTCATATAAATAAAGAAATGTAAAACTCTAATAAAGAAGAGAATCGAACAAATACGGATAAATCCCTGGGTTTTATTGAGGCTACCTATGAAAACCGTAAGTCGGTCATCCTGATCTAACAGTTACACATAAATAAATTTGAAGAACCCAATATCTCACCAAATATTTGGTGCAATGAGAAGTCTAAATTGTTAGGCTGATTAGAGCAACTATCAAATTATTGATCTTTGGCGGTAATATTGGGAAACGAACCATAAATTGACACACAGGTGTTGATTGCATGGATATGATTGAATCACAAAGCACGCATGCGGCTTCGTTGATACAGAGATAGTACATTAGGTAGTATTGCAGGATCTTACTATGACCAGTTACGTTGGACCAAAATAGCTTTATTGTATTGTGCATTGAAAAAAAAGATCGTGTATAAAGGTGTAGCCTTTTTGGAAGTGGGAGATGGATGGTTACGTAATATAGGATTAGATGGATGAATATATTACATCTCAGAAAATGCTAGCTCAATATGATACTCGTGATAAATATTATCCATCGAAAACTTTTCAGCTTTGTACGATCTACGTCGTAGTTTGTTAACCTCCTCGTCAAACATGTGTGTTCCCACTGTTACTGCACAAACTCCAGACAATGGTTTGTAGCATTGAAGACCTTCACACCCTGTGTTAGTGCAGGTTCAGCTGGGCATAACTATGAAGATGCCAGGTCAATGAAAATCTGCACGCTCTCTGAAATAATAAATTATGATGCAAAAAATTGTACCGCACAAGGCATCAACTGAAACGGTAAAAAGTACATCTACTTTATTTGACTGGGAATTATTGTTTGCCACTCAATTCGGTTCTGAGGTTATGCTATTATACAGATAGATGCACTTGTAGGTATGAAAAAATAGTATTACTCACTCATCCGCCGACACTCCAATCAGCCACGATCCCACGTAATATATCGAGCATCCGCGTTGAACGAAGAACATTTTGTAGGTATAATTATTATTCTCAATAATAATATTACACATTCACTATACCCTTATATAGCCAAGAACGCCATCGAAATCCACGGCTACGATCTGTGGCTACGATCGCGTTGATCGCATTTCGACTATCCAATAGTCGAGCGGCGAACCAGATATTTCGCGCTTGTGTTTATCGGCCGCGTTTTGACTATACCTGACGGTCCGAGACCCACATTACTGCGATGTAGTTGGCATAAGACCCTGTATGTTGCTCTCCCTACAACACTGATCCTTTGAAAAAGAAAAAAAATCAAAAAAAGAAACTTTAATACCGTATACGCGCAGGGCATCCTACCCCAGTCAACACCAGTGTCTGAAAGTTGCCTTCAACATGTCTGTTTGTAGGTAACTTACCGACACGATTAAAAGTCGCCCACAAGATAACTTAGCTAAGATGCCTCGAAAACGTACTCTAGGAGTTAACTTGTAAAAGTCGTCTATAAGTCAACTGATCAAGACAACTGCTAGTCATCTTTTTTTATTCACCAAATGTCAACGTATCCTAGTAAACGCGACGTCACCTACTGGTAGATGTCTGTCAGACCAATAATATTGTAATCTCGAAGCCATCTTTTTATATATTTAAAAAAAATGCCATTCCATTTTTCTAGTTATATTCTGGTTATATTACTATAATAATAAAATAGCTGCGGATAGAGGTTATGTAAATAATATACAGTCGAACCTCCCGTAATGCGGAAATAATTCTCAGAATTTCACTTAACTTGGGCGATTTCCACATTCTGGGAGGTCGTGAGCTCATAGGCTGTAGAGGGGTGCGAAGAGAGGTGAACGTCACCGAAACCGGTTTAGCTGTAACGAACATAGATGAAGTATAGGCGCAAGAGGAATGGTCGGGGCGACGGGGGAATTCTTGGAAATTCACATTGAATGCGAGACTCTCTCAAACCGAGGTACCACATTACGGGAGGTCCGACTGTATACATATATCACCGCGTTTTCTTATAACTATTCCCGCTCAAAATAAATAAAATAAGAAGCTGCGTTTGTTATATGGCTGGTTCTACACTAACGGGAAATTTCCTGTCCCACGAAGATTTCACCCATAAAATGACTCAAATCGGATATTACTTCTTACTACAATTCATGTCAACAAGTTGTTTGAAAGAGCCAATAGTCTAAAAATATGAAAATAAATACATAAAAAGGAAAATTTTCCGTTAACACCTTATAAAATCAGTCCCCTGGGGTGTCCCAGATACAAAATCGGAATTATTTTGTGACGTGTAGTGAACAAGTAATAATATTTTTCAAAACTCCTCTTATATAGTTGTTAATAATGAAGTCATTCTACAGTTTGCATGGTTAAAATTTTCCGATGTACTATTTTTACGTCGAAATTGTGAGCTAAAGTTTGTCCCTTGATTTTTGCTATCAGTCCCCTGTCGCACGGCAAAAAAATTCGTTTAAATGGTGTGTGGCACTCTCGCCACGATTTATGCGTTAAATCGAATGTTACCGCTGAGAAGTTCATCGAAAATGTCAGACAGCGCGTCAGCGCTATTCTATTTAGTCGTTTTTTCGCATTCAGTGTGATGCTTGCGTGTCTGGACCCTTAAGAAGATCAGTCCTCTGGCAACGTTTTTCTTCAAATGTATTATTTTATTCGCTCTGTTCAGCTAGATAACATCTAACGGTGGAAGTCATATTACTATTACTGCAAGTTTATTTGACGGAATATTGTTAGTTTATGCAGGATTGTTTATTTTAGCCAAATTTGTCAGTCCCCTGTCGTCAGTCCCCTGTCTGAAAATATGCCAGTTTCTTCTGATTTTATTGTTAATAAGTCAATTTTATGAGATTTTGATTTCAAAATTTGGTTTTGTAGCATGTTGATTTGATATAAAAACAAATATTCTTTTCAGTTGACTTCATTTTGATTATTTTTTCCGAATATGCGAAAAAAGTATCGGGGACAATTTTGTGTAGTTTTTTGTCCCGTTAGTGTAGAACCAGCCATATACTAAACAATTATTCATTTATACATATACCATAGATATATGCAATTGATTTCCGTATATATAAGTTGCATGGTTTCTCTAATTGAATATACTAAACCTATATTTATTTCGGTAAGTTGTATAAATATATCTGTTATATTGAATAAAAATAAATGTCTTAGATATACGTTTAAATGTTGCAATAATATGAGTCAGCGAAAACCTTTCCATATCCTGTCGAAGAGACAACAAAAGAGACGGCTTGCTGCAGTCTCACAGCAAGACTCAGTAATTCTTGAGGATCATGTCGTAGTGCATCAGAAATTAGCCGTCAGGAAATTGGAGCAACTGCTTCACGATGATCGTACTGCAGGGAACAATCCTATCGAAACATCTGATGAACCTACTGGCAATAATATCCCAACAACTAATAATCTTTCAGTTACTCCAGATTGCACAGAATCGTATAATCATAATTATAGTAGTGATGAAGCCAGTATCGACAAACCTTCTGTACCTAATTATCAGTTAGATAATGTTCCTGAGATCTTACTCGATAATAATGTTGCAGATAGATGTAGTGATGTTAGGGAGTTTTTAGGTAACTGGGCGTGTTCATTTCAAATAAATAATGACGCCTTAACATGCCTCTTGAAAGGCTTACAAAGATTAGGTTACAATGACCTTCCGAGTGATTCTAGATCACTTTTGCAAACACCAAGAAGAAGTAACGTTGTCCTGCTCGCAAATGGTACATATGTCCACTACGGCTTAAAGAAAGCTCTCACGGAACAATTCAAACACGTTGAAAGAAACCAAATTCCCAATCCTATTTTTTTGTACATTAATGTGGATGGTTTACCTTTGTCAAAAAGCTCTAAGAGTGATTTGTGGCCCATTTTAGGAAAAATTGTTAATCCTGGCTTTTTAAACCCATTTTTTATAGGAGCGTTTCATGGTGCTGGGAAGCCGTTAAGTGCAAATCAATATTTAGAACCCTTTATTCATAGTCCAGTCGGAATGTACATATGGTCTATTCTTGAATATGTCCGAGTCGGCAATTTTTTTCCAGCTTCATTGGATACCCAGGAACATATTCTAAAAAACTCGGTGTATCGGAGGTGCGGGTTTGAGAGATAAACATTTATTAACAATTGAAAGTTCCTGATTTTGACGCAATCTTTTTATTTATCGAGTTTAGAGAAAAAAAGTTCAGACAAAAATTGTAGATCTCATTATTCTTCACAAAATTGCTCCCACAAAAAAATCACGTAGCGTTGATGGTTTGCCTGTAAATCGCAACGGAAGACTAAGCACTCCTAAAACTCGGTTCTTTCGTTTATTGCACGCAGGTCAGTGAATTATCAACGCACACTATTGGAACTTATCATCAATGTAGAACCATCTTTTCTTAAGAGAAGTGCGCCAAGTTTGCCCGGCTATGTCATCGAGTTTAGCAACAATAAATTTTCCCCTGAAATCCGCCCTTCCCCTATAGTTTCTAGCTGAATGACCCGGCAGAGTGCAGCAAAAAACGTAGTGGTACTTTTTACCACCTTCTTTCGGGATCAAGGAAGAAAAATTTTTTTTTTCTGCAGAAAAGGCCGTTAAAAAGGAAATAAAATTTTTGCTTATAAACAAATGCTAATAACTTCGTCAATTTTCAAGTTACCGGAAACATTCTTCAAGGATCTGATAGGTCTTGTCGAGACGCTTTTTTTGGAAAAAAAATCATCTCTTAATCTCTATTAGAACCGGAGATACAGAGAGGTTTACCTATTAATTCATAATTGTCGATCTAATCAACATTTTAAGATGATTCAAGTTCGTGCGTATTCTGGAGACATTCAAGTATGATATGCAATTTGTCTCATTTTTCCCGAATCATTCATTACATTGCAACGACTGGTTCAGTATAGCGGCGCCGATGACATCGCACCGTCCGCCGAGTGAGTCCCGCCGGGCCGCGCGGTGGGGAGCGACTCGGCCAGCTGCGTTCGACGTCGCGCCGCTTAGTTAACAATTGGAATATCTCTCTTGATAATTGTCGTACAAACTTCATTTTTTTTTTAATCCGGGCTACTTTTTTCTCACCATTCCGATTATGCTGTCCAAAATGAGCGTTGACCGATACTCGTCGAACTAAATGACTAAACGACTGTCGCACACGAAGTTTTACCCGAATATGACGCATGGGAATGGCCCGAGCCCTGAGCAACGGCCCCCTCTTTCCCCGTGCCCTTCCGAGAACAGCGGGCCCAGCTGCAGCGTACTCCAACCTGCTAGGGTTCGCTGGTTGAATTCCTCCTGCCCAGGTCCGGATTAACCATACGGCTATAGCCTTAGGCCCTCGCAATTTTGGGCCCTTCAATTTGTCAAAATGGGATTTAATTTTTCTTAAATTATACTGTGAACTTTTAATTGTAATCTATAAAGAATTGCATGAATTTCGTTTATTTTTCCGTCGCCGATTTCTGAATTTCATCTATATTCTATCGGATCTACATTCGGCCTTTTTTGTATAGTAGCCGTAGGTATCGCGACTACTTAATCCGGGCCTGCTCCTGCCTGAGTGTACCTGCGATGCCCAGGTACACCGTAGTATTACATATTATATTGATGAGCAATCACATAAAAAAAATTGTTATTTAGTTATAACAACTTTCAAATGAAAAATTGAAAGAAAACGTTGAGTGGTTCGACGAGTATCCGTCAACGCTCATTTTGGACAGCATAATCAGAATGGTGAGAAAAAAGTAGCCCGGATCAAAAAAAAAATGAAGTTTGTACGACAATTATCAAGAGAGATATTCCAATTGTTAACTAAGCGGCGCGACGTCGAACGCGACTGGCCGAGTCGCTCCCCACCGCGCGGCCCGGCGGGACTCACTCGGCGGACGGTGCGATGTCATCGGCGCCGCTATATTAAACCAGTCGTTGCAATGTAATGAATGATTCGGGAAAAATGAGACAAATTGCATATCATACTTGAATGTCTCCAGAATACGCACGAACTTGAATCATCTTAAAATGTTAATTAGATCGACAATTATGAATTAATAGGTAAACCTCTCTGTATCTCCGGTTCTAATAGAGATTAAGAGATGATTTTTTTTCCAAAAAAAGCGTCTCGACAAGACCTATCAGATCCTTGAAGAATGTTTCCGGTAACTTGAAAATTGACGAAGTTATTAGCATTTGTTTATAAGCAAAAATTTTATTTCCTTTTTAACGGCCTTTTTTGCAGAAAAAAAAAAATTTTCTCCCCGGATCCCGAAAGAAGGTGGTAAAAAGTACCACTACGTTTTTTGCTGCACTCTGCCGGGTCATTCAGCTAGAAACTATAGGGGAAGGGCGGATTTCAGGGGAAAATTCATTGTTGCTAAACTCGATGACATAGCCGGGAAAACTTGGCGCACTTCTCTTAAGAAAAGATGGTTCTACATTGACGATAAGTTCCAATAGTGTGCGTTGATAATTCACTGACCTGCGTGCAATAAACGAAAGAACCGAGTTTTAGGAGTGCTTAGTCTTCCGTTGCGATTTACAGGCAAACCATCAACGCTACGTGATTTTTTTATGGAAGCAATTTTGTGAAGAATAATGAGATCTACAATTTTTGTCTGAACCTTTTTTCTCTAAACTCGATAAATAAAAAGATTGCGTCAAAATCAGGAACTTTCAATTGTTAATAAATGTTTATCTCTCAAACCCGCACCTCCGATACACCGAGTTCTTTAGAATATGTTCCTGGGTATCCAATGAAGCTGTAAAAAAATTGCCGACTCGGACATATTCAAGAATAGAACTAGGCGAAATTTCTGCACATTCCGACTGGACTATCATGAGTATCTAAAATTGAGTACTGACGGCTTCCTTTATTCTGATAAGAGACACACTGTGTCAATTAAAGCATTTCTGGCGGATACACCCGCAAGGAACTTCATTGCATGTTTTCCAGCTCATAACAGTGGATGTGGAAAATGCATTCAGGAAGGTCAAACAATTAACCGGCGGCGAGTATTTCTTGACCGAAATTCTCCTTTAAGAACAGCAGAAACTTTCAGACTTCGGGTTCCACAACAGTTCGAGAATTTAGTTACACCTTTGGAGGGTATTGGTATTGAAATGCCGAGACAGCTACCAGCTGATCCTATGCATCTTGTGGGATTGGGAGTGATGAAAAAACATAGCTCGATTTTTCTTAATCAATATGGTAACGGTGTAGATGCACAGGCCCGACTCGCAAATTTATCCCGCGAATATTGCACCTACAACAAATGGGTACCTTCTGAATTTCATAGAGGAACTCGGGACTTCGATGAATTCTCGAGATTCAAAGCGACAGAATTACGCATGCGTCTTTTATATACAGGGCCGATCATATTCAAAAATCATGTTTCTAAAGATCAAATCATTCATTTCAATTCGTTGAACTGTGCCGCGCGAATTCTAAGTGACCCAGAAGAACGTATCAAAAATAATAATTTTGCCAGAGATTTCCTGAATTACTATGTGGCTACAATGGAACAATTATATGGCCAAGAAAATATTGTGTATAATGTTTATAATCTAATTCATCTACCGGATGACGTTTTGTTGTTTGGACCTTTATACGATTTCAGCTGTTTTGCTTTCGAGAACTATTTGCAATATCTCAAAAGGTTGGTCAGGAAAGGATCTTGCGTGTTGGCTCAAATCGTAAATAGAATCAACGAAGGGTCCCAAGTAATTCCACCAAAATCTCAGTGCAAAAATGCAGACTATTTACTAAAAAACCAGATCCACCGAAATGTACAACTCCACCAGGGTGTATCAATGCTTAAAAAACCATTGAATTCTCTAGTTTCACTCTTACAAACACAAGACCCAACAAATGTTGTTATCTAAAGGATAACAGTATCGTGGTCATTCAATTTATATGTCATAACACAGACTCTGAAACACCTGTTATTGTTGGACATAGGTACGAAGACCCCGCTGCAATCGAAGACTACCCTATTGATTCAAAGTTGATGAATATTTGTACAGTCAAATCTTCATCTGGCACTTTAGAAAAGTGGCCAGTCACTAAGATTAGTAAGAAGGCTTTTCGCATTCCAAGTCAGAATTATTTTTATGTATTGCCTCTCCTTCATACGAACCAGAAGTACTAATATGAACAATAAAAACATTTTCCTAATCTTCAACAGTTTTCCAGGTTAAACCAGCTGGCCAATCTCAATGAGAGATAGCATTCTTTCACCAATTTTTATCCACTTTTTCCGTCTAGCAGTTTTCCAGAATCACATTTAGCCCACATATCCCATAATGTTCATGTCCTTAATCACTTGTCCTTGTCCGCTTTGGAAATTTCAGATCAAATATTCACCAATCTCGAAGCTCCAGCATGAGTAAGAGAATTTCAACGCACTCAAGGTCGTCAAATTCTGAAGACCTTCGAAAACTGCATGCCACTAATCTTCCAAGAAAGCGTGAGTATGATCTCATAATCATATCTGCAATTTCCAAATACAATCAGCCAGAGAATAATACCCAATCAGGAATAATATATAACAATTACAGCTCGAATAATCGCGAATATAAAGTTGCCCAAGAATACCGTAAAACTGAACTTAACTGATACCACTGCTGCTGCTGCACAATGTAGTAGTAAGCAGTATATCAAAATCCCATCT
Organism: Tenthredo livida; assembly: GCA_963992785.1. NCBI lineage: Eukaryota > Metazoa > Arthropoda > Insecta > Hymenoptera > Tenthredinidae > Tenthredo > Tenthredo livida. The sequence goes on from OZ023066.1 coordinate 19,574,972, forward strand.
ATGGGTGCACCTCCGACGAGCTATGTCAGCTCATATACACCAGGAATATCCGGGCTGGCTGAGGAAAGTGAATAAAATTCATTTTTATTAAATGCTGTGAAATTTCGCGTTATTGCCATCTACCTAAACATCTGTCGCCGTTTAGTTTTCTAGGCGATTCCAATCAGAAGCAGATCTATGAATACCTGTTCAACAAAGACAATGTCTCAGAAGGTAAATTGCAGTATTGTCATTCAACTGTCATTGTATATATATATATATATATATACTAGGGTGGCCTTGAGAATTAAATTTTTGGAAATGCCCCCTAAAAAGTTTCCTTTGTGTAAAAACATGAGGAAAATTTGTTCTTTGTTGAAAATTTAATTTTCAAGGGCCACCCTTATACATACCTATACTTTTTGTATCAGACGTTCAATACTTCTTCCGTTTTATAAGGTACAAATATGTATGAAGAGGGATTAGATGATGAACTGCAGAATGATAACGACCTAGAATCCACGAATTCTCATCAAGGAGATGATACGCAGGATATAGAGGCTGAGGATGCGCGAACAAATAACGCGAACCACAATAATTTGGACAACCAACTCCATGATGACAAGTGTTGTGGTGAGCATTAATCTGCATTGTTATAGATTGATGAATGTTTGTAGTTTGAATAATATTATCATGGGCAAACTAGATATTTCATCAACTGTAATCAATAACTATATATCGCGTGTCTAATGGCAAAAGGTCGTGAGCGCCAAAAAAAAAAAAATTCGTTTTTTTGGTGGCAAAATCTTTTTCATGCAATATTACATCTTTTGGGCATAACCGCAAAAAAAATTTTTTTTTGGCGCTTACGACCTTATGGCATTAGTCACGCGATATCATTCTTGATTGTGTACCGGTATGGTGTTACAATTTTTTAATGTCTTATACCCTATTAAACTTCATATATTATATTGTTTATTATTGCTTATTTCTTATCATTTTGTTACTTTCCTTATTTAATTACATTAATATTGCTGGTTTCTATGCTCTTAGTGAGCTGACTTAGACTTTTTTCTCAATCAATAACTATTCGGTATAATTTCTTGTTATTTTGAAAAATAAGCTAGTGATTATACGGCGGCATCAGAATTGAGGCATTCGTGTAGCAACGTATGTTAACAACAAATGATGTTCATTAATTGTCATTTGATAATACTACCTGACATTTTAATATTTGCCTCAGTCGGCTGTAGATCGCAATTGTGGCTAATAATGGAGAAACTGAATGAAATAGAAAATGAAATTTTCTATTTCATTGAATAACTAATACTATTTCCGGTACAATTGAAATACTTTTGTACGTCATTCAATCCTTCCAAAATATATTTTTAGCCACAGAAATACAACCCAGTAAACCATCACGAATTCAAACGAATTGAGTATGTGAAAAACGGAATTAACACGAATTAAATAAAATTCAATAGAATCACAAAGAATTGATACACAGGTCTTTTTAATCCAATCTAATTCGTCTTAATTCCGTTTTCCATATACTCAATTCCTTTTGGTTTACTGGGAAAGCTGAAGTAACGAAAATTAATTTTTCATTTTTCCATGTATACACACGGTAGTAGCCCTAAACATTTTCTGAACGGATCTACATTTCATTTTTTTTTACATAATTTGGAACAATATTTTCGGTTGCCCCGTGAAATCGAAAGAAACGGTGGAAAATGAACAACCCGGTGTTTATATTTGTATATATAAAGTAGTTATACAACGAATTTCTGTATACTGACTGTGGCGATCAGTGCATACATTGTAATAAATATATCGAGCCTTGTTCTAACGACAATCTGGAAGCTGGATATAATTAACAAAATAAAACTTTTTTTTTCGAATTTTACTGGTTTCTTGGTCTACAACAATACCTATGTAAGAAGTCGAATGACCAAGTAAAAATTCGATCCGAGCTGCCATTTTTAAGTGAAGGCGTATTCTACAATTTTCATCCCGGTAATAAGTGCTACATATAACCTTAAATATGTCAAGGCGGAATACTTGAATTTTTCTATTTTTAATTGGAACAGTGATAATTATGTCGGGATCGATTAAGATCAACGCGTACTATACCGAAGCGAAGCGAAACGATGCGAAGGTATCGGAAGAGAAAGAAGAACGTATCAGAAGTAAAACGAAGGTAACGGAAACAAAACGAAGCGATACGCTTATTTTTCTTCCGATCGCTTCGTTTCGTTTCGTTTCTCCTCGCTTCGGCATAGTGCGAAAACGTATATAATATTCAGAAAGGCATTATTGGCTGAAAATCTAGTTTCTTTCGCCATGTGGCGATGTGAACGTTACCGAGGCATGTTCGCCACGTGTTGATTTATAGGCGATATTTCCGAATTCTAAGTTGACGATCAAAAATTTAAGCAGGATAATTCACACCTAGTATCTGTAATAATAAATATGGTAAACTTACTTGCGGGTATATGATGATGACGCTCACACAATACGATGCCACCCAGATTCACTATTTCAATAACGATTGAAAATCAGTCAGCAGACACACTGACGCTCGTGCCTCGTGCTAAACAGTGCCAAAGATTCCGAATTTCCGAGGGGACGCGCCTGCGTGGGCCGAAATTGAGAGGAAGCAGCTAGCGCCGCTACATGCTGATTCTTCGAACTACACCTCAGGCACGGCCGAATTCATAAAAACACCTGGTGTTTTTGATTATTAGATCTAAATTCTTGCTTATTGATAAGCAATTGGTCAGTCCATATTTCAAAATACTGAAATTGGTTGTCCCTCTTTATCCGTATATGTTTCGTATCCGATATAAATATGTTGGACCATGTGTGTGAAATGGACAGGGCTCTTGGATATATTTCGCCGGATACGGGTCTTAAGGCGAATTGTAACGTTTGTCTAAACTCTACTCTCTTAAAATGAATCAGTGGAATTTTACTGATTCAACCAGTGAGTAGAAAGTTTACTGGTAAATCAGTGAAATTCCAAGTTTTCACTAGTTCAACCAGTGAAATTCACTGGTTTAAGGACGTTCATGCGTGAGGCTTAATAGTAGATAAAAATTTTTATTTTTCAGTTTTGACAAGTTTAATCATGCAGTTATCTGGCCTTAAAAGTTCAATACCCTTTATCGATCATTTCAAAAAGTTATTTATGAACCAAAATTAGATTTTTAACATAGAGCCTTATGAGAAAACAGCAATTTATTGTGTTAAAAATTATAATATAAATATTATCAAAGTAGATACCATAATAAATAATGTTTTAAAATATTCTCCAAACAATGCAGTTTATTTAATTGCATTAAAAAAATGGTGTTGTTGACCGTTAAAATTAATTATTGATTATTTTAGTCAGTGAAATTAAAACTATCGTAGTCAATTTCTCACCATATTGAAAACTGGCAACAGCGCGCACTACATGACTATATACAAACACACTGAGGACGTCAAAACATAACAAAGGTTATATTTCAATCTATCGAAGCGTTTTGAGAATTATTATAAATTTATAGTAATAGATCATTACATGCATTCGATTAGTTAATTTAAATAGTTTGGTTATGTACTTGACAGCTGAGAAAGACGGCGCTGTCAAGTTTAATAACCATTAAAAGTAAAGTCAAATTGATAGCTTATTTATATTTACTGTTAGTTTATAATAAATGATTAAAAAATATTTGGGATAGATATTTAAGCATTATAAATCGTTGTATGATTATTGATATATTTTTTAATTTTTCTTAAGTCCCGAATAAATTTCGTAAAAAGTTAGTACTTTTTTTACTCCAGCGTAGCGCATGAACGTCCTTAATCAGTGAATTATCCCCACTTCTTCTTTTTTCACTGGTTGAATCAGTGAGATTTCACTGGGCAATCAGTGAGATCCACTGGTAAATCAGTGAAATTCCACTGATTCATTTTAAGAGAGTAAACCTAGAAGACGGGAGTCGTGAATTCTCCGAAACTAATGAATCAACCGCGATGAAACTTTGAGGGATTACACATAATTGTGGCAGAAAGTGGCTGATTATTTCACTTTTTCAAAATTTGCCAAAAATTTCCGGAGATTGATGTACAGTACTACCTCGTTCTAAGCGCCCTCGTTTTATAAGCGAATTTTCCTTTCGTTCCGCTTGAGCGAACTTTATAGCTTCCCCCACTCTACCTGTTACGTAATGTACTCCCAGTGGTGATGCTCACTGACACACTGACTCTTGTGCGATTTCCCAGTAGTGGGGAAACGCTTCGGCGACGAATTTCTTGGAATCCTATTCCCCTAACCGCCCCAACAGTCGCTTATAACGAGGTAGTACTGTACCGGTTTTTTAGTTATATGAATGACGGAGAATTGTCAATTCTCAACCATTTCTTTATCAAATGACACGAAATTAGGCTCAAAGCGTGTGGTTTTTCATTGCGGAGTGGCTGATTATCGGGGAAATGCAATTATCTATGGCAACAGTGCTTAATCTCGCGATATAAGAAATATATGGTCAGTACGTCAATCTGTAAAAATTTCTGTCAAATTTTGAAAAAGTGAAATAATCAGCCTTTTTCGGCCACAATTATATGTAATCCCTCAAAGTTTCACTGCGATTGATTCAGTATATACGGAGAATTGACGATTCTCGTCTTCGAGGTTTTGACAACCTGTTTGGAGCACAAGAAAAGGGTTTTTTCAATGATTTCTCATGGATACGTTTTGCAATGAAGCTACAAAACCAATGTATGTATCGATACACACATCTTGAGGAATAAGAAGAAAAAATTATTTGCTTTTGTATACAGAATGGCGGCTGCAAGCCCGCAAGTACAAAACAAGATTTTTCAAAGGCCCTCCACGGCAAGCAGTATAGAATAAGGTGGAGCGAAAAACCCGTTTTTCTTTTTCCGATGGTGTTCGGGCAAGAAAAATGTGACATTAAGGTTAGACAAAAACCTCGCGCAGAGCCAATGTCGTGCGTTAACGCTTTGCGGGTCCAGTCTTCGTTTGAAGCGGATTTCCGAAAATTCCGTATAAAAAATTCTCCAGATGTGAATATTCTGCAGCTCTCGGCTAATTTCGTTGTAAAATTACCCAGAACTCACTACGAGGAGGTGGCTGCAACGCGAGTTCCCCCCCCCCCCCCGCCCAACGATCAATCTCCTTCTATTTCTCATTTCCCTGCGTTCTTTCGATGATTGAATTTCATTACTTTGTATGCTGAGACATAATTCGATAATTTTTTTTGGTATTGAATGATGGCATCAGTTTTCGAGAGTTTTCGAGGTCTCGTACTATCGGTACGGTAACGGTTCTCACAATTGAGGCAATGGTTACTATACTTATAATACGAGTCCTCAAAAGTGCGCGATGTATCAAAATTCTTATACCAGTATGAAAGCGCTTACTATCAGGGCCGGATTTAGGGGAGGGCAACAGGGGCTGAAGCCCCAGGGCCTCCACAAGGGAAGGGCCTCCACAATATGAATTTTTAGGTAAAATTTGCTAACGAATATGAAAAATTTGAAAACAAAATCACTCTAGAGTTCTGACAAAGGAAAAAGAAGTTCTTAGACTTTCAGTGAAACGCTGTAAAACAAGAAAAAATGGTCCACCTTATTTGAAAAATAATTGGGGGCCTCCCACTTCTTCGTTGCCCCAGGACCTCCACACGTTTAAATCCGGCCCTGCTTACTATAAATTTCTCTCCGTGTAGGTATTGCAAAAAATAGTGTTGAATACACGTGCGAAACGCGGCAATGCCACTCGTGTGATGGCGCAGAGTACGAGCTCGAAGTCTTGTCGTCGGCTCGCCTCCGACTCGACTTCGGGCTCGTACTACGCCTTTACGCTCTTGTATCGAAAAATGCTATTCTGACAAGTGTGAGGTTTGCAGCACGAGCCAAAAGCGAGTGTTGCAATTACACGATATCAGAAGAAGTTTTTTCCGTCGTGTATACTGCCGTGCTAAGCACAGAGGTGGTAACTTACTTTTTTGTACAAAAACGAGTTATCACTCTAAGATGTAGATGGTATAATAACAATCGATGAATACTTTTATCATATTATCAAACGATCTAGTTCACTTTTTCATAAGAAAATTACTCTATTAAAGTTGCCGTATCCTTCTGCAGTCCCCAAGCCCACTTTAGGCCCACTTTGCCGGCTCACGAAGTCCCATTAGGGGAACCGTCTTTAGAATATTCAGTCAATGGTTCAAGTTGTCAATAACAATTAGCCGTATCTATCATTAATATTAATACAACAGTAACGAGTAATGTAACCATTTATTTTTTTGTTTCGAATCAAATTCTAAAATCGTTCGACTATGAATATAATTCTCTATGACTGCGAAAATTGAAAACTGTCAATATCTCGAATGGGGATTTTATCCACGCGAAGCTTGGGTAAAACGTCCATTATCATACTTATGCCCAGTTTTATAAACGTGGGGTACCCCATGGGTTTAAATAACCCGTAGATTACCCTGCAAATACTACCTGTTCAAACTTTACGGACTGTTGGAGGTTAATAGTGATTCATGACAGCTGTCAGATGAAAAAAGGTTGAGCGAGTAGTATCTGCGGGGTAACCTACGGGTTATTTAAACCGACGGGGTAACCCACGTTTATAAAATCGGGCATGAGTGAAGTAAACGATATTCCGTGTATGTTCACGCAAAGGGAAGGCTGGAATATGGGTTTGAAGTCTGTCTTCAGAATATACCGTGTACATCTGAAACATCACGGTGTATAACGTACATGAACGACATCTCGTGTATGTTCATGCGACGGAAAAGCTCGAACATACGTCTTCACCATGTCTTTTAGAACTATAGCGTACATCTGAAAAGGGATGTTTTTTGAACGTGAGTTCAAACGATGTTCGGTGTATGTTCATGCAATAAAAGGGCTGGGATATACGTTTTGAGCCTCCTTATAGAATATACCATGTACATCGGAAACATCACGTTCATATAAACATGTATAGACGATATTTCGTTTATGTTCATGCGACGGAAAAATTCAAACATACGTTTTGACCATATCTCCTAGATATGGGCGTAGATCTGAAAAAGGATGTTTTTCGAACGTGAGTTCAAACGATGTTCGGTGCATGTTCATGCAATAAAAGGGTTGGGATATACGTTCTGAGCCTACTTATAGAATATACCGTGTACATCGGAAACATCACGTTCATATAACGTGCATAAACGATATTTCGTGTATGTTCACGCAAAGGAAAGGTGGGAATATACGTTTTAAGTTTGTCTTCAGAATATACCGTGTACATCTGAAACATCACGGTGTATAACGTACATGAACGACATCTCGTGTATGTTCATGCGACGGAAAAGCTCGAACATACGTTTTGACCATGTCTCTTAGATATAGGCGTACATCCGAAAAAGGATGTTTTTTGAACGTGAGTTCAAACGATGTTCGGTGTATGTTCATGCAATAAAAGGGCTGGGATATACGTTTTGAGCCTTCTTATAGAATATACCATGTACATCGGAAACATCACGTTCATATAACGTGCATAAACGATATTTCGTGTATGTTCACGCAAAGGAAAGGCTGGAATATACGTTTTAAGTCTGTCTCCAGAATATACCGTGTACATCGGAAACATCACGTTCATATAACGTACATAGACGATATCCTATGTATGTTCGTACGACTGAAATGCTTGGGTATACGTCTTCAGCACGTCTCGGGGATATACTATGTACATCTGAGAAAGGATGTACGTGTGATATACGCAGACGATATTTCGTGTATGTTCATATGACAGAAGAAGTCAAATAAACGTTATAAACATGGCTTCAGAATCTACCATGTATATGCAAAAGATAATGTTCATATGACATACATAATTGACGTCTGAAGTATGTCCATACGCTGGATGTACGGTTCAGATATATCCAGCATACGTCATATGGATATGCTTAGACGTATGTACTCAGAAAAAACGTTTCATGTATGTACATGAGATGTAACGGACGTTTCTTTCACATCGTGAACATGTCACGTATATACTCGGTATATCAAATGCTATCTGGGTATATTCATTGGAAGAATCATTTGTTCCGAAATTTATAGTTGACTGAAACATATCTATCTATTTTAGCTTGTTTTTTAAATTTTTAGTATATGAAACGTTATAAAATTATATCTTCAAGTATGTCTCAATCATCCAAGCATACCACAAAGGTATATATATCAAAATCAGACATATTTTCTCCGGTATAATTACAATAATACTGAATATGTCTCAGCGGAAATCTTCAAGGCATAGCTCTCATAGTCAATCACGTAAACGATCTAAGAGTACGGACCCAATACTTCCTTTCACGACCACGGAGTTTATGAACCAAAATATTAAACCTCATGATAAATTTGTGTATGTATCCCAATAGAATAAAACTCATAGGTTATTCAACTATGTGGGTGGTTCTACGAAAGTTGGGTAACTTGATGTCTTCAGGCAATAATTCATCTAAAACGAACATTATCGAACATTTTCCATCACGAAATGAAAGATCATTATCCTCTCTTCTTGTCCATTCAACCCAAGTGACATTTTCATAAGATAATAGTGTCAAAAATCTCCACTTTTTACTCAAAACATCAGTCCCCTGGCGTGTAACCACTGCAAAAATCAGTAAACTAACGTTTGTATTTTTGAAATTATTTGAAATTATGTACTTCTTTCATCATCAAATGAAGTATGAGTATTCGAAATACATTATTAAACAGAATGTTGAGTGAAAATTGCTGAATTACCCCCCTAAATTTGTATATAATATAGTGTACTCAGTTTCGATCGTCAGGCCCTTGTCGTTACTGAATTTGAAAGAATAAGACAATCAAATTTCGCGCCAATCTCAACACCGATTCAGTTCTTAGTGTCAGCTGTTAGGTCAGCTGTAGAAAAGATTTGTTTGCACGCGGACATTCTGGAATCAGTGCCAGCAGCGTGCTTGTGACGAAAACACGTGCGGAGCCAGACACATTTTCAGTCCCCTGGTAGGTAATTTTTCTATTATTTATAACAAAACTGGTTTCAATTTATTATGTCTCAAAAGATGTATAGAAGTGTAATAATATGACAAAACAACCAAGTGAATATTCATGATAGTTTCACAAATATCTCTATTTTTCACAAAGTTCATCAGTCCCTTGTCGTCAGTCCCTTGCCTGTAGAGGCGACAGGGGACTGACGACGATACCGGTGGACTGACGTTTTTCTGTCCACATATCGATGGACTCTCTCTACATAAAAATAAACAATACGCGGCTGACTGAAGTAATAAAATACTATAATTTTAGAGCTATACTGCTAATTACCCATTATCCTTTTAGGCTAGAAATTAAGTGTATTAGCAAATTTTATGCTCATCAACAACCCGCTGCGTTTTTTGTCTTCTTACAGATCTAGTCATTATGGCGCCTAAGAACAAAAAGAAATTAAGCAGAGAAGAAATTTTAAGAAACAAAAGAGAAGCCGAAAAGGCCCGTTTAATCAGAATAAAAAATGATCCAATAAAGTTAGCACAACAGAAAGAAAAAGAAAGATTAAAATACCTGAACAAGAAAGCTAAGGGTCAAAGGCAAAGTATAAAAGAAATGACGGCTCGTGAGCAAAGAATGACGCGAAAGAAATGGAAGGTGTCCTCATCTACCTACCGAAGGAAACAAGCTCTGAAAAACATCACTAACACCTATGCGATTCAGAATACACCCCCTAATTCGGATGATGAGGCTGTTCAAATAGCTCCTGAAGAACATAGACGGAATATTAACGGAAACCTAAGGGCTGAAGAAGCTAGAAGAAGGAGCCAAAAACTTAGAAAAAGGCGACTAAAAGAACTGAAACAAAAGGATAAGAAGATCTCTGAACTTAAGGCAAAACTCAGTGCACAACGTCAAAAATATCGAAGAATGAAGAATAAAATAAAAGTTTCTAAAAAGCGTAGTCCATTAACGCCAAAATCTAATATTGAACAGATGGCTGAAGACATTGAAAAAAAAAAGGAGTTAGTGAAAAAAGCGCTATTCGGTGAAGTAATGAAAACTCAACTAGAGGAAAACTATTCTCAAATGAAAACTTATCAAGACAGGTTGAAGTTTAAGCGTGCTGTTTCTGGAAAAATAGTGGATAAGTACAAAATATGGAGAGTAAAAAATAGAGCTATAACATACAAAAAATGTGGCCATAATCGCACTGAAAAAACAAAAACTAAGAGTACGATAAAATTACAAGAAATGATTGAACTTTTTTTTGAAGACGACAGCAATAGTCGCCAATCAGCCGGGAAAAAGGAATTTGTAACCCGAAACAAAATAAAAAAACAAAAACGTTACCTGCTGGATACATTGAGAAATCTTCATAGAAAATTTTTGAAATCTGAACCTATAAAAATCAGTTATTCGATATTCTGTCGTTCACGACCATTCTGGGTTGTGCCACCTTCACTTTCCGGCCGCGATACATGTTTGTGCATCGTGCACGAAAACATTGATTTGAAACTTTCTGCTCTGAAGAGTGCGAAAATCCTGGCCTTCGACAATCATCAAACAATGCTGCGAATTTTTTGTTGCGACCGTTATTCTGAAAGATGCTTAGGACGAACCTGTACCGAGTGTTGCTCAAAAAAGTTACCATATGAGGAATTTGATAATAATAAAGCAATTTTATACAAACAGTGGGTAAACAAAAAAGAAGCAATCATAGATCATAAAACAAAGAAAGAGCGCTTTGTTACTAAGTATAAGAAAGAAGAAAATGAAATCCTCCCACGAGATCTTATCCTAAAACTACAGAACGATGTCCAGAAGTTTTTTCAACACGAACTGAACATTGTTCACCAATACAACGCATTCAAATCACTTAAAAAATCGCTAACTGAGAAAGATGCTATTATACACATGGACTTTTCGGAAAATTTTGCTACAAAATATAACCAGGAAATTCAAGCTGTTCATTTTGGTGGGTCACGTACACAAATTACTCTGCATACCGTAGTCGTCTATCTCAAAGACTCTACCGATTCTCACTGCACAATTTCAACGAATTTGTCCCACAATGTTGGGGCAATTTGGGCACATTTGAGACCGGTGCTGGCATCTTTACCGCTGAGTGTTGAACATTTACACTTTCTGAGTGACGGCCCTGTCACTCAGTACAGGAATAAGGCAATGTTTTTTATACTGTGCTGCAAATTGAGTGAACTTTATCCGCGATACATGAAGTTCTCCTGGAATTACCATGAAGCCGGGCATGGCAAAGGAGCGCCGGATGGCATAGGTGCGACTTGCAAAAGGACGGCTGATAAAGTAATAGCTACAGGAGGTGACATTACTAACTTGAAAGAACTTGTCGATGTTATTAGTGAGAGATGCCCTGCAATTCGAACTGCTGTTATTGAGGAAAGCGAAATTGAAAGAATGAACAATATGATTAACGAAAACCAATCTAATTTGGTTGCTTTTAAAGGAACTCTTTTGGTTCATCAGGTAACTGGCGATACTTATTGTCCAAACCGACTTGTAATGAGGTCGCTCAGCTGCTTCTGCGATCCTAATGGGTGTGATCATTATAAGCTGGGTATTATAAATTACAAGCAAAATACTCGTCTGGACGTTTCGGCAGTGTTCACCGATTCTGAAGAAGATATGCCTGTTCCGGGAATCAGTGATATTTTAAAGGATAAACAGCAAGACAGCTACAGTAGCGGAGAATATGTTTTAGTTAAGTTTGTTATGAGAAAAACTGAATACCATTATGCTGCGGTGTGTTCTCGTTTTGATGAAGAAGATGGGGAACTGACCGTGACTTTTCTGAAACTATGTAATAGCGATGGTACTCTATTTAAATTAGACAAAAAAGATGTTGCAGACGTGTCTGTTGACCAAGTGATTAAAAAATTGCCAGTTCCCACCCTGCAGATGAAAGGAAAAAGGGTATTTTATAAGTTTGATGAGACTATTAATGTTTTCGAAAAGTAATCCTTACTTTGAACAAGAAATACTGATTTGTGTTCCAATTTCATTGCATAGGTTGAGAAAATGTCTAATCGATAAAATACCTGAAGTTGGCTGTGTCAAAATAATTTTATGTTTACTTAGTATTAGGGCTATTTCAGAACATTCAAGAGCTATATTTATCGTATGAAAATGACCGATTTTTTCAATATCATAGTTATAAGCATTTGAAGATTCCAACATGTGGACATATTTTTGTTACAGCGCATAAAAAAAGTTGATTTACGTTAAAATTTTATCGAGTTGTTTCTTTTAAATTTTGAACAATTTGTATAACAGCACATAAGATACGCTGTTTTCTGTTTCAATTTCATCAAAACATTCTTTTTAATGATTAATATTCATATTGTCCGTCTTATACTGTAACCCTACTGTGCAATTCATAATAAAACGTTGTTATTTTTTAGTGAATTGTATTCTTTCGTCAGTCCCCTGGTCGACCTGTCAGTCCCCTGAAGGAAATTTCCAGAAAAACTCGAATAATGTCGGTAATACTGAATAAAGTGACTGTCCCTTTCTGGTACTATACAATCATCATATTTCCAGCCAAATCTATATTAAAACACAATATTTGACCGTCATAAAGCATTGGTACAATATCCTCCAAAAAGTTACCCAACTTTCGTAGAACCACCCATATATTCATAATTGAGAACACCTTATTATTCAAACTTTAGTTCCGTCGTTGGTTACGTGAAAACTCTGAACAAAATCAAATCTTTCAAAAGTAAAGATTCGAAAAATCTACAACTTTTTAAATTTATTCTCGACAATAATGATCGAAGAAAATGATCGTGTTGTGCTTGGAATGAAGATGCCGAAAAATTTAGGGATAAAATAGAATTAGATCAGGTATAAATATGAATATTAATTTATAAGATTATATTTTCACTATTTATTTAACCCGTGAAAAAATATTCTGATCAGACCATATCAGGCCTGATATAAACTGTCCATATCAGACCTGATATGGCCTGATATAAAAATTGGCCATATCAGACTATATATGCTTTGATATAAGTATATCAGACTACATATGACCTGATATGGGCATATCAGATTATATATAGTTAGATTTACATATCGGCCCAGAGAAGGGAAAAAAAAAAAAAAACTCCCCGCCAGGGATCGATCCGTGAACCGTGCGCTCGCCAACACTGCCCGCTACCGACTGACCCAAGATCTGTTATTGAAATTAGGTGCTTAAACGAATATCAAATATACAAATGTCATATATTCCAATTCTTATTGAACGAAATTCTACATCTGACGTATTGATTATCAATTTTATGGTAATTAAATGCAACAAACACGCAGTTATCATTAAATGATATTCTGTGTGAAATATAAATTGAGTTAGCGAAATTAAATTTAGTAAATGAGCATTCAAGTAATTTGATGAATTCAGAGTTAATTTACATGAATGCTGATTATCAATTATGTTAATAAAAAAAAAAAAACATGACAAAAATGCACTAGTAATTTTTTTAATCTCCTGGAAGTGCATTTTTTCAAAGAAAAATTTTCTGTAACAATTATCAATTAAAACGATGTCAAAATTATTCAATATTTGGTAACTTCCATTTCCTTCATTAGAACCTGAAAATTAATCAAGTCATAAAAACAATCATGGAGAAACGTTCTTCTGTGATTTAATTTTTAAATTATATATTTACTTTTTCTATGATAATAAATATAAAGTATACCTTCAATGATCAACGCGTGACTTTCCATTTTTTTACAAATTTTGTATAACTATATTGTTAGGATAGTCTATTTTGGGGTCGGGTAGGGTCAATAAAGTATCTCCTTGTAAATATAAAGAAAGATTTATTAAATATTCACATAGCACAAGCATCTCTTCTCTTGAGTACCGCCATACTGGCTGTTATATGTTGTTCCGCCGTTCCCTATATCTACTGTTCCTTATTCTACTGTTCAGCCATATTGGCCGCGCAATTCGAATAGAGGATTGCTACAGTTCGGCCCTTCCTGACCGTATGTCGTCCCGACACACTCATTGTTTTTTTTGTAACGAGATCATACATAATACTTATACGTAAATAAATAAGGTAAGTGCCAACTTTTCTTAAATAGTTAGTTCCATACATTAGTCCTTGATCAGCTTCAGCCTATCTACTGCGATAATGCCCTTAAATATACGATTCGATTGCTGTTCCCCTTCTATGTCTTCGACAAGGTATCTATCGTTATCTAACACCTTTACAATCTGATATGGCCCTTTCCACTTCGTCTCTAATTTCCTACTCTGCCCCGTAGAAGGTGCATCGTTTCTTATCAGAACTAGTTCTCCTGCCTTATATTCTCTCGCTTCCGCTCTTTTCTTATTATAATATTCGCTCTGCTTCTGGCTATTCTCTTTTAACAATAACTCTACACTTTTCTTTTCTTCCTCTAGCATAAGTTCGTTATTCAGATCTATGACTTCACGCGTCAAGGGATTATTCACTACTCCATATCCCTTGTTCTTAAACACTAATTCATACGGTGTTCTTTTTGTTACCTTATGTTCGGTGTTATTTATTGCCCATTGAACGTCTAATAGTTTGTCATCCCAGTCGTCCGAATCATCGTTGGTCATAGTCGCTAGGCAAGTAATAATGAGTCTGTTTAGCCTTTCAACTTGTCCATTCGCCCTAGGCGTCCCGCTCGCTACCTTCACATGTTGTATCTTTAAGTCCTCACAGGTTTCTTCAAATTCTTTTGCAGTAAACGCAGTGCCTCTATCTGAAATGATCTTTCCTGGTCTACCATAATGAGATATAAATTCCTTCAAAAAAACTATAGTTTCTCGGCTCCCAGTACTATCAACCGCCTTAAGCACGCAATATTTACTATAGCTGTCTATCAACGCGAGTACATGCTTTCGCTCTTGATCAGTTGTTATAAAAGGTCCCAAGTGATCAACGTGAACTACCTCAAAGGGTCGGCTGCCCTTATCCAGGGGATGCAATAATCCCGGTGGCTTTCCCGTTGGCAACTTATAATATAAGCAACTAATACAACGATTTATATATTTGGTTACGAAGTCTCTCATTTTTGGGAAGTAATAGGTTTCTCTAACTACACTTAACGTTTTATCGATACCCATATGACAGGACGATTTATGTGCCTCGGATACGATATCGTACCTCAAACCTTCTGGTACATATAATCTCCACTTGTTTTTGGTCGTTTTATACACTCTTGAGTTGCACATGGTAAATTTTTGGTGTGTCGCAGCATCACCCGCTTCTAACCTATCTCTGACCGACATTATTTCGGAGCTATTTCGTTGCATAGCCGCAACCCAGTCTGTGTTCATACGAATTCCCAACATCGGCAATCCAACAAGCTCTGTCTCCTTGGCCTCTTCTACCGGATTTCGACTCAAAGCATCCGCTACAATGTTATGCTCCCCCTTTTGGTACTCTATCTCATAATCGAATTCGGAGAGTCTCACAAACCATCTACCTATTCTGGGATTTAAGTCCCTTTTTCCTGCTAATAGTTTTAAGCTGTTACAGTCCGTTCGGATGGTAAACTTTATTCCGATCAAATAAATTCTGAACCGCTCGAGTACGTTTACTATTGCTAGGGCTTCAAGTTCGTAGGAATGATATCGTGATTCCTCCGGAGTAGTCTTTCTACTAAAAGCCGACACCAGATGTAGCTTACCATCACTCTGTTCCTGCAGTAGGACGCCCCCTATCCCTATCGCGCACGCATCAGTATCAACTACGGTCCTTGCCTTCGGGTCGTATATACAGAGTACCGGACTACTCAACAATTTCTCTTTTATCATTTTGAACGCAATTTCTTGGTCTCTTCCCCACACGAAATTAACATCCTTTGCTAACAACATAGTCATCGGTTTTGCAATTACGGCAAACCCTCTGATAAACCTCCGAAAAAAACTAGCTAATCCTATGAAGCTTCTTATGCCCTTCACATTTTCCGGAGTCGCAAAGTCTTCGATTGCTTTTAATTTTCCCTTCCCTGGCGAAATGCCGTCTTCGGTTATGATGAACCCAAGGTACTCTACTTCCTTCTTCAGGAAACGACATTTTGGTAACTTCAAGGTCAAATTCGCGTCGCGAAAAGCTATCAACATATATTCTAAGTGTAATAGCCCCTCCTCGATAGATTTCGAAGGAATCAACAAATCGTCCATATAGGCTAACGCAATATCGTAGGGAAGACTATCTATAAGTTTCTTAGCCATTCGCTGGAACTCTGCTGGCATGGTGCACAAACCGAAGGTTCCCCTCAAGAACTCGTAGTGTCCATCTGGCGTACTGAACGCGGTGACAAGTCTTGACTCAGGTGCCAGCGGTATTTGGTAGAACCCGCTGCTCATGTCCAGCGTCATAAAGTATTTCTTCTTCCCTCGATGACCTTCCATATATTCGTCTATGTGCGACATTGGGTACCTCAGCTTTCTAATCTTCTTATTCACTCCGCGATAGTCTATGCAGAGTCTCACATCTCCAGTTTTCTTCTTCACCAATAGCATTGGGCTGGAGTATGGGGAGTCGCTGTCTTGTATGATATTTGCCTCCTTCAACTCTTGGATCATTTTGCGAATTTGATCTCTTTCAGGGCACGACACTCGATAAGGTCGGTAGTACACCGGCGTTGGATCTTCTAGTTCTATTTTTATCTCTGCTAAACTGGTACAACCTATCTGTTTGAGATTTTTTGCCACTACGTCCTTATATTTGTTCAGTAGCTGCAACAGAGCATCCCTTCCCTCTCCCGTTAAATCGGTATCGACTTCTTCCAGTTTCATTTCCTCAGTGTTGATTTCTCGTTTTGGCGCCTCTATGCCTGGCTTCGCAACGTCGCCTCTGACAATATTGACTCCTGGTTTAACGGTCAGACAATTTCCCGTGATATTTAAAATAGGTATCACAGCTTCTCCTTCTACGTCTGTCTTAACAAGGCATCTTGGTATTAAGGGGCCCTTTTCCCTGGGGCGTCCTTCTATACAGACCTCTTGGAGTGATGCTCCTCCGCAGACCGTAATATGTCCCACAAAGTTATTTGGGATAACTTCCGCTTCCTTAGCCCAAAACACGATCTTACTCTGCTTCTCTCCTTCTAACTTGGCCAATTCCTCAACGCTGGTACCTATCCGCAGCTCATTGGTCATACTAACGATAACGACATGATCTTGTTCCGTAAACGGGTGTCCTATGATCATTGGGATCGTCTGGGCTTCCTTCGGGACAATGTGTATATCAACTCTGGCTGTAACTCCCTCGACAGTTAGATCAGCTGTCATTAAACCTTTTGGTTTTACCGTTCCTTGGCCGTATCCCACCATCGATGGCAGGTTCCCCTCGTAGTAAGTAAACCCTGATTCCCTGGCGACATCTTCTCTGAGGGTCACGTAACTGCTACCTTGGTCAACGTAACTCTTCACATATATATCGTTCACATAAGCATCTTTGTAGTATTTCAAATGAGTCTCTCCCCCGGCTATCTTCATGACCTGCCCACTCGTAGAGCTGGTACTGGATACTTCGCTACTTGAAATGTTTGGCTTGTAACCCTTTGGTTTTTCTGTCGACTTGCAGTCCTTAGCGATATGTCCCTCCTTATTACATTTAAAACACGTCAGGGTCCTCGGTTTCTTACAGGTACTTCCCATATGCCCTTCTTCATTGCAATTATAGCACCTCAAGGGTTTATTTTTCGCTACTCGCCTGTCATCTACCGGCGGTTTTGAGTCCTTGCTTTCGAGCAGGTGGTGGCCTGCGCCCTTCAGGTCAACAAGTAAGGCACTAGGCCTCGGGTACTTACTCAGTGGGCCTAAGTAGTCTCGGAATCGCGGATTATTCAGGCCTAATACTATCCACTCTACAGCTTCCCTTTCCGTCATCTTCGCCTTGTTGCATCTCGCAAGTTTTTCGTAATAGTACTCTGTTATATCTTGGTTAGGCTTACGTCGGTACTGCTGAGCGTCTAACCTCTTCTTAATCTCGCTTTCTTCGCATGGAAACGATTCTTCTAATATCTCTTCCCACTGGGCCCAGGTACGGGTTTCGGACGGTAGGCTATCTCGCCAACTCCTGGCTACACCTGTCAACTTAGACAATGCATAATGTTTAGTAGCTATCTCGTCCCACTTATAAAGTGTAACATATTCATCGATTTTTTCGATCCACTCAGTGATAGTCAACTTTCCTTTCACTGGGTCGAATTCCGGCAAAACTTCACTAATTCCGCGGTAGTGCCTCGCTTCATCTGCCGCCGCCATTTCGTCTATCGGGTTTGAACACGCACTGCTGAATTCGTCCCTTTCTCCGCGACTTTCTTCCGAGTCGCTATTTATGTCACTGATATCGTCCTTTAGCTTATCCTGCTCTCGTCTGGCTTGACTCCTGGTCAGCATGTGCACTTTTACTCTCACCGTAACACACTCTCACAGAAGGAATCCCAGCCACACTCAACGTTCTCGAACGTTCGACACGCTCGGAACCACGAGGTCTTCTCTTTGTTCTGACCACCTCTTTACTCACGGTTTTTCTCTAGCCGCACGATTCCCTTTGACCGTTCCCGTCTCGAATCCCACTTCTGAACTGTTAGGGTAGTCTATTTTGGGGTCGGGTAGGGTCAATAAAGTATCTCCTTGTAAATATAAAGAAAGATTTATTAAATATTCACATAGCACAAGCATCTCTTCTCTTGAGTACCGCCATACTGGCTGTTATATGTTGTTCCGCCGTTCCCTATATCTACTGTTCCTTATTCTACTGTTCAGCCATATTGGCCGCGCAATTCGAATAGAGGATTGCTACAATATAAAAGTTAAGTTTTAAAATCGATCAAGTTTACTTAATATTTTCGAATTGTAATATTTATTGAATGCATTTATTTACAAAGTGCACATTTTTGCGTCAAAATTAGAGAAAGAATATACACCTCAGTAAAAGATGACTTGACAATCATCGATTATCTGTCACCATTCACGTTCATATACTGTAAGTATTTATATGTAATGACAAAAAAACTATATGATTATATGGCAATAATCATTATATATTTTAATGTATAACAACGTATGGTTTTTTATACCGTAATATAAAGCCATGCGATACGCTGTTATATAAAGTTTAATATAGTTTTATATAATTATATGAACTTATATATATTTATACATATTTATATATAAATATATATAATTTTATATAAACATTATACATAACTATATGAAACTATATTTAATTATATAAACTTATACATAATTATTAATTATATATGATTATATATGATCATATAAAATTTATTGTTCCTATTTTTTTCTCGTAAAATCCGCTAAACCATTATATTAAAGTATTATTGCTCATATCAGAACTGATCAAGCCGTACCAAAGAACTATATGTGAACATATTAGACTAGATATGGCCGTATCTGTCTAGATCAGGCTAGAGACGAAAATTTTTATACAAAGGAAACACAAAAATAACTGTTACATATGCCCATATCAAGGCTTATCAAATTATATCAAGCCTGATCAGAAATATTTTTCCACAAGTACATCAAAATATACATATCCTATCAGGCTATATCAGGTCTTATCAAGTTATATCAGGGTTGATCAGAAATATTTTTCCACAAGTACATCAAAATATACATATCCTATCAGACTATATCAGGCCATATCAGGACATATAAAAAAATTATATATGAACTTATCAAGTCATATCAAGCTTGATATGGGCATATCAAGTTGATAAGGCTTGATCTGGCCTGATCTGGCCAATTTTCATATCAGGCCATAACAGGCCATATCAGGACCTATCAAAATTTATATATGGGCATATCAGATCATATCAGACCAGATATAGATATATAAAAAATTTTGATATAGCCTTATCAGGTCATATCAGTTCTGATCAGAATATTTTTTCACGGGAAGATTTGAAAATTCATAACATATAATTGAATTTTTCAGATATTATTAGTCCAAAACGCAGTCGCTAAACCCGCGTCAAATTTTAACAATGGCAATCTTCCATATGAGCTTCAATTGAAACACTATACGAAAATAAATGTTTTGGGAAAATTTAATGCTCTAGCATCCGAGGTCAAAATTTTGAAAATTGCTCATTTGGAAGAAATTTGCAACAAATATGGATATGTAGGTACTACAAACACCAAACTAAACGGAATTTTCCTTGTAACAAATCTAGCTATTATTCATGACTATCGAAATTTTTCAGAAACCGAAGCTTATCTCCGCGATGAATTTTTTGTACCTGATAAATCTTCCCCTAAGTGTTCTCGGCATCTATCACCGACGGTCAATCTCGAATTGAAATTATTCTCAGAAATGTGGATCAAAATTTTATCATGGACCAAGGTCAAAAAATTCAAATTACCGGACAAATCGGAGAGCGTGGTGAATATTAATATTAATGAAGCCAACAATCTTTTTTGTGTTAATTGTAATCAAGTGGTATTTGCTACAACAATTTATTTAACGTAATTGTTTATAGATAATTCGAAACTTTATATCGAAATTCAAAAACCCGAACATATCAAAATTTTGGAAGGAACAATGAAACTCCAGGAACTGCTTGCCGCCGGCGGTCTCTTAGAACGGAGCGGAAATTGAAATTTAAATAATTTTGTTTGGTTAATTTTATTAGTTTTACAAATGTAACTTTGTTAATACGGTAAGCGCTTGTAGATATATGTATAACAATATATAGTGGATTAGGCTTTCCGAGGATACCACTTTAAAAAAAAACGCGCCGAGTTACCTACTGCAAAGTGGTGTGGAAACGGTAACTGTTCCAATAATTGTTATTATCCTTATTCATATATTATTATTTTCAGGTTTTTCCTTGTCTACCGCTACCTTACATTTTCGGAATTACGCTATCCAAAGAGATCCTCTTGACCTTCAGCGCTAATAGAACTATTCAGCGCGGATGTTAATCAGTCGAATATATTATTTAGTCAATGTATGTATGTAGTACAGAAGCGTTCTTCGAAATATTCGGCAACTATTCCATAAATATTATTATATCATATAATTGACTAATTAATATTAATATCCCATATATAACTTATATAACTCATCGATATCAATATTGAATATTTCATAGTCGGTATATTTTAAATAGAACAACCTTAAATTTCTTTTATTTTTTATAATTTTTTGATATTGTATATTTACAAATGATTTATAAATGATTAACATTATAATTGTATTATCATGACAGTATTTACTTATTACAAAGAGTAAAACTAATTTTTAATAATTTTTAAGTCATTTTGGTTTGTAATGAATTATTGCCGCTACCTTGTCCAGGTCCAAAGCTTCCATCTATCAAGGCGCAAAGCAGCCATATATGCATGTGCAAAGTAGCTGGACATGGTCGTCGGCCTCGTATTACATGCCCTTTGTCTCGAAGTTTTCGTAGTACAGGTCCTCTGTTTTATATAATATGGCGCAAAGCAGCCAGATATTCATGCGCAAAGCAGCCAGATATTCATGCGCAAAGCAGCCAGATATTCATGCGCAAAGCAGCATGGTCATGTTATATTTTTCTATGAATAAAAAGTAATCAATCGAACTTTAGCGGGAGATTGTTTTTGATAGGGTCGAATCCTAAGGATGATAATTTTTCCATATCTAGCAAATATCTAGTATTTTCGAATATATATGATTAATTCAACCTTCCACTTCTATTCCTTTTTAGAACACCGCCAGCAAACTTTGAAATCTGAAGTTCTCCTGAATTCTTAAAGTTTTCTTAAGTACTTCTCTCTCTTCAGTTTCGCTGTTTTTGGATTTTTGCACGCGTAGGTAATAATCTAAAAAAAAATCGATTATTTTAACACTGATAATAATTCAAAAATTAACCGAATTTGCAGGGTAATTTTTGGTGAATATTATGTGACACGTATCTATACATATATTTAACTTCCATGCTATATTATTAGGAATTTCGATTATCTTCCGATTCTATTATTTCTTTTTCGTTGACGCGTCTTCGTGTCTTTCCATCTTGCCATTCGTCGTCTGCAAAATCGCGTAATATTTCTGCCCGTTCCGAGTCACGTTGGGCTTCGAACTCGGCTAACAACTCTTGCTCTCTCGCAACTTGTTGTATCTGTTCCATGTGTTCCATGTCTGCATCGTGTTCCAATATTTCATCGATTTCCGAATTTGTTAAGTCGTCTATTACAATAATTTAACTAATCTTTAGATCTGATATCACGCCTCAATTAATTTATTAATCACGCTATTACGTAATTAAATACATATCAATATTACATACTTTGCTCCACTGGTGGCAATGCGAATAACCCGCGTCGTTCCAGCTCTGGTTCCAGTACTGCTAACGCTTCTTCGAATCCCATATATATTGAGCGTGTGACTGGTGCCGAAACGATTAATTCCTCATCCAGCTCTGTTTCTATCTCTACTATATCTTCTACCAATTCCTCATATAGACTGCATATTTCTTCGTCTGTTAGCCTGTCTATTTTGATAATTTAACCAATTTTTAGTTACTTCATGCTTTTGCGTCGTTCGGTTTGGTAATTAAATACATATTGATATTACATACTCTGTTCGACTGGTTCCATTATTCAAATCACCATCAATTTATCACCACAATTTATCCACGTCAATTTATTTATTATAGGATACGAAAATAAATGAGGAACCTTGAAATACAAACCGTCATTATATCTATTAAAAAAATGACGAATAAAATGACGAAGGTTCGTCAAATATCGAATATTTGCGCTCACGTTTTGTTCCTTTAGCATCGATCCTTAACATTCTCAAAATAAAAATTCCTGTGTTTTAATGGGACTCCAAATTGGCTAGTTTTTGCCCATGCCCTTTGTCTCGTAGCTTTTGTAGCACAGGTCTCCTGCTTTATATATTATGGCGCAAAGCAGCCAGATATTTATGCGCAAAGCAGCATTGTTTTGTATATTTTTCCATAAATAAAAAATTGTCTGTGATAGGGACAAATGGTAAAGATGATAATTTTCTTGCACCTAGCAAAATTTTTCCGTAATAAAATTTTCGAATATATAGTATTAATTTAAAAGATTCCTATCTACATAATTTTTCTGTCTTTGGAAGTTTAACCGAATGTGCAACGTAATATTTAGTGAATATATTATGTGATTTGTATCCTAGTAATTCTTTGATGTGTACACTATATACAGTTCAGTTTATAACTTTTAAAGAAGGAGCTCAAACGTTCAATACAGATGTTACTTTTTTTTATTAGGGTTGTTCGAGTCTGAATTAATTTTAACGATAACGTTTGTATTTATATATTTGTATTTACATATGTATCAAAAATATATAGTGGATTCGGCTTATTGAGAAACCACTTAAAAAAAAAAAACGCGTCGAGTTACCTATTGCAAAGTGGCATGCATTCCGCCATCTGTCGGTTATTCTGATAGAGTTACATGATAGTTATTCATCGGCCGATCACTGACATCAGTGTGATTGATCAAGTGAAGGCTCATTTTTCAAACGTTAATTTTCACGCTTACGTTTTGTTCCGCGTAACCATGTAACAAATAAATAAAATCTGTTTCATTCACATCACACACAACTCTCAAGTGAGCATGTCTGCTTTACCAGATAGCGTAAGTATTGATAATTATTAACTATGTTTAATATCAGTATCTTTTGAACTTTATTGCATTAATCATTTGCATAATCATTGCAGCAACAACCCCAGCAGCAACAACCCCAACAGCAACAACCCCAGCAGCAACAACCCCAGCGGCAGCAACCCCAGCAGCAACAACCCCAGCTGCAACAACCCCAGCGGCAGCAACCCCAGCAGCAACAACCCCAGCAGCAGCAACCCCGGCAGCAACAACCCCAGCAGCGACAACAACAACAGTAGCAGCAGGCTCCCGCGGAGGAAGGTACGAACACAAACATTGCACATTGTTATTTACATTAAATCAGTTTCAATTTGTATCTGTTTGATTTATAATCTCATTTTTCAGCGCAACAACCACGTCGGCACCAGCGAGCAGGTCGGCGGTATTGGGCCCGAAGGGCCCATTACCGCCAATCGAATGTGGTCGGCCTCATGTTTGCCATCGCCAACCCATACCGGGGTTGGCGCCGGGGCTGGGGCCGGGGCCGCGGCCGCGGGGGTTATGACGCTCCCGCCTAATTTTTATTAAATACTTATGTGTTTGTGTTATGTGTTTATGTTATGTGTATATGTTATGTTATGTTGATGTTATGTGTTTAGTTATAAAATAAAATAAAAATATAAAAAAAAACTGTTTTGTCATGTGTAAATTATAAAGTTATATGCTAAGTTATATTTATATATTTAGTTTCTTCAATAAACCTAATCCACTATATAATTTCGATATGTATATGTAAATACTAATAAAAAACTCCACTATATATTTTCGACTCGTATATAAATACAAACAAAAAAACGCGTCGAGTTACTATTGCAAAGTGGCATGCATTCTGCCATCTGTCGGTTATCCTGATAGAGTTATATGACAGTTATTTATCGGCCGATCAATAAAGTTATATGATAGTTATTTATCGGTCGATCATTGACATTAGTATGTATAAAATAATAAAAAATTATGAAGTTATATGCTATATGTCTAATAACTGTATGATATTGCCCATTTATTTACGGATTTTTTAATTTTTTACAGAATAAACATGAACACATATTACAATTGTACCATCATTATATTATTTATTTATTTACAAAGAATAGAACTGATTTTTGATCATTTTTAAGTCATTTTAATCCTCATAAAAATCGAAATGAAATTGTCTAAACGCTTGACTTATCGCGGACTTCATAGATCTCCTACTATATTTATGTACGTGTATTATGTACGTGTTGTACTTTCCGTATAATATATCTGCAAGTTCCGTTTCACCTGAAATTAATCGTCCGGATTGTTATTTTTGTCTTTCGCTTCGTAGTCCCGTAGTCTAGGTCCTCTGCTTTTCAACTTTTCTTATAAAAATCGACCCAAAATCGTCTAAAAGCTTCAACGAATAGCATTCCCTCAATATCTACAATAGTTTGCAATGATAATATAATTGGGATGAATAATCATGAATATAATCTAACCAATCTTTAGTGCCGTCACGCTTTTCCATCGTTCGGTTCGGTAATCTTTGGGGGGGAAATCCCTTTGGTATGGAGAAATCTGCAAATAATAATTTATGGATGAATAACGATGATAGCAATTTTTGCAACAGTTATCGTTTCCACACCACTTTGCAGTAGATAACTCGGCGCGTTTTTTTTTAAGTGGTTTCCTCAGAAAGCCTAATCCACTATATATTCTTAATACATACTTTACACGAAAAAAAAAGTAAGATATATCGAAATATTATTAGTATAAATAATATATTAAATATTATCATTATTAAAAAAAAAAATTGGGTCTTCTCATGTGGCAAATGGGTCATATGGGTCATATATCATAGCGCAAAAGCAGCCGTATACTATGGCGCTAAGCAGCCGTATACTATGGCGCAAAGTAGCCGCATACTATGGCGCAAAGCAGCCGTTTATTATTGCGCAAAACAGCATTATCTTCCTACATATTTTTCGAAATCTAATAACAATTATAATTATAGTTTCGTGCGTTTCAACCAGCCACGTATAATGGTGCAAAACAGCCAGATATTCATGCGTAAAGCAGCATGTTTTTACTGTATTTCTCTATGAATGAAAAGTAATTAGTAAGTAAAATAAACCGAGTCGCTTGACTACATCGGTGCATTTTTTTTTAAGTGGTATCTTTAGTAGATCTTATCCACTATTTCTTCGTCTATTTATCGAACACCTCTTTTCATACAATATTTTCTATTTCCTCTGAATTTTCCGATTTATTTTCAATATATAATGTATTCGGATTTTGACATCTAGAAAGGGCTACATATAATTGACCATGAGAAAATAAAGGTCTGTTAATATATAAGCCTACTTTTTCGAAACTTTGCCCTTGCGATTTATTAATTGTGATTGCAAATGCCAAAACGACGGGAAATTGTCTGCGATACAGGACAAAGGGTAAAGATGATAATTCTCCTGTATCTAGCAAAATTTTTGGAATGAAAGCATTGTTTCCAATGTTGTCACCTGTTATAATTTTGACTTCTAAATCAAATTTGAATAATTTTACAATATTCAATCTTGTCCCATTGCAGAGTCCATCCATTTATACTTAAATTTCTAATGAGCATAATAATTGCACCTATTTTCAACGCTAATTTATGAACTGGAAGTCCTGGAAACCGTAATGAATTCAAATATTCTATAGGATAATTTAATGCCGCATCATTGTCCGTTTGATCTAACCCTTTATGTTTTACGTAATCAATGCTATAATAAATTATTTCTTTATTATTAATTTTTTTTAATATCTTATCATTTAGTTTGTAAATATCATCATTGTGGCTAGATAAAATAGCTCGATTTGACAAATCTTCATTTTCATCGATATAAGAACCATAAATTTTAGCGCAGATATCATCAGTTAACCAAATTTTAGGGATTTTGAAAGATTTTATAGAACCTGTACCAATTTGTAATAAAAACGAAGAAAAATTTTGATTGCATGAACGCATATTTTTTTTCAATTCTAAAACTTTAAAATTATTCCACAGATCCGAAAATTTTATTGTTTCATTGATGATAGAAAATTTAGTCCCGTATTTCAAAACGGGGAGAATTTGTCTAAAATCTCCACCCAATATAATTAATTTGCCCGCAAATGGAATCTCATTCAAATTGCAACAATCCCTCAATGTCCTATCTACAATCTCTAAAGCCTTTTTTGGTATCATAGAAGCTTCATCCCAAATGATTACATCACATTCTTGTAATTTTTTTTTATCTGATTTCAATTTCAAAAATCCAGTTTCAACGTTTGTTAAATCTAAAGGTAATCTGAACGTCCTATGACTGGTCATACCTCCAGGTAATAAAATTGATGCAATACCTGTCCATGCCATTGATAATACTTTTTTGCCTTCTCCTAAAAAATAATAAATCAAAGTTTTATACAGAAATGTTTTTCCTGTACCTCCTGGACCATCTATGAATATCATGTGTTCGCGATTAGTTTGAGTGATGTAATTAAAAATTAATTCCTGCTCATCATTCAGTTGATTTAACAGTTTATTACACATACTTCTGTTTTCAATCAGAAATAATTTTTTCTCTTCGATAGTCTCGCACGTTTCTAAAAATTTGTCGGGTTCCGGTAGTCCAAAATCAGAACATTTTGTATTTTCTAAATTTAGAATTTGGTTGATCGCTTGTAACGCTCTATTTTCATTATTATCGTTGAAATATTCACAAAAATATTGTTTATATTTATTCCAAATCTCACAAGAAAATGACGAACATTCAGCGATCAGAAACCAAGCGAAAAATTTACGTAACTGACTCGGCATCATGATAGTACATGCTTCATCGAAAATATTGGAAATTTCCACATCACTTTCGACTAATCCCATTGCAATTGCAGTTTCTGTAAATGTTGCATATGTTACGTTTTTATACTTTTTTGAATCGTCAAAGCCAGTTGCTCCTCTAACACGATTGAGTATCAATTTCAAATGGAATCGCTCAACATCTTTTGGGCTCACATTGACAATACGACCAATTGCTTTTGAAAATACTTGACGTCGTACCCAAATTTTTTTCGAATAATCAAATAAGTAATGTTTAGGTATATTAGCATATTATGGTGATTAGTGACCGTGGTTGATAGTAGATAAAATAGTCGGAGACGGTCAGGTATTTGAATCTTTGAAAAGAGTTTTTATTGACGTTTCGGCTGGCGACGGCCGGCCATCCTCAGACTGTGAAACAGAGTGTAGTCTTAGGCGTATATACATTTAAATTGACAATGGTTGTGAGTGAAAAACAAGGTTTATAATTATACCGTTAGGTTTGAAGTTATAGTTGCGAGTAAAAAACAAAAGACTAACTATGATAGAGTATACAGCCACATATGTGGTATGATGAGACAATGAGAATGAGGTTATGTTCAACACGTGGTCGACATGTGTTAACCTAGGTTTTTTGTGTTGTATTGTTACAAGATTTTTTACATTTTTGTGTAGCAGAGCTAACGGATTGTAGAGAAGCTAATGAAGTTAATTTGAAGTGAAACAAGAGAAAAAACAATGATTAGTTACCAAAAAGGATCTTCCTCCACACTTAAGATGTTAACGGTACGGCATGACGACGGGAAGTGATCAAAACCACAGAGCGTAGATGTTAGATTGGCAAAACCGTGAGAAGTCCAAAGTAGTTAGACGTAGTAAGAAGCATCTACTTAGGTTTAAGAATGTCTAAGTACAGATGGCTAAGATTTTGAATGTCTGTCCGCTTATTGCAGGCTGAATTACCGTGCTTTGTGATTTGAATCATTTCCTTAATCAGGCGTTTTTTAAGGTTGTTTTCAGTGTCCAAGATTGTGGTGTTATCGAAGTCAAATTTATGATGATTAGTGAGAGAATGCGCAACCAGAGCTGATTTGTCTGGGTCTCTAGTTTTAAGATCGGATTTGTGTCCTCGAATTCTATTTTTCAGGTGTTGAGAGGACTGACCTATGTAGCAAGCACCACAATCTGTACACGGAATCTTATAGATGGTGTGTGTTACATCTTCTAACGGAGTCTTAGATTTTAAGTTGGAAAATAGTCTATCAATGTTGTTGATCATTTTATAGGATGTGAAGATTCCTTCCTTATCAAGAATATTTTTGAGTTTCTCCGATAGGCCTCTGATGTATGGAATCGAGCCAACAATTTTTTGTTCATTAGGAGGTGGAAATTTGAAGTGCTGAATTGAATTGTACAGTTTATGGATTCGTTCTTTTTTCACCTCATCAATAAGACGTTCAGGAAAGCCATTTTGTTTTAGTGCCTTGGTCACTATTCTGATGTTTTCTTTTCTAAACTTAGGATGAGCTAGTTTTAAGCAGCGATCAAAGAGGCCCACTGCTACGCTTCTTTTGTATTGGTATGGGTGATCAGATTCAAAGTTCAAATATCTATGTCCATGTCAAGGACTCTTGGTCTTTTTCACAACAACTTAAGGATGTAGTTATCCCACCAGAACACGTGCTTATATCTCTGGATGTCACGTCTCTCTATACTAATGTTCCTGTTAATTTAGTATTGGCTGCTATCGGGAAGAGCTGGAGCTCGATCAAAGATCACACCTCGCTTGAAAAGAAAGACTTCATTGAAGGTGTCAAGCTTTGCTTGAACTCCACCTACTTCACATATAATAACTTACACTACAAACAAATTTTTGGTGTTGCTATGGGCTCTCCCATCAGCCCAGTAGCTGCTAATCTAGTAATGGAAATGTTAGAACAAAAGATCATGAGATTCCTTCCTTTCAAACTTCCGTTTTATAAACGCTACGTTGATGACATCATCACCTCTGTTCACAAGGATAATGTTGACTTTCTCCTGACTAGCTTCAACAATTTCCATCCTCGCATACAATTCACTTCTGAACTCGAGAACAACAACAGTATTAGTTTCTTAGACATTCTTGTAATAAACGTCTCTGGTCACCTCATCACTAATTGGTTCAGGAAAGCCACGTGGTCTGGTAGATATTTGAACTTTGAATCTGATCACCCATACCAATACAAAAGAAGCGTAGCAGTGGGCCTCTTTGATCGCTGCTTAAAACTAGCTCATCCTAAGTTTAGAAAAGAAAACATCAGAATAGTGACCAAGGCACTAAAACAAAATGGCTTTCCTGAACGTCTTATTGATGAGGTGAAAAAAGAACGAATCCATAAACTGTACAATTCAATTCAGCACTTCAAATTTCCACCTCCTAATGAACAAAAAATTGTTGGCTCGATTCCATACATCAGAGGCCTATCGGAGAAACTCAAAAATATTCTTGATAAGGAAGGAATCTTCACATCCTATAAAATGATCAACAACATTGATAGACTATTTTCCAACTTAAAATCTAAGACTCCGTTAGAAGATGTAACACACACCATCTATAAGATTCCGTGTACAGATTGTGGTGCTTGCTACATAGGTCAGTCCTCTCAACACCTGAAAAATAGAATTCGAGGACACAAATCCGATCTTAAAACTAGAGACCCAGACAAATCAGCTCTGGTTGCGCATTCTCTCACTAATCATCATAAATTTGACTTCGATAACACCACAATCTTGGACACTGAAAACAACCTTAAAAAACGCCTGATTAAGGAAATGATTCAAATCACAAAGCACGGTAATTCAGCCTGCAATAAGCGGACAGACATTCAAAATCTTAGCCATCTGTACTTAGACATTCTTAAACCTAAGTAGATGCTTCTTACTACGTCTAACTACTTTGGACTTCTCACGGTTTTGCCAATCTAACATCTACGCTCTGTGGTTTTGATCACTTCCCGTCGTCATGCCGTACCGTTAACATCTTAAGTGTGGAGGAAGATCCTTTTTGGTAACTAATCATTGTTTTTTCTCTTGTTTCACTTCAAATTAACTTCATTAGCTTCTCTACAATCCGTTAGCTCTGCTACACAAAAATGTAAAAAATCTTGTAACAATACAACACAAAAAACCTAGGTTAACACATGTCGACCACGTGTTGAACATAACCTCATTCTCATTGTCTCATCATACCACATATGTGGCTGTATACTCTATCATAGTTAGTCTTTTGTTTTTTACTCGCAACTATAACTTCAAACCTAACGGTATAATTATAAACCTTGTTTTTCACTCACAACCATTGTCAATTTAAATGTATATACGCCTAAGACTACACTCTGTTTCACAGTCTGAGGATGGCCGGCCGTCGCCAGCCGAAACGTCAATAAAAACTCTTTTCAAAGATTCAAATACCTGACCGTCTCCGACTATTTTATCTACTATATTAGCATACAGAATATTTTGTGTATTTTCATTTTGTTTGTTAAGATCGAACCACGCTGTCAATGTGGTGTTATTATTTACTAAAGCTTTTTCTTCTTTACTTTCTTCGAAAATTACTTGTTGCTGATTTTCCGTATGTACGGCTAGCCGAACAATAGTATGCGATCTACCGGACAGTGGTAATTCTTCGATTCGCCAAGCAGCTTCCATAGGGCTTACGTATCTACTGTCAATATATTCGGAAATTTCATCGTGAGTGTCTGTCTTTACGATATCCGTTTTTGTATTCAGTTTCATATATGCTCGATCATGTCCTTTTTGTAAGTATTTGTATATGTATTTTGTACTCATAATAGAAGCACAGTATTCGACGTTTATGTGACATTTATATTTTTTGAGCAAGCATGCGTTATATGGAACTACCATTGAATTGTGGACTCTTATAAATTTTCCATTAATTTTTTTATTATAGACAAAACGTTTATCTTGATTGTTTCTACGTCGATATATAGGAAATCCATTTTTCGCAAATTGTGTAATATCACAAAACTTTCTAGGAAATTTTTTTGTACAAATGCTCGTTTTGATGTTATAACACGGAGAATGCTCTGTATGAGGACCGTGTAACATATGTTTTATAACCAACTCTTGCAATTCGGGATCGTTAGAAGATATTTCAGCACTGATGTATTTATCAATTGCATCTGGAGTTATTAATTTATTTGTATAATTTAATACGAATAACATGTGTGCATGTGGTAATCCACGTTTCTGAAGTTCTATTGTATGAACATATGCTAAAATATTCCCGAAAATTTTTCCACTAATGACATCGGCCAACAAAGCTCGTAATTTAGTATAAAATAATGGCACTGTAATATTTGGAATATCGTTACACGTTGTACCCGTCGGAAATTTATTTAATATTGTTTTTAACTCCGGCCAATTCGGGTTACACGTCATGGTAATAAATAAATCTGGACGACCGATTGCCCTAACAAAAGCCATAGCATCTTGATAATTTTGCTGCATGTTTCGAGGGCTGCCTAAATAGGTAGATGGTAATACGAATATATTTCCTAGACGTTCCTTATTTTCGAAATTATTTGAATCATTCATAGCACTACGTGCTATGTGATCAACTAATCCTTGATAGCATTCGATGCGTAATTTTTTCTGGTTGTACCTCAAAAAATTAAGCCTGTTATTTTCTATTATTATATAAGCTTGAATAACATACTGCTTTGTTAACTGACCACAAAATAAAATAGGACTGAAATTATCACCCTGTCTATAAGCTAAACGATAGGAATAGTATTGAAGAGTTGTGAGTCTTTTATTACGGGTGCCGGTTAATATTTTGAATGGTGAAAATGAAGAAGGCCTCATACTTGGAATATTTTTATTGCGAATTCTGAGATAACGAAAGATGAGTAGTTGGAAAAGAAAAAATCGCTAGATCATTACGTGGAACACTGTTCCAGCGAAACGTTGTTTATCTGAATGGTCATTTGATGAAAATAAATTTTCACATAACTCTGAGTTGGAATGAAGGAAATATAGATTGTCATTATATGGAAAATTGATATTTTTGAAATTAAAAGTGAAGGCGAGTTAATATTCTGAATAGCCAGTGCGCTGAAAAATCATACGCTGACTGTACAAATTAGGAATGACGAAAACTTGGAAAATAAAAACGGAGAAGAACCAGAACGGAGAAAGACCCATGAATCAAAAGAACAAAATTTTCTAAACTGACGTTTATATCGTACTTTTTCGAGTATGTCAAATGATAATTTTTTAGCTCAAAGTGATCTTGCTACTACTTCCCTACATTTTTGTTTCTTCTTCTACGACCCAGAGATATTCTATTTCAATACGAAGGAATATGTGAGAATAACACATGGTGAAAAGAAATCGTTCCAATGGAACAATACGAAATCTTTCATATTAACTGAAGAAGTTGAACATTAAGAAATCTGTACTTTGCATAAAATCAAAAACTTGGGTGCAGCTCCTGGAACTTCTTACTTTTCACCATGTAATCAAGGAGAGTAGACAGAATGAAGTACAAGAAACACGTTTCAATGGGGTGGTACCCTATTTCTATATTTTTATAAATGTTACATATAACTTATTATTTAGTGATATCAGGTCACACGTTTCAATGGGGTGGTACCCTATTTCTATATTTTTATAAATGTTACATATAACTTTTTATTTGGTAATATCAGGTCACAAACTTATGCATCATAATGATATGACCCTCAAGATTTCTGCATCTGCAAAAATGAACTTCAGCAAGCTCTAACTTGTATAGTTTTACTCTGAGCGACAAATGTTACGAGACTTTTTTTTTAAAGTCTCATAACATTTGTCGCTCAGAGTAAATCTTTACAAGTTACGGCTTGCTAAAGTTCATTTTTGCAGATGCAGAAATCTTGAGGGTCATCTATGAACTTCATTCAAACGCCAGCCATATCCTCTGCGGGGCCTGGATAATAACTCCTCTACAAAACGGACATTGCGGCTGGTAATCGTCGACATTTGCTGCCCGGTTCACTTGCTCATCCCAAATGCGGGCTCCACATGGACCACAAACGTGTCGATGCCCACACGGTTGAAAGGCATGTGTTGCAACTGCCCCATAACATATGCGGCATAGGGCTAAAAAATAAAACAGCAACAAGGAGTACATAGAATTTAGGATATAATAGAAATCAGTGCAAAATGCATCGTAATGACGTCAACGTTTTGAAGTTATATGTATCTGAAATGAATTCAACAATTTTTTTTGGTATCACATACGGTGTGTTAGCATTTTTTGTTCGGAATTCTTTATAATTTTAACGCGCGAGGTTTGTATAGCGCATTCCATGACATTTTGATCAAGATCTGGCAGCAATGTCTCAAATCTGTTTCATAATTTATTATTTCTAAGCACTTGTAAAAGGCATACTCAAATTTTTTTTACATTTCCCCAACCGCCCACATTTGAGATATAATGTTTCAGAGTTAGAAAAAAAGACGCAATATTCTAGAATCTGCAAAAATTCCGCAAAATCTTATTCACATTAATCGAAGCCTGACTCCATACACTATTCTCAAAACAAATATAGCCCCACAGACGTCCGAACGCCGTATTTCCCCCCCAGCGCTTGAAACAAGTGCCGGCGTCACCTCGAAACACGTTCACTCCGAAGAGAGAAGCGTTTCTGCGGATCTGCGGATCTGGTGCCTTGCGACAGGGTACTCTACCGATCGCTCGTCAGGTCTGTCGGAATATCATCTGGTTCGAGATCAAATTTTGTTTCCATTAACCGAAGCCTGACTCCATACACTATTCTCAAAACAAATATAGCCCCACAGACGTCCGAACGCCGTATTTCCCCCCAGCGCTTGAAACAAGTGCCGGCGTCACCTCGAAACACGTTCACTCCGAAGAGAGAAGCGTTTCTGCGGATCTGGTGCCTTGCGACAGGGTACTCTACCGATCGCTCGTCAGGTCTGTCGGAATATCATCTGGTTCGAGATCAAATTTTGTTTCCATTAACCGAAGCCTGACTCCATACACTATTCTCAAAACAAATATAGCCCCACAGACGTCCGAACGCCGTATTTCCCCCCAGCGCTTGAAACAAGTGCCGGCGTCACCTCGAAACACGTTCACTCCGAAGAGAGAAGCGTTTCTGCGG
Source organism: Tenthredo livida (assembly GCA_963992785.1). NCBI lineage: Eukaryota > Metazoa > Arthropoda > Insecta > Hymenoptera > Tenthredinidae > Tenthredo > Tenthredo livida. The sequence goes on from OZ023066.1 coordinate 19,609,668, forward strand.
ATCTGCGGATCTGGTGCCTTGCGACAGGGTACTCTACCGATCGCTCGTCAGGTCTGTCGGAATATCATCTGGTTCGAGATCAAATTTTGTTTCCATTAACCGAAGCCTGACTCCATACACTATTCTCAAAACAAATATAGCCCCACAGACGTCCGAACGCCGTATTTCCCCCCAGCGCTTGAAACAAGTGCCGGCGTCACCTCGAAACACGTTCACTCCGAAAAGAGAAGCGTTTCTGCGGATCTGGTGCCTTGCGGCAGGGTACTCTACCGATCGCTCGTCAGGTCTGTCGGAATATCATCTGTGTTAAGCAGTGGGATACTATTCGATCAGCAAAAACCGAACCTATAGATTCCAAAAGGGATTTAACTAACAGACTTCTTTATCTCGCCCGTTGTGGTTTCCTTTTATTTTACGATGTGTGTAAAACGTTATGCTTGTTCATGAATTGTCATTCCCGTGATAGCAAGGTGCATAGGCAAGTAATTGTGATAAAACGTCGATGTCATTACGCAGGTATGAAAACATGTGGACTTGTAATGGCTTCATTACAACATAAAACGTATGGATCAAATATTGCGAGAGCATCTTCGTGAATGCAGATTTGATGATGACGACGGAGTCGAATAAAGTTTGGTCGATATACTATCTGTTATCAAGTACATAAGTGTTGCATATGTACTTTGTTATACCCTTTCCACCTATGAGGCATTCTCTGTCAACTGAGCCACTTTTTTTCATCGACCTCTTAAATATTTCTCATAATTCACTAGTCTGTATCGTACTACTTAAGAAAATATTTTATGAATCTTCAAGATTTTTTCAACCAACTCCAATTCAGCCAAAAAAGAGCAAAAAGTATTTTTTACGTCCAATAACACACCCTCGATTTTTCTCTAAATTTTACAGAATTTTCGGGGATGCATACATAACCCATTAAAAAAATTACAACATGGCAAAATTCATGGCTAAGGAGTAAAAAATTAAATACACGCACATCGCATAAAGCCCAAATTATCTACTTGACGTTTTTTTTTTTTTTTTAGAAAGTTGGTCAACACAGCCGTATTCTATGTATTTTTTCACGTGGCTCAGTTGCCAGAGAATGCCTCCTATATGGCCTGTACTTATTTCCTACGGTTATTTATTCCTTTACGGTCATTAATTTTTTTCCTTGTACTGCTTCTATCGAGACTAGTCTCACCTCCTCCACGCTTTATCCAGTTTATTTTATGTTAGGTTACTCTACCCTCTATCACCGTGCTTTGATTTACTTTTCATTCCATTTCATTTACTACTAGCTCACCAAGCACCCTTGGCACACCGCACACGTCAGATACTGTTTACCTGATTCACAATCAACATTAATATAAAGATCTAACCGACTATTGCGAATAGAATATCATTTGTAAATAACATTCAACTGTTTTATTGAGAATTGATTCTATAAAACTTGATGAGTCAACGGTTAACTATGGGGATAACTGTTAGAATAATTTTATCATGTTACTTTGGAAACTATGGAAACCGATGTAGTAGTATTTTCAATGAGATGATTTTCATATGGTGATTAATATCGATTTCCTACGATTTGCATACATTTATCGTTGGAATTTTGAAGTTCGTCTTTGTGTCTACGCGTGTGTACGCACCAAGCTTGAAGGAGACTCGTCCAAGAGCAAATCAACCATTACATTCTATTCTATTCTAGTCTTACCTATTTTATCATTATTGCCTCAGCATGATACTATCCCTAACCTGCAGTGAACATCCTTTAATTGTGATAAAAATTATTTCAATTCTCACTAGACGGAGCTGCGCTGTGTGTATTTTTTAACGTAGTCAACGATCTGATGCTGATTATTAGGTAATAGTTTCACGCATATATTTTGTACTGATCGTTGACATCCACGTGTTGTACAAAATTAGGTCTACTCGCACTTATTTGAATTCGTTTTATGTTGTGGATGAAAGTTGCTGCCATTACCTTGGTCTTCGGCGGTTCGCCTCATACGTTCGACTTCCATTGCAGCGACTCTGGCGATTTCAATTTGCCGCTGCAACTCCTGTGTCACCTGCGCCAACTCGTTTCGCGCATGCTCCGGTATGGAATTTTCATTGGCCACACGTGCTCGGGCTCTTCTTTTCATTTCTGTAATTACGGTACAATTTATTGGCATTTAATACCACTTTTGAATTTGTGATAAGAGTTCCAACCATTCCGTCTCCTGTTTCGCCTTTGGCGTTTTGTCAATGCCAGGGGCTCTGCCCCGGGTAAGTCGGCCGGATCCATGGGCTCCACATCTCCCTGAATTATAGGGCGCTCTCCTTTTCATCGAATGTCGACCAATATAATAAAAAATTAGTTTTGCAATCATACCAAATGTTTTACATATATAGATATATCCACATGCGTCTACCTTGTTGTAAGTTGGGGTCAACCTCATTGAATAATGCCACAGGCCTTTCCCCCAAAACTTCTCCATCAATCTGTGGCACCGGCTGGACATCATTGCCTTCTTCTGCTCAACGATTGCAATATTTCAAATGATAAGAATAATGTAATAGGTGAGGTTACCAAATTTGACCCTAAATTAATATAGGACCTTCTTTCTGACCAGTGTTAATCGAATTAGGTAGTACGTCACCCAATTCCTTTGTCGAAGCACAATTTTTTGCGTCAGTAATAAAATGACTTTATTTTAGTTCATCCTCTTCCTCATTAACTGAGAAAAGAATGGTATGTTTAAAGCTATATTTATTCAAGTTGAGATAAAAAAAAAAAAAAATTGCCATGTCGAGCTGAACGTGCTATTTACTTGCAATCACATTATTTATCTACACTATTATTACTACACGCTGGTTTCGAAGCATGGCTGGAAAATTCGGATGAGGTGACGTATCACCTTGCCCCAATAGTGTACGATAATATTATACAATATTACTTCGCAGTTGATACTTCCCAGTTCATACTGCATGGTTAAGAATTCATTCAAAATAATGGTTAGTAGCAGCATACGTTTTAATGTACGAAACATATTGAACTATCAAGAAAAATTCATACTGGTCAGAATCAACTGCGTCAGGTGTATATATGCATTCCAAGATGTGTGAGTGACTGAAAAATCCTCAACAATATGTATGAAAGATACCAATGATTCGGAGTGGTGGCGTTAGGTGTCGGGCTTCTATGGCATCTAACGCGGGGATGTCATCGTCCGAACTGTCCACGACTTCTATGCCCACCTGGTCCACTGGCCGGACATCATCGACTTCTGCTCCGTCTAAACGGTAATAATATGTACATACATATCATGATGAGAACTATGATGGATGAGTTGTCAAATTTATGTGATTAAATATTAATTTGCCGTTGTTATTCTTTCAGAGCTGAAGTTGAATTGAAAATGTTGACTATTAGCATGTTAGCATGATACACTTGATCATACAAAAAACATTCAACTATTAACCCTTAGCAGACACACCTCCAGTCTGAATCATAGAAGATACACGGGGTCTCACAGACCCCAAAAGCTTTAAATGCTTATTGTGACAAAACTGTAAGACGTACTGGGGTAGAAAAAATTTGTAAGCATACTTCAAACCTTCAAGAATGAGGGAAAAAAGGTTGCATCTGCAAAAATTAATTTTGATTAGCTGTAAAAAGTCAAATAAAACTGGACTCATACTAGATTTTTGAAAGGTCAAACTTTGTCTGGGATCCAGTGGACCCCCAGTGTCTGTTGAGGGTTAAGGGGCTTTATACACCTTGAAAATAATTTTTTTTAAATCACTGCTATGCTCTGAGAAAACATTTCAGTGACTCAGTTTTTTTTACTGTTGACTAGTGCTATTTTGATACATAGTTCATGATTATTTTCCATCGAAGAAAAACTAGTTGTCGTAGGGTACAAGCTGCTGCGTTGCATGAAACTTCTTCAAGTTTGGAGGAAATATTCTTTGCGCATGTAACTTAGGGGCAAACCAATAATATTTCATGAATTCAAGTTTTAGACGTATAAATTTTGTATTCCAAAATATTTCTTCTAAAATGATGGAAAAAAAAGGTCTTACAATCAAAAATTTCTATGTCTGAAACTTTTTTTCATGGAATATTATTGGTTTGCCCCTAAATTACATTTACACAGATTATTTCCTCCAAATTTGAAGAAGTTTCACGCAACGCAACAACCTGTACCCTACGACGACTACTTTCTCTTCGATGGACTAAATGTTTGTTCAGCGGAGAACATAAAATCTGGAAAAATCATGAACTATGTATCAAAGTAGCACCAGTCATCTGTGAAAAAAACTGAGTCACTGAAATGTTTTCTCAGAGCGTAGCAGTATTTGAAAAAAATTATTTTCAAGGTGTATATACCCCCTTATGAAAGCTGTATGCGAAATTCGAAATGCGTGACTACATGATTCAAAAATTCATTACTAAGTGATGTGGCAAAATTACCAACTATCTGTAGTGGTGGCGTTTGCTGTCGGGCAGGTGGTTGCAAAATATCCATCCCAGGAAAGTCGTCTGCAAGCTCCGCATCTACACGCTCCACAGGCTGGATATCTTCGTCTTGTCCTTCTTAATGGTCACATTATACAACATTTGTGAAATCATCAACACCAGTTACAGTTCAGCCTATACCACGTGGATTAATTTTCTAAACGAAATCGAGTGTACAGAATACTGAACCACTTAAATGATTTTGTTATCATAACTACCAATTTCACGGAGATCCTCGTCCTCGCTTGACGTAGACGTATTAGACGAGTCATCTCTGTCGTTCACGTTGAGTTCATCTAAACACGTTTATCAAGGAATAATGCAGTCATTGAAAAAGCAAAAATCAGTATTTAACACACAATCAAGGGACCAACAAATATGTACTTGAACAGTACGTTACCATTCGCCGGTGCATCTGGTGCTTCCTCCGCATTATCAAGCAGCCAGCGAGGAGCCTCATCCGCGAATAACTCCGGCTCGTAATCAGGATCTTCTTCTGTCAAAAAAATATATTCAACTGTGTAATACGTATAGGTATACATTATGGTCATGCTCGTAACTTGAATATCTGCAAATTAGTACAACCTACAATTTATGCAATTCCGATTAACTAGCAGGAAGATCGAGAACAAATAAATTAATCGGGCACCGCTCAAGCAATGAATTAAAAGCTACATAACTGAAAAAATGAACGGATCTGAATTTGAAGAGCTGGAAATTACAGAAGTCAAGTGGAACGAGCTGAAGAATAGAAAGTTGCGAGAGGATTTGTAAACATTTACGGAAGAATCTAGTCTGAAGCAAGGCATTAGAAAAATAATTTGTTACTTCGATACACAGTATCATTTATTTCTTCGAAAATTGGAATCATTACCCAAGCGTATGGCTACAGGAGGCTCCTGCAAGTCATATTCGAGCCCTTGTCTGCTACGCAACTCTGTAGCAATCATTTGTGCCACGTCGCCTTTCAGAGCTGCAGCTTTCTGGAGGAACTCGTCAACGGTGATTTCATGCATGTGCAGCTCTTTCCACGCTAGGCAAATGAAAATGAAATTTGCTTTTTATCGGACTACAGTGAAACACCACTTACAAATTTTTAACGGAATTCTGCAATTTTGACGTATGAGTGAAAACAATTAAACAAAAGCGAGAGGCACATAGATTAGATTTCACCTGCCAACTACAACCTGCCAGTCCCAGCGTTACAATTTGATTGGAAAATTGAACATCAGAAACCCCAAAAACGTTACATAAATTTCGAATAAATTATACGATCTTTAGAGTGGGGCCACGTTTAGACGTATGATCCACTGTGCGAGGTTGAAAATATAACAATACAAAATCTAAAAATACAACTAGTTTCTAGTTAGTATCACCCGTCCAGAATATGATAGAATCATCGGAAAGTGCTTTGACTAACAGGTAAGCGGACGTTCAGTGTTCAGTGAATAATGAATAGTACAGTGAATCGAACCTCTTGTGAGCCGATTCTGCTTAAAGATGGTCGAATACCGTGCATTGCGACTGATTTGGCAGTTGTTCCGCAGCCTCCTTACATCACCCCTAACGTCGGCAGCCAACTTCAGTAGTTTACCTTATTCCGAAAATACAAGTAGCTGAGCAACTTCAAACCAATGCTAGCTGACTGCCAGCTGTGTTCGTACTGCATTCTACACTTACCTAGAAAGTCCCATGCCGCAGGACTCCTATCCATACGATGGCCCAGTCGACTGTGATAAGATTCGATGACGTTATTCGTCCGTCGCCCTAGCCCGTAGACGCTAAAACCTTCGGGTCTTACAATTTGCAGCCAATATCGCATGTAATAGGCACAGAATGGACTGAGCCTTCTACGTAAATTAGCAGGTAAACTATTCTTTAGCACTGAGAACTGACGCTCGATGAGATTGGCTGGCAAGTAGGCCAAAGCCAAAATTTTTTTGAAAAATAACTTGGCCTCGTCGAACTGCTGCAATAGGTTCCGGAGGCCGAGCGACTTGGCTTTTTTCATAATAGCCTGAAAATAGGGAATAACATCGGTGTCGAATTTAAATGCATTTTAACAACATCGCAAGAAGTCGATAACATCTTGGATTCGAAAGAGAAATGTGCTTTAACTTTCTGGCAGTTTCAGGATATGTGGATGTCAATTGCGATTACCCAATTACGTATTAACCCCTTAACAAAATAACAAATTTACATTAGATAGTAATTTCAATTATCTAATTTTCTCCGTGCGCAGTGCCATATATCGAGTAACATAAAAAATATTAACGCTGGCCATCTCTCCCGTACGGCCATCTACCCCAGTTTTACCCTATATAAAGCAGGGTGCCCTATTGAATTTGCATGTCTCAAGAAAGTTTCTTTCAAATTTTGATACATCGTATACGAAAACCTCCAAAACGGATCTATAAAAAGGTCCCAATTATAAAGCTCATAGCAACGTAAGGTCTTTTTTGTCCGTCCGGACTGCTCCAGCCTACTCCGCTGGCTCAATACTATCATCTTTTTGAGTAGATCTTTCATTCTAGTTGGGGGTCTATATGCCCCTGGTGAATAAATGATATCCTATCTATTCTCATAATTGACCCACAGAGATTCATGGGTTTTGCAAATTTCATGTCCCTCCCTCAAACGGCCCCAGCCTACTGCACAAACCGCAAACATATTTTATGAGGTGACGTATAATTATCATCGACTTGTACGTAATGAGTCTTGCGAAGGTATAAACCTACTCGATCATAGTGGGTATTGCAGCCCGTGACATGCGCCTCGCCCCACACGAGACCGATTGCGTTGCGTAGACCCCGCTCGAAGTCAGTCATCGCTAAGCGAACTTCGTTTTGGCTCATCACGTGCTCCTTAACGTACCGCAGCACGGCGACATATGCGGATTCTGTCTTCCTGGACATCACGATCCATATGAAGGGAAAACCCTGTGAAATGTGGAACGATAGCGGATTTAAAATTGAGTTCGATATTATTCCCAAGTTAAGTCTACGAGTCTACAGTAACGAGTTTCTCACATGATTAAATTTGACGCCCATTATTGTGACGAGTTGACTCGCATCTTCGAATCTAGGGGTGGAACGAAACGTCCCATCAATGAATATTTTTGACACGTCACGCATCTCAGTATTTACGAAGTTTTCATCGAATATCACGGCGTGATGATCGCCACCCGCGTCGGTAACTAATCGCACCGATAAGCGTCCACTATCGCCATATTCTAAGTTCCGCTCAAATTCCGGATCTGCTACTCGCTGAACAAAGTCGCGAATGCATCTAGGTGAGGGGGGGTAGAGGCTTTTCCTACACTCCTTCATACTACTTCGTAGGCTGTGATACGAGACATGCTCCGCGGCTTCAGGGTAACTGTATGAAGAAACATGATTGTGAAGTACGGTTGAATTTTCCGCTGTGTACACTAGGGTGGTTTCCCTAAGTTGGGATGAAAGATTTTCCGTCCCACCCCCCAAATCGACTCCAAATAACTAAAAAAAAAAATCCCTGCCAAGTTTGGGTTCTCAATATTAATATTAACCCGCCCCCCAAGACGACGAAAGCTTTAAATGGGTAATTGCATGTATTTTTTAAAACTGCAAATTGAATTCTCATAACTCCGATGATTATCGATGAAAAAATCTGAAATTTGGTATAGTTATTGGTACTTGTATGATGTACAACATGGTGCATTAGAACAATTTTCAGATAATTTTATTCTTACCTTTCAATGGATGGAATTTTTTTTTTTTTTTTTCAAAAGTTGAGCATTACAAGGTAGAAATAAAATTATCTAAAAATCGTTCTAATGCACCATGTTGTACATCATACAAGTACAAATAACTATACCAAATTTCGGATTTTTTCATCAATAATCATCGGAGTTATGAAAATTCAATTTTCAGTTTTAAAAAATACTTGCGATTTGCCATTTAAAACTTTCGGCGTCTTGGGGGGCGGGTTAATATTAATATTGAGAACTCAAACTTGGCAGGGATTTTTTTTTTAGTTATTTGGAGTCGATTTTGGGGGCGGCACGGAAAATCTATCTTTTATCCTAACTTGAGGACCACACCCCAATATACACATTGCATCGTTGAGATAATTCGCCACCATTTCTTGATTTTTTGAATTTGGAAGTTTATGTGCTCAATGCTAAGGCTACACTTTTCAGTCAACAGAAAGGTGTCCAGGCCGACGAGCTTCATCTTGATTATCATGGTACATGAAGTTATAACCAAAACATCTTTAACTTTTGATAAATGCATCCAAACAACAAATTTTTATATCAAATGTATGCGTAGCATCAAAATATACTAACTTGACCAACTTCGCTGCCTAATTAGGTCAACAGATGAACACGAAATAGTATTCATAAATTATAAAACCTTGCACTGACAGAATCAAGTGATTACTACTTACACTGCTGCTAATGATTCGTACAATTCTTTGAGTTTGTACCAGTGGGTACGCAGAGCTGATTTGATCGCCTCTTTGAATCGTGCTATCACTTCCGCCAAGGGGTCGATGTAGCAGTGTTGAGCGTGAGCATTCATTGTCTCGATTTCTCCATTCACTATTTTCGCGGTACCAAAGCAACTATGCTTCTGGCAAATCAAGTAGCTGTGAAATAAAATAAAATTGGGAAGTTGTACATTTAATTTCCCGTAGCTTTCAGTGAGAAATGTTTCAGTTCAAAAGTTTAGTTCGCGAGGCGATAAAGTACGAAAGATAATTGCACGAGCAGTCTGAGTACGAGAATAGTTGTTAATAATTATTAGTGATTACGGTCGTATAAGTATGCTGCAATGAATTGAATCTCTGTTGGTCATAAAAGAATTTCTGTGCTGTAATCCTCGACTCGTTAAAAAAAGAAATACGATCACAAGATGTCGATAAATATGACTGATTATTATGTATACCATAACAATTTACTCATATTTATAATCACGTCATAGAAAAACATTAGATCCCAGAACCACCAAATATTGAATTCTTTCGCTTCATATAACTCTTGAATGAGTAGAGTGATCTGCAAATGAATTATTGAGTTCATGGTCCGTTTGGCGACCAGAAGGATTATGGAATTACTTTGCATGATTGTTCATATGATATCTCCACAAAAGCACCTCTCGTGCATAAACCTTCGCCAGGTACATATATTGAAATGACAGTTACCTACAAAAAAGTATTGAAATCCGACGCTACTGCCAATCACCTTACCTTCTGATTTATGATATGAAAACTTCAGAATGAAGTTGCGGCTATGAATATTGTATAGAAAATTTAAATTCAAATTTATAATAACATGGTGGCCACTACACACAGTCACAAAAATTCCCTCATTTTTCCCCGACTTTACCTGACCAAATTATAATTTTTCCCTAACTGAATTTCAGGCCAATTACTGGTTTTTCAAGTATATAATAAAAACGCTCTGAATCAATGCTGATGGAGAATAATTTTTTAGATTATTTTTTAGCTCGTACAAGTTTTACCACTATTTCCATTGATTGATTAAGAATTCCGCGCAAGGTAAAAAGAACAATAAAATCACGGGTGACCTTTTATTCTGTCTTTTTCTGTGTCACCATAAAATTCCCTGACTCGCTTGAAAATTCCCTGACTTTTCCCTGACCTCCCTGACCATTTTTCGAATTCCCTGACTTTTACCTGACTAGTGGCCACCATGATTAATATCAGAATAGAAGATAATCGAATCATTTGGAAGTAATGGTACCTGGTGGGCCAATGTGTGGATAAATTACTTTCCAATAATATAAGCAAAGTTCATTGTATATTTCACTGTTCTTGATTTATTAGAGGCCCGCTACGTACCACTGCCCCCAAATGATATGATAATTTTTTATTTTGATCTAATTATTATAAATTTGAATTCAAATTTTCTATACAATATTCATAGCCACAACTTTATTCTGAATTTTTCCTATCATAAGTCAGAATGTAAGATGCTTGACAGTGGCATCCGATTTCAATACTTTTTTGTGGGTTACTGTCATTTCATTGTACTTGGCGAGGATTTTTGCACCAAAGGTGTTTTGTGGGAATCAAATATACGAAGAGAAAATGCCAATCAAAAGCGTGACCAACGACGCTGGGATGATATTTTGATGCGATAACCTGAAACTGTACGTATGAAAGAAATTCAGAAACGGCAACAGAGTTGCTGGAATAACATATCGCTGGGATATCCAAACGCTGTATATATATTATATAAATTGAGAAACGTAAACAAAGACGCTGAAATAATATATCAGCGGAATATCCGAACGCTGTACGCATAAAATAAATTGAGAAACGTAAATAAACACGCTAGAAATCCCGAACGCTGTACGTATGAAAGAAATTGAGAAACGTAAACAAAGACGCTGAAATAATATATCAGCGGAATATCCGAACGCTGTACGCATAAAATAAATTGAGAAACGTAAACAAAGACGCTGAAATAATATACAGCGGAATATCCGAACACTGTACGCATAAAATAAATTGAGAAACGTAAATAAACACGCTAGAAATCCCCAACGCTGTACGTATGAAAGAAATTGAGAAACGTAAACAAAGACGCTGAAATAATATATCAGCGGAATATCCGAACGCTGTACGCATAAAATAAATTGAGAAACGTAAACAAAGACGCTGAAATAATATACAGCGGAATATCCGAACACTGTACGCATAAAATAAATTGAGAAACGTAAATAAACACGCTAGAAATCCCCAACGCTGTACGTATGAAAGAAATTGAGAAACGTAAACAAAGACGCTGAAATAATATATCAGCGGAATATCCGAACGCTGTACGCATAAAATAAATCGAGAAACGTAAATAAACACGCTAGAAATCCCGAACGCTGTACGTATGAAAGAAATTGAGAAACGTAAACAAAGACGCTAAAATAATATATCAGCGGAATATCCGAACGCTGTACGCATAAAATAAATTGAGAAACGTAAATAAACACGCTAGAAATCCCGAACGCTGTACGTATGAAAGAAATTGAGAAACGTAAACAAAGACGCTGAAATAATATATCAGCGGAATATCCGAACGCTGTACGCATAAAATAAATTGAGAAACGTAAACAAAGACGCTGAAATAATATACAGCGGAATATCCGAACACTGTACGCATAAAATAAATTGAGAAACGTAAATAAACACGCTAGAAATCCCGAACGCTGTACGTATGAAAGAAATTGAGAAACGTAAACAAAGACGCTGAAATAATATATCAGCGGAATATCCGAACGCTGTACGCATAAAATAAATTGAGAAACGTAAACAAAGACGCTGTAATAATAATTCGATACGATAATCGAACGTGAATAAAAGGAAAAAACAGTTTAGAGATAAATCATCAAGTGTGAATCGACCCGCATAAAATTCAAGAAATTTCTCAGATCTTACATGGTTCCTCGACGCCGGGATCTTCCGTTTTGTTTATAAATTCGCCCATCTTTTATCCTTGCACTCAACGGCAAACGTCTTACTTGTCTTGGTGGCATTTCTTGTTTTTCACACGGCACAATCCGGCCAAATGAACACTATACAAAATGTTTTCTAACGAATATGAAAAAAAAAAAATGTATTTACACTCCCCCAACACACTGATCACTAATAATAAAGATTTGAACTAATGTAAAAATAAAAAACACCTTCCAAGCACTGAGTGTCTTTGGATATTCACTACCACTAAATGTTGTTTAAATGATAAAAAAAAAAAAAAATGCATTTACACCCCCCTAAAAGACACTTATTACTAATAATAAGAATATGAACTAATTTAAGAATAAAAAACACCTTCCAAGCACTGAGTGTCTTTGGATATTCACTACCACAATGTCGTTTATATAATAAAGAAACCACCAAAAATAAGTTTGAAACGATTGATGCACACAAGGAGACTCGCGAGGTATAAAGCTTGAGCACTGTTCAACGCTAAGAACTCGAAACAAATGTGCTAAGTGTTGCACCTCGTGCTGATTTTATAGTTTTCGGGTGTCGATGTCTGCACACGGCGCAGTTTGTATCGGCTTTCGTCGTGACTATTCAAATGCTGTACTCTATGAGTCCTACATGATAAGACGCTAGTGGTAAAAACAAGGGTGATCCGGCGGAAGGCGACAGAAATGTCTCGGAATCGAACTACTTCCTTGTAGGCCAGGCGAAATAGCACTTTAAATGCAAGTAATTTCATACTAAAAAATATATAGAGGCATGTAGGGAATGATCTACTGATCTTAAATCCAATTTTTTTGTATCAAAAAAGTTTGCAAAATATGCAAAAAAATTCAAAAATCGTCAAAAATAACCGAAAAATTGCGCGCCGCTAGCTTTAACTGCGAACGCTGCGAGAACCGTACCAGATATAGGCAAATTGAACAGGAACAATTTTGTAGAGCACGAAATTTCCAACAAAAAAGTCCGCGGGAGCATATATCCAAACTCAATAACGTGAGCGTGCGAGGCTCTTGAACTTTCACCTCAAAATTGCTGCAGTTTCTTGAATTTAGAGCCCTCCGAGGTGCGTCCCAGAGCACTAACAAATAAAATTTCAAGGTCTAAAGGTTGAATGAAAATTGGAAAAAATTCATAGCTCATCGGTATACTGTAGGCATGTTCGGTACACATATGCATCTCTGAGCAATCAGAGCTCTTCTATCTTTTTTTTGAAGATAGTGCGTTAAAAAAAGATAGAAAAGCGCCGAATGCTCGGAGATGTATAATATACCGAACGCAGCTTGTATACAGAATTATCAGACCAGGAGAATTTTGTTGGTTCAAAAATTTGAATTTTTCAGACTGGCGGATTGAAATTTTTTTTTTTTCATTGAGCCTGGTCTTAGTGCTTAGCTCTTTTTTTTCTTTAAATATGGAATCCCTTGACATTGTGACGTAGGTGCGGCCGTTTGCCCGTGATAATTTATTAAACAATGGCCTGCGTGGTTAATCATTATTTACGCATTCGGTGATTGTTATAAAATAAATATATGTCTGCAAACGGCACGGAAAAAGGGAACCAAAAATAGACTGGCTTATTGATGTTGATAAGATGAGAATAATTTTGATTTTATTCTACGCTGTGAATATCATAGATTCCGGAGTGCGCGATAAAATGAAAATGACCAACGGATCATTTGTTGAAGAAGAACTCTATCAAAGAAAAGTATCTGGTATAAGATCGCATCGTGGATGTATAGCGTTAAAAACTTAAATGATGAATTAAATGGGTCTCCAATCAGAAACTCGAAATAACTAATCAGATTGTTTCTTGATATGAAAAGTATGTAAATGATTGTCAAGTGTAATGTATATCCGCTTCCAGGGATCTAATTATCAAATTAATTATTAAAGGACTAATCTTATATTCGTACAGCGCTAGGGTATTTCAGCGAGATGATATATTCCAGCGTGTTTCTTTACGTTCTTGAATATCTTGTACGTACAGTGTTCGCGTATCTCAGCGAGATAATATTCAAACGTGTCCATTTACGTTTAATCCGATCAACGAAATTGGGTACATCAAATCCTTGGTTTTGATGAGTGTTTCCGGAAAAATATAGTCCAGATTTTCGTCGTTCAGTCAAGTGCGTAAAAAATAAAATCCAACCACTACGTTCCATTGTACTTGAACACGAATTTTTTTTGATTATCCATATTTCCTTGTGCATGTCTTGTAGAAGCTATCCATTCTATTTTTTGCCACTCAATCTACAAAAATTTAGAAGCATTCAGAATCGAGTCCGATGATGGGCCGAACTGTTTATTTTATAACAATATTCAAGTGATTCTCGCGTCATAAGATGATCAATTTGATCAATCATTTATATACTCAATGAAATTGAAGCCAGGAAGTCGTATCTACCGAACTTTCAAACTTTTTGATGTTCTAATTCATACAAAAATTATACATGCTTCGGTTTTGAGGTTGTTAGCTTGTAAAAGCGGTTGCTGACAGATTTGTGTAACATTTTACTGGTCGATAGCTTGAAACAAGTTCTACAAAATGAGACCAAGTTCATTGAACTGATATAGTGATTAGTGATAAAAAAAATCATCGAAGTTCACATTATTTTCATACGTATACCCGGCGAGGTTGATTCTGGTCCGGAAGTGATCGGGTTAGCGCGAGCGGCTAGCAACTTCCTATTTGAACGGCTCAGTGAATGCAAAAGGATTCGATTTCTGCTGATTTCGTCTATAATTTCCACGATTTACACGTGTTGGGTTTGTTTAGAAACAAATGCTCAGTGTTATCGATTTACAATGATTTCTTGTGATTCCTTTTAGATTTCTGACTTAGGTGGCTCACCGATTCCCCGAGTTGCCAGCCCCTCGGGTTTGCGTGTTAAGGGGGGTGCCAACCTACGAGAAGGGTAAAACGGTCATCGTATTCAATGTTTTATTGCGGTGAGAATAAAGGGCGGAAAATAATTGTGAAGAAATCATTTGAAAGCTACAAATTTCCGCTTCAAACTGAAAAAAAGAAAAATCAAATATCACAAGAATCAGGTCCGCTGCGTCCATTTGAGTAGAGCTCTGCGAAAAACTATGTACGGAACGGTGACCACGTTTATAGGCGAACGGAATATCGGAAACACAAAAACCAATACTTTTTGGATTCGTCAATGTACCCTCTAAGCTTATATGGGACGGATTTTTGATCCACTCTAATGTGGTCAAGTTACATTTTTTTTTTTTTGCATTCAATCGCGTTTTTCGGGATTTTCGCGAACGTTTTCATCAATTTTTCAAAAACGAAAGGTCAAATGAGAAATTCGTTCCATAGAAGCTTGGAGGGTACATTGACGATTCCAAAAAGTATTGGTTTTTGTGTTTCCGATATTCCGTTTGCCTATAAACGTGGTCACCGTTTCGTACATAGTTTTTCGCAGAGCTCTACTTAAATGAACGCAGCGGACCGGATTCTTGTGATCTTTGATTTTTCTTTTTTTCAGTTTGAAGCGGAAATTCATAGCTTTCAAATGCTCTTTTCACAATTATTTTCCGCCCTTTATTCTCACCGCAATAAAACATTGAATACGATATGACCGTTTTATCCTTCTCGTAGGTTAGCACCCCCCTTAAATCATATACCAAACAGTCACTTCCGGGCCAGAATCAACCTCGCCATGTAGGCTAGGAACAATAGTGAGCCACGGGGACACCATCGATGAACATTACTGTACATAGGGAAAATGCCAAGCTTTATCACTCTAACGTTTTTTTATGAATCAACTAGTTGACACACAAATTTTAACACGGACTTTTGTTTTACTGTGTAAGTACAGAAGTGTATGAATCTCATAATTCCACTTACCTGTGTAGAATACAGTAAAAGATGAATCCAAGCCTCGCTGCATAATCTTCATGGTGAAAACACACATATGAAAGTATTCACACACTCTGCTGTCGAACAATATTGTTTGGAATCCCAATACCTCAACATGAATCATACGTGTATAATTCGTCGGATGTTACATGTGTGTGTTCATGGACAAACACCGTCGCGAGATAGAAGAAGTTTGCTAAACCGCGCAAACTTATGGATATTCTCGATTTTGTATAGACACTTTCACTTATTTGGAATATTTGTACCTAGCATTTGGTTGAAAATTTTAAATGCATCAAAGTGCGTTGAACTTAATTTTGTCTGAAAGTCTTGTCACTTGAGAATTCATTTCAGATTTTGATTTTATAACAATTTCGACGTCCAAAAACGTAATTATGGAAATCGCAGATAGTGCCGTTTTTTTAAGGCCACATTGGAATTTTTTTTTAATTTTTATATTTTGATTTTTATTGGGAAATTATTTTTTACAACGTCCTATTAACAAATTTATAGCAATTTATTCTTATATACCTATACAGTGACTGTAAACATGTTGTATAATTGGAAAATAGATATTTTTTATACCAATGAAACAAAAATATTACTTTACATATGGTTACCATTTTCATCTATTTTTTAATTATACGACATGCTTACAGTCACTGTATAGTAGGGTGTGCATTATTTCACAAATTGACTTTTGTCACTTGGGTATGGTCCAAATCATTAGTTTATAGCCTAAAAACAATTAAGGATTTTTTTTTTCAAAGTGCCATCAACCCCTGCCTGTAGGACGATACTTTGCCCATTTAATTCACGAGGGATTTTTGCACTTTTCAGACTTTAATTATTTTTTCGCTCACTATATTCATTACTTCACAAAATATTGTTGATTCTACTACTGTTCTGACTTATTTAGATAGACAGATTTTTATATTGGTGGAAAAAAATATTTCATAAGTTTCGAAGTTTCTTTCAAGATATATTTTTACCCTATTTTTCAGTAATTTTCGAATATTTTCGAATCTATTAACTTTTCAATGCGTTTTGTTTGAATTAAAAAATACCCGAAAGATATTGACCAATTTGGTATAAAAAAATTTTTACGACTTCTAAACTCAAATTTTTTTTTTCTACGAATGTAAAAATATGTCAATCCAAAGAGGTCAGAACAGTAGTAGAATCAACAATATTTGATGAAGTAATGAAAGTAGTAAGCAGAAAAAAAATTAAAATCTGCAAAGTGCGAAAACCCCATGTTGATCTAATGGGAGAAGTATCGTCCCACAGGCAGGGGTTAATGGCAGTTGAGAACAAAAAAATTGCATAATTGTTTTTAGGCTATAAACTAATGATTTACACCATATCCAAGTGAAAAAAGTCAATTCGGGAAATAACGGACACCCTTCTGTACAGTGACTGTAAGCATGTCGTATAATTAAAAAATAGATGAAAATGGTAACCATATGTAAAGTAATATTTTTGTTTCATTGGTATAAAAAATATCTATTTTCCAATTATACAACATGTTTACAGTCACTGTATAGGTATATACAGGGTGGGGCATCTAAAGTGACCAGGGCGATTTTCTCGAAAACGAAGCAAAATGTCAAAAAAAGTTTTAGACGAGAGCTGTAGGGTTTTGAAGGGGACAGAACATAGCGCGTTCGAATTTTTATTAAGTGGAGGCGCCAAGGAGATACGAAGGTCACCTTTGGTTTTTTAAATGGGATGGTGTATTTTTTATTTTGAAAATAAAAAGAGTATTCAATTTCGAGTATAAAAGTATAAGTACACCAGTGTCCTAAAATCGACACTCAACAGGATATTTCAAAAATAAGAAAAAGATGTCCGTTCTCCACTTCACGCGGGATATCAAAGCAAATGTTTGAAATGATGACCGGTAACTTCAATACACTTCCGAAAGCGTTTGATAAAAGAATCTTGAACTTTCATCAAAGTGTCTTCAGTGATATTCGCACAGGCATCAACTACACTCAGTGACAAAATTAACGGGCCACTCAAGTTTTCCGGGAAAAACATCGTTTTTTTCGGGCAATTTCAAATTGGGTATCATTGGCAAAATTTTTTTCCTCATTGTGAAGGAATAATGAATACTAAAAAATTGAAAAAATTAATTTGATCATTTTGACCCCTTAGAAGTATCATATATGATAATTAAGTCAATATAAAATAGTTAGGGTTTTGGGCTCGCTGGTCTGACGTGGAATACCCCATATGGAGTCTTAAATACGCGTACTTAGAACAAGTTTTGTAGAAACTATTTTTTGCCTCGCGCTGTTCGCAGAACTCGTGGTTTGTTCTGCGAATATTGCACTCCGCAAAGAACGCCTACTTTCCTCCCTAGGTCGGGCTAGGTGCACAATATACTATTTTCATCGATAACTTGAGGAACAAATTTCAGAGATTTTAAGCTGAGGTGCCGACTGTGTCCCAGTCTTCTCTAAGACCTTGACTACTTCGAACTCATACTTAAAACAGTAAAGAAATGGCAAAGTACTTCCATTTTGTGAAGTATTTTTTGACCTGAACAATTCACCCAGGTTGATTCTGTTGATTTTGTTGATACATTGATACTAATCCGGCTTTTAGACCTTAATCTCAAGAATAATCATGAAAAATGAATCTGAATGTATACCTTTCGGTGAATTGAAAAATTTGAAATACTTCACAAACACCGGATACTTTCGATTCGATAATAAAGAAAAAACATGATCATCATTTGTAAATTATCTGAATTAGACTAGTTTTGCAAATTTATATCTTAAAATTCTTGGAAAAATTGATTAAGGTAAAGACCACGTATCATTATCCGGATATGGATGCCTCGAGCGACGGTATTCTGCCGTAGACGAGCGCGCTATAGCAGCGACTTAGCTGGAGCCACGACTAGCTCCATCTGCCAGCACCGATCGGTGACGCAGGAGCTAAGAAATATGTCACAATTGTGACGGTTCCACTTTTTGGTCTTTCCGAATTTTAACCCATCAACTGTTTGGACTTTCACTTTAGTGAATTCCAATTTTCAAACTTCCATGATATTCATAATTATAAGATTTTACCACTCAAATTATCGAGTATTGCTATTTTTGGCAATTCCATATTTCGCCGTTCGCAATTTTGATCATTCTCGTAACTGTGTTCCAATATACATTTTTTCCAGGTTCTTGTGTTCCCAATTTTTTACATGCCACTTCAAAGGCGCTCATAATATGAGTCTTTCTACATTTGCAACTTCGTCTACTTTTCTATCCCATAATTCAGCCCTTCTTCATTTTCATCGTTCCTAATTTTAACCGGCACCCTTTTATTACTGGAATTATTTTGTTTGAATGTTGGACTCCATCCTAAATCCCCGCATGGAAACATTATTGGAAACGTCATTGGGTCGATATCAAATGATAGTTTATCAAGACATGAAAAAGAATCAATACCTTTCGGAAGATTTTTTGGATAAATACATAAATCGAAACGTGGAATTTTACCATCCTTAGAAGCTATTAAAGCTGCACATTCCGCAGTGGTAGGTACATTATAACGATGTTGATCTGAATTTATGTTACGGACAAAATACAAATAATACTCTGGCAATGATTGATCCTTGGTTAATTCGAATAAATTTTTGTATTTTTTAGCGTATGGATTGTTATTGTTTAAAATTCCTGATATTATTTGTATATGTTCGTTGACTAAATTTTTATTTTCTTCTAACCTTTTTTCCGTTGCTTCATAATCATCATAAATATAAATTTGGCCGCAATGAGGGATATTTCCTTTTTTTTGTATGAATACTGCTTGGAGTTATATGACAAACTTGTCCTTGAATTTTTAGATTGTATACTCCTCTTTTAGATTCATTTATGACATTAGCATTAAATGTTACAAAGGAAAAACGACTATTATAATAACGAATTAATTCCCTAAACTTTTTATCATTCAACAATAAATCTTTTAAATTTTCATCATAATCACTCAACGGTGGAAGATGCACTTTTCCATTATGGCAGCAACTTTTTTTCGAAAATTCTGCAGACCAAAATAATGCCGAACAATATGGATAAATATAATCCATTGCTTCAAGATCCAAGTAGGACACTTTATTGGGGCATAATTTGATAACTTGTTGAATTTTTCTTCTCTTATTTATGCGTTCACACGTCATGTTTTTTGCCATGTTGCTATCCCTTTTTTTACTCAACCGATTGTCGTCCATATTTTGAACCATATCCTTTTCCCTTTTTCTGTTCAAACGTTCTTCATCCATATTCCGTACAACATCTTTTTCCCTTTTCTTATCTAAACGCTCGTCTTCCATATTTTGTACCACATCTTTTTGTCTTTTTTTATTCCATCGTTTTTCATCCATATTCCGTACCACATCTTTTTCTCTTTTCTTGTTTAAACGTTCTTCCTCCATATTTCGTACAACATCTTTTTCCCTTTTCTTATTTAAACGCTCGTCTTCCATATTTTGTACCACATCTGTTTGTCTTTTCTTATTCAAACGTTTTTTATCCATATTCCGTACCACATCTTTTTCTCTTTTCTTGTTTAAACGTTCTTCTTCCATATTTCGTACCATGTCTTTTTCTCTTTTTTTATTTAAACGTTCTTCATCCATATTCCGTACTACATCTTTTTCTTTTTTCTTGTTCAAACGTTCTTCTTCCATATTTCGTACCACGTCTGTTTCTCTTTTTTTATTTAAACGTTCTTCATTCATATTCCGTACCACATCTTTTTCCCGCTTCTTTTCTAAACGCTCTTCAGTCATATTTTCCACCATATCCTTCTTCCTTTTTTTCCCCAAACGTTCGATGGTCATATTTTCGATTTTATTCATGCACCGTTCATTTAATATTTCTAACACGGTCAGATTTTCAACTCGTCGTCTTTTATTAATTATATTTTTATTATCGCTATGATACCTACGATTACAATAGCTCTTATACTCATTCCAGAAAGTGGAGTTCAAACATTCTATGACATCATAATGACCTCTATCAATAATACCACTTAAAAGAAGTATCAATTTACTGTTGCTATGATTTGGGCCATATTCCTTTGGTACTTCAGAATTATTAACATAAACCATTAGATAAACATTGTAAATATTCACAAAAGATTGTAACTCAACCTCCCCCCCAAAAACTCCATCTTTGGTCATACATAACTTATAACAATCTCTATCCGTAATTTAAGTTCCATAAGATTCGTCCCCTAATATGAATGGTTCATAAACCGACCAGTTTTTATAAACATTAGAAACGATCCTTAATCTAACTTGCCTATGCTTTTCCTGGTCGTTATACAAAAAATAGGAAAATGACCTGAATAAACAATTACCATCCCCTAAAATAGATTCTTCAATTACGTGATTTGATTTAAAATTATCCATAATAATTTCGGACGAAATATCGAAAATCGGTTTATCGAACCTAAAACTATTTTCGAAAATTCTCTCCTATTCACTTTCTAACAAAATTATCTCGTACACACTTACCTTTTCAACTAATATTTTCCATTACCATTCCGGTATAGTTTTAGCATATATCTTCATACGTTCAATTTTGTAGGTCACAAATATTCAGTATGAAACTGTCAAAAACTGTCAAATAATAGACTGCCAGAATTTGAATGACTGCTTTCAACAAAACAATTGCTCTCAACCACAATCTCTATGTCTATGAATAAGGGTGATAATCTCTAAATCTTAATATACGAACAAAACTTGAACCAAAAATATGTAGAAAATTCAAATGTGAACAATTTGGTCCTATATATGTTCAATATTTAGATGCTCTCATTTATATGCTTTTATCGAAAGGTTTCACGCGCCAACCACCCATACTTTGATTCGTATCAGTTGTTTTGAGACTCAAATAATCCGTTCTAATCATACCCCCAAAATTCTGTTGCTTTTTTCATCTAAGAATTCTGAGAGAACCCAGGAATTCTAGGGGTAACAAAAGAATTCTGGGAAAACCCAGAAATTCTGGGAAGAACAAAAGAATTCTGGGAAAACCCAGGAACTTTAGGGAAACCTTTGATCTTTGACCTTTGACCTTTGACCTTGAAAATGTACAGGGAAGAGTTAGGGTAGGTTAGGGTTAGGTTAGGTTGGGTTAGGATACGATTAGGTTAGGTTAGAGTTAGGTTAGGGTTAGGGTTAGGTTAGGGTTAGGGTTAGGTTAGGGTTAGGTTAGGTTAGGTTAGGTAGGATATTACCCAGAATTCCCTCAAATACTGACACGGCGGCGGCGGCGGCGGCGTTTGTTTTGTGACTCCCGAACATATATCAAAGGTCAAAGGTTAAAGGTCCTACCCAGCAAACCAATACATAACTGATACATAACTGTAAGAGCACATCTAGAGATCGGAGTAATGTAACATAGTTATATCTCTGATATGCGACATATCTTTAGAATGTAACATATTGTTTACATAACATAAGATGCATGAATGATACGTTATATTGAGGGCATCACGAAGTAACAATGTAATATAACAAAGTTACGTAGAGGAGAAATAACATAACTTTAATTCCGTGATGTATCATGTACATTACATGAGACCCACAAGTGATACATAAAATTGAAAGCATCTTCAGGGATCCGGAAATATAACATAGTTACATACATGGGACATAATATTTCTGCAAATATGACATGTGTCGTATATATAACATCAGACCCATGGATGATACGTAACAGAGATGGCAACACCAGGGAACAGAGTCACATAACATAATAACATCTATGATACGTGCAATATCTTTAGTTCTGCAATTAAAACATCGCAAAATAGGATATCCGTATCTGCTGGCGATAATTTCTGAAACGAATGTTAGTGACTAACATGATAGTACGCATTAATCGAGGCATAAACGCTTCAGAGCTGTTAGATAGCGAGATCGAAAATATAGACGAATCTGGCGGTATTCACTACACGATACTGTGGTGTAGTGGCGAGAGCGTGCGACTACTAATCCAAGCGAGTCCGAGCGATCATGGTTCGAGCCCGGGGTAGGTCAAAATAATGATGTCGTCTTGAATGAACTAAAAATGCGTTTTAATCTATCTGTGGTTGATTATAAATTGTTACTATGTCATATATACACCATAGATGATGGAAATTAGTAATAATAACGGCTTTTTATTTAGCTTTTCCAGTGTGATAGTTAATTGTATCAGATGCATCTCCAATATGTATCTGATACATCTTCCAACATGTCTTTGACATATCTTTGATATGTCTATGATATATCGGTGAGCCGTCGCTGATATGTATCACCAGCACATATCTAATACATTGATGATACATCCAATGTTGCTGACATCGTGCTGTACCAGTAACATACTTTCTTATGAGTTTCATACATAACGTGTAACATTCGTTACATAATATATACGTATTTGATACATATTTTGGTTTGCTGGGTAGGTCCAGGAAAACAAAAGAATCTGGAATACTGGGGAAAACCCAGGAATTCTGGGGAAAACAAATGAATTCTGGGAAAACCCAGGAATTCTGGGAAAAACAAAAGAATTCTGGGGAAAACAAAAGAATTCTGGGAAAACCCAGGAATTATAGGAAAAACAAAAGAATTCTGGGGAAAACAAAAGAATTTGAAATACTGACACGGCGGCGGCGGCGGCGGCGGCGGCGGCGAGATATCTTTATAATATAGAGAGAAATTCCTCATCCAAATAAAATATATACTATATATTGTAACGGATCAGACAACATAGGCCTGACCGTTAGCAGTTCAAACATCAGCCGTTGCGAACGTCGAACGATCGAGAACGTTCGACGAGAGCGACATGTCAAGTGACGTCATAGCCAGTATAAAAGTCGAGACACAGCTCTCATTAGCAGCAATTCCACGGTATAGCACCGGGTTGACTCGCAACACTATTCTCTCGGCAGTCACAATAGGCAGAGCGCCTTGTGAACTCTTAGCTTCATTTCAATATAAATTATACTCAATTACTTTCGCGAGAATCAACAAAAAGAAAATTAATTAATTTCAAAAAATATTATCAAAGATATAAATAAAGATATTAAATTTGGAAACAAGAATATTATTTAGACAATAAAATCACAATCATACAAAACTGTCAAAATTCAAATAGAATATAACGGAAATCAAATCAGCTTCGATAGTCATAACTTAGTAAGTAAGCAACAACTGTAAATATAAAATAAGAATTGGTTGCAACCGCAAATCGTTAAAGATAAAATAAATCGAATTTCTAGATTATATAAAAGTAAGTCTATGCAGATCCCTTATCCGCCATTTCCAGGTCTTCTTCATTGATATAACGAACCAACGCTAGATACAGCCTTAGTGTGTCTCTGACATACTCAGGTCTGGCACAGCAGGTTGTATTGTTTAGAATAATTGGGAATAAACTAACTTAAATAAAACTAAAATCAAAAGGTTAGGTGGGTAAAGTGCAGCCTTAGCGCGTTTACGTGTTCAGGTCTGTGGGGAGGCGGCTTTAGTTGCACGGCGACTCAAGTCCGTAATAGGGAAAATTAAATATTTGATATAAAGGTCTAGAACATATAAAATCGAGCAAAGAACTCACAATTACACTCGGTTCGCGATACCGGTGGTATCGCTCAAGAACCAAAACGTAACAATATATGCTACATTGACCCAAATGCTATATATATATGATGAAGATAAATGAATATATATATCTCTCTATATTATAAAGATATATCGCCGCCGCCGCCACCGCCGCCGCCGTGTCAGACTTTTTGATCCACGGCCTCCTCGACCCCGCTCGGCTCCCCCCCCCCCCTCTTGCCCTGGGCCTCCTCGACCCCGCTCGGCTCCCCCCCCCCTCTTGCCCTGGGCTTCCTCGACCGCCCTCGAATCCCCCCTCCCTCGCCCGCGGCCTTCTCGACCCCGCTCGGCTCATTTCCCTCCCCTCCCCCTTACCCATTCCCTTCTTTGCCGTTTCCCGCCGTTTCTCCCGCCGGTTTTCCTGCCGTTTCTCTCTTGCCATGGTTTCCCACAGATTTTCCGGGGATTCTCCCGAGCTAACGGATCTGCGGATTTCCAATGGGTTTTCAGGTGATTTCCCAGGATTTACGCATCCCATAGAATTCTCATGAATTCCTTATAATTTTCGCGGTTTACCCAAAATCGTCCGTGCCAGTGCCACAGAAGAGTACGGTTAATACGATGTTCACGCGATACACCTTTTTTTCACGCCGATAATCACCATCATAAATGTATATTTGTAAATTTGTAATCTCATACAAACATAAAATATGAATAATACATATATATATATATATATATGTATATATATACCGTGAATATTCGTGGATGAGCGACATGCCCAGGATTCTGATTTTCTTTTTAGCGGTGACAATGGTGATAAACGTCGTTTAGGCCAATCATGAAGCCGCTTTACATGGGAAATCTCTGTTATCGCGCATGATACAAAATCAGAATAAGGCCACGGAACCAAAGATACCCGGACAGGTACCTCTTATCATATGCGTACCTGTTCGGGCATCCTCGGTTCCAGGCATGTCGCTCATCCACGCAAACTCACTGTATGTTTTTTTCGACATTTGGAGATTTGATATATCTGAAAAAATATATTGGGTAATCTTGGGGATCCCGAGAACATTTTTTGATACACGTAGGACATGAAAAGAATACGAATTGAGAATTCGGAATCGGGCCTTGATGTTAAGGGAACGATCCTGTTCCAATGGGAGCGACGGGAGACGAACCTATTTTCAAATTGACAGTTTGCGGAAAACAATAGATAGAGGAACAACGCAAGCCAACTGTTCGATGAAACTTGAGATTTTGAGTTTTGACAGATTTGAAGGGATATCGAAAAATAGATCTGATTATCTGATCCTGAATCCTGAATCCTGAAGAGATTCCGTGGATCGGATATCACGTGAAATAGTCAAGGTGAGAGTAGAATAAACATATTATTTACTGCGGTTGATTTATTTTTTCGTTGCGTATTTACTTTAGAGATAGTTAATCGAAATGAATCATAACCGGGCTATTACAGTACGCATAGTTGGAGACGGTAATTGTTTATTTAGATGTTTTTCGTATTTTTTATATAATGATCAAGAAAAGTATCAAAAGATAAGGTTGCAAATTGTTTCTAATGTAGTACACAACTGGTCAGTGTATAAATCATTTATTGTGGGCGATGAATCATACAATTCAGAAATTTTAGATAAATATACATACCAATCGCATATGTCTAGAACAGGAGTTTTCGGGGGGGAAGTAGAAATAGAGTCGTTCGTCACGATTTATAATATACACGTATCGGTATATATAAATCATTTTGAGGATCCAAGAAAATATGGGGATGAAATGAATATAAATAAATTAATTCTTTTATTATCTGGCTGTTTAGACAAAGGTCACTATGACATTATAAATTCACAGAATTCAAGTTTAACGGGTAGAGATAGAATTAATCGCCTACACTACTATCGTAACAAGGAACGAATTAATAAAAAACGACGGGTAGAAAATCTTTCCGAGAATAGATTGAATGAAAAAAGGTTAAGGGATACTATTCGAGGTATGGGCGAAGAGCGAATAGAGAAAAAGCGAAAGAAAGATTTAGTTGAGACAATGGATGAAAAGCGTCTGGATAGAAAACGAAAGAAAGATTTAGTTACGGCAATGAATGAAAAACGTTTGGATCAAAAGCGGAAAAAAGATTTAGTTAAGACAATGAATGAAAAGCGTTTGGATCAAAAGCGGAAGAAAGATTTAGTTGAGACAATGAATGCAAAACGTTTGGATCAAAAGCGGAATAAAGATTTAGTTAAGACAATGAATGAAAAGCGTTTAGATCAAAAACTGAAGAAAGATTTAGTTGAAACAATGAATGAGGAACGTTTGGATCAAAAGCGGAATAAAGATTTAGTTAAGACAATGAATGAAAAGCGTTTGGATCAAAAGCGGAAGAAAGATTTGGTTGAGACAATGAATGAAAAACGTTTGGATCAAAAGCGGAATAAAGATTTAGTCAAGACAATCAATGAAAAGCGTTTAGATCAAAAGCGGAATAAAGATTTAGTCAAGACAATGAATGAAAAGCGTTGAGATCAAAAACGGAAGAAAGATTTAGTTGCAGCAATGAACGAAAAGCGTATAGAAAAGAAAAGAAACAAAGATAAAGTGACAAATATGGCGGAATATAGATTAAATAAGAAAAGAATAACCCAGCAAGCTGCAAAATTAAATAATCAAATAGAAGCATTACCTCGAGAAAATTGGTATCTCGATTTCGGGGATTTGAATTATACGTGCCCACATTGTTCAGCACTATTTTGGTCAGTAGAATTTTCAAAAAAAAGTTGCTGTCATTATGGGAAAATAAAACTTCCTCCGATGAGTGATTACGACGAAATATTAAAAAATTTAGTGTTAAATGACAAAAAATTTAGGGACCTAATTAGATATTATAATAATCGTTTTTCATTCGCAAGTTTCAGTGTAAATGTGCTGAGCGAGTCAAAGAAAGGTGTTTATAATTTGAAAATACAAGGTCAGGTGTGTCACACAATACCGAGCAGTATCATTTCGGCAAATGATGAAATTCCAAATTTTGGACAAATTTATATATATGACGATCATGAAGCAACACAAAAACGCCTAAAGGAGGATAATAATTCAGTACAAAGTCACATTGAGCATATACAAAATTTGTTGAATAATAATAACCCGTATGCCAAAAAATATAAATATTTGTATCAACTCAGTCAAGACGAATCATTACCAGAATATTATTTATATTTTGTCCGTGATATAAATTTAGATAAAAATAGGTACAATACTCCTACAACTGCGGATTGTGCTGCCTTAATAATATCCAAAGATGGTCAGATACCATCATCGTTTGATATGTGTGTTTATCCAAAAGATCTTCCACCTGGTGTAAATAGTTATACATCTTTGAACAAATTATCATTTCATATCGACCCTATGGTTTTCCCGTTGATGTTCCCATGTGGTGATTTAGGCTGGAGCTCAATATTCACACAAAATCCAGATGTTCAAAAACGATTAACAGCACTTCAATATTACTCATATCGTTTAGCGTACAGACCGAAAAGTAAATTTAATCCCGTTCTGTATTGTGGAAGGTTGACACAACAATATATAATTCAAGCTTATATAATAATCGAAAATAATAGATTGAATTACATCAGGTACAACCAAAAACAGTTACGAATCGAGTGTTATCAGGGATTAGTGGACCACGTTGCCGGAAGTGCTATGAATAGATCAGGTAATTTCGAAATTAAAGAAAGGTTAGGAAATATGTTTGTATTACCATCTTCGTATATAGGTAGTCCGCGACACATGTATCAATTATATCAAGATGCAGTTGCTATTTGTAGGGATATCAGTAAACCTGATTTGTTCATAACTGTTACTTGCAATCCGAATTGGCCAGAAATTAGGAGGATATTAAATAATTTTCCACCTGGAACAACTTGCAACGATATTCCAACGCTAATCGTAAGGCTATTCTATTCTAAACTTAAATCTATCATGTCTGACATTATTAGTGGAAAAATGTTTGGAAAGATATTAGCATTTGTTTATACCATTGAATTTCAAAAACGCGGTTTACCCCATTCTCATATTTTATGTGTCTTGGACTACGCTAACAAATTGTCGAATCCGGAAGCAGTAGATAAATTTATCAGTGCGGAAATTCCTTCCAATGATATCCATTTACAAAATTTAGTAATCAAACATATGTTGCATGGTCCACATACATCTTATTCAGTATGTTATGATTCCAACAAAAACATTCGTACCAAGAATTTTCCGAAAGCATTTTGTAAGCATACTGCGTTTAAAGATAATGGTTTTCCAATTTACAGACGTACCGATAATCGCGATAAAGGATATGTGTACAATAAGAAAATTAACGGTGAATTTATTAACGTAGACAATTCGATGGTAGTACCTTATAATCCTGAATTATTGAGAAAATATGAATGTCATATAAATGTAGAATATTGTGCTTCGGTTATGAGTATAAAATACATCTATCAATACCTACATAAAGGACATGATAGGGCATACGTCAAGTTAAAGAAGGGTCCGCAGACAGAGGTTGATAAAAATGACGAAACTTATGACGAAATTTCTGAGTATATTGATAGTCGGTATTTAAGTCCAATGGAATCTGCCTGGCGAATAGAAGAATTACCCCTCTCTGCTAGATCTCATACCATTATTCGTTTAGCAGTCCATACCGAGAACCAACAAAGAATAATTTTTGAGGAAAATAAAGAAGAAGTTGCATTGAAAAATTATGAAACCACCTTAACAGCTTGGTTTAAATTAAATCGACAAGACGATATCGCAAAAAAAATTCTGTACATTAACATACCGAAAAGTTAGCTATTTGATCTTTCCAAAAAGAAATGGATGAAACGTAAACAATTTTCAAAAGTGGTAGGACGTATCAACAGCGTGAGTCCTAAAGATTCGGAACGTTTTCATTTAAAATTAATTTTAAATAGAAAGAAAGGAGCCATGTCTTTTAACGATTTAAAGGAACATGAAAATAATATCTATCCGTCTTATAAAGAAACGGCTATCGCGATGGGATTAGTTGAAAGTGACGAACACATTTTTGAAATTTTTGAAGAAGTATGCAGTGTTGAAATGCCTAAACAATTACGTAAATTCTTCGTGTGGTTTCTTATTTCGGACAATGTGTCATTTGCCAAAGAAATTTGCAATAAGTATAAAAAATATTTTGTCGAAGATTTTAAAGACAATAACGAAGGCAGAGCTTTGAAAGAAATGAATGATATTTTAAATTCAGAAAATATGACATGCTCGGATTTTCAACTTCCAGAACCAATAATAGATAATGAAAATTTCGAAGAAAAACAAATATTTACGATGAATAATGAAAAATTATTTAAAGAAATGATTACGGAATGTAATAAAGATCAAAAACATATATTTGATTATATAACGAATACTAATAAAAATCGTCTGATATTTATTGATGGTCCTGGAGGTACCGGAAAGACGTTTTTATACAAAACGTTGATTCATTATTATATCAGTCAAGGCAAAAAAGTTGTATCTATGGCGTGGACAGGGATAGCTTCTGTGTTATTACCAGGTGGCATGACAAGTCATCGAACATTTAGACTACCTTTAGACTTATCAAACATCGAAACTTCATTTTTGAAGTTAGATTCTGATAAAAAAAAATTGAGGGAATGTGATATCATTATATGGGATGAAGCGTCAATGATCCCCAAAAAAGCATTGGAAATTATCGATAAAACATTGAAAGATTGCTGTAATATTTATAATCTTCCATTTGCAGGTAAATTAATCATTCTAGGTGGCGATTTTCGTCAAATTCTACCGGTCGTAAAAAATGTAAATATACAATATCAAAAAATTATAAAAAATAAAAAAATTTAAGGTTGTTATATTTAAAATATACCGACTATGAAATATTCAATGTTGATATCGATGAGTTATATAAGTTATATATGGGATATTAATATTAATTAGTCAATTATGTGATATAATAATATTTAAGTTGCCGAATATTTCGATGAACGCTACCGTTACCCTACCTTTTTGGCTTACGTGATCTGTTGACAGGCCCGTCAGCTTCGACGTGCCTAAAGCTATTCTTAGAATACTTGCCAAAAATTTACTACCTACTACCTACCTACTACCTACTACCTACTATCTACTACGTACGTACATTAACTTATTAGCATAATTAACTGATTAACATCATATCTAATTTTAGAAATATTTCGAATAAAACTTGCATTCGTATTTTTCTTTTTTTTCTCATTATAATTTGTTAGTAATATATGTGCATCTTATAAAGGATGTACAATGATCGATATTAATAGGGCCGTTAGGAATTTCCGTTACTTTGGGGCCGAATGCGTAATACCCGAGGATACCATGGGGGGTTGACGCGCGAAGCGCGCAGGGGGGCGAAGCCCCCCTAGTATATATATATATACTAGGGGGGCTCTGCCCCCCTGCGCGCTACGCGCGCCAACCCCCCATGTCATATGCATTCGTTAATGCAATTTTCATTCTCCGAAAATTAGATATGATGTTAATCAGTTAATTATGCTAATAAGTTAATGTACGTATGTAGAGCATAGAAGTGGTCTCCAAAATTTCTGGCAAGTATTCTAAGAATAGTTTTACGCACGTCGAAGCTTATGGGCCTGTCGACGGATCATGTAATCCCGAAGGGTAGGGTAACGGTAGGTAATGAAAAACCTGAAAATAGTAATATATGAATGAGGATACTAATAATTCTTAGAACAGTTAATGTTTCTACACCACTTTTCAGTAGGTAACTAGGTGCGTTTTTTTTAAGTATATGGGCAAATCTACCGCAACGTTAATATTACTGTGACACGGCATTTTATTCGATTATGAGTGATTTTCTGAAAAAGCTTCGATGGAAATCAATAAAAAATAACGTAACTTGATCATCCCAATGAGTTTTGAACCTTGATATGCCAAATTTTCTCTATTAGCGACTTATATGTGCATGAAATTGCCAGACTTGGTGTTGTGATAATCACAAAAACGGTATTTCAAACCATTGTCAAATCGATGCCGTTCAACCAAATAGCTTAGATCAAGCATCATTCGATAGGTATCTGTGCACTGCTTTTGCTGTATAAATGCTCAAGAATGTGCCTATCATAAAAAAAAAGTTACACTCGTTTGAAAAGTAGTGATTACTTTTTTTGAAAATTTGAGCTGCTGCCAGTTTTTGTCACTTAGCATTCGCGCCGTGCCTCGAACTTCAAATCCATTCTTTCAACCGTGTTCTAGGATTGCCAATGAACAAATCCTGATGCTTCGAGTCCTTGTGCTCTCAAAGACAGCAGAGAAAATTCAATTTCAATATGTGGAGTGCGATGCGTAACTCGCGAAGTCAGTTGGCATTTTTGCTCAGCACAAACGTAATTAGCATCCAATCTGCTGAAAAGATCTTGTGATCGCAAGCAATGAATAATAACTTCACTACCAAAAGTCGGCAATCATGAGCATTGGATAAATATCATACAAATAATAATTCTTTGAAGAATCATTATTTTAAACGATCATTTGTGGACGATATTTGTTTGTTTTTTCGCCAATTACGTTTGACACAATAACCTACAATCATTGTGTATAATGAGTTGAAG
This sequence comes from Tenthredo livida, assembly GCA_963992785.1. Classification (NCBI taxonomy): domain Eukaryota; kingdom Metazoa; phylum Arthropoda; class Insecta; order Hymenoptera; family Tenthredinidae; genus Tenthredo; species Tenthredo livida. The sequence goes on from OZ023066.1 coordinate 19,641,806, forward strand.
CTTCGATGTCATTAATTATTTATAATTGAATTAATTTTGCTAAATTTCCTTGGACACTTTAAGTAGACTTGGTATGTATTGAGATGTCACCATGCAAAAATTTATTTCATCTATAGCATCAAGGCGATCATAGGTACGTTTATATATTAAATAGATAAATACCGTTCAAGAGTGTCCATCGAAACAGAGCAAGAATTATTTCAGAAGAGGAAGAAAGTTAGAATTGCCCGAGAAAAGAATGGAAGAAAGCACAAAAATGATATTGAACGTAAGAAAATTACAAACAGCTTACAAAGGTAATTTTTAGGATATATATAACCTGAAACACGCATCTTGTCCTATTTAAGACCTTTTTGTCAACGCCATGCATCAAAGAAGAGTTACACGGCGATTTTCTCACATCTTTCGATGGTATTTATTAACCGTTCAAATTTGAGAAATGTGCTCTCGAATTGAAAAACCGGAAAAAAAAATTCTGAATGTTAACGTTACGATAGATTTGCCCATATATTATATAATATAGAAGGATATATCATGCCTAATCCATTATATATTGTTATACATATATAGGTAGTAGGTACAAACGCTTATTATTATATATTTTCCAAAATCCATCTAAGAACAATTACATCACTATGAAACCAAATGAAGAAACACCCAACGTAAATTGTAACTATATTCATTAGAAAAATCATTTGTTCCGAAATTTATCGTCGACTGAAACATATCTATTTAATTTAGCTTGTATTTTAAATTTTAGTATTTAAAACGGATAAAATCATATCTTCAAGTATGTCTCAATCATCCAAGCATACCACAAAGGTATATATATTGAAATCAGACATATTTTCTCTCGTATAATTACAATAACACCGAATATGTCTTAGCGAAAATCTTCAAGGCATAGCTCTCATAGTCAATCACGTAAACGATCCAAGAGTACGGACCCAATACTTCCTTTTACCACCACGGAGTTTTTGAACCAGAACATTAAACCTCACGATAAATTTGTGTACGTATCCCAATAGAATAAAACTCATAGCTTATTCAACCATATATTCATAATCGAGAACACCTTATTATTCAAACTTTAGTTCCGTCGTTGGTTACGTGAAAACTTTGAACAAAATCAAATCTTTCAAAAGTAAGGATTCTAAAAATCTACAACTTTTTAAATTTATTCTCGATAATAATGATGGAAGAAAATTATCGTGTTGTGCTTGGAATGAAGACGCCGAAAAATTCAGGGATGAAATAGAATTACATCAGGTATAAATGTGAATATTAATTTATAACATTATATTTTTACTATTTATTTAAGATTTGAAAATTGATGATATATAATTTTTCAGATATTATTAGTCCAAAATGCAGTCGCTAAACCCGCGTCAAATTTTAACAACGGAAATCTTCCATATGAGCTTCAATTGAAACACTATACGAAAATAAATGTTTTGGGAAAATTTAATGCTCTAGCATCCGATGTCAAAATTTTGAAAATTGCTCATTTGGAAGAAATTTGCAACAAATATGGATATATATAGGTACTACAACCACCAAACTAAACGGAATTTTCCTTGCAACAAATCTAGCTATTACTCATGACTATCGAAATTTTTCAGAAACCGAAGCTTATCTCCACGATGAATTTTTCGTACCTGATAAATCTTCCCCTGAAGTGTTCTCGGCATCTATCACTGACGGTCAATCTCGAATTGAAATTATTTTGAGAAATGTGGATCAAAATTTTATCATAAATCAAGGTCAAAAAATTCAAATTACCGGACAAATTGGAGAGCATGGTGAATATTAATATTAATGAAGCCAACAATCTTTTTCGTGTTAATTGTAATCAAGTGGAATTTGCTATAACAATTCATTTAACGTGATTGTTTATAGATAATTCGAAACTTTATATCGACGTTCAAAAACCGGAACATATCAAGATTTTGGAAGGAACAATGAAACTCCAGGAACTGCTTGCCGCCGGCGGTCTCTTAGAAAGGAACGCAAATTGAAATTTAAATAATTCTATTTGGTTAATTTTATTAGTTTTACAAACGTAACTTTGTTAATACGCTAAGCGCTTGTAGATATATATGTATAACAATATATAGTGGATTAGGCTTTCCGAGGATACCACTTTAAAAAAAACGCGCCGAGTTATCTACTGCAAAGTGGTGTGGAAACGGTAACTGTTCCAATAATTGTTATTATCCTTATTCATATATTATTATTTTCAGGTTTTTCCCCGTCCACCGTTACCCCACATTTCCGGACTTACCCATCCAAAGAGATCCTCTTGTCCTTCAGCGCTAACAGACCTATTCAGCGTGGATGTTAATCAGTGGAATATATTATTTAGTCAATTTATGCATGTAGTACAGAAGCGTTCTTCGGAATATTCGGCAACTATTCCATGAATATTATATCATATAATTGACTGATTAATATTAATATCCTATATATAACTTATATAACTCATCGATATTAATATCGAATATTTCATAGTCGGTATATTTTAAATAGAACAACCTTAAATTTTTTTTTAGTTTTTATAATTTTTTGATATTGTATATATACAAATGATTAATATTATAATTGTATTATCATGACGGTATTTATTTATTACAAAGAGTAAAACTGATTTTTAATAATTTTTCAGTCATTTTGGTTCGTAATGAATTATTGCCGTTATTTTGTCCAGGTCTTCGGCTATGTAGCTCACGTATTTCATATTCTTCGCTTTGTAGATCTCATAGTACCAGACTTCTGCTCTATACAATATGGCGCAAAGCTTCCATATATCAAGGCGCAAAGCAGCCATATATGCATGTGCAAAGCAGCATGGATATGGTCGTCGGCTTCGTAGTTCACGTATTCCATGCCGAAGCTTTTGTAGTACAGGTCCTCTGTTTCATATAATATGGCGCAAAGCAGCCAGATATTCATGCGCGAAGCAGCATGGTTATGTTATATTCTTCCATGAATAAAAAGTAATCAATCGAACTTAAGCGGGAAATTGTCTTTGATAGGGATGAATCCTAAAGATGATAATTCTTTCATATTTAGCAAATCTCTAGTATTTCCGAATATATATCATTAATTCAACCTTCCACTTCTATTCCTTTTTAGAACGCCGCCAGCAATTATTGAAATTTGAAGTTCTCCTGAATTCTTAAAGTCTTCTTAAGTACTTCTCTTTCTTGAGTTTCGCTGTGTCTGGACTTTTGCACGCGTAGGTAATAATCTAAAAAAACATCGACTCTATTTTAACACTGATAATGATTAAAAAATTAACTGAATTTGCAATGAATTTTTGGTGAATATTATGTGACACGTATCTATATATATATTTAACTTCCATGCTATATTATTAGGAATTTCGATTATCTTCCGATTCTATTATTTCGTTTCCGTCGACGCGTCTTTGTGCCTCTCTTTCTTGCCATTCGTCTTCTGCGAAGTCGCGTAATATTTCTGCCCGTTCCGCGTCACGTTGGGCTTCGAACTCGGCTAACAACTCCTGCTCTCTCGCAATTTGTTGTATCTGTTCCACGCGTTCCATGTCTGCATCGTGCAATATTTCATCGATTTCCGAATTTGTTAAGTCGTCTATTACAATAATTTAACTAATCTTTAGATCTGATATCACGCCTCAATTAATTTATTAATCACGCTATTATGTAATTAAATACATATCAATATTACATACTTTGCTCCACTGGTGGCAATGCGAATAACCTGCGTCGTTCCAGCTCTGGTTCCAGTACTGCTAACGCTTCTTCCAATCCTATATATATTGAGCGTGTGACTGGTGCCGAAGCGATTAATTCCTCATCCAGCTCTGTTTCTATCTCTACTATATTTTCTACCAATTCCTCATATAGACTGCTTATTTCTCCGTCTGTCTGCCTGTCTATTATGATAATTCAACCAATTTTTAGTTACTTCATGCTTTTCCGTCGTTCGGTTTGGTAATTAAATACATATTTATATTACATACTCTGTTCGACTGGTTCCATTATTCAAATTACTATAGGTATATTCAAATTTATGCACGTAAATTTATTTTTCATAGGATACGAAACTGAATGTGGAACCTCGAAATACAAACCGTAATATATTTATTAAAAAAATGACGAAGGTTCGGCAAATATCGAATATTTGCGCTTACGTTTTGTTCCTTTAGCATCGATCCTTAACATTTTCGATATAAAAACTCTTGTGTTCTAATGGGACTCTAAACCGGCTATGTATTTGGAGTCCTGCATCTTGTATATTTTATTAATTTTTAATATTTGATATTAATTATTCAACGATAAAATAGGGGATATTTTTCCTATATCACCTTGCGATAGATACGTTGGGGCCTTTTTTTTTTTCACATACGCTTTGGGCCTTCGGATTGAATCAGGCGTTGGTAACTGGAGATGCAACGGGGAGTGACTCTTCATGCCTATTTCGAAAAAAATAAAGTATGGGGTGCACCCGTAAACCGTTTTTGGAAAAACACTTGGTTTACAGACATGCCACATAATATACTATTATCCACGCCCACGCGGTTAAGAGCCTTGGAAATTAAAATTAATAATATATTTGAAAGTTCTATTATTATTGTAAATGTACCTACTTCGTTAAGGTAAAGGTTTGTATTTATATATTTGGTTTCTTCAATAAGCCTAATCCACTATATATTTTCGATTCGTATGTAAATACAGACAAAAAAACGCGTCGAGTTACTATTTCAATGGCAAGTGGCATGCATTCCGCCATCTGTCGGTTATCCCGATAGAGTTCTATGACAGTTATTTATCGGCCGATCACTGACATAAGTGGCATCGATCAAGTGAAGGCTCATTTTTCAAACGTTCATTTTCGCGCTCACGTTGTGTTCCGTGTAACCACGTAACAAATAAATAAGATTTGTTTCATTCACTCATGTGCAGCCCTCAAGCAAACATGTCCGGATTATTCGATAGCGTAAGTATTGATAATTATTAACCATGTTTTATACGAACATTTTCTGAACTTAATTGTATTAATTATTTATTACTTAATTATAGTGATTGCATTAATTATTTCTCAGTTATCTGATTTTACAATGATACAGAATTTCGGGACTGAGCAATCACCCCAGCAGCAGCAGCAGTCTCAGCCACAACATCAGCCTCAGCCTCAGCAGCAGCAGCCTCAGCCACGACAACAGCCTCAGCCTCAGCAGCAGCAGCAACAGCCACAGCAGCAGCAACAGCAACAGCCTCAGCAGCAGCAGCAGCCTCAGCCACAACAACAGCAACAGCAGGAGCAGGAGCAGCCACGTGTAGAGAATGGTACGGAAACTTTGCATATCATTATTCCTATATTAGTTTTAATTATCTGATTGCTTAATAATCTTTTTTTCCAGCGCAACAACCACCCAGGCAACAGCGGGCAGGCCAGCAGTACTGGGCGCGGAGAGCACACTACCGGCAGTCCAATGTGGTAAAACTTATGTTCCAAATTGCCAACCCCTACCAGGGTTGGCGTCGAGGCCGGGGCCGCGGCCGCGTCAACGATCGCGGGGGTCGCGGGGCCCCGGCCTAATTATGTTCATATAGAACTATATTATTTTTTCATGTTATATTAGTTTATGTTATATTATTGTATTTATGTTATGTGTTATATGTTGTAAAATAAAAAGAAATTATGAAAAAAAAAATTGAAAAAGAAATAGATAATGGTACAGTCATAATACATATTAACGTTAATTTCACTTACAACGATTAGGAGGTAGTTATGAATTAATTATTAATTACTAATTATATTCAATGAGGTTAATAAGATATTTAATTATGTTAATTATAACGTATCAATTTATTTTCATTTTTTATTTTTCATTTTTATTATATAACACAGTTTATGAATTTATTTACAAAGAATAGAATTGATTTCTGATCATTTTTAAGTTATTTTGGTTTTTGGTTCAGTCGTCCAGGTTTATGGCCTCGTAGTCCAGGTATTCTACGTTTTCCGTGCCTTAGTTCTCGTAATCCTCATAAAAATCGGACTGCTATTTTCTAAAAGCTTCGACGAATGGATTCTTAATATCTCCAATAGTTTCGCCAAGTTCTGACGAATGAGATAAGATAACAGAATATTAAAATCGGTATTTTACTATACATATTAATTCTTTAGTATTAGTGAAGAAATCGAAAATTTTTGATTAGGAGGTAGTTCAGGAGAAAACTTCTTCTGACCTCGTGTGATTGCAAAATCTTCAGTATTAGTGAAGAAAATTTCACCTTTGGCCTGTTTCCGTCCTGCGTCGTTGATAAATTAGCCGTTTTTTCAACCCATTCGTGAATAGTATCCATAATATAAGGTACAACTTTGGGAATTGTCTTCTGGCGTCTTGGTGTGCACCTTGGTTGTGTGGTCTCTCTGGCGTGCGTAGGTATAGTACGATCGACTCATCGCGGACTCAAATACGTACGCATAAATCCCGTACTATAGTTACGTACGTGTATCATGTACGTGTTGCATTTTTCGTGTAATATTTCTGCCCGTTCCGTTTGACCTGTAATTAATCGTCCGGGTTTACGGCCTCGTAGTTCAAGTATTTTTGTCTTCAGCTTCGTAGTTCCATAGTCCAGGTCCTTTGCTTTCTAACTTTTCTTATAAAAATCGACCTGAAATTGTCTAAAAGCTTCGACGAATGGGATTCCCTCAATATCTCCAATAGTTTCGCCAAGTTCGATAGACCTGACGAAATAGAATAAGATAATAGAATATTAGAGAGTCGAAAATTTTACATCTGGCCTGTTTCTATCCTGCCATATTAATAAATTAGCCGTTTTTTCAAACCATTCGTGAACAGCATCCGTAATATAAGGCACAACCTTAGAAATTGTTTTCTGGCGTCTTCGTGCCTTTAATCTTCTCCCATTCTCCTTTTAACTCCGCGCTCTGCTTGGGATTTTCATCTGCAACATCGTATAATATTTCTGCCCGTTCTGCTTCCAGTAGGGTTTCCAGCTCGGCTTCCAGCTCGGCTTGCTGTACTTGGCATTTTACCCATATTTCGCTGATTTCTTCGACTGTTAATTAATCTATTATGATAATTCAACCAATTTTTAGTGACGTCATGTTTTTCCCGGTTCGGTAATCAGGGCGGTTGTCGGTCCGGTAAAAGTAATTAATTGAACCTAAGCGATGTTTGCAATGATAATATAATTGGGATGAATAATTTATCTATTATATAGACTATGAAATGAGATGATTATGCAAAAAAACGAAATGACGAAAATTTATCGAACATCGATCACAAGTCATGAAATCAAATGTAGAAATACGAAATGCAAACCGTAACTATATTCAAAGTGAATTATCGTTAAGGAGCGTAAAGTGAACTATAGGGTGACTTGACTCAAATTCGGATTATTGCGCAAAGCAGCATGATCTTCCTTTATTTTTCGGAATTTAATAACTCAATCAAAAACCTCATCCCATACTATATTTTCAATTATATCTGAATTTGTTGAAGCATTTTCTATAAATAGTTTATCCCTATTTTTGCATCTTGATAAAGCTACGTATAATTGCCCATGACTAAATAAATCTCTGCAAAAATAAATTCCAATTTTGTCGAAGCTTTGTCCCTGAGATTTGTTGATCGTCATTGCGAAAGCTAATATAATTGGAAATTGCCTACGGTATAGTATAAATGGTAAAGAAGAATGTTCCCCTGTATCTATAAGAATTCTTGGAATGAATATTACGTGTCCAGTTTTCGACCCTGTAATTATTTCCACTTCTATATTAAATTTGAATAATCTCAAAATTTTCAACCGAGTTCCGTTACACAACCCATCATTTATACTTAAATTCCTAATTAGCATCACGATGGCACCTATTTTTAAAATCAATTTATGCACGGAAAGTCCCGGAAATTTTAAAGAATTCAAATATTCATTAGAATAATTTAATTGAACATCTTGGTCGGTATCGTCTATTCCTTTATACTTCGCGTAATCGATACTATAATAGGTTTTTTCTTCTTTATTAATCTTCCTCAATACCCTATCGTTTAATTTGTATATGTCTTCATTGTGACATGCCAAAATGGCACAATTCGACAAATTTTCTGACGCGTCATTAATGGAACCATACATTTCTTCACAAATATCGTTAGACTTCCATTCTGTTGGTATAATGAACGATTTAATTTTTCCTTCTCCTATTTTTAACAGAAATTATGCAAAATCAATGTCGTTTGCTCTCATATTAGTTTTTAATTTTAATATTTCGAAATTCTCCCATAAGTGAGAACGTTTTATTGTTTCCTGAATTGTGTTAAATTTGGAACCGTTTTTTATGACCGGAAGGATTTGACGAAAATCTCCTCCCAAAATAACTAATTTACCTGCAAAGGGAATATTTTCGAGATCACAACAATCTCTTAGGGTTTTGTCAATAATTTCTAAAGCTTTTTTGGGAATCATAGAAGCCTCATCCCATATTATAACATCGCATTCCCGTAATTTTTTCTTATCGGAATCTAACTTCAAAAATGAGGACTCGATGCTTGATAAATCTAAAGGTAACCGAAAAGTTCTATGACTCGTCATACCTCCGGGTAATAAAATTGATGCTATGCCCGTCCACGCCATAGATATAATTTTCTTTCCTTCACTTATAAAATAATGTATTAATGTTTTATATAAATAAGTTTTACCTGTACCACCCGGACCGTCAATAAATATAGTTCGTTTCTTATGATCATCGGTTATGTAGTTGAAAATTACCATTTGTTCAACATTAAACGTTTTTATCGATGTCTCATACAATTTTTTATTGATTGATAGTATAATCTTTTCATCTTTTAAATTTTGATTTATTATTATTTTCTCTGGTTCAGGAAGTCCAAATTCAGAGCAATTTAATCCTTCCAAATTTAAAATATCATTAATTTCTGTTAAAGCTTTGTATTCAGCGTTATGCTTGAAACCTTCGCAGAAATATGGTCTAAACTTTTCCCAAATTCGATTGGAAAAACATGTTTTATCCGAAATAATAAACCACGCGAAAAATTTTCGTAATTGCTTTGGCATCATAACGTCACATGCTTCTTCAAAAATATCGAAAATATTCTTATCTGTCTCGATTAACCCCATCGCTATTGCAGTTTCTTTATAAGTTAAATAGTTGATTCCTTCATAACTTTTTAAATCATTAAAATTCAATGCTCCTCTTACACGATGTAGTATTAATTTTAAATGAAAACGTTCTGTATCCTTCGAACTTACGTTATTCATACGACCGATAATTTTCGAAAAAGTTTTTCGCTTTACCCAATTTTTCCTAACCGGATCGAAGAGGTAATTTTTAGGTATGTTTACATATAAACTTTTTTTTGCATTTTCGTCTTTATTATTCAATTTAAACCAAGCGGTCAAGGTTGTTTCCTGGTTTTGTAGTGCTTTCTCTTCTTTGTGTTCTTCATAAATAATTTTTTGTTGATTTTCTGTGTGAACTGCCAAACGAACTATACTGTGTGATCTTCCCGAAAGCGGTAGTTCTTCAATCCGCCAAGCAGCTTCCATAGGGCTTAAATAACGACTATCCATGTATTCCGTAATTTCATCATATATTTCGTTTTCGTTAGTTTGTTCATCTTTTTCTGTGAATTTTTTTAATTTGACGTATGCCCGATCATGTCCTTTATGTAAATATTTATAGATATATTTAATGCTCATAATCGAAGCACAGTATTCAACATTCAAGTGACAATTATATGTTTCAAGTAAAACCGGATTGTAAGGCACTACCATAGAATTATTCACCTTGACCGTCTCACCTCCAATTTTTCGATTATATATATGACCTGCATTAGAGTTATCGATGCGTTTATATTTCGGAAAACCATTTTTGTCAAATGTAGTTTGATTACAAAAAGCTTTAGGAAAATTTTTGGAACAGAAATTTTTTTTTATGTCATAACACGGCGAATATTCTGTGTGTGGACCATGTAACATGTGTTTGATGACCAACTCTTGTAAATGTGTGTTATCCGTAGGAATCTCGGCTCTAATACATTTATCTATCATATTTGGGTTCAATAATTTATTTTTATGGTTCAAAGTGAATAATAAATGAGCATGAGGAAGCCCGCGTTTTTGAAATTCTATAGTGTAAACATATGCCAATACGTTACCAAAAATTTTGCCACTCATTATATCGGATATTATACAACGTAATTTTGAATGAAAAAGGCGTACAGTTATATTCGGAATATCGTTACATGTGGTTCCAACAGGAAATTCTTTCAATATTCGCTTCATCTCTGGCCAATTTGGATTAGTCGTTATAGTTAGAAATAAATCTGGTCTACCAACTGCCCTTGAAATAGCCATTGCGTCCTGATATAGTTGATGCATGTGGCGAGGACTTCCAATATATGTTGTTGGTAAAACAAACATATTACCTAATCTTTCCCTGTTTTCAAAATTATTTGAGTCGTTCATTGCACTTCGAGCTACGTGGTCAATCAGACCCTGATAACATTCAATTCTCAATTGTTTTTGATTATATCTAATATAATTTAATCTATTACTTTCTATAATAATATAAGCTTGTATTACGTATTGTTGAGTTAATCTCCCAGAATACAATATAGGATTGAATTTACCTTTTGGTCTATATGCTAAACGGTGTGAGTAATATTGAAGAGCTGACAGTCTTTTTTCACTATTAGGATTTTGTGCAAATGAACAACTCCATCCTAGATCACCCGAAGGAAACATAATAGGAAAAATCATCGGGTCAACGTGAAACGATAATTTATTTAAAAATGTATGAGTATCAACCCCTGGGGGGAGATTTTTCGGATATACACATAAGTCGTAAGCCGATGGTATTTGACCATCTTTCGATACGATCAAAGCCGCACATTCAGCAGTGGAAGGAATGTTGTATCTATTTTTATCCAAACTAATGTTTCGAACAAAATATAAATAATATTCTGATAATGAGTGTGTTTTAGTGAGTTCGTATAAATGTTTGTATTTTTTGGCATATGGGTTAGTGTCATTCAATATGTTTTGTATTATTTCAATGTGTGATTCAACTAAATTCTTGTTTTCTTCAATCCTTTTTTGTATTGCATCACAATCATCGTAAATGTAAATCTGTCCATGATCGGGAATTTCATTTGTTTTAGCGATAAGACTATTAGGAGTACTGTGACGAACCTGACCTTGAATTTTTAAATTATATATTCCTTTTTTAAATTCATTTACGACGTTTGTATTAAAACTTGCAAAAGAAAAGCGGTTATTATAATATCGTATTAATTCCCGAAATTTTTTGGCGTTTAATAACATATCTCTCAAGGTTTTATCATAATCACTTAATGGTGGTAGCTTTATTTTTCCGTAGTGGCAGCAACTTTTTTTTGAAAATTCTATGGACCAAAAAACAGCTGAGCAGTATGGGCATGTGTAATTCATATCTCCAAAATCTGTATAGTTATTGGTAATCACCGAGTTGTTATGTATATGATATAATTTAGCGGCTTGAATAGGTCTTCTTTTATTTATACGACATTCGTTCATATTAGAGACTTTATTTTTTTCCCTTTTATTATGTAATCGTTTTTCATCCATGCTCTCAATTTTATCTTTTATTCGTTTTTTACCTAATCGTTCCTTATCCATAGCTTCAACTTTATCTTTCGTTCGCTTTTTTCGTAAGCGGTCTTTATCCATCACTTCAACGTTATCCTTCTTTCTCTTTTTCTTTAATCGGTCTTCATCCATAGTTGCAATTGTATCTTTCGTTCGCTTTCTTTGTAAACGGTCTTCATCCATAGTTTGTACTGTATCCTTCGTCCTTTTTTTCTTTAATCGGTCTTCATCCATAGTTGCTATTGTATCTTTTGTTCGCTTTTTTTGTAAACGGTCTTCATTCATAGTTTGTACTGTATCCTTCGTCCTTTTTTTCTTTAATCGGTCTTCATCCATAGTTACAATTGTATCTTTCGTTCGCTTCTTCTGTAAACGGTGTTCATCCATAGCTTGTACTTTATCCTTCGTCCTTTTTTTAATTAATCGATTTTGATTCATGTTGATTATTCTATCTGTGTTTCTCTTCTTTGTTAATGCGGATTCTGTTAGATTTTTTACTTGTCTTTTCTCATTAATTTTTGTTTTATTGTTTTTGTAATATAACCTATTACGGTTATTTTTCAAAAATTTGTAATTCACGCATTCTATGATATCGTAATGACCTTTGTCAATTTGTCCAGAAAGGCGAAGAACTAATTTGTTCGTATGACTGATTTGTCCATAAATTGCGGGAACGTCATAACCGTCTCTATATATAGAAACATAGATATTATGAATACTGACAAAAGATTGTATTTCGACTTCTCCACCGTATACACTATTAGTAGACATATGTATTTTATACGAATCTTTATCTGAAATTTTCAAACCGTATGATTCATCACCGATTATAAAATACTCATACAACGACCAATTGTTCACTATATCCGAAACTATTTCTAATCTGACTTCTCTATGTTTTTCTTGATCGTTGTGTATAAAATACGAAAAGCACCGAAATAAGCAATTACCATCACCTACTATTGGTATTGTAACCGGACGGCTTGACATCATTTTCTTTTTACTTGTATTTCTTTGGTTATTATATAGAATCACAATATCGATACTTATTTCGTGTTTTAATGTGATGTTATTGAACGATATCTTTTTTGTTAGCTCTAAATGCTATATCCTGCCTCGGCCCCGATCTTACGCAATTCTTTGAACCTCGCCTTCTGTTATTAGCAGTTTCGAAATGGAAACCTTAAAACTTCGCGAAATGTATTGGTCTGTCACTTTTATACCCGTATACCTATATATATGTATACATGCGTTTAGCATTCATATCATAGCGCAAAGCAGCCGTATATCATAGCGCAAAGCAGCCGTATATCATAGCGCAATGCAGCCGTATACTATTGCGCAAAACAATATTTTTTCCTATATTTTCTTTGATTCTTTTTAAATCGTATTCACTATTTTGTGTGGTCTATTTGATTACTTAACTTTCGATCCTGTTACTCAGAGCGGCAACTTGGACCAAATTCCATTAAATTGTGCGACAAAATTCCACCAAATTTGTTTACGGTTCAGCAAGATCCTATTCTGTATCGTCGGTATTATATATGAATCTCTTGCACCGCAAATTGATTAAATTCAAGCTATTTGGTTACAAATGACGTTTCATCGCATTGACGTCAGTAATTTGTAACTATATTTCGTTTGTTTACAGTGAATAAATGTACAATAAAATTGAACTATTCGAATATCTCATTTCTCGAATTCAAACGGGTGATTCTACACACGGACGCTTGAAATTCTGAATCGTTGTTCTTGAAAAGGAACCGTGACCTTTAAGAATTGTGTCGCTTGTAATCACAATGTAAAGTTTTCGACGGTGTAATAAGTATATTAAATCTGGGGGGAATTTGTGAGCATCGTGCGGACCCAGAAGATAGGGGGGTCCACGGCTGACCGGGGATACCCAAGGATAACTGAAAGGAGCCGAGGACTTTATACTTTATACTATGTGCTGTCCTGTCTGTCCGCGTACTTGTAATGTCGGGGAGGGGTCGGGTATAAATAAGACATGTATTTTAGGTCATCCTTCCGCCCCGGTATATTCTCGACTGACTGTCTTGTGCCGGTATAGGTGGTCAACAACTATCCCCACCCCTATACCGTCACGTAGCGGGGCGGACCTTTATTATTATTCTATATCTATACACTACATCCCTTCCTTATTTTAAACAACATGAATTATTATTTTTTTTTTTTTATTATTATTATTATTGTTTGGGGTGCATAGAAGAAATAAATAAAATGAAATAAGTCCAAAATCTGAAAATCTGAAAATCTCAAACAATTTAGAGTTCGTTGGTGTTTTTTTTTTTTTTTTTTTTTTTTTTAGTCTTCTGCTTTTCCTTCTTCATCTTGAGTCGTATCTTTGTTGTATACCCTCCATTCCCCTTCAGTCTTTTTCAGGTGAATAACGTTTCTTCTATACTGCTGGCCAGTTTCGTCATTTTGTACTCTTGTGTCGCCATTGTTCGTGTTAACCACCGTGTGTGGTGTTGGATTGTAATTTGTGTCAAGTTTATTTCCTTTGATCATGTTTTTTATGTACACTTTGTCTCCCGGTTCGATTTGGCTATCAACTGCTCTTCTTTTTTTATCGCTGTACTGCTTACCGCTTTCTTTCTGGTCCTTATCTCTGTCTCTCATTTCTGAATCTGTCACTTTGTTTTCGAGGTCTATCAATGATGGAATTTTGTCTCGGAATTGCCTGCGATAGAAAAGTTCGGAGGGTGATTTCCCCGTTACCGAGTGTGGTGTACTATTATACATCATCATGTAGGTTAGGAGATCTAGTTTCCAGTCTCTTCTTTCGGTGTGGCTAATCTTCAGTCTTTTAATGATGTCTCTGTTTTGCCTTTCTACCTCGCCATTTTGCTGTGGCCAATACGGGATCGTATTAAAAAATGTGATTCCACTTTCCTGACAAAAGTTCTTGAATTCCCCGCTGGTGAATTGTCTTCCGTTGTCGGCCGTTAATGTGACGGGGAAGCCTAGTCTCGAAAATATTTCTTTCAGGGTCTTGATGGTTTCACTCGTAGTTATACTCTTCATAATCTTAATTTCCTTATAGCGACTGAAGTAATCAATTATGACAAAAAGATATTCGTTGCTCGGTAGTGGTCCGAGGAAATCCATAGCAACATCTATCCATGGTTCTACGGGAAGTTCACGCCTTTTCATTGGGTTTGGTGGGTTTGGGGCTGAGGTAAGCGTGCAACCTTTACAGGCTTTTACGATTTTCTCGGCGTCTTTATCTATCTTAGGCCACCATACGAGGCTGAAGCTAGCAGCCAGAGTTAGCAGCCGAACGCTACTGCGCATAGGAGTCAACGTTGATGCCCATGCGCAGCAGCGTTCGGCTGCCAACTCTGGCTGCTAGCTTCAGCCTCGTGGCCACCATACTTTCGTCCGCAGGCGAGTCTTCATAGACACTATTCCTGGGTGTCCTTCGTGCGCTGCCTCCAGGACGCGTTGTCGTAGATTGCAGGGAATTACAATTTTATTTCCCCTCAGAAGGATGCTCTCATGGAAACACAGCTCTGACTCGAAAACCTTATAGTTGTTGATTGAACTGTCCCAATTATTGTTGAATATGCCTTCTTTTACTTTGCCGATTTCGGCGTCCTCTGCTGAATGTTTTTTGATGTCTCGCAATGAGACTGCTACTGGGCAGGAGTGCCCGATTATTTGGTTGATGTGGATTTCGTTGTTGTTAGCATTGTTGCACGTACCTTTACATAGTCTTGACAGCGGGTCTGCTGTGTTTGATTTTCCCGGGCGATATATAACTTTATATTTATATGCTTGTAGTCTCAGGACCCATCTCTCGATCCTTGCGCTCGGCTTTGATCTTGGTCCGAAGATAACTTCTAATGGTTTGTGGTCGCTTATCAACTCAAATTCCTTCTTTCCGAAGAGGTATGTTCTAAAGTGTTCAACAGCCCATACTAGAGCTAGAGCTTCCTTTTCCGTCTGGCAATATCTTTTCTCACAATCAGTTAAGCTTTTGTTACCGTACGCTATTACTTGGGGCCCTCTTGAATTGTATTGTATTAGGAC
The DNA here is from genome assembly GCA_963992785.1 of Tenthredo livida. Classification (NCBI taxonomy): domain Eukaryota; kingdom Metazoa; phylum Arthropoda; class Insecta; order Hymenoptera; family Tenthredinidae; genus Tenthredo; species Tenthredo livida. Next base: position 19,657,528 of record OZ023066.1, read on the forward strand.
TGCCCCCAACCCTACGGGACTTGCATCGGCTATAACTTGGGTTTTAACCTGTGGGTCATAGTATCCCAGCGTACGGATATTCGTCAAGGTATCCTTTAGTTTCTGGAATGTTGATTCCTGTTCGTGTTTCCAATATTTTTCTATGTTCGCATGTTTCCCAAGTTTCATACGCAGTATATTTCTGAGTGGTTCCGTTAATGTCGCTAAATTGGGGATCCATTTCCTTACGAAGTTCACCAGACCCAGGAAGCTTTGAATCTCATCTGTTGTTTTCGGCGGTCTGAATGTCTGTATTACGTCGATGTATTTTCTTAAGGGTTTAATCCCTTCTGGGGATAATTCGTGGCCCAAGAATTGTATCTTTAGCGCCTTGTAGACACATTTGTCAGTGTTTAGTACTACGTCATTGTCTCTTAATACCTTGAGAGTATGTTCGAGCCTTTCATCATGCTCGATCTCGTCAGCACCATAGATGAGGATGTCGTCGATGAAGTTGATCGTGCCTTTGCATGAAATCAGCATTCGCTCCATAATTTTTTGGAAGATCTCTGGGGCGCACGATATTCCAAACATTAATCTTTTATATCGGTATAGCCCCTTGCTAGTTATGAACGTGGTTATATGGCGGGACTCTGGTTTTATTTCGACTTGGTGGAATGCGTTTTTTATGTCCAATTTTGAGAAAAACTTCGCTTTTCTGAAATTTGGTAACAGTTGGTCCATTGTGGGTAGTGGGTGATTTTCTCGCTTAATTGCCATGTTTGCCCTTCTCATGTCTACACAAATGCGTATCTCACCGCTATCTTTGAGGATAGGAACTATTGGGGAAACCCACCTGGCAGGTTCATTCACTTCTTCAATTATACCGGATTCAATTAGCTCTTCAAGCTTTGCGTTGACTTTCGTTTCAAGAGGGATTGGGATTCTTCTGTATGGTTGACATACTGGTTGGATCGTTTCATCGATCGGGATTTCTACTTGGATATCCTTGAACTTCGGAAAAACGTCGATTGCGTTCACTATGTAACCAAGCTTCAGTACTCCCAGAGCTATGGCTGTGCTCTTCCCTAAGAGGTTCTTGGTTCCTTCCTTAACTACATAAAATGTCGCTCTTTCTTTCTTTACCCCTATCTTTATCTCTGATTCAAACGACCCCACGACATTCAGGGGTTTCTTGCTACCATAGGCTATAAATGTCTTGTCCGGGTTTTTCATTTGGTTCGTCACCTGTACTTTTGATTTTTTCATGTACTCCCAAGTTGTATCATTTAGCAGGTTGCATTTACAGCCTGAATCGATTAGCATTTCTACTGGAACTCCTCCAATGGCGCAGTTGATTTGGGCATCATCGTCGATGTGGAACACATAATCAACTTCTTCCTTACGAGGTTTGTTGCCAGTGTTATGTCTGGGCCTTTTTTTTGAGTGTTCGGGTTCATCTCTGGAGGATGGTTTCCTTTTATTTGCTCTAGTCTTACAGTGAGCTCTGTAATGTCCTAGGTAACCACACTTTGAACATTTTCTTTCCTTCGCGGGGCACTTAGTGTTCTCACTCGAGTGTTTGTCACTCCCACATCGAGTACAACTACTTGTTTTTGGTTTAATCTGTCTACTTTCTAACTTGTTTACTTCCTGTGCGGTGTTTTTGTTTCCGTTAAATTCTTCCAATTGTCTGTTTACTGCTTCTAGTGCGTTAGCCTTGGCTATAATTGTGTCTAAAGTGATAGTATCACCGGCTGTGAGAATTTTTTTTCTTAGCTCAACTGAATTACATTTTTCTGTGATCTGATCGATTAAGTTTTCCTCTATGTTTGAAAATTTGCATTTTCCTCCTTGGTTTCGGAGTCTGACTAGAAACTTCTCAAATTTCTCTCCTTGTTCCTGTTTCATTAGCCTGAATAGATGTCTCTCGTAGACCTTACTTTGTTTTGGGGAAAATTATTCGTCAAGTTTTGTTATTGCTATGTCATACACGTCAGTTGCGTGGTCTTCGCTTCCTTCGATGTGTGCACCGGGTATGCTGTAATATATTTCTTGTAAGCCCAGACCTCCCATGTGCAGAAGGGTGGCTCTCTTTTTCGCCGCAGTCTCGATGTTTATGGCTTCCAGAAAAATTCGGAAAGCTCGTTTCCATTTCTCCCATCTCAAGCCTACTGAGCTAGGGTCACCTTCGCATTCAAAGCTTTCTAATGCCGGAATTGCTGACATTTTCCTTTCGGGTTGGCCTCTGTAGTGTGAGACCCCCTTTTTTTTGGGGTACCAAGTAGTCTTTCACTACTTTACCCGTCAGTTAATTCTTTAGGTACCAAGTAGTATTTCACTACTTTACCTGTCCATTGATTCTTCAGGTACCAAGTAGTCTTTCACTACTTTACCTGTCAGTTAATTCTTTAGGTACCAAGTAGTCTTTCACTACTTTACCTGTCAGTTAATTCTTTAGGTACCAAGTAGTCTTTCACTACTTTACCTGTCAGTTAATTCTTTAGGTACCAAGTAGTCTTTCACTACTTTACCTGTTTTCCTACTTTATCCTCGTCGCCACTTGTGCTGTCCTGTCTGTCCGCGTACTTGTAATGTCGGGGAGGGGTCGGGTATAAATAAGACATGTATTTTAGGTCATCCTTCCGCCCCGGTATATTCTCGACTGACTGTCTTGTGCCGGTATAGGTGGTCAACAACTATCCCCACCCCTATACCGTCACGTAGCGGGGCGGACCTTTATTATTATTCTATATCTATACACTACATACTATAAAGAGACGTCGCCGCCGTGTCAATATCGCAGGGAATCATGAACAATAATGCCTAAGGGCCGAAGGGGGCCCACAAGGCCGAGCGGACTTGAACATATCGTTAAGGCGGCGGCGTGGGTAGGGGGGGGGGGGGGGGAGCCGAGTGGAGTGAGCATGGCAAAGGAGGCCATGGAATGTCCGACACGGCGGCGGCGGCGGCGGCGGCGGCGGCGGCGACTGAATTATATAATATAGAGGGATATATATATATATCTCTCTAGATTATAAAGATATCTCGCCGCCGCCGCCGCCGCCGCCGCCACCGCCGTGTCAGTATTTCAGATTCTTTTGTTTTCCCCAGAATTCTTTTGTTTTTCGCAGAATTCCTGGGTTTTCCCGGAATTCTTTTGTTTTTTCCCCAGAATTTCTGGGTTTTCCCCTTCGGGTATCCTTGGGTATCCTCGGGTATCCTCGGGTAGCTTCGGGTATCTTCGGATATCCTCGGGTATCTTCGGGTATCTTCGGGTATCTTCGGGTATCCTCGGGTATCTTCGGGTATCTTCGGGTATCTTCGGGTATCCTCGGGTATCCTCGGGTATCCTCGGGTATCTTCGGGTATCCTCGGGGACATCTTCGGGTATCCTCGGGTATCTTCGGGTATCTTCGGGTAACCTCGGTTATCCTCGGGTATCCTCAATATCTAACCCAACCCAACCCACCTAAGGGTATCTCGAGTATCCTCGAGTATCCTCGGGTATCCTCGGGTATCCTCGGGTATCCTAGGTTTTCCTCGCATATCCTCGGGTATCCTCGGTTTTCCTCGGATTTCCTCAGGTATCCTCGGCTATCCTCGGGTATCCTTGGTTTTCCTCGGGTATCGAAAGTGAAAAAATCAAAAATAGTAGTCACACAGATTATGTGAATCGGATTCACGTGGAAGAACTGAAATATTATGAAACTTCACTTCTACTGTTCGTATTTTTATTTTTTGTTTCGACCAAACCGAACATAGTTACTCATTGTTATTGGGTCACAGTTTGCACCTATTATTGCCCATGATTCCCTGCGATACTGACACGGCGGCGACGGCTCTTTGTAGTATAAAGTATAAAGTATAAAGTCTAAAGTTTAAAATATAAATTCTAAATACTTAGTACCTAATAGCCAATGTGAGGAGAATATGTAATCGGGAGTCACAAAACAAACACTGGATTTCATAAAAAATTCGGTCACTTTCCGAAGAACATACAATCCGCGGATTATTCGGGTCTTAAAACAACTGATAAAATATGGGGGGTTGGCGCGCGAAGCGCGCAGGGGGGCAGAGCCCCCCTAGTATATATATATATATATATATGTATGTATATGGGGCTTTCCACGCCATCCGGGACAGCCTCTGAACCTGACCCCTCCCGATTTTTTTTATACTTTGTTCTGATATTCGGTAGACTGAAAGAAGTGCTCGTGATTTGTTTCAAATTTTTATCTCGATTGGTTTTCGATTTACATATTTTTGAAAATTTTCAATTCCTGACCATCGCAAAATGTTCAAACGCCAATATTTCCGGATCTATCAGTCGGATTACGAAATGTGACTATATGAAATTAATCAGAAGGAAGTGTACTTCTCAAAAAAAGTATTTAGGGATAATTGTGCTCCGTCCTTCATAGGGAATTCTTCGTTTAAACATGTAAAATCGATTTTTCTCAAAGTATGACATGATTCATAATTTTCGAAAAATTCTCAAAAATACTTCGAGGAAAAACAAACATTTTGAGCTATAGTCGATCGTGGCTTTCCCTTTCCTTCTAGACTTTTTTCGGATTTGAAAAATTTTTAATGCTAAAACCGCTCGTATAAGAACCGCTCGAACTTGGCATTATGTTTCATTCATTGTTTTTTATAAAACTAATGAATTAAATAATCAATAATAATAATTTATCTAACCTAATCCCGGTGGTAGCACTGCAGCGATACATCTGAGGATAAGTTTTATGAGAAACAATGAATGAAACATAATGCCAAGTTCAAGCGGTTCTTGTACGAGCGGTTTGAGCCTTAAAAATTTTTCAAATTTGGAAAAAAGTCTAGAAGGAAAGAGAAAGCCACGATCGGCCGTAGCTCAAAATGTTTGTTTTTCCTCGAAGTATTTTTGAGAATTTTTTGAAAATTATGAATCATGTCATACTTTGAGAAAAATCGATTTTACATGTTTAAACGAAGAATTCCCTATGAACGACGGAGCACAATTATCCCTAAATACTTTTTTTGAGAAGTACACTTCCTTCTGAATAATTTCATATAGTCACATTTCGTAATCCGACTGATAGGTCCAGAAATATGGGCGTTTGAACATTTTGCGATGGTCAGGAATTGAAAATTTTCAAAAATATGTAAATCGAAAACCAATTGAGATAAAAATTTGAAACAAATCACGAGCACTTCTTTCAGTCTACCGAATATCAGAACAAAGTATGAAAAAAATCGGGAGGGGTCAGGGTCAGATGCTGTACGGGATGGCGTGGAAAGCCCCATATGTATATGGGTCATTCTCAGTTAAGAGGTAAATTTGGCGTCCACGGTGAAAAATCACCTTGTTCCTAAAAATTTATCAAAAAGAATGTAATTATCTCTCAAAACTCATGCTCATGTAAGTGGTCACCGAAATCCATTTCTTAATTTTATTTAATCTAGTCACAATTTTATCTCAAAGTCGGAAAACATCTTTCCCCTGGCCTGTCCCCGAGCCGATTTTGTTTGTGTATTAGTAATTTAAAGTACTTAGAAATCAAATATATTATTTAAATTATATATTCCAATAAAATAAATTAAATAACTTATCGTAATCAAGCAAGTAAAATTGCGTGATATTTTTTTTTCTATAAAAAAATTACGTTTACGTTTGTCCCCCGCATTTTGCGTCTCGTCCCCTGGCATGTTTATTTTGCTGTAAAATCGGCATTTGGTTTACTGACTCGCGGGAATTTAAGACCATGAACGAACGTCGTTAAGTTTCCAGTTTGTTATCAGCGGCACTCGAACTAGGTGCGCAGTCATTTTGTCATTTATTTCATTACTGACACTCTATGGATACAGTTGAGAACAAGTGAATAAAGTCTCTCCCCTGGTAAGTTTTATTTTAAAAATATTCATCTAAAAATTTTAATTCATCTGTATATTTACTTCTTGTTATGTATAGATTCTAAGTTTTCTTGGTTAATCACGTACAATAAATACATTTGTCATTATTTTTGTTTTTGTTACTAAGAAGTATCTACCCTGTCTGTATCTCCCCTGTCTTTAGACCAATCATTTTACGTTTCCAAATGACACTAATTATGGGAATCATGAAAAAAATACAGTCGGCTCTCGCAATGGGGCCGCTCGCAATAGGGCCACCTCCCCTAAACAGCGTTCAGCAGTTTCCCCCACTACCCCACCTGCCGGTATTATAGCCACGCGGTTCTCGACTACGCGCGCAATAAGGCCGGTAATAGAAATGAACAGTTTGCACGAAATGTTCTATCTCTCGCATGCGCGCGGCCTTATTGTGAGCGCCCGACGTCAAACGCGGCGATGGCACACCAACTATTGGTGGGGGAACGGGAATTCTTGGAATTACCTTCCCCTACACCCCCATGACCGGCCCTATTGCGAGAGCTGACTGTACTACAATGTAGTGATAGACGCGAATGATATACCGTACCGTTTGTGGCATTTAGTTTTCACACGTTTTTGAAAAAATAAAATAAATGAAAAAAAAAAAAAATACCCAAATGAAAAAATGTTTTCTTTTATAAAATAACATTAAAATCCTTTCCCTGTTGACAAAGTATCCTACTCTGTACATCAAGTCTCTCCCCTGGATTGAGTATCTCTCCTGGCTTCTTATAAAACAAGATAAGATTAATAAATTGACTGACCGCCTTGCAGACACGTTTAGAATGATTGTTTTGATCGAAACATTATAAAATTTAGTTAAATTTTCAACTTTTTCATCGTGCCGCGATTTATCAATAAGCGATTCACCTCTTAACTGAGAATGACCCATATATATATTAGGGTGGGCCAAAAAAAACTTTTAATTTTTTTTTCTTCAGCTACCATGAAAATATCGTCCAAGATGACGAAAAAAAAATTCTCTGAAAGTTTGAGCTCTTAATATTAATATTAAGAGGTCGCTCATCGTGATTTTTGATTTCCCATTTGAATAACATAGGAAATTTTTTTTTTTTTATTTGTAATTTGATTGCGCTCGAACGAATTATCAGCCAGTGGAATTGAATACATATACTTCAAGGGAATCAAACGATCTACAAAAAAGGTGTGATATGATTTTTCGCTAAGTCGAAAAAAAAAGGAAGTCAAAGTCATCATATAACATTTGAGGTTGAACTTTAACCTTGAATAACTTTCAAACGAGTGGACTTAGCGGAAAATCATATCCGACCTTTTTTGGAGATCGTTCAATTTCCTACAAGAATATGTATTGGTTTTTATCACACGCTGATTCGTTGAAACGGAATAAAATTCCAAATGAAAAAAAAAAAATTTCCTGTGTTATTTAAATGGGAAATCGATAATCACTAAACGCCACCTCTTAATATTAATATTAAGAGCTCAAACTTTTACAGGATTTATTTTTCGTCTTCCTGAACGATATTTTCATGGTAGCTAAGAAAAAAAAATTATTCTTTTTTTTTTGGCCCACCCTAATATATGGGGAGTTCCATACGGAAACGGATATTCGTTGTCCACTACCCCTTCGATTTTTTTCTTACTTGGTGAGTTTGAAGGTATGGTCGAAAGAAAAATTCCTCTAAATCATCAAAATTCTACGTTGCACAGATTTCGAAAAACAGCGGAGTAAAAATTTGTGCATCTCTTTTTTGAAACCGCTGCAGCTCCTAAACGACTCACGGTATCGCAAAAGTCTAAGGGGGTCAAAATTGCGTAATTGAACGCAGTTTTGGAAGATTTTAGAGAATCATTCAAATTTTGAAGATTTCATGTCAAAAAATCAAAAAGTAGTCGAAAAATCAAATTTTGAGTTCGTTCACCAAACTTTTTTGGGCTCAAATTTTTATCCTGAATGCGGTGGTCCATATCCTAAATATTCACGCGAAGAAAAGTTGGGGCACTCAAGTGGTTCGAAACATATGAATTTTTTAAAGTCGTTCCGCGCCTTAAAATCCCGTATAATCCGTATATATGAGCTGAATATAATTTGTAAGAAACTTACCATTGATTATTTCATTGAATATGACTGGATAAAAAAGATTATAAACAATCAGTATACCTTTTTTTCATTTGCCAAACTTGGGATAGGAAAACATTAAAAGAGCTTTTTCCTGAGCGATGATGGACTCTTACTGTACAACTTTACGCACATGTAGTCGTCATATGGTACAAAGCTGTGAAAACTCTGGGTACCAACAATTGTTTTCACGTTTGCGAATCTATCGCGTAGAAACGCGAGACACGAATCATATTCTTTCTGATCACAGTAGACGAAATTGAAGTTCTTCAAATTTTCGACGGCCCAGTCATACAGTTCTCTAGGTGTAAGTATGTGTCGTCGTGAGCCGAATTGGAGACAGGCGCGGGCAGCCATGTGCTTGACCGTACCACCTACCCCATCACAAGCTCCCTTGCCATGAGCAGTGGCAAAAAAATGCCACTCAGCTCGTACTTTGAAGTCACGGTAATGGTGAAGTAAATTACCGAATTTTTTTTTGTTTTTATATTGTTGCGGAGCTCCATCTGTATAATAAAAGATTTGTTCGACTCTCGCAAACTTCTGTTTTAAAAACTCGATCAGTCGTTTCTGGAACATGTATACTGCTGTAGTATCATGTGTAAGACAGTCCGACAAGCCAACTAAGGTCGTATGTTGTACTTCTCCGTCTACTTCTTCTTTAAAGTATATTACCATTGGGTGAACAGTGGCCTGATTGTTACTCCAATGAAAAGCTTGTGCAGCTTCTTGTACGATGAATGCATAGTATTCCGAAAAATCTAGTGTAACTATGAATTGTCCAGGTTTAAGAAGCTGCTTGAGTTTGGTGAGGTATCTATTCTGCTGTTTAGCGATGTAATCGTGCCACAGAAGATTTTTAAGTTTTACACAGAGAGAAGAAATGAAGTCATCTGAAGATTCCACTAGTTGTTGTATCGTACACCTGTCTGTTGTTAACCATTGCTTGTAAGTTATAGTATCTATCATTCTATTCTCCAGCTCTTCTTTCAGAAGCGTTTCCAAATCATTTATTCCCGGGCACAATTTGCAGCGTCCATGGTAGCAATCTGCTGAGGCTCTGTGCAAACCATCCTTTGTAACAGTGCTTTGTATGCATGCAATCCAGAAATGGGAAATTCCCAATTTCGGGTTATTTCGGAAATGTTTAACCCTTTAAAATGGAACGTACCATTGTATATTGTTGACGAGAAATGTTAGAAAATCTCTTACAACAGAAATGAGATGTTTTAGGCTACTTACCATCCAGCATGAGCTTCACATTTTGGTGGTGGGTACACACACACACTGTATGTGCTCCAGTTCCGCCGGCGAGAATACAATACTTTGGACGTAACTCGGCGAATTTTGAGAATCCAACTTTGCAGTTCGGATATTTTTGTTTGAATTCTTGATGAAGTTCTACAAGATTATTGAGGAGCAGCTTCTTTTGGATATTCTGTCGAGTTTCATCGGCTGATTTGACAGAAATACAATCCTTTTTCCCTGGAAGCATTCTCGAATAGTTGTCATCATCATAGAACGCCTGTATCAGAGAAACAGTTTTGGCTGCCAAAGGTACTCCCCGTTTTGTGTTTGGAGTCTCTAGGATTCCCTTTTCCTTGCGCAACCGAATTGCTACAGTAGCCATACTCTTTGATGTACCAAATACTCGACACATTTTATTTACGTTAAAACTGTCTGGTAAAAGAGCCAAAATTTGTAATTTCTTCGCTCTGGAATTAGGAAAAGTCCGTTATTGTTTGAAAATTCAACTTTCGTGCTGTCCGAAGATTTCGTTGAGGTTCCCACAAACCTGAAAAACTTATTCTACATAGTGTCATACCCAGAAGTTTCTGCTGCATCGAACTTTGTTTTCATAGTACGTAGCATCTCCTGATATTCTTTTAGATCTTGTTCTTCGGTTGTGCAAAAACCTCCGCCTCGTGCGTTTTCGAAAGTATTCTTTAAGGACTCTTTAGCCCTATCATATTTGCTAGCAGCGTATGACTCGGAACGGAACCTATTCAAGATATGATTGATGATAAAACGCGATGAGTGAAAAACAATATTGCAAGACGCGTCTTATTGGCAGAATAAAAACCAAACAGATTACCTTTTTGGATCTGTTGGTGAATTTTCCAACACAGCCAAGTACTCTTGAAGATTATCTTTATCAATACTTTGACGGCAGTATTCTGGCGACCCTGTATTAGATGTATGACCACTACTAGAGGGCTGTGATTCAATTGGAGATACATCTTCCTCGTTACAATCTTTCAATAACTTTCGACAAGTACTACAAATCTTGGCGTTATTCGCAATATTCAACGATGGAAATTTGCATTTATACTCTTTGGGAAAAGGCCGGAGATCTGCCACTTTTCGACAATCTACAAAAACATTAGAAATGCTTACAAAGCACTAAGTGGCTATACATCAAAAAAGAAAAAATCCGTAAAAAGGAACTACCTGCATTCACTTTTGAAAAATATCGAACAAAATATATATACCGAGTTATAGAATTTCGAGAATTATTTATTTCTGAAGGAATGTAGGTCTGATTTTCGAATATCAAATACTACAAATTTACTTTACTTACGATTTCTAGGTTTGGAGAACGGGTTACAACAATATTTCTTATGTGCTCGTTTTTTACTACAATCACTCATTGTTTCACTTATATTGTCATAACAAGTTACAATACAATGTAAACTTTCACTATTAGAGCAAGATTCCGGTGATCGCAGCGGCACTTGTGCGTCTGGTGATTGAATAAAATCTCATCTGCGAATGAGTTTGTGTCACACCGCTGTTAGGTAGTCACGGTTTATAGACGCACTACTGAGTGTCGGGCACTCCTCCGTTAAGTTTCTATTCTAGGCTCCGTTGGCTCTGCATCACGCCCAAGCTTTGGGCGCAGAACGACTTTAAAAAATTCATATGTTTCGAACCACTTGAGTGCCCCATCTTTTCTTTGCGTGAATATTTAGGATATGGACCACCGCATTCAGGATAAAAATTTGAGCCCAAAAAAGTTTGGGGAACGAACTCAAAATTTGATTTTTCGACTACTTTTTGATTTTTTGATATGAAATCTTCAAAATTTGAATGATTCTCTAAAATCTTCCAAAACTGCGTTCAATTACGCAATTTTGACCCCCTCAGACTTTTGCGATACCGTGAGTCGTTTAGGAGCTGCAGCGGTTTCAAAAAAGAGATGCACAAATTTTTACTCCGCTGTTTTTCGAAATCTGTGCAACGTAGAATTTTGATGATTTAGAGGAATTTTTCTTTCGACCATACCTTCAAACTCACCAAGTAAGAAAAAAATCGAAGGGGTAGTGGACAACGAATATCCGTTTCCGTATGGAACTCCCCATATGTATATGTATATATGTTGTAACGTGTTCGAACTATACCACCCGGTAGATCGACCGAACAAGCTACATACGACCGCGCAAATAGCCTCGCGCCGATCCGATCAGAAGACCCTGACGTGACGTCACGAGAACTACTATATAAGCTGGCACGCTGAGGCAGTAGCCAGCGATTCGTACTAAAGCAGTCAATCGACTCACACCTATCAAAACTCAATTCAACCAGCGATTCGTACTAAAGCATTCAATCGACTCACGTCTACTAAAGATAAACTCTCATAACCTCAATTATAGGAAGTTACTCAAAGCGAGATCTTACCTCACATAGAATCAAAACTCGAGAAATTAAATTGGCTAAAGCAGCAATTTAGAACAAACGAACAAAGAAAGCAAAACAGAACAGAAACAGAAACAAGGCCAATTAGAATAGAAAATTTATTATTTTATTATATCGAGCCACATTTTTAGTTTAATTTCATTTTTGTAAATAGTAGCTTTAAGTGAAATAGACTATAGGAAGTCGAATCAATAAAATAAAATAATCAATCGATTAGATATAATAATCAATCCGAATCTAATTGTCTTTCATTTCGTGTGTTAATTCAATTCTTTAATTAACATAAATTCCTTCCAGCTAAAATCACTTGGAAATAAAATCGTGTTTAGCTAGCTTAAAACAAGGCAGCTTCGGTAGTCTAACACTCAGGCAGCGACGGTACAGCTTTAATTGGTACTCGAGTCTGAGAGTGTAAGATTATCCAAGTCTGTATTAAGGAGGCAGCTTCGGTGCGTAACACTCAGGCAGCAACGGTATAGCTTTAATCGGTACCCGAGTCTGAAAGTGTGCAATCCCAAGTCTGTATTAGGGTAACAATAGGTTTTTCACATTTTTCCTTGGAGGGGCTCCAAATCATACCCGTGACAAAGAATTCACGCGGGCTAGCGTAATTTCGCGGCCTTCTGCCGTGAGACATACGCAGAGAAAGTTACAATGTATATATGTAGATGATAATCAGGTTATCTTTATCTCAATACCGTAGTTGGACACCTTAGTGCCGCAGAAATCAATACATGCGTTACAAAAAATATGGTGTGTACCAAGGGCTAAGCGGGCTTTTTGACCTCATGTGGTTGCAGTACTCGTCTTCGGCTCGCGGATGCACTCGTCTTCGACTCGTGCACCCTCGCCTGCGACTAGTACTGCAAACTCCACACTCGGTCTAAAAAAGCCCGCTTTACGCCCTTGGTACACAATATACTATTTCAAATTTTCGAAAAAAAAAAATTTCTTCGTGAAACAATTTTTATAAAAAAAAAAACGAAAATCTGAAATTTTCGATTTTTTTTTTCAAAGCATCGGAAAATGGAAAATTTCTTTGGGAAACAATTTTTATTGGAAAAAAAAAAAAAATTCTTGAAAAATTTTCAATTTTTGCCGAAGTGCCCTTTTTGCCCTGCTACCCTTTTTGCCCCGCTCTCCCCTAAATAATAAGAAATCAATAAATTTATTTATACAAAATGAATCATTATATTTAAGGCGCGATAAACTTTTCATCATTGTAAAGGAATTTGTATTCATCAGATTTATTATTCGAATTATTCAATTCCATGCATTATTTTGATATACACTTATATACATAAGTTTGGGGAGGGGCGATTAAATGTATCTATTTTTCGAAAATTCGTGGCAAGCAAATTCCTCGTCTAATACATTGACCGTCCCACTACTGGGATCAAAAATTAAATACGGTACATACCAGTAGTGGGACACCCGGTCCACTACTGGTGTTGCCTGGGATACTGTGGTCCTGAGGTGGGACACCTCGATTAATTATAACCTCAAACTTATTCACGCGGATCTAATCGTTGAAATACCTAATTTAGTCAATGATCAAGCAGTACAAGTTCAAATATTACTTCATTTATGTCACTAAACTCAATACTTACGGTTTTTAAGGATCACTCCCTTGTTGTATTTTGTCTTAGTTGCCATCTTGTAATCACACGACGCGACGTTCAAAAAACGATTTCGCTCGTCTAAGACAGCTGACTCGCGCGATAGTGCGACCAATCGACGGACGACACTTCAAGGAACACCTTCAAATTTTGCTCAATGAAACAATTGCAATTCTCACTAATTATTACGATGGATTAGGCGAAGTGTTCCACTACCGGTGCCGTTACCCTATACCTTATATGACATATTTTTTTTTTTATTGTACTTGGCGCGAGACTTTACCGAGTCTCTTGATATATACGTATATACGTGAAATATACACTTTTCCGGGCGGACATTCTTCCTATTTTTATACGTCTATGGTTTTTTGGTTTATTGGGATGTAGAAGAAAGTTGGGAATTCGAGGAATTGGTACATAGAGTTTCTAGAAGAAGTATATGCGGACATAGTTTTTCGACGGCGTGCGCAAAGTTCGTTTTGGCACACGGTTTTGTGTGCGCAAAGTGCCCTTTTCCCGCACGCAATTGAGCGTGCGGTAATAAATTCTGTTAGCGTGCGGGAATGATTTGTTTACGTTTTTATGTTCGGAAATGGTTTGTTTACGTTTTTGCGTGCGGGGATGGATTCTGGAAACTGAGTGATAGCACACTGCACACGAGCCGTATACTTTTCATAACGAATGCATGAAAAAGTCGCTTGTTTGGGGCTCTGGAGAGGTCATATTGAGGCACTTTTTCGCCGTTCTCATAGTTACTGTCAACATAGATGCGCACAACGTTCCACGCATATTCAGCGTACGTCTCGTGTTTCATGTTACGCACGGCATGCGAAAAAGTCAATCGTTTGTCTTTTGAAGCGTCACCTTCGAACAAATGTCTGTGCCACCTACATTGGCGCGATGTTTTTAGTACGAGTCGTGCATTTCAGCTGAATTTATTGTGAGATCGTCGACATTTCAAATCAGTTTCTAAAGAAATAGCGTCTAAGAATGAGCCTAAATCTTAATCCCGGTACGCCGCCAGAACTTTGTGATGCGAGTAAGGAAATTGCAGAAAAATTACTGCCATTAACATCCACGAAATGCTACAAGAAGAGCTACGACAACTTTATGGCCTGGAAAGCGTCTAAAAAAGTTGAATCTTTTTCGCAGAGAGTTCTCCTTGCATATTTTAACAAACTTACACAAAAGTGGAAGCCAACAACTCTCTGGAGTGAATTCTCGAAGCTAAAGACTATGATCCAGCACAACCACCAAATCGACATTAATGATTACATGGACTTGAAAAGTTTTCTGAAAAAGGTAGAAAAGGATGCCGATAGTACGACAAAGAAATCCAATACATTTTCATTTAAAGATATTGATCGATTCCTGAAAGAGGCTCCAGACGATCAATGGTTGGCAATAAAGGTAAAAACATTAAATTATATGCATTCATATTATCTCCACAGAATGTTGAATAAATAAATAAATGAATAAGTAAATAAGTGAATCAATTTTAATATAAATTATTAAATATACAACTTTATTTTCAGGTGGCCGCAATGTTTCGATTCCTGGGTGCATGCAGAAGAGCCGAACTGAGAAACGTGACCACTGATGATCTTGAACTTTATTATCCGGACAACGGCAACGAAAACAGAAACCCTACATTGCACGTATGAATTCCAAAGACCAAAACTACACGGAGAGAAATTTATTGTAAATTTTCTGATACTCGTATAGTAATGATGGAATATACTTTCAATATGACGATCGTTCCTATACTTCATACCAAATGTCACCATGAACATAGGAATGTCTTTCTTATCCCTCTACCTCTATAAAAAAATCTTGTGAAGACAAAAAGTCTGTCCTAAAGACGAAAAGTTCTTCAACAATACTTCAATTGCACGGCACCCGGGAATTGTGCTCGATTCACGTCAACATTTTCTTCGATCAGTTTGACGTTTGAATCCGTTCAATCACTTCGACGTTTCAAACCGTTTAATTTTGATTAGTGATAAATACGACGAGCGAAACGAGGAAATGGAGACAAAAATTGTAAAGATGACTCCGGATGGAAACTGTCTGTTTCGGGCGATTTCGTATTGTTTATTTAAGAGTCAGGAGAAGCACGATCAGGTAAGAAATAATATCGTTGATTATGTGAAACGTAATTGGAACGCATTTGAAAATTATGTACTCGGCGACGAGTCTTACGGTTTGACAATTTTTGGAACAGATGATTATACATCACATATTTTGACAAATGGAATTTACGGTGGGTCAGTCGAATTACGTGCGGCTGCTCAAATATATAAAATATGTTTGTCCTTATACTGTCCGCAATATGCAGTACTTAATCATTTTGGTTCAGAAAATAGCAATAAATTCACAATGATTTCCACCGGAAACGGAGACCGTGGTCATTATAACGTTTTAGAAACGGTAGACCAGTTGCAAGTAGGACAGCCAATTTCTGATGTGCTTACAGCAACAGAAAAAAAATTGTCAAAAACCGTAAAACAGCGGGAATATCGTGCGCGCAAAGGAGATAAACAGGTAGAACGGTTGAAAATGGGACAGCCAATTTCTGGGCTTACAGCAGCAGAAAAAAGATTAGCAAACACCGTAAAGCAGCGCGAATATCGTGCGCGCAAACGCGAGAAACAGTTAGAATAGTTAAAAATGGGACAACCAATTTCTGGGCTTACAGCAGCAGAAAAAACATTAGCAAATACAATAAAGAAGCGCGAATATCGGGCGGGCAAAAGAGATAAACAGGTAAAACAGTTAGAAATAGGACGGCCAATTTCTAGGCTTACAGCAGCAGAAAAAAAAATAGCAAACACTATAAAGCAGCAAGAATATCGTGCGCGCAAAAAGGCTTCTGAAAGTTCGGTAAAGCTTGATAATTCTAACACCGGTGGGTTTGATAATGAACCAGTAAAGACACGCGTACGGAACCCCAGTTATCAATGTGTTAGTGTGAAGTGTATGCAAGTTGCTGCGACAGGTGAAAACGCGATGAATGATGTCGATCAACAGGGGTGCGTGGATGAAGTCAGCGAAGAATCAGCATTTGCAACAAACAAGGAAAATGTTGACGTGCAGAGGAAACGAAATGTAGTTTCAATGAACGAAGAACAACAGTGTCGTCAGCAGCAAAAGCGATCGAGAAGAAGTTTGAACAGGGAAAAGTTATACACCGGCGACATATCAACCAAAATGTACGCAAAAGTAGAGCCTCTAGACATTGGGAATATGACAGTAGTTTGCCCATACTGCAATGCAGTGTCATTTGTGAATGAGCCAGGTCGAGCCTCACATAAATGTTGCCACGAAGGAAAGGTAGTTCTGCCGCCAGTAACGGAATATCCAAAAGAAATAGAAAGTTTAATCGAAGGGAATGATGAAACATCGCGACATTTCACACAAAACATAAGGTCTTACAATGATGCGTTTGCATTCGCATCTTTTAATTGCACGCTGTCAGAGGTATCCAACCAGGGTCTTTACGTCATAAAATTTATCGGGGACGTAAGCTACATGGTATACACGAGTCTAGAAAATTCAAACAATAAATGTGCGCGATATGGGCAAATTTATATATACGATGCACAGGCACAACTCGAATTGAGAAAAAATAATATTAGAAGATGCGACCTTTTAGAAATGATCAGCCGCATGATCAATGAACGGAATCCTTATGCTTCAAATTTCAAAACCTTACACGACCGTTACAATGAGGGAGAAAGCCAAGTGGTGCTCAATTTTATCTCTTTGAACACAGACGATAGGCGAAGATACAACGAGCCGACATGTGGAGAAATAGACCTCTATCAAGCTGGCACCGCCACATGAGAAATATGATGTTTGCTATATAAAATAATGAAGTGTTAATTACATGCTAATTAAATGCTGTGATGCCGAATTTGTCGCTCCACGTTTTTAAAAAAAAAACCGTGGCGGTGCCAGCTTGAATGCGAGCTAGCAGCGCCACATACAAAAATATACTAAGGGTGGGTGATTTCGAAAAAGTAACTATACAATAATTAAATGCTAATTAAATGCTCTCGGAATATCCAAACCCCAAATTCAGTGCTCGTCGGTTTCGATATTTTTTCGATTTTTTTCTATTATCCGTGGGGCTGCTGACTCTGTCACTAGGCAAATCCACACCAGGGGTGGCAAATTCTGAAAAGTGATTACGCAGTAATTAAGTGCTAATTAGATGCTCTCGAAATATCCAGAGCCCGAATTTGATGCTCGCGGTTTTTTATTTTTTTTATATTTTTTTTATGTCATCCGTGGGGCTGCTGACTCTGTCACTAGGCAAATCCACACCAGGGGTGGCAAATTCTGAAAAGTGATTACGCAGTAATTGAGTGCTAATTAGATGCTCTCGGAATATCCAGAGCCCGAATTTGATGCTTGCGGTTTTTTATTTTTTTTATACTTTTTTCATGTCATCCGTGGGGCTGCTGACTCTGTCACTAGGCAAATCCACACCAGGGGTGGCAAATTCTGAAAAGTGATTACGCAGTAATTAAGTGCTAATCAGATGCTCTCGGAATATCCAGAGCCCGAATTTGATGCTCGCGGTTTTGTATTTTTTTCAGATTTTTTTTATATCATCCGTGGGGCTGCTGACTCTGTCACTAGGCAAATCCACACCAGGGGTGGCAAAATCGAGAAAGTGATTACGCAGTAATTAAGTGCTAATTAGATGCTCTCGGAATATCCAGAGCCCGAATTTGATGCCTGCCGTCGTTTTTTTACTTCATCACATTCTAATAAATCTCACTTCACTCGAAATGAAGCAAGCAAACGGGTTTCAAACATCAATCGCAGCTTGCGACTGTGAACTTACATCCTTCTTCTGCTCCCTTTATTTCGGATGGTCTTTGTCATCCGGCCACAACTCACGAGTTACGGTACTGTACGTCTATTAACTTTTCAGGATTATGAAGGTACGTAGCGTTCACGCAGCTTTGTTGTTGTCCTGCTACAGCGCGAGAAAAACGTTGCCGAGCGAATTTTCCAATTTTCGTGTGAAATTTGAAATCTTGGGTGTGCTACTGGTTTCGTGTTTATATAATCCACTTATGGCCGGTTGCATAAAAGTGGGTTACCCAAAGGTTCAAATAACCCGCAGGTTACCCTGCAGATACTACCCGTTCGATTGTTTTTTCATCTGACAGCTGTCAAGAATCACTGTTAGCTTCCGACAGTCTATGAAGGTTGAACGGGTAGTATCTGCGGGGTAACTTACGGGTTATTGAAACCTTTGGGTAACCCACTTTTATGCAACCGGCCATGAGTGTACTTTCTTCGCCGGTTTGCTAAATGAACTCGAACTACGGTATTTTCAAAACGATGTGGTTGGTACTCTCGAGTATCTTGTACTCAGCAAATATCGGTTTATATCGGTAAACAAATAAAATATGAATCAACTCAAATCTGATCAAACAATAGTACATCACAATACAAGCGCGCGAAGTACGTGATTCTCGCACGAGTGTAGCGTGTTGCCCGAGCGAAGGGAGGGTGAAAAAACACGAGTGCAAGGATCACGTATGCACACGCATGTTGTATACTATTTTTTTCAACTTAGTGTGCGAATTCTCATTTCGAAAATGAATATACATATCTTTTTGTCCAACTTAACATTCATCGGTAACAGAAAATAACGGCTTAGTATGCAAGTACTGTGTATTCTAGAGGGATCTAGAGGGATCATTCGAAGATGTGAATGAAAGTTGAAATCTTCCGTTACACTAGTCAATAAACAATACTGAAATCAGATGTTGACATGAGTAGGCACACAATAATTGTAACCTATCGAGTGTTGTTGACGAAACAGAATGCTCCCTACTCCTTGAGGCACAACTAACACAGGTGCGTATCGCGTACGTGAGGATCTACTAAATGCTATCACCTTCTCGCCGAGCCTGACGTACGCGGTATGCGCCTGCGCCGGATATCCGCAGGAAGGGGGCCGTTTTGTTTTGTCGCTAACACTCGGCAGTCGGTACAAGCGTTATTAATTTGGCACTTGCCTCGTATCTTTGGTACAACGAGGATATATTCATTTTAGAAGAAAGAAGGAGAAGAAGCGGCATTACAGTCACATGGATTCAATGGAGTGTATACAGTTTTTCCTTGCGTAGTGAAAAGTGACGTGTCATCAAAACAAGTCTAGTGAGTTAAAAGTAGTGAGGCGAATCCGTTTCAACGTCTAGTGTGTTGTGTTTGGACCTGCTTCCTGGAGAAAACGTAAGTATACATATATAGTTTTTCATTCCAATTCAAGTATTAGACTAATTCATAGACCTTGAGACTAATTCGATCCCAAGAGACGTGAGGGTAACCTTTTTTTCTTTTCCTTTCGTATTTCAAATTTGTACAGTACTACCTCGTTATAAGCGACTGTTAGGGCGGTTAGGGTAATGCGATTCCATGAAATTTGTCGCTGAAGCGTCCCCCCACTACTGGGAAATCGCACATGCTTAGTGTATCAGTGAGCATCACTACTGGGAGAACTTTACGTATACAGGTAGAGTGAGGGAAGCTATGAAGCTCGCTCAAGCGGAACGAAGGGGAAATTCGCTTATAACGTGGGTGCTTATAACGAGGTAGTACTGTACCAATAATCAATTTCTATACTGTTCCAATTGTCTTGTTCGACCGCTATTTATGCACCTTATAGTAGGCGAGTTCGGTAATCCTTCGCGATAATAATTATGTTGCGAATATAGCATCGTTACATAGGTATGTAGTTTTAAAAACAAGGCGTGAAACAAAAATGTGAACGAAAGAGAAAGCAGCCAGTATACATCAATATCAATCAATATAATCATTCAATATAACATCATTCAATATAATCATCCAGGGCTATTTAATATAATATTGCAACAGAATAATTATTTTAATACTCGATAATACTGTTATATACCGTGAGAATCTCTGGATGCGGAACGCCAGGGATACCAATCCATAACTCGTTAGCAGCAGTTCAGTAACTCACTAGATGTTTCTAGTAAAATCACTAGAAATCACTAGATTTTTAGTGATTTTACTAGGAAAATTTAGTAAGTGACTAAACTGCTGCTAACGAGTTTTGGGTTGGTATCCCTGGCGTTCCGCATCCAGAGATTCTCACGGTAAAGCGGTGTATCCATACAGTAATGTGGATTTGAAATAAATATATATCTACTCACTGAATTTAAATCAGTGAGACTCACTATAAACCAGTGTATACCGAGTGTCTACTAGACTGGTTAAAAAAAATCAACTATACTTCTTTCTCAATGTCATATATTTAATAGTTTCAGGAAGAGGAAATGAACCGCCTGTTAAAATTCGAGCCCTCAATATTAATATTTAGTGGTTCCTGAACACAATTTTATTCCATATAGTTGACATGAAAAAAATTTCCAGTTATTTCTCAATTTTATAGCTCAGTAACGATATGTATACATAAAGGTCCGAAACATATTCCTATAGGAAATTCAATGCTCTGCAAAAAGGTCACTCATAATTTTCCGATAACTCAACTCTTTCAAAATATATTTCAAAAGTTATTTCAAGTTTAACCTCGAAAAAATTCTCATGATGATTAGATGGAAAATCGAATATTGCGTTCAGGAACCACTATATATATATATGTATATGGGGGAATTCACAAAAAAACGAGAGGTCGTAGACCTTGGTATTTGGAATTTGACTGAAATATTTTTTTTCCTGCGCATTTTTGTGAATCAAAAATATACCTCGAAGGACTTTTCGATATTCATCTTCATTCACTCAGGACAGCTCATTAAAATTTTCCATAAAATGATATTCAGTGCAAATTTTTGAGCAGAAGGATTGAAAATCCGTGAAAAAACTCCAAGAACAAAAACTGCTTTTTTTCTTACCTCCTTTCGATAAAAAAATACGGCAATATCGCCGAATCCCGAGGGAAGAAAATAACCATCATATTTTTACCTCCTGAAAATACGCCATTTTCGATTTTCAAAATTCAAATATACAACGATTCCTCAAACAATTACGCAACTTTTGAGCCCAATCCGAACGTGGTCCGATCTGATCTTCGATTTTTATTGCATGATTTTCGTTCAGATTTATTATTTTTCGTTGGGTTTTTCGTATAATTTAGTTGGAAGCGAATAAAAAAGAGACTTCGACAATTGTCAAAAACAGTTGTATTTAGAATGAGTATAATGAGGGGAGGTGATAGTTTTCGGAAGAATAATGATATGATACAGTCTAGGATGTGTTGAAAAATGTTTACATTGAACGAGTTTTTCTGTTTTTCACACGAACAAAAAAGGATTTTCAATTGGATTATATTCATAATATCTTTATAATATCTTTGGAAAACATTTACATTCTACAAATAACGAATGTTTTTTGTCAAAGTACATCTCACACGGACTTTCTTTTTCCTTTTTTACCCAAGAAATTTGAGCTTCTATTTATTGTTTTTGGTATTTTTTTTCTGCACAGGATGGACTCGATAATTCGGTGAAAACGAGTATCGTTTTGTTCGAATCGTTTCATGTTCATCAGGAATAATGCAGTGAGTGCGCAACGTGTCAGGAATAGGCTTTGCACGATCAAGGCGATCGGCGAGCTCTAATTTAACGATTTCATAATTTTTCGAATCCCAGTAGCGCATTGTTAGTGATGGTAAATTACCTGGCTTACACGCCCATTCATAAAGACCTATTGGAGACATTATTTGTTGATTTGGTGGTAATTGCAAGCTGGCCCGAGCAACTAATCGCTTAACTGTGCCACCAATACCATCCGAGGGGCCCTTGCCGTGAGCTGTGGCGAAGAAATGCCATTCAGCCGGGACGCCAAAGTCTTCAGAATGATAATAAATATTACAGAAATTCTTCAAATTTTTAAATTGTTGGGGCGCCCCGTCTGAAAAATAAATTAACTTCGATGGCATTGGTATAAACAATTTCACGAAATCGTTGATGATTTTGGAAAAAGCGTAGACCGAGTAAGAGTCGTGATGTAAGCAATCTGATATAATACATAGGCTTTTGTGATTGAGAACTCCGTTTTCTTTGAAATAAACGACGACAGGATAGATGGTACACTGGCTATTATTCCAATGGAATCCAGGTGCTGCGTCTTGCACTACGAAAGAATAGTTCTCCGCAAAATCGCAGAGAACTATGCAATCAGTGTCACACAAGTTCTCTTTCACAAATCGCAAATAACTCCCTTGTTGTTTAGCAATAAACGAGTGTGTCAGTAGAGTCTTCGCTTGACCGATACAATTAATGATGAAATCTTGAGGATTACACTCAATTATCTCAAGCGTGCAATACGGCTTTGATACCCAAGTTGAATATGTAACTATATCACAGCCTTGTTCTTCGAGGAATTGTGATAAGACGTGTCGTAAACGTTCTATTTTTGGACATTCTTTGCAATTGCCCAAATAACACGCCGAACTGAACTCATCACATACGAGCAGCATCAAGACATCTTCGTATGATTGGAACGAAGAATCATCATTCATGGGTGACAAGAACTTACTTCCTGCAAAATAATTTAATTTAGTAGCTGAGAGTTGAAAGACGTTAGATTCAAATATCTCAAAAAATTTCAAGGACTGTATCTTCTAAGTAGACCTTTGAAACATCACAATCTGCAGTTGAAGAATAGTATTTTTCCTCACTCTTACCTCAAAATCGCAACTTCGTCGCGATTTCTCGGCTTTCGTGATGAAAAATATCGATCGTTACTTGTACATAAAGGCTTTTTGACGAAACTCGTTACAGCACTCGCCTTCGGCTCGTGCCGTAAACCTCTTGTTTCGCCAAAAAAGCCTTTCCGTAGTCGTATCGTAATGTACTATTTCGATACAAGAGTGCAAAACAAGCAATTCTCGTACGAGTGTGAAGGCGCGAACGAATCCGAAGGCGAGCGAATGTAGCGAGTGAGGCGCCTTCACACAAGTAAGGAATTGCCTTTGGCTCGCGTGTCGAGCTCTGTTTTTCTCAACACATGCAACGGAAGATCCCCGTCTGTGTGCCGTCTGCGAGCACGAAGGCAGGTTTTTGCGCACCGGTGTGCGGGAAAGTCTACTTTCGGTGCCTGCAGATGGTGTGCAAAGGAGGACTTTCGCTGAATGTGTTAAGACAAATGTTATTTGCTACAATTCAGCTGTTTTTAAACAACTAATCTTCGGGAATTGAAAAACTAATGAGATGACTGAATAAAATTATTGAATCTAATTTTCAATTGACCTTTAAGCATAAGCTTGAAATTTTGGTGGATAGAACACACACAAATAGTGTGTGTCTCTGTAGATCCTGCTAAAACACAGTATTTTGGGCATAATGTCGTGAATTTTGTGAAGCCAACTGCAATATCAGGATATTGTTCTTTAAATTTATGATAAATTTCTCGCAAATTGCCAAGAATTAGTCGTTTCTGGTGTTCCACTTTTTCCCCTGCTTGATTAACAATCTTCACATAATCTTTGCTGCCTGGCATCATTGCACTTATTTCATCGCTCTGATAAAATTCAATGACACAGTGCTTGGCTTCAGGTGAAATAGGTTTGCCTGAAAGTTTTTTCAGTGAAATAATTATTCGTAAGTTAAAGCATGTTAATCATAAGTTGACAATTGCCTGCACTTGAAATTAATTCTGTTTAACGTTTAGAGAGTCAGACATGGCAATGAGACGTTGAGCAAAAGTGAATTCCTTCAATGGAATGCACTATGACACAAAGATTGCATATGAAGACTTTACATCTATATAACGCAAGAACAATATGTACCCCTTTTTTCGTTTGACTCCGGTATTTCTCCTCCGCTAGTAACAATGAATTTTGCTTTCTTCGCCAAGTAATACGATGATTTCATGACAATGGACATTTTAGAAATACTCCAATCTCGTGGTAAATATGTGAGGAGTTGGATTTTTCTTTTATAAGATGTGCCGGAAGCATGGAATTCTTTTTTTTAGATATTTCAGCACTTCAAATAAATCATGAGCACAAGTTTCGCTCTCGTCATATTTCGCCCCCAACGATCGCTTCAGCTGATTTGTGATTTTTTGGATTTTTTGGGTCATCCAACTACTACCGGCATCTTCATTTAGGCGCTTTCGCGCGATCGGCGAGTGGCCAAGACAACGTATAAATTCATTTATCACGGGCAATTTTGTAATAATACTGACATCAGATCCCTGTGAGTTAGGTACAGACTCAAACGTAGTCCCTCTCGATGAATCGGATATGTTATTATCAGGTAAATCTGTTGGAATGCAATAATAATATCAATAATAATAATCATTTTTACTCGGATGATAAACAACTTTCAATGGCATTTACTAATTTGAAGAGCACAATAATGTCGAGTCCAGTGTGCCAGCTTCAATTGTTCTTATCAAATATTGAACTATACTGACGTAATCGAGGACGTAATAACACAATGACACTGTCAATTAATTTTTATTTTCAAATCCGTGTAGTGAAATAAAAAATGAACTCACTTGGTTGAGTCGAGGGCTGACTTGGCACCTTGTAAAGTGTACGACGACATGTACCACAGAGAAGACTTTCCGAACTCAATAAGCAGGGAAATTTTTTAATCAATTGCTCACTCGGAGGCCGCAGCTGACGGTCATCAAATTTTTTCAAATGATATTTAAGTTTGAAGGGATTAGAGCACCTATCCCGGTGTTTATATGAAAAGTTGGACATAACTGAACCGCAGACACTTTCACTAACAACACAGAATAATAACTATCAACTAATGAATTATATCGGTAATTCACCTTTGGTGAAACTTCCTATCGGTAATTCACCGGCTTGTTGCTAGGTTATAAACAACTTCATACCGAAAGAAGCGTGGTATTCAAACACGTGGTTTCAACCAAATCTAAACACTTTCGCTGTTGCTAGGCAACAAACAACAAACTTTCGATAGCTTGTAACCTAGGTGAATAATTTCAACAATCTCTGTTGTTTTCTCCTACGAGAATGTTAGGTACGCTACGCGAGTTGGGTTTTGACAGCTATGAAGTTGCACCCAATTCGTCTGTCTTTTTTTTCGCGAGCATAACCATAGGAAATTGAAAACAAAAGAATGTACGGTGCAACTTCATAGGTGTTAGAATCCAACTCACCTTTACATACCACCAAACTTTTATTGGTTGAAATTCGGGTGAAAAAATAGTCCGCCGAATACCCCTCGTGCTTGAATAATAATCTGGCATTTTTTTCAAGTTTCCCCGCCTAGCGACACGTGCGGGAAGTTTGACATATCAAAAACTTCACGCGCATGTCGCGAGGCAACGAAACTATCGGGAAATACCCAATAATTTCAAAGCACTCGAGGTTTGATTGCATGTAATTTTTTGTTTCTCGTATTCACTACTGCTTGGCGTAGATGTAAAAAAGTGTCGCGGGTACGGGTAATGATCATAACCAATATTCTAATCAAATATAATCGGTCGGAATCATATTTTTGAACGACTGCCCTCATTATACTTATTCTAAATAAAACTGTTTTTGACAATTGTCGAAGTCTCTTTTTTATTCGCTTCCAGCTAAATTATACGAAAAACCCAACGAAAAATAATAAATCTGAACGAAAATCATGCAATAAAAATCGAAGATCAGATCGGACCACGTTCGGATTAGGCTCAGAAGTTGCGTAATTGTTTGAGGAATCGTTGTATATTTGAATTTTGAAAATCAAAAATGGCGTATTTTCAGGAGGTAAAAATATGATGGTTATTTTCTTCCCTCGGGATTCAGCGATATTGCCGTATTTTTTTATCGAAAGTAGGTAAGAAAAAAAGCAGTTTTTGTTCTTGGAGTTTTTTACGGATTTTCAATCCTTCTGCTCAAAAATTTGCACTGAATATCATTTTATGGAAAATTTTAATGAGCTGTCCTGAGTGAATGAAGATGAATATCGAAAAGTCCTCTGAGGTATATTTTTGATTCACAAAAATGCGCAGGAAAAAAAATATTCCAGTCAAATTCCAAAGACCAAGGTCTACGACCTCTCGTTTTTTTGTGAAATCCCCCATATATTGTAACATTGCATGTTACGACAGGCTCCTCACCCCTTAAACGACCTTAGCGGAGTGTATGACGATGAGAAAATGAGTAGATAGACCCCGAGGTCCGACAGTATTTCCGAGAGGCGACCGTGACCGACTAAAGACTGTTGAGCATATTATTTATTCTTTTGTTTTGTTTTACGACTTTTCTCTAACATGTTGGAGACGAGGCCCAGCCGACGGCTAAAAGACTGTGATACAGACCCGCCACGACCAACGCACGACGTTCAAGTATCGACTGTTTGGATCCTACTCGACGAACGCCACATAAAAGCTCCGGAGGATAGTAGTGGCCACGCTACCTCCCGCTATTAAACGAGAGGACACGGGGAAGTGCCAAGGGCATTCTGCAACGTGGGATATCGGTGGTGGACTAGATTCCCGCCACCACGAAGAGCCTGCGACCCGTGGGCCTCCGTGAGCCTGCGACCCGTGAGCCTCCGACGTAGCGAGCTAAAATCACCGTGGCGAACTTCGAATTGCGCGCGTAGCGATAACAGGTCGCCATATTTAAGGATCCTACGGTCGATACAAAAGTCGATATTTGGCCGTAACACGAGGGCGCTGATTGCCGGCGCCATGCGGTCTACTCACTCTGCGTTAGACGAGTGTTGCGAAAACACGTGTCTGCTAACCTTTTGGCGTTATTATTAGCTTTACGTTCGAGCCCCGTGGGTTATTTGATTAACAATCGTGGTTTTTTTTTTTTTGTGAGATTGAGGGTGTGATTGTGTAGCCTACTCGTGGGACTGATACGCCATCCTGAGATGGACTAAGACAGAGAAAAGCTTCTGTTTCTTCGGTGGCTGGAAGACGGTAAGCGTTAGCCATTCTTACCCATGCTAATTTGAATTCGGCAACGGCCGTCAGCCATATTGCCATTGAGCAAGCCACGAGGCTGATTAATATTCTTGGAATCGAATTAAACCGATCTCCGAAGGGTAGGCCGTCACCAGTGTCCCCGTGCAGTAGAGTTTATAGTCCGAGTCATTATTTTGTGGAGAAATATCGAGTATTGTATAGTTTGTTAAGTTCAGGTTGGATACCTGTCGTACACGAGTGCGACAGGGATAGTCATAGTCCGTCACTGTCGCTCTCTCTTCCTCCCGTGGGGAGAGACACAGCTACCTGTGGTTTAGATTTCGAGTCTCTGTTTTTCGGGTTCGAGTCAATAAATAATTCCAATTAAATATTGGTCGCGTTATTCGCAGAGTTAGGTTAAGTTAGTTTTAGCAAGCGCTTGTAAATATTACTTCTTTGATCAATTTCATATTTTCTATTCTTTAGTCAGAGCCGACGGCTCACCCATTGTAAATAATAGCCTGTTAATTAGTTGTAAGTTCTCCTCGTGGAGCCTATTTAGCGTTTTAGTTGAGATGTTGTCCCACGAGGACCTAGTTTGTCAAGTTATTTAATTTTTGCATGATTTTTCCTTGTTATTGCTATCCTACGTGGAAGCTAGTAGTTTATTAGATATTGTAAAGCTCGTCAAACGTGGCCAGGTCGCTTATACACGACCCGCAGCCGTCAAATAGCCGAGGGGATTTATTCCCGATTGTGCAAATTGTTATCACTATTTCGTTTCTATTATTTTTACTGAATAAATTCTATTCTTTTGTTATTAAATTTACACGCTCGAGTCGTTATTCAACGTCCCGCTAGTCCTTTATTAGATCCTGACCCCTCCCCGCGGTACTGCAGCTAGCCGACGCTTTCCGTACCCGTAGATTATAGTTTGTTCATATTTTTGAACGTGGCGGTTATCCGCCTGGCGCCCAGCATTATTTTCAGGTGATTACGTTTGGCCAATTGTCGAGTGGATGGTTCTCGGAGGCTAGTATCCGGTCTAGTCCGAGGACTAAATAAAATCCACGTCACAATATATATATATGGGGCTGTCCACGTCAACTCGACACGGCTCCAGACCTCAACATTTCCGATTTGATTTTTAATTTGATATGTTATAACTCCATGTCTGGAGAACCTTCCAAATTTTTTTTGGATTTTTCAAATTGACCCTTTCGGAGCTATGAGTTTTTTTCGCCTCAAAAGAAGGACCTTTTTTAAAATTCTGAAAAAAATCACAAAAATCCTGTTGATGATATAGAACAACCTCCCACTCGCAGAATCGTGGGCAGAATTTTCCTTATATTTTTTTTTCATTCTTAAAAAATTTTTATTCCTAAAAAGGCTTTCCTAATTACATTTGACGGGCCGGAAACAAAAAGCGCGCGTAACTGAAATCGGCCGGCTGAGTGTTGTCCATAGAACCTCGAAATCGACATATTCAAATCTCGGATTTCCCTTGTGGGATCGATAGAGTAGGTCATTCTGCACATTTTTTGTGCTGGAACTATATAAAAATTCTTGTTCGTTTTCGAGATATAGGTAAGAGGAAAATACCATTTTTCATGATTAGCAATCTGATTACTTTTTTCAGTTCAACTCGCTGCCATTTTCTTTATATTTATAATTTTTGTTTGAAATTTTTACGGAGCGTTCCTTGATGCCTTTTGTGAGACACAGAAGAAGGGAAAAGTCTCAATACTGAATAGAAGAAACATGGCGAGTTTACCAGCAAAAAAACTCTGACAACCAGAGTGATCAACTTCCGAGACAAAAGTTGTCGTGCGAATTTTCGAATTACACGAATGTAAACGTTGATTATTAAAATAAGTTTTTGCAAAAGATTTTAGACGTCACAGTACCATAAATTTCGAACTTGCACTATTCAGATTTTACAAATCCTTTGACTTTTACATTGCACAAGAAAAACTCTTGTAGTGAGCAAATGAGTTGTTTTTACTAAGGAATACTCAAGCGCTGTAGAGTACAAAACTCACAGGTTTTTGAAAAATGAATAACACATCTAAGTGTATGATAGAAATTTGAATCTACCAAAAAATTACCATCATTAATAAAATGATATTTCAAATAATACCACAGATTTTATCGATTTTTATTTTCTGAACCTTTGTCCAAAACCACTCATTTGCTCACTACAAGAGTTTTTCTTGTGCAATGTAAAAGTCAAAGGATTTGTAAAATCTGAATAGTCCAAGTTCGAAATTTATGGTACTGTGACGTCTAAAATCTTTTGCAAAAACTTATTTCAATAATCAACGTTTACATTCGTGGAATTCGAAAATTCGTACCACAACTTTTGTCTCGGAAGTTGATCACTCTGATTGTCAGAGTTTTTTTGCTGGTAAACTCGCCATGTTTCTTCTATTCAGTATTGAAACTTTTCCCTTCTTCTGTGTCTCACAAAAGGCATCAAGGAAAGCTCCGTAAAAATTTCAAACAAAAATTATAAATATAAAGAAAATGGCAGCGAGTTGAACTGAAAAAAGTAATCAGATTGCTAATCATGAAAAATGGTATTTTCCTCTTACCTATATCTCGAAAACGAACAAGAATTTTTATATAGTTCCAGCACAAAAAATGTGCAGAATGACCTACTCTATCGATCCCACAAGGAAAATCCGAGATTTGAATATGTCGATTTCGAGGTTCTATGGACAACACTCGGGCGGCCGATTTCAGTTACGCGCGCTTTTTGTTTCCGGCCCGTCAAATGTAATTAGGAAAGCCTTTTTCGGAATGAAAATTTTTTAAAAATGAAAAAAAAAAATATAAGGAAAATTCTGCCCACGATTCTGTGAGTGGGAGGTTGTTCTATATCATCAACAGGATTTTTGTGATTTTTTTCAGAATTTTAAAAAAGGTCCTTCTTTTGAGGAGAAAAAAACTCTTAGCTCCGAAAGGGTCAATTTGAAAGATCCAAAAAAAATTTGGAAGGTTCTCCAGACATGGAGTAATAACATATCAAATTAAAAATCAAATCGGAAATGTTGAGGTCTGGAGCGGTGTCGAGTTGACGTGGACAGCCCCATATATATATTAACATTCAGGGCTCAAATTTTAACAGGTGTCTTATTTCTTTTTTTCTTCAACTATTAACAACCTATAAATATTCTATCTTTTATTTAAAAATATTTCCTGCGACCTTGCCACCATAATTGTCTCTTGCAATTGAAATCTCTGGTATAGGTTCATGTTTTTTTCGTTTGCAGGATATCTTTACTGGTCAAATTTAAACCAGACAAACCGACGTGAGGTCGGGCTTCATAAGTGCCAGCTAACCTTTTGGGTTTAGAACTAGCCCTCGTGTCGTCCAACTGAAAATATGAATTCGGTGGCCTCAATGAAATGGTTGTGTAGTGCCCTAGTCCTGGGGTTTTATCGACCACTGATCGGGTTGCCGCCCTTGGTGGCGTGAAATCAACAATGCCGATGAGCCTATAGCAGCACTTTCCATCGCTCAATGGATCACACGTACTTTTCGGGATTTGATCCAACGTGAAAACTCAGACCCCATCCGTTTCCATAATCAAGAAAGGTCCTGCGAATGCCAATTATTGCACATAAAAGTAAGTGTTGTATTGGAAGCATAACAAATTGTAATTGATATAAAAACGTGATTTTCTTTTCCGGAATAATATCAGATGATGCATTCATGAATGCCATATTCGGCAAATTTAAGTGAAGGGTTTCTCAATCTCAAACTTTGAAAGATCGATCAATAATTTTGTACCGTATAATTCTATTAGAAATGGAACTTTCTTATTTCATATTAATTGCACATAGGTATGTGTGTTTGTAGCCGAAATAGCTGCAAGTATATTTAAAATTTGTGGGAGATTTGTTATTATGTCAGTGTACCTTGGGGTGGTCCTCAAAAATTAAATTTCTTGATTCACCCCCTAAAAAGTTTCCTCATTTTGTAAAAATATAAGGACAATTCGTTTTTTGTGAAAAAAAATGAAAAGAACACGTTTCAAATTTTTTTTCAAAATTTTGAATATTTCCTTCAGTTTTTTTGGCCATGTTACGTCCGGGCATCACCGCCCGTACGTTCGCCCCTCACTTACTTCAGTACCTCAACTCTTCACACGCTTCCCCCCTTTTCCCTCTATGTCTCCACTCTTCTTATCTGCCTGCTACCAGATCATCCGCGTCTTCCCTTCCTACTTCTAGAAAAGACTCGTTGCACCCGGCACTGCCAAATGCAACGAGTCAGCAAAAACCTTTTATCTTACTGTCCTAGCAACTACCTACCTAGCTATGCTTCCCTCGTTTCCTCACTCACTTCTCAACTATACCTCTTCGCGCGAAGATAGCATATATAACACAAGTACCATTATAACAAACAACTGTTAACCCGAATAAAAGTTATTAGTTCGCTAACTAAACCTTCATTACATCAACAATCCCTCAGTTATACTCTGGTATTTAAAGCAGGGGACAATACCCCAATAAAAGACTTAAGGTAGTACCTCCATGAAGTCAATGTGTTAGGAAATTATTGAAATTTTGCACACGTGTCAGTTCAGATGCTATCTATACGTGTGTGCAATATTAAAAGGATTGACCGTTTCATACTTGAGATAATAGAATTCAAAGTCAGCCGAATTAACATGTAGCCCATGCGCCTAGCTTGCAGAACAGCACGATTTTCGTTATACCACCCACACGGGTGTTAGGAATTCATCCAAAAACTATAATAAGCTCAACAAGTTCTATTCTCGTTAAAAATGAGGGTTGTCTACCGTACAGTATTAAAGATATACCCGTGGACATCGTAATATTTTGGCTTATTTTCGTTGCTATTAGGCACGGACCCGAGCGCGTGGAAGGGGAAGGTGCGATGATCTGACAATAGCGCATATACGGTCTGGCGCGCAGTTTAAATAGTCTAGCCGCTATCCAGCTTTTGAATGTAAAAATGATAACCGGTGGAGGTTTTTTTCGGCACGGGGGGGGGGGGGGGGGGGATTAATGAAAAATTTTCTTGTACGTATTTCGCGTGTATTTGTCTCAATATATCCTTTGAATTATATGTCATAAAAATTAAAATTAAACTATATTAAATTATTTTAATTTAGGTGTAGTACGTTTTCGATTAATATTTGTCTGAGTAAAATACTATTTTTTTTATGACTATAATATTAAAACCAAAACCTACATTTTACGAACAGTCTATCACAATTATATAGAATCTATATAATATATATATATTTGTTATTGCACATAAATATGTATATATATCTATAATATATCTCTAGGTTATTTTCGTTATCTGACTAACGTCGCAAGGTATGTCTTAATATTTGTTTTTGAATAATTAGATTATTGGTAATTTTTCTAAGATAAAAGTTTATACTGAAACAATCGTTGCACTTTGGTTTGATCCAAAAAATACTATAATTTTTTCCAATATTTTTTTGTCTTTGGTGACACGAGGCTTAGCGTTCTTTTGTTTTGCTGACAACAGTTCGACGATACCCTCTTTTCCACTGGCTGCATATGGGGTATTCCATGCGAACCGGGACAGGTTTCGGCCGAGGGTCGGCGAATTTGACGTCCGTCCAGAATCTTGTTCCTTACAACCTTGCGACGAGCTTTCCGGAGTCTTAGACTCTAATTAATTCTAGATTTCCCGTGAATCGCTATTAAAGAAATCTCCCTAGGGTCTGCTCGATTCACTTGAAAATTTTACTGAACATAGTTCAAGGTGTCACGAAAGTATGGTAAAATTTTCAGCCGCCCCTTTTTTTTCATTCCCCGGCAATAAATTATTGAAAAAAAAACTCTGGGAATCATCCAATTTTCCGTATCAATGACTGGTTTAGCCCAAACCGAGCGCAACTGGCATGCAATTTAATAACTAGATAGACTGAGGTTAGTTACGAAGAGCGTTCGAGTTCATCAAATGACAGGCTAGTTATTAAATTGCATGCCAGTTGCGCTCGGTTTGGGCTAAACAAGTCATTGATAAGGAAAATTAGATTATTCCCAGAATTTTTTTTTCAATAATTCATTGCCGGTAAATGAGAAAAAAGGGGCGGCTGAAAATTTTACCATACTTTCGTGACACCTTGAACTATGTTCAGTAAAATTTTCAAGTGAATCGAGCAGACCCTAGGGAGATTCCTTTAATAGCGATTCACGGGAAATCTAGAATTAATTAGGGTCTAAGACTCCGGAAAGCTCGTCGCAAGGTAGTAAGGAACGAGATTCTGGACGGACGTCAAATTCGCCGACCCTCGGCCGAAACCTGTCCCGGTTCGCATGGAATACCCCATATACATCTTTCAATTTCGCATAATTGATACCAGCGCCTGCAATTTTTTTAATCATTCCCTCCGATACAATACCTTTGAGAACGTCGAGCGATCGGCACAGTACTGCGGCTTTTTGTAATCGATTTTCGTGGTTTAGTGATTCGATGAAAGATTTGCTGTTCGCGACCAAATTTTCTTTAGGAATACAAGAAGCGATTTTTTCCAAAATTTCTACGTCATATGTCGCGTCGTGAAAATTTCCAGTGAGCTCTATTCGCTCCGTGCACAACAGCGGTAGCGCCATAGGTGACGTTTTTAAGAACTTCATGCCCCATCAACCGCCAAATCAATCGCTTATTTAACACTCATACATATCCGTTTACATGTATTATATTATTGTTTCTATAGACTATTATATGGGCATGAAGTTCTTAAAAATGTCACCTATGGCGCTACCCCTGTTGTGCACGGAGCGAATATGGAGCAAATCTTGGGCCAGCGTCGAGAGCTTGAAAGCTCCAGGACCCTTTCTCTGAGGATACAGTTTTTTTAGAGTAATGAGAGTATCCGAAAATCCAGCGACTATATTCCTGAACTCCTTGATCATGGAATAATTCTTTAGGGCAATAAGTAAGCGAGGTGTATCAAACCTTGCGTTGTGTGCCACAAGAATACAGGGTTTCGATAGAGCGGCTAGCCAGTCTTTGAACTTACTTAATGCTTCCTGCAAAGGAATCGACGAAACTCGCTTCTCATATAAAAAAAGCTCCCCAGCCACGTTTCGCAGCCCGGTGATGTTGGTTGCGCTGGGTGTAATTGGCTGTGAAGGGTTAGCGTACAAGCAGAACACTTCTCCTTCACATCTCGCAGCAATCTGGAGTATATCCGCTGATTTCTTCAGTCCCGATGCCTCCAAGTCGAAGTAGACAAGCTTTACATCATTCGGTACTGGAAGAGTATTTTCACCATTTGTATCACGAACCTCGCTTTCAAAAACACTCTCTGGATCATCAATATCATCCTCGAGTCCACAGTTGGATTGATATTGGATTCCTTCAACTGCTTCAGTTGTTTTCCTCAGAACCTCTCTTTCTTGCGCCAAAATATTCCTTCGCAGTTTTGTTTGAGGCAACTTTGCCCGTTCCAATCGTTTTAAATGCTTCTTGTTCCTCTTTGCTGCAAATATTGCAGTGTGTCTGCCGGGAGACACAGACAATTTTTCCTTGACTGCTAATAAGTACTCCTCACCGTCATTTTTACTGCATACCGCACTTGCCAAACGATAATCAGCAGATTCGCTTAGGCTGTAGCAGCGATTTTTGGGAGCCTTGTGAGCCATGACACCGTTAAGGCTTTCATTTGCCTGACTTGAAGCAGCGACTGAAAATTTTGATGCGTTATTTGCATATTTGTTGAAAATGTCTGTGAGTTTGTGGAGGAGTTCCGGATCCTTCAATATAACCTTCTGGCTGCTCGAATCATTATCACGGCGGATGCACCAGCTTTCACAGTTTTCGTGTCTATCAGCAAGATGATCTGGTATATTACGTAGAGTCTTCGCTAGCTCCACAGGTTTTCCTCTATTCTGCGCTACTGCATAGCCGAAACATTTTTTTAAATGAGGAATGGTTTCCTTTTTTTCCATTTCCTTGAATGATTTCTGTATCTCATACAAGTCATTAACAAAGTGCTTCCTGAGATGATTTGTATCAGCTAGTTTGAAGATTTGCTGCGAATTTCCACGTCGAACCGCTGCGATAGTGGAGCTGTCTTCATCCCCAATCAAGACACGAACGTTAAGCCCAGCTTCTATCAGAATGGTACTGCGATTCACCAGCTCAGCTCCAACATCTGGTTCCATTGCCTTGGCGCTCCCTCTAAAGTTTTTCCTGCAATCGTGTTTATCCTTTGCTCGACCAGCGTCACAAAATTTACATTTTCGGTTTCGCGTTGCAAAATCAAGAACCTTGCCGCTCAAAAATCCTATTATGGTGCCATAGCCTCAACGGCTGTCATAGCTTCTTCCGTTACCGCGCTTACTCCAGCCCATATCATACGAGACAATAATGTTAACGATGTTACCCAAAGCCATATCGAATGTTTCCTGAGTCGTAGGAGTCCCTTCCACGGTACTAGATTCGGACACGGGTTGGACAGGATAATCGGAGGATCGAAGATTATTGAGGTGAGGATAAATTTCCTTGACTATCTCACTCGGCCTGTTACATAAAATGATTCACAGACACATGAAATAATTGAGCTCGTACAATATTGTACAAAGAAACATTTTTATTGATATTTTACACAGAAGTTTCAATATGTGAACATTTCATATTACATGGTTTATAAAAATATTTCAATCCAGGAACGTATTGAATACAGAATACAGTAATTGGTTTGAATTCGAAAAAACGTTATTTTGATTTGGAAATATAAAAAAAAAAATAAAAAAATCAACCGAGGTATGACATGTATTCATGCCCAAGTCCTGTGTATTGGGTTTTTGCATGATTTTTTTTTATTTCATATTCCAGTAGTTTTGGAAAAACCATTTGGGACGTATTTTTCATTTTTTTGATCCAACAAAAATTGCCGTTAATATAACAGATTGAAAACTACAACAATATGACGTATCCCATGTTAAGATATCTATTTATATATCAAAATGAGTGAAATTCAATTGCCAATAAGATGAACAATTATCATTTTCAACGAAAAAGAAAACATACGTCCTCATTATTTTGGCATACTCTACATTATGCACCCCCAAAAGATGAAAAACATTTTTGATGCAAAATCCCAATTGAATAATTTTGTTATCCAGCCTTACATTTCCGCACATAACTTGTCGACGTTGTTGAGAACTAATCTTCGCTCCTCCTCCGCAGCTCGCTTACAACTTGCTTTAGCGTGCGCTTCTATCGACGGACCAAGTTCTCTTTCATATCGTTTAAATAAATTGTCTGATACTGATGGTATATTTAAACAAGCTAATATCTTGTTCAATGCGGTGCTACCTACTCCAGCGTGTACAGCACCTGTTGAATAAATTTATGAGGTTAGGTTTTTATTCAATGCTTGAAATACTCAATCTATACCTGCCAAAGCAAGCTCACCATACATACTTATATTGTAAATAATTCTGCCAACTTACCTAGTACTGCTACTGTGTTGACGTCAGAATGTTTGACGTTGCTGCTTGTCTCGTGGGTTTTACCGGTGTGGACCATTGTATTAACGCCACAGCTGTCACAGCGCACAGTTAGAATGGAATGAAGACCGCATCTTTTTTCGCCAATAATTCGTCGTAGTGAAAGCACACGGTGACATTTGCAGCACTCAAGATTTTCCCCAAGTACTGCGAGCTCGACAATTCGCCTTCCCTGGCATAGGTTATGTGCCGCATCTTTTTCAGAATTCTCCACTTCATCGCAACCCCGCATTCTCGCTAATCTCGCAGCAATAACTTTCTTTTTTTTCTCCAGAACTTTTACTTTGGCAAATTTACCCTGGTATCTTATTTGATTCGACATGTTTACTTTATTGACATTCGAAGTGCCATCAATCTCGATTGTAACATATTCAGCGATATATTCGGAATATATCGCTTGAAATAGATCGAACGAAAGGCCAGAGGATTATACTAATCCTCTGCACTCAAGCGCGACGCTGTGAGGCCACGAGAGTAGGGATGTCAACTATATAAGAGGCACGCTCAGCAGGCATCATCAGCGTTTGTCGGCATAGCGTCACAGCGACTCATTACCCGTAGATTCATATAGAGCGCTCGTAGGCAAAGAGCCACGGCGACTCACAATTTGTAAAACATAAACTCACTTGCTAGCACTAGACTACCTTGGTCTAGTGACTAAAATAAATTCATGAAATAGAATTAAACAGATAAAACTTAGAGACACTGAATCGATGAAGTAGTAAAGAGAAATATAAAGGCAAAGCAAGCCAGAATACGCATTTGCGTCATAGCACAAATCGTTAGAAGATAGGAAATAGAAATAAGAAAACTTTTGTACAAATTTCATTATTGAATTAATTATATGATCTTTATTTTTGATTTCTTATGATCGTTGGACTTTATCGGATTGTTTCAGCCTTGATTCCCAGCTAACTTCAACCTAGTAAAGCCAGCAGGGAACAGTCTTAAATTGTTGCAAAGAGCGCACGGCATTCAATTAACTTTGTGTGTCCGAGGGCCAAGGCAAACAGTTTTGAGTCTGACGCACGGTCTCGGAATTGAAAGATTCCCGGTTCCGTAGAGATTTAGAATTTAAAGATTAGCAGATCAGTCTTGGATTAACTTCCCGGTTCTGATCTTTAGCATTGTCGTCGGCTTTGATTAACTTCCGAGTCGACGTACCGTGGCTTTGGCGGGGAAACCTACCTGAGTCCCAGTATAGAATAGGATCAAAGGTTAGATAGGTGGCTTTTGGTGGTAAGTCCCATCCTTTTCCCTACCTTTCAACCTCAAGAAAAAGCCCTAATCATTTCACTTAATTAATAAACTCAATTTAGGTAAAGAACTCACAATAACTTGCGGGTTTCTCTACAGCCTTGAGCCTGAGAAACTCGCCAAAAGTTACATTTGGCGTCCAACGTGCGGGCTTTTTCTTAGTAAATTCATTTGGAAAATAGCATGTAATAAAATCAAATCAGTCAAATCATTCAAATTAACGTTAAAATCAGTAAAATCAAGTAAAATCCAGAGTCAAGTTTTCAAAGTAGAAAGATAGACCGACAGAGACCTGTGCGGCAGGCTCAGGATTGGTATTGGTCGGAATCAGGGCTGAAATGTCCGATAAAGATCCAACTAAAACAAATAAGTCCGGTGTTGTCGATCTAAAAGTTAGGGAACGAGATTCTGGTTTTGCGAGCGATAGACTTAGTTCAGCATCCTTCACGATGAGTACCGAATCAAACATGATTCCGGCAGATCAAATGGCCAGGATTTTAAGTTCTTTAGAAAACCTAGAAAAGAAAATGGATAATAGATTCGAGTCTATGGAACAAACTATATTGAGATTCCAAGCAGAAAACGTGGAAGAAAGAACTAAATACGAGTCTAAATTAGATGAGAAATTAGAAAAGAATGTTATTGAATGTAATACCAAAATAGACAAAATAAATACAAACCTTAAAGTTGTTGTTGATAGATTAGACGGTGAGATTGTCGATTTGGTAGACAAACTAGAGACTAGCGAAAATATCCTTCGTAGCGAGCAAGTAAGCACGTATGAAATACTGAAAAATGAAATAACAGAAAATCATAAAACAAATCAGGATATGATATCAGAACTTAATCATAAACATGAATTATATAAAATAAGTATCGACTCTGATATACAACGTCTTAGACGACACAGGATAGGTCCAAGTCAAACGAATGACAACATAAGTCTAATAACAAAACAATTGAAACTACCAACATATGCAGGAAAACATTGGGAAAGACCTGTAAACTATCTTCGAGAATTAGACGAATATTTTGAGTTTTTAGGGACTAGCGGCGACATCAGTCTTAAACTTATAGGTCAAAGTTTGACGAATGATGCTAAAGATTGGTGGATTGCGCGTCGCGGCGTAATTAACTCATGGGAAGAATTTAAGAAACGATTCTTAGCTAGATATTGGGGTGAGGAAACTCAACGGGAAATCCGAAGAGATTTAGAATTTGGATATTACATACCTGAAGGAAAAGTAGGATGGTCTGAATATGCCAGCAGGAAATTTGCATCGGCAAACGGGTTGGTTCCTGCTATGACGGAAAACGAAATAGTTAGCAATTTGATACGTCATTTCGACACACATGTTGTAGAAGCAGCTAAATGTAGATCAATACGAGGCATAGATAGTTTGCTTACCTTTTTAGACCAGATGCAATCCGGGGGACGTTCTAACATTCCAAAAACGAGTTTTCACACACAGAACACTAACCGATATCAAAACACGGCTCGTCATAATGATGAACGACCGAAAGTAAACACATGGCGAGGCGGTAACCCGCAACCAAACAATAACGTTAAGCCAAATACGCAACGCGAAGATTTAAATGATCCAAACGAGAATAAGTATAGGTCAAATCCACATGATAATAATCGTCGTCCAAATTGGACAAATACCCGACAGGTAAATATGATCGCGGATGATACCGGCGAAAATGACGAGGCCGAGACCGAAGAATCGGTTCCGGAAAACCAATTAGCGCTGTGAGCGAAACACTGCCGAGTAGCGAGGCACAGCGCGAATTTGAGTTAAACGCGGCAGAAATAATAGATTCAAATACTTTTGAAAACCCTACCGAGTACTTGTTAAAAGAGGAGGTGGTAGTACAAAAAGACACCATATACTGTCCTACTGTAAAGATTTGTTTAGAGAGTATAGAAAACAGAGCACTTATTGATACAGGTAGCCAGATCACATGCATATCCGAGGCTTGGTATAAAGAAAATATTGAAAATTTCAAAGCTTGTGAAAAACTGCCAGTGGTAAACTATCAGATTGTGGGAGCCACCGGTGGTAAGCCAGTTAAAGTAAAAATGCAAATTTTTGTAAAAATTAGTTTAGGAAAATTCAAAGACGAAATACCATTCCTTATAATACCAAATCTTAGGAGACCAATCATTATTGGAATAGATACATTAGCTAGATGGAAAGCGCACCTAGATATGAAATCAAATATCTTAACAATAAACACAGAAAACGAAAAGGAAAAATTAGTGATGCATGAGTCAAACGAACTACCATCTAATAATAAAGATTTACAAATAACCATTTTGAGTTCAACTATCGAGAGCGATAGACATGATTTTCGCAAATATGAGTTAACCAATGATGAAATCAGAGACAAACTCTCGGAATGTGACTTGTTGGAAAGCGAGCACCAAAGAAGCTTTATTGACTTGTTAAAAAAGTATCGGGGCATTTTCAGCAAAATTCCAGGGAGGGTGTCAGTTTACGAACACAAAATACAGATTTACGAAGAAAGACCATTTGTGCGAAGATCGTACCCAGTGCCAATCGAGCTCCGCGAAAAGGTCAGAGATGAAATAGATAAAATGTTAAATCACGGAATTATAGAAAGATCGTGTGGTGAATATATTAATCCTATTGTGGTAGTAGCAAAGAAAAACGGCGAAATACGGTTAGTACTTGATGCTCGCTTTATCAACAAATTGATAATACCAGATAGAGATTGTGCTCAGTCTACTGAGGTACTCTTTCAAAAATGTGGAAACACAAAACTGATGTCGAGTTTAGATTTGACTGCCAGTTTTTGGCAAGTACCTTTAGAAGTAGAATCAAGAAAATATACTGCATTCATGTTTGAAGGCAAAACATATCAATTTAAAGTGACTCCATACGGGTTAAATACTAGCCTAGCTAGTTTGGTTCGAGCATTAGACATTATATTACAAGAAGTCGAGCATTTCACTATAAATTTTGTTGATGACATTTTATGCACTTCTGCAACGGTCGAAGACCATTTAAAACATTTAGAAGAGCTTTTTGCAACATTCGAAAAGCATAACATGACATTAAACTTCCAAAAGTCCAAGTTCTTTAGAAAAGAGATTGAATTTCTGGGACATAAAATAACACAAGACGGTATACAACCACAATCTGATAAAATCATGGCTATAAAAAACTTTCCTACTCCGAAAAATGTAAAACAGTTAAAAGGTTTTTTAGGTTTAGCAAACTATTACAATAAATTCACAAAGGACTATTCAGATTTAACATATCCGCTCTTACAATTACTACGAAAAGAAGTAAAATGGGATTGGACAAAAAATATTAATGATCATTTTGAGAAAATAAAAGAATTATTTTGTGAAACCATGATTGTCCACCATCCCGATCCAAAAGCAAAGTATTATTTGGAATGTGATGCAAGCAATTATGCAATCGGGGGTATGTTATATCAAATCGATCACGAGAACGAACATAAAATCGTAGGTTTCGCGAGTCGAACGCTCAAGGGGGCTGAACTTGGCTATTTTACTACGGAAAAAGAATTATTAGCGATAGTTTATTCACTTGAGAAATTCAGAACGTTCATAATAGGCGCGGAATTAGTCATACGGAGTGATCATAAAGCACTTACGTTCGTTTTGACGTGTAGGCTAACAAGCTCAAGATTAACCAGATGGGTGTTGTACATTCAAAATTATAATTTCACAATAGAATATATTAAAGGAAAAAATAATATAGTCGCTGACATAATCAGTAGACATCCACCGGAACAGAATCAGGGGTCGAATTCAGTAGATTCAGTAGAAATAATAGCTGAATTAGCTAAGAAGGTCGGAGATGATCTGATGCATAAACTCCGTTCGTTAGGAAAGCTGCAAAAGGCGGATCTCCGGATTGCTGACCTGGTAGAAAAAGGAATAGTTAATGATCAGTTAAGGTTTAGATACGAAGATGGCATACTGTATCAAAGGGAAGCAGGGGGCAAACTGCGTGCATATTTACCAGAATCCGTGGTTAAAACGCTAATCCTTGAATGTCATGAAATTTATGGACATGTAGGATCAGCTAAATGCTACAAATTGCTAAAAGAAGGGTTTTATTATCCTAAGTTTGGTAAGGTCATACGCAAGGAACTAGCTCGTTGCATCGTTTGTCAGAAATGCAAGGTTACAAATTGTTACAGTTATTCGAATATGCAAAATATCATACCTGCTGGGGTTGGTGACTTAATCTCTATCGATTTTTTTGGGCCATTACCTGCGAGTCGTGGTAACTATAAATGGTTGTTAGTAGTCATTGACGCATTTAGCAAGTACGTGAAATTGTACCCGCTAAAAATCGCCAACGCGCAGTCCACCATTCGTAGCATATTCGACAAATATGTTCCAGATTTAGGGAAACCTAGGAAAATACAATTCGATCATGGAACACAATTTACATCTGTTAAATGGTTAGATGAGTTAAAAGATGAAAACGTAACGCCTATATTTTCCTCTATTAGACACCCACAGGGAAATATCGTGGAAAGAGTAAATCGGGAAATCGGAAGATTTTTTAGAACCTTTATCACAGAAAAACATACTGATTGGATAAAGTGGTTAGATGTAATAGAGTCGTGTATGAACGAGGTTTACCACGATACAACGGGATTTGCTCCGTGTGAGCTACAAAAAAATGAAAAACCTAAAAGATTTTGGGAAAATTGCATTCTAGCAAAACAGTTTCAATTACCGCATGAATATAAGCTTAAATTAGCTAAAGAAAACATAAGAAAAAGAGGAAAATATCGCGCAGATCGTTATAACGCATCACATAGGATGTCTAGTTTTAAAGTAGATGATTTAGTGCTGGTGCGTGCCTTAAATGTATCTGATACACAAAATAAAAAAATGGCTAAATTTTTTGCATTGTATGAAGGGCCGTATAGAATAAAAAGCCAAATTGGCGATGCCACATTCATATTGGAGAATCCCATTACTCAGAAAGAGCGTGGACGATTCCACGT
This sequence comes from Tenthredo livida, assembly GCA_963992785.1. Lineage (NCBI taxonomy): Eukaryota > Metazoa > Arthropoda > Insecta > Hymenoptera > Tenthredinidae > Tenthredo > Tenthredo livida. Next base: position 19,700,551 of record OZ023066.1, read on the forward strand.
AAATATGTTTAAGCATTATATTAGCTAGAAATAAAAGCTAAGAAATAAGGATTATGAACATAAGAAATGTAAGACAGACAATGAATATAAACCGAATCGAACCAGATATTATGGCGTGATCGGCTTATACTAAATAACTTATTGTTAGAATCGACTATATAAATCCGTGGAGGAATACGCGAAATCCAGTACGAGCTATAGATACAGTATAGTTAATACAATTGATAAATATGTCGTACGGATATCTAAGCGTGCAAGATAAGAAAGTGCAGACTTGCCTGGATGGAGAAGAGATCCTGACAGATTTCGACAGGATCATTTATCCTTCGGGACGTTTCATCCGAGGAAGAGGGAGACCACGACCTGGAAGAGACACCATGACTCCAAAACCTGGAAGGCCTTTGGGGGAAAAACGCATGAAAGTTAAAAAACGAAAATTAGATCATAACAACAATACACCAGAGCTATTGGTAGAAGACTATAACGTACTGCCAATAGTCACGGCAGATACGTACATCGACGACATCGACGAGATGATCGCCGAGGATGGAGGATTGTCCTTCGATGACATTGAGAAGGTCAAGGAGGAACTTATCCGAGAGATGGAGGAGTTGGCTCGCAAACCGGCCAGAAGCCTACCAGTCGTGACCAGTCATGTTGTTCTGACCAATGATCAGAAAATACGGGTGAACAAGATTGACGTGGATCTGGGGCTGCAATGGAGAATGCAGAAGTTAGAGGTTGCGGAGAGGACTTCGGAAGAAAAATTGGAGTACAAGCGAAATATGTATAAATTCATAGATTCGCATAGAAAATCAGTACTTACCAAAACGCAAGGGTTTACCACAGCCGGAAGAGCGCAGCATGCACCGCCTACGATGCCTGATGCACTCAAAAGCAGGGGAGGTGACAGATCGGCGCACGCCAAACCTGAACTAACACCTTTCACACCACCGGATGAACCAGAATTTTATAAACATTGGGATCCGACAGACCCACTTGGTTTAAAAAGACTTTAAAAAGAAACACGGACATGACAAACAAATAGAAAAACACTAAGAACACCGAAATCAACGATCCAGAGGCATCGACCGGCCTGCTGAAGGAGCAAACATCAACTGAGGTTCATCAAGCGAAGCTTCTCGACAAAAGCAACAAATGAAAAAACTGTGGAAACGGAAGTTCACTTGATGAAAGGGGGCAATGTAACATATTCAGCGATATATTCGGAATATATCGCTTGAAATAGATCGAACGAAAGGCCAGAGGATTATACTAATCCTCTGCACTCAAGCGCGACGCTGTGAGGCCACGAGAGTAGGGATGTCAACTATTTAAGAGGCACGCTCAGCAGGCATCATCAGCGTTTGTCGGCATAGCGTCACAGCGACTCATTACCCGTAGATTCATATAGAGCGCTCGTAGGCAAAGAGCCACGGCGACTCACAATTTGTAAAACATAAACTCACTTGCTAGCACTAGACTACCTTGGTCTAGTGACTAAAATAAATTCATGAAATAGAATTAAACAGATAAAACTTAGAGACACTGAATCGATGAAGTAGTAAAGAGAAATATAAAGGCAAAGCAAGCCAGAATACGCATTTGCGTCATAGCACAAATCGTTAGAAGATAGGAAATAGAAATAAGAAAACTTTTGTACAAATTTCATTATTGAATTAATTATATGATCTTTATTTTTGATTTCTTATGATCGTTGGACTTTATCGGATTGTTTCAGCCTTGATTCCCAGCTAACTTCAACCTAGTAAAGCCAGCAGGGAACAGTCTTAAATTGTTGCAAAGAGCGCACGGCATTCAATTAACTTTGTGTGTCCGAGGGCCAAGGCAAACAGTTTTGAGTCTGACGCACGGTCTCGGAATTGAAAGATTCCCGGTTCCGTAGAGATTTAGAATTTAAAGATTAGCAGATCAGTCTTGGATTAACTTCCCGGTTCTGATCTTTAGCATTGTCGTCGGCTTTGATTAACTTCCGAGTCGACGTACCGTGGCTTTGGCGGGGAAACCTACCTGAGTCCCAGTATAGAATAGGATCAAAGGTTAGATAGGTGGCTTTTGGTGGTAAGTCCCATCCTTTTCCCTACCTTTCAACCTTAAGAAAAAGCCCTAATCATTTCACTCAATTAATAAACTCAATTTAGGTAAAGAACCCACAATAACTTGCGGGTTTCTCTACAGCCTTGAGCCTGAGAAACTCGCCAAAAGTTACACGATACACACCGCGAAATATTTTAGTCAGCTGACGTGCGAGGTTGCCACATTGGCCGTCCCGCATGGTTACCGCCGGTAAACACCAGTATGTGTCTATCTGTATACGTCTATTTATCACTGTGTTAGTGCGTAACACGTACGGTTCGGGCCAAAAGCTATATCTTTTCGGCGATGACAAAATATTCAATAAACGTAAGTTTCGGGATATTAATGGTATCCCTCATATTACCTAACGGTGAAACCTTCATAATATATGTTTTACAGACCTATGTACGATAATCCAACCCCATTGTTACGACTTTTATACATGCGTATGGAATTGGAATCGTTGTTGAGACTGTCGTGGAGGTACTCCCTTAAGGTGAAGTGAAACGTTTGTCAGAACCTCGAAAACGGAAATCGTGAATTCTCCGGAACTACTAAATCGATCTCAATAAAATTTTGAGGGATTACACACAATTGTGGCAGAAAGTGGCTGATTATTTCACTTTTCCAAAATTCGATGAAAATTTCTACAGATTGACGTACCGACCACATAAATCGCGAGATTATTCACTGTTGCCGTAGATAATCGCATTTTCCTGACATTTAGCCACTCCGCAATGAAAAACCACAGACTTTGAACCCAATCCCGTGTCATTTGATGGAGAAATGGCTGAGAATTGACGATTCTCCGAAACTCAAAACTAAAAGAACCGACATTCAGTTGAGATCACTACCCGTATCGACATTTAGTTGAGACCACAACAGCTGTACCGAAATTGTAGCCAGTTTACTTGCAAGCCGAGCAGCAGCGCTAGTGAAGGTTTCCTATGCCAGCCTACGTATGAGATGTTGGTTCCTGCTGCTCCTGCTTGACGGCGCTTGACAAGGAACACAAATATTGAATATCGGATCGCACACGACTAACCTCACCTGACTGACAGCTAACCTAAAATACGAACAAACAATAGTTAAAATCGTGTTCGACATTTGCGTTACGAGAAAATATTATTGCTCGTTTATTTAATCTACTCCTTTCTTTCGTACTAATGTATTTAAAAATGAGTAACGTATATGAACAATCGATATCGGATCCCAGACGTCATAACCTCACTCGTCCCACAGCTAACCTGAGACTCGAATATAGGATAGAGAAAATTGTATTCATCGTTGATTTATTTCATGCGTATTTTTCATTACGCTGAATTTGTTGAAAACATATGCATATACTGAAAATAAATTCGAATAACAGATACAAGATCCCAGAGGTTATAACCTCACTTTTTTGACAGCTAGTCTAACTCAGGAGTTTATTTCAGAGTTGAGGTTATGGAGGGATCGATTTGTGAGACAACAATCGAAATAATGAAAATACATTCAAATGACGTATGCATGCAGACGAGACATAACCTCGCACTTTCGACAGATAGTCTAACCTAGAAGTTCATTTCAGATTTGAGGTTATGGAAGAATCGATTTCGTGGTCGAGGATCAAAAGAATAAAAGTATATTCAAATGACGTATACAAGCAGACGAGACATAACCTCACTCTTTTGACAGCTAGTCTAACCTAGAAGTTGATTTCAGATTTGAGGTTATGAATCGATTTCGTGGTCGAAGATCAAAAGGATAAAAGTATATTCAAATGACGTATACAAGCAGACGAGACATAACCTCACTCTTTTGACAGCTAGTCTAACCTAGAAGTTCATTTCAGATTTGAGGTTATGGAGGATCAATTTGTTCGACAACAATCCACATAATACAAGCAGACGACATAACCTCACTCGACTAACAGTTAGCCGAGCACAGGACTCTTCCAGATTTGAGGTTAGCGGAGAGATCAATTCGTTGGACGAATATCGAAATAATAAAAATGGAGTCGAACGCATGGAATAGATATACGAGCAAGATTCTCTCCGTAACCACAAATCTGAGATGGAGTCCTATGCTAGGCTATCTGTCAGAAATGTGAGGTTATGTCTCGTCTGCTAGTTGTATCCTATGGTTGTATCCGTCCACTGAAATGTAGATAATGATTCGAATTTATTTTCATTATTCTGATTTTTGTCCAACGACTTGATCCTGAAATAGAGTTCCTATGTTTGGCTAACTGTCAGTCTAGTGAGGTTATGTCGTCTGCTCGTAGTATGGGGAATTGGAGATTTTTGTCTAACGAATCGATTCTGAAATAGAGTCGCTATGTTTGGCTAACTGTCAGTCTAGTGAGATTATGTCGTCTGCTTGTAGTATGGGGAATTGGAGATTTTTGTTCAACGAATCGATTCTGAAATAGACTCCCTATGTTTGGCTAACGGTCAGTCTAGTGAGGTTATGTCGTCTGCTCGTAGTATGGGGAATTGGAGATTTTTGTCTAACGAATCGATTCTGAAATAGACTCCCTATGTTTGGCTAACTGTCAGTCTAGTGAGGTTATGTCGTCTGCTTGTAGTATGGGGATTCGGAGATTTTTGTCCAACGACTTGATCCTGAAATAGAGTCCCTATGTTTGGCTAACTGTCTGACTAGTGATGTTATGCCGTATGCTTGTGGTGTTTGGATTTTTGTCCAACAAATCGATCTCTCCCTTAACCTCAAATCTGAAATGGAGTCCTATATGTTCGGCTCATGGAGTAGAAGAGGACATATCTCCCTATACACGCTGTATTGAAAAAGTGGCACGAATTCTGCACGTAATGGATGGCGCTGTTACCAGCGAGCCAACGCGGACTTCCTGTGAGTGGGAAAATTTACCATACAGTTAGTGACGTCATAATATATCTTGGAGTGCGCGCGCAAGCGTTTGCAGGAAGTTCGGGACTGGTCACTCACAACAGTGCCACCTATTGCGTAAACCCATTTTCAATTCGAAAATGGGTCTCCTTCTACTCCATGGTTCGGCTGTTAGGCTAGCTGTCAAAAGTCTGAGGTCATGTTGTCTGCTTGTATCCGTCGTATCCGTCATTCCAATTAACTTTCATTATTTTTATTGTCTTCCGACAGATCTAGGGAAATCAAAAATACGGTAAGAACAAATAGCGAGAGTCTCTACCAGTTGCATTAAACACATTTTGCCCGCCTTCGTGTTCGTTCGCACCAGTTCGCACTAGCCGACGCTAGGAGACATGGAAACACGTGAGCTTCAAAGATCAGTCAGAGCGGTCAGAGCTTGTAGTGAAAGATGATAATGAAAAAATAATTGGATACTCAGTTTTCGAACAAAGCGTGTGCTAATATGTTAGTTCACCTCATTACTATTCGTACTGAGTTTATTTCCAGTGTCTACGCGTGTGAAAGTGCTTATTCTGCCACATCTCACGCTAACCTCAAAATCTTTTCGCGCGCATGTGCTTCTTACTCATCGCAAGTAGGGTTATGAACAACCGTGCTGGTATGTATACAACGAAAGACAGAAGTAAACATTTTCCTCCTATCATTCCGCTAGATCCCGACCTGTCAGTAACTCATATTTACGAATTTATCCCTTACTAACTTTGACTCAACTCTTGTTGCTATACAGCTCGACTAAGTGTTTGTGAAATTAGACAGTAGACACAGTGCATTAGCTATACTAACTCATTAAATTTTACTATTTTAATTTGCTCTGAGTAATAATTCAGGGAATTCCGATATCACTCATATCAACCGCTCTGCACAAGAGCGAGGGGAACAACCAAGGTTTGCTTGTCATACCGATGGAGTTTCCACACAGGGTTTTTCTTTGTGTTCATTAATCATGTCTAATTATAAGCTAGAAATATCATTGTGAACTAGTTTCACTGTTATGAACCGCTCTGCACAGGAGCGAGGATAAGTCTCTCCAGTGGAGAGCCACTCGACTGATTGTCGATAGAATCCAAACGGATTTAGAATAATGATCTAGAGAATATCAAACTAGTCATAGAAATGGCATACAGAAATGTTTTGCTTTCAGTCTCTCCAGCGGAGAGCCACTCGACTGATTGTCGATAGAATCCAAACGGATTTAGAATAATGATCTAGAGAATATCAAACTAGTCATAGAAATGGCATACAGAAATGTTTTGCTTTCAGTCTCTCCAGCGGAGAGCCACTCGACTGATGGTCGATAGAGTCTAAACGGATTTAGATTATTGATTTATAGAACATATATCTAGTCATAGAACCTACATAAATTAATGTTTCTTTATCAGTTTCTCCAATGGAGAGCGACTCGACTAATTGTTGATAGAATCCTAACGGATTAAGTACATTATAGTGAATTAGTCTCACTCATATCAACCGCTCTGCACAAGAGCGAGGGATACAAAGGTTGGTTGTAAAACCAATGGGGATTCTGAACAGGGATTTTCTCTGTGTTTATTAATCATGCCTAATTATAAGTTAGAAATATCATTGTGAAATAATTTCACTTATATCAACCGCTCTGCACAAGAGCGAGGGGAACAACCAAGGTTTGCTTGTCATACCGATGTGGTTTCCAAACAGGGATTTTCTTTGTGTTTATTAATCATGTCTAATTATAAGTTAGAAATATCACTGTGAACTAGTTTCACTCTTATGAACCGCTCTGCACAAGAGCGAGAATAAGTCTCTCCAACGGAGAGCCACTCGACTGATTGTCGAAGGAATCCTAACGGATTAGATACATTATAGTGAATCAGTTTTCACGCATATCTATCGCTCTGCACAAGAGCGAGGGAGAAAACCAAGGTTTGCTCGTCATACCGATGTGGTTTTCAAACAGGGATTTTCTCTGAATTTATCATGTCTAACCTCTAAGTTGGAAATGTCATAGTTGATTAGTTTCAACTTTTATCAATCGCTCTGCACCAGAGCGAGAATATAAACCACTTTTGTTGCTTGACACTGCGACGTTTGTCCAACACAGTGTTGGTACACGTGATGTACCCAAATAATTCTCGATTTGTTCGGGTTGTTATTCAGTGCAATCATTTGCAATATGCCTTGCTGTGTTTATAGACACTGCCGCGAAATAATCGCGATCATTAGTGTACGTATATATATACCGACGTAGCGCGCATCGGAAGATGCGCGCTGCGCCATCGAGCGGTAGGCAGAGGTACCAAACGTTCGGTGTCTGCGCCATCTAGCGGTGAACAAAGATACTAACGTTTGGTAATCTGCCTTACCGCGGTGAAAGGCACCCGGCCGTGGCCTTGAAGGTACGTATTCACCTTAAGGTGAAGTGAAACGTTTCAAGGCCACGGCCGGGTGCCTTTGACCGCGGTAAGGCAGATTACCAAACGTTAGTATCTTTGTTCACCGCTAGATGGCGCAGACACCGAACGTTTGGTACCTCTGCCTACCGCTAGATCGCGCAGCGCGCATCTTCCGATGCGCGCTACGTCGGTATATATATACGTACACTAATGATCGCGGGTATTTCGCGGCAGTGTCTATAAACACAGCAAGGCATATTGCAAATGATTGCACTGAATATTAACCCGAACAAATCGAGAATTATTTAGGTACATCAAGTGTACCAACACTGTGTTGGACAAACGTCGCAGTGTCAAGCAGCAAAAGTGGCTTATATTCTCGCTCTGGTGCAGAGCGATTGATGAAAGGTGAAACTAATCAACTATGATATTTCTAACTTAGAGGTTAGACATGATAAATTCAGAGAAAATCCCTGTTTGAAAACCACATCGGTATGACGAGCGAACCTTGGATTTCTCCCTCGCTCTTGTGCAGAGCGATAGATATGCGTGAAAACCAACTCACTATAATGTATCTAATCCGTTAGGATTCCTTCGACAATCAGTCGAGTGGCTCTCCGTTGGAGAGACTTATCCTCGCTCTCGTGCAAAGCGGTTGATATAAGTGAACACTCATTTCCTATAATGTACTTAATCCGTTAGGATTCTATCGACAATTAGTCGAGTCGCTCTCCATTGGAGAAACTAAAAGAAAAACATCAATTTATGCAGATTCTATGACTAGATATATGTTCTATGAATCAATATTCTAAATCCGTTTGGATTCTATCGACCATCAGTCGAGTGGCTCTCCGCTGGAGAGACTTATTCTCGCTCTTGTGTAGAAAGGTTCATAAGAGTGAAACTAGTTCACAATGATATTTCTAACTCATAATTAGACATGATTAATAAATACAGAGAAAATCCCTGTTCAGAATCCCCATTGGTTTCAAAAGCAACCTCAGTTGTTGCCCTCGCTCTTGTGCAGAGCGGTTGATATAATTGAAATTACTTCACTATAATATTACTAACTTATAATCAGATATGAATAATAAATACAAAGAAAATCCCTGTTCATAATGCCCATCGATTTGATAAGCAACCTCACTTGTTCCCCTCGCTCTTGTGCAGAGCGGTTGATATCAATGAAATGAGTTCACAATGATATTTCTTAAACATGAAGTCAAAAATGAATGATATATACAGAGAAAATCCCTGTTCAGAATCCCTATTGGTTTTACAAGCATCCTTTGTTCCCCTCGCTCTTGTGCAGAGCGGTTGGTACGAGTGAGACCAATTCACTATAATGTACCTAATTAGTTAGGATTCTATCAACAATTAGTCGAGTCGCTCTCCATTGGAGAAACTAAAAGGAAAACGATAATTCATGCAGGTTCTATGACTGGATATATGTTCTATAAATCAATAATCTAAATCCGTTTGGATTCTATCGACAATTAGTCGAGTGGCTCTCCGCTGAAGAGACTGGAAGCAAAACATTTCTGTATGTCATATCTATGACTAGTTTGATATTCTCTAGATCATTCTTCTAAATCCGTTTGGATTCTATCGACAATCAGTCGAGTGGCTCTCCGCTGGAGAGACTTATTCTTGCTCCTGTGCAGAGCGGTTCATGAGAGTGAAACTAGTTCACAATGCTATTTCTAACTTATAATTAGACACGATTAATAAACACAAAGAAAATCCCTGTGTGAAAACTCCATCGGTATGACAAGCAAACCTTGGTTGTTGCCCTCGCTCTTGTGCAGAGCGGTTCATATGAGTGATATCGGAATTCACTGAATTATTACTCAGAGCAAATTAAAATAGTAAAATTTATTGAGTAAGTATAGCTAATGCACTGTGTCTACGGTCTAATTTCACAAACACTTAGTCGAGCGAACATGTATAGCAACAAGAGTTGAGTCAAAGCTAGTAAGGGATAAATTCGTAAATATGAGTTACTGACAGGTCGGGATCTAGCGGAATGATAGGAGGAAAATGTTGACTTATGTCTTTCGTTGTATACATACCAGCACGGTTGTTTATAACCCTACTTGCAATGAGTAAGAAGCACATGCGCGCAAAAAGATTTTGAGTTTATCGTGAGATCTGGCGGAATGAGCACTATCACACGCGTAGATACTGGAAATAAACTCAGTACGAATAGTAATGAGGTGAACTAACATATTAGCACACGCTTTGTTCGGAAACTTAGTATTCAATTATTTTTTCATTATCATCTTTCACTACAAGCTCTGACCGCTCTGACTGATCTTCGAAGCTCACGTGTTTCCATGTCTTCTAGCGTCGGCTGGTGCGAATTGGTGCGAACGATCACGAAGGCGGGCAAAATGCGTTTATTGCACCTGGTAGAGACTCTTGCTATTTGTTCTTATCGTATTTTTTATTTCCCTAGATCTGTCGGAAGACAATGAAAATAATGCAAGTTAATGGGAATGACGGATACGACGGATACAAGCAGACAACATAACCTCAGACTTTTGACAGCTAGCCTAACAGCCGAACCATGGAGTAGAAGGAGACCTATTTTCGAATTGAAAATGGGTTTACGCAATAGGTGGTACTGTTGTGAGTGACCAGTCCCGAACTTCCTGCAAACGCTTGCGCGCGCACTCCAAGATATATTATGACGTCACTAACTGTATGGTAAATTTTCCCACTCACAGGAAGTCCGCGTTGGCTCGCTGGTAACAGCGCCATCCATTACGTGCAGAATTTGGGCCACTTTTTTAATACAGCGTGTATAGGGAGATATGTCTTCTTCTTCTCCATGAGCCGAACATATAGGACTCTATTTCAGATTTGAGGTTAATGGAGAGATCGATTCGCTGGACAAAAATCCAATCAACACAAGCATACGGCATAACCTCACTCGTCAGACAGTTAGCCAAACATAGGGACTCTATTTCAGGATCAAGTTGTTGGATAAAAATCTCCAAATCCCCATACTACGAGCAGACAACATAACCTCACTAGACTGACAATTAGCCAAACATAGGAACTCTATCTCAGTATCAAGTCGTTGAACAAACATCAGAATAATGAAAATAAATTCGGATGATTATCTACATTTCAGTGGACGGATACAACCATAGGATACAACTAGCAGACGAGACATCACCTCACATTTGTGACAGATAGCCTAGCATAGGACTTCCCCTCAGATTTGAGGTTACGGAGAGAATCTTGCTCGTATATCTATTCCATGCGTTCGACTTCATTTTCATTATTTCGATTTTCGTCCAACGAATTGGTCTTTCCGCTAACCTCAAATCTGAAAGAGTCCTATGCTCCGCTAACTATTAGTCGAGTGAGGTTATGTCGTCTGCTTGTATTATGTGGATTGTTGTCGAACAAATTGATCCCTCCATAACCTCAAATCTGAAATGAACTTCTAGGTGAGACTAGCTGTCGAAAGTGTGAGGTTATGTCTCGCCTGCATGCATACGTCATTCGAATGTATTTTCATTATTTCGATTGTTGTCTTATAAACAAAGAGCTTATAAACATAGAGTAGGATACGCAGAGGAGCCTACGTAGTTGGAAGTGTGGCCCGAATGAAAAGAGACACACAACCGACTGTACGTTCTATCCTTTACTAATGTTGAGTATTAAACAGAGATAGCACTGACACTAGGTTTTTTTCTCTCTTTCTACGAATACCACAGCAATTCGTCTCTCTTTCCTACTCTATGTCTATAGGCTCTTTGCTCACAAATCGATCCCTCCATAACCTCAACTCTGAAATAAACTCCTAAGTTAGACTAGCTGGCAAAAAAGTAAGGTCATGTCTCGTCTGCTTGTATAGGTCATTTGAATATACTTTCAGTATTCAGATAATAGACTAACCAATCGATCCCTCTGTAACCTCAAGTCCGAAATAGAATCTCATTTCCTATGTTCGGTTTTCAGGTTAGCTGCCAGAAATGTGAGATTATAACGTCCGGGATCTTGTATCTGTTATGCGAATTTATTTTCAGTATATGCATATGTTTTCAACAAATTTAGCGTAATGAAAAATACGCATGAAATAAATCAACGATAAATACAATTTTCTCTATCCTATATTCGAGTCTCAGGTCAGCTGTGAGACGAGTGAGATTATGACGTCTGGGATCCTATATCGATTGTTCATATACGTTACTCCTTTTTAGACACATTAGTACGAAAGAAAGGAGTAGATTAAATAAACAAGCAATAATATTCTCTCGTTACGCAAATTTCGAACACGATTCTACCTATCGTTTATTCGTATTTTAGGTTAGCTGTCAGTCAGGTGAGGTTAGTCGTGTGCGATCCAATATTCAATATGTGTGTTTCTTGCCAAGCGCCGTCAAGCGGAAGCAGCAGGAACCAACATCTTATACGTAGAGTGGCGTAGGAAACCTTCACTAGCGCTGCTGCTCGGCTTGCAAGTAAACTGGCTAGAATCTCGGTACAGCTGTTGTGATCTCAACTAAATGTCGATACGGGTAGTGATCTCAACTGAATGTCGGTTGTTTCAATTTTGAGTAACGGAGAGTCGTCAATTCTCAGCCATTTCTCCATCAAATGACACGAGATTGGGCTCAAAGTGTGTGGTTTTTCATTGCGGAGTGGCTAAATGTCAAGAAAATGCGATTATCTACGGCAACAGTGAATAATCTCGCGGTTCATGTGGTCGGTACGTCAATCTGTAAATATTTTTGTCGAATTTTGGGAAAGTGAAATAATCAGCCACCTTCTGTCACAATTGTGTGTAATCCCTCAAAATTTCATTGCGATCGATTCAGTAGTTCCGGAGAAATCACGATTTCCGTTTTCGAGGTTCTGACAAACGTTTCACTTCACCTCAACTTGTAAAATGCCTGACTCAAAGGAAGCTAACATTCCGTACCTACCGTGGAAGTCATTATTGACATGATTCCAACATTCAATGGATTTAATGTAACGATAAGATCCTTCATTTCGAAAGTAGAAAACGCAAAGAAACTGATAAATCCGCGAGATCTGCTTATTCTGACAGTAATCGTACGTTCGAAAATTGAGGGTCGTGCCGAACGAGCATTATCGCGACGTAACCTTGATTCTATACAAACAATTATCAATGATCTGAAAATATACTATGAGCCTAAACGACGATTAACAGACGTACAATTAGCAATAAATAACGCATACCACGAACGAAACGAAAACGCACTAAATCGCGGTATTAGAATAGAAGAATTAGTAGAAGAAGCTTACGAAATAATAGAATACGAAGAAACCAGCGAATAAGCAAAAATTCTGACCGAATATATCAACGAAAATGCATTACGATCATTTATAAAAGGCCTATCCGATGATTTAGAACAAAGAATAGCTAACGAAGAACCCCGTACATTACGCGAGGCAATAGATACCGCAGTAAACGCGGAAAGAATAGTGTTAGAAAGACGGAAGTTACGAGAACAAACATGCAATGACTTACTACATGACAGTTATTCGAAACTGACACCGCCTTACGATCCGTCGCCGACCTGCAGCTACTGTCAGCGAGCTGGCCACTCGTTAGATTGCTGTGAACACAACCAATAATCTCAGATCTACCTTGATCAAAACTACTCAAATCAAAAATACGAACCAATTGACAGATTTCAATCATATGACGGTAGAAGTGATTACACAAACGCCGACCACGCGAATAACGATGATTTTCATGTAAACTATGAACAACCCTACAACACACAACTTCCAAACCTTACGGATGATTTATTCGCCCCTCTTACGGATCCTCATGAAAACCCTGTATCAATTCTTATGATTAACGCCATCGGACCACAACCAAAAACGAAAACTTCACCTGAAGAGACGAATTACAAATACACTATTACTACCACTACCAACAAACAAACTACAAATACTGCGACACCAACACCCTCGAATAGTTCAATTATCGAAACGACCTACAAAAACACACATGACCAACGTCACGACGATTCACTATCACCAGGTAACCCAACACCGCGACGCAGGTCAACGGTAAATAATCTGCACCCGGACTACACAGACGACTCGGACAATCACTTACACAGTTGTCAGAAGTACATTGCTACGGTCTCGTCTAACGTAAACAAAATAATCTGCAAAGAGACACACACCAAAGAAACAAACGCTATACCAACGAATGCAAAATCGGAACAAATACTCCCAAGACTTGACCATAAAACAAATTCCCAATACAAATTATCCGACATCCGAGATAAAGCAAAAAGAAAAAATAACACAAGACCTACACTATATCGCGTTCAATCTACAATCAGTAAAACTGCAAATCTCTCACGAACGACTCTACCACTCTCATTGTTAAGGAAATCAGAAGTTCCGGCGGCCGAAGATCCACTAAATCGCCCACCACCTCATCCTCCACCTTTTTCCTGACTGAACAATCGCAACTGACACTGCCCAATATGACGAAAAATACATAAATATCTTCATTCTTAACCTAATAACATGCATGACATACGAAAACAAGCAGCATTGAACTTGAAAGAAGCAGAATTTGAAGACAAAATCTTACTTATTAGAGGTTGTCACTACGCTCATTAATTTTAACGATAGATTTTAAGTCATACCATTACCAATGTTTTTCAAAACTTACTTAGACTTAAGACTTTATGATACAATTCAAACTTGAGATAACAATTGGATAGCACATCTTTGTACACGTACACCTACTATACTCCTCACTATTACTATACGATCATACGCATTATTGTACGCTTAAGCATAATATTGCATTTCTTCTAGATCTCATACCTATACGCTATCTCATCGACAAATAACCGAAAATGTATCGATGACTTAACCACATACCTACTGGTACTATAAAACTGTAATTTCGCATACTAACAATATTACCGAAATGCAACCCTAAATTCAAGTATAATACATAACACTGGTCGAACCATATTCATCACACTATCATTTGTACTATCGGACTTAATGAAGGCTTATGCCACACTACTTAGTCCACTCGCCACACACACACATCCATCCATACTTCACAAATATTTATTTACAACTATACCTATCTAACTACGTTCGATATAAACATATTTCTTGTACCCAATCAATATGTTTCCTCTAACGGGGGGGGGGGGGGGGGGGGGTTACGTCCTACTCCACGCTCCTCTCTCCAACCTTACTATCATATCTCCCTACACCCTGTCTTCCTACCTCGCTACCTTTCTCACGCTGACCTGCTGCATCGGTCAGCAATCCTCTAATCCCCACCTTGCCTACAATCGTCCTCTTTACTGACAATCCTCATTATGCTATTCTAATAGCGAACTTAATTTCCAGTCAACCTCCATCTCCTTCACTTCTACTCTCCTTTTTAATCACACATTCTTTACTTCTCAACAATCCTCTTTACTGACAACAAGGGACTCCAAAATTTACTTTACCTATTCCACATACAGTACTTATTAATAAATATTAGTTGGTTAACCGAGTTACTTTTGTTCTAACCATCAACAAATCCCTCAGTTATATTCTGATATTTAAAACAGGGGACAAGACCCCAAATAAAGACGTGACAGATTTAAAGAAAAAAAAAAACGATTAAAGAATTTATATATTTTCAGTCAATACAAACGTGAACTGGGAATAAAAATATTATCTCTTATTTATCTAATATTATCTCTGAATATTGTCTCTTCATTCTCTTCGCTCCTTACAAAATACGGAACTTAAATGTATTTCAATTTTATTTGTGACTCGAGCTCTCTAAATTAGTTTTCTTTTTTATAAATGAATTGGAAGGTGCAATTGGTGCAATTGCTGACGTGAAGAGTTAGCCTTTCTTGAGGGACAACAGTCTCAGTTGGTAACTCTTCATTCTATCTTATACTTGAATTAGGGTCGGTTGAGGTTGATGTTGATGTGGATGCTGCTTTTGATCTCAGATCTTCGTACTTTTCGTAAATTTTGTAATATTCACCTTCAAGAGTGAATCATCTTGGTTTATTACACGGAGAAAAATTTATAGTAAACTTTCTCATACTCGTATAGTAATGATGGAATATACACTCAGCAACAAAATTAACGGCGCACCTATCACTCGGCGAAATAATGCTGATTTTGAAAATCCTGTAACTCAATAAAGAATTGTCCGAAAAAATCATTCGGTAAAGCCCGTTGAAAGTTGAAACTTCATCTTCAAGATGGTTTTTGACAATTCTTCTTACGGCCACTTTTGACCTCATGGCGTAGGTTTGAGTGCCGGGTTGCAAAACGCTGGAAAAAACAAATTTTTCAAAGTTCTCTACGGGGCGTTCAATAAATCGCAAAGAACTTTCGAGACAGACATTTTGTAGCCTGGAATCTCCTCTTCAAAATGATTTCTGGAAATTTGTCACACGATTGTTGATCACTGAGTTATCCGACTTTTGGTGAAGCAATAAGGGCCGAATCGACGAGTAGGCGATTGATTTGGCGCACGGACTTATATGGAGGACTGGCAACTACCGCTTGTTGATGCGCGCCCCTATTGTCCGCTTGTAGCCTCTTGTACCGTAGTGGCGCTGGCAGTCTTCTCGCTCACGTTCGCGCGGGATTTTCGAATTCTGAATGGTAAATTTGGTTCACTTCAGCCGTTACGAATATTAGACACTTATACTACAAGCTATACGAGCTACACTCAATGCAGGTACCAAATTAAACTATAATTGAACGACATACCGAAAGCAACGTAAAATAATAACCAATATTTATCGTAACGATGCTTCTATTTCAAGAAATGTTCATGCAAACATGTATTCACTTGTCTCACTCCCGCTCAAGCGTGTAAAATAACCGCGCGTTATCTTCATATCTGGGCGTGATTGAGCGAGAAGACTGCCAGCGCACCACAGTTATAACAACGGTACAACGTGGAACTAGCGGACAACAAGGGGGACACAATTATCACGGCTGGTATATGAAGATGCCAGTCCTCCATATAAGTCCGTGATTTGGCGTTATCCAGGATGCACCGCGAGGAGGTACAGTCTACCATGCATCCCATGTGTATGTGTCCGTGTGCCCGTGTGTGTGTGTGTGTGTATGTGTTTGTGTATGTGTGGGTTGTGGGTGTGTGTGTGGGTGGGTGGGTGTGTAGGTGGGTGTGTGGGGTCGATCCTGCCCTTATCGACATTGCTTCACCAAAAGTCGGATAACTCGGTGACAAAAAATTGTGCAATGAATTTCTATTAACCATTCCAAAGAGGAGATTCCAGGCTATGGAATGGCCGTCTCGAAAGTTCGCTGCGATTTTTCAAACGGCCCATAGAGAACTTTGAAAAACTTGTTTTTTCCAGCGCTTTGCAACTCGGCACTCAAACCTACGCCATGACGTCAAAAATGGCCGTAGGAAGAATTTTCGAAGACCATATTGAATATGAAGTTTCAACCTTTAAAATACTGTCCCGAATGATTTTTTTCGACAATTTTTCATCGAGTCACAGGTTTTTGAAAATCGGCATTATTTCGCCGAGTGCTGGGTGCGCCGTTAATTTTGTTGCTGAGTGTACTTTTAATATAACGATCGTTCCGATACTTGTACATAATTTTCCATGGATACTAGGGGCTCCGCCCCTGCGCGCTTCGCGCGCCCACCCCGCCTCGTCGCTCGCGTCGCTCGCTTCCGAGGCCTGGGCGCTACGCGCCTCACTTCCTCACACACAGGGAGAATTCCCAATGTCTGAACGCTCGTAGCAGCGCGTATTGAGGTGGCCACGAGTGAAAATTGTGAATTGGTATATTATTCCCAAGCTTTTATTAATTATTATCCGTTTAAATTTTCAAAGTGTTCTGACGTTTGAATTTACCCTGTATACCCCATTCGCAGAGAGAGCGACCCCCGTCCTTCCTCTCACTCCGCCTCGATCGCGTTGGCGCTGTCGCTATCGCACTCGTTGCAAGCGTGTCGTTCTCTGGTTAAACGGAGTATACATCAGTATGTAGCTGCAACTAAATGGATTTGCTACGTTCGTTTTTTATTGAGTTTATTCTCATTGCTTTTTCTCCAAATTTATTCATTTATTCGTTGTTATAGCGATAAATAAAAACCAGTGATATTAATTACACGTTGACCGGCGTTGACATCGCACGTTCACGTTTGAATAACTGTAAGTATATTCATTTATAGTGCTTCAGCTAATATTATAATGTAATAGATAGTAATAGCTGAATTCGTTTCATATGGGATAATTCGAATTGATGATTCGTTATTACGTCTGCATTAATCGCATTTTTTTACAGATGTCTGAATCACAAAATAAGACCAACCACGAGACCAACGACGAGGCCAACGAAGAGATGCCAGAAGAGCAGCGAGCGAATGGTATCACTATTTCTTTTCCTTTGATTTATTTAATTTTATTATCTCGGTAGTCAGTATTAATTATTCAATACCATAATTTCTATATTTTCCAGTAAACAAGTCCACAGAAGACGAAAAAAAAAAAGTTGAGGCTGAAGGAGAAAAGCAGGCGAACGGTATTTCTATTTTTTTATCTTCAATTTAATTTTATTATCTCGGTAGTCAGTAATAATTATTTAATACCCATCATTTCTTTATTTTCCAGCATACAGGCCCAGAGGCTCGAGAGCGGGACGATGGGTGCAGCAGCGGCGAGCTGCGCAGGAGCGGCGCCGAGCTTGGCTGGAGGAGCAGGAGCGCGCTGCTGATAACTGCCATAATTTGGTGGCCCTGTTGCGGGAGATGTACGGTCACAAATAATTTTTTGTTGTTGTCATTTTACGTGTTCTTAAATATTTCTTTTTGTTATAGTTATTAGTTAATAAATGAATATAATCCAATCATAACCTATATCATGTGAAGTTATCCCCACGTTCGTCTACTTTTTTTCTTCATGGTTATGTCGAGAGGTTCCGGCTATCGTTTTCACTCAGTCAAAGCCAACTCGGCTGACTCAGGTTTTTCGTCTGTTTATTGCAGGCTGGCTACCCGCTTTTCTTTTCTTGTTTTTTTTGAATTGATGTCTTCCGAAAAAATGCAGATGGCGGGCCTGCAATAAATAGACGAAAAACCTGAAGTGTGCCGAGTTGGCTTTGAATGAGTAGAAACGATAGGATTCTGTCCGGTATGGAGTAAAAGACAATCAAATTTAACATTTAACATTTAAAATTCAACTTCTTATTTTTTATATTTAATTTAACCTTTTTCAACATTTTTTATATTTGATGCTTCTTCTTTCTGTATCGCTCTTTCGTCCGCTTTGGTACTGTAAAATAAAATTGATCCAATATAATTCCCGTATACTACAGAATCGAGATAATAATTTCACCATATACATCAGAAAAACCGAAGACAGCTGCTGATCGATGGTGTATTTAAAATTTTCAAAGTTAGTCAATCTTAACTAACGCATATATCTATTATATTTTCTTACCAAATTTGCCCCGCGCTGCAACTCGGCCTTCGCTGCCTCCGCTGCCTCCGCCTCCTCTACTTCGGCGGCAGCTGCTGCCAGCAGCTCGTCCACACCGTCGTCTGTAAAATTAATTAATCATGTTGAAATTCATTCGAGATCTTACAAGGCTGCACTTATTCAACGACGTTCAAATATTGTTCACCTTCGACACCCCACGGTGCAGCTTCGTCGGCCTCCTCGCCGATCATCATTCCTGCTATCTTTGATGTCTATGAAAAAATATTTATGAATTGAGTTATTATGTTATATTAGAACGTTTAGTAACTATTTCCGAAGGTTGGTAACAACTGACGGTAGAGAAGCTAGAGTGAGTTGGCAGGCGTGGAGAGAGCCAGTAGGAGCCAGCGGGAGCCAACAGGAGCCAGTAGAGTCGAGAGAGTCGTAGGGGAGAGACTAGCGAGTCGAGCGTTAAGATAAGAACAAAGGAAAGAATATAAAAGAGGCAGTGGCCGTGAATACATCCTGAAATATCCAAACATTTAATATACACAAATAAAAACCTATTTGGACTAACAAAATCGAGTTCGTGACTTATTTTACATCCAATACCCGAAATTGTCTACCTCGAGGCGAAGGATGCCGTTTATCATTTATGCCTTTTAACAAATCAGAAGTGGGATTAAAGACCTAAATCGGGCTGAACGTGTGGAAAATTGTCGGTGAAAGTTATTTCGAGTCTCAAAGTGACGGGCTTATGAGTCGAAAAATATTGAAAATCATCAAAAATTGAGTGTGCCTCGTGGCGTGTGTGCCGGTTCGAACTTGTTTGTGTGGCGTCGGTTGAGTCTACAACAACGAAGTGCGCGAGTGCGCGTGCAGAAAAATTCGAAGTAGTACGCGTTACCTCCGTCTTCGAGAGGGCGTAGTGAGACAAAAAGGCTGTGTTCCAAAAGTTGCTCTGGTGACCCGACATAACAGTTAGACAGTGGTAGTGGCGGACATCAGCAGTGACGACAGCGCTGCAGCGACGCTCTTAGAAATATCTAAGAGCCAGGGGACAGCACCACCGGAGAACAACGCGACGGGTGAATCTGGACAACAACCCCCACCAACACCCGACATGGCGCAATTAATAAACGCCATGGCGGAAATGATGAGACTAAACGCCATGTTAATGGAAACAATGAGCAGAAATCAAAATAGCATTCCAGCACAGTACAACATACTCCCTGACCTGTCACATAATATAGATGAGTTTGACGGGTTATCAGGAGCAACGAATGCAAAAGTTTGGCTAAAGCAGCTTGAATCGGCAGCAACTTTACACAGATGGACGGAGGCTATTGCATTCGAGACGGCGAGGAGTCACCTCACCAAAGCAGCGAAAAATTGATATCTAGCCAATATGCATACGATCATAAGTTGGCAAAGTTTCAGGCAAGCGTTTTCCAATACATTCATGATAGAGAAAACTATGACAGAGAAGTGGCAAGATATGGTGAAACGTTGTCAAAATCAAGAAGAAGACACACGGGAATATTTTTTTGACAAAGTACGCTTGTGCAAATTACTTCGATTAGAGTTGGAGGAGACCAAGAAACAAATTGCGATCGGGCTTTGGTCAAAAGACACTAGTACTGCAGTTATGAGTAAGACGCATTTTGATGTGGACGACTTACTCAAAAACATGATGGAGGTTGAAGCTACGGAAACGGCCAGGAAGCAGCGAATCAGCCGCCAAAAAGACCCACCCAAGACAACCGCAGGAGAAGGGCATAAGACGCTTACGGAAAAGAAGCCAGCTACGCAAGGAACCGGGGGCGCTCAACAGGCTCCAAGGAACACTTATAATAATACTCGTAGTGATACTAAAATAGATCTTGAATGTTATAGGTGTAAGGGTAAAGGGCATACAGCGAGGAATTGTACAGTTGAGCGGGAGGTTGAATGTTTCAATTGTCAAGGTATGGGGCACATTGCAAGGGATTGTCCTAAACCAAGAAAACTCCCCAATGGAGAGGTCAAATTTCTGACACCGGGGGTGCAGAATAGTGGATTAAAGTACCACAAGAAAGTCACAATTGGACAAATTCAGGGCCTAGATGGTATAGTTGATACTGGGAGTTCAGACTGTACAGTTCGAGCGTCGGTAGTATTAGAATATGGATTTACCTTTATTCATAGTCCCAGTATTTTAATGGGCTTTGGGAAGGCAGGTAAGGAGGTTAGATCAAGCGGGATCATAAGCGAAAGGCTGACAGTAGATGGCTGTACGGCCGAGGATATTAGGTTTAGTGTTGTACCGGATGATGTACAGCCCTACGATATCATAATTGGTAGGAATTTTACAGAGTTACGTTATATTACATACTTTAAGATAGATAATAAGTTAGAATTCTGGAGTAGGGATGACTTTATGCACAATATAGAACCGATGCTAGATGCAAGTCAGGACAAGCGGGTTAGTCCAAAAGTTATTGAGGGGATAGGGATTCCACCTGCGTCAATTAATTTTGTGAAGGTCCATTTAGGCCACGGTGAGTTACATTTACCAATCCAAAGCTCAGGACCGAACCAAATGTGGTTAGAACCGGGCAAGGAATTGACAAACGTTGTACTAGCAATTAAAGGGAACGTCCCACCGATAGAGCCGAGACTAGAGCCAGTCACGGAAGCAGATACAAATCTAGCACCTACCTTAGAGGATACGCAAAAGACAGAGTTGCTACAACTCTTGAACGAATATCGCGTGTGCGCAGCCATGAAAGATTCGGAGTTAGGGTGTACTAGGGTAGTGGAAATGGACATCATAGAAAAGCCAGGAAGTGAGCCTGTCTATAGCAAACCATACAAAGCTAGTGCGGAACAGAGAAAAACGATGCAGAAAATAGTTAGGGAATGGAAAGAAGCTGGACTGGTGAAAGAAACTAGTTCCTCATACGCGAGTCCGTGTCTATTAGTTGAAAAGAAAGACGGGTCTCCGAAACTAGTTGTTGATTACCGTAGGCTGAATAAGAATACAGTTAGAATGAATTTCCCCTTGCCAAACCTTGATGATGGACTAGAAGAGTTATGTGGCGCTACAATCTTTGCAATTCTAGACTTAGCGCATGGATACTTACAGATGCCCTTAACTGAGGGGGCGAAAGAGAAAACGGCTTTTATTACACCAGATGAGACGGGACAATTTGAGCGAGCTATGTTTGGGTTGATGAACGCCCCGTTCTACTTCGCTAAACTGATGAAAAGAGTTTTTGGACCTCATGGAAATAAACTAGCACTTACCTACTTCGATGACATCCTTCTACATGCACGTTTCTGGGAGGAATTGATGGATAAACTCGAGCAGGTATTAAAGCTATTGAAGGAAGCAGGGCTGACGCTGAATCTAAAGAAATGTAGGTTTTGGGTAGAACAGGTTAATTATTTAGGGTTTACTATAGGAAAGGATGGTATAGGACCAGGGGACAGAAAAGTTAAAGCCATCCAAGAGTTTCCGAAACCACAAAATGTGCATGAGGCACGAAGGTTTCACGGGTTAGCAAGCTTCTTCCGTAGATTGATTTATGGATTTGCTCAAATAATCGGACCTATAATTGATTTACTAAAGAAGGACAGAGAGTTCGTCTGGGGAATGGAACAGGAACAAGCGTTTCAGATTATTAAGGAAAAGTTAGCGTCAAAACCGGTCTTAACGCACTATAACCCAAACGCAGAACATACCGAATTACATACCGACGGATCGGCAGAGGGGTTAGCAGCAATACTGCTACAAAAAGACGACCGAGGAGAATTACACCCTGTATACGCGATTAGTAGACGTACGACGGACGTCGAAATGAATTATCATTCAAGTAAACTGGAACTATTAGCTATTATATGGGCAATGGACAGGTTGAGACCACTCTTAATAGGAATACATTTTATAGTAATAACTGATTGTCAAGCGTTAGTTTATACAAATTCAATGAAGACAAAAAATGCACAGATAGTCAGATGGCTCAATCTCATCTCAGAATATGATTACGAAATACATCACAGGAAGGGTGAAAGAATGCAACACGTTGATGCGCTTTCACGTGCTCCGGTCGAAAGGGCAGACGAGACTGCTTTCATGTACAGAATCACTATACATGAAGACGAAATCGTCATGTTCCGAAGGATGGACGAGGATCTAGCCAATAAAATTAAAATTCTACAGAAAACAGAGCGTGAGCGAACGCGTAGGGAGAAGGGGGAAATACACGATTACATACCACGAGAGGGAATACTGTATAAAAAGGATCAAACTAATGAAGGTAAGGAATTATACGTAGTACCTCGAGCAATAAGGAAGGCACTAGTCATCAAAAACCACGACTTAAGTAGTCAGTTCGCAGCGGAAAGGACAGTCGCTAAAATCCGCGAATTCTAGTACTTTCCAACGATGCGAACTTATATTAAGAGGCACGTCGCCTCGTGCATGAAATGCTTACTAGCTCAAAACAAGTCGGGTAAACAGGCAGGGGAACTGCACCCAATTCCGGCTGGGACGAGACCATTTGAAACGGTGAACATTGACCATTTGGGGCCATTCGTAACTTCAACAAAGGGGAATGAGTATATCCTGGTTGCTATCTGCAACCTAACGAAGTTTTCACAACTATACGCAGTAAGAGATGTCCAGGCCAGAACGACAATCCGAAACCTAGAAAAATTGATAGAGTGTTTTGGAGCACCAGTACGCTTCATCACCGATAGAGGAACCCCATTTACGGCAACAAAATTTGGAGAGTTTTGTAAGGAGCATGGGATTGAACACACACTCAACTCAAGCCGCCATCCCCAGGCAAATGGGAAAGTAGAAAGACTAAACCAAACTATTATACCAGCACTACAAGCAAATCTGTCAGCCGCCCAATGGAAAACGTGGGATCAAGAAATAAAGAAGCTAGAGCGCGATTTGAATACATCGATCTGTAAGACAACTGGTCGCACACCTTTTGAGATTCTGTATGGGTATTGTAACGGAGTTTCAGAGTGCAACTCCGCACCCTACGGCGTTCCTTCGATAAATTACTAATTAATAAAAACTAAGAGAGTGTTGGGCGCCAGACACGTAAGTGTCGTTTTCACAGAAATCAACTATAGCGATATTCAACAAACTAATAAATTGCCGGAACGACGGCCTTGAAGCTAGGTTAGCTCAGATTTGCCAAGGTAGTGGTAGAGTGGGTGGATTCACCTTTTTAACTAATTAAATAAAATATAAAATACCAGATATAAATTCCTTCAGTGAAATCTGCGATTTCGTATATTGTTCCTTATTTAAATGTTGTACAGATTTAGCGATAACAAATTGATTAGCGATACTAAAAATTCGACTATAATCGGAAATATAGAATTGCTCAGAGTTAGTTATCAAATAATAGCTACGAATAATGCGAGAAAATAACAATTGGAATAATGCTTGGAAAAATACTGAATTTAACAAAAGAAAGAATATTATATTATCGAGCCTTACCGCGACGCAGCGGTACAAAAGAACGTAAACACGCCGGTTAGCTAGCTGTGCCGTAGAAGCGATATAATGCAAGCTACACTACTTTCCAGGCTACGTATCACCGAGCGATACGATACTCAATATCAACTTTTCTAATGTGGCACACTAGCGTTATTAATTAATTATTAGACGATATAATGACTCAATAAATAATTTCAGAAAAGCTAAGAGATGCGATAAGCTAAATTAATGACAAATTTATACTAGAATAATCAAGATATCAAATCAAAGATACTACTTAGCGGTAGTAATCTTATTATAATGTAATATAGCGAAAGTCGGAATATTAGATAGCACAAGTAAATCGCATAAATCAGATATATCACATAGAATCAGAGAAATCAGATAGAATAACAGAATAATAGAAATCAGACAGAATAATAAAATAATAAATCAAATTAATAAAGAAACAACTTAAAACTATGACTAACTACGTTCAGCCAACCTCGGGGAGTTGGAATTACAAGCGACACACCATGCGATATTATACTAATTAATTACTAATAAATTACTAAATCAGAGATAGCAAATAAATCAAAGCGTTAGATATTCTCAAAGCGAGAATTAAAGCAAGAACAAGCTCTCAAATAATCTTAACAAATCAAAAGCAAAGATAGCAAAGAAATCAGACTAATAAGCGGAAAATTATCAAGCCAAAAGATATTCTTGATTACTACAGCCAATTTATAAAGTGCTTTCGCTGGATTTCGTTTCTTAAAACTATCAAACGAATCGCGTAGCCCGTAGGCGGTACGCTACACAAATAAGGCGTATTAACTACTAAGATAACTAATTGAAATACTGACTAAGTTGTCGAAAGAGATCGACTTCGGATCAAGAGGCAAACGTAACTAATAATAATTGAAATCCAGCGGTAGCTTATGGTTTTTCTAGCAATTACAGATCATAAAGACCTTACCTTCAGCTGAACGGCTTGTAGCACAAACTTAACTGTAACTTTTAATTTAGCGAAACTTATGCGGGAGACTAGGCGAGAGAGAGCTTTTTGGCACGTCTAGTGGCTTCAGAGCGAAACGTAGAAGTGATGAGGCTAAGCGATACCTCGGTACGTCTCGACGATCCTTCCTGATTTTGAAAATCAAGAGCCTATCAGGACCAGCTAATGAGCTGATTGGCCCTGCGAAAAACGTTCCATGAACGAGCAGCTCGTCAGCTGCTCGGCCCAAGGCGTCATCGTGTTGCCTGACGTTAGGCGGTAGGTCTCTGAGCTTTGCTGCGTTAGATCAGCCGTCCTGCGTTATTTCAGCGGCGAGATGATTTCGGGAGGTTGCGACCTTGGCTCTTGCGAAGCGATACCGTCCAAGTCATACCAATCACATGGGATGCACTCCACAGCGGTTATCTCGTCATCAGATAACCCGACTGCAAACTTCTGGTAGGCCTAGGTGTTCCTTCTGGACCTCCACCTCTTTCTGACCTATCCAGAGGACGCAGGACACTATACTTGTCCACTCTTACGTCATACCTCCTTCAGCGATAACGTTACGTCACTGGTCCTTATGCCGGACTCTGCGTGACGTCGGTAATGGCAGCTGGAGCGGGTGATGGAGCTGGCTGTCTCTATGTGATAGCCAGATGCTGGGTGGCAAGATGCATCAACTGGCGGGAGGCTGTAGATGAGCCCTGTTCACTGCCCAGCGATATTCGACCAAGGTCAACATCCCTCCTCGTAGATGTTGCGATACTATCCGTGGTACTGGATCCTGTACCGGACGTCATACCGTCGTTGTCATCTCTAAAGCGGAAGTTCTCGATGTGGAAGCTCGGAATCGTCGTCTTCTTTACCTTCTCTCTCTCTCTCTCTCGCGGTACATTAACAGAAAAACACTTGAAATTAGTCTGGCTCTATTGCTTATTCTAGGTGTGTCACTTGTATCCCGAGGGTCTAGACGGCGGTAAAAACTCTCTCTCGCGATATAGCTAATAAAATGTGTGATTTTCGGAACCTTTGTGACGGCAGCTAATCTGCAACGTCACAGTATATACCTAGATTTAAGGAGAGTTTGAGCCAAATGTTAACTAAGCATGCTGAAACGTACAAGATACCGGTAGAAATTCAGATGGAAGTACGAGAGAGAATAGAGCGGGAACAAAACAAGTCCAAAGAGCGTTATGATCAAAGCCGCGTGAAAAATGTAATATTCCAAGTAGGTAATATTGTATTTATGAAGCAGAAACCGATAGCTACAGGGGAATCAACCAAACTCCAGCCTCGTAACAAGGGACCATTAGTTATACCAGAAAAACTACCGTCCGATACATATTGAGTTCAGAACTTAGGATCTAAGAATGTAAAACAGTCACAAACGACAGCCCATGTTCAGCTTAGAATATGGAAAGGGTTCGATGATGAAGAAAGTAGTGAGGAGGAGGAAGGAAACGTAGAATGTACAGGCGAACCTGCAGTTAGCAGTAAGGCCATAGAAGATAAGTCGGTTAATATTAAGGAAACAGAAAATAAGTCTGATACTATTGAGGATACACGAGATAAGTCAGTTAAAATTAAGAAGGTAGAAAATGAAATAGCCACTATCTGTACTAAAGTTAACAAAACCTTGTCAAACGATTCGTGTCAAAGAAATTCTGTACCTGATACTTGTAATGATTCTAAAGCTAAGAGAGTAAGGCAATTGCAACGTTTAGTAACTATTTCCGAAGGTTGGTAACAACTGACGGTAGAGAAGCTAGAGTGAGTTGGCAGGCGTGGAGAGAGCCAGGAGGAGCCAGCGGGAGCCAACAGGAGCCAGTAGAGTCGAGAGAGTCGTAGGGGAAAGACTGGCGAGTCGAGCGTTGAGATAAGAACAAAGGAAAGAATATAAAAGAGGCAGTGGCCGTGAATACATCCTGAAATATCCAAACATATTGTTACATTGGGTAAAATCACCCATATCCTATTAATTTCATATACACCATCTAGTAGCCCATATGATAAATGACATCCTTTAAAATATAAGAAACTCGGTTGCTGCGTCAACAACGATTATTGTAAAACAAATCAGTCTGTCTTTAGCTTGCTACTGAAGCAGACCTGTATTTTCTGAATACAACAAACTTATTGCAAATCTATATTAATTCACTACGATCACTTTATTTCTCTT
Source organism: Tenthredo livida (assembly GCA_963992785.1). Lineage (NCBI taxonomy): Eukaryota > Metazoa > Arthropoda > Insecta > Hymenoptera > Tenthredinidae > Tenthredo > Tenthredo livida. The sequence goes on from OZ023066.1 coordinate 19,728,050, forward strand.
GGAGAACTCACTTTAAATAACTTAATACTACAACGAATATAAAATTCGTTACACTGGTGTCAGAATCGGGAATTTCCGAGACCGATAAAGTGATATTTTGTGAATCAACTACAAACAAAAAAAAGAAATGTCTCGTCGACGAGCTACTGCTTCAACTGACGAACCCGCTGGAAATCAGCAAATACCACCACCTCAAGTCGACGTAATGGAGCGACTATTTCAAGCTTTGGCCGCTCAACAACAAGCAAGCCTAGCTGCTCAAACCGCTCAACAACAGGCAAGCCTTGCTGCCCAAGCGGCACAACAAGAAGCCAATATTGCGGCACAAAAAGATCGAGATGAGCGCGAAGCCCAACTTCGTCGCGAAGAACGGGAAGAACGCCGAGCAGAACGCGAGGCAGAAATTCTTCGACTTCGCGAAGAGAGAGAGGCGAACTTGGCAGTTCAACGCGAACGCGAAGAGCGTGAGGCCCTTCGTCTTCGTGAAGAGAGAGAAGCCAACCTAGCAGCTCAGCGAACAGACCGTGAGGCAAACTTGGCAGCTCAACGAGCGGACCGTGAGGCAAACTTGGCAGCCCAGCAAGCAACCCTCTCCCTTCTCGTGAGACGTCTTGAGCCTCAGGAGACGATTTCACAGACTTCCACCCCCAGACGATCCCCGATGAGGATCGAGGAAGTCGTCGAGCCAACTGTCAATCGGTCTGTACAAAACTATAGGGAGGAAGAACCCTCCCCAACTATTCGTAGACCACGTACGGGTGGGGCGGCTACTTTCACGCCGCACACTCGTACGATTCCTCAAAATGTACACCATGCTGACCACATGGCTGGCGATACAACATAAGAAAGTAGAATTATTAATATTACTGCGCCTCTTAACTTGTCGTGCGCCGGGAGTAGTCGCGACAAACAATTAAACAACACAACTGTCATACATAACGAGACTGTATCCAAATCTTCTAACTTGAAAGTAAATTTCTTTGACGGGACAATACCGTGGGCAGATTACGAAAGGCAATTTCAAATAATAGCCAAAGTCAACTCGTGGTCTTCTATTACTAAAGCCGGGCAACTCGCCGGAAGTTTAAGGGGTCCTGCCTTAGCCGTCTTGTCAACTCTCGCCGATTCCGATATCGAGAATTACGATAAACTCAGTGGGGCTTTGCGGTTAAGATTCGGTAATCAATTGATCTCTAAATTGTCTTTAACTCAACTGGGACTTAGGAAACAGGGCAAAGAAGAAGGTCTTCCTTCGCTCGGAGTAGAAATTGAAAGACTAGCTAGGATAGCTTTGCCAAATTGTGATGAGTCCACTAGGGACATGTTAGCTTGCGACAAATTTGTTAACGCCATAACAGATCCCGATTTAAGACATACTCTAAGCTTAACAGGACCTTCTTCGGTCCAAGAAGCCGTAATAAAGGGAATGGAAATCGAAGCTTTGACAAAGCACCATCTAGGGGTAGGAAAAGTACGACAAATTGAGACAGAGACATCTACTACTGACTCAACTAAGACTACCGATACCCAAAAAACTACTCCCAGGCAGCAGACAAACAATAATAATAATAATAGAAATAATAATGGTAATAAGAATAATAACAATAACTCTAACCGAAATTATAATAATAATAATAATAGGGGACAAAATTACGGAGACAGACCCCCGCTAATTTGCAAATATTGTAAGAAAATCGGGCATGACGCGAATCGCTGCTTCTCTCTAGACAAAGTATTCCGATCTAACGACGAAGATTCTCAAAACACTCAAACCTCCTGGAGGAAGAATAGCGAAAACAAAACTGAAAATCCTCCAAAATCCTCGGAAGCTCAGCAAAGTTCTTCTAACCAAAAAAACTAGTTTTTGATGATTTAGAGGGGCGAAAGTCATCAAGTGCTCGATCCAACGAAAGCCCTATTTTAACTCATTTCCTTTTAAGAAGTCTAAGACAAACAGGCTTATATGCGCGTGGGACTGTCAACGGAATTAACTGCCTCTGGGTCATAGACACAGGGGCAGAAGTCACAGTGGTCCGTTCGGATCTCTTAAAATCTATAGATCCTATTCAACCATTTACCTCTTTACGTACTGCTACAGGAGAAATAACTCCAGTTTTAAAAGAAGTTTTAGTACAGATTAATGTGATAGGGTGTATCGATTCTTCACATAAAGTTTACGTAGCAGATATTGAGGATGAAGGGATCTTAGGGATTGACTTTCTTTCCGCGCATAATTGTGTAATTTCAACTGAAGGGAATTTATTAACATCGGGTCGACACGAGATAACTCTTCTAACTAACAGAAAAAAGGCTTCTCAATTTCCTCAGATTCAGATAATTGACCTTTCTAACGACGAAGTAGATTCATTTCCTATACACTTGCAGAATCTTTTAGAAAGATCTTCTTCAAGTTTAGATTCCATTCAAAAGGAAAAATTTAAAACTGTGATTGAGGAGTATCAGGATACTTTTGCTAAAAATAGTAACGATAAAGGGAGAAGTACCTTAACAACTCATACCATAGATGTAGGGGATAATGCTCCGATTAAACAAGCAGCTAGAAGACTGCCATTAAACGGTCGAGAAGAGGTAGAGAAGATGGTAGACGAGATGCTCGCCATCAACGTAATAGAACCATCTTCAAGTCCTTGGGCTTCACCTATCGTACTGGTATCTAAGAAGGATGGTACCAAAAGATTTTGCGTCGACTACAGGAGGCTAAACGACATAACCAAGAAAGATTCGTACCCCTTGCCAAGAATTGAAGAAACACTCGATTTGATAGCTGGAGCAGAATGGTTCAGCACTATTGACCTACAGAGTGGATATTGGCAAGTAGAAATGGACGAAAGAGATAAAGAGAAGACCGCTTTTGTAACTGGTTTAGGAGGATTATGGCATTTTAAGGTTATGCCTTTTGGGTTATGTAACGCCCCTGCGACTTTTGAAAGAACAATGGAAACCGTTCTACGAGGAATCACAGAAAAGAAGTGCCTGGTGTATTTGGACGATATAATCGTCTTTGGAAAGACATTCGATGAACAACTAGAGAATTTGAAAGAGGTCTTCTCACGCCTGAAGCAAGCTGGACTCAAAATGAGCCCAAAGAAATGCCATCTGTTGCAGCGTGAGGTTCACTTCCTTGGACATATAGTCTCCACAGAAGGGGTGAAGACGGATCCTGCGAAAATAGAGAAAGTGTCAGATTGGCCCCGTCCTGTAGATAAAGAAGGAATTCAAAGTTTTATAGGGCTCTGCACTTATTATCGTCGTTTCGTTAAAGGGTTCGCCACTATAGCTAGGCCTCTCCATCATCTGACAGGTAGTAAGGTTCAATTCGAGTGGTCTCAGGAATGCGAGGACGCTTTTATTCAATTAAAAACTTATTTAACATCCTCCCCTATTCTGGCCTATCCTCAAGTAGAGCATCCTTTCATTCTGGATTCAGACGCTTCTCTCTCGGGAATAGGTGGAGTATTATCCCAAATCCAAGACGGCAATGAAAGAGTAGTTAGCTATTACAGTCGTGTTCTTAGTAAGACAGAAAGAAACTATTGCGTTACTCGTAGGGAACTCCTGGCTGTAGTAAAAACGGTAACACATTTCCATCATTATTTGTATGGGAGAAAGTTTTTGATTAGGACAGATCATGCTTCTCTCAAGTGGTTACTCTCTTTCAAATCTCCGGAAGGACAGGTGGCTAGATGGATAGAAAGGCTGGGCCAATATGACTTTGACATCCAACACCGCGCAGGATTACTTCATGGAAACGCAGATGCTTTATCCAGAAGACCCTGCGAAGGACCTACAGAATGTAGGCAATGCACCAGGTTAGATAAACAATTGGAGGAACCCTTTAAGATCCGTTCGATTACTTTCGAAGGAAATTTGGAGCCATGGAAAAAGGCTCAACAAGAGGATGAGATTCTATTACAAATAAAGACTTGGAAAGAGTCAGGATTACGCCCTGAGTGGCAAGATGTTTCTGCTAAGAGTCAAAATTTGAAAATTTATTGGACTCAATGGGATTCCCTCTTTTTGATGAAAGGGATATTATATCGAAAATGGGAATCTCCAGATATGAAAGAAATTAGATGGCAATTATTAGTACCAAAGAGTAGGACGGAAGAGATCCTCAAACAATATCACGATACTCCTTCAGGTGGTCATTTCGCTTCCAATAAAACTTTAAATCGAATCAGGGAACGATTCTTCTGGGCTCGTAGTAGGATGGATGTGGATGATTGGTGTAGGTTATGTAAGGTCTGCATAGCAAAAAAGGGTCCACGTAGCAAGGGTCGAAGTCCCCTACAAATATATAACGTCGGAGCACCCTTTGAGAGAGTGGCTATGGATGTCCTTGGGCCGCTACCTCTTTCTAGATCTGGAAATAAATATGCCCTAGTTATTGCTGATTACTTTACTAAATGGCCCGAGGTCATTCCCATACCTAATCAGGAGGCAAAGACTGTTGCCGAAACATTTGTGAGAGACTTTGTTTGTAGATATGGGACTCCCCTTGAATTGCATACGGATCAGGGTCGAAACTTTGAATCGATTTTAATGGCAGAAATATCTAAAGTTCTAGGAATTAGAAAGACGCATACAACCCCCCTTCATCCTCAGTCTGATGGAATGGTGGAACGATTGAATAGAACCCTTTTAAGTTATTTAGCTTCCTTCGTGAACAAAAGTCAACGAGATTGGGACGAGTGGATTCCTCTTTTCCTTCTTTCTTATAGATCAGCTGTTCATGAGACGACAAAACAGTCTCCAGCTTCGATGCTTATGGGAAGAGATCTTCGTTTACCTTCAGATTTAGACAAGGGACCCATTCCATCGCCAGACTTTCTTCAAACTGATTTCGTCTCTACTTTAAGGGACAGATTAGAACAGATTCATAATTTTGCAAGGGGAAGGATTCAAGTCATTTCAGATAGAACAAAGGCTCATTATGATATAAGAGCTAGAGACCTAGCATTTGATACAGGGGATTTAGTTTGGCTCTTTCAACCTAGAAGAGAAAAAGGACGATGTCCAAAATTACAATCCAATTGGGAGGGTCCTTACACGATAATTGATAAAATAAATAGCGTAGTTTATCGTATCCAACGCTCTACACGTACAAGCCCTAGGGTGGTTCACTTGGATCGCCTGGCTCCTTATGAATCAGATGGACTTACCCATGATAATAAAACCAGAAACCTTCGTTCCTTGAATTTAGATAAAAGCCAACCCATAGATAATGACTTTTCTCTTCAAAGAGATGATCAAACCTTTTCGTTGAATTCTTCCAGGTGGTCCAAGGAACTGCCTTATGGAATAAAACGAAGGAATTACAGGCCCCTAACTATAATTATAGAAGGAAATATCGGATGCGGTAAAACGACTTTCACTAAAAGATTTTTAAATGATAAGAATATTCTCACTTTACTTGAACCCCTAGATGAATATCGTAATGTCGCTGGCGAGAATCTCCTGGAGATGATGTATAAAGATCCTCATAAATACGCATATCATTTCCAACACCACGCCGCGATGACAATGAGAAATAGACATCTGATTAAAACCGCGTTACCTAATAAAATAATGGAGAGATCCATTTATAGCTGTAATTGCTTTGTAGAGACACGTCGGAGGATGGGAGATTTCGAGAATCTCGAAGCTCACTTATTAATGGAAAATGTTAGAGTTTTAACCAACGAGTCTCCGGCATATGAAGTAGATCTCATTGTCTATTTGAGGTTATCTCCAGAAGAGTCGTTTTCGCGAGTAAATTCACGCGCTCGTTCCGAGGAAGACGGTATTCCCTTAGATTATTTAAAAGTCCTCCACGAAGTTCACGAAGACTGGCTAGTTAAAAAAAAATTTGCGACTCTTCCAGCACCAGTCTTGATCTTAGACGCCGAAGCTTCCGCAGAAGATGTGTATATGAACTTCTGTGAGGTTATGAAACCTTATGATTTCTAGTTTAGACTCAGAGGGAGCTCGGAACGATGCGATATAACTCGGAATGACTCGGGTAGATTCGGATAAGCTCGGAACGATGCGATATAACTCGGAATGACTCGGGTAGATTCGGATAAATTCGGAACGATGCGGAATAATTTAGATAGATTCGTAACAGATCGAGAAACAATGGATCCGATTATGAAAAGACAATAAAATAAAAACACATATATAGAGGGGAACAGAATCAATTTTCTTTTTATTAAAAAAAAAAAAAAAAAAAAAAATTTAAGAAATTATTAGATTAGAAATTATTATTAGAAATGATTAAGAACGATTTTTTCGACGACGTGCTTGAGAAGGATTTTTAGTTTTGCACACTCCTTGCACTCCTCGGGGTTGCCGACTCCTTCCAACAGCGGCATATCGCATCGGTAACAAGAAGTGAATTCTCCCACCACGTTCAAATCCCCCACGAAGCACCGATGGAGAGGTTTCATCCTCGAAACCCTCTCTTTGGGAATGCTAAAAAAAAAAAAAAAAAAAAAAAAAAAAAAAAATATTAAAAATTAAATAATATCTCCTTTTGAAATCCAAATAATAAAAAAAAAAAAAAAAAATTAGACAATTATAATAAGAAATAACGAACCTCGTCATATAACAGTTCACGCATGCTCGACGTCGAGAGTTGATTAATTCTACAGCTAATCCTTGGGCACATTTTATCTTACCCCATTCCTCCAAAAACCAATTTTGGGTTTCTTCTACACTTCTTTTTAAGATGTTTCCCCAATCAATTTGGGAAACTAGGATTGCAAGTTGAATGGCTTCTTCGTTCAACGGCTCCATTTTAGCGAATGATGCTATCTTTATGCTCTCCCTAGCATTTGTTCTTTTCTTTTGTTTAAACAATTCTTCATTTGTTTCGATATAATTTTTCGATTAAGGTCGTTTAAAATACCCTCTTTTATTTCAATGTCGAATCCCGCCGAATTATATTTCACAATAGTCACGATAGGAGTCGCTGTAGTATAATTGAATTAATAATGGAGTATAGATAAAAGGGATCCGAGCGGAAGACTTTAATTATAGGTTATATTGTAGTAAACCAATAATAACCCAAGTTTTTCAGCTCCTGGTATTCTGATAGTAGAATTCTCTATTAAAACAATACGAATATTCTGAGACGACATGAAGGAAGCCTGACCTATCCCATCCTGACCTATCAATCCGGTTTCCCAACCTCCCAGATAAGACTACTCCAATCTCTATTTATTTCACTTATTCGATAGAATAATTTGATTTATTAATTCATTAATTTTGAACTCTATAACTTTATAATTCGATTCATATCTAAAAAGATTAATTCAATATTTTAATTCAAAAGAGATTTCAAAAGAGATTTAGAATTTGAAAGAGTTTTAGAAAAACTCTAACTATGACCTATTATTTCGAGAGAATAACATTTGTCCTCCTGTCTAGGTCGTTTTGATTTATTTCGAAGAGGTTTGGAGATGGACCCTCACTGGAGTTTAGATTCGGACTTCTTGGAAATCCTCGAGTCCTCTCGTCCTGGTCCTTTATCCCTCCAACCGCTTCCAATATCCAGGACTTTCTACACGACAACCATAGAGTTCTTCACTTTGTTCCTGATCACTCTTCCTGTTCCTGTTTCCTGATCCTCCATTGAAGATCCGAAGAATATTTAACACTTATCACATTATACACTTTGGTTTGATTAGATTCACTATCTCCTCAAGGTTTTCTGTGGTTTACCTTGAGGCAGAGGGCGAATGCCGGATAGTATTTGGGGAAACTTTTAACTTCTTGAGCCACAGCTCCAATTCTCCCAAATAGAATACATTGATTTTACAATTTGTTGATCCATATGATGATTTTACACACTTACGAATTTAATTATACTCACCTCGAGAGTCGGGACGACTCTTTTACTAAGGGGGGGGTAGTGTTACATTGGGTAAAATCACCCATATCCTATTAATTTCATATACACCATCTAGTAGCCCATATGATAAATGACATCCTTTAAAATATAAGAAACTCGGTTGCTGCGTCAACAACGATTATTGTAAAACAAATCAGTCTGTCTTTAGCTTGCTACTGAAGCAGACCTGTATTTTCTGAATACAACAAACTTATTGCAAATCTATATTAATTCACTACGATCACTTTATTTCTCTTGGAGAACTCACTTTAAATAACTTAATACTACAACGAATATAAAATTCGTTACAATATAATAAACACGAATAAAAACCTATTTGGACTAACAATATCGAGTTCGTGACTTATTTTACATCCAATACCCGAAATTGTCTACCTCGAGGCGAAGGACGCCGTTTATCATTTATGCCTGTTAACAGTTATGTAATTTAAGAATATCCGTCTTAAATACTCACGTCTATTGCGATCGCAACCATTTTAACAAATGATTATTCACAGTTGTGTTATCTGCATTGATTTCTTCTTTTGTCTGAAAAAATTGCAATATATCGATACATCACTTTATGCGTCATATTTAATTCAATTTATATACTATAACTATATTCACTGCCGGCTTCAGTATAAATTGGGCCCTGACACTTATTTACATTTTTTCTCTAATTGGAATTGGAATATGAATTTGCACCTACCCGTTCGAACGACGCGGAGGAATTTTCTGCGGAAGAACTCGAATACTCATTCGCCGCTGTCTCTCAGAGCCCCTCATCCGCGGCTGATGTTGCTGCTTTTGTTGCTGATCTACCAGCTATGGGTTTCTAGCTACGACGGAATGTTGATGATGCGCTGCCAGTGATTGTCCCGTTTCTGCTCTTGCTGCTTAATCTGTCGCCCAGCATGGCCACTTATCATCCAGAATTATAGCAGCACACTAAAGTACTGCCGTTCGGCAAGGTCGAATTGCCCATCTCGCTTTCCCCAATTGTTGACCTCTCGATGCTGCCTAAGATCTTTGAGAAGCTGGCGTTTTATGCAGATCGTGCACTAAATTGATGACCGTAATCTTCACTCATTTGACTTTCTGCTTCTCCTTCTGTCTCTACCTGTAATCCTTTTCTCTTACACAGTTAATATTCCACTCTCTTTCGCAATCCTTATTCCTACCCTCATCGTTATTCCTACTCCTAACATTATCTAATACTTTGGCTTACAATAAATAAGAATCAACGTGTGCAAATGTAAAAATGTCTTCATACGTGTATCTATACGGTTGTTATACTTTCATTTACCGGACATATCTTTCATTTTCACACGTTTTTCAAATAATATAATTCTATTCCATTTTATTTTATTTTCATTTCGCTTATTCTGTCTATTACGTATAGTAGCCTGATGTTTTTATTTACTTTAGCGCTTATTATGCAGCCTTTTATGAACTTTTTATATATTAATTTAGCGCATGATGCAGCCTGATGTTTTTATTTACTTGAGCGCTTATCATGCAGCCTGATATTGATGTGTTCACTTACTGTGGTGCTATTATGCAGCCTTTCATGAATTTTATAAATATGCGTGGCGGATGATGCAGCCTGATATCAAATTATAAGGTACATACATTTGATTTCCATTCAAATTTTATCTCATTGAATCCGTTTAAAACCTGCGTGGCGCTCAGCGCAGCTTTGATTCTTACCATCCATACTTGTTGATTGAATCATCTTGTTTCAACAGTGTTCAAAATTACATCAACCATGGTGGCGTATTTTCACGTTCGTCAGATTGTGGTGATATTTTTTCCTCCTTCGTCAACTTTTACATGACAATCGTTTATCATTTCTTTGTATACGATGTTGTTTATATGATTTATTTTATTTTTTATTCCTATTTTGATGCCATCCTTTAACCGGCATCGTGAGAGTGCTACGTAGAGTTGTCCGTGTCCAAAAATCGGTCGATCGATGTACAGTCCAACCTGATCAAAGCTCTGACCCTGCGACTTATTGATTGTCATAGCAAAGGCTAGACGGATAGGAAATTGCCGCCTGTGCAAGATGAATGGAATTTCCGTGTCACCACTTGTATTTAATTTTATACGTGGAATTTCGACAACTCTTCCTTGCATCTCACCTGTTGAAAGAGATGCGATAAGGATCCGCGAATAAATCGCCTGTACAATCATTCGTGTGCCATTGCAAAGCCCATCTGATACAGATAAATTACGCAACAACATTATAATTGATCCAATTTTTAATTGCAAATTATGAGGTGGTAGACCCGAGGGCGTTAAGCTATTCAAATATTCGATTGGATAACGTAGTGTTGCTTCTTCATCTAAGGTTTCGTCTGCAGCATCAACACCTTGTAATGTCGCGTGGTCGATACTACGCGACTCAATGATATCTCCTTGCATGCGTCTCTGAACTTCCGCGTTGATCTTATCAACTTCTGCATTTTGTGGAGCAAGAATTGCTCGATTCATTATCTCATTATTTGATAAATTCACCGGATATGAATCGTCAACGAGATTGGTACTTGTAATTTCGATATCAGGAACAAATGATTCGACAGACCCATTTCCGATGTCAAGTAGCCATTTCGAAAATGCTTCCGCGTCTTTCTTAGCTCGCATATTTCGCTGTAAGCGCAACGGCACAAATGTGTTCCATAGCGGTGAACTTTTCAATGTTTCTTCCATGATTTGCTGTTTACCAGCGCGTTTAACGACTGGTAACACTTGTCTGAAGTCACCGCCTAATACAATGGTTTTTCCGCCAAACGGTGATGATATGTGGGTAATATCTCTGAGTGTTCGGTCAATTAATTCTAAAGCGCGTCTCGGTATCATTGAACACTCATCCCAGATAAAGACGTCCGTCTTTGAAAGTTGTTCTTTCATTCCAGTTTTGGTAAAAATAGTTCCTTCATTTGGCAATTCGAATGGTAGTCCAAACGTTTTATGCGCTGTTCTTCCGCCTGGCAAGAGAATTGCATCTTTACCCGACCACGCTACACATGATACAAATTTAACTGTAGATCGTAGCAAGTAATAAATACCGTTATAGAGAAACGTCTTGCCAGTTCCTCCCGGGCCGTCAATAAAGAAGCATTTTTTGGATTCAAGTTCACCGTGGCTCAGCGTGATTGAATTCCAAATTTCATTGTAAATATTCATTTGTTCATCATTAAGTAGCTCGACTGATGCACTTCCATTACTCGCGAAAGTCTGGCCTTGTTTCTCCGTGTTCACGTCAAGTGGATCTGGGAACAATACTTCCAGGGTTGCAAGACAGTAATCAGTACACGATCTACCTTCCAACTGCAGCAGGCGTTCAATTGCACATAGCGCTCGATCCTCGTGTTGGTCTTTGAAATCTTCTGAGAAAGCGCCTTTATAGTTCTCCCATAACCCAATTGCATCGGATGGTGTTTCACCGATCAAAAACCAGACAAAAAAGTGACGCAGACGTTCTGGCACTAACATTAAAACCGCTTCGTCAAATATCTTGAATACTTCGTCATTTGTCGCTGTCAAATCCATTGCCACTGCGGCATCTCTGAATGTGTCATACATTTTACCGTTCACAATGCGCAAATCACTGGAACATTTAGAATTCTTGGCACGTCCAAGGATTAGTTTCAAATGGAATCGTTCAGAATCTCGTGGCGAAACGTTTGTTAACCTACCTATAATTTTACATGCGATTTTCCGCCTCTTCCATGTTTTCGTTGCAACGTTAAAAGTGAAAAAATCCGGATCGTTCGCGTATGTTACAGTTCTTGCTAATTCATTTATTTTTCTTAATACATGCACCCAAAGTCCTCCTTCGCGCACCGTCTATGCGCACCCAAAGCAGACTTTTGCGTACCGGTGTGCAAAATATTTTGCGCACCGCGTAGCGAAGCGCAATAGTATATTGTGATACAAGTGCGGAAGGTAGGCAATATCCGACGAGTGTCGTTTGTAGCACGAGCCGAAGGCGAGTGATGTAAATGACACGAGACAGATATTGCCTATCCGCACGTGTATCACACGATATTTTTTGTAACTCCCTGCGAAGAAAGTTTGATTTGAGAGACAGATTGATTATTCAATATAACCTCACATCGCGACTGTCCACCGCCATGACACAGTGCACGAAGAAAGCACTAGTGCGCAAAGTAGAGTATTTGCGGTGTGCGCATGCGCCAACTCTCTCTTTACCTCACCCCTCGGAAATAAGGTATTTTGCGCTCGCTACACAGCCCTCGAAAATCAAACTTTCGAAGCAGGTGTTGCAAAAAGTTATTTTGCACACTGGTACTCTAAAACCGGCTTGGGTACCCGCAGACGGCACACAGACGAGGACCTTGCGTTGCATGTATCGAGAAAAATAGTGTTCGATACACGAGCCCAAGCCAGCAATCGCTTGTACTTGTGTGAAGGCGCCTCACTCGCTACCTTCGGCTCGCCTTCGGGCCTTCACACTCGTACGCGCGTTGCTGCTTTTGCGCTCTTATATCGAAAAGTACTATTGTTCAGTTCGAACCACGGCGTGAGTGCGGTCTTCCACTTTGTATCGTTACACACTGCCTCGTCTTCTCTGCCCTCTTCAAATGTCGCGTACTGCTGACCCGGCAAATGAATGGGTAAGCGTGCATTGGTAGTTCCACAATATGCCAAGCCGCCTCTATTGTACTCCCGTAACGCGAATCTACAAAATCTTGTATTTCATCTTTGTGCAATTCCAATACACGTTCTTCATGTTCATTTGATACCTGAATACGTGCACGGTCATACCCTCTGTATATATACTTGTGAATATATTTTATGCTCATTATCGAAACACAGTACTCTACGTTGATGTGGGAATCGTACTTTACCAGTAAATATGGGTTGTGGGGCACAACCATGGTGTTGTCAACTTTTATTAATTTTCCGTCGAGTCTAGTGCGATAATAATGCACTTCGCTTGAATTTTTACGTCTTCGATACTTCGGATATCCGCCGGTGGTCATATCAGTTTGTTCTTGGAAAGCTTTTGGAAATTTTTTCGAGCAGGATTGTGTTCCGACGTTCCAGCATGAAACTTTGGATGTATGCGGACCGTGTAGCATATGGGATATCACTGTTTGATGTAGTTTCTCATGCTTCGATTTCTCTGGCAATTCAGCGCATACAAAACGATCTACAGCTTCACCGGTGAGCAGCTTATCTTGATTATTGAGGATAAGTAACATGTGGGCGTGTGGCAAGCCTTGGTTCGGGAATTCAACTGTGTAAACATATCCTTCAATCTTACCGAATACTGCTCCGCTCTCGATTTCTTTGAGTAGGCGCTGCAGTCGTATATTAAACACACGGCAAACTATACGTGGAATATCGTTTGCTGTTGTACCGGATGGTAAGTCCTGCAGTGCCCTGCGTATTTCAGGCTACTTGGGATTGCATGTTACAGTGATGAATAAATCAGGTCTTCCAACTTTTCTGGCCATTGCCATGGCGTCTTGATATTGCTGCTGCATGCACCGCATACCGCCAGCAAAAGTTGATGGCAATACCATCATATTTCCAAGTCGTACTTGATCTGATGTATTCGCTGCACTGTTCACAATATGATCCGTCATACCTTGGTAACATTCTTCTCTAAGTTGTTTTCATTATTCCGTAGAAAGAACAGTCGCTGAGATGCAATCGTCAAATAGACGTGGATAACGTAATGATGGCTAAGCCTTCCGCTGCGTATCAATCTGTTTTTCGTTTCGCTAGGACGTGAAGCCAGCCGATGACCATGATATTGTAAAGGTGATATGGTTTTGTTTGTGCACCTCTAACAAGCTGGCACCGCCACATGAAAAATATGATGTTTGCTATATAAAATAATAAAGTAATAATTAGATGCTAATTGAATGCTGTAATGCCGAATTTGTCACTCCACGTTTTTTAAAAAAAACCTGTGGCGATGCCAGCTTGGATGCAAGCTAGCAGCAGCACATCCGAAAATCTACTAAGGGTAGGTGATTTCGAAAAAGTAACCATACAATAATGAAATGCTGATTAAATACTCTCGAAATATCAAAACCCCAAATTCATTGCTCGTCGTTTTCGATTTTTTTCGATTATTTTCTATCAACCGTGGGGCTGCTGACGCTGTCATGAGGCAAATCCACACCAGGGGTGGCAAAATCGTAAAACCAACTACGCAATAATTGAATGCTAATTGAATGCTCTCGAAATATCCAAACCCCGAATTCAGTGCTCGTCGGTTTCGATTTTTTTTCGATTTTTTTCTATTGTCCGTGAGGCTGCTGAGTCTGTCACTAGGCAAATCCACACCAGGGGTGGCAAATTCTGAAAAGTGATTACGCAGTAATTAAGTGCTAATTAGATGCTCTCGGAATATGCGGAGCCCGAATTTGATGCTCGTCGTTTTCGATTTTTTTTCGATTTTTTTCTATTATCCGTGGGGCTGCTGACTCTGTCACTAGGCAAATTCACACCAGAAGTCGCGAATTCTGAGAAGTGATTACGCAGCAATTAGGTGCTAATTAGATGCTCTCGGAATATCCAGAGCCCGAATTTGATGCTCGCGGTTTTTTATTTTTTTTATATTTTTTTTATGTCATTCGTGGGGCTGCTCACTCTGTCAGTAGGCAAACCCACACCAGGGGTGGCAAATTCTGAAAAGTGATTATGCAGTAATGAGATGCTAATTAGATGCTCTCGGAATATCCAGTGCCCGAATTTGATGCTCGCGGTTTTTTATTTTTTTTATATTTGTTTCATGTCATCCGTGGGGCTGCTGACTCTGTCACTAGGCAAATCCACACCAGGGGTGGCAAATTCTGAAAAGTGATGACGCAGTAATTGAGTGCTAATTAGATGCTCTCGGAATATTCAGAGCCCGAATTTGATGCTCGCGGTTTTTCATTTTTTCCAGATTTTTTTCATATCATCCGTGGGGCTGCTGACTCTGTCACTAGGCAAATCCACACCAGGGGTCTCAAATTCTGTGAAGTGATTACGCAGTAATGAGATGCGAATTAGATGCTCTCGGAATATCCAGAGCCCGAATGTGATGCTCGCGGTTTTTTTATTTTTTTTATATTTTTTTCATGTCATCCGTGGGGCTGCTGACTCTGTCACTAGGCAAATCCACACCAGGAGTGGCAAATTCTGAAAAGTCATTATGCAGTAATTGAGTGCTCATTGGATGCTCTCGGAATATCCAGAGCCTGAATTTGATGCTCGTTGTTGTCGATTTTTTTTCAATTTTTTTCTATTATCCGTGGGGCTGCTGACTCTATCACTGGGCAAATCCACACCAAGGGTTGCAAAATCGAGAAAGTGATTACGCAGTAATCAAGTGCTAATCAGATGCTCTCGGAATATCCAGAGCCCGAATCCGATGCTCGCGGTTTTTTATTTTTTTTATATTTTTTTTATGTCATCCGTGGGGCTGCTGACTCTGTCACTAGGCAAATCCACACCAGGGGTGGCAAATTGTGAGAAGTGATTACGCAGTAATGAGATGCTAATTAGATGCTCTCGGAATATTCAGAGCTCGAATTTGATGTTCGCGGTTTTTTATTTTTATTTATACTTTTTTCATGTCATTCGTGGGGCTGCTGACTCTGTCCCTAGGCGAATCCACAACAGGGGTGGCAAATTCCGAAAAGTGATTCCGCAGTAATTGAGTGCTAATCAGATGCTTTCGGAATATCCAGAGCCCGAATTTGATGCTCGCGGTTTTTTATTTTTTTGAAACTTTTTTCATGTCATCCGTGGGGCTGCTGACTCTGTCACTAGGCAAATCCACACCAGGGGTGGCAAATTCCGAAAAGTGACACGCAGTAATTAAGTGCTAATTAGATGCTCTCAGAATATCCAGAGCCCGAATTTGATGCACGCGATTTTTTATTTTTTCAATATTTTTTTCAAGTCATCCGTGGGGCTGCTGACTCTGTCACTAGGCAAATCCACAACAGTAGTGGCAAATTCTGAAAAGTGATCACGCAGTAATCAAGTGCTAATTAGATGCTCTCGGAATATCCAGAGCCCGAATTTGATGCTCGCGGTTTTTCATTTTTTTCAGATTTTTTTTATATTATCCGTGGGGCTGCTGACTCTGTCAGTAGGCAAACCCATACCAGGGGTGGCAAATTGTGAAAAGTAATTACGCAGTAATGAGATGCTAATTAGATGCTCTCGGAATATCCAGTGCCCGAATTTGATGCTCGCGGTTTTTTATTTTTTTTATATTTTTTTTATGTCATCCGTGGGGCTGCTGACTCTGTCACTAGGCAAATCCACACCAGGGGTGGCAAATTGTGAAAAGTAATTACGCAGTAATGAGATGCTAATTAGATGCTCTCGGAATGTCCAGAGCCCGAATTCGATGATCGCGGTTTTTTTATTTTCTATATATTTTTTTTATGTCATCCGTGGTGCTGCTGACTCTGTCACTAGGCAAATCCACAACAGTAGTTGCAAATTCTGAAAAGTGATTGCGCAGTAATCAAGTGCTAATTAGATGCTCTCGGAATATCCAGAGCCTGAATTTGATGCTCGCGGTTTTTCATTTTTTTTCAGATTTTTTTTATGTCATTCGTGAGTAGATAGGGTGCAGTATGGCTCCTATTTTATTGCCCCCCATAAAACGGCCCCCCGCTGGGAGGGGGGGGGGGGAAGGGGGGGGGGGGTCGCCGGTTCTTGCCGCCGCAATTTTTTTTTTTTTTTTTTTTTCCAAAAGTAGACCAACCTATGGATTCAGCCCTAAGTAAGTTTTTATATTGTAACCTAGGTGAACTCTGTCGATTCTAGTCTAAGTTCTAATTCGCTGGTCTGGTATATATATAGATATAGAGACCCATGCCTCTCTTTGCTTCGGCAGTATGGGTCCGTTTCTTTGGTCAGGTATATATAGATATAGTCCCATGGTTATTTTGCTTCGGCAGTATGGGTCCGTTTCTTTGGTCAGGTATATATAGATATAGTCCCATGGTTATTTTGCTTCGGCAGTATGGATCCGTCGCTTCCGCTAAATACATATATATATTTCGGTTTATTACTAGGGGATGCAGGTATAAGGGTTACCGTCTTTCGAAGGTAGGGATTATGACGGGACAGTCCGCGGACTCGGAGGTGACCATGGTTATGATTCATGAAAAAGGGACACTTGTTTATAGTTTCAGCTGGTGTTTATTCATGCAGATAAATTCAAAAACAGACAATATAGGTTTAAATCTAACTAAAACGAGCAATATATCGCTAACTGAATATTGTATAATAATGAAATCAGATTATTACTTATAGCGAACAGGAAATAGATATAAGAATCCTATTTTTTTAAAACCCTGGTACACTTTAAAACACTTTGAATCTCCTCGGCAAGAGCACGGGGGCACAAGACCTTTATTTCGAGCATGGTCAGTTTGAAATAGTTTTTCACAAAACTTGCTTTGACGGCATTCTTGATGGTCCCTAACGTCTCGTCGAATTTCGTTGACACCAGATCCAGGTACTGCTCGAGCGGTGCGTCCAAGAGGTCGCGGGAGTTGGCTAGCGAGGCGAGTTCTTTAACCAATTCGTTTTTACACAGATTCGTTGTAGAAGAGCGATTCGAGAGAGTGGTCAGATACTCGGTGATGCAGGGTGCAACACCCACAAGACCTTCAAATGTCGCCTGCTGCATCAGGATACCGGGGGCTGATGTTGATTTCGACTTCTTAGGCAAGGGCTCGTCCCGCTCGTGTTCGCGCCATAATCCCTCTGGCTCTGTCAGAACAATTGTTTTCAACCCGAAAGAGGTTGTAAACGCTATGTGTGATCCGCCCAGGTCCAGTGGTTCGTTCTTTGAGCCTTCTTCATGGCTACACTCCGCCGATTCGAAGTATGCAGAGATGTTTTCGAAATTCCTTTTTAAATTCAGCCATGTCGGCATTCGCAGGGTAACACAGTTAACACCAGTTCCGTTAAATTGTACAACAGGTTCAAAGTTGTAATCACTGGTTAATTTATACCCGACCAACGCCGTTTTAGAGAAGGAATTATTCAATCCATACGCAGTTGACTGTAGTAGTGCTCTACGTTCTCTCAGCCGTTTAGAGGATGTCCCGGTGGGGTCGGTGCTTCCGAGCAGGGATACGTTAGCAGCCATGATTATTACACGTTACGTAGCACACAGGATCAGAGATGTTTGCCTCTCGAAGTTCGAGATGTTTTTGGGTAACGGAAGAGAAAATAGGGTCTTATTTGAGGGGTTTCCACCTCCAGGCTCCAGTACGAGCCCGCTGGGCCGGAGAGTGGTGGTAGTTTTTCCGACGGTTTCCTCCGGTTCCGAGGTCTGATCTGCGGTCTCAGCTTTCCGAAAGAAGGTACTCCGACAAGTCCTATCCTGCCAGAGAGCCTCCCGAGAATCTGAAACAAGTCCTATCCTGCCAGAGAGTCTCCAGAGAATACTTGTCTCGACAATACCATCCCAGGTACAGAAAGTAGGATTTTGGGCCGATCGTAAAATAGGTACTTTGCAGAATAGCGAGAGCGGAGGCCTTCTGGGGCAATAAAATGCAATTACCGTTGAATACTCCGTGTGTTTGACGGATTTCGAGAATTCTGGCCGGGTAAAAAAAGGTCAAGACATAGCTGATCCCTATAGTACCGAAGAACAAACCGGGAAAGCTACGACGACAAGTCCTGTCCTGTCTGCGACCCGCTCGGGTTACCGTATTCTAGCAATCTTATCCCAGCCATAAAAAATGTGGCGAACTGCCCCTAGACACCGTGTTGTACAGAACAGTGTGGAGTAAGCGAGTCCATCCTTAGACAATGAAACGTAATTAGACTCTGAATAACCAACGCCTGTTTATGACCTTTTCAAAATTTCGATTGATTGAAAAAAGAGTCCACCCTTAGACAATAAAATGTAATTAGTCTCTGAGTAACCAACGCCTGTTTATGACCTTTTCAAAACTTCAACTGATTGAAAAAAAAAGGTCTAGCGTACAACTAACCCCCCATCGTGTCGAAAAAGAAACTCGCCACTATAAGCAAGAAGGTCTCAGTGTGCAAGTCTCGTCGTGTTTAATAAACATGCATAGACAAGTCGCTAGGTGAAAAGAAGGATACAGTTTATAACTATCCTGCAATGGTTTGGCTGGAGTTTTATACGCTCGCCTCACAGGTAACCGCGCTGTTCAATGAAGTGTCGCATACCTGGGAATCGCCTACGTACAGAGAGTGTGTCACGGGGGTAGGGGTTTACTCTCGCCCATGCGAGACAGAACTATTTTGCACTATGAACAATAGGGATTACCTCTGGGCCGTGGCACCGAGGTGTTCAAGGCTTGCTAATTAAAGCCATTTCTATGTACTCAAAAAAGAAAATAGCTTGTAAATGATTACAGTAGAACCTCGATTATTAGGCCTTCGATCAACCGAGTCGCCGTGTTACCCGAGGCAGCGGACTCATCCGAGCACTCCACATTAACAGAGGTATATGCTCGGAAAATACGGAAAAACTCGGATAAAACCGATAAAGCCGCTATACCTATGTTGTACGCGCGGAGTATCTTGAGTTCGTTGCTATGACGGTTATAGTTATGTAAATACTTTCGTGATTACATTTCATTCTACCCTTTCAAATACAAAAAAAAAAAAAAAAAAAATGATCGAGATTTTCGAATTTTTTACTTCTTCTGTGTTATCCAAGTTTTCGCTCATTCGAGGTACCTCCTCCTCGCATTACCTCGGATAAACGAGGTTCTACTGTACTTACTTCGTAGGTTTTACTAGGCCACCTTAGTCACGATCGAGACAATAGAGCGCAGAAAACAGTTAAGGGTAGCTAAGGGGTAAAACCGTCGACCACCCACTCCCTCCAACTGCTTGTGGGTGGTGGTGGTGGTGGAACTGACCGATAGGTTGCATAAAGAGGAGTGACAAATGTGAACTTGTACCAGAACTGTAAACTCCTTAGAGCCGAAAGCTTCGTTCGTTCTTTGAAGTGTATTTTGGATTTTTACATTGGTTTTTTTTACTTATTTTTCCTGCTGGAAAATGTCGCGAACCGTAGCCGGAATCAGGAGAGCTGCCTTGGCGGTGCTGCGGCACCTGATCAGGCACCACTCGACTATCGTACACAGGCGGATAGCACCCCTTATAAAAGTTATACCGCGTACAAGTGATGTCGCAGAGTTACTAATGATCTTCCGTCAGATAATAACTGTGTGTTCGGTGGAAATGATGGCCACGATTCACCGTGCAAACTGTTTAAGTGGCAACTTAGATTGCATGCGAGTGATGGTGGATCAGGTGCGATTTTGGAGGGCCGAGGAAGATCCGATGATACAGCCGTTTCTCCAAAGCGTCAGAGTTTTAGAGGAGGCTCGTTCCGCTGTCCCTGGTAAGTAAAAATCAGTTAATTTACTTTCATGTTACGCTACGACGTTGTTATATTCGTATCTCATCTAGATCTGTCATTTCCAGAGCTAGCCATGTTCCGGCAGGGGGGTGTTGATGATGGGATGCTTCTCGAGGCGGCCGAGGCATTTGACCTGTCAGAGGCTAGCAGTGGAGCTGCTTCCTCCTGTAAGTGGCTCTTTCGCGTTAAAAATTCCTTGTCCGTATCTCGGAGCTGTGTATAATAACAGAATCATAATATTGTAGCGAGCGCGGAAAAGGTCGCAAGTGATGGCGTGGCGGACACGACGGTCACGCGTGCGGTATCCGCTGAGCCTCTCCTGCTACACCACTCAGTATCCCAGGGTGGAATCCCGGCGGGTAGCGAGGAGGAAAGCGAAACGATCGAGCGTCTCTCTCAGGTCTCGATCATCGAAGTGACGGATTCGCCGATACCAGCCTCGCAGAGAGAAACGGAGCGTTCACGGGCCCGGATTATCGAAGAATCCGAGTCGGACGAGTCATTGCCCGCTTCCCCCGTCTTTAGCTCTGAAGAAGGTGAGTAATAATAATTTCGTAACCTTGGCTAACGATTTTATTGCGAGGTCGCTTATTCTGATGGGCTTTCTAGAAGTTTCTTAACCTCTTATTTTCTACATTTTATCTCATAACAGCAGTGAGGAATGAACCGTGGGAGCAGGATGGTCAGGTATGGGATCTCTCACCACCCGTCGATCCCGAAGTCTTTAGCCAGCTGCAGGAACGTAGGTATTCTTAACTTTGAATAATAATTCTCCAGTTCCTTTTTCCCGATCATCTCTGCAAAATCCTTCTCAATCTGTAACAGCGGCTGCAATTGAGAACTCTGCTGAGGAGTATCAAATCTCCATGATAGCAAACACCAGCTCGGAAGTTATCCCGGAAAATCTTCAATCGGATTTCGATTCGTTGGAGACTTTAATAATACCATCCCCGCGTGGTGAACTTCCTGCAGGATTTCTTCCAGCTTCCGAGGAAGAGTAGTTCTGATTGTACGCCTCCTTACTCTAGCGCATAGTTTGATGTATATTGTTTCAACGAGAAAAGATAATTTAACGTTTTTACTCAATCTCCGCAGGTGCTCAACCAACCCTTAGGGTTCGCTCGTCTAGCTGGCTATTCGGGGTGAACAACGGCGCCAGTACCTCGAAGTCGCAGACGGGCGGAGCTTCGTCGACGAACATCGGTACCTGTGTGACTGATCCTCCCGCTGACGAGGCTGAGCACCAGGATGAGAACATCGATGAAGACGACGAAAGGGTGGAGCAGACAGAGGTGGGACACCGATTCCAAATCACGCAGCGGATAAATCGCCGCTACCAGCGTTTCGGTCTTGGAGGCTGCCAGGTAACCGTAAGAATCGGTGTTCCACCCGAATCTGCGAGTCCAATCGCCTGGTTAGAAGAGGCCTTCCGCGAGCTTTACAGATATTTCTCCTCGCTCTGCACTCCAAACGATATCATGGGCATTAGTTTCATCACAGAGGGTTTCACGAGGGGTTCTGCGGGGTTAAGCTTTCGGCCGGCTCGCGATTTTCGCTTTGAGGATTTATGGGGACTTGTATTTCGAGTTACACAGAGCGCGAGTGAGTTCTCAATTGATCAGCCGTTCACGGTAAACATAACAACTATTGCTGTTCCGGCAGGTCAGGGAAGACGCTTAGCCCTGAACGGGGAGCAACTAGTTGGTAAACGCTCTATCCTGACTATAACGAACAGTGATAATTTATGTTTGAAAATGAGTATTCTTGACCTCCGTATATATTATGTAGGATGAGTTATTGGAAATGTAGGTCAGTAAATTGTCAAAAGTGTTGACGTTTCGGCCCGGGTGTGGGCCCTCCTCAGAACAGTTTTATTACAGAATCTGCCAAGTGGAAAAAGAAAATTCAAATTGACCGTTACAGCAGGGATATATTCGCAGGATGATATTAATTAACTCACTTTAAATTAAACTTAAAGCTATAAGTGATGTGAAACAAACTATGGCCAATGGTGTCAGACGTTTAAAAGGCCAGAGCGATTCTAATCTCCCAATTCTCCATTGAAATAGAATAGAATAACATAAGTATGTCAGAAATTAAAAGGCAGTCAGAAATTAAAAGCTGTTGACAAGTCACAGGTAGGAAGACTGTCGCATGAAAGTGAGCATAGAATAAACCAAATATTGATAGGTGAAATAATAGATACAAAGGCCGAGCCGTAAGTAGAGTCAAGGACGGTCGGTAAAGACTAATTACCACATCTCACACAGTTAGACACGATTACGTTTAGTGATCGCCGGAGTGTAGATGGTGCTGAGATGCTCTATATCCTGTCGGAGATTGACAGAGTTAGGATCGCCCGCTATATTGCACATTTCGATTAATAATCTCCTGTGATACACAGGGTCTTCATCAAGTATTCGGGCCTGGTCATAATTGAAACAATGGTCTTTGTCAACTATATGTCTCGTCAAGGCTGTGTACCTATCGGAGCTGTCTAAAATATTCCTTTTGTGTTCCTTAATCCTAGTGTGTAACTGTCTGCTTGTCTGTCCGATGTATACTTGGTTACAGTCTTTACAAGGGATCTCGTATATTACGTTCGAACGTCTATCCAACGGTAGGGAATCCTTCCCGGAGTCAAAAACAGAACTCAGATCGTGTGCATTTTTTCCTACAAATTGGATGTCGTATTTGTTGAAAATTCTGTTCAAAGATTCAAATAGACCCGCGACATATGGGATCGCTATAAACTTTTTAAGATGTACGTTAATGTCACCTACAGACCTGTAATTGTTGTTGTCGACGGAAGAACTTACAATCAGGCCGTGTTTTTTATGTATGTGTTTCTTCAACAGGAGAGGTGGATAGCCGTTCGAACGCAGTACATTAAAGATAAGGTCAAGGTTTTTTTGATGAAATTCCGTGCTGGATAATCTAATCCCTCTGTCTACTAAGTTAAGAATTGTGCCAATTTTGTAAGATCTAGCATGATGAGAATGGAAATTGAGGTATCTTTGTGACCAGGTCTGCTTGTGGAACCAATCCGTCTTAATTGACTGGTTGTCTTTGATAACAAGCACATCAAGAAAACTGATTTTGCCATCTACTTCTTTTTCTAAAGTGAACTGCAGTCTAGGGTGGAATTCGTTGAATGTGTTGAGAATGGTGTCAACTTTATCAGAAGGGACTGCAGTGAGTATATCATCAACATACCTAAAATAGAAAGGGAGATCGAAGTCCAGACTACCGATACAGGATTGTTCAAGGTCATCCATGACTAGATCAGACAAAATTGGCGAAAGAGGGGATCCCATAGGAAGACCAAACTGCTGGGCAAAGATCTTGTCATCATATTTGAAAATGGCTGCCTTGAAACAGATGTTAAGTGCCTTGATTAGCTCAACCTGTGGTACAGGGATGTTAGTGTGAAGTTCCCCCCATCGTTTTTTGATGCAGCCAATTGCCAGATCAAGTGGTACATTCGTGAAAAGAGAGATCACATCGAGAGAAATTAACACGTAGTTTGGTGGTAACACCATATCTTGGATGGAATTAACGAAGCAAAAACTATCTTTAACACGAGATCGGGGGGGCGTCACATTTCTGCTTATCCAAGAGTTTAAGATTCCAGCTAGGTGGTAGGTAGGACTATTGATAAAGGAAACGATGATCCTAAAGGGAACATTCGCTTTATGGATCTTTGGTAAGCTGTATGCTCTCGGGGGGACACAATCGCTTTTCGATATAGAGGCCTTAACCTTATCGCTAATAAACTTTCGTTTGACCCAGGAATTAGTTAATTGGCTGACAGACTGTTGTAACGTGTAAGTGAGATCGTGTTTGACAATTTTATAAGTATTATTATCGTTAAGCTGCTCATTCATCTTTTGAATGTACAAAGATCTAGGGATCGCTACCGTAGTATTGCCTTTGTCTGCTTTGACAAACATCAAGTCAGGGTGGGATTTGCGGAAGGCTGTAGTTTCAGCTATTTTTTTGTCAAAATGTTTCAAAGTACTCGGCAAAGCAGGTTTGTTCCGAAACTTCTTCAATTCATTAGTGAATTCTAGCCTCGCTTCATTTCTGAACTCCTGGGGTATGTGCAATATGTTAGACTCAAAATGTGCTATCAGCTTGTTTGTCGGGATCCTATCATTCTTAAACGGCAGCCCGAATTTGGGGCCTAGTTCAACGACTTCGGCTACATTGTTTGGTATTTGTACATCGCTAAGGTTAACCAGCCACTTCTTATCAGAGTTGAGTGGAGGTTTACTGTTTTTCTCTTTCTGCGAGATGAGTCTAGCTAATTTTTTGATATTAGCTGATCTGTGTTTATCAAACAGAGCGTCCAGTTTGCGAGACTAAGTTTCAAAGAACTTGTGGACCATGCTCGGTGAAAGAATAGTTGTGAGAGAGTCTTTTAGGCGTGTTAAAAGTTTTTCAGATGAAATGATAGATGCATGTGCATCACTGATTTCTAGATTCAACATGAAAGATTGAAATCTCGTTGTAACGTGTTTAAATTTAGTTCTTGACTTAGACAAATTAAAATTAAAATTGTTAGAGACTAGCTTTGGGAACCTCAAATGTGAAGGCAGAATCTCCAATTTCTTGCATCGAATGAGGAAGATTCGGTGATTCTTCAGCTTCGATAACTTCAGTGCCGTCGACGTCCAGAGTCTAAGGTCGTTAGATACTCTTCTGCCGTGTGAGAGCGACACATCATGGAAGAAGCCCATGTTTCCCAAGATTTATTCCAAAGTGTATGAAAATGAGTATTCTTGACCTCCGTATATATTATGTAGGATGAGTTATTGGAAATGTAGGTCAGTAAATTGTCAAAAGTGTTGACGTTTCGGCCCGGGTGTGGGCCCTCCTCAGAACAGTTTTATTACAGAATCTGCCAAGTGGAAAAAGAAAATTCAAATTGACCGTTACAGCAGGGATATATTCGCAGGATGATATTAATTAACTCACTTTAAATTAAACTTAAAGCTATAAGTGATGTGAAACAAACTATGGCCAATGGTGTCAGACGTTTAAAAGGCCAGAGCGATTCTAATCTCCCAATTCTCCATTGAAATAGAATAGAATAACATAAGTATGTCAGAAATTAAAAGGCAGTCAGAAATTAAAAGCTGTTGACAAGTCACAGGTAGGAAGACTGTCGCATGAAAGTGAGCATAGAATAAACCAAATATTGATAGGTGAAATAATAGATACAAAGGCCGAGCCGTAAGTAGAGTCAAGGACGGTCGGTAAAGACTAATTACCACATCTCACACAGTTAGACACGATTACGTTTAGTGATCGCCGGAGTGTAGATGGTGCTGAGATGCTCTATATCCTGTCGGAGATTGACAGAGTTAGGATCGCCCGCTATATTGCACATTTCGATTAATAATCTCCTGTGATACACAGGGTCTTCATCAAGTATTCGGGCCTGGTCATAATTGAAACAATGGTCTTTGTCAACTATATGTCTCGTCAAGGCTGTGTACCTATCGGAGCTGTCTAAAATATTCCTTTTGTGTTCCTTAATCCTAGTGTGTAACTGTCTGCTTGTCTGTCCGATGTATACTTGGTTACAGTCTTTACAAGGGATCTCGTATATTACGTTCGAACGTCTATCCAACGGTAGGGAATCCTTCCCGGAGTCAAAAACAGAACTCAGATCGTGTGCATTTTTTCCTACAAATTGGATGTCGTATTTGTTGAAAATTCTGTTCAAAGATTCAAATAGACCCGCGACATATGGGATCGCTATAAACTTTTTAAGATGTACGTTAATGTCACCTACAGACCTGTAATTGTTGTTGTCGACGGAAGAACTTACAATCAGGCCGTGTTTTTTATGTATGTGTTTCTTCAACAGGAGAGGTGGATAGCCGTTCGAACGCAGTACATTAAAGATAAGGTCAAGGTTTTTTTGATGAAATTCCGTGCTGGATAATCTAATCCCTCTGTCTACTAAGTTAAGAATTGTGCCAATTTTGTAAGATCTAGCATGATGAGAATGGAAATTGAGGTATCTTTGTGACCAGGTCTGCTTGTGGAACCAATCCGTCTTAATTGACTGGTTGTCTTTGATAACAAGCACATCAAGAAAACTGATTTTGCCATCTACTTCTTTTTCTAAAGTGAACTGCAGTCTAGGGTGGAATTCGTTGAATGTGTTGAGAATGGTGTCAACTTTATCAGAAGGGACTGCAGTGAGTATATCATCAACATACCTAAAATAGAAAGGGAGATCGAAGTCCAGACTACCGATACAGGATTGTTCAAGGTCATCCATGACTAGATCAGACAAAATTGGCGAAAGAGGGGATCCCATAGGAAGACCAAACTGCTGGGCAAAGATCTTGTCATCATATTTGAAAATGGCTGCCTTGAAACAGATGTTAAGTGCCTTGATTAGCTCAACCTGTGGTACAGGGATGTTAGTGTGAAGTTCCCCCCATCGTTTTTTGATGCAGCCAATTGCCAGATCAAGTGGTACATTCGTGAAAAGAGAGATCACATCGAGAGAAATTAACACGTAGTTTGGTGGTAACACCATATCTTGGATGGAATTAACGAAGCAAAAACTATCTTTAACACGAGATCGGGGGGGCGTCACATTTCTGCTTATCCAAGAGTTTAAGATTCCAGCTAGGTGGTAGGTAGGACTATTGATAAAGGAAACGATGATCCTAAAGGGAACATTCGCTTTATGGATCTTTGGTAAGCTGTATGCTCTCGGGGGGACACAATCGCTTTTCGATATAGAGGCCTTAACCTTATCGCTAATAAACTTTCGTTTGACCCAGGAATTAGTTAATTGGCTGACAGACTGTTGTAACGTGTAAGTGAGATCGTGTTTGACAATTTTATAAGTATTATTATCGTTAAGCTGCTCATTCATCTTTTGAATGTACAAAGATCTAGGGATCGCTACCGTAGTATTGCCTTTGTCTGCTTTGACAAACATCAAGTCAGGGTGGGATTTGCGGAAGGCTGTAGTTTCAGCTATTTTTTTGTCAAAATGTTTCAAAGTACTCGGCAAAGCAGGTTTGTTCCGAAACTTCTTCAATTCATTAGTGAATTCTAGCCTCGCTTCATTTCTGAACTCCTGGGGTATGTGCAATATGTTAGACTCAAAATGTGCTATCAGCTTGTTTGTCGGGATCCTATCATTCTTAAACGGCAGCCCGAATTTGGGGCCTAGTTCAACGACTTCGGCTACATTGTTTGGTATTTGTACATCGCTAAGGTTAACCAGCCACTTCTTATCAGAGTTGAGTGGAGGTTTACTGTTTTTCTCTTTCTGCGAGATGAGTCTAGCTAATTTTTTGATATTAGCTGATCTGTGTTTATCAAACAGAGCGTCCAGTTTGCGAGACTAAGTTTCAAAGAACTTGTGGACCATGCTCGGTGAAAGAATAGTTGTGAGAGAGTCTTTTAGGCGTGTTAAAAGTTTTTCAGATGAAATGATAGATGCATGTGCATCACTGATTTCTAGATTCAACATGAAAGATTGAAATCTCGTTGTAACGTGTTTAAATTTAGTTCTTGACTTAGACAAATTAAAATTAAAATTGTTAGAGACTAGCTTTGGGAACCTCAAATGTGAAGGCAGAATCTCCAATTTCTTGCATCGAATGAGGAAGATTCGGTGATTCTTCAGCTTCGATAACTTCAGTGCCGTCGACGTCCAGAGTCTAAGGTCGTTAGATACTCTTCTGCCGTGTGAGAGCGACACATCATGGAAGAAGCCCATGTTTCCCAAGATTTATTCCAAAGTGTATGAAAATGAGTATTCTTGACCTCCGTATATATTATGTAGGATGAGTTATTGGAAATGTAGGTCAGTAAATTGTCAAAAGTGTTGACGTTTCGGCCCGGGTGTGGGCCCTCCTCAGAACAGTTTTATTACAGAATCTGCCAAGTGGAAAAAGAAAATTCAAATTGACCGTTACAGCAGGGATATATTCGCAGGATGATATTAATTAACTCACTTTAAATTAAACTTAAAGCTATAAGTGATGTGAAACAAACTATGGCCAATGGTGTCAGACGTTTAAAAGGCCAGAGCGATTCTAATCTCCCAATTCTCCATTGAAATAGAATAGAATAACATAAGTATGTCAGAAATTAAAAGGCAGTCAGAAATTAAAAGCTGTTGACAAGTCACAGGTAGGAAGACTGTCGCATGAAAGTGAGCATAGAATAAACCAAATATTGATAGGTGAAATAATAGATACAAAGGCCGAGCCGTAAGTAGAGTCAAGGACGGTCGGTAAAGACTAATTACCACATCTCACACAGTTAGACACGATTACGTTTAGTGATCGCCGGAGTGTAGATGGTGCTGAGATGCTCTATATCCTGTCGGAGATTGACAGAGTTAGGATCGCCCGCTATATTGCACATTTCGATTAATAATCTCCTGTGATACACAGGGTCTTCATCAAGTATTCGGGCCTGGTCATAATTGAAACAATGGTCTTTGTCAACTATATGTCTCGTCAAGGCTGTGTACCTATCGGAGCTGTCTAAAATATTCCTTTTGTGTTCCTTAATCCTAGTGTGTAACTGTCTGCTTGTCTGTCCGATGTATACTTGGTTACAGTCTTTACAAGGGATCTCGTATATTACGTTCGAACGTCTATCCAACGGTAGGGAATCCTTCCCGGAGTCAAAAACAGAACTCAGATCGTGTGCATTTTTTCCTACAAATTGGATGTCGTATTTGTTGAAAATTCTGTTCAAAGATTCAAATAGACCCGCGACATATGGGATCGCTATAAACTTTTTAAGATGTACGTTAATGTCACCTACAGACCTGTAATTGTTGTTGTCGACGGAAGAACTTACAATCAGGCCGTGTTTTTTATGTATGTGTTTCTTCAACAGGAGAGGTGGATAGCCGTTCGAACGCAGTACATTAAAGATAAGGTCAAGGTTTTTTTGATGAAATTCCGTGCTGGATAATCTAATCCCTCTGTCTACTAAGTTAAGAATTGTGCCAATTTTGTAAGATCTAGCATGATGAGAATGGAAATTGAGGTATCTTTGTGACCAGGTCTGCTTGTGGAACCAATCCGTCTTAATTGACTGGTTGTCTTTGATAACAAGCACATCAAGAAAACTGATTTTGCCATCTACTTCTTTTTCTAAAGTGAACTGCAGTCTAGGGTGGAATTCGTTGAATGTGTTGAGAATGGTGTCAACTTTATCAGAAGGGACTGCAGTGAGTATATCATCAACATACCTAAAATAGAAAGGGAGATCGAAGTCCAGACTACCGATACAGGATTGTTCAAGGTCATCCATGACTAGATCAGACAAAATTGGCGAAAGAGGGGATCCCATAGGAAGACCAAACTGCTGGGCAAAGATCTTGTCATCATATTTGAAAATGGCTGCCTTGAAACAGATGTTAAGTGCCTTGATTAGCTCAACCTGTGGTACAGGGATGTTAGTGTGAAGTTCCCCCCATCGTTTTTTGATGCAGCCAATTGCCAGATCAAGTGGTACATTCGTGAAAAGAGAGATCACATCGAGAGAAATTAACACGTAGTTTGGTGGTAACACCATATCTTGGATGGAATTAACGAAGCAAAAACTATCTTTAACACGAGATCGGGGGGGCGTCACATTTCTGCTTATCCAAGAGTTTAAGATTCCAGCTAGGTGGTAGGTAGGACTATTGATAAAGGAAACGATGATCCTAAAGGGAACATTCGCTTTATGGATCTTTGGTAAGCCATATGCTCTCGGGGGGACACAATCGCTTTTCGATATAGAGGCCTTAACCTTATCGCTAATAAACTTTCGTTTGACCCAGGAATTAGTTAATTGGCTGACAGACTGTTGTAACGTGTAAGTGAGATCGTGTTTGACAATTTTATAAGTATTATTATCGTTAAGCTGCTCATTCATCTTTTGAATGTACAAAGATCTAGGGATCGCTACCGTAGTATTGCCTTTGTCTGCTTTGACAAACATCAAGTCAGGGTGGGATTTGCGGAAGGCTGTAGTTTCAGCTATTTTTTTGTCAAAATGTTTCAAAGTACTCGGCAAAGCAGGTTTGTTCCGAAACTTCTTCAATTCATTAGTGAATTCTAGCCTCGCTTCATTTCTGAACTCCTGGGGTATGTGCAATATGTTAGACTCAAAATGTGCTATCAGCTTGTTTGTCGGGATCCTATCATTCTTAAACGGCAGCCCGAATTTGGGGCCTAGTTCAACGACTTCGGCTGCATTGTTTGGTATTTGTACATCGCTAAGGTTAACCAGCCACTTCTTATCAGAGTTAAGTGGAGGTTTACTGTTTTTCTCTTTCTGCGAGATGAGTCTAGCTAATTTTTTGATATTAGCTGATCTGTGTTTATCAAACAGAGCGTCCAGTTTGCGAGACTGAGTTTCAAAGAACTTGTGGACCATGCTCGGTGAAAGAATAGTTGTGAGAGAGTCTTTTAGGCGTGTTAAAAGTTTTTCAGATGAAATGATAGATGCATGTGCATCACTGATTTCTAGATTCAACATGAAAGATTGAAATCTCGTTGTACATTCAAAAGATGAATGAGCAGCTTAACGATAATAATACTTATAAAATTGTCAAACACGATCTCACTTACACGTTACAACAGTCTGTCAGCCAATTAACTAATTCCTGGGTCAAACGAAAGTTTATTAGCGATAAGGTTAAGGCCTCTATATCGAAAAGCGATTGTGTCCCCCCGAGAGCATACGGCTTACCAAAGATCCATAAAGCGAATGTTCCCTTTAGGATCATCGTTTCCTTTATCAATAGTCCTACCTACCACCTAGCTGGAATCTTAAACTCTTGGATAAGCAGAAATGTGACGCCCCCCCGATCTCGTGTTAAAGATAGTTTTTGCTTCGTTAATTCCATCCAAGATATGGTGTTACCACCAAACTACGTGTTAATTTCTCTCGATGTGATCTCTCTTTTCACGAATGTACCACTTGATCTGGCAATTGGCTGCATCAAAAAACGATGGGGGGAACTTCACACTAACATCCCTGTACCACAGGTTGAGCTAATCAAGGCACTTAACATCTGTTTCAAGGCAGCCATTTTCAAATATGATGACAAGATCTTTGCCCAGCAGTTTGGTCTTCCTATGGGATCCCCTCTTTCGCCAATTTTGTCTGATCTAGTCATGGATGACCTTGAACAATCCTGTATCGGTAGTCTGGACTTCGATCTCCCTTTCTATTTTAGGTATGTTGATGATATACTCACTGCAGTCCCTTCTGATAAAGTTGACACCATTCTCAACACATTCAACGAATTCCACCCTAGACTGCAGTTCACTTTAGAAAAAGAAGTAGATGGCAAAATCAGTTTTCTTGATGTGCTTGTTATCAAAGACAACCAGTCAATTAAGACGGATTGGTTCCACAAGCAGACCTGGTCACAAAGATACCTCAATTTCCATTCTCATCATGCTAGATCTTACAAAATTGGCACAATTCTTAACTTAGTAGACAGAGGGATTAGATTATCCAGCACGGAATTTCATCAAAAAAACCTTGACCTTATCTTTAATGTACTGCGTTCGAACGGCTATCCACCTCTCCTGTTGAAGAAACACATACATAAAAAACACGGCCTGATTGTAAGTTCTTCCGTCGACAACAACAATTACAGGTCTGTAGGTGACATTAACGTACATCTTAAAAAGTTTATAGCGATCCCATATGTCGCGGGTCTATTTGAATCTTTGAACAGAATTTTCAACAAATACGACATCCAATTTGTAGGAAAAAATGCACACGATCTGAGTTCTGTTTTTGACTCCGGGAAGGATTCCCTACCGTTGGATAGACGTTCGAACGTAATATACGAGATCCCTTGTAAAGACTGTAACCAAGTATACATCGGACAGACAAGCAGACAGTTACACACTAGGATTAAGGAACACAAAAGGAATATTTTAGACAGCTCCGATAGGTACACAGCCTTGACGAGACATATAGTTGACAAAGACCATTGTTTCAATTATGACCAGGCCCGAATACTTGATGAAGACCCTGTGTATCACAGGAGATTATTAATCGAAATGTGCAATATAGCGGGCGATCCTAACTCTGTCAATCTCCGACAGGATATAGAGCATCTCAGCACCATCTACACTCCGGCGATCACTAAACGTAATCGTGTCTAACTGTGTGAGATGTGGTAATTAGTCTTTACCGACCGTCCTTGACTCTACTTACGGCTCGGCCTTTGTATCTATTATTTCACCTATCAATATTTGGTTTATTCTATGCTCACTTTCATGCGACAGTCTTCCTACCTGTGACTTGTCAACAGCTTTTAATTTCTGACTGCCTTTTAATTTCTGACATACTTATGTTATTCTATTCTATTTCAATGGAGAATTGGGAGATTAGAATCGCTCTGGCCTTTTAAACGTCTGACACCATTGGCCATAGTTTGTTTCACATCACTTATAGCTTTAAGTTTAATTTAAAGTGAGTTAATTAATATCATCCTGCGAATATATCCCTGCTGTAACGGTCAATTTGAATTTTCTTTTTCCACTTGGCAGATTCTGTAATAAAACTGTTCTGAGGAGGGCCCACACCCGGGCCGAAACGTCAACACTTTTGACAATTTACTGACCTACATTTCCAATAACTCATCCTACATAATTTATGTTTACCGAGGGCGTTGTTCGTCGCTGGAGTTCATGCGAGGAGAGGTTCTGTACGGGATGGACCCTTACAGGCGGAGTGGAACAGGGCTAGGGCGTCAGGCAAAAAATACCAGACTGAGAAAGCTCGTCAGCTGATAGTAGAAGCGGGTGTCATCATACCCGAGGAGGGTTGCGGTATCGAGGAAGTTGCGCAGTTTCAGCAGTATTTGGCACGGGAAGGGTTTGCAATTCTAGTTCACAACAGCGAGACGATAGGTAAAGGCGGCCGGCCGCTTTTTAACGGAGAGGATATTGTGCTGGGTATGGGCTACCGCGGTCCAGTACTTAGACTGAATGTTCTTTATTATCCGCGTCTTGGTCACTATGATACTATTTTGAACATGAGGGGAGCCGCGGCCTCTGATTTCTTTTGCCAGCCGTGTAATGTGGCCTACGCTCACGGTAACGAGCACAGGTGCTCAAACAGATGCAATCGCTGTCTCTCGACCCGTGCATGTGACCGGGGAGTTGCAAAAGTCGAGTGTGAGCTCTGTAATCGCGATTTTTACGGGGCAGAGTGTTGTAGACGACACACTCTGCAGGGCTCGTTTAGCGGTAAACGAACGGTCTGTAGTACCCTACAGGTATGTGGAACCTGCGATATCTTCACGGATATTTCGAAGGGAAAGCATATCTGCGGGTGGACATACTGCAGGACCTGCCGCTCGAGCCAAGAAATTATTCATCGTTGTTACATGAGGCCTGTAAAGCGGAACACGGAGGAGGTAGCTAATCACATTTTCATTTTTTACGACTTTGAGACACGACAGGACGAGACTGTAGACGGTGACGAGACGATAAATATACACGTGCCAAATTTGTGTATTGCGCAACGGACCTGTACACGTTGTCTAGCCGCGAGTATTACCGACCCCTGCCTCGGGTGTGGTGCACAACGCGAGTTTGTTTTTAGGGCTGACCCGGTCCGTGAATTGGTAGAACTCGCTGATAGGAAGGTCGAAGGCTACCGGAAGGTTATTTGTATCGCGCATAACGCAAAGGGTTTAGACGGGCAGTTTATTCTCCGTTACCTAGTGGAGAAAGGCGGTGTGGCTCCGCAGGTAATACTAAACGGTAGCAAAATAGTCTTGCTAGAGACATCCAATGTACGTTTTTTAGACTCTCTCGCCTACATGCCGATGGCTTTAGCCGCGTTGCCAAAGGCTTTTGGCCTACCAGAGGCCACGCAGAAGGGTGTATTCCCGCACCTCTTTAATATCCCGGCTAACCAGCGGTATGTGGGAGTATTACCTGCGGCTGAGTTTTACGCGCCAGACTCCATGACGGTAGAGGGTAGGGCCCGTTTCTACGCGTGGTATGAAGGGGCCGTAAGAGAAGGCTATGTTTTTGATTTTAGTAGGGAAATCGTTGAGTACTGCCGGTCAGACGTCACGATTTTACGGTTAGCCTGCCTAGCATTCCGTGATATATTTCTTCGTACCGGCGATGTCTGCTCGTTCACGGAGAGTACAACAATCGCCTCTGCATGTTCAATGCTATACCGGAAAAATTTCCTTCGCGATAACAGCATAGGGATTATTCCGCCCGCCGGCTACCGACTAGCCGATAAACAATCCTCCAAGGCCATCCAGTGGTTGGTCTGGAGGGAACATGAGATAGGTCAGGAGATCTTACACGCGGGTAGGGCTCGTGAGCAACGCGTGCTAGGACGTAGAGTAGACGGCTACTACCAGTCGGCGGACGGAACACGCCATGTATTAGAATTTCATGGTTGTTATTGGCACGGCTGTCCTCGCTGTTATCGCGTAAATAGGGATAAGGAAATTGTGGGTGGCGTGAACATGGATAGGCGACTTGAGGAAACTCAGGCCAAGACGCGACGTATGCTCGCCCACGGTATCGCGGTAGAGGAAATGTGGGAGTGCGAGTTTTCAGGTTTAGTGGATGCAAGGGTAGAAGTGCGGGCACATCTCGAACGTAGCGGCTTTCTACCGAGTGTGGAGAATACCAAGCTGAACCCGCGTGATGCATTCTACGGTGGCCGGACGGGTAACACGTCGAGGTTTCGCGAGGTAGACCCCAGACTTGGTGAGGAGATCCGTTATGTGGATGTTTGCTCCCTATACCCTTACATCTGTAAAACCGGGAAATTCCCGTTGGGTCATCCCGTAGTACTAGTAGGCGAGGAATGCAAAAATCTGACCGGGGCCAGTGGAGTAGATCTGTTTGGAGTCGAGGGTTTGATTAAATGTAAAGTACTGCCGCCCCGGAATCTTTATCATCCGGTATTACCTCTGCGTATGCACGGCAAACTAATGTTCCCTCTCTGTAACTCATGTTGCCGAGACATGGAACAAGGTCCATGTCCTCACAACGACGTCCGTGAGAGGTATATAAGTGGGACATGGGTTTCAGACGAGGTGAAAAAGGCCGTGGCAATGGGTTATAGGGTGATATCGGTGTCAGAGATCTGGCAGTACGAGGTGACGGTGTTTGATCCCTCTACCCGGGAAGGCGGACATTTTGCTCAGTATATTGATACTTTTTTGAAAATAAAACAGGAGGCTAGCGGCTGGCCCTCTGCCTGTAGTAGCGAAGAGAGCCGGTCTCGCTATATCGAAGAATACTCCCGGGTAGAGGGAATCAAACTGGATAAAATTAAAATAGAAAAAAATCCAGGGCTGCGTTCTGTGTCGAAGCTATGTCTCAATTCCTTTTGGGGTAAGTTTGGCCAGCGAGACAACCTCTCAAAAACCAGCGTAGTCAAGACCAGAGAGGAGCTGCTAGGTCTGGTGACAAGCCCGTCGATTCTGCTGGAGGACCTAGTAGCCGTGAACGATGACGTTCTGTACGCTCGCTGGTCATACAAGGACGAGAGCGTGGAGGCCTCGAGTCTTGCGAACGTGGTCATAGCTGCGTATACTACGGCACAGGCGCGGCTCAAATTGTATAGTTATTTGGAGAAACTGGATCGTAGGGTATTATATTATGACACGGACTCTGTCATCTACGTGCGGTCAGGTGCAGCCGGAGAGTACGAGCCGCCAGTAGGCAGTTTTCTGGGTGACCTGACCGACGAGCTAGAACAATACGGCGAAGGCAGTTACATACGGGCCTTTGTATCCGGCGGGGCGAAGTTTTACGCTTTTATAGTAGTATGCCCGGATGGGAGGGAAATAGAAATTTGCAAGGTCAAGGGCATAACCCTCAATTATACGACGCGACTTAAAATAAATTTCAATTCTATACGGGAAATGGTGGTTGAGGAGGGGGAAAGTATCCATCTTAGCTATCGCGCGATCCGACGAACCGCAATGCATGATGTGGTGACTCGCGATCAGACAAAAACATGTCGTCCGGTTTTTGTCAAAAGACGTTGTTGCAGGGATAGTTTTGATACCCTCCCATACGGGCATACAGAGGCGTAACCGCCTCCATCCCTGGTCCGTATGTAACAATAACCGGAAGGAACCAGGAAACAGCACCCTACATCCAGTTTAGGTTTAAGTTAGTTTTTTACTGTATTTTAGATGTACAACTTTTGTAAATTTATCTTATAATTAGGACTTTAAGCTATTAGGAGTAGAATAATCTAGTCTAGTCTAGTATGTAATACTATACTATTGAGTGCCTGCTCTGTAAAAAATAAAAGTACTATTAGCAATAAGAAAATGTATGTACACCAGAACGGTTGAACATGGTCTAGTCTCTGCTCAGGTAATATACACAGTATACATAATTAACGACAACTGTGGTCTTCATAATAAAAGAATCTATGAAGTAAAATCTATCAATTTCACTTGGTTAACCCTTCCCACATACACTCTGTTACCCGGATCTCGACCCTGAATAAAACTATTACGAAATTAACTATTATTTCTGTGTCTCTGTATACCTTTTATTATCACCTTCCTCGAAATACCTGTGACCAGTTTACAGAAAATGAGCCTAGATTGGAAATAGAGCCTGTTAAAACCATTTTATCTGTAAATGAAATAAGATAAATAAAAATATATTTAAAAATAAAATGAGTAGAATAAATCTCAAAATCTCGTTGATTTCAGTTAGTTGAATAGTCGCTGAGTTGTTACAAGGGCTAGCTTGACCTGGTCATGGTCGGCCAGCCGTCCGGTAAGTTTTCATCTTCCTTACGTTTTTAAATGCGCAAAATTAGCTAGCTTAAGCGCATAGTCTAGATGAGCAGCTCACACGCTGACTATAAGCTGATTACCGTCCGGAATGCCGAGTCTGTGAGCACGCCCGCTATTAGCTAAGAGACGGCGTGCACCGTGCCGCTATTAGCTAAGAGACGGTGTGCACCGCGCCGCTATTAGCTAAAAGATGGCGCGCACCGCGCCGCCGGGGAGGCCCCACCGCGGAATAGAAAATTTATTCTAGACGTATGTAGTAGCTTTTGTTATCCTGATTTCTCCATATCTCTCGGAGTATTCGTTGGGAAAGGTTCAGGTCTTAGTGTTCTATTCACGTCAGAAAATGGATACTCGCTGGAATCACCCGTTTTCCGCCATAATAGCCGGTCCCTCTGGATGTGGAAAATCAATCTTTGTTAAGAAGTTTCTGCGTCATATCGGCGAGATGTGCGATACTCGCTTCAGTCGTATAATCTGGTATTACGCCGAGCAGCAATCCCTCCATAGTACAGAAAACGGAGCCAGAGCAAGTCTTAGCGACATCGAGTATCGGGAAGGCCTTCCCCAAGAATCTGACTATGACTCGAACACGCTGCCCAAACTGCTTATAATAGATGATCTTATGCGAGAGGCCTCCGATAATATAATAGTTGATCTTTTCACCAAGGGGTGTCATCATAAGAATTTAAGCGTGTTCTTCATCACACAGAACCTGTTTCATCAGGGACGCGGTCAACGCGATATTTCGCTCAACGCGAATTATATCATATTTTTCAAGAACCCGCGAGATCGCGCTCAGGTACAACATCTAGCTCGACAAGTCTGCCCGGAGGATCCACGATTTGTCCAGGAAGCCTACCACGATGCAACAGCTCGGCCACACGGTTATCTTTTACTTGATCTGAAACAAAGCACCCCCGAAAACTGTCGCTACCGTAGCAATATATTTCCCAGCGACAAACACCAGGATGTATATGTCCCGAGGAAAGATATAAAGTCACGCACTCAGCACGGTTTACCAGTCGTTCGTTTGTAATGTCACGCGTTGTACAAACGGTCGGGAGCGCGGGCTCCGTACAACGTGGAGGTGGTTCTAGGCGTGGTGCTGAGGCACGTAGACGATTCGGAAGTGCAAATACGCTGACTCTAAAGGCCCTGTGCAGTCTGAAACCGCAACAGAGACTAGCTTTACTACGCACTGCCGATAATACTCTCGTGAAAAATATATGTGAATGTGCTTTGAACACTGTGCGCGGTAACATCATACTCACTAAGCAGGAAAAAGCTCGACTAGGCAAACATAAACATCTTCTTCGTAAACTGGCTGCTAGCAAAGGAAGCTGGAAAAGCAAGAAAAAATTACTGGTTCAAAACGGTAGCGGGTTTCTGCCTATGCTAATAGCTCCCATTCTCGGGACACTTTTCACTCAGCTGTTCGGTCAATAATTACGAGAAGAACGATGGAGCATGCAAAGAAGATGGTACTAATACCGT
Source organism: Tenthredo livida (assembly GCA_963992785.1). Lineage (NCBI taxonomy): Eukaryota > Metazoa > Arthropoda > Insecta > Hymenoptera > Tenthredinidae > Tenthredo > Tenthredo livida. Next base: position 19,766,681 of record OZ023066.1, read on the forward strand.
CGGACACCGTAGAACGTTTTCAACGTGGTATAACCTCCTCGGCAGCAGCTTCCGCGGGTGACGCCGAGAACAGCGAACAGAGCACAAGTTCCCCAGCATCCCGACTCGATAGAGAGATGCGCGCTATTCTGAACTCTCCCGAGCTGGATGATGCAGCGAAATGGAAGCTTTATCAACAGCTATTACAGCGTTTCCTATATTTCGCCGAGGAGTCCAGAAAACCGCTACGCGTCGATCTTCACTCCGTTCCTGATAAAACTAATCCTGCGGAACTCTTACGAGGAAAAGAAGAAGAAAGCTCCGCTGACAAACAACAACGGATATCGAGAATTGCCTCGACAGTGCCAAAAAAATACCAGTCGAAGGCGGAACTTCTCCTCAAGCATCTGGCGGAGTTTCCCTCACGTTTTTCCTGGGATAACCAAGGTGTCGTAAGCATAGACAACAAACCTCTCCCGGGTTCAAATATTGTCGATCTAGTTAACGACACCGTGCGTTCTAGAAAAAGCTTTCAACCGCATGGTAGACATGCGTACGCACGTCTTCTCCGGAGCATTAATATACCACGGGAATATGTCGGAAATCTTAATGTCTGGAAGAATGCTCAATCGACCTCACCACCGGCCGCAGTAACCCCTGTGACACGAAGTCAGGCTAAAGGTCACCGAGCAGCGCACAGATCCAGGAACAGCGGGACCAGTAGTGGCGATCATCCAGACAGGGAGCCGAGTGCCGGTTCTGGTAACACAGACGACGAAACCTTCTTTTCACCGTCGAAATTTCGACGAACGGAAGAAATACCCGGAAAATCACCACAGCACTCGCCGAAACAAGGCTGGCTGTCATTCGCATTACGAAAATGAGAGAGTTAGAACGGATATACTACGATCCCTCCCACCCAGCTGGTTATGCCGGGGCTAGGGAGTTGAGGAGGGCTGTTCGGAATGTGAAGGCTAGTGCCATAGAAAACTGGCTAGGTATTCAGGATCCCTATACTTTACACAAACCGGTACGACGAAAGTTCCAGAGACTGTGGTACAACGTTTCAAATATAGACGATCTCTGGGAAGCTGATTTGGTAGAACTGGGTTCTATAAAGGAGCATAATGACGATTTCCGTTACCTACTGGTTGTCATCGATGTTCTGAGTAAATTTGTATGGGTGATCCCTCTATATCGTAAATCGACCAGCGACGTAGCTGCTGGCTTCAAACAGATATTGTCTTCTACGGAGCGTCGACCGGTAACCCTACAGAGCGACAAGGGTAAAGAGTTCGTGGGTGGATCGTTCCAAAAACTCCTCACCGAGAATGATATACGTTTTCGCGTGACACGTAACCCTGATATAAAAGCGGCCGTTGTCGAGCGATTCAACCGTACTCTGAAGGAACGGATGTGGAGATATTTTACTCATAAAAACACCCACCGTTACATCGATATCCTGCAAAAGCTCGTTAGCTCGTATAACGACACCGTACACTCGAGTATCAAAATGGCTCCTTCTGCCGTGACCCTCTTCAACGCAGCGGAGGCACGCGCAAACATTCAACGTCACCATCAACCACGCAGGGCACGGAAGCCAAAATTCGCCAAGGACGATCTTGTGCGTATAAGTAAGACGAAGGGTACCTTCGCGAAGGGATACGAGGCTAATTGGAGCGAGGAACTCTTCAAGATTCGACGAGTTGTAACAGGTTTACCGAACGTTTACGAATTAGAGGACCTTTCGGGAGAGGAAATCGACGGATATTTCTATGAACCTGAACTACAGCGCGTGACCAAGGACCTTGAAAACGCCGAGTTCCAAATTGATAAAATCATTCGCAGCAAGGGTCGGGGACCCAGTAAGAAAGTTCTTGTCAGCTGGAAAGGTTACCCCGAAAAGTTCAACAGCTGGATTCCGGCCGCCGGCCTTCAAGATATTGCATCATAATGAAGTCGCAGTTCTACATAACCCTACCCAGCAATAGCTCGATGCGGATTTTTCCCGATAACAGGACCTGTTGCTATATCACACAGCTACCACGGACAATCGAGCTCTCTGGCGAGTGGGAAGTCGCTATTGTTGAAATACAGTATCCCTTGACGTATCTGGCTAGCGAGAAAGAGGAGTTAAATCGTAAACTAGTCGAGACGGGATCTAGTACAAATGCTGCTGACGATGGGATTACGGCTGGAGACGAAGTTTTGCAACCACCCATTACACCAGAGGTTCGCATGTTACCGTTGAAATCCGGTGAAGAGGAGGAAGAGCTGCTCCCTACACCAGAGGCTCGCATGTTACCGTTGGCATCCGGTAAAGAGGACCAAGACCTCCCATCTCTCATGTTCGTCTATTGTGACATCGTAGAACCACGTATCGTAGGAGACGTCTATGCGCCGCTTCTGCGTATACTTCAACTGAGACAAAGGGTCGGTACCGCGGGTGTGGAAGTCAAAACATTTTCTCCGCCACACTATCTTCCTTTGCTTCTTTCGAGTTTCCGGACGATCGAAATATCTATAAGAGACCACCAGGGTAAATCTATACCATTTGACCACGGAACCTTGACAGTCACACTACACTTCAAGAAAATATACTAGTTTGATGCCGGTATTGAAAATAACAGGGAAAACGAGTTAATACCATGGCACAGTACATAGAGTATTACGAGTCGCAAATAGGCGGGGGGATTGATCGCGTTTTTGTCGGAGCACCCAATCAACGGGGTCATGGTATCGGTAGTTTTCTGGGTGGCCTATTCAGACGGGCTATTCCACTGTTGAAAAGAGGAGCACGTGTACTCGGTAAAGAAGTTCTGCGTAGTGGTATGAATTTCATGTCGGACCTGGACAATGACGTACCGTGGAAACAGGCGTTTCAGACACGCGCCAGCGAGACAGGTCAGAACCTGAAGCGGAAGGCCCAGGATGGGCTTGAAAAGATTATGAAAGGAGAGGGCTATAAACTCAGGTACGGGGGAGCGTTGGGTCAGTCTGGCCTTGCCCTTCTACCGATGCTATCCGTACCAGCTACGAGGTCTAAATTGCGCAGAAGACGTAAAACCCCTACTAAGACGAAGAAAAGGAAAACGAGCAAGTCCACCTCGAAGAAGAAGAAGAAGAAGACGACGAGTACTAAAGGATCTGCTAGGAAAGCTAGAAAGAAAAAGTGTTGCAAGAAAAGGCCCGTTACGGATATTTTCGGTGCTGCGTAAAGACAAAACCTTGAGCGAATAGTCTTACTGGAGCACACTGCAAAAATGGCCTACCTACATGCCCGCTCCTGTGAATGCTTGAAATCCGAACTGGACCTCTTTACTTTACCTCCTACAGAGACATCTATCGAAGGTGGTCAATGGGTGCAGTACAAACCTGTGTCTGCACTCACCGATGACTCACCGATTGAATTCGCTGTACCGGGCCAGGGTGATGAGTACTTAGATCTCTCACACACGATGCTCCGAGTATGTGCACGTGCAAAGAGAATGCGGGTCGATGCAGTCGTCAAAGATTCTTCAGGTGTAGCCCCTGTGAACAATTTCCTGCATAGTATGTTTAATCAAGCGGATGTGTATTTCAATCAAAAACTGGTTTCACCGAGTAACAATTCATACGCATACAGAGCCTACATCGAGACTTTGCTGAATTATGGCGACGCAGCTAAGAATTCGCATCTCACTTCGGGCTTATGGTATTCTGATACACCAGGCCACTTTGACGACACCACGACCAGCACCAATGAGGGATTTAGAAGGAGAAATAAATATTTCGCTGAAAACAAACCTGTCGATATGCTCGGGCGTTTGCATTGCGATGTCTTCAATCAGGAAAAATTTCTGTTAAACGGTGTGGAACTCCGATTGCGACTCGTCAGATCCAGGGAAGCCTTTTGCATGATGGAAGTTGGCGATTATCATCAATTGGAAGTTACGGACGTGACCTTACTCATACGACGTGTCAAAATCAGTCCCGATATTCTGTTGGCACATGCACGAACCCTTGCCAAAACAACTGCGAAATACCCGATGACGCGCGTTGAGGTCAAGACAATGACGATACATAGCGGCGTGCAAGCCGAGACACTCGATAATGTTTTCCTTGGTCAACTACCGAAACGTTTAATCATCGGATTTGTCGATAACAAAGCGTATAACGGTGACAGAAAACGCAATCCGTTTAATTTCGCATCTTTCGGGTTGAACCACCTATCCTTATATGTCGAGGGCACCCAGATTCCGTCGAAACCGTTACAGCCAGATTTCACGAACAAATTATTTGTGGATTCCTACAACACCCTGTTCACGGGAACCGGTATACATTTCCTAAACGAGGGGAACTCGATTTCTCGTCAGGACTATGCGGACGGATACTGTCTCACAGCATTCGATCTTACTCCTGACCTCTCAGCCAGTGATAACGGACACTGGAACCTCATCAAGCATGGCAGTATTCGAATCGAAACACGTTTTGAGAATCCTCTGACCACGACTATAAACTGTATCGTCTACGCAGAATTCGATAACGTGATTGAGATTGATTCTATGCGACAAGTCATCACAGACTTTGGTAATTGAACGAGAATATTAGCTAGCTCAGGTCACGGAATCCTGTTGGAACCTGTACACCATAAACCTGCAGTTGCACCATCCCTTGCGGGTAACGACCTGTGTGCATTGTAAAACCTGCTAGAACCTGCTCATCCCTTCCATATCGGCAAATACGGAGAGGGCTAGTTAAGACCATAAAACAGGGATGCTTAAATACCTGAGCCAGTCTAACCCTCGCCATAGTCTGCCAGTAGTGATCCAAACCTTCTCGAGTAACAGTCGTTCAGTTCTTCAAGCAACCATGAACTACATCATCGATATACAAGGCTTCTGCACTGAGAGCGGGCAGTTCATGCCGAAAGAGGTTGCTGTCGTCGTCTACGAGAATAAGGCTCTGGCCCACTGGATCATCACACCCCCTCACTCCATCAGCGAGCTATCCTCATCAAGGCGTTCGCAGAACAATTGGTTGACAAGTAACCACCATGGTATAGAATGGTTTGAGGGCGATGTGACACATAAACAACTGAATGCGAATTTACGGGGTATCACGCATATGGCAAGTAACATCTTCTGTCGTGGGGTGCAGAAAGCTAAATTTCTTCAAGAGGTGATGGCGAGAGAAATCGTCAACCTGGAACGTGGTGAGTGCGAGTGCCCGGCGTTCAGAGACCTGTCATCGGACAAGTCATGTCTTCTACACATCGGTGCTCGTAAGAACTTCAACTGTGCACTGCGTAACGCCATGGAACTGAAAAAGTGGCTGCAGTCACATGGACTGTCCGAAAAAAGCTTGTCTTCAATCCCTTTCCGGACTAGTTTGCTAAACTCACCCGAACAATCTGCTGATAACGAGAGAGAAACCCCGAATAATCCGCTCGAGCAAGGAGAGGATCAGTGTGGTCCCAACGGCGTAGAAGAGAAATCTGCACGCATGAAGACAGCCTGCCGGAGCCAGTGACTGAGGATTTCACAGATTTTCTACCAAATTTATCAGTGAGTCCACGACAAGCAAAGAGGATGGATACTTTTCAAATTCTGAGTGCACTGGAACAAGCACCTGCTCGGACGAAGGGAGTTTACCCAGCCGATCAGATCCCGCTGCACTGGACATACCCGACCGCTATCGTAGCGAATACAGATATCCATACAGGCTCCGGGACACACTGGGTTGCTTTCCATGTGTCAGCCGCCGGACAAGCCGTATATTTCGATAGTTTTGGTCTACCACCCGTTATACCCCAACACATCAGGGCTCTGCGTCGGAACTGTAAAGCCTACCGTTGGAATGATAAACAGCTGCAGAGCTCTTCCTCTCTGGTATGTGGTCAGTTCTGCATCATGTTCTTGTATTATATGACGCAGGGGTTTACTCTCGACCAGTTCACAAGTATGTTTACTCAGAATTTGAAGAAAAACGATAGAATAGTCACTTCATTTTACAGACGCTTGAGACTAACCAAGCTCAAGCGTAGAATACAGCACGGTATCAACCGTGTAAATTGTATCCAGTGTTGTCGCCGTAAGAAAGACTAAGTGTTTGTCACGTGTATGCCTCTTCTTTTTTTTCTGTATCATCGCTAGAAATAAGTATTTTCTGTTCACTAGTAATAATCTGATTTCATTATTATACGATATTCAATGTGTATCTCTTTTCTTTTTTTTTTCTCTGTAGCATCGTTAGGAATAAGTATTTTCTGTTCACTAGTAATAATCTGATTTCATTATTATACGATATTCAATGTGTATCTCTTTTCTTTTTTTTTTTCTCTGTAGCATCGTTAGAAATAAGTATTTTCTGTTCACTAGTAATAATCTGATTTCATTATTATACAATATTCAATTAGCGATATATCGCTCGTTTTAGTTAGATTTAAACCTATGTTGTCTGTATTTGAATTTATCTGCATGAATAAACACCAGCTGAAACCATAAACAAGTGTCCCTTTTTCATGAATCATAACCATGGTCACCTCCGAGTCCGCAGACTGTCCCGTCATAATCCCTTCCCTCGAAAGACGGTAACCCTTATACCTGCATCCCCTAGTAATAAACCGAAATATATATATATATTTAGCGGAAGCGACGGATCCATACTGCCGAAGCAAAATAACCATGGGACTATATCTATATATACCTGACCAAAGAAACGGACCCATACTGCCGAAGCAAAATAACCATGGGACTATATCTATATATACCTGACCAAAGAAACGGACCCATACTGCCGAAGCAAAGAGAGGCATGGGTCTCTATATCTATATATATACCAGACCAGCGAATTAGAACTTAGACTAGAATCGACAGAGTTCACCTAGGTTACAATATAAAAACTTACTTAGGGCTGAATCCATAGGTTGGTCTACTTTTGGGAAAAAAAAAAAAAAATTGCGGCGGCAAGAACCGGCGACCCCCCCCCCCCTTCCCCCCCCCCCCCCTCCCAGCGGGGGGCCGTTTTATGGGGGGCAATAAAATAGGAGCCATACTGCACCCTATCTACTTTCGTGGGGCTGCTGACTCTGTCACTAGGCAAATCCACAACGGGGGTTGCAAAATCAAGAAAGTGATTACGCAGTAATTGAGTGCTGATTAGATGCTCTCGAAACGTCCAGAGCCCGAATTTGATGCTCGCGGTTTTTTATTTTCGTTATATTTTTTTTATGTCATCCGTGGGGCTGCTGACTCTGTCACTAGGCGAATCCACACCAGGGGTCGCGAATTCTGAGAAGTGATTACGCAGCAATTAAGTGCTGATTAGATGCTCTCGGAATATCCAGAGCCCGAATTTGATGCTCGCGGTTTTTTATTTTTTCATACCTTTTTCATGTTATCCGTGGGGCTGCTGACTCTGTCACTAGGCAAATCCACACCAGGGCTGGCGAATTCTGGAAAGTGATTACGCAGTAATTGAGTGCTAATTAGATGCTTTTCGAATATCCAGAGCCCGAATTTGATGCTCGCGGTTTTTTATTTTTCTCAGATTTTTTTTATATCATTCGTGGGGCTGCTGACTCTGTCAGTAGGCAAATCCACACCAGGGATGGCAAATTCTGAATAGTGATCACGCAGTAATTAAGTGCTAATTAGATGCTCTCGAAATATCCAGAGCCCGAACTTGATGCTGGCGGTTTTTTATTTTTTTCATACTTTTTGCATGTCATCCGTGGGGCTGCTGACTCTGTCACTAGGCAAATCCACACCAGGGGTGGCAAATTCTGAAAAGTGATTTCGCAGTAATTAAGTGCTAATTAGATGCTCTCGGAATATCCAGAGCACAAATTTGATGCTCGCGGTTTTTCATTTTTTTCATACCTTTTTCATGTCATCCGTGGGGCTGCTGACTCTACGAGGCTGAAGCTAGCAGCCAGAGTTAGCAGCCGAACGCTACTGCGCATAGGAGTCAACGTTGATGCCCATGCGCAGCAGCGTTCGGCTGCCAACTCTGGCTGCTAGCTTCAGCCTCGTGCTGACTCTGTCACTAGGCAAATCCACAACAGTAGTTGCAAATTCTGAAAAGTGATTACGCAGTAATCAAGTGCTGATTAAATGCTCTCGGAATATTTACAGCCTGAATTTGATGCCCGCGGTTTTTTATTCGTTTCACATTTTTTTTATGTCATCCGTGGGGCTGCTGACTCTGTCACTAGGCAAATCTACATCAGGGGTGGCAAATTCTGAAAAGTGATCACGCAGTAATTGATTGCTAATTAGATGCTCTTGAAATATCCAGAGCCCGAACTTGATGCTGGCGGTTTTTTATTTTTTTCATACTTTTTGCATGTCATCCGTGGGGCTGCTGACTCTGTCACCAGGCAAATCCACACCAGGGGTGGCAAATTCTGAAAAGTGATTACGCAGTAATTAAGTGCTAATTAGATGCTCTCGCAATATCCAGAGCACCAATTTGATGCTCGCGGTTTGTCATTTTTTTCATACCTTTTTCATATCATCCGTGGGACTGCTGACTCTGTCACTAGGCAAATCCACACCAGGGGTGGCAAATTCTGAAAAGTGATTACGCAGTAATTAAGTGCTAATCAGATGCTTTTGGAATATCCAGAGTCCGAATTTGATGCTCGGGGTTTTTTATTTTTTTCAGATTTTTTTCATGTCATCCGTAGGGCTGCTGACTCTGTCACTAGGCAAATTCACACCTGGGGTGGCAAATTCTCAGAAAAGACTACGCAGTAATCAAGTGATAATCAGATGCTCCTGAAATATTCAGAGCCCGAATTTGATGCCCACGGTTTTTTATCTGTTTCACATTTTTTTCATGTCATCCGTGGGGCTGCTGACTCTGTCACTAGGCAAATCCACACCAGGGGTGGCAAATTCTGAAAAGTGATTACGCAGTAATTAAGTTCTAATTAGATGCTCTCGGAATATCCAGAGCACAAATTTAATGCTCGCGGTTTTTCATTTTTTCCATACCTTTTTCATGTCATCCGTGGGGCTGCTGACTCTGTCACTAGGCAAATCCCTACCAGGGGTGGCGAATTCTGAAAAGTGATTACGCAGTAATTGAGTGCTAATTAGATGCTTTCCGAATATCCAGAGCCCGAATTTGATTCTCGCGGTTTTTTTATTTTTTTCAGATTTTTTTCATATCATCCGTGGGGCTGCTGACTCTGTCACTAGGCAAATTCACACCTGGGGTGGCAAATTCTGAGAAGTGACTACGCAGTAATCAAGTGCTAATCAGATGCTTCTGAAATATTCAGAGCCCGAATTTGATGCCCACGGTTTTTTATCTGTTTCACATTTTTTTTATGTCATCCGTGGGGCTGCTGACTCTGTCATTAGGCAAATCCACACCAGGGGTGGCAAATTCTGAATAGTGATCACGCAGTAATTAAGTGCTAATTAGATGCTCTCGAAATATCCAGAGCCCGAACTTGATGCTGGCGGTTTTTTATTTTTTTCATACTTTTTGCATGTCATCCGTGGGGCTGCTGACTCTGTCACTAGGCAAATCCACACCAGGGGTGTCAAATTCTGAAAAGTGATTATGCAGTAATTAAGTACTAATTAGATGCTCTCGGAATATCCAGAGCACAAATTTGATGCTCGCGGCTTTTCATTTTTTTCATACCTTTTTCATGTCATCCGTGGGGCTGCTGACTCTGTCACTAGGCAAATCCACACCAGGGGTGGCGAATTCTGAAAAGTGATTACGCAGTAATTGAGTGCTAATTAGATGCTTTTCGAATATCCAGAGCCCGAATTTGATTCTCGCGGTTTTTTATTTTTTTCAGATTTTTTTCATATCATCCGTGGGGCTGCTGACTCTGTCACTAGGCAAATCCACTCCAGGGGTGGCAAATTCTGAAAATTGATTACGCAGTAATTCAGTGCTTATTATCCGTGTGGAAATCTAAATCCGGCACGTGCCAGGCCCTGAACAGGCTGCCGTATTTGTACGTAAGGCCCGGATCCGCAAAATTCATCAGGCCCGGATGGTGTTCTGTAACGCTTTCCACCATAAGGCCCACATCTGGCTGCCTTACAAGGCCCATATCCGGCAACCTTCTTTATTCCTCAACAATAATGCAGGCCCTGATCAGGGCCACACATTGGCTCACTATCATGTATAGGGCGTAATTCATTTCCGAAAAAATCATTGGGATAATAGGTTAAGAAAAACGTAAACCAACTCTTGAAATATAAAGACAAAAATATATAATTTTTATTTCATGGTATTTCAACCCAGTGAAATCTCGTTTCATAATATGTTGCACTCAACTATGTATATACCGTATTGTTCTGAGTATAAGTCGACATCTAATTCTAAGCTTCAATGGCGGAAATTTGGTTTAGAGACTGAATATAACTAGCCGACTTCTACGAAGAAATTGTCATTCATATTTTGATTTATATTTAATCGTCGTAACTGTTCTGAATTTTCTGTCTCACGCTATTTCCGTTACTAAAAAGCTCGACCTATACTTAGAACAATACGGTATATCTGATATTAATAGTTTCAACAGAAAAGTTATCTAATTTGATTCTTCTTCAATATTTGAATCTTCGACTTGGTCGTCGTCTGAACTTAGGGTGTTAGGAGTTCCTGAGGCTTCTCTTTTCTTTCTCTGCGAAATCGCTCTCTTTTGTCGTCCGCCATCCCAGTCTGTAGCGTTGTTCAAAACTTTCCCCACCGCATTGCAGACCATGTCTTCTGTGATAAGGCTTCCACCAGGGCGTTGGTGAGTTTGTAGTATCGCTTCTCAAAAAATGAATAAAAATGTATGATGAAATGCATGCATGTGTGTATATAAAATGAATAGCAAATGTGTCTCAAAAGTCAATAACAAGCACCTGAAACGTTTTCATAAAAGCGGGTCCGTCTCAAGAGTTCTTTTCCAATCATCCTTTTTCCGGCAGTGTATCTTGTGATCACGGATCTACAAAGATACTTCTTGAGTATGTTTGTGATACTTTTTATCAAGTTTAAGTCACGGTCAAACAAATAGGCCAATGCCGATGACTGCAAATACATACATGAATAATTAATATTCGCAATTATGGATCATTCCTATTAAGGGGACCAGTACAGCTTGGTTTAAGATATTTCAAGTACTCCAGAATCACTTTATTTGTCAACCAAAGTTTATTTTACATCAAAAAGAATATTTCTGCAAAAAACTGTGTCGTAAGGTTTCAGGCACACCGTTGATCCAATCCAGTGTTTCGACGTCTCAACTTCTTCAGACAGGAGTTCCACATCTTATGAACGCGGGGATCTGAAAAGAAAAACACATGTGAAAACTTACAGTCATTTATCTAAAATTTCCAAAATTTGAGCCACTAATTTGCAAATAACTTGGCCAAAATAGACACATTCAAAAATTCCCTCGTTCATATCATGAGGATTTGTCGCCCGAACAAAATGAGCCGTCAAAGACCCCAATCGGAGCAACGGTGCTCCTAAAACCTTACGACACAGCTCCAAAAACATAGTTCTGAGATAAACGAGTTTGAAGTTTTTGCAGAAAAATTGGTATATACTCCTCCGGAGGCTCATACATTAAAAAGTTTGTTGTACCAAAGTTGAATGAAATTTTTTTTTTTTTAATTTTCAATTTTCAAAAAGAATTTTTTTTTTTATTGGAAATTTAATTTTTCCTTTTTCTTTTCTGCAAACTATTTTCTCAGAACTTTTTTTTCCCATGTATTTTTTTGTTCCATACATGCTTCTTTCTCTTACTCACTTCTTTAAAAAGCTCCAGCAGCATATGAGGGCCCTGCTGCATCCTCCGCAGACTCATTGCCTTGCCCAATACAAGGCATCGCTAGTATGGATCGCCTATTGATTTCATACGCGCTTCGTGTATCATCAATCATAGGGCTACTTTTGAAGATTTTTAGCTGGACACAATTTTCACAAGAGATACCGTATGTTCCACCCAGTCCTCTCAAGCTAACTTCAGTCATAACTATCGACCCACCACATGTCTTGCAAGACAAATGCTCCCGCAGAGCACGGAATAGTGTTTCACGTGAAACAGCCTATAGCCAGCAGAATCGCTAGCCTCGTAGTCGCCACTGATTTTTCTATCCGAAGCTGTTGAAACATGAGTGCTCTGTCCATCAGCCGCTGTTTGCTTCTGCGGAAATGTTTTCGCCCTCTTCTTTGACCGGCCAATGCATCCTTTTGTGCCAACACCAGAACTCCTCTCTCTTCTTTTCATATTGAATATATTGGATATATTTTATATATTTCCTTTCTGTTTTATCAAAAAATCTGTGAACAAAAAGCAAAAAAACTTCGACCGCACACACAGTTCGGCAGAAGCTTAGTGTAGATATTACTATTTTGATTGAATACTTACTTTTAGGTTATAGTTTTCGAAGCACCAAGTCACAACACCCGTACAACGATTACGCGCTATAGATATTAGGTAAATTTATAATTATTTAGTACTGAAAAGTACTGTTTTTATTTATTTATTTCAATTCTGAAACACTGGAAATCGAGCAGACGCTCACGCAACCTCGAAAAGTATTGCACAAGTAATGGCGATCATACACCATGTGATCAATATCGAAATCAAGCGCCAGCGCCACTTGCGCCAAATCGCGATAGCCAAATAACGAACTTTTGACCGTAACTTCTAAACCGTGACGATTTCGTCAAACTCGATTTTTTCACAGACGTAGAAGATCTTTAGGTAACATAAACTGCAAAAAACGAAAAACCAATTTTTTCGAAAATTCAAGCTGTACTGGTCCCCTTAAGAATATATAAACTGTAACGAGCAATTTTTCTACCCGGAGGAAAAAATGAGTAGAAAAATAAATCCCGCTCAAAAAGGTCCCAACGTATTCTCACGAAAAGATACTGAACAGTACGATACAAAAAGGAAAAGAAAAATAGAAATAGACAAAAGCTAAGGTTGGGCGCCAGGCACACGAATGTGCCAGATAAAGTGAATTGAAAGAAAGAGAAAAAGAGAGGCAATAAAGATCAGCTAAATTCAAAATTCAAAAGAAAAGTTAATCAGAAAAAGAAAATACTAAGGGAACAGCTAAATTCAAAATTAAAAATACTAACCAGAAAGAGAAACACTACGAAATAGATAAATTCAAAAATCAAAATGTACTCGGCTAGTAGACGGAGAGGGGAACGTGGGGGCGTAGAAATAACACACTTACTCGGTACTGTAACGTATCCAGCAGGCAAGACCTAGGCCTGCTGTGATTGGTTCAATAACATTATCGTAGAACTGGACAAACGCGCGTTGTCCAGCGTTACCGCTTGTGACGTCAGAAGCGGCAGCTAAATAGTATATAAACCGCTGACGAGCCAGCTCGTCAGCGCAGTTCAGGTAAAGCACCGGTGCGACTCACTCATATCATTTCTTAGAGCGCAGTTCAGGTAAAGCACCGGTGCGACTCACTCATATCATTTCTTAGAGCGCAGTTCAGGTAAAGCACCGGTGCGACTCACTCATATCATTTCTTAGAGCGCAGTTGAGGTAAAGCACCCAGGCGACTCATTTGATATATTAGACTGGTCGTCTTGACCGGCTAATAACTTAGCTTCATCTTTTCAAATTAGAATCATAGAAAATATCAAAAACAATTACTTTATTAATATATCATGAACTAGTATCACTATAGCAGGATTTAGATTCAGATAACGACAAATTGGGACTTTAGCTAAAGCAGCACTGTTACCGACCTCTAATTCAATAAAACATAGAAATCGACACATTATATTTAAAATTACGTAGGAAGTAGGATATAGTAGTTTAGAGACTCATTTCTTGTAAATATCTTTATAATCTAATTCGATCATATTACAATATTCTAAAGCATAATAATCGGGTTTGCCTGACCTTTCTGTAGTTAGAACCTTTCCTAGTTCACATACAAGCCAACATAGACAGGTCAGATAAACAATCAACAGAAGCGTACGGTACGAGTGCATCAACTCGGATCCGAGGGCCAGTTATTGTGATTCTGGATCTGACACGCAGGCTCGGATCAAGATCCTGGTTCTGCTAGCTTATATTTTAACTTCGCAATAGCAGGGACCACTGGCTCGGAATACCACCTGGCTCAGTGGAGGTCAGCGAAACCTTCGGTTAAGCAATTAATTTACACATTGGCGGTTGAAAGACCTGATTTGTGATTGTTTAGCGTAGACTTGTAAAAACATAATAAAAATCTGCAGTAAGTGGCTTTTTGTGTGGCATAACCTCCCTTTTCCCCACCTCGCAGTGTCGAGGAGTCCAAATTTATCATATTTTCAAAGTATTTAATAAATTTACTTCTTCAAGAACCCGACGGTCGGTTTGTCTCAACGATCTAAAGATCCTAGACAATCCGATACGTTACAGTACAGATAAACGATAACGATAAATATAATTTGAACTCAGAAGGCAACGATACAAAAAAAAATAACAAATAAATAATACAGGACGGCAAGGCCAGTTAGGCCGAATATAGTGAGATAAATTAAATATAATCAGCCAGGATATAGCGAGTCAAAGTACAGGAGAAAAAGAAAATAATAGATTATGTACTAGATAGGCTAGGAAACTAAGAAATAAAAGAAAAGGAATCAAAAGAAATTAGCCGCGGAATCTAATTCCGGCCGCGCAAAGTTATAAGGCGGTTAGGCCGCCAAAAAAAAGAAATAAATACAAAAAAAGAAAAGGTATAGGCAAGATAGCTCTATCTAAATTAAACTAACGCACGCAGAAAAATTGAAGAAATTAAAGTTAACGGGGCGATACGGCACGGGGATTCTTCCCCGAGCAGCGCAAGTCCAAAAAAAAAAGATAGTGATTTAGGTCTAATTATTGCTAAATTAGCCTATAAAGAAATACAGACCACGACTACTCGTCTATAGCGGGATGAAAGTCAAGTCCGGTAATCAGTAACGTCGGAAAATCGCTAGACGAATGGTCGAGGCCTGGAACGGAAAAGCCTACCCTTAAACGGGTCGCAGCCCAGGTGGCTCCCAAAGAAAAAGGCACACACACAAAACTACTGAAGAAAAAAAAAACTAAAGAGACGTAGGAAAGAAACTAAGACAGACCCCAAAAACAAATTAAAGAAAACCCCAAACGAAAAAGAAAGATACGATAAACCCCCAAAAGATAAAGATAAACTAAACGGTAAGGTACAGGTAATAGATAACTCGACGTAGATTCGACGGTGGTCGGCAACGGAGTGTCCGTCGATCGGCGATCCAAAAAGGGTGGGGGAAGCGATTCCACGCACGGCATGTTCGCCGCACCTAAACGGCGAACATTTTCAAAATTCTGGCCGGGAGGTAGGTGTTGGCGGCTTCATGAGGCTGGGAGGTGCAGCCCTCTCCCGGCCGGCAGGTGACGAGGCTGCAGAAGATGACGTAGGTGCGGATACTAATGCCGCGGCTTCCAGGACATCCCCCAGATGATCCAGCGTCGATCGATGGATGCAGGTGAATCCCGCGATGTCCTGGCGGTGATACCTGCGTCTCACAATAAAAAACTTACGGCAGAAATGCGTTCTAAAAAATCTAGGCAGGACTTGCGCTTCGGTAAAGAATTCGCGGTACGGCAGCGGCATGGTCGCTCACGTTTGCGAGTGGAGGCGCGGTCAGTGACAGATGTAAAATCTGCCACGTTACAAAACATAGAAACAAATTGTTTCATAATACTCACAAATTCGGTTCGAAACGCAGCATCAATTTCTAATTCGTTGTTGAATTCAACAAATTCTTGTTGGGTCTTAGATGGTATGTTCATTTTATATTTATTAGTGAAGAACGTTTGTTTTGCAGTATTAGTTATTCCCAGTTTAGTGAGGATCAGCCTCTGGTTTGCTAGTATTTCTTTGGTATTAACAGCAAGGTCTGTCAGCGCTGATAGAACAAGCGACAGATCTGAAAGAAGCAATTAAGTATATCCTATCAAATGTAAACTAATGGCAATGTAGAGAAATAATAATGTGAAAAAGTGAAATATCACCATTGTTCGTATCTATATTCGATTTTTTAACCATCAATTCTTTGGGTACATTGGTATCTGGATTAATGTTATTCGTTTGTTCCTTTTGACGAACTGCATCAGCTTCATAGTTCTTCTCAATAAAAGGTCCTCGATGCTTGTTCCCTTCCGGTTCTACGGAAATGACAAGATCGTCGGCACTCTCGCGATAATTGTTACGTGAACATTGCTTCTTTGAAATTGCAGCACGCATGGATGTACATTGCTCCGATTCATTCTTCCTTTTTTTTGCTGGTGGTAGTCTTTCTGTTGTAAGTTTCGATTGCTTCCACCTAATAGGTTCTAGATGCTCTTTCATTTTCGGTTGTATGGAAATCACAAGATCATCGGCACTTTTGCGGGAATTGTGACCTGAAGATTGACTCTTCGAAATTGTATTTCGATTCATTTTTCCTTTTTTTTGGCGGTGATAATACTTTTGATGTATTCTTCGATTGCTTCCGCTTCTTATTCTTATTCATGTCACTTTTTTTATACTTTTCCTGCTTGTTACTTTTTTTACTTCTGTTATTTTCCATCGAAGCAGTCGAGTCCGAGGATCTATTGGCTATGCTTTCATCTTCTGGCTGAAAATTATCTGAATCTGATCCCATAGGAGGTACTGAACTCATTGCTGCTTTGGTCCTTTCACTGACAATCAGCTTTCTTGCTTTCAAACTCTTTTCAATTAATGCAGCTTATTTCTTTGGGTTTGCCTCAGTGTCTGTTGTAAATACATACGCTTCCACTTTCAAGCGTGCGAGCTTCTCCATAGCTTCCTCGTAAGTATCTGATAACAAAGGAGGAAACCGAATTATACTGGCGAACTCTAATTATATATCTTCATCATAAATTTTAAAGCTTATCCTGTATATATACAAACTAATTTTAAGAACAAAAAACCATGTCACAAAAACCAACCTTTTCGATTCGTATATAGAATAAAAAATTAAGAGAGGGATTGTAAGAGAGGGTGGGAGTGTATGGCTCAAAATCACCAAGGTGGTAAATTTCAAGTTTGGAATTTCTTGAAAAAATTTATTATATTTTTGTTCTGCAAACCAGTTCTAATCATTGACCAACTTATCTTCAATTGATATCCAAACGGGGCAAGCTGGAAATTAAAAATTACGTGAATAAAAAAGTAATTATGTAAAACAAGTCATGAGCTACCGTCATTTCGGGAACGCTTAAAAAAGTAATATTTATATAATTTTGGACATTCAATTTAGTATAAAAGCAAAGAAATGAATGTAGATTTTCAATTGATCAGTGATTTGATGAAAAAACAAATGATTTTTGCTTATTAATTGACTTTTAGTAGCGTTCCCGGAAATGACGAATCGTTCGCGAAATGACGAAGCGTTCCCGAAATAACGATATTATAATATATTATTTTTATAAAATAGCGCCAAAAGCAAAATAAATATTCTATAATAACGCCTTGACAGACGTTAAGGTAGTATGGTCGTCAAAAATGACTAGTTTTTCATGAATTTATTACGGCATAGTCGCCACATTGAGTATTCATCGAATTATTATATTCATAAACTGATGATTTCCCTGACATGTCCAAAAATAAAATAATACCCAAAAAAAATCTAGTAGATTGGTTCGATTACAGTCTACGACGGCTTATTTTCTTCAGGAAATAATTCTCTATAATCCGACCGTGATACTTTTTTTCATCATGTCGGTGCAGTGAAAATTCAATTTTACAAGACTGCACGTATATAGATTCCAATAAACAAACCATATTGAATTGCCGATGGACAGAGAAAATAATCTGCCACGGTGAATTTGTGGGAAATAGTTTTCTGGATAAAATGAGCCATCGCAGACTGCAATCGAACCAATCTACTAGATTTTTCTAGAATTTGAAGCATTGGAAATGAAAAATCGATACCTGGCCATTCGTTCATAATTTGGGTATTATTTTGTTTCTGGACATGTCAGGGAAATCATCAGTTTATGAATATAATAATTCGATGAATACTCAATGTGGCGACTATGCCATAATAAATTTATGAAACTAGTCATTTTTGACGACCATACTACTTTAAACCATCATTAACAATACAATGATCATTCCGGGAACCCAATGATTATTCCGAGAACTCATGTCATCCGGGACCGTTCCCGGAATGACCGTTCCCGGAATGACGTTTATACATGAAGATACGCGTAAAATAAGTATTGGCCACTTAAACGGGATTATTTAAGGTTAATATAAAGCATGTCACATTAATCTTCAAGAAATATCGTATCGAAAAGCATTTGCTTGTTTTTTTCCTACATTTATTGGCGTTCACGGAATGACACTGAATTCATGTACAGTGCAAAAAGTTCAAGCAAAACTATGCTTACCTCTTAAATTTTTCACATTTTCACAAAACACCACGCTGGTCAACCGTACTCGAGTGTTTGATATGATAACCCACTATAGAGCTATGAGTTGCGTTTTGCTGAAAATTAATATATACAAAATGTCTGCGTTCCCGGAAATGATGCACAAATTGTCAGACAAACTTTGTATTCAATTTTCGGACGGAATAATATAGTGTCGATTCGGGAACTTATAAATATCATTTTATAATAAAATTAACTAAGTTAACGAGTACCTTTAAAACATTAAAAAAAATTTTTACCATGTAGTCTAGCTGTCGTTGTCCGTGAATTACTACTTAGGGACGCGTTCCCGGAATGACTTTTCGGGGGTATTTCATGAAAAAAAGTATATTCTATGAATAAATTCCAACAAATTTTTCTGATGCATTGCTTAAATGAGTTAGTGTGAATAATTTGTGCTACATTAATTTAATGAAAACAAATAAATTTGATGATTTAAATGTCTCAGACACGAATTTACGACCTTGGTGATTTTGAGCCGTATACTCATCTCGACCCGGAATATAATTACATAAGTTGGTTTGATTTTCAATTGTTTACTACTCCAAATTTTGCTGCAATCTTTCAGGTTTCGGATCATTCATGTCAATACAACAATTGAGAATGAATAATTTACACTGAGGGAAAAAAGTCGTTGAATCAAACATACTGATTCTGTTGTCAAGAAATAGTTGTTTCAACGATCATTCTGTACGAATGAATAAGCCGTAATTACCATAATATACCTCGGCCATTTAAATCAAACAAATTTAGTTCAAGCAACCAATATTTTGTCACATTTACATAATATTCATTTGATGCCCCGTAACCGCCGCGTTTTGTTGGGCTAAACAAGGTTTTTTTGAATATACGAATTTTTTCTGTCAGTGTATATAATGTACTATTATATTACATACCTGCTTGACCCTTCACTTGTATAGGGTATGTTGGCCAGTCCTGTGGAGCATCAGCTTTGAATTCTAAGAGGGTTGTGATAAGACTATCGCTTTCCGCATTGTATGGTGGTCCCAAAAATTTAGTTACTAAACAGTGCTTCTTGGGGCATAGAAAAACCCACGCTGATCTAGTGCAATCAATTGCGATTTGATTCGTTTCTTCGATTGTATCACGAACAAATTGTATCAAAAGATACTCTTTAAAAATGTCCATGATTTTGACTTTTGAGACAGTAATTCATATATAACCCTAAAGAAAAATACATATGCATATGAAAAATAAGGTGATTACTAAGACATGATTATAGAATTAAATCCAAAAACCTTCCATACACGAGTCCCTTTGTGGTTTGAGTAATTTTCTTCGTGGATAAGAAAAACTTATCTCCACCCAACCCAACTAACCTAACTAACAAAGTCATAATTCAGCAAAGCGACTAGATATATCACGACGAGACGGATTTCTAAAGTTTAATATTACAAACATTGGTATGAGAATGAAAATGTACACTATTCCTACCTTTTAGTAATTGAGGTTCTTCAAGATTTTATGAACACGTGTTGAAGTTCTATTCACCGGCAATCCGTGTATACCACTGACGCGGTGACAGGTATACGCTAGTTGCGCATCACCCGTGGCGCAGCCTATTTGAGATGCCGGTTCATTGGTGAGCTACAACACAGTCACAGACTACTGTTGTATTGTCTCACCAATATATAAGGGCATCTAAGTTTTGGTCAGGTACCGCGACGATTGAAAAATGCAACTATAGCCCATAGCGCCACGCGTTGCCGTGTGAATTGAAATTTTCACACGCTCATTTCAACACGCTTTCAAAGACACAACAACGAAAACTGAAGTTCTCTGCACAGATATCAAAGTTTATCCATTCGCGTAGCTGTATTTTGCTAACTCCGTACATTATAAGCGACTCAGTTGGCCGGGCGATAGGTACGTGCAGTCCGCTGATTAGAAAGACCCGACGCGTGGCGCATGCGCGGTACGAATGTAGCTGTGCCCTTGTCTTTATCACAGAAAGTGCAAGTCAAGGTGCAAGTAAGCCAGCTTTATTATGATCGCAAGTTGGTGAGGTTATGGTGATTTGTTATAAGATTATAACGCTTTATTATTCACAAAAAAGACACGTGAATACACTGTGAAGTGAAAAATCATAGGTAAGTATTTTACGAAAGTTATTCAACTTGGTAACTTTTGACCGTAAATCATGGAGCATCCGAATAATGCTGCAGGTTCTTGCAAATGTGGAGCGAGTACGGAATGAATTTAATTACAGGCAAGCATCTTGCTGAATTTTTATTCACTGATGAGTTTTTTCGTCACTTATTCCGCGATCCAAATCACAATAACAAATCACTATAACCTCACCAACTTGCTGTCATAATAGAACTTTCTCACTCGCACTCTCTGTGAGAGAAACTAGGGAGTACTAGAACCCAGCTCAATACGTACTGCGCATGCGCCACGCGTTCTGTCGTTCTATGCAGCGGACTGCAGTACATACAGTAGACTCTAGATATATCGCCGCGGTATGGGGCTGTAGGAGAGGGAAACGGTGATAAGTGGAGAGCCTTCGCCACGCAGCAGTCCAGTGCCGAAGTCACGCCTCTAGCAGCCTGCGCAGCTAGTGGGGAGACGCGCGCAGAATTTTGGCACTGCGACGTGTCTGCCGGCAGCGGCGTGCGCAACCGAGGTGGGAGAGCGTTATTGGTGTGCGTGCGAATACGTGTGACGGGGAATTCGCTCGTACGTTGATATACCGCGCGGTGATATATCTAAAGTCTACTGTATATGGCCCCGAAATCGCTTGCCGCTTTCGTGACGCAAGGTTCGGTCTCCTTTTCTGGTACTCCAGGATTTTGCTTTCGATTAGCGATCAATGAACGATGAAAGAAGAGGTTATAAGGAATAATAAATTATTGGAAATATATATTTCAAATCGCATTCTTCAGTTATTACATATGGATAACCTACGCATATGGATTGACATATTCAATGAGGAAGTGGGATGACAAATGTCCTTTCTGAATGATTCTCTTTCAAACTCAACTGTAATTTAACTAATTCACTTTCAACGCTATTTATATGGTATGTTACAGTTTCAGTTGTGATTTCTTTCTGCAATTCGCAAATTTTTAAATGCTTTGAATTTACGGGATATGTAAAAAGTGTTCCTTTTTTCTTCCATATTCGACCTTCAAATTGCAAATTCATGGGATTTCCAAACATTTTGTTGATCATGACAATTGTATTGTTCTCCAGCATGACCATGTTGTCAGGAGATGAATTACTGATCGTTACTTCTTTGAACTTGATCCTCTTTACGTTGGCTTCTTCCCCTATCAAGATTTCTAAAACGGGCGGTAGAGTTGGTTTTTTCGTATTCATGAACTTCTGTTCGTGGAATCTTCTACACATTTGCGATGATGGCCGATTTGGTGTACGAAGCCACTTTTTCATTCGCCCCAAATAGCTTTCGAATGGAAACGCAGTTATACGAGATAAACTACATCCCATATTTGTTACATCGTCGGCAAGGTGAATTAAGTGATGAGAGTTTATTATTTGCGATTCTGGACAATAATAATCACGCAGACCTATGAAAAAGCTTCACAGGTATTTCTTTGCATGTGTCGTATATTGGTTACAAAGCGATTGGGAGCACAAAATTCTGCAACCTGTGAAAAGCAGCAAGAAATGTTTGTATAGATTTTCATTAAGAATATTTTTTAAGACGACCGGTCCAGCATATAATAAAAAGAATAGAAATTCCGTTGCCTTCCACTTTACAACATGACGTGTTTCTCTGGGTTTTCGTTGAAATTCACACGGCACTTGATTATGCAACAGCTTCATTCGTTCTGACAATTCTTCCCTACTTCTTCGACCTAATCTAAAATTCAAGTTCCCAGTGAGCCAATATTCTAATAATTTTTTCATTGTGCCAATACAATAGAGATGCATAAAATCTAGAATAAAGCAATCAACGATATTAATCCCAACGATTCCCAATAATGGTGAAGGACCAGGATGGTGATGTTGAGGTTGTGACCGATTCTTAAAAGATTCAGTTGTCCTTTTTCGCGAGTTTGTAGACGGATAAACATATCTATTACTGACTCTTTCACCCTGAACCTTACATCTTTCACAACAGTATTGACCTCCATGGCCCAGAGTATTTTTCAAGAATGCTCGTGCTGGAGTGTCGCAGATTAAACATTTCAGTCGAACATCGAAGAGCTCATTTGAAATATTAATACCGTCCTTTTGTAGTGTGTTAATTTCAGCAACAAACTTCTCTAAAAATATTTCAGCATTTTTTATTCCAGCCTGGCCAAAATATATTGCTATCAGAAATACTTCATAAACGTCAGGATGAAAATCAATTTTGCATAAAAATGGAATGAACTGCTGGGTACCAGATTCAGTCAATGGTACGGGATCAACATTTACTTGCAATTCTAATAATTTCTCGTCATGTAACTCAACATTCACACAATCTTTTAAGCCATTTCCAATACCAAAGTATACAAATTCTCCAACATCATCATTTACGTCTTCCTTTTCTTCAATGTCGTATTTGGCATCTACCGTCCTTAGAAAGATCTTGACTGTTTTCGGTAATGTCGGCAGTAATCTATTTCTCAAAATCTTCAACAAACCATCTAAATGAGAAAGGTGTATTCTGTGTTTCAATGCCCATTTTCTAATCTCTTGAATGTCTTGTTCATCAACATCTACTCTTTCTGGCATATCGATATCCATATCCATATCCATATTCATATCCATATCCATATCGTCGTCTTCTTCTTATTCTTCTTCTTCTTCTTCTTCTCCTTCTTCTTCTTCTTCTTCTTGTATTTCTTCTTGTTCTTGTTCTTGTTCTTGTTCTTGTTCTTGTTCTTGTTCTTGTTCTTGTTCTTGTTCTTCTTCTTCTTCTTCATTCTGATCACTGCAGCCGCCGTTGGAACCAAAATGATATTCAATTTCAGAAGAATCCTTTTCTGGAATTTGGTATTTCTTCTGCCCAGCAGTATTGTTTTCTTCCGGAAATGCTTCTTCTATACATTTTTCGGAACATTCGATTTAGGGGAAAGTCCCTCAGTACCGGACACTTAAGATTATTCATTAATAAAACGACAAAATAGATAGGATCTTCGATCTTTTTCAGTTTTATAGTAAACTTTGGAGTATTTATGGTAACATAATACCATTTTGAACATTCATTTAACGTCAAACTGATAAAAAAATATTTTTATATTCAGTATTAAAAACGGTTGCTTCAGAAGAGTGGCACCTAGTACCGGACAGTGGTGGTATGAATGGAAAAAATGATAGAAAGAAAGTATTATATCCTGCAGCGATCATACACAGCACACACACACACCACACACATCACACTGCAGTGTTTGGGAGTGGTGAAAGAAGTTCGATGTGTGTTTTCATGTCGTTCAAGCAAGGTACTCCTAGGTACCTCATATTTCACGTTAGCCTGTCTACAAGCCATCTTCTCAGGCAATACTTTTCATCTTTTTCGCTAACCATTTTCCCTTTTCCCGTGTTTCGGACTGGTCAGCCATAGTTAGAATACCGCTACAACGAGTAAGAACAATTTCTTTACAAATAACCGAAATGAGTTAAAACAGCCGTGTCCGGTATTGGGGAACTAGTCGAGTGTCCGATATTAGGGACCCGTAATGCCGGACTAAATGATAAAATCTATGCTAAACCGCAGGAATATTTACTTTCACCTTACATCGTATGAAAGTATACATGCCAACAAACATTCTAATTGAGAAATAAAATAGCAGAACCACCAATTGTTCAGGTTATGTCCACGAGAAAATAAGATGTGACGCAGATTTCTGCAGGGTCAAATGTCAAATGTCTCTCGTCAACGCATGCACGCACAATGCCGCTAGCAAAACACCTCCACTACTGCGCCGGCTAAGCATGTTCGAACCACGCAAAAGAATTGTGAATTATGTTTCTAGTTTGGCTGATACTAGCAGTGTCCGGTTCTAGGTGCCGTCCGGCGTTATGGGACTTCCCCCTACTATTATTTGTATGGATCTAAAATTTTCGTATCCCACACAACTTTATGTAGGTTAGGTTATGAATGAATTATTGATTATTTCTGCTGAATATTTTGTAGTTTGCTGTATCCGTTATACCGGGTCAAATTGTCCTCTAAAATCTATTGATCATGTTCAAAACCTATCAGTAAAACACATTTGAATATACCTTCATTTACCTTCTCCATCTCCAACAGCTGGTACCGAGTCATGTCGCGAAAAACATACTCGTGATCTTTCTAGAGCCTTTTGAAGTGCTCGATGTTTTTTGATTCGAATTCGGCCTTGCTCTCGTCTTCTTTCCGTTGAATTCATTCCTGCTTTTATATTTGTATCACTTGAAACGAACAACCGCCTACATACGGCCTGGGTAAACTGCTCTTATTATGAGGCATTCATATATTGAGTATTATTATGAGAGGCAGCCTGATCAGGACCTGGCTTATTGTAAAAAAGGCTCGTGTCACGTCCGGATCAGACTGCCTTACTTGTAATATATTATTAAGTAAGGCAGCCTGATCAGGACCTGGCTTATTGTAAAAAAGGCTCGTGTCACGTCCGGATCAGACTGCCTTACTTGTAATATATTATTGAGTAAGGCAGCCTGATCAGGGCCTGACCTAGTGTGGAAAAAGGCTCGTTTCAGGTCCTGACCAGGTCGCCGTACTTGATAATATATTATCAAGTGAGGCAACCTGATCAGGACCTGACTTATTGTAAAAAAGGCTCGTGTCAGGCCCTGATCAGGACGCCTTACTTAATGATGCTTGATAACGCCTTACTCAACAATAAGGGCAGCTCATTCGGGCCGTGTTTGGGCCTGACCAGGGCCCTAATGATGAATTTCAAATCAGGTAGCCTGATCAGGACCTGATAGGAGCCTTTTTCACAATAAGGCAAAATAAGGCAATTTCCACACGGGTAGATGCTCTCGGAATATCCAGAGCCCGAATTTGATGCTCGCAGTTTTTTATTTTTTTCAGATTTTTTTCATGTCATCCGTGGGGCTGCTGACTCTGTCACTAGGCAAATCCACACCAGGGGTGGCAAAATCGAGAAAGTGATGACGCAGTAATTGAGTGCTAATTAGATGCTCTCGGAATATCCAGAGCCCGAATTTGATGCTCGCGGTCTTGTATTTTTTCCAGATTTTTTTGATATCATCCGTGGGGCTGCTGACTCTGTCACTAGGCAAATCCACACCAGGGGTGGCAAAATCGAGAAAGTGATGACGCAGTAATTAAGTGCTAATTAGATGCTCTCGGAATATCCAGAGCTCGAATTTGATGCTCGCGGTTTTGTATTTTTTTCAGATTTTTTTTATATCATCCGTGGGGCTGCTGACTCTGTTACTAGGTAAATCCAGACCACGGGTGGCAAAATCGAGAAAGTGATTACGCAGTAATTAGATGCTCATTAGATGCTGTCGGAATATCCAGAGCCCGAATTTGATGCTCGCGGTTTTGTATTTTTTTTGTATTTTTTTTATATTTGTTTTTATATCATCCGTGGGGCTTCTGACTCTGTCACTAGGCAAATCCACACCAGGGGTGGCAAAATCAAGAAAGTGATTACGCAGTATTTAGATGCTAATTAGATGCTCTCGGAATACCCAGAGCCCGAATTCGATGCGCTCCGTTTTCGATTTTCTTTTGATTTTTTTTTTTACGATCAACAACGCAACGAAACTCGCATGTGCTCGTTGTCCCACTCTTCACTCATGCACTCATTTATATTTTCAGTAAGTATACAACTATGGCGAAGAATGCCATTCACAGCTGAAGGTGAAATATATTCCAATAATCTAAAATCAATAACCCAAGTACATAATATGGTCAATTCCACGAATTATCAACTAGTGGCTCGGTCCTCAAAGATTCGACTTCTTTGAAATGTGCAGATCTCATAGTATATGCAGCAAGTAATACATCAAATTTCAGCCTTTTCGGACTTGCCGTTCACGAGAAATGTGACAGCGGATTCTCTTGCCGAAAATTAAATACCAATGTTTATCGTATTTTTTTTTGTTAGCAAAAAAATATAGAAATATACGTTTTGATGTGAAAAAATCTTATTTTTTCGAATATAATTGTTACTTTTGGACCACTCTTCAAAATCCAACAAAAACACATTTTTGAACTAAAGAGAGCTATTTTTCATGCGCTGCAATACTCCAGCATTCTTCTGAATTACTTATCCGAAGGCTGGGATCCTTTCAGTAAGACACTCAACTTTGCATTGGGGAGTGGCAATGGAATATGTGCGTCCCACTCACTATGGTGATGATCTGTCAAAGAATATGTTTTTTGTTCCATTTTGTAATATACATGTCCTTCTTCAGAAATCATATACTGTTTATGTAGAAAGTAAATTCCGAAAAAACGAGGATCATTCACACAGATCTACATTCAATTGAACGTGCTCTATGTGGGATTGTATAGTCTATATAGGGGGGTCCCACTCGATAAATTTGGAATTCTTACTGAAAAATTCTGAGTTCTGAAATAAATAGTTCAAAAGAATGTTCAAGTATTGCGGCTTATGGAAAACCGCTGTTTTTTTCTATCGAAGAAAGTATTTCTCGGTGGACTTTCAGAAGACCCAAAAATAAATATCCAATTTAAAAACTATAGATTTCCCACGTAGGAAATGTATTTTTCCATTTTGTTTTTGTGTAGCGACAAGGGTAGGTACATACCATAAAAATTCGCGTTTAATTTTCAGCAAGAAAATCTGATGTGGCGTTTATCCTCAACGACGAATCCTAAAGGGCTAGAATTATGTGGACTTTCTCATATAATTAGGGATATGACATAGGATTGAAAATTATGAATAGGGGTGAGGGGCTGGGGGGTCAGGGGAGCAGAATGGACCCTACCGGGAACAATGGGCACCCCCCAAAAATTTGTCGTACTTTTTCAAAATCGGAAAACGTTTCAAATTTGATTATTTACATTACTATATCTTGACAACTCAGGAACAGGCAGGCAAAACGGGTGGGGACAAAATGAACATGAACAAAAAACTGATGAAGTAAAAAAGTATTCCAAGGTAAATACGAAAATATATTCTGAATATTTTTCAGTTCTGAACGATTTCGAAAATTTTTTAGGGTGCCTATTCGCCCGCAATTCGCGAACCTTTCAGGTATAAGCGCGTTCAAGACTCGACATCGGTCAGGCTATCGTTCTTCGGTGAAAAATCGGAGACCCATCGATTCAAACCTCTATTTGAAGCGTTGAATTTTTAGGGCCCATGTCGCCCCTCTTCCCTATGAGCCATTCCACGTCAGACCGGACAAAATGAATCAAAATATGACCTCGATATTACCGATTTCGCTACAATTTTTTGGCTCTTTTTGCTCTTTTTCGGCTCTTTTCGCTAAATTTTTACCCCCGTGTAACTTGGAAAATCGGAGCCAAAAAAAAAAACAAAAAATTGTTTGATGAATTTATTTGTTCCATAGAACTCGTAGAAAAAATTATAGTAAAACGGTAACATCGAGGTCCGGTTCGACGTGGAATTGCTCCTATAGAGATTCACTTAGACACAAAAATTACATTGATTTTGCGCAGTTTGCTGAACATCGCGTTAATTTTCTCGTATCGTTTATCTTAGCGATGCCAGCCGTACTATACCATTTCAGCAGTTTCAACCTCGACACTTCACCTGTCAATTGATACCTACCCGGGTAACAATTTACATGGCCAGCCCACCAGCCACATTAATGCCATGTGGCATTAGCACGGCAATGTCGTCAGCCGGCCACATGGCAGGTCGATGTTCGATAACCATTCGGCGGCTATATGGTTTCAACATGGCCTTTTCATATGGCGATAGTATGGCTAATTCAGCTGGGCTACCAATGTTGCGCCATCCTGGCAGCTACAAGGCTAGTTCATGTAGCCTTTGACTATCTATCCAATGTACACTGGCTACCTAGCATTGACCTGGCCGCCACCTTGCGCCACGACATTGATTTTATGTGAGCCCAGCTGGTACTGCCATGTCCCGTCACTACCTAGCATTGACCTGGCCGCCACCTCGCAATGCCATATGGCTTTCATGCGGGCCAACCTGGCACTGCCGGGTCTTAACGTTAACTGGCGACTACCTGGCCGCCACCTCGCGATGCCATTTGGCTTTTATGTGGACCAGCCTGGCACTGCCATGTCCTGAAGTAGCCGGACATCAACCTGGTCCGTACATTGTGTTGCCACCTATTTAGTACCTCGCTTTGCCGGTAGATGAGCGGCCACGCTCGCAAGCAAAGTAACACTGGGTTCGCTAGATCTACCCGTTACTGGCTGGCGGTAATTATAACTAACTTGCGAGTCAAGCGACTCATACCGCCTACCCGGCAGTATGTATCACAAGAGTCTTTTGTAATTAAGGCTGTGTAGTATAAATTCGAATACTTTTTATTACTACTTTTTTCTTTTTTTTTCGATGCATACTTTTTTTTCATATCGCAATCATTCACAAATCAGGTCAGCTAGTGCAACTTCATGGTTTCTTGATGGTTTCTTCATTGCATCTATATAGCAGCAAGTGATCTCCGCCATGTCGCTGCCAGGTCGCAACCACAAGTAAGCTATGCTGTCTAACCAGCTAGCTGCCATGAAGGAGCGACATAGTTTGGTCGTCGTTGCCAGGTACAAGCCAATATAAAACCGACTACGGCCCACATAAGCCGCTACATTTATCAATGGTTAGGTAGGCTGGCCACATAGCGGCCATATGGTTGCCATATTGGATTGTTACCTGACAACTAGTTGGCATCCACATGGCAGCAAGGAAGCTCCGCCATGTCACTGCCAGGTCGTAACCATAAGTAAGCTATGCTGTCCAACCAGCTAGCTGCCATGTAGGAGTGATATAGTTTGGTTGTCGTTGCCAGGTACTAGCCAGGCACTAGCCATGATAAAGCCCACATGGCGGCCTTATTGGTAGGTCAGTTGGCTTTAAAGCGGCCGTATGGCTGCCACTTAAAATTGTTACCCGGGTATATACATTTTTATCCTGGGAACATCAATAGTAAATTGCATTGGTAGCCGAGCCTTTTGATTCCCATGCTTCTTCGATTTTCGTCACCCGCACCTTTTTTGGGTGCAAATTTTTTTCTAGAAACTCTTTGTAGTGAGAAGTTTATAATAAGAGATACAAGATCATCCATTCAGATAATACACGGGAAAAAATGCGGGGAGCCTAGCTCCCCGTCAGTGTTGCAGAGTCCTCACATGCGAGCGAACGTTTTCATCAGGTTTTTGGGCAGCTCAGCTCCCCGCATGGGCGAGCAAGCGTCTCACTTTTCATTCGTTTAGTTACGCCCTCTGCTCGACTGATTGGGAAATACCAACACTAAATCTGAGCGGTATAGATTCTCGCGTCAGGTCGATTATACGCTCTCTTTGTTTCTCCGGTTTCGCACGATCTGTAACCGCATCGAATCGATGGTATTGGAATGTTATAGATCAATATTATTGTGTGAAATATACCTATCCAGAAATGGATATCTTTCTGCGAGAGAATAATTTCGATTATCTAACCACAATTTTCAAAGGTAGGTGAAATACAGAAGTAAAACACGTATCTGGATATCTGTACTGTGAGGTTATGTTTTTTTTTTCAATCTTGTCTTCGCTTTTCATTTCTATAACATCCTTGTAAATCTTTTCGCACGACTAAAATACATACTACTAACAATACAGCAATGACATCGAATAAACCACTCTATTAGAGATCAGTGGAATAAACCTAGAACTTTTTTTGACAGCTCACGGAATAACTGAGACAAATTTTTTCACTATTAATCAAAATTTGATTAATAGTATAATTAAAGACAGCAGCCTAGTTGAAAAATTTTCAAGTGCCTTTTATCTTGAAAGAAGCAAATACGAATCGATAGAAAAAGATGCATTGTCTGTAGAGCAAATGAATCTGACGTCCGATACTGATCCTGACAACACACAGCACGTTATGCTAACACAAGCTGAAGGAGACAGCGTTTCCACTGTTGCTTTTGGTTATTGATTTTCTTTAATATTATATTTTTTTAACTCTTTCTTTGTAAACTTGATTCCGCTCTATCCAGTTTCTATTAATTAATTGCAAATAATTTCATCAATTCTCTATCCTACATTTCACATTCATTCCCAAGCATGCATGAGAATGTCCATACATGTTATTTGTATATATGTCACTTTTAATCACTATTGTAGATGTGCATGAAAATGAATGAACAAAGATTCTGCGAAAGAGTGAGATTGGTAAAGGGATAATTGGGATCTATGAACGCACTGGAGTATTGAAAGAGCGACAGTTGAAAGATCTGGTTATAGTCAATGAATTAGAAAAGAATATTAAAATGTGCAAGTAAGAATCATAGTATTGAAATATTATGTCCATTCAAGTAGAATGTTTGTTAATACGAAAATGATTCAAATTAACGAGTTGTAGTTTTACACTTATAAACAGGTTATAAACATTTTTTATCAAAAATATTAATTCAATTTTCCAGAATAACTGGTGAAAGATTTGTTAAACTCAGAGACCTAACGGTAGAGGCTTTCCAAAATCAAAGTGAACTAGCGCTTTTGTGGTATGAACCGTACGTCAAACAAACGAAGCCACAGCAGCAGAGGAAAAGCAGTGATAATAACGACATAAAAAAAAAGAGAGCCCGTACAAGGTCATCGAGGCAGTTATTACAATTCGTATGAATATTGGAGAAAATTCTTTAGAGAGGGTGGGATTAGTCAGTGCGACGACGACGATTCGGATGCCGACGATAATTTTGAAACAAACGATGGAAGTGAGTCATTTATTGTGCTTGAAATATTAAATTCTATCATTTATTCTTGTACTAATGTATGATATACTTTGAATCAACTTTTTTTCTTATAGGCCTATTAAAAAGTGACTATATACTAGATATAAGCGGAAAATCTGATCCAAATGAGATCATTAAATGCTGGGATCAGCATTATTCTTCGAGGCAGAGTGCTCTTCAACAAGTTTCATCGATAGATGTCTACATATCAAGTCTGCAGTGCCTAAAATCAGAACTTGCACCAATCCTGATTCAGTCCGATTTTTACAAGCTATACAAACAAAAAGACCCTGAAAATGAATTGCACAATATTTTTGAACTGCAGTGGCCTGCAGTTGCTAAAGAGTTGCTTCAGGTTTATCAGAATGCTAGAAAATCAAGACCCGACATCGACAACTTTTTGAAAGATTTTGATGGAAGAATCCCCATCATAATCGAGAATGATCTAACGGATCAGATGAACCTCCTAGCGCTCCTGGGGCGACCTATTTTCCTCACACACAAGCCCAACGTTTACACGAGCGGACCTGACGACATCATCAAAAAATCCAATTTGCTAGATTCATTTATATTACTTTGTGAAGATGGAGATGACACAACCATTACTGAGAGAATAGCACAGCTGGAAAAATTTTATCTAGACCACAAGCTGTCTTTGCCGTTGCCACCATCAGTAATATTGTGCGGCACCATCGAGCAAGTACAGAAGTGCCACGTACTAATATGTAACTATAAACATACGTTTAATAACGTACTGCAAGCTGTGCAATTCTGCTTCAAAGCTTATAAGGCATTCTGCATAGACTTTCCTGAATTGTGCAAACCAGTGTGGTCGTTTATTCAAAGACGGATTTATAAATTACAACTAAGTAGGGGAATAAGTTCTGTCGACGATTTGGTAAAAAAACTAAATCAGTTGAGTGTACCGCAGAAAAGGAAAGGACACTTGAATAAAGATTCCAGTAGAAAGCGAAAAAATTAGCGAGGCAATAAAAACGAACTGAAAAGTAATAGTAAAATCAGTACCAAAATAAGAGATAACGAAAATTTGTGAAGAGCTAATCGTTGTATAGTTTAGAAATTGTTGATTTGAAAAAAAGGATTCATCTCTCTGCTTACGTTTTGTAGGAAGTTCGCTTAAAAGAATGGTTGATGTAAGTATTGCTAAATTTATTTATAGTTACGTTCTAAGATTTATTTTATTTTTGTATGGCAACCCTAATTTGCCTAGAAATATTGTTCAAGACATCGTTGGACATTTCGATAATCTACTTAAGCACGTGATTTTGCCTCGTTTAAAAACCGAAATATTGAAGTCATTGGAAAAAAAAAATGAACTCGTTGATAAAAAGCTTGAAATAGAAACGCACTTTCAAGATTATAGTTCAATTTTGGAACAATTTAATACAGAGCACAAAATATTCAATTGTTTAGAAAAAAGTTATGGATTTTCATTTCCAGACAAATTTTTTGTAGGTAGCTCTTTTGTAGAGAAAGACATTGAAGGTTTAGGTTCAAGATTGGAAGCTGACGAAAAGCATGGAATATGTATACCATTGGGAAAATCCTTAAAATTTTTTCTAGAAAAGCCTGGTATATTTGATAGTATCATGGACTATGTTAGAGAACTTGATGTTGACAAGGTTTTTATTAGAAATTTTGTACAAGGGTCATTATGGCGAGAATTTTATTTACCAAAAGAGGCTCTCGACAAACAATCAGGAAAAAAAGGTCCAGATAGTGTGACATTACCATTGACTATTTAACAATACTTTAATAATGTGTATCTCAAATAGCCATAACAAGTCACATCGCTTCGCGTTGCTTAAATAAATGACTTTTAAAAATTACTGTGTGTAACGTTGACTGTTTCAAAATTACTTTCAACCATCAATTAATCATTCAGAAAAGTAATTCATAATTACGCTTTCGAACCACGTTATTCGAAAATATTCGAAGTTCGTCTGCTAAACGTAACAGGCGATTCCGCCGTCATTTTGATGTATATACTGTGACGTACAGAGCCGACGGTGGGGGTTTTACTCCGTCGGGTTACACGACTGACAAAGATTCGGCACCTTCCTTGGTTTGCTAAAAGTTGGGCGCCAGGTACCTAGGGGTACCGCGGTAAACAAAATAAAGGGGACGGGAACGGAACGGTATTGTAATAATAAATGGAATGAAATAATAACAATAATTGAAATAAAGTAAAATAAAGTAATAGTATTAATTGAATTAAATAAAATATATTATAATAAACGAAATAAAATAAAAGGAGATATCAATTAACAACAATTATACTATACGGTTGGCTCAGCGTAAGGGGAACATGGGGGCGAAATATTTTGGGGTAGACTTCTATAATTTTTTACGGTTGATGGATTTAATCGCAAAGAAACCAATAACGATAATTAACAATAAATATTTAGAATTATTAAACACAAGATAAAACAAATAAAACAATCTAAGCCGATACCTTGGATCGGAGCTAACACAATTAAACAATTCAAACAAAAATAATTCGGAACAGCTGACTGACTAGGTCACAAATGGAAAGTAGGACAGATAACAATATAGAATATAAGGTAATATAGAAGAAGACAAGGTAGGACAATTTACATAAAAGGAAGAAAACAAATATGGTACGGTAGGAGTCAATCTCACTAAAATATTAGTTCATAATTTACAGGTCGATAACATAGGGGGATCGGAAATCTATAAAGTCAATAGTTTGGGGACTTCTTAGAACTAATGGGACCAGTCGGTATTACAGAATTTTCTATAGTACATGCCAGGCGTCTCTCTATAGGAAGTGCAAGGCGTCGGGACTAGATTCAAACAAGTTCGTACAAAGATGGCCAAGGCAACTTTACACGAGGCACGCCATGCAACTACGCCGCAACAAATTAACACAAAGGGGACGCGAGAATCTAATACAATTGATAATTCGAAATAACGATACTTATACCAACTCAAGGTTTATTAAGGGTTTACTGACTACCTTCAACGACAAGGGTTTACTGAAAAGGGATTATTTTACATTAGCTAACCTACAGCCTGTAGACCGATTTTTCCAGAGATCCGTGGCTCAACAAGCCGTCGAGATTACTTGTCGTATTTAACTACGAACTTATTTTTCCACGCGGGGATATATTTTTTCTGAGAGTTTAACAAGTAACAATTATAGATAATTCCGATTTACAATTAATAATATTATCAAGGAAAGAGACACGGAAATATTTAACACACCATTCAAGACAACTCATTGACGATACGATAACTATTAATTATACGAAAAATAATGAAGACACGATAAACAAGGTTTAGACGATAAATAATAAAAATACGATAAATAATGACGATATGATAAATAATAAAAACACGATAAGGAATAACGGTACGATAAACAGGGACGGTACGACAATGACTGATGCTATGGCAATTATAGACGGTATTTTCTCGAAAAATCAATCGATAAGGCACAACATATATCAGGGGGAATACAATAATCAATAATATAATCAATAATCAATAGTTAAACAAAACTAAAGCACGACAATTCGATGATATGTTAATGGCGTCACCCTCCTCGAGGCCTGACCCAACTACGCAAGAAGAAACGAATTTCTTTTTAATCAATCTATAATCAATCGAAGAGTCGTCTTAAGTCGGAATCTTACCTTTTACAAGGTACAACACTCACTAACTGAGTTTATGACGTTAATATTTATTGGCTTTAGACGTTAATATTCGATAAACTTCGAACAAAGAAACAATTAAAATCGTTTTTCAATAAACAGGACTGTATCGAACTGATTCCAAGCAAGAAGTGAAGCGTCTAGATCTATCTCTATCTAAATGCTATTTGGGGGGTGAAGGGGGGTATTGCGCATAAATTAATGGGCGTGTTGACTTCTGCAGCCGGGTTGTGTCGCGGGCCTGACAGGGCCTTTTGGCACTTCAAGCTTTCGCCAGGGGGTTGTTAGATGTCTCGTCGTGTTCTATTTGTTTCGATATCCTGAAAGGCGGAATTCTGCATATTGGACCGGTGGACCAAGCCGGTGCGGGACAGGTAGAGGGAGGATAGGGGCTACTCCATGTGACAGATTCTTATTGCAGCGCTCTTCCAGGCATATCTCGGGATACGATGACTCGTTTGTCCCCCGGTTAATCACTCGAAGGCCGGGTGGCCTGCCAGGCCGGATGAGATTGAGGGATGATCTCCCTCGATGATTTCGGCAGGAACGGTACGGGAATATAAGATATAGGGAACGGGAAAAAGTATTAGTACATGAACTTATAATTACTACAATGGACCTTGGGCACTTGAGCTGGGACTTCTCGCTTTGAATTCGGTTTATCAACTAAGGTGGTCACTTCGGTCTGAGGAAGAGGAGATGGTTCATTTACGAGGCTGAACAAATCTGCCTCGTTACAATACATATCTCACCAAGTGTGCGGGAGTTCAGACTTGCCACAACTTTGGGAAGCTAGCGCGCCCAAATCGGTGTCAGGACGATATCAAAATGGCGGGGAGGGAACATTCTCGCGGTGAGGCGCCACTGAGCTCGCATTTTTTCCCGTGTACAATAAGAATTGAAATGATATTCGACTTGGATGGAAATTTTAGAGCACGTTTGATCGCTCTGAGGCCCATTACTCACTGCCGTTTTGTCATTTTGTCATTAGGCCCGATAATCTAGCCCCAAATAATTACGTATCCGGTTGTCTATATTGTTTGTATTCCACATTTAACCCTAGAATGGTAACCTGGGGTCAAAAACGACCCCAGGCGGACTTTAAATCTCGCGAATTGAATTTAACTTTTCATGTTTCTTCACCGTTTTACCTCATTTTTTACTAACTTTTCCGACTTCAAGCGGAATTGCCATATGCTTACATGATTCTGCATGAAAACACGAAAAGAATGAGCCCAAGTTAAATCCTTTTCGTGAAATATTATCGGAGATATGAATTTTTCAAAATTGGGGTCGTTTTTGACATCAGGTCACCATAATAGGTAAAAAAAAAATAAGGTTACCATTCTAGGGTTAAACATCTACAGCCGCTGCTCTGCCATGGAGGAATAGGACTCTTGGACAACTAGAGGGTGGTTCAACGCCATGAAAAGTTTCACTTCATCTTTCTGTACATTCTTACTCTCCATTTGACCGTCTTTGCAGCTTCCCAGATCAAAGCTGTGACGGTACCAATTTTTATCTCCATACTGTGGGGCTGGTATAAGCCCCATGGTCACCAAGTTAGGATAGGGGTTAGGGGAAGGGTTTCTCAACATAAAATTTATATTCGTAGTGATTTCGTGACCGTAGATTGTAATGAAAAGAATTAGTCGGAGACGGTCAATTTTCAGTAAATTTTTCATTTATTCACAAATAGTGACGTTTCGGCTAGTGAACGGCCGGCCATCCTCAGACTGTAAAACATATATGCGTCTCAGGAAACAATTTTACATAAGTTGTACAATAGATAGTGTATTAAGACTAAATTTACAAGGAGTTCGTTACAATCCACGTATGAGAAAAGATAGATTACCGACTACTAAGTAGTGGTGCAAGTTACAAGAGTTCTTTCCGAATTGTTAACAACATTAGTGGACTTTTTTCGAATTTAAAATCTAAGGGACCGTTGGAAGACACAACGCATACCATCTATAAGATTCCGTGCTCAGATTGTAGTGCCTGTTACATTGGACAGTCATTCCAACATCTAAAAAATAGAATCAGAGGACACAAATCTGATCTAAAAACGAGAGACCCTGATAAATCAGCTCTTGTCGCTCATTCACTTTATAACCATCATAATTTCGATTTTGACAACACTACAATTCTGAACACGGAATGTAATCTCAAAAAAAGACTTATTAAGGAAATGATTCAAATTACCAAATTCAACAACATTGCGTGTAATAAGAGAACTGACATCCAAAATCTAAGTCATTTATATCTCGATATCCTTAAATCTACTTAGACAGGATTCGTCTAACTATTTTTCATCTAACACTTGAACCTACTAACAAGCGGTTCTTGTTCTACCTTCTTCGTGTTCGTAAATTTTGAATCACTTCCCGTCATAACGTCGCACGCACAACATCCCATGCGTTGAGGAATGTCCGTTTAAGGTAATTTAGTTGCTAACTCTCACTTTGTTGTTCATCTAATTGTTAATTAACGTCTCTTGGTTCTCTGAACGTTTCTTACTATATAAGAACATTGGTTTTTGGAATTAAAATATTTAAACTTGTATGGTATCTGAACCACGTGGAAACCTAACCTATTTTATTCTTTTTTACTTATTGTCAAACCACTCTTGTAACTTGCACCACCACTTAGTAGTCGGTAATCTATCTTTTCTCATACGTGGATTGTAACGAACTCCTTGTAAATTTAGTCTTAATACACTATCTATTGTACAACTTATGTAAAATTGTTTCCTGAGACGCATATATGTTTTACAGTCTGAGGATGGCCGGCCGTTCGCTAGCCGAAACGTCACTATTTGTGAATAAATGAAAAATTTACTGAAAATTGACCGTCTCCGACTAATTCTTTTCATCATAAAATTTATATTTCAAAAAAATTCCATTTTTGAAACATTGATATTTAATATTTCAGTCATAATTTCTCTTCCATTCTATAATAATCCTTTAACATCTATATTAATCATCTAAAAAATTATTAAAAATGAATTTTTTCAAATCATCATAACTTTAACAAAATAATTTTTAGAATTTCAGTATTGGTAATTTAATATCGATGTCAAGTATTATTGACTACGGCGTTCGATCATACTGGATATATTTCGTCTGTCGCTCTCACCGGCTAACGCTAAACTGTTCGTTTTACATTATCTTGTGCAGTCGCACACATACATTCACATATAGGTATATACACTCGCCCACATTCACACTAGCATGGTAGTTAAGTCGGGATAAAAAATGAATTTTCCGGTCCGCCCCCAAATCGACTCCAAATAATAAAAAAAAAAAATCTGTAATTTTTTCAGACTTTTATTTCAATATTTAACCCTTGACCACAGAGAATAAACTTTCCCGAGTCAGAAAATCGAGCCTGCATGAGCCCACAGGAGTCTACATATTGTTGATTCCTTGTTTTTCTAACTGTTATAACAATGAAAAGGCTCATTTAGGCAGATGCAGGCCAGATTCTCCGACCCGGGTTTCTATTTGAAATGCATAGGGTTTCGCGGTCTTTCCAGTTATCATTCTATTGTAGGACTAATTGGGGGCCTAAAAATTCGAAATTCTCAGAAATTAGTCTACGAGAATGCTGCTGTATTGACGAAGATAGCCACCCTCCTACCCTACCCTATTAGTCCTACGATAAAATAAAGACTGCGTTACGATAAAAATTTGTAAAAATTACAGTATTAGTTTCCATTTATTTTGAGGTGATTTAGGGGGCGGCCTGGAATTTTTTTTCCAACGACCACATTAATATACACACATACTGGCAACTGACAACAGTGCTTACATTACTATATTTCACCAGACATCATTTCCTTTCGTCATTATTGATCCAAAATACGTCGCCATATTTTATAAAAAATCATTTCCGACCACATTATTTTTTTTTGTTTTTTTTTGTTTTGGAGCCCGTTCTGCCCCGCTGCCCGTTCTGCCCGACGTCACCCTATAATATATTTTTTAAGTTTATACATATTTGTTAATAACAATGCTTTTTACGGGTCGTACCAGATGCTTAAAGTCAAAATCACACGGATTTGGCTTACGGAAAAATGTTTCTAACTCAGATGCACTTTGCAAGCTGAAGACGTTGCCAGCGCAAGGGCGCTACAATGTATCGCGCGTTTCGAACATTCGCTATTCAATTCTGCATTTCGGAGCTCATTTAGTTCTTCAAAGAACAGCAGTGGCTCCAGTCAGCC
Source organism: Tenthredo livida (assembly GCA_963992785.1). NCBI lineage: Eukaryota > Metazoa > Arthropoda > Insecta > Hymenoptera > Tenthredinidae > Tenthredo > Tenthredo livida. Next base: position 19,805,886 of record OZ023066.1, read on the forward strand.
TTTGTTAGTTAGCTCTGAGCAGAAACGGATACTTATTAGTTCTTCCTATATCGCGTACGAACTGAAACGTTGTCACCGCTGTAGAAAAATGGTACAGCCAGTGGGCAAACCGTCTAAAGTGCGTCGGGAAACGGTTATCAGTGTAATACAGAAACATAAAGACCGGATTATACGTGATAAAAAGGTGGTTTCCAAGTTGGATCCAGTGTGGCAGCTGCTATCAAATGACTTGAAGAACCAATTGAAGCCGGGAACTCTATATTCTATGGTATGCAGAAAAGACATTCGGCAGCAAATAGATCCCGTTCATATCAAGCTCAACACCTCGAACTTGGTAGACACCGTCATTTTTAATGTCTCCAGCAACGGGAACAATGATTCGAGTGTTGAGCCAGGGTCCTACAGATTCACGATTTGTGCAGATCGTCGGGAATATGTTGAGCTTATGGAACCGAGGATCTATAAACGTATAGAAACAGCCAGAGCCAAACAGTACGAACGTGAATGTACAATTCTGGCGCCAGGTCTATGGGAAGAGTGGACTTCGGATGAAATTTACAAAACCACCAAATCGTCATGTGCCTATAATTTTCGTTATGCCAAAGTTATTGAGGATGGTACACGCGGTATAATGACTGGTATGTATACTAGGGTGGTTTTTATTCAGGGAAATTTTGTAATTCCCTGCGGACAAGGCTTAAGAAGTTTGTTAATAATTTTGTAATGAGTACGCCAAACTTGGAGTCCGTAGATTATCTCAAGGTACAGCCTCCGAGGCAGCCGATTTTCCCATTTAATTTGAATGGAAATTCGAACTCGATGTATTTTTTTCCCTGCCTCAATAGTGCTTCAAAAAATCTGAAATTCGGACGAAACCGCAGGATATTCCTTCTGAAATGCAGACAAGCAGACGTAATCCCAAACTACTTAAAACACTCCGTCAAGGGACTTCCTCGTTTAAGTAATAATAGAACGTACAAGTTTGCACACAAAAAATTTCTTAAATCCATTCTTAACCTAGAAATTAATGACAGCTATTCTAACCTCAAAACTCTCACTTCACAATTAGATACCAGCATAGTTCAATTTCACTCGCTTCATGTTAATGAAACAGACCTTAAAAGGTTCCAGGGCGATATAAATAGATCCGAGGAACTCTTCTCTCAAATTAAAACCAAGAACATTAAGAAATTGGATAATTTAATCACTAAACAAAGACAAAAAGAAAAGAAGAACCCTGACAATTGGGTCATTAACCTCACTAGTACTCACATTCCTGAAGAAGTGAATAAATGTCTAGGACTAGGTCAGAAACATGGTGTTCCTCAATATAACAAGAACTTACCTGTTGATGAAATCATCTGTTCCGTTGAGGGATCAATCATAGGTAAAGATAAAGAAATTAAAAACAAAATCAGATGCAACGTAGCTAGGGTAATCGCCAACCAGGGCAGAAAGCCTACTGACAAACAAACCTCTTATGAAATAAATAAATTTAAGAAAGCCAAAGAATTCCTCAATAAACATAAAGAACTCTTGATCACTAGGGCGGATAAGGGTAATACTACCGTAGTTATTGACAAGAACCTATATCTGGAAAAATGTAATCTTTTACTCCAAGATTGTGACACTTAGAGCATCCTTAAAAAAGACCCGACAAAAGATATTGAGAAGAAAATTAATAACATTATAACAAACTGGACTCAGAAAGGCTACGTCACTGTCAAAACGGGGAGAAATTTGAAAAATCACAACTCGTTAATACCTAGAATCTATTTTTTACCTAAGGTTCATAAAGAAGGAGTTCCTGTTAGACCTATTGTCTCCAATATCGATGCACCAACTTATAAACTTTCAAAATATTGCTCCAAAGTTCTTTCTAATGTAGTTGGGAAAACAGAGTTTCATGTAAACGACACTTGGTCGTTTGTAAATAACATCGAAGGCAGAAAGATTCCCAACAATCATGTTTTGATATCTCTTGACGTCGTCTCATTGTTCACTAACATCCCTGTAAATCTTGCACTCGCTGTAATCGGCAAGAGGTGGGAAGATGTCAAGAAATTTACAAGCATTGGAAAAAAAGGACTTCATACATGCGGTTAAGATATGCCTAAATTCTACCTGTTTTGAGTTCCATGGTAAATTTTACAAACAGATTTTTGGTACTGCCATGGGGTCCCCTTTGAGCCCTGTAGTAGCCAACCTTGTCCTAGAGAATTTCGAAATTTCAGTAATTAAAAAACTGCCTTTCACGTTACCATTCTATTTTAGATATGTAGACGATATCATAACTTGTGTACACCAGAATAACATCGATATCCTCCTGACTAACTTCAACAACTTTCATCCACGCATTAGATTCACCTCGGAACTTGAAAAGAACAAGCAACTTAGCTTTTTAGACACTAAAGTCATCAATGAAGGTGAACGTTATCTTCTTAACTAGAGTTCCTTCAACTAATCGGGATGGGAAGAGTGAGTGAGAGGGTGAATAAATAAAAGACAAATTTTCGCGAGATAAAAAAGATGCTTGCTTCGGCATAAAAACCCTCACGGGTCAGAGGGAAAAGCCGAAGCAAGTCCAATATTTATTAAGAAAATTAATGAAAGGAACAAGCAAGCAAATGACGAATACAGAGATAAAGCCGCTGGTGCGTTTCTTATAACTAAATTTGAATGATCATTCAAAACTAAAACATAGCTTACCCAGTACAATAAAATTATTACAACACGCCGCACTTCCGACGCTCACGTGGAAGCGGGGTAACGGGGAGCGTCCAAGATAGCCCACGGCCTTGCAAACAGCGGTCTCGACGTCTCGAGGATCCAACACTGAAATGCTATGGGCAACAGATATGTTGCCGCTGTGACGCTCGCCCCCAGAACGGGCACCTCGGATGACCGCAGGATGGACCACGTTCCCACAAACCAACTTACAATTAAACGACTAAGTTACGCGGAACGAAATACAATTAATAAAACCCAAAGAAAACTGGTATAAATTCACGCACGGTAGCAAGAAAGGGATTTGAATCACGTCCTACCTATTCGAGCGCTCGATCCTAACTAACTGACTCGATACCCCTACACTAACGAAATGCACTCTCAGAGCGCGGCGCGCGCACCCGGAAGACCCAGTCCCGTGCCCAATACCGCCACCATACGGCCGAGAACCTCAACGCTGCTGGGCCCGAGCAGCCCGCGATATTCGAGTGCGAACAGAAGGTAACACCATCAAACTGGATTGGTACAGAAAAAACACTTGGTCAGGAAGATATCTAAACTTTGACTCGGCTCACCCTCTGCAACACAAGAAGTCTGTCGCCATAGGCCTTCATGACAGATGTATTAGAATTTCGAATCCTGAATTTAGGAAGACCAATTTAAAACTTGTAGATCAAACTTTGAAGACTAATGGATATCCAGTCAGATTAATTAAAGAAATAAGAAAGCAAAGAGTACATAAATTCTACAATAGTATTAGTTGGAAACCGTCAGAGATTGAAAAAGATAAGGAAAAAATTACAAACTCCATTTCTTTCGTAAATGGACTTTCCCAAAAAATTAAATCGATCCTTGGGAAAGAAGGTATCAACACTACATATAGAATTTCGAACAATAACAATGCTCTTTTCACCAATCTCAAATCTGAAATTCCTACTAAGAATAGGATTAATACAGTCTACAAGATTGATTGTCTTGATTGCGGCAAGTTTTACATTGGTCAATCTAAACAACACTTAAAAAATAGGATGAATGGTCATAAACAAGATGTTAGTAAAACAGAAATTGTAAAATCAGCTTTAGCCCAACATTCTATCTGCAATGGACATAAATTTGACTTCGAAAATACTAGTATTCTAACTAATGAAAAGATATTAAGTAAGAGACTAACAAAGGAAATGATTCACATTACTAAAAATATAGACAAAGCTGTAAACAAAAGAACAGACATAGATAACCTCAGTCAGGTATACTACGACATTTTGAAATAACCCCGCGCTTGCGGGTCTCCATCTTGGTATCGATTCTTGCATTTAATATCGATCTGAATCTATGATCAAAATTAATCACTTTCTTCCGAAATGTCAAACTGGACAGATGTCGTGAATAAAGGATAGTCGACTTTTAAGTGAGTAATATCCGTTATAATCTAGTGGTTGGAACTAAAATCCAGCGAAATCTTTGTTTTATACTTTGTCAGCACTTAATTACGCATCGTTCAACTTAATATCTCTTCACTGTGTTAATTGTAACTGTATCTAATATAAGCTTAATGAACACGCCTCACGTGTCAAAATATACTCTTAATGAGGAATTCCTGGTTAATTCCAGTGTTTAGAACTACAACCCAGTCAAACCTAGTCGTACTTGATCAGCACCAAAGAATGAATATCGTTTCTCTTTATTCCCTTCTGATTATATACTTAACTATCCATTCTTAAAATTATATATTTTTGTAGCCTGAAGATGGCCGGCCGGGGTCCGGCCGAAACGTTGTTCAAAAGAAAATTAATAAATTTGGTTCTCTAAATGATCTTTGACCCATCCCGACGAATTATTTCTACATTTAACCACACGGGTCACGAAACTCCATAATTATATACCTCTACGTGTATAAGAAGAAAATTCAAAAATCAATTTATCAAAAACGGGGTGGTGAATCGACTTGAGATTTTGGCAGGAAGGATTTCATTCATCTATCTTTCGATGATAACATTTTCAAAGATTTTTCTACATATGCATTTGGGTAGCCAACCTCCTTAAGGCAGGAAAAATGAAATGCAGTGACTTGGAATTACCATTCAATTTAAATGGGAAAATTCGCTGCCTTGGGGGCTTTACTTTGAACTGACCTACAAGCACCAAGTATCGCGTACTTTTTGTAAACACCCGAAATGAGGACTACCCTAATGTAAACGTCTGTGATCGACAAATCTTTATTATATGATCATCCAAATCCCTCAAAAATGATAAAGGAAAATCTGAAAAAGTGTTTGGATATCACGTGGAATTATTTTAGACGGAAAGACTCTTTTTTTTGCGTTTTATTAGATGCGACAGTGCGATTAACCCAAACTCACATCTTGATTATAACATTGGTGTTTTATAGGTAGGTGTGATTGTAAAGGGACGATCACCTGTACAATCATAATGACGGATGATACTCCGGACGAGAACGTTCGTATTGATTGTACAGCCACAAAGGGCCCAAGAAAATTCGGAAAACGTTATCTACGTGCGCCCATAAGACAACGTATTGCTGAAGAGTTGCGCACAAAATCAGCCGTCGTGTACCGTGCGGAGCAGGCTGATAAGAGGATGCGTCCAGGGGATCCGGAGCCATCCACCCTGTACAAAAAAAAGTGCTCTTCATAACGCGAGGTATGAGTACAAAGCATCGCAGTACTTAGACCGCGATCCTTTGCGTGCGTTACAAATGATGAAATTGGAGCTGCTGCAAAATTGTATACACAGTATAGGTCTTGATCCATTTTACGTCCACTACTGGACAAACAACCAACTCTACGTATTCAAAGACTACGCGAAGCGAGAGCCAGCATGTCTTTTTAGCGATGCGACTGGTGGTGTGGTGTGGAAACTGGATAAATGTGATGGAACAAAGAGCAGCGATCCGTTGTTGTACCACGCAGTCGTAAATAATCAACATGGCCAATTCACAGTCTCTCAAATGATCAGCGAAAGGCACACGACGGTAGTGATTTCGAATTGGTTAGCTGAATGGGTTTCCCAAGCTGGAATATATCCCAAGGAGGTGGTTTGCGACTCTTCGAAGGCATTATTGACAGCTGCGATTAGGAGCTTCACAGGGTACGGGACAATCGAAGATTACGCGAATGCCTGCAGTCATCCAGTTATGCCACCGTGCTACGTGCGGATCGATGTAGCACATTTTATAAAAATGTACGCTAATCTCCTGAAAGATTCACCAAAGCGCATCAAAGTTTTTTATTTAGCTGCACTTGGGCAACTCATACAGGTACGTGACATCGACACTGCGAAAGAAATGTTAAAATCTATATTAACAGTAGCACGGTCCGCAACTGATGGAAATTTACCTTGTGGCCGGCAAACTCAATGCGAGCTTCATAGAAATTCGCTAAAAAACTGGATTAGACCTGCCTCTGAGACTCACGATGAAGACAGTCATATACCGACTGCTATATGTCCCGAACTAGATAGTGTCTTCGATGACAGTGAAAGTTCCACTTTTTGGTGCTGTTGGGGTAGGGGTATCGACCTAGAAGCAAGAAGCTTAGGACAAGACGAAGATGGGGATCGTGACAATGCGCATTTCCTACCCAAATTTGCAGATCGACTTCTCAGCGATGTACGGTGGTTCCCCATGTGGTCATGCGTATGCCGTGACTTATTTAAATACGGTCGAGTACCAGCAAGCAGTGCGCCGGTGGAAAGCGAGTTCAATATAATAGAAACTCACCTACTTCGTAATGATCCAAGGCCACTGCGGGTAGATACCTTTGTGAAGAGACATCTCGGGCATATAAGCGGGCATACGAAGATAGTCGATGCCCAAACCGTCTCCGCCAATATTGACGATACGGATACTGCGAACAGTATCGCAGATCTAAGTCACAGCAATGTGAAAAACTTGGATCGAGTCCTGGATATAACCTCGAAAATAACTGACAGAACTGAGATCATCGAAGACTCTTCTTCTGAGCCTCCACAAGCTGTCGTCAAAGCCAATCCTGAAGATAGTGACATAACGATCCCAACTATCGAAGCCTGTGTAGCTGTATCCAAACCTTTACCAGAACCTGCAAGAAGTATGAAATGCTTAGTATCTTGCGAAGTATGCTTTGCTTTACTTGAATCGGACTCAGTCGATTCTGAGAAGGAAGGGTCCAAGATATGTGTAGAGTGTACCAACCTGGAGAGTACCGCCAAAATTATTGCATCGAGAGAACTCGAAGACTGGGGTGGCCTAGCATCTACAGATGTCAGAGAAAAATTGCGGCAAAAATCAAAATATTCAACCAAGAATCATACTACCTTTGATTCTATATGATGCACTCTCCAAAATACACATCATGAAGAATGGAAACACTATGACACTGCAGGTAATACTCAATCACTCATTCGGCGTTACTTTTAACCGCACATGTACAAACATAATTTCTTCATTCCAACGTCCGGTATTAATTCCCCTAATGAGCCTACCAATAACTGCTGTAAATCGACCACTTTGATGTAACAAGAAATGTTATTAACGATATGTGCAAACTTTTCTTCCTTACATTCAGACTAAATCTAACTCAATTTCAATGTAGTGGGTATACCCATGGACATGGAATCTGACGCCGTTTAGATGGGCAGCCCAATTTTAAACTGGTCGGATTCAGTGCGCCTGGGTGTACGTCTATTTTCTATTATGTGTGATTTGTACAGGTTTCACGGTTCGGTGGCGGGAAATATTCTTTCACCAAGACTTGCGCGTTGGATAGTGCAACGAATGCTATACTCGTCGCTGCATTCGATAGACCGCAAGTAAGAGCAGCTGTGGATCAATTGACGGCAGATAATCCGATCTGTAATTTAGTAGCGGACATAATGACGAAGGGTATACGAGCTCACTCTCACCAGCTAAGAACACAGATTTTACTTGAGCTACATGCGTCCATCAAGACAATCGGAAATTGTCACCTAGTCGACTGTGAGAGGAACGTTTGCCCAGTGTTTGCTCACGCATTCATGAATACGCCATGCCTTCGTGAAATATCGCCGTGCACAAAGGGATGTGCTTACATCGAGAAACCGCTGCGTACGATTAGCGTTAACCGAGAAAATTTGATCGCGCCTAAGGGATTCGACAACGTACTACGTAACGTATTAAATGACCGCGGTAGAGGATATTGTGCGAAATGTTTTGCACCCACGGACCACGTAATTACTGCTACGGGTGAGTCTTAGGTCGAAAACGTTCAAGCTCTTTTTTTATATTATAAAACATCACTGCCCGATTTTTCTATGTTCATTTTTTTTTTTCATTTTTCATCTCTTCTTTTTCGTTCTTCTTTCTTCGTTCGTATTCCGTCTTACTTCGAGTTGGTTCCTAATCAAGTATTTGGCTGATGTCCTCGTTGAACATCTTTTATCTGTAAAACTATGAATACGTCGTGTTTATACAACGATGCGATAAACGAACGTACAGATTATGAATTCCTGTATGAGGTGTAAAAAATTCAATCGCAGTCAGTTATCGAATGAATCTTCTGCAAAGTTGTAAAACAACATGCAATCGCTTAAAAAAGCTAAATTTGAAAAAAAAAGTGAGTTCATGTATTACTCGGACTCATCTCAACTTTCATCTTCTCTAGCTTTTCACACCTCACACATTAAGACATTCGAATTTTAATAACAAATTCTGGATGTATAGAGGTCTCTCATGAATTCAAATCTGACTAATTCATTCATGTCCGACGTGATTTCGCGATATAGGTACACTAGGGTGGTCTTTAAAAAATGAATTCTTTGATCCACCTCCTCAAAATTTTCCTTTTCGTGTAAAAACATGTGGAAAATCTGTATTTTGTGAAAAAGAAAAAATGCGAAGAACATGTGCCGGCAGACGGTCAAAGGTTTCGATTTGATGAATCTGCGGTTTTTTGGAAACGTGTCACGAAATATGCAGGCTGGCTGTTAAGGTGAAGTGAAACGTTTCAAGGCCACGGCCGGGTGCCTTTCACCGCGGTAAGGCAGATTACCAAACGTTAGTATCTTTGCCCACCACTAGATGGTGCAGACACCGGAACGTTTGGTACCTCTGCCTACCGCTAGATGGCGCAGCGCGCATCATCCGATGCGCGCTACGTCAGTATATATATACGTACACTAATGATCGCGATTATTTCGCGGCAGTGTCTATAAACACAGCAAGGCATATTGCAAATGATTGCACTGAATAACAACCCGAACGAATCGAGAATTATTTAGGTACATCACGTGTACCAACACTGTGTTGGACAAACGTCGCAGTGTCAAGCAACAAAAGTGGCTTATATTCTCGCTCTGGTGCAGAGCGATTGATAGAAGTTGAAACTAATCAACTATGACATTTCCAACTTAGAGGTTAGACATGATAAATTCAGAGAAAATCCCTGTTTGAAAACCACATCGGTATGACGAGCAAACCTTGGTTTTCTCCCTCGCTCTTGTGCAGAGCGATAGATATGCGTGAAAACTAATTCACTATAATGTATCTAATCCGTTAGGATTCCTTCGACAATCAGTCGAGTGGCTCTCCGTTGGAGAGACTTATTCTCGCTCTTGTGCAGAGCGGTTCATAAGAGTGAAACTAGTTCACAATGATATTTCTAACTTATAATTAGACATGATTAATAAACACAAAGAAAATCCCTGTTTGGAAACCCCATCGGTATGACAAGCAAACCTTGGTTGTTCCCCTCGCTCTTGTGCAGAGCGGTTGATATAAGTGAAATTATTTCACAATGATATTTCTAACTTATAATTAGACATGATTAATAAACACAGAGAAAATCCCTGTTCAGAATCCCCATTGGTTTTACAACCAACCTTTGTATCCCTCGCTCTTGTGCAGAGCGGTTGATATAAGTGAGACTAATTCACTATAATGTACTTAATCCGTTAGGATTCTATCAACAATTAGTCGAGTCGCTCTCCATTGGAGAAACTGATACAGAAACATTAATTTATGTAGGTTCTATGACTAGATATATGTTCTATAAATCAATAATCTAAATCCGTTTAGACTCTATCGACCATCAGTCGAGTGGCTCTCCGCTGGAGAGACTGAAAGCAAAACATTTCTGTATGCCATTTCTATGACTAGTTTGATATTCTCTAGATCATTATTCTAAATCCGTTTGGATTCTATCGACAATCAGTCGAGTGGCTCTCCGCTGGAGAGACTGAAAGCAAAACATTTCTGTATGCCATTTCTATGACTAGTTTGATATTCTCTAGATCATTATTCTAAATCCGTTTGGATTCTATCGACAATCAGTCGAGTGGCTCTCCACTGGAGAGACTTATTCTCGCTCCTGTGCAGAGCGGTTCATAAGAGTGAAACTAGTTCACAATGATATTTCTAGCTTATAATTAGACATGATTAATGAACACAAAGAAAAACCCTGTGTGGAAACTCCATCGGTATGACAAGCAAACCTTGGGTGTTCCCCTCGCTCTTGTGCAGAGCGGTTGATATGAGTGATATCGGAATTCCCTGAATTATTACTCAGAGCAAATTAAAATAGTAAAATTTAATGAGTTAGTATAGCTAATGCACTGTGTCTACTGTCTAATTTCACAAACACTTAGTCGAGCTGTATAGCAACAAGAGTTGAGTCAAAGTTAGTAAGGGATAAATTCGTAAATATGAGTGACTGACAGGTCGGGATCTAGCGGAATGATAGGAGGAAAATGTTTACTTCTGTCTTTCGTTGTATACATACCAGCACGGTTGTTCATAACCCTACTTGCGATGAGTAAGAAGCACATGCGCGCAAAAAGATTTTGAGGTTAGCGTGAGATGTGGCAGAATAAGCACTTTCACACGCGTAGACACTGGAAATAAACTCAGTACGAATAGTAATGAGGTGAACTAACATATTAGCACACGCTTTGTTCGAAAACTTAGTATCCAATTATTTTTTCATTATCATCTTTCACTACAAGCTCTGACCGCTCTGACTGATCTTTGAAGCTCACGTGTTTCCATGTCTCCTAGCGTCGGCTAGTGCGAACTGGTGCGAACGAACACGAAGGCGGGCAAAATGTGTTTAATGCAACTGATAGAGACTCTCGCTATTTGTTCTTACCGTATTTTTGATTTCCCTAGATCTGTCGGAAGACAATAAAAATAATGAAAGTTAATTGGAATGACGGATACGACGGATACAAGCAGACAACATGACCTCAGACTTTTGACAGCTAGCCTAACAGCCGAACCATGGAGTAGAAGGAGACCTATTTTCGAATTGAAAATGGGTTTACGCAATAGGTGGCACTGTTGTGAGTGACCAGTCCCGAACTTCCTGCAAACGCTTGCGCGCGCACTCCAAGATATATTATGACGTCACTAACTGTATGGTAAATTTTCCCACTCACAGGAAGTCCGCGTTGGCTCGCTGGTAACAGCGCCATCCATTACGTGCAGAATTCGTGCCACTTTTTCAATACAGCGTGTATAGGGAGATATGTCTTCTTCTACTCCATGAGCCGAACATATAGGACTTCATTTCAGATTTGAGGTTAAGGGAGAGATCGATTCGTTGGACAAAAATCTCCGAATCCCCATACTACAAGCAGACGACATAACCTCACTAGACTGACAGCCAAACATAGGGAGTCTATTTCAGAATCGATTCGTTAGACAAAAATCTCCAATTCCCCATACTACGAGCAGACGACATAACCTCACTAGACTGACCGTTAGCCAAACATAGGGACTCTATTTCAGAATCGATTCGTTAGACAAAAATCTCCAATTTCCCATACTACAAGCAGACGACATAATCTCACTAGACTGACAGTTAGCCAAACATAGGGACTCTATTTCAGAATCGATTCGTTAGACAAAAATCTCCAATTCCCCATACTACGAGCAGACGACATAACCTCACTAGACTGACAGTTAGCCAAACATAGGAACTCTATTTCAGGATCAAGTCGTTGGACAAAAATCAGAATAATGAAAATAAATTCGAATCATTATCTACATTTCAGTGGACGGATACAACCATAGGATACAACTAGCAGACGAGACATAACCTCACATTTCTGACAGATAGCCTAGCATAGGACTTCATCTCAGATTTGTGGTTACGGAGAGAATCTTGCTCGTATATCTTTTTCATGCGTTCGACTTCATTTTTATTATTCCGATTTTCGTCCAACGAATTGATCTCTCCGCTAACCTCAAATCTGAAAGAGTCCTGTGCTCGGCTAACTGTTAGTCGAGTGAGGTTATGTCGTCTGCTTATATTATGTGGATTGTTGTCGAACAAATTGATCCTCCATAACCTCAAATCTGAAATGAACTTCTAGGTTAGACTAGCTGTCAAAAGAGTGAGGTTATGTTTCATCTGCTTGTATACGTCATTTGAATATACTTTTATTCTTTTGATCTTCGACCACGAAATCGATTCATAACCTCAAATCTGAAATGAACTTCTAGGTTAGACTAGCTGTCAAAAGAGTGAGGTTATGTCTCGTCTGCTTGTATACGTCATTTGAATATACTTTTATTCTTTTGATCTTCGACCACGAAATCGATTCTTCCATAACCTCAAATCTGAAATGAACTTCTAGGTTAGACTAGCTGTCGAAAGTGCGATGTTATGTCTCGTCTGCATGCATACGTCATTTGAATGTATTTTCATTATTTCGATTGTTGTCTCACAAATCGATCCCTCCATAACCTCAACTCTGAAATAAACTCCTGAGTTAGACTAGCTGTCAAAAAAGTGAGGTTATAACCTCTGGGATCTTGTATCTGTTATTCGAATTCATTTTCAGTATATGCATATGTTTTCAACAAATTCAGCGTAATGAAAAATACGCATGAAATAAATCAACGATGAATACAATTTTCTCTATCCTATATTCGAGTTTCAGGTTAGCTGTGGGACGAGTGAGGTTATGACGTCTGGAATCCGATATCGATTGTTCATATACGTTACTCATTTTTAGACACATTAGTACGAAAGAAAGGAGTAGATTAAATAAACAAGCAATAATATTTTCTCGTAACGCAAATTTCGAACACGATTTTAACTATCGTTTGTTCGTATTTTAGGTTAGCTGTCAGTCAGGTGAGGTTACTCGTGTGCGATCCGATATTCAATATTTGTGTTCCTTGTCAAGCGCCGTCAAGCGGGAGCAGCAGGAACCAACATCTTATACGTAGGCTGGCATAGGAAACCTTCACTAGCGCTGCTGCTCGGCTTGCAAGTAAACTGGCTACAATTTCGGTACAGCTGTTGTGATCTCAACTAAATGTCGATACGGGTAGTGATCTCAACTGAATGTCGGTTCTTTTAGTTTTGAGTAACGGAGAATCGTCAATTCTCAGCCATTTCTCCATCAAATGACACGGGATTGGGCTCAAAGTGTGTGGTTTTTCATTGCGGAGTGGCTAAATGTCAGGAAAATGCGATTATCTACGGCAACGGTGAATAATCTCGCGATTTATGTGGTCGGTACGTCAATCTGTAGAAATTCTCATCGAATTTTGGAAAAGTGAAATAATCAGCCACTTTCTGCCACAATTATGTGTAATCCCTCAAAATTTCATTCAGATCGATTCAGTAGTTCCGGAGAATTCACGATTCCCGTTTTCGAGGTTCTGACAAACGTTTCACTTCACCTTAATAAGAATTAATCGAGAATTTTCATTTTACTTATTAACACACTGATAGAAAGGTTTAGTTATAGTGAGTGAATCCATTTAGTTGGACATTTTTTGCCGATTCATTCCTCTGAAATATGGATTCGTTAACTATCAACGAACATTCATTTGTTACTATCAACTTTTACCCTCAACTGAATATTCGTTAACTATTAACGAATATTTATTTGTAGTAACGAATATTCATTTGTTCGTATCCAACTCTGCCCTTCGTTAATAGTTAACGAGCCTCGTTAATAATAACTAAACCTTTCCATCAGTGCATAGTTTTATCAAAGTCATTCATTTAAATTTATTGAATCGTAATAAAAATTGAGAAATATGTGAAATACTAGCAGTTAGTCGCTAACGCTCACTCGGATCTAGAGACATTTGTATCAATTATTCAAATGATTTAGATAAGATTTAAATGAAAAACACATAGTGTTACTTGCTCTTGGAAGATTTAAACAATTTAAAAGAAACCACGTGTCAAAATGTTTATTAGTAACCAATAAATTACTCTCGTAATGAGGCCGAAATTTTTCGACTGTCGAACTTTAGTATATACAGTCCGACCTCCAAATAAGAAACCCGGCAATAAGAAACTTCCCCCACTCCAAGCTCGAATTGCACTTAAGTGCGAATGAGAGAAAGAAACAGAGAGAGTGAGTCGGCGCAGAGCGCACGCATGGTGGGGGTACTCGAATTCTTGGAAAGACTCTTCCCCTCGTGGGCTTTTGGTTTCTTATTTGGGGGTCGGACTGTATATGACTTCATTTGAATAATTAATTTTTCGAGTGAAAATTGGAATCTGCTTGATACTTTCTACAAACCATTAAAATACTAGCACGATCTTCGCACTTTTTTGAAGCGCTATCTCCCAATTCGACAATAGATTGGTTTTTTGGTTTAATTCCCAATTTCCGTGAACAGAACATTATTTATTTATATTGTAAATGGAAGAGGAATATTATTAGTTCTATTTTCATACCGATAGTGGAACAGGTTCGGTTAATTTGTCATCTTGAATAATTCGAGGTTTTTTAGGTTTAGGTGGTAGTAAGTCCAGCTCAGGTGAATCAATTTTACGTTTCTTTATTTCATTCTCCTGCAAATTATTAAAATGTAATATAAACATTATCCAAAAGTTAGTAATAATATTTATGTATGATATTTTCATTTACAAAATTTTTCATAATTTACCAAAATTAGTTGAGAAAAATTTGTTTTTAAAAAGATTATTAAGACTCTGTGATATAATTTACTAAATTTGTTTAACATTTTTACAAATATTTCGTTATCAAATGATATAAATATTCTAATTCTTGCTTATTTCAAATTATAAACTTTAGTCTCTATTGTGAAATTGAAATAATAATTTGACTTTATCGAGTTTATTTATTGATAATTTATCACGCAATATTTTTTGAAATTATTTTGACTAATAATCCTAAAAATAGGAATGGCTTCATTTACATACCTTATTCATAGAAGGTGACTTATTATTCTTTCCTTTTTTGCCGCGTTTCCTTTTTGTTTTTTTTTTGACGATTTTGATGCGGTTTTATCACGATCTTTTGATCCTTCTGATTCATTTAAATGCTGAAAATAAATATTATGGTATACAACATTTTTTACTTTCATTCTTTTGTAAAAAATTTTAATTTTCATCATACAACAAAATGAAACTTTTTTTTTATTTCGAGTTGCTATTATATATCTTATAATTAAACTGAACTTTTACTAAATTTTGAGTAATTTAATGCAGCTAAGTTTAAGAACTGTAATAAAATATATTTATAAGTTTATTATTACGAGCCGCTCACGTATTGAGAATATGATACATTACGGCGTAATGATCACGCTACTAGGGAGGAAAAATTAAGGTCAGTCCGTACCTTGTGTACATTGACACCTGAGCCGAAGACGAGCTACGGGCTGACCATTTTTCCTCCCGTGTAGCGTAATGTACTATTTTAGATATGGAAGAGTTTGACGGAAAGAGTGTGTTTCATGTTCGAAAGAACATTTTTTTTTCATGCTTTTAACTGCAAAATGTCAACTTTGATAGCAGATTTTGAGGTATCAGCATGGAATAGTACATTTCAGTACGAGTACGCACAGACTTTTTTGACGAAGCGAGAGGTTTACGGCACGAGCCGAAGGCGAGTGCTGTAACGAGGTTTGTCAAAAAGCCTTGACGTACAAGTAACGATTATTATTTTACATCACGAAAGCCAGGAAATCGCGACAAAGTCGCGATTTCGAGGTTAGAATGATGAAAAATATTTTTCCTAATAGCGTGCGCAAAATTCGCCTTAGTCCCGCATTGTTGAATTGGTAACGCCATCCAGTCGTGTAGGGCAGGGCCCGGCACACTCATTAGTCCAAAGAGCCAAAGCTCTAAATCCACTTAGCCCGTTTACCGGCACTAATCCCTTTAACGCCATTTCTTGGATTTCAGTAGGTATGGGTGGGAATATGCAGGTATGAAAAGATCCAGACGGTCGAACGCAGTTCTTGCCGTCGCAAATAGAGCAAACCACCCCTTAGTTTCTTTTATTTCTCCTGAACGCTGCCCCTACCATTGCACTTCCAGGTAAGGACGAGTGGCTGTTTTCAGGTAGACCGAGGGGACTTACGGCCGTAGTAATTGACACTTAGAGCCAGGCTGGCTTTGAGAGCCCGGCGTTGCCGGGCTCTGGTATAGGCTACGGCCGTAATTCCATTTGCTAGTTAGAGTTATCACAGAGTCGAGTTTTTTGCGCACTAGTTGCGTAATGTACTAATTCCAGCCTATAACAAGATGCGTTTTCGTGCCTTCCGCGACGAAGACAGGGAAACGCATCTCGCACCAGGGCTGAAAAATACTATAGGGGACGGTGGGGCAAAGCCGCCAGTGGGGGCAAAACCGCCACGAAAAAAAAATGACCTATTGGTATTTTCGAACTAAGGCGAGTAAAACAAAACGCCATATCGAGTGTCTCCGCTGAAAGCGAGAAAAATTTTAGAGGGTGGGGCAAAACCGGCACCGAAAAAAAAGCCTAAATCTTATATTTTCGCGTTCAGGCGAGTGAGAAGAAGCTGTATCTAACGTATCTCTGCTGAAAACGATAAACTACCGGGAAATGGGGGAAAACCGGCCAGACGCTCTCTCTAATTTCGTCGAATTTTCTAATTTCTAGAAAATCATAGATATTTATACTTTCGATTGAATTTTTTTCGTTCATGTTAGAAGCTCACTGGCAGTATACTGCGAGTTTTTCTTGTTTCTTTCTCGCGCCTGTGAGTTCGTGAATACAGCTATCTCTTTCTGACACAAGCTTGCGGTACAGCCAGTGAATATCGGAACACAGCCCTAGTCTCCAAAACTCTTCTATTTGTTCTTTCATTGAATTGATTTTTCTATTTTTTATTACATGAAGTTTGTATTCGTATAATTTTCTTGTTTAGTGGCCAGTTTTTCCCCATTTCTTGGTATTTCATCGGTTTCAGGAGAGATACGTTATATACAGTTCCTTCTTACTCGCCTCAACGCGAAAATATAAGATTTAGGCTTTTTTTCCGGTGCCGGTTTTGCCCCACCCTCTAAAATTTTTATCGCTTTTAGCAGAGACACTTTACTCGCCTTAGTTCGAAAATACCATCAGGTCATTTTTTTTTCGTGGCGGCTTTGCCCCACCGTCCCCTACCTGCGTGGCTGAATTTGAAAGCTACGATTTTTTTCTTCACTACCTCTCCCATACCATCTGCATACAAACGCGTAATTTATCAACTAAAATATCATATTTATAAATTACCTCGTGTTCAGACCCTTTTTCTTTTTTAATAATTACTTTCTTTTTTTTGACATCATCTTTCTTGAGCTCGTCCTCGCTCGACTGGTCGGCATCATTTGAATCAACACTAGTTGGAGTCTGTACTGCTTTTAAGGAGTCAGTTTCTTCAACGTACTCTTGATTATCATCCTAAAATGAATATTGGCAGTTACAGTATAACACATACGTTCCCTAGCAATACTAAACATCATGCTTAGAAAATATAAGAAATATTCAATCAAAGAAATATGTTAGCAATAATTATCATGCTAGCAAATGTGAACATACTTGGGGCAAATACTAACTTAAACATTTTTTAGCCACAATAACACGGCAATGGCACTGCCCACTGAAAAAATTATAACAAAAAGAATCGCAAAATGATCATTTTGTGCTACTTTATTATTGCATTAAAAAATTAAAGTTTGCTATTAGGGGCCGTCCATAAACTACGTAACGCACTTTTCGGGCGATTTCGACCCCCCCCCCCCCAGTAGGTAATGTAACACCGGGTTTTATTCCCATATGTCAATAATAATGATTTTTATAATTTCGAACGATTATAAGAATTTCGAATGAAAAATGAATTTTTTCACTCGGAAAGCTGAAAAAAGCAAGAAATCGCGTTACGTGACAGAAGCTCTGACCCCCCCCCCCCCCTGTAACGCTGCGTAACGCTCGGTCAGACCCCCCCCCCCCCCCCCTAAAGTGCGTTACGTAATTTATGGATGGCCCCTTAATTACATGTAAAATTTTATTGACATAATGAGTAAAAAGAAACTATAGAATCTATAGAAATTTTTTTTATACAATTCTAAAAGGAGAGCTTGTAATTTCCGGCGTCCTGTCATTAAATGTTATATTTATAATGTGTTATGGAAGGCGATTATTTTTCGCACGAGAGGTTTTTCCGACTGGCTTCGCTCATGGGAAACCGAGTGCGTAAAAAAATCGCTTTTCACAACCGCAGTTTAGAAATATATTTTTCTGCATGATAACCGACAAATCACCGTCAAAGTAATCGTTTTGAGATTAGAATGCAGAAAAATAGCATACGCACCATGGGAGGAAAGAAGAACAGCCTCTATTATTGAATTGCATTATAAAAATTTGCATTTGTATTAATTTAAATTTTAGAATTTATAGTATGATTATACATAAGTATTACAAGTAATTCCAATCATACACGTAATAAATGATATAGTGTAGTATGGGACACTGTTGAGCAGGGTACTAAGGGTCGTGTATCACATCTACCTGATAATAACAGAACATTAAACTTTATTGGTTGAATAAATAATAACTTTTCATTGGATTACCATACACTCTGTATGTTAATCGTTTTTATAGATCCTACCACTTTATTGTTATAAAAATTAAAAAAAATTGTTATTGAGATTTATACGGGAATCTTAAAAGTACATGTCACAGTTTTCCAATTCTGTACATTTTTCAAACAACTAAAGTAACACTTTGTTACACTTAAATAGAATGAAACAGCTATTGTAAGCAATATAATTAGTAAAGTACCTTTCAGAACACAATACGTACACGGAGAAAAAAGAGTGGTTGTGACAGCCGAATTTTTGGTTCTTGAAGCTATAATCGGGTCTCTGGTCGCAACGGTACTGTTGTCTAGCTACAAGAGCAAAACATTAGAGCATAACGTAGTCCGCTCGCTTGAACGATGCGGTATAGCTGTGCGAGCTGAACGACGGATTTTTTATAGCAGCTATGCTATTTTCAATACGCCCTCACGAGATGCACGATGTAGACATGTGTTATTATCAATAATAATGCAATATAATATGTGTTTATTATTTCACATAATGTCTCCATGCATATAAATTTGTATACATACGTATACGTTTTTATAAATATGTGTGCGGGGCATTCCACGTCAAAACAAAAACGGTTCAACCGATGGGTCTCCGATTTTTTTACAAAATTTTTTTCTTGTCCTATTTCAGGACCAACACCTACATACCAAAGCATTTTTCAATTCGAACTTTGGTTTTTTATTGACGGATTGTTGCAACCGGAGTATCAAGGTGTTGCAATCTAGATGTTTGAGCCACACTTTGGCAATACTATGGAATGTGCGAATACAAAGCCTTAGCGCAACCAACAACAAGTGCAGACGCAGCACGACCTCCTTAATGTAATAAATAAGCGATCACCGTAATACTCATGGTCAGAACATCGCGACCAGAAGCAAGACACGTTATATAGAGATTAGTACGATATTAGCAAAGCCTTTGTAAAAACTACATATATTAAATAAACTTGAATTACTTTGTACGACTGAGTTCCAACTCTTAATTCGACAACGAACCTTCAAATAAATTAAAGTTGTATGAAAGATCTCAGGATCCCGATTACAACAACTGGTGGCAGCGGCGAAGATCGTCGAATCGTGCAAATAAATCAAGTGTCAAGTTTCGAGCAAGTGAATTAAAAGACTAGTGATAGTGGCACCGGAAGTCATCGTGAAATCACATGTCAAAGAAAAGAATAGAACGTTCAGCATCCGTAGACTCTCCGACTAAACCTGAGTTACAAGGAGAAGTAAGCTTTGGGGATAATTCACCTTTGTTTGGCGTACTACCTCCCAGCCAGAGGCACGCCTTGCATTTATCACTGGCTGCAGCAGCACAAGAATCTTCGGAAAAGGAGCGAATGCCATTGAACAAAGACTTGGTGGAAAGACGCATTGCAGAAGGTAAAACCGCGTGGATTCAAGAATTACGAAGAGATCATCTTCTCCAAACCTGTGAGCATCTTGGCATAAACGTAAGCGAAGCAAATACAGTTGACGAACTTCGTGCGGCATTACGCGAATTTGTTAAAAGTAAGACTCGGGAGCAAGTACCACCACAACAGAATCAGAACACAGCAGCGAATCAACCTCCAATCGATATGACCGAAGACACCCCCACCGTGAGACAAGTGCTGAAGGACATCGAGATCTTCGATAGCAGTGACCGAGGAAAGGTTTGTGATTTTATTCGCTCTTGCAAGTATGCACGTGAGATAATACGACCTGTAGATACGGGAAATCTATTGAAAGCTGTTCTGAGCACCCGAATCAAAGGTGCTCCGGCACGAGCTTTAGAATACAAATCAATTGACACCTGGAATGCACTGGAGGAAGAGCTGAAGTCGATGAGCATCGATACACGGACATTAGCTTCGTTACAAGTGGAATTCAGTAGCTGTAGACAACGTCAGAACGAGGACGCGAGGTCATATGGAACACGAGTCGAGAAACTAACTGCACAGGTAATCGAAGTAACGATGAAGGAAGCCGCGGAAGAGGATTCGAAATCGACGCTGGAACGCCAGGTGAGAAAACAAGCTGTCAATATCTTCATCAGAGGCTTGAACGACAAGCTGAGGATATTGGTCAAGAGCCGACGGTGTGAAAATCTTAGAGAAGCCATATCACTCGCGATAGAAGAAGAACGAGATTTAGGCCCCATTCGTGGATCGGATCGGGAACATAATCAACCGCGCAACAGCAGAGAAGGTAACAGAGGAAATAATTGCTACAACTGTGGGAAGACAGGACACCTAGCACGAGACTGTCGCTCAGCGAAGACAGGATCCAGTTATCCACAACGATTGCCGACACCAAGTAACTACGTAAGAAAAATTCAGGTAATTTGCCATTTCTGTAGGAAACCAGGGCACGTCATACGAGACTGCAGAACTAGAATAGCAGAAGAAAATCGGCAAAGATACGAAAGGAATCGGGGACCTCCTAGAAGGGAAGAACGGGTCCAGCCAGGTCCTTTCAGAGACGCCAGCAAGCAAAACGAAGAGACTCCGGGAAACGAGGAGCAGGCGCGGCGGACAGGCAACCGTATCGCGTCGTACCAGTAAATTGCCTAATAAATGGATCAAGACAGAAGAATCACGCAACGATCGAGGCAGATGAATTCAAGACGAGACACGGAACTATGCTATTAGATTCAGGAGCTGAGGTAAGCCTAGTAAAAGTCGGAAAAATTGACGGAGAAGTGATGGCTGAAGACGGTGTGATCACGCTCAGAGGAATAGGCGGAACACCGGTTGCGACCTTATGTAAGGTCAGGTTAAATATAAGGGTTGGTGATAGGCACATATCGCACCCTTTTTACGCTGTTAAAGACGATTTTCCACTAGAAGCAGACGGTCTCTTAGGAGGCGACTTCCTCGAGAAGCACGACGTCGAGCTTAGATCTGGGAAATACGCAAGATTGTACGGAACTACATGGAATTTAGGAGCCACAGGAGCTCACATATCGCTTGAACGAAGAAGCGAGAAGATAGTCCGTGCAAAGACACATGACGACACGGAAGGTATCGTCGAAGGAATCGAGTTACAGCCAGGAGTATACATGGGGAGTTGCATCACCAACGCAGTCGACGGTGAGTGCAAAGTCAGCGTTTTGAATACAAACGATTATGATGTAGAACTGGAACAGCCGTGTGTACAAATAGCAGCACTAGGCCAAGAGCACACAGATATGACGCAAGTTTATGCATGTCGAACAATGACACCGAGTAACGCGAGCCGAATGCAACAGCTGAGAGACAACCTACGTACGAGTCATCTGAATCGAGAAGAAAAAGAGAGCTTACTGGATATTTGTGAAGAATTTCATGATGTATTTCACTTAGAAGGAGACTATCTGGGTTACACGAACGCAGCTAGTCACAGAATTACTACAAATCCGGATATTGCGCCAATAAATGTAAGACCTTATAGACTTCCAGAAAAACACAAGCAGGAGATAAACGAGCAGGTAGATAAAATGCTTGCCGACGGAATAGTCAGACAAAGCAAAAGTCAATGGAATGCACCACTGCTAGTAGTACCGAAGAAGACAGACGCATCACGAAAGACGAAGATGAGAGTCGTCGTTGACTTCCGTAAGGTGAACGAGGTTACTGTAGGAGACTCCTTTCCACTGCCTAATATCACGGAAATATTGGACCAGTTGGGTAAGGCAAAATATTTCTCTACACTAGATCTAGCATCAGGATTTCACCAAATTCCAATGGAAGAGGAGGATAAGTGCAAGACGGCATTTTCCACTTCACATGGTCACTACGAATATAATCGCATGCCTTTTGGACTGAAGAATGCACCTGCTACGTTTCAACGGTTAATGAATACTGTACTTTCAGGAATACAAGGCCTTAGGTGTTATGTCTATCTCGATGATATTGTCATACATGCTCCTAGTTTGCAGGAACATAACAAACGACTGGAAGAGGTACTGGAACGCTTACGACAGAATTCATTGAAGCTACAACCTGACAAGTGTGAGTTTCTGAGGAAAGAGGTTAACTTCTTGGGACACGTCATCACTAGAGACGGGATAAAAGCAGATCCAGAGAAGATCCGAGCAGTAGAGGAATTTCCAATTCCAAAGACTGTAAAAGATGTTCAAGGATTTCTGGGTTTGGCCGGATACTACAGACGATTCATACAGAATTTCTCAAGTTTAGCAAAACCGCTAACACATTTGCTGAAGAAAGAGGTAAAATTTAGATGGACTTCGAGGGAACAAGAGGCTTTTGAAAATTTGAAGAAGACGTTGACGACAGCACCAATTCTACAATATCCAGATTTCGAACAACCGTTCATCGTGACGACAGACGCATCCGACAAAGCCATCGGAGCAGTCCTGTCGCAAGGCATAATAGGAAGTGACTTGCCAGTAGCATACGCAAGTAGAACTCTAAATTCAGCAGAAGGAAATTACAGCACCACGGAAAAAGAATTATTGGCCATAGTCTGGGCAGTTAATCATTTCAGACCGTATGTATATGGTACCAGATTTAAGATTGTTACAGATCACAAACCACTCACATGGTTATTCGGAGTCAAAGATCCAGGATCACGACTCATGAGATGGCGACTGAAGCTGGAAGAATATGACTACGAGATCGAGTACAAAGCAGGCAAGGCTAACACCAACGCAGATGCCTTGAGTCGCATGTACGCAGTGACCAGAAGTCAACAGAAAGAAGAAGATGAATCGAACAACCGAGAACAAGAATATTCGGAGGAAGATCGGAACAGGATCATCTATGAGTATCACGACACACCATTAGGAGCACATCAAGGAGTTAATCGAACGATCGAAAGAATTCGGTTAAAACACGATTGGCCAGGATTACGGAAGGACGTCGAAGAACACATCTCGAGATGCGAGAATTGCCAGAAGAACAAACTTAGCAAGAAGACGAAGGCACCAATGGTCATCACCGACACTCCAAATCAACCGTTTGAGAAATGTGCATTGGATATCGTAGGACCACTGACAGAAACGGAACAAGGAAATAAATATATCCTCACGTTTCAAGATTGTCTAACCAAATTCAGTAAGGCAATACCCATTCCGAACCAAGAAGCTAACACTGTAGCCAAGGAATTTGCGACCAGGATCGTATGCGAACACGGAATACCACAGAGAATACTCACCGATCAAGGTACGAACTTTTTGAGTAACGTTTTTAAAAATACCTGTAAACTGTTAAAGATCGACAAGATTCAAACGACGGCCTATCATCCTGAATCCAATGGAGCCTTGGAACGTTCACATAGGACGTTAGCTGAATATCTGAGACACTACATCAACGAGGAACAGAGCAACTGGGACGAATGGTTACCATATGCTATGTTTGCATATAACACGACGCCCCACACTGCAACGAGATTTACGCCATTCGAGCTGGTGTATGGGCACCCAGCTGAACTACCAACATCGCTGAAGAAGGATCCAGAAACGACGTACACCTATGACGACTACGCACGAGAACTACGAGAGAGATTGCGAGCCAGCAATCTCATAGCCAAAGAAAATCTGCAACAAGCCAAAGAGAGGTCAAAAATCGAGTACGACCGACGAACCAAAGAAAAAGGGTTCAAGGTTGGCGATAAGGTACTCCTGTACGACGAAACTATACGCAGAGGACGATCGAAGAAGCTATTATCTCAATGGATCGGTCCTTACACAATTTTAGAGGTAAATTCAGAAGTAAACTGTACCATAAAGGTAGAGAAGAAAACTCTTAGAGTACATGTAAATCGATTGAAACCTTTTATTGAATAATATAACTTGAGTATGAAATTTGAAACAACTCAGCTGATAGAAAAATGATATAGTAAATTAATTATACTAACCTAGCCTAAGAAACGATTATATAAAAAATATGTTAACGGGATACACTATGTAAACTACTAACCTAGATATAGCATAATAGGCAAGCGTACGCACAACGACGCAAGCCAGCAGATTGTCTGATTTCAGAAGAAAATCCTAAGGGCTTTTCTCTCTAAGGGGGGAGGGATGTTGCAACCGGAGTATCAAGGTGTTGCAATCTAGATGTTTGAGCCACACTTTGGCAATACTATGGAATGTGCGAATACAAAGCCTTAGCGCAACCAACAACAAGTGCAGACGCAGCACGACCTCCTTAATGTAATAAATAAGCGATCACCGTAATACTCATGGTCAGAACATCGCGACCAGAAGCAAGACACGTTATATAGAGATTAGTACGATATTAGCAAAGCCTTTGTAAAAACTACATATATTAAATAAACTTGAATTACTTTGTACGACTGAGTTCCAACTCTTAATTCGACAACGAACCTTCAAATAAATTAAAGTTGTATGAAAGATCTCAGGATCCCGATTACAACAGGATTTTCGAAAATTTGGTGTTTTTTCAAATCTGAAAATTTCAATATTTCTTCATTCAGTTTTAGCGTATTCTAAGAAGAAAATATATCAGACAGGAAATGTTCGATTTGAACTGTACTTTTCATGAGAATTTGTGTTCAATTTTTCGCGTCAAAGGATTTGTAGTGATTGACAAAATGAATATAAAATTTCGATTTTTGAAAAAAGTACACTTTTAATTTTTGATTTCTTTGTTTTCAGAAAAACTTTTGGAAATTAGAAAATTTTGAGGACCAAAACCATAGTGGGCCGACGATTCTACAATTTTTTGTGAATTTTTGAATTGTTGAATCCGTCAATTTTTGCTATAGACGAATAAATGAAATCATTATTTTCTTTCATTTTCATTATTTTCAGCTATGAATTCATTTTTCAATAATACATTTGCATATTATAAGACAAAGTAAACGGTCAACGAATCGTGATTTATATTACACGGCGAACAAAAATTCATCGTTTCAAGAAAAAGATTTCTTGTTTGAACAAACTGTAGTTTCTTGGATGTTTTCTGATTAATTCAAGGAAATACGTTCTTAATGGGAATTACAAACATTTTAATCATATTTAATTCAATTTTCATCAAAAACATTCAAGAAACTACAGTTTGTTCAGACAAGAAATCTTTTTCTTGAAACGAGGAATTTTTTTTCGCCGTGTAATATAAATCACGATTCGTTGACCGTTTACTTTGTCTTATAATATGCAAATGTATTATCAAAAAATAAATTGACAGCTGAAAATAATGAAAATAAAAGAAGATAACGATTTCATTTATTCGTCTATAGCAAAAATTGACGGATTCAAAAATTCAAAAATTCACCAAAAATTGTAGAATCGTCGGCCCACTATGGTTTTGGTCCTCGAAATTTTCTAATTTCTGAAAGTTTTTTTGATAACAAACAAATCAAAAATCAAAAGTGTACTTTTTTCAAAAATCGAAATTTCATATTTATTTTGACAATCACAACAAATCCGTTGACGCAAAAAATTCAACACAAATTTTCATGAAAAGTACAGTTCAAATCGAACATTTCCTGTCTTATATATTTTCTTCTTAGAATGAGCTAAAACTGAATTAAAAAATATTGAAATTTTCAGAATTAAAAAAATACCAAATTTTCGAAAATCCGTCAATGAAAAACCAAAGTTCAAATTGAAAAATGCTTTGGTATGTAGGTTTTGGTCCTGAAATAGAACAAGAAAAAAATTTTAGAAGAAAATCGGAGACCCATCGGTTGAACCGTTTTCGTTTTGACGTGGAATGCCCCGTATATAAATGTTAAATATTTGAAATCTTGAGAATAGGTCAACATAACCTCCAATTTCGATGTTATGGTCTGTCTGTCATTTCTGAGGCGCACGTGCGCGTGAAACTGAGGAATAGTTAGATCAGCTATACGTGTGGCTCGCGTCGCCTCGCGTATAGCTCCCACAACTATACCAGGATAGTTACTGGAACGGTACAAAATCTCCTCTCCAATAACTGGACAATATCTTTCCACGAACTTTAGCGCATCGCTACAGTAACGAAGCATTGGCAACTATACGGTATTGCTATAAGAGCAATGCGTAGTCCTCAAAGAACAATCCACATGGCTGCTGTAAGTGACATGCATGCAGCTATCATTTAGTTTGTTGTGTGAACCACTCTTTTTTCTCCGTGTACCAATGTTATTAACGAGATGAACATTAAAATCATTCGTTTTCTCATTTCAACTTGTAAATTGTGATGAATGTTCACCATTATCTTTATTGTTTGAATCTGAAGTGGATTTTGTAGAATGAAGGTTTGGAAATCTTGATATAACTTTATCAAAAATTTTAGTGTTTTTCGTAAGAATTTGATAAAAATGAAATAAACTTCTGCTCTTTAGTATCAATGACTAATGCTTTTCGCTTAATCTTATTGATTTCAATGACGACGGGGGACTTGTTTTCATTTAATACTTTAAAAATATGATTTACAATAGGGTCTTCATTAATACCGTTGAACTCATTATTGCCAACGGTCCATTCATATCCACATATGTACCCTTTTGCTCCGACAACCGCCGAATACTGAATTTCAATCATTTTTCCATCAACTGTTTCTATAACTGAATAATTCGTTTTCAATTTTTGGTTATAGTTTGTAGTATGGATAGATTTTTAATTATGAATGCATCTGTCAAAAATTTCAACTTTTGTTGGTTCTTGTACCATTTTATCGAATAAATCTTGTACTTTTTTGATACAAGACGGTTTGCCTATAAAAGTTGTTTTGCCAATAACTAAAACATTTTGTATTGGTTTCTTATTTCTTAAGGGGACCTGTATCCCTTTCCGGCGTAATTTTAATGTCAGATTATAGAGGCTAGCGCGAGTGCCGCGAGTAATGAATGTTAATGATATTATACACTACTGAAAGGTACGTTATTTTCCTTTATTGTCATGTGCGGAAGATTTGAAAAAGTTTCAAAACACTCGAGTTATCGAGGATCGAAGTTAAGGTTGCGATTTTCGCTTGCCTGCATTTATCACAAGATTGCATGAAAGTCCTCTGTCTGAAATAGAAAATCAACATATCTGTACTTTGAGCACACTTGTAGGTATATCCTGAACTAGGATTATGTTTGTATTTGCTGTATTCTGAAAGAATTGACTTTTCGAACCCAGTTTTCGAGATTTGACCCATTTTGATAACTTTTTTTGGCCATCAGTCCGGAAGTATAGTTCGCAAGTTAGCGGTTCTAGTCCAGGATATAGCCACATATCAGGAGAGAATGTGTGACAAGGGGTAAGTAAATCGTACGATAGGTTTAAAAAATATCTTGTGATAAGTTTCGAAAAAAAGAGTTTCGAGATAAACGAGGTTGAAGTCAACAGTGTAGGTAGCAATGAACAGAAAACACAGACTTTGGAGCCGTTTGGCAATTAGACTGATATTCATTTTTGAATGAAATTAGGCTCAAAATGTTCCGAAAGGATGGGGCTTTCAAATTTCATCATAAAAAATGAATCGATTTTTCGAACATTTCAAGGGTTACAGGTCCCCTTAATAAAGATTGGAAAAATTGTATGGCTGGTGACGAACTATCAATATTGGCGATATAGTTATTAAAAATTGATCTTTTCAACCATTTCTCTGAAAGTTGTTTTATACAGCCATTAGGAGCATTCATCTCTCTCAAAAAATGATATATACCATTTTCAAATGGAAAAGCTGAGTATGCCCAAATTGGACCACAAAGTCGGACTGCTAAACTGTAATGTTGTGCTGAATGAACATTATATGTCATGAATGGAACACCGTAATTTACTTTACACTCACCGCTAAATTTCAAGAGATTGTATTCAAAGTCATTTAAATCTGAAACTTTAATTTTACTTTGTAGTAAAGTGTAAATACCCTGCAGGAAATATAAAAATGATCTGTACAGATCAGCTGGTAAAATGTCATTAATGCAACACACAATGACAAATAAAAGCAATATTTTCCATTCTAATGCTTTATATTTCCCTACATATTCGAGTGTGCGAAGATTACGCCGTAAGTCACGTGTAAGTTTTATCTTGCTCATTCTTTCTTTTATTTTTGCCAAGTCAGCAACACTAAAGTAGTGTGATAACCAATGAGATACAAGTTGCCGAAAGATTCCTAATAAAATCCCATGCATATAGTCAGGTGGAAAATACCAAACCATATCAAAATAGTCTAATGTAGTAAAAATACAATCACCTTTCACACCTCTACAAATTTTACCATATTTAGGGCTGTACAGTATATCTTTTGAATGCTCTTCGTGCGTTCGAATTGGTGGATCGTCTTTTACTAAATTATATCTACGTGATCCTGCCTCCCACACACCAGGATGGTAACACCAACTGCATCCATATGTGCTATTAAACTGTAACCTATTCTGTATTTTTGGCCTTGCCACACTATCGTCACAAGAAAATAAAGCAACAATTTTTTGTTCATGAATTTCTCCTGTTTCACAGTCGGTTACTATTACACCACTTTTTCTTAACTCTTCAGACTGTTTTACGATAACGGACATATATAAATTCATGAATTCAAGACTTGGTTCTTTTTCTGTTTGCCATAAAGCCGCTAGAATAATGTTAGAATGATGGAAACGAATTTCTGGTGGAAGTTCATTCAAGTGAAGATCAATTGGCCAATAACTTTTTTTTGTACCTTTGAATAGATTAGCTCCATCTGAACTGTGATTAAATGTAAATACTCCAGGCATTAATTTTTGCAGACTTTTATACAGTTCACTATCCTGTATATCAGAAATAAATTCTCCATTTTTTTCATCAACTTCGCGTTTTTTTGCAAAATCTTTGATTTGTTTCTGTATATCTGGTCGATTCAATAATAATTCAAACTGGTACCTTAAATCAATACCTATAAAATAGTTTGTTGACTGTGTGCACAAAGGGATGGAGTTTTCACAATTCGGGCATTCTATTGCGGTTGTAACGTTTTTGTTTAAATTAATAGTGAGCAATGTAACATAACACTTTTCGCAATAATAATGTTTTAATATTTTCTCGGGTGGTGGTGCTAAAGTCAACGATAGTACATACGAAGAATAATTCCAACTTTCAAATTTAGGGCCTGCTAATACTCTTACAAAATCTATCAAAGCTTCTTGCAGTTCTCGGACGGGATTAAATTTGACTGCAATAGCCTTGATCATCAATATAACGTCAGCAACTGTTATATTTGAATCTTGAAACATTATTCGAGTGTCTTTACTAATACTGCTAAACTGATACTCCGAATCTGCAGTTTTTGAAGCAGTAGAAATTGATTCGTCTTCTTCTTCGTCTTCTCCACGTTCATCGTCATTTTTACCATCTGTTTCATATATTATACGTTCAATCATATCATTAAGTACAGTACTCCGATTAGTATTCGTTGGTTCATCACAATTTAACGTAGTATCATCTTCATTATGATCTGTCGGATCAGTATCCATACAGTCATGATGATTTAAGATCGAAGAAGAATTAATATTAGTTCCAGAAGACATCCCAGGTAGATGTGAATCATCATCGTGTAAAGTTTCATTGTGCGGATGACAACTTTGTTCAGAAGATTCATTCCTAGTCAACGTAACATTTCCAGATGTGTTTATCACATTCATCACTAAAAATATGATATACAAAAATAGTGCTACTACATTTAGCAGTACATATGGCTCAAAATCACCAAGGTGGTAAATTTCAAGTTTGGAATTTCTTGAAAAAATTTATTATATTTTTGTTCTGCAAACCAGTTCTAATCATTGACCAACTTATCTTCAATTGATATCCAAACGGGGCAAGCTGGAAATTAAAAATTACGTGAATAAAAAAGTAATTATGTAAAACAAGTCATGAGCTACCGTCATTTCGGGAACGCTTAAAAAAGTAATATTTATATAATTTTGGACATTCAATTTAGTATAAAAGCAAAGAAATGAATGTAGATTTTCAATTGATCAGTGATTTGATGAAAAAACAAATGATTTTTGCTTATTAATTGACTTTTAGTAGCGTTCCCGGAAATGACGAATCGTTCGCGAAATGACGAAGCGTTCCCGAAATGACGATATTATAATATATTATTTTTATAAAATAGCGCCAAAAGCAAAATAAATATTCTATATTAACGCCTTGACAGACGTTAAGGTAGTATGGTCGTCAAAAATGACTAGTTTTTCATGAATTTATTACGGCATAGTCGCCACATTGAGTATTCATCGAATTATTATATTCATAAACTGATGATTTCCCTGACATGTCCAGAAATAAAATAATACCCAAAAAAAAATCTAGTAGATTGGTTCGATTACAGTCTACGACGGCTTATTTTCTTCAGGAAATAATTCTCTATAATCCGACCGTGATACTTTTTTTTCATCATGTCGGTGCAGTGAAAATTCAATTTTACAAGACTGCACGTATATAGATTCCAACAAACAAACCATATTGAATTGCCGATGGACAGAGAAAATAATCTGCCACGGTGAATTTGTGGGAAATAGTTTTCTGGATAAAATGAGCCATCGCAGACTGCAATCGAACCAATCTACTAGATTTTTCTAGAATTTGAAGCATTGGAAATGAAAAATCGATACCTGGCCATTCGTTCATAATTTGGGTATTATTTTGTTTCTGGACATGTCAGGGAAATCATCAGTTTATGAATATAATAATTCGATGAATACTCAATGTGGCGACTATGCCATAATAAATTTATGAAACTAGTCATTTTTGACGACCATACTACTTTAAACCATCATTAACAATACAATGATCATTCCGGGAACCCAATGATTATTCCGAGAACTCATGTCATCCGGGACCGTTCCCGGAATGACCGTTCCCGGAATGACGTTTATACATGAAGATACGCGTAAAATAAGTATTGGCCACTTAAACGGGATTATTTAAGGTTAATATAAAGCATGTCACATTAATCTTCAAGAAATATCGTATCGAAAAGCATTTGCTTGTTTTTTTCCTACATTTATTGGCGTTCACGGAATGACACTGAATTCATGTACAGTGCAAAAAGTTCAAGCAAAACTATGCTTACCTCTTAAATTTTTCACATTTTCACAAAACACCACGCTGGTCAACCGTACTCGAGTGTTTGATATGATAACCCACTATAGAGCTATGAGTTGCGTTTTGCTGAAAATTAATATATACAAAATGTCTGCGTTCCCGGAAATGATGCACAAATTGTCAGACAAACTTTGTATTCAATTTTCGGACGGAATAATATAGTGTCGATTCGGGAACTTATAAATATCATTTTATAATAAAATTAACTAAGTTAACGAGTACCTTTAAAACATTAAAAAAAATTTTTACCATGTAGTCTAGCTGTCGTTGTCCGTGAATTACTACTTAGGGACGCGTTCCCGGAATGACTTTTCGGGGGTATTTCATGAAAAAAAGTATATTCTATGAATAAATTCCAACAAATTTTTCTGATGCATTGCTTAAATGAGTTAGTGTGAATAATTTGTGCTACATTAATTTAATGAAAACAAATAAATTTGATGATTTAAATGTCTCAGACACGAATTTACCACCTTGGTGATTTTGAGCCATATACATTTTGAAGACGTTAACCAGTGTTAACAAATATTGCTTCAAGTATGTTTAAAAAATTCGGAAAAAAAAAATTTGCAAGAAAAAAAAAGTTTTTGCGAAAAAATAAAACTCTAGTTAGACATAATAACGTAGGTTTCCGGGATTAAGAGACCGAAATTCGAGCTCGAAAATAACTTGGGGTGTGTCACACCCCATATGACCGTCTTGGGTTAAAACTTTCTCTTACGTGATCGGTATTACCCCGAGTTACATGTATAGTTCCACTTATAGTTGTATATTTTATAGGCATTAGGATCTTAACATAAGTAGATGACGCATGCATCACCCATTTTATTGTTTTATGCACTGAAAGAAAAGTATAAGTCCTATACGCATACTCAGTATCGCTGTAGGACTTATATTTTCCGTACGATACTATAGCAAGCCACCAGTGAGTATAGTAAAAAAGTTCCCACTCATCTCCTTCTACTCATATGTTCACGTTGTTTGGTGACAGGTGAAAATAGCACTCGTAACCATAGACATATAAGAATAGACCGCGCATCCTAGCCGAAAAGCGGGGAGAGCAATAGAAAGAGCAAGCTGCATATTGGCCCCTCTGTCTCTCCGTCTAGTCGCGCATGCGCGGGCCACTCTATTCATTCTCTACTTCATTCTCACTCATATTCTTACTAAAAGAATGCTCAGCGCGGATGCGTAATTAGACAAGGATGCAGGGGGCCCATATGCAGCTTTCTCTTTCTATCCCTCTCTAGCATCCACTTACGGGCCACCTCGGTACATGCGCGGTCTATTCTTATATGTCAATGCTCGTAACCTATGATGAGTTAAAAAACAGTTGAAAAATTCAAAATTAAATTCCTTATTTATAAAAATATACAAAGAAATTTCTTTTATAAAAATGGATTGCATTTATTTTAATCGTAGGGAGTAAATTCTAATATTTTTAACAACAAATAGTAATACCACGAAAGAGGTTATATTAATATTTTCTTTATAATGACCAGTATCGTTGTGGTAGCGAAACATATAGTCATAGGACTAAAACGTCGTTTTAGTGTATAGCATATACCATATATTGCTATAGTACCGAAATGTATCGCTGTAGGACTCATACTTTTCTTTCAGTGTGATAATGGGTATTTCAATATGTGCGATTTTGAATGAAATTACGATTCGCCAATTTAAGTAAACACGATTCAATACGTGTGAAAAATATAATTATTTAGCGCATGAGAGATTTCCTCAAACGTCCTTAAGGTGCTTCCCTACTCAATTCCACAACATTGTAATAAACGCGTGCAGAAGGTGCTATTTAAACGAAATATCTCTGCCTGGTCACCGAAATAAATGAAACAAAATACGTCGCGCAATTCTATGTGCGACTCCGAACACGTACGGCCCAAAACATGTTCGTTTTGCACTGAAATAGAGAAGATATCCATGTAAAATGTTTCCCACTACCGTTTTACATGGATATCTTCTCTATTTACATAGGAAAGCACCTTAAGAAATCTGATGTACCGAATAATCGTGTTTGACACATATTTTGAACCGTAAGTTCATATCATAATAGAATAGAATAGAATAGATCTTTATTTGTCCATAGCCATGCTGGACAAGGATACCTTGCATTTACAAAATAATATGCAGGGTAAACGAAGCATATATACAAGCACCGCAGATGGGTGAAATGAATACAAAGATAGCTTAACCTAGACTTACAACTAATTAGAACTACGCAGACGAGACGGACAGAGCAATAACAGAAAGTAAAAGAGAGTACCAAGTGGGCGCGAAACCCGAAAGCCTAAAGCAAGCAGAGGACCCAAGACAGAGAGAGTAGAGAGTAGAGAAGGACATAGAACAGAATAGAAGAGATCTAGACATAGAGAAAGAGGACAGGAAAAACCACTACCCACCAAGTAAGATGCGACCCACCTCAGCACATGCTGCGAGAACCCAAGAGCAGCCAGCTTAGTCAGAAGGACGGCATGTGAGACGGTATCAAAGGCCTTGGTGAAGTCGAACAGAACAACAACAGTAAGTTTACGATCATCGATGCCCTTACGAATGTCTTCAGTCAACCTAAGCAGCGCGGACTGCGTGCTGAAGCCCTGACGGAAACCAGACTGCCTCGGATCCAAGAGGCCACGTTCCTCGATATAAGCGGAGATCTGCATCAACACAATACGCTCTAAGACCTTAGACATGAGGCACAGGTTAGCTATTGGCCTGATCTGCTGAAGGGAAGTAGGCGACTTGATCTTCCCCAGCGGCAGCACCCTTGCAAGCTTCCACTGAGCTGGAAAGGTAGCGGAGTTCAAGGAAGCATTAAGTAGAGAGAGCAGAAAGGGAAAGACCACTGGAAGCGCCTCATTCAGATTACGGAGCGAAATGTCATCAGCCCCACGAGCCTGAGAGGCAAAGTGCGCTATAGCATCCAGAAGAGCCTTCGGCGAGATGTCTCTAAAATAAAACAGCGAGTCATCATACTGAGGTGGTGGCAGTGACGCAAGGAAGTCCGCAACTTCAGAAGCAGCAGAGGACACTGAGAGACAGACACGAAATGCCGGTTAAGCTCCTCCACAGAAAAGTCGCCATAGTCGTTAGTACGATCCGCGAGAAGTCCCAGGCCTCGGAGCTCCTTCCAAAGCATGCGAGGCTGCTCGATGGACAGCAGATGGCTGGAATAAAATTGAGCGCGAGCAGCAGAAATTTGCCGGTGAAGATCATCACGGGCCTGACGATAACGAAGGAGCGAGATCTCAGATCTGGTGCGCCTGTAGACACGATAAAGAGCATCCCTGGCGCGACAAAGGTCCCAAAGTTCCGAAGAGATCCAAGGCGGCCTGCTCTTCCTCCTCCTGCACCGGCGATGAGGAGCATGCAGGTCCAGAGCCCTCACGAGATTCGACTGAAGGCAACAGAGTTGCTCATCGACAGCAGCCGAGGTCCCAAACGCAGACCAGTCAGAGCCTGCAAGCTCACGTAGATAGTTTTCCTGAGAAAAGTCGCAATACGTGCGTGCTGAATATTCCCCACCAATAGCAGGAGGAGCAGATCGACATAACTCAACTGAGATGAGGTCGTGAGGGGCAATAAAAGGCGCAACAGATTGGCTGAACGAGTGAAGGGCCGACTCACTACTATAATATAATAATGATGACCGAGGAATCAGTATTAAAGTTGGAGTGATATAAAAATCTATAAGAGAAAACTATCCAACAAAAATAATCGATAATACTCCGTGCGTGAACCAATAATCAAGAATAAATGTAACTAATTCTACTCAAATCGATAAAATCTGACATCACACCCACACAACACATGGACGTCAAAATGACGTCCAATGATCGTCATGGCAAAATGTTGTGGACGTCCGTGAGGTGTTTCTTGGACGTCGAAATGACGTCCCTTTCAGGTCATAATGTTCCAGACGGTGGTGTCCAAAGAACGTCCTTTTGAAGTCTTCACAGGGATCTCAAAAGGATTTCATTTGGACATAAAAAGGGTGCATTTCGCAATTTGTTAGAAATATTATTTGTTGTTAAACACTGCGCGTGACTGTTGCGCGGGAGAAGGAAATGTAGCGCGTGTTCCGAAATTATAATAAATTTATTACATAAATGTTTACGATTCGAAAAAATGTATAGAACTAAAATTAATCATTGTTATTCGATTGATAAACGAAAAATCGGGGTTTCGATTGACTACCCTGGTGAAAATGATTGCTACGCCAAACTACAATAAAGTGCAAGTTGTTGAAAATAGTAGAAAATCGTCGAAAATGGTCAAAAAGCGTGAAAGATCATCGAAAATCGTAGAAAATCGTCGAAATTCTTAGTGCTTTGCATAGAAAATTACGAATTTCTACTAAAAATTAGTAAAATCTATGATTTTCCATAAAAAACAATTATAATGTCGGACCCGGATTTATTTTTTTTTTTTTCGTAGTATTTCGTAGAATATTGTCAAAAAACTACGAGTTTTTACAAAAAATTAGAAGAATTTACAATTTTTGATTAAAAACAATTAAAATTTCTGACTTAGATGAAACAGGTTTTTTTTTCGTAGAAATTCGTAAAAGATCGCCAGAAAACCACGATTTTCTACGAAAAATAAAAAAAAAAAAAAGAATTTACTATAAAAAATAATTACAATTTTTGACCTAGATAGAATTTTTTTTTTTGGTAGTACATCGTAGAAAAAATATGAGTCCTACGAAAAATTATGAAAATATACAATTTTCGATCTAAAATAGTTACAATTTTGGACTCACACTAAACATATTTTTTTCTCGTTGAATTTCGTTACATTTCGTAGAAAAGTATTAGTTTTTACGTATGGTGATGGAAGTATACGACTTCTCACAAATAAAAAAAATAATTTCTGAGTCACTCGATTTTTCATTTGTTCGCGTACAATTTCGTTGAATTTCGTATAAAAGGACGAGCGTGTCGACGAAATTTAATTAAAATCAACGAACTCAAACGGAGTATTATTCCAATTTCAGACCCATACGAAATCCAATTTTTGTTTCGTAGAAGGTCGTTGCATTTCGTAAAAAAGTACGAGTTCGTCAGAAAAATGCTGAAAATCTACCACTTTTTATGCAACATGATTACAATTTTGGAGCGAGACAAAATTTAATATCTTTCTCATAGAATTTCGTTGAATTGCGTAGAAAACTAGGAGTTTCTACGAAAAACTACACGAACCTACAATTTTCAATGAAAGACAATTACAATCTCATAGCCACACAAATGTAATTTCAACACGATTACAATCTTGGACCCGTGACGAAATCAATTTTTTTTCTCGTAGAATTTAGTGGGATTTTGTATAGAAACATACAATTTTTTATGAAAATGTAAGAAAAAGAGAAGATTTTAAACGAAAAATTAATCAACGTTCAAAATCCATTTTGCTGCGTTTCACTGCGTATTTTTCTGCGTTTCACTGTAAACGGAAATCATATCGACCTCCTCAGCAATCGTATATCGACCCATTTTCTCATTTTTTAGGTTCGCTTTTTTTTAAAATCCTTCAAATTAAAATTTTTTTTTTTTAATTTCCAGATTTTTTTTTATCATCAGTATACGAGTACTTTTAGGCCTGGAATTGAATATTTCTACGAAATTCAGAAGAAAAAACACAACATCCTGTTTAAAAAACCAAAGCTGACCTTCAACAGACCTTGATACTTCGACTTTGATAAAAATCCAAAAACCCTATCTTGTGTCCCCCTTGAAACCATCTAACTAGTGTCTGAAACTTTTTTCATATATTTCTTAGTTTGGAAGAAAATCGCCTGGGTCACTATAAACGCCCCACCCTATAATCTACATATGGGGTAAAGAGATTCACAAAGCATTAGAATAGTTCATATAAATTAGTGTTTTATTGTAGAATGATGTAGTACAGAGAGACAGCCTATCGACTGTCACATAAAGACCTGTATAATACATACCGAGCGTTCTTGTCCAAACAGAACGACCCCAACTGTGACAACACCAACACAGACGTGTATGCGTATGTGAGGCACGGCCGAGAGGGGAATAGCACTTAACCGAGCCCACTGTGTTAATTGTGTTCTCGCAGGAAGGGGGTAGTTCTGTTCGGCCAAGAACGCTTGGTACATAGCACATATACGTGCTTTTTACATTAAAAATAACAATATCACAGCGAAAATTTTTCGCGAAAAACAATTCGTACGAACATATATCGCACACCTAGATCTAAACTAGGACAAGTCAAAAAACTTGAATTTTGAGTTATCATCATTTTTGTATACCCTGATACCATACGCAACTAACCGCACAAGAACAGATTCAACTTAATGTTCATGATCATGACGACAGATTGCACTAACTTCGTTTTGCTGAATAAATAAATAATCAATAATAATTATATAATATAATTTTCAAAATATTAATAATAATAATTTATGATAATTATCATTAGTAATATTATACAATTATATTTATCATGAATAATAATTATTTAATTAATTAATTATCCAAGGGCATATTTGGAGCAAAACGTTTTTTCCTCATACTGAAAAATGAGATTTTTTTACTTGTCCTAGTTTAGATTTAGGTGTGCGATATTACGACTGCGAAATGAACAACTGTTTTCAAACTATAGAAATACTTGTAATTAATCCGGCATATTTCGGAGTCAAACCGAATATTGTTGTATAATTAGATCCGTCACATATTACTGT
The DNA here is from genome assembly GCA_963992785.1 of Tenthredo livida. Taxonomy (NCBI): domain Eukaryota; kingdom Metazoa; phylum Arthropoda; class Insecta; order Hymenoptera; family Tenthredinidae; genus Tenthredo; species Tenthredo livida. The sequence goes on from OZ023066.1 coordinate 19,844,196, forward strand.
GTTGATGTGGGGTTTTTCTTTCAAGTTTTTCCGAATCGCATCAAGTCATTGGTTTCAATCAAAAGATTCATGAGGCAATTAGACATTTGTCGTAGAAACTCTGTTCAATAAAAACTTAAAGTTTTATTCTATGATTTCTTTTTCTTCATATAAAATACTGCAGTGTTTTGTGAGAAGTCACAAAGTAGATCTGTGGCCTTCATTTATGAGTTAGTCTGATTCAATCACCCAGACAACCTGTTGGTATACTTGCGACGAATACTCCATGGTTCGTTTCCATTAAAACACATGGCGCATGCAAAATCTCAGGGCTGTATGCTTGTAATGGAGCTGCAGGACTTATTTCGCAACATCTTTTGATGTGAGTAACACTTACGTTGTCGTTTGATAAAAAAGGACTTTGATTGACTTGCAGTTCGCGGCAAAAAATTATAACCCTCGGTGTTTCATTCACTTTAGAGAGTTTACAAATATTGATTATTATCGCAAACGTGCCATTTACTGTCATAACAACAGAATTGTTAGTTTTCTTCGGCCTTGCATAAAGCTTGCTGGTATATCTAAAATTTTTACAAATTATTTTTTGATACAATAAACATTCATCGAATTCGTTATTAGAACACAAACACGCTACCTCCTCCGCGTTGAGTGAATACCGTTTACCGCACCCTATCAATGTATAATTTTGCGTTTGGTACGTGAAACGAAGTCTGCTATGTGACAGTGTTTCACAGAATTTTTTAATTCTGTCAGATATTTGAAAATTGTCACTGAAAGCGCCTACTGTTTGATACATGACAAATCGCCGGCATATTTGAAGGGCAAGGTGAGTCGGACTTTTCTTTAATTGCAACAGATATCTATTTTCATTTTCAAATTGGTAAGCATTGTGGGTCCATAACGGTCCAAAGTTTTTAACACCACGACACACATGAAGCAAAAGATGAACATTATAATTCATTACGTTCTTGCCAAAATATGTTTGAAAGAGGACTACAAATTTTATCAATAATCCGTGTGCGTGTTCCAGTCCGTCACGTGAAATTTTTTCGTCAAGTAAGATGCGAATGGCGGTTGCCAACATTGAAAGATGTATCAAATACTTATTCGGCAATATTCCGTGCAAACATACAAGAGAATAAAACAATAACCAAGAACGCCATTCTGAAGCCTTCCAAAGAGCTCGATCCTTCAGACTTCTCGGAGTTCTGGTAATACATGTTGGAGGTCGCAATGCAAGAAGCCGTGAATCAATTTCCGTTAAAACACTTGGAGCTCCAACATAATAGTCAGTACCGTGGTCAGTGAGAAGCATATTCGTATATTGCTTGACTAAACCACTGAGTAAATGCATATTATCAGGTGGCAGACCATGAGCCAAATTAAAATATTCAAGATTCATGAGGGGTGAAGGTCCGAATATACCTTTCACACTGATTCTTTTTCTGCTCTCGCATGTGAGGTCGTAAGCAAGCTGCATATCATTCACAATTGACTCGTGAGTGCGGTCGGGCGGTACTTGTGTCGATACAGTAAATTTCACAGACTTCCTCCCCGCCTTATCCGTGACTTGTTCACCAGGATGTTCGCATAATGTGCAACCATAATACCCGTTGAACTGTTTCATGTTCAACATCGCTGAGCGAGCAACGGAATCGACGGAAGAGCATAGCGCGAAAATTTTACTAGTCACAATTCCTTTACCATGTAGATTCCAAGATATCCCGTTACTCGATAATTCTTTCGCGTCATCTACAAACGGTTGTAAGAAAGATGCCATGTTAGGCTTTCGTTGGCAAGCCCAGATGCCCACGAGGATCATGTGCCTGCTCCTTAAATAGGGGGGTAGTTCATTAATCGTTACGTATATGGGCCAAAGGGATGTAGCACTTGAGTCAGCAGCCTGGCAACCGTCGGTATTGAAGGTATATGATAAATTATATTCAAAACTGAGCGGTTCTCCATTTTTACTTAGGTTTTTGTAAATTTCACCGTCGTAGATATCGTTCAAGTTACCCTCATCAATTTGTGGACGTGTGTGTCTGTAATTCAGATTATGTGATACTTCTGGTTTCTGGAGGATTGTTCTCAATTGTTTGTCAAAACTAGCACTTAAAAAGAAGGAGTCCATTTCCGCTAGTTTCAGTCTGTGGCCACAGTTACAAATTTTGTATTCATTTTCGTGAATTTCGGATTGTTTGCCTATCAGAATTTCACACTGTGGACAGATGATATTATAACGGAATTGATCTTTTGCTGTGTTAAAGTATTTGAATAAATTATACTTTGTGGCCGGTAATACATCATTTCCAAACATCGCGTTGATCGTTTTCAGTGTGTCCACAATCCCGACCCACGTGAAAGAATGTCTTATCCCTAACGTCATTACAGCCATGACAGCTTCTCCTCGATTTGTGGACGTACATCGACATAGTGGCTCCAAAAAGTATTTTTTACGGGCTTCATGTGCAAAATTATCATCCACCTTAAACAAAATCAGTCAACTTTGATTAATCGTCACGTATAATCTTTGCAGGCAAACTTATGTGAGCACACTATCCTTACACTACCCTGTTGAATAAAGGATATATTTCGGTGGCGAAGTACTATAATATTATAGCTTTGAGCGGTCCCTGCATCACGTCCATAAAATAATTTTTTACTGTTATAGCATTGTCCACATGGATAAATATTCACATGGAGATACATTTTAAGTAGAATGATTGCATTATTATAAAAAACCAATACATGAATATAATAACACTTACTTCTCGAACCTATATTTAATTATGAACTCTTTCGCAAAATTGTACGGTATAAATGTTCATCAATGCTTTCCCAGTAGCTATATTTGTTATCTGACTTTTTTGAGACGAGACTCCATTCGGGTCGTATTTCATGTGCCCATGGCCGAAATTATAATAATAATAATTCAACTCTTTATAAAAATAATATAATATCATTTTATTTCATTGTATCCAAAAAAAACTCAGAAAAACAGTTAGCCATTGAGAAAGCAGTAATGAACATTACTGTACGGATAATAGTGCAGACTATTTGTAATTATCGTAGTGTACGTGAATTATGTGGAAGACTCACGTTTATTTCTTTGTTGGCCTGTGAGTGCAGATGGTCATTGTTTGAAAAACTTCCCACCGAAGAACTTCCGCAGGGGTGCCGACTCTGTGTAACGAATATTAATTGTAATTTATAATTCTACTACTTTTGGTTTCATTCATTTTCGATGTATCATGAGACATTGCAAATGTCTAATTGTACGTGAAAAAAAGAAAACCAAAAAAATTATAGAGTTCAAATTCACTAAAATTATAAAAATAACATTTCATAACGAATTTAGATTACCTCAAACATCCTGTAGGTTAATTCGTCTTCGATGTCCAGCTCACTTTCAAGTATATTTGATGATGATTCGACCTATGGAAAATAATTGAAATCCTAATGAATGTCGTATTGCTCACAGCGAAAAAATCACTTATTACTTTCGACTAGAACTCGAATCTTATTCTGAACACACAACATTATCACGCGATGCTTGCTTGGAATGGAAACACAGACGTTTTGAATTCTGTAGAAGCGTACCCGACCGTGCAGATTATCTTTGAACAGCACCACTGAAGAATGTACAATTAATACCTTCATCAAAGATTGTATACGTGGTTGCTTTCATCTTAAATACTACCATAATACCGAAGGACAGTTTTATTCTACGCATGAAATCTCAAAATATTCTACCTATTATACGTACATCTATTTGTCTGTCAGAGATATGTGACATATTTCCCGCCTCATACTCCTCGTCTGTCACAGGACTGTGTGTGCGGCTACCATAGATATGTGACATATTTCCCGCCTGACACTCTTCGTCTGTCGCAGGACTGTGTGTGCGGCTACCATAGATATGTGACATATTTCCCGCCTCATACTCCTCGTCTGTCGCAGGACTGTGTGTGCGGCTACCAGAGATATATGACATATTTCCTGCCTCATACTCCTCGTCTGTCGCAGGACTGTGTGTGCGGCTACCAGAGATATATGACATATTTCCTGCCTCATACTTCTCGTCTGTCACAGGACCGTGTGTGCGGCTACCAGAGATATGTGACATATTTCCTGCCTCATACTCCTCGTCTGTCGCAGGACTGTGTGTGCGGCTACCAGAGATATGTGACATATTTCCCGCCTCATACTCCTCGTCTTCCGGAGAGGAATGATTATAGGCAGGTCGTGTACTTTCTATTGAGACCTGTATAACCAATATATATTCCGTGAATATATAAGCATTAATTATGAGCTATACGTGTAACGGACAGTATTCGTATCTCCGAGTCACTCGTCGGTCACTCATTTCAGCTTGACACAGATATTTGCGTGTACCATAGATATAAATTATTCTATCATAGTATATTTATAATTATTATAATGAGTTTGAAAAAACAAACGTACATAACAATGACTCATATATGTGCAAAGCAAAAAGTATATCTCACTTGATCTGCTTTATGTCGTTTTTTCTTATCGAATGCCGTGCTTCTGGGTATTTCACAATAGTCGACATCAGTACGATCAAGGTATTTCTTGTACGGTCCTCGCCGTTTACATCCCTTGCGCGATATGTTTGCAGACATAGTCCTTAGGCACTCGATGGTCAAACCACACGTTAATTGTTACTGCATTGCGGCTGCAGTAGCATCTATTCACACCAGACGCTAAATAGTAAACAGTCAACACATTCGTATTCGCATCTCACTTTGTCAGCCAAAAGAGCAGCACCTTCACTTTTTGGCGCACACCTGTTGATATGTACTGCACTTGGGTATCCCGGGTAAAAAAGATTATATATATAATTATATGTACTTATATATAAATCATATATAAACATATATAATTATATATACATTTTTTTACCCGGGATGGTAATTCTACGACTAGTTTTTTTTGGGTAAGTCAGTTATGTTTTTCATTACCTGCAGCTATTATAACAATCGAATGTATACGTAAGTTTGTATTTTGAGGTTATAATTGCTCGTATAACAACACTGACTTTACTGGAATTTACCAAGAATTATTAGCTGTTGTAGCAACGCGCGGCCAGCCGCCACTAGGCGCCGCAGCGCCCCAATCGGTGTCACGTGATGGTCTCGTACCACGTGACTAACCCACATGGTCGACATCTTGGAAGCGTGAGACGCGAGATGTGCAGTCGTGATATAGTGCTAAGGAGTTAAATCTGATCCACGAAAATCTCGCACATCCATCATCAACGTGATTAAGCGATATAATAATGCCGTACGCTCAAATATATTTAAAAAAAGAAAAGAAGCAGCAAGAAGTTGACGTTCTAGATATCTTGGATTTCTGGAAAATTTATTCCAGCGCGGGAGATCCCAGGAAAAAAATTTTCACACTCGAAACATCGAATGGCAAATTAATCAACTCCCAAGTTCTCCGCATAGCAGGTTAGTGAATCTATTATTTATTATACATACAGCTGTATATATACATAGTTTTACGGTGGCTAGAATAGATGATACAGGTTGCATATAGGGCTCGTGGTAGTACGATGCTACAGTGTTGTTGTCGGTTCTGTAAAAGGAACACGTGGTTTACATCGCTTCGGGCGATGTTGAAATTGATTTCGCTAGCGTTTGATATGACGTAATGAGTATACGAGATACAAAGATTCTTCATATTTCTTATAATTTATAAGTTGTGAGAAAACCTGTATTATTAGGCCTGTGGCAAATAAACTTTTGACATTTCTTTTGTGGCTATGAAATCCTCAGTTCAGTCACGTACGTACTGTGAAAGCCTCCTTTCATGGCCGCGACTTAGCTTGAATTTGACCAATAACCAATCGAGCAATTCGAATTTGACCAATGAAATTCAAGCAAGTTGGCCATGTCCGTACAACCACGTGTTTCTAGATCCACGTGTTCCGTGCAGTCGCGTCTGCATAATCCTCCGGCTGTCCGTTCACTTACACGATTTTACCCTGATTGATAGGTATATTCTAACTTCTTTTTTCAAGTGTCAATATTTTTTCTTAGCCATTGAATACGTAAAATCCTCGTACAAACTACAGCATTTGAGTTATTAGTTACATTTCGTATATAAATATTCATTCATTCGTGTTTCTGGAAAATTCTGAAAATCGTACTTTTTTAAATGAACCCCATTGTAGATCAATATACCAAAAAATTATGCATACAGAAGACAATTTCGGTAAATTAAATTATCGGACTGTACGTTTGGTCATGCAGACTAAAAATAAAATTATAACACTGTAAAAAAACAGGCCTCATATATTCAGGAGGTACATCAGCTTCATCAAAATGGTGATAACTAAATGAAATTTTCAGAATATATTTTTGAATATACATTCGATGGCCTCTCAAATTTTTAAACGGTTTCATTCAGCCATTTTTTAATAAATAATTTGCAAACTTTGGACATTTCACACATGATCATAGCGAATAACTCGTCAGCCACGTCTTGAAATATTCATAGTAAAGTCAAAAATGGTGATAGGTCAGAAAAAAAACTACCGTTGAACAGCTCAAACACTCAAGAACCTATATGCAAAGTTAGAGGTGTTTTCATTCTGCCATTTTTCTATAATTAATATAAATTCTCCGAAAAATGCGATATTTTGTCGTTTTTCACGCTAAAGCAAGGCAATCGTGACACACCCGTTGCCGTGTACAGTGTTTTTTTTTCTTTCGCGAGTCGTTTTGATTGGCGTACAGCCACGGACAGTTGAGAGATTTCAGGAGGGCTTATAGCTCAACACTACCAACCCTCCCTATTAAGTTCCCCTTACGCGCGAAGCTGATGTTCCTCCTTAATACCCCATATAAGCACTTCTGGAGTAAAATAAACAGCTGACTGAGTTCAGATATGATATATCGAACTCTTCCATAATACTCAAGAACCTTTTTATACATAGTTGAACACCTACGTCTAATTATTTTTCGAAATTGACATTCTACAAAAGAGTTTGATTCAATTCCTGCAGAAACATTGGATAAGTTGCGAGAAGAAGTCTCTGCAAAAAGATCACACGTGCCTAAGCTAAGTGAATCCCTGTTCGAGAATGGTGTCGAGTCGGATGTACGATCAACCATAACAAAAACAAACAAACCAAAGGTCAGTGCATCAAGCCACGAAACAAGATAATTAGTTGAGATTTTCGCAAAGGTACTATCTTAATAGAGCGCACGTTGTGTGAGTAAGCTGCCAGTGGTGTCGACTCACGCGCAACGAGCAGAATAGCATTCAGCTATATACTCTATTCAGCCAGACGCCACTGGCTGCTAACATACGCTCGCATGCACTGTGGTAGTTTAGGCTACAGTTTCTATTAGGCCCTTTGGTCAGAAACGCACCGTCGCGAGAGTTGTTGATGCATTTTTGTCTTGTCAAGGCCAATCAAGTTGCACTAAAGAAATCAGCTGCCCGGATCGAGACAGCTGGCGACATTATTGATGCCTATCGCAAATCTACAGTGGTTAAAACAAACTCCAGTGCAGGTGGATCAAAACAGAATATACCTACAACAGGCCCAAAGAATACTCCGGTATTGTATATTACAGTCGCCATGTTTCTCAACTGTGGGTAATAGTAGTAATAGAACAGGGTGGTGAAATGTGGTTCGAAAATTTATCAAGTCACCCTGTATTGTAGTCAGAAAATTTTTACAGCTGTTTGAGGCTGATCGATCTTTAATTTTTTTTTTCTTTGGTCTTCTTTTCACATTCCCCAGTTTTTGGATACTTCTAGCTTCAGGTTGAACGTATTTTCATCACCTATTTCTGTTAACATCCATTGTTAGAAGTGCATATACGGAGCATTCCACGCAAATAACTCTACCAAAGATTTGCTGTTACCTTTTTAGTCGACTCGCAATGTTTTATACGATTTTCGTGTCTCAAGAAATTCACTCCCGTTTTTTCACAGATAATACTCCAAATCCCTTATATCATATAATATGATCTATATTGAGGCCTGTTCAGACTATGCGGAAGCGAAGCGATCGGAAGTTTTCATTAACATGCTTTCTTAGGAGTGTGCGTGCATACTTTCATAAAAAAACATAAGAAAAGCATGTTAATGAAACTTCCGATCGCTTCGCTTCCGCATAGTCTGAACAGGCCTTTAGGGAGGTTCATTTTTTTGTTTTTTTCTTGTTTTTATGGGCACACGAATGAAGTTATGAGGAATCAAAAAAAAAAAATTGTGTAAAGACTTGACAACATTGGACAATGTTTAGAGGTCGCTACCGAGGCATCAAGTAAAGAACGATCCTTTACGATTCATCATTTATAATTGATTGAAAAGAGCGAAAATAAGAAAAAAGAAAAAAATAAAAAATGAAAAATAAAAATACTAGTATTCACTTGAAAGTACTCGTTTAATCGTCCGCGTGTGAGTAGAAGACATAGTGAATAATTCTAGGTCATATATTTGTCATGAAGAGTTGTCAAATGGTCAAACTGTTTCGAAGATTCCATACGACTTGTATTCCTTTTTTCCAATTAAATTATTTCAATTGCCGGTAGCGACCTCTAAATATTTTCCAATGTTGTCAAGTTTTTACACAGATTTTTTTTTCAGGATTCCTCATAACTTTCTTCAATTGCCCATGAAAAAATAGAAGAAAGAAAAAAAATGAACCACCCTAATCTATATATATATATATATATTAGACCGTTTTTTTATATAACTTTTCTTTTCTTTTTACCTCCTACAACATTGGAAAATTGAGTTTTGGGTGTAAAATGAAGCCTCGTGGAACCGGAGCCCGGTAACTCAGTTTTAAAAGGTTCCGCATTCGGTCTGAACTTTTCCCATTTGATTATAACATAAGATTCTTGCTACACAAACACTCTCATAAAAATATTTCGAAAACTATGCAAGCTAGGAAAGTGTTCTTGGTCTCATTTGGTAGGTAATTGCATTCACTACAAAAGAGGTCTGATCTATGTTAGATCTAAAACTTGAAAAAAAATTATGAAAAATTTATTCATCAAATAAAGCTCAAATTTAAGCATCCGTAACGAGTACAAGATCAATTTCTAGATCGGAAATAGGACAGACATTTTATGCAGAGAATTCAATTATCTACAAAATGAGACCAGGAACAGCTTCCTAACTCGCATGGTTTTCAAGATATTTTGATTAGAGTGTTATTGTAACCTTTTAAAATTGAGCTACCGGGCTTCGGTTACCCGAGGCTTCGTTTTACACTCAAAACTTACTTTTGCAACGAAATTCGAGGTAAAAATAAAACAGAGTAAAAAAAAAAACCGGTATAATATATATACTATATGTATGAATATTCGAACATGTTTATATTTTTACCCGTTTCGAAATTCTGACCCAATCAATAATCAGAAAATATGTAGATAATGGAATTGTGCATGAATGTACTTCTCAGACCTCGACGAAGGTAGTCACAGTGACCCACAAAGATGACAGCCACTGCAGGTCTAGAAATGTGGCTGAGGATTTAGATCAATTCGAGATTGCTGATAACACAGACGATCACGAAAGCCTGCATGAAGATTCTGCACTCATCATCAGGGACGAAATATCACCAAATGTGGAGTTGGACAGATGTTACAAAACCATAGCTGATCTGGAGAACGAAGTAGCTCGATGGACAAAGAAGTTTGACGATCTCAAAAGCTCGTCACAACATCTGCAGCTGACCGAAGAAACGGGGCAAAAAATATTGGCAGCACTCAATAAAGATCGAAAGGAATCAGCATCGGGTATGTGAATGTCATTATTTCATAGCGTTTTGTTTCATTTCATTTGGTGTGTTTGACTGTTATTTATAATAATGCGTTTGTAAAATAAATATAAATATTGAATATAAAATTCTATAGACTTCGCGGAACAGCATATTCTTCACAGTATCTCACACTCTACATATTTTTATGATGTTGTGATGCAACCTGAATCACACTACAGTTAAATTATTGTTGCAGGTGAAAAATCTGTCAAACCAACATCAATCGATCCTACGTGCTCGCAGGAAGAATTGCTCAACTTGGGGAGTGGTGTACGCATTAAACAGACTGTGTACGACTCGTTTGCTAAACTATCGGAGCCCAGCAAATTCTTGTCCAGCCTTGCTCAATATATTTGGGGGGTCGAGACGCTTGCAAATCGCTGCGTCAGATCACAAGCCAATGTCACAGTGCCAGAACTTGAGGAAGAGAAGAAGGGCATTGTTATGAAACAGTTCGAGCATTGGTTGACACACACAGCTCTTTACCCGGACCATCTGATTACAAAAGAGATGGGAAAAATAAGTAAATATTTCAACTCTGCAATCACAAGTGCACGTAAGAAAATGAAACGCAGTGTCGAGTCAAAATCAGTGATTGATAAAATGGAAGAGAAAGTGAAGGTAAAGGTATCTAAAAAACGAAGAAGAAGAGCTCAGCGAACAGTCAAACCTGCACACAGTGTGACTAAACTGCGAAAAAGTCAGACTGCTTCATTGAAAACAGCCAGAATAAACAAGGGTACGTATGTAAATAATCGTTATTTCCACGCAAGCTGGAATTTGTAAAGTTAAAATAAACTGCTGCATGAATAACAGTGCATTATACCATACGTCGCTTGCTCATAATATTGATTTTCAATTTCAGACAGTACGCATAAGAGGTCTTGGCCGGCTAATTTACTGCGGATAATATCGGAATCGTCGTCAGACCCTGATTCTGAGTTGCCTGCTTCTGAGTCACCTGAATCAACAATACTGGACTCTACCGAAGGTACGGATGATTCCGTAGTCGATCAGACGGATTCTGTGCAGAGTGTCATTTTGCACAAAACCATTAGTGAGAGTTTGCCTACACCAAAAAATGGTACTCCGGATAGTCATGATTATACCCCGAAGAAAGCCGTTAAGAGGACAAAGGGTATGTACCGTATTGTTCCGAGCATATCAAGTCGACCCTATGAGTTGTAACGTGGTAGACGTTCAGACCTCTACCTAAACCGGCCTACGGACGTACCTAAGCCCGGCCGCACGATTCAAATCGTGCCGCCCTCGTTCTGCCGAGTCCTAATGGCCGCTGCACCTCGCACATGGCGAGCAGGTCGCCGCCAGCGCTCGCAGACCGGGCGACGCCGGTTGGTACTATAGATAACGGAAGAGGAGCTCATTCCATTTTTGGGAAGTTTAGAGTGTGCCTCGTGCTGCCTAGCAATTTTCCAAAAGTTAAGAGAGAGAGAGAGAGAGAGAGTTTTTGTTTGGAGTGACCCGTGTGGTTTCCAGAGTTTTGTGTGCCTTGTGCCTTTTATATAACGACCCGTGCTTTGCCTGTGGACAGTGATTTGGATTTTGATTATTGGATACCGACTTGGACTTAGACGACTTTGGCATAACCCCGGCTCTCCGACCGTTCCACGAGTTGATACCGTCGCACCCGAGGGTAGTAGAAGCACCCAGTTAAGGTAGGATCAATCCAATTCACCCCACTATCCATCCCCTAGTACCAACCCGCCCCATATTTACCCTGAGCCTCGAGAAACCCCGTGCCTGAATCTCAATCGTTCCCCGCGAACCGTTGGATTCAAAGCCGGCACCGGTTAGTTGTTTTCGTTGCGCGTAGCCGTGTCAATCTTGGTCACCGCTGCGTCGATCGCAGCAGAAAGCTAGCCGACGCCATATCGCCACAGACTTCTGACGTCACGCGTCGCACTCAGCTGCTGCGAGTCAGCGTCTGTCGCCTTTTCCTCCAGAGAGAGAGAGCGAGTTAGACCGTAAGTTGAGTAGACCTAGTCCTCCCTACCGTCTAACTAGATCGAGAGCACGAGTTAGTGCAGATACAGTATTATTTTTTTTTTGTATTGAAGGCAATCCCCGAGAGAGAGTGAGCCGTTTTATTTTTCTTTTGTGATTTTTATATTTTTCTTTATTTGATATTTTAGTATAATTTAGAGTAACGTAGAGTCATTAATTATTAGTCGAGTCAGTAGAACAGTAGAGTCAATATTATAATTTATATTTTGTATGTAACATACGCCAGGTAGCGGGCGTGGTAATAATTCGCCACCTTTTCTTTTTTTCTTTTTAATAAATAATAATCAATAATATTCGGCTTGTGTCTTTATTCTTCGCCCCTACGAAATCCCTCTATCGTTAGTAGCTAGTCGGAGGGTCCCAGAGGGAGAGAGAGAGGACTTCTGACGAAGTCTGGCGCCCAACAAAATCCCCCTACCTATCCGTTGGGCCTTGGTTTGTATTCGGCTTAGTTTCATGGGTACCCGAACCCAGGGAGAACCCGTTACAAAATTGGCGCCCAACGTGGGGCCCGAATAAAGACACTTCGGGCTTTGGCCGAATTCACCCCTGCTACTTAGGCTAATTATTTTCCATTTTTTTTTTTGTTTTGCGTGAGTTCTGATTGTTTTTGCACTTCCTACGAGTCTCTTAGATCGCTCGCAGCTGTGCGTACCCCCTTTCGACTATGGGGAATCTCCTAGTCGCCCCCACAGCTACGCCAGAGCCGCAGCCAGAGTCGGAGACCGTTCCGGGTCTTGGGTTTCACCCGGACGACACGCCCGCCGTCCTAGAATGGGTCTGCAGCCTGTCGGACTCCGAGCTGCGCATGTTGCTAATACGTAACCACCTGCGGTGTCACGGCACCGACATTGAACGTCGTTGGAGGCTACTCCGGTTCCAGATGTTGACTCGCGGTCAAAACATCACCTGGGATCCCGAGGATGACGAACTCTCGGGCCCACCCCCTTCGACCGCGACGATCACAGAGATCCTGTCACCTGACCCTCCCCCACCTCCAACGACCACGACCGGGAATCCCCGTCCTGACACCCCACCCCCAGGCCCGCTAGTGAGACCAGACGCCTGCAACAGCACGCCTCTGGGTACGACTGCCGCCCCAGGGTCGCAGTATGAGTCGACAGGCCGCGTACTGCCGAGTACCCGGTCCCGTGTCCACTTCGCGGAGGAGCTGAGCCGCGCCGAGGCTACCCCTGCAAGTCACGGGTACCCCCAGGCGACCCCAGCTACCTCTAGGGCCCCAGAACCCCAGAATCCCCCGGGTAATTCCCCCGACCCGTTTGCGAGAGTGCCGGCAGCGCCATGGTGTGCCTCTGTGCCGAGCCACCCCGTGCCGCCGCCTAATTCCGCACACTGGTACTCCCATCCGAACCCCTACTACCCCCAGACTCCTTCCTGGTACCCAGGTTACCCTGGCCACCCCTACCACCCCGCTACCCCGTATTCGGAGCACACCCCCTACCCTGCCACCCCCTACTCCGAACACCCGTACTACCCCGCCCCCTTTTACCCGAATCACCCCTATTACCCGACCCACCCCTATCTCAATCACCCTCCCCCCCTCAACACCCGGAACCACCCCCTACTTCCACCCCCTCTGCCCAAAACCCGTCACCCCAGCTTTCCCAAGACCCCCCTACAACCACCCCTACCACCCCTACTCCGCACCCTACCCCTAATGTTCCCCTGGAACCCCTTATAATCACCTCTACCCCCCTAACTCCAACCCCCACCCCTACTATCACCCAAGAACCCCCTGCCACCACCCTCCCCGCGTCTAGCCCCACCCCAGGAACCTCTACAGCCACCCCCGCGACCCCGACGACCACACCAGCGTCCGAACGCTCCCGCGACCCCCACGAGACGGTCAGAAAGTGGAATCTGTCGTTCTCGGGTCAGGGAGACGTAAGTGCCGAGGAATTCCTCCGCAGAATCGAGGAAAGCCGGATAGGCGTCAACCTCACGGACAGCCAGGTGCTCGGTGCCCTGTCCTCCCTGCTAACCGGGATCGCGCGGCAATGGCTGAGACAGAACCGCGACACGTGGAAAGACTGGGCTGAGTTTGCTGACGCGTTTAGAGACCGATTCGGCGGTGAGAATTACGAAATTCGAGTTCGCGAGGAAGCCCGCCGCCGGACGCAAGGGCCGTATGAGAAGATAGCCGACTACATCGTCTGCATCATCGGTATCATGTCGAGCCTCCCCCACCCGTGGCCGCTCCGCGAACAATTAGATTTGGCGTACACCAATCTACATCCCCGATACCGAGCCGCGATTCATCGCGACAAGATAAGGTCGTTTAAGGACCTGGAACAGGCCGGTAAACGAGCGGAATCCAAGTGGGCCTTAGACCGCTTCTATACGCCCCCACCCCCCCTCGATTACCACACGTTCATGCCCGAGTTCGTGTGCTCGGATCCTACCCCCCCGGCGAGGGTGCCGACCCCGAGCCTACCGCAGGCTCCGATGCCTAGGGTAGTGCCGGCGTCCGCCAACCTTCCCGCGGCCACAGCTGCCTTAGATAAGCCAGCACAACAGCCGCGAACGCGAAATCCGGGTGGTAGACGAAACCCCAACCCCCCTAATGGGAACCAGACGAGCCAGATTCCAGCTCTGATGGCCCTACCCCCTACGCAACCCCCTCACTACTCCCAGGCACCAGGGAATAACGCTCGTGGCCAACCTGCGGCCGCACCTACAAGCGTAGCGCCCCCAGGTCAGCCGACTGGCTGTTTCCGGTGCTACTCGACGGGACATTTCGTCCGCGAATGTCCCCACCCCCCTAGCTGTATCGCCTGCTCGCGTTGTGGAACCCCCGGTGTCGTAGATGCGAACTGCGGCAGATGCCTAGGCACCGCGTCGGGAAACGCCAACGGGAATCGGTAGGTCGGGTCCCTACCTATTCCTCCGTGGTGCGAGGACCCTATTCCCCCCGAGCCGTCATGGCAACGGAACCCCCAGCTCGCGAAAATCGACATGATCCCCGCTACTACGTCGCTGTAGAGGTAGCCGGGCAGGTTCTCACCGCGCTATTCGACCCCGGTTCCAGCCGAACTTACATCGGAGGACCGGCGTTGAGACGATATCGCGATTTGCCTTCCCTGTTAACCCCGCTGCCCGAAGGCGGCATTATCTATCCCAACGGCGCCCTAGACTCGGTATCCGGGGAGATGAAGATGCCAGTGCGCCTCGGCCAGCGAACCTGCCTACTAGTAGTTCGCGTCGCGCCCTCGTTCGAGTATGAGTGTATCCTCGGTATGGATGCGATAACGACCTTCGGGTTCCGCGTCGACTTCGGCCGCGGTACATGGAACATACGGTCTGAGGAACACGCCAACCGCCCGGAAGAGTCCTCACACCCCCCTGAGAGTGAGTCCCCCCTCCCATCCCCTGCTGAGAGAGCCTGTGCCGGACTTTCCGAGCTAAATGGCTCCGAACAGTCCCGCTTGGAAGCCTTGATTAAAAGAATTCTACCCCCTCACAATCCTCACCCCGGTACCACCGACCTAGCAACCCACCGCATCGATGTGCAGGGCCACCCCCCAATCAAGCAACGGTACTACCAAGTTTCCCCGAAGGTACGCGAGTACATGTACGAGGAAGTAGATACCATGCTGGCTGGCGGCATAATCGAGCCGTCGTTTAGCGAATGGTCGAGTCCGATAGTGATGATTCGAAAGCCCTCCGGGAAATACCGCTTTTGCCTTGACTTTCGGAAAGTCAACGCGGTCGCGAAGAGAGATGCCTATCCCCTCCCGCACATGAACAGCATTCTCGATAAGTTGCGCGAGGCGAAGTACATCACCACTCTCGACTTAAGCCAAGCGTATTTTCAAGTCCCCCTAGAGAGAGAGAGTCGGGAAATAACCGCGTTTACCGTCCCGGGACGCGGTCTGTTCCAATTCACGCGGATGCCGTACGGCCTATCAGGCGCCCCAGCCACTTTCCAACGCCTGATGGATCGCTTGATTGGACCCGACATGGAACCCCACGTGTTTGTGTACCTCGATGACGTTATCATCGTGAACCAGACGTTCGAGGACCACCTGCGGTGGCTCGAACGGGTTCTACACAAGATCACCGACGCTAACCTCACTATCAACCCAGATAAGTGCGAGTTTTGCCGTTCGGAGGTTAAATACCTGGGCTTCCGAATAAACCGTGATGGACTGCAGGCGGATCCCGAGAAGGTAGAGGCGATTACCCAATACCCGGTGCCTCGCACGGTAAAACAAGTTCGCCGCTTTCTCGGTATGGCTTATTGGTATCGACGCTTCATTGATGACTTCGCCACGAAAGCCGAGCCTTTGAACCGTCTGCTCAAGAAAAGCCGCCGCTGGCAGTGGGACACGGAGCAGCAGCAGGCCTTCGAAGCCCTGCAGCAGGCTCTGGTGTCGCCTCCCACCCTTGCTTGTCCCGACTTTGAGATACCCTTTACCGTTCAGACGGACGCGAGCGACTGCGGCATCGGTGCGGTCCTCACCCAGGTGAACCTGGATGGCCTCGAGCACGTGATAGCCTATGCTAGTCGGTCCCTCACGGAGGCTGAGCGAAAATACACGGTGACAGAACGCGAATGTCTCGCAGTTCTTTGGGCCGTCCGCAAATTCCGGCCGTACCTCGAGGGTTATCGCTTCACGGTGATTACTGATCACAGTAGCCTCCAGTGGCTACACAATCTCCACAACCCCTCGGGCCGCCTCGCGAGGTGGGCGTTAGAGCTCCTAGAGTACGATTTTAGGATCCTATATCGAAAGGGCGCTCTACACCACGTTCCCGACGCACTATCCCGAATCCCAGAGCCGACCCCGATCCCCGTCGCCACTGTGGAGGAAACCCTGGACCGCTGGTACCACCAACGCGTACAGGCCGTACAGACCATGCCCGTCCAGTACCCAAACTGGAAAGTAGAAGAAGGCAGGCTGTACCACCACCGCGTAGATCCCCTAGCCGACCCCCTGTTACCCGACCTAGACCCCTGGAAGTTAGTCCTGCCGAGTGCGAAGCGCCCCGCAGCCCTAACTGAGGCTCACGCACTCCCTACAGCTGGCCATCTTGGAGTTGAGAAGACGTATGCTCGCATCGCTCTCCTCTATTATTGGCCAGGGATGTACCGAGACGTGGCTCAATATATTCGCACCTGCGAAGCGTGCCAACGATGCAAGGTAGACCAAGCCGGACCGCAAGGTCTGATGGGTCGCCGCGTCACCGAGGCACCCTTCGTCGCAGTGGCTGCCGATATTATGGGACCATTCCCGCCGAGCCGGCAAGGCTTCGCCTACGTCCTGGTTATCCAAGACCTGTTTACCAAATGGGTGGAGTGCGTACCTCTACGCAAGGCTAACGGTCCTACGATTCTGAAGGCGCTGGAAGAACTGGTCTTCTATCGCTGGGGAATCCCAGAGGTTTTGTTGACCGACAATGGCACTGAGTTCGTCAACAAGGTTATAACTTCTGCGTGTGCCGACCTTGGCGTATACCACACCACCATACCCCCCTACCACGCCCAGGCCAACCCGGTCGAGCGCGTGAACCGCGTGATTAAAACCATGATAACCACCTTCCTAGAAGGTGATCATCGCGAATGGGACCGGCATCTACCCGAGTTTCGGTTCGCTATTAATTCCGCCGTTCACAGCTCCACTAAGGTTTCGCCAGCCTTCCTAAACTTCGGGAGAGAGCTCAGGCCCCCGAAAACGGTACGCCGAGAGGAGGAAGGCCTGCCGATAATCCACCTGCAAACCCCAGAGGAGTGGGAAAGCCGCGTACGAAGGCTTGACGCGCTGAGGGACCTGGTTACCCAGAACTTGGAAGAAGCTAACGCGCGCCAGGCGCGTTACTACAATCGCGGACGCCGCGATCCTGAGTTCCAGCCCGGCGACCTGGTTCTCCGCCGTCAACGAGTGCTGTCTTCTGCCGCTAACTATATTGCCTCGAAGCTTTCGGCGAAGTTCAACGGTCCGTATGTTATAAAACGGCGGAGAAGTCCGACCGTATATAGCCTAACGGAGCTAGATGGTAAGTCGGCGGGAAAAGTTCACGTGAAGGACTTGAAACCGTACCGCCAAGCCTCAGCCGACCTGTCTGACATCCCCGAAGACTCGAGGCTCATAGATCACCCCCTCCCTACTTCCTCCGATCCCACCGACCCCCCTCTGCCGATAAATGATGTACTAATACCAGATATTCCGCAGAGAGAAGATGAGAGGGAGCTTCCGCGGCCGCCGGTCGATCCACCCGGACGCCCAGATGACCCTGAGCGAGGCGGAGGCGAGCGACGAGTCCACCCGGCCGTCCCCGGAGGAGATACTCCGCAGCGGGACGCCGGTGGATCTGAACGAGGAGATCGCCGTCCTGTCGCTCCTCACGGCCGACCCGCCGGAGACTCTGGCGAATCTGCCGGAGCCCCTGCAGCCAGAGGTCCTCCACCCGACGCCCCAGCCCATGGAGGGCATCGAAGAGGACGAGGCCGACCTCCTGGGCCACGAGGAGCTGGCAGGACGGGCCGCGGTGCTGCTCAGCACCAGCCGCCAAACCCCCCCGACCCCTTCCTCAACCCCCAGCCCTCAACGAGCGCTGGGGCCTCCTCCCCCACCCCCCATCGTCCCTACTACCTCCGGCCAAGGGCCTAGCAAACGCCGCCGCAACAGGCCGCGAAATCGCCGCCGCACGACCCGCCCGGAGAGCTCAACGGGCACCAGCCGGTCGAGTTCGCTCGACTCGCTGGCCGGACCTCCGCTGCGGTCTGCCGCGACGATCCCGAGGGGAGGTGCGACGGAGCAGACGTTCCTGCACGCCCCCTCCACCTCCCGAGACAGCGTTGGCCCTCAGCGCCCGCCAGCTCGGCTGGCCGGCCTGATGGACCGACCCTACCCACGGCCGTCGACTCGGGGACGAGGTATGCCGTACCTGCCGCGCGCCAACCCGGCTGCCCAGGGATCGCGAGCCTCCCCGATCGCGGTCATCACCACAGCCCCGCCGGCACCCGGTACGGCCCCGGTGATGCGTGCTACACGGCCTCCGCGCCGGAATAGCACCCTGTGCTGGTCCTGTGACCAGCCAGGCCACCTGCCGGCCGCGTGCCCGCATCCTGTCCACCAACACTGTGGGGAGTGTGGCTGGCGCGGGTACACGACGCGTACCTGCCCCGCGCACCGAAGTGCGGAGACCTCGGCCACGGCGGAGTCTCCCCAACCCACAGCCTCCACCAGCGTGCTGGTCGCCGCTGTAGATGCTCCGGCATCCCAGTCGCGCCGCACACACCGCGGTGGACGCGGTGGACGCGGGAGAGGCGCCGTAACGCCTCGAGCACCTAATCCGGCCTTAGTAGCCGCGATTGTAGAGGTGCTCGAGCGCTTTATGTAGAGAGAGCCTCCCCTCCCCTAACCCCTTGAGACCCCCGCACCTGCCTCCCCGCCTCGAAGCCATCCGAGAGGACAAGACTGATTAGTAATAAGACCTAGAGGCCGGTTGAGTCCGAGGTTGCGGAAGCGTCCGAGTGGAACCCGTACGTTCCGTTTGGCCGGGGGGTGTTGTAACGTGGTAGACGTTCAGACCTCTACCTAAACCGGCCTACGGACGTACCTAAGCCCGGCCGCACGATTCAAATCGTGCCGCCCTCGTTCTGCCGAGTCCTAATGGCCGCTGCACCTCGCACATGGCGAGCAGGTCGCCGCCAGCGCTCGCAGACCGGGCGACGCCGGTTGGTACTATAGATAACGGAAGAGGAGCTCATTCCATTTTTGGGAAGTTTAGAGTGTGCCTCGTGCTGCCTAGCAATTTTCCAAAAGTTAAGAGAGAGAGAGAGAGAGAGAGTTTTTGTTTGGAGTGACCCGTGTGGTTTCCAGAGTTTTGTGTGCCTTGTGCCTTTTATATAACGACCCGTGCTTTGCCTGTGGACAGTGATTTGGATTTTGATTATTGGATACCGACTTGGACTTAGACGACTTTGGCATAACCCCGGCTCTCCGACCGTTCCACGAGTTGATACCGTCGCACCCGAGGGTAGTAGAAGCACCCAGTTAAGGTAGGATCAATCCAATTCACCCCACTATCCATCCCCTAGTACCAACCCGCCCCATATTTACCCTGAGCCTCGAGAAACCCCGTGCCTGAATCTCAATCGTTCCCCGCGAACCGTTGGATTCAAAGCCGGCACCGGTTAGTTGTTTTCGTTGCGCGTAGCCGTGTCAATCTTGGTCACCGCTGCGTCGATCGCAGCAGAAAGCTAGCCGACGCCATATCGCCACAGACTTCTGACGTCACGCGTCGCACTCAGCTGCTGCGAGTCAGCGTCTGTCGCCTTTTCCTCCAGAGAGAGAGAGCGAGTTAGACCGTAAGTTGAGTAGACCTAGTCCTCCCTACCGTCTAACTAGATCGAGAGCACGAGTTAGTGCAGATACAGTATTATTTTTTTTTGTATTGAAGGCAATCCCCGAGAGAGAGTGAGCCGTTTTATTTTTCTTTTGTGATTTTTATATTTTTCTTTATTTGATATTTTAGTATAATTTAGAGTAACGTAGAGTCATTAATTATTAGTCGAGTCAGTAGAACAGTAGAGTCAATATTATAATTTATATTTTGTATGTAACATACGCCAGGTAGCGGGCGTGGTAATAATTCGCCACCTTTTCTTTTTTTCTTTTTAATAAATAATAATCAATAATATTCGGCTTGTGTCTTTATTCTTCGCCCCTACGAAATCCCTCTATCGTTAGTAGCTAGTCGGAGGGTCCCAGAGGGAGAGAGAGAGGACTTCTGACGAAGTCTGGCGCCCAACAAAATCCCCCTATCTATCCGTTGGGCCTTGGTTTGTATTCGGCTTAGTTTCTTGGGTACCCGAACCCAGGGAGAACCCGTTACAGAGTATAAGTCGACCTCCAATTGTAGGGTCTGATTGGAAGAAATTTTTTTCGAAACCGAATATGAGTGGACTTTTACAAAGAAATTACCGTTCATATTTTTATTTATAGTTTATATATAATCGTCGTAACTATTCCGAATATATTTTTCACCCGATTTTTCTTCAAATTTCTAGATTCCACTTTACCACCACTTCGATTAACTATTTTATTACAATGTTCGATATTTTTAATTTTAATTTTTCCTTTCTAATGCTTTAGAATTGTCGGGCGAAGAGACCGAACACATTAATCATGAGGATCACGACTATGTGTCTAAAAAAGGTAGATTGCAGACCCGCGCGACTACATCAAAAAAGGATACGCGATCAGCGTCCTTTAAAGAGGTTGGAGACAGAAATAAGGGTGCGTATGTGAAAAATCATAATGAAATAGTATTATTGCAGAAATAATTTCACATTCTTCCATTCGGTTTGACAGAGTTGGATCTCAGTTGCTCATAACTTTTTCCATCTAACGTTCACTTATGCTTCGCTGAAATATACCGTAGTAAGTTTTAACAAGATTGCTTGAGTGTCAGTATAGAGCAAATAAATCTATCCATAATTTTATTTCTGCTTTTCATATAAAATTATGTGTAACATTTTTCTTGGGTCTAGTGAGCTCCAACGGGGCTATATAACCGGTCATTCCTTATAACTTCGCGATAATTGTACGAATAATAAGTGCTGGGAACACCATCAGCTGTACAGTAATGTTCATTGATGGTGTTCCTGTGGCTCACTATTTGTCCTAGCATTTTTTCAAATCAAATTTACCCTCTCCAAATATTTCATTTGCCCATGACCAGCGGAACCTCCAGGTTATTAGAAATATGACAGCTGCGAGGTGGAGCACAGTCACGACGTAAGCCACCGGTCATGGGCAAATAAAATATTTGTAGAAGGGAAATTTGATTGAAAAAAAGGCTAGAAAAAATAGTCACACACGGGGACACCATCGATGAACATTACTGTACATATGTTGCCACGATCTTCTGTATAAGCATAATTATGTGTTTCACAATACACGTGTATGAAGTAATTAAAATTTGTGATCATAGGAGAAGCATTGCATTCGGAAGCCAATAATAACCCGAAAGATGGACTCGGCGTTGACGACAAATCGTGATTTGCGCGTATACTGATCGACAACCGATTTAAGCTTATAAGTTTTATATTGAATATATACGGAGCAATTCTGTGGAAAGTAACCCGCCTTAAAGGTAGGCAAACTGAAAACGCCTGCATGATCGAGCAGCTCGAACATCGACGATCGGGTTTTATTTCCCACGTAATAAATAAAACCCAATCATCGATGTTTAATCTGCTCAATACAGGCGTTTCCAGTTTGCCCACCTTGTAGGCGCGTTACTTTTCACGGAATCACTCCGTATATTTTCGTTTTTGTTCACTTACACTTTTATTTTTCTAAGAATTTATCGATCCAGATCATATTATATTATGTGTTACTCATTACTATGACGTAATTAGTGGAACTAATTATGTGTATAATACGTACAGTTTGGGTAAATATGTTCAATCAGTATTGGAAAATGATTTTTTATTTTGTTTTTAACATGATGTAACTTTGAAGACTGATAGGAGATTATAAAGCCGACAATTGAAGCCTTCCATGCAACAACGTCCTTAGCGCTCGGCTCGTCGAGAAAGAGCTAAAATACGACGTAAAACTAAAATTTTTTGAAAGTCACGGATATAAATTTTGAAAAATACTATTATGTAGAGGATCAAAAAAGGCAACTTTCTTGTGCTGAAAGTTTTTTTCTATCATCATTAGTTTTCGAAAAAAATAAATAAAAACTGATAAATTACAATGCGCGTTTGGACTACGTTTTTTAAACTTAATTCGTCCTAACTTCGTCAAATACCAACGAATCTTCTTAATTTTTGGTACGGCATAGTAAAATACCCTAGCACTGCCGATAATGTCGTAAAAAATTTATAATTTGATTATCTTAATATAAAAGTTGAATGTTAAACGAGCGAGCGATTGTTTATGAGGTTATGTATGCTCAACGAGACAAAGTGTGTTGCGAAGTTGAAGACTGGAAGAACTTTCTGTGAGACATTTGTTCGTCAACATTTCAGGAAGTTTTTCAGAAAGTTTCAGATTGATTGGATGAAAAATGGCCAAAATAGAGCGATTTTACCAAAATAATACGCTCCGCGAGCGTGAAAAATGGCCAAGATAGAGTGATTTTACCAAAATAATACGCTCCGCGAGCGTGTTATTTTGGTAAAATCGCTATATCTTGGCCATTTTTCATCCAATCAATCTGAAACTTTCTGAAAAACTTCCTGAAATGTTGACGAACGAATGACTCACAGAAAGTTTTTCCAGTCTTCAACTTCGCAACACACTTTGTCTCGTTGAACATACATAACCTCATAAACAATCGCTCGCTCGTTTAACATTCAACTTTTAGATTAAAATAATCAAATTATTAATTTTTTGCGACATTATCGGCAGCGCTAGGGTATTTTACTATGCCGTATCAAAAATTAAGAAGATTCGTTGGTATTTGACGAAGTTAGGACGAAATAAGTTTAAAAAACGTAGTCCAAACGCGCATTGTAATTTTTCAGTTTTTATTTTTATTTTTTCGAAAACTAATGATGATAGAAAAAAACTTTCAGCACAAAAAATTTGCCTTTTTTGATCCTCTACATAATAGTATTTTTTAAAATTTATATCCGTGACTTTCAAAAAATTTTAGTTTTACGTCGTATTTTAGCTCTTTCTCGACGAGCCGAGCGCTAAGGACGTTGTTGCATGGAAGGCTTCAATTGAAGAAACGTTATTTCTTCAATGTTGAGAGTTCAAATTATATAGTCATTAGTCATAGGTTAAACATTATGCATACTGATGACAACCGATTTAAGCATAAGTTTTATAATACATATATCTCTCTATATTATAAAGATATCTCGCCGCCGCCGCCGCCGCCGCCGCCGCCGCCGCCGCCGCCGTGTCAGTATTTCAGATTCTTTTGTTTTCCCCAGAATTCTTTTGTTTTTCCTATAATTCCTGGGTTTTCCCAGAATTCTTTTGTTTTTCCCAGAATTCCTGGGTTTTCCCAGAATTCATTCGTTTTCCCCAGAATTCCTGGGTTTTCCCCAGTATTCCAGATTCTTTTGTTTTCCTGGACCTAGGACCTTCAACCTTTGACCTTTGATATATGTTCGGGAGTCACAAAACAAACGCCGCCGCCGCCGCCGCCGCCGTGTCAGTATTTGAGGGAATTCTGGGTAATATCCTACCTAACCTAACCTAACCTAACCCTAACCTCACCCTAACCTAACCCGAACTCAACCTCACCCCAACCTAACCTAACCCTAACCTAACCTGAACTCAACCTAACCCTAACCTAACCTAACCTAACCCTAACCTAACCCTAACCTAACCTGACCCTAACCTAACCTAAGGGTTTTCCCAGAATTCTTTTGTTACCCCCAGAATTCCTGGGTTCTCTCAGAATTCTTAGGTGAAAAAAGCAACAGAATTCTGGGGTTATGATTAGAACGGATTATTTGGGTCTCAAAACAACTGATACGAATCAAAGTATGGGTGGTTGGCGCGTGAAACCTTTCGATAAAAGCATATAAATGAGAGCATCCAAATATTGAACATATATAGGACCAAATTGTTCACATTTGAATTTTCTACATATTTTTGGTTCAAGTTTTGTTCGTATATTAAGATTTAGAGATTATCACCCTTATTCATAGACATAGAGATTGTGGTTGAGAGCAATTGTTTTGTTGAAAGCAGTCATTCAAATTCTGGCAGTCTATTATTTGACAGTTTTTGACAGTTTCATACTGAATATTTGTGACCTACAAAATTGAACGTATGAAGATATATGCTAAAACTATACCGGAATCGTAATGGAAAATATGAGTTGAAAAGGTAAGTGTGTACGAGATAATTTTGTTAGAAAGTGAATAGGAGAGAATTTTCGAAAATAGTTTTAGGTTCGATAAACCGATTTTCGATATTTCGTCCGAATCTATTATGGATAATTTTAAATCAAATCACGTAATTGAAGAATCTATTTTAGGGGATGGTAATTGTTTATTCAGGTCATTTTCCTATTTTTTGTATAACGACCAGGAAAAGCATAGGCAAGTTAGATTAAGGGTCGTTTCTAATGTTTATAAAAACTGGTCGGTTTATGAACCATTCATATTAGGGGACGAATCTTATGGAACTCAAATTACGGATAGAGATTGTTATAAATTATGTATGACCAAAAATGGAGTTTTTGGGGGGGAGGTTGAGTTACAATCTTTTGTGAATATTTACAATGTTTATCTAATGGTTTATGTTAATAATTCTGAAGTACCAAAGGAATATGGCCCAAATCATAGCAACAGTAAATTGATACTTTTTTTAAGTGGTATCATCGATAGAGGTCATTATTATGTCATAGAATGTTTGAACTCCACTTTCTGGAATGATTATAAGAGCTATTGTAATCGTAGGTATCATAGCGATAATAAAAATATAATTAATAACAAACGACGAGTTGAAAATCTGACCGTGTTAGAAATATTAAATAAACGGTGCATGAATAAAATCGAAAATATGACCATCGAACGTTTGGGGAAAAAAAGGAAGAAGGATATGGTGGAAAATATGACTGAAGAGCGTTTAGAAAAGAAGCGGGAAAAAGATGTGGTACGGAATATGAATGAAGAACGTTCAAATAAAAAAAGAGAAAAAGACGTGGTACGAAATATGGAAGAAGAACGTTTAAACAAGAAAAAAGAAAAAGATGTAGTACGGAATATGGATGAAGAACGTTTAAATAAAAAAAGAGAAAAAGACATGGTACGAAATATGCAAGAAGAACGTTTAAACAAGAAAAGAGAAAAAGATGTGGTACGGAATATGGATGAGAAACGTTTGAATAAAAAAAGACAAAAAGATGTGGTACAAAATATGGAAGACGAGCGTTTAAATAAGAAAAGGGAAAAAGATGTTGTACGGAATATGGAAGAAGAACGTTTAAACAAGAAAAGAGAAAAAGATGTGGTACGGAATATGGATGAAAAACGTTTGAATAAAAAAAGACAAAAAGATGTGGTACAAAATATGGAAGACGAGCGTGTAGATAAGAAAAGGGAAAAAGATGTTGTACGGAATATGGATGAAGAACGTTTGAACAGAAAAAGGGAAAAGGATATGGTTCAAAATATGGACGACAATCGGTTGAGTAAAAAAAGGGATAGCAACATGGCAAAAAACATGACGTGTGAACGCATTAATATGAGAAGAAAAATGCAACAAGTTATTAAATTATGCCCCAATAAAGTGTCCTACTTGGATCTTGGAGCAATGGATTATATTTGTCCATATTGTTCGGCATTATTTTGGTCTGCGGAATTTTCGAAAAAAAGTTGCTGCCATAATGGAAAAGTGCATCTTCCACCGTTGAGTGATTATGATGAAGATTTAAAAGATTTATTGTTGAATGATAAAAAGTTTAGGGAATTAATTCGTTATTATAATAGTCGTTTTTCCTTTGTAACATTTAATGCTAATGTCATAAATGAATCTAAAAGAGGAGTATACAATTTAAAAATTCAAGGACAAGTTTGTCATATAACTCCAAGCAGCATTCATACAAAAAAAGGAAATATCCCTTATTGCGGCCAAATTTATATTTATGATGATTATGAAGCAACGGAAAAAAGGTTAGAAGAAAATAAAAATTTAGTCAAAGAACATATACAAATAATATCAGGAATTTTAAACAATAACAATCCATACGCTAAAAAATACAAAAATTTATTCGAATTAACCAAGGATCAATCATTGCCAGAGTATTATTTGTATTTTGTCCGTAACATAAATTCAGATCAACATCGTTATAATGTACCTACCACTGCGGAATGTGCAGCTTTGATAGCTTCTAAGGATGGTGAAATTCCACGTTTCGATTTATGTATTCATCCAAAAAATCTTCCGAAAGGTATTGATTCTTTTTCATGTCTTAATAAATTATCATTTCATATCGACCCAATGACGTTTCCAATAATGTTTCCATGCGGGGATTTAGGATGGAGTCCAACATTCAAACAAAATAATTCCAGTAATAAAAGACTCACAACTCTTCAATACTATTCCTATCGTTTAGCTTATAGACAGGGTGATAATTTCAGTCCTATTTTATTTTGTGGTCGGTTAACACAGCAGTATGTTATTCAAGCTTATATAATAATAGAAAATAACAGGCTCAATTTTTTGAGGTATAACCAGAAAAAATTACGCATCGAATGCTATCAAGGATTAGTTGATCACATAGCACGTAGTGCTATGAATGATTCAAATAATTTCGAAAATAAGGAACGTCTAGGAAATATATTCGTATTACCATCTACCTATTTAGGCAGTCCTCGAAATATGCAGCAAAATTATCAAGATGCTATGGCTATTGTTAGGGCAATCGGTCGTCCAGATTTATTTATTACCATGACGTGTAACCCGAATTGTTAAAAATAAAAACAATATTAAATAAATTTCCGACGGGTACAACGTGTAACGATATTCCAAATATTACAGTGCGATTATTTTATACTAAATTACGAGCTTCGTTGGCCGATGTCATTAGTGGAAAAATTTTCGGGAATATTTTAGCATATGTTTATACAATAGAATTTCAGAAACGTGGATTACCACATGCACACATGTTATTCGTATTAAATTATACAAATAAATTAATAACTCCAGATGCAATTAATAAATACATCAGTGCCGAAATATCTTCTAACGATCCCGAATTGCAAGAGTTGGTTATAAAGGATGTACAATGATCAATATTAATAGGACCGTTAGGAATTTCCGTTACTTTGGGGCCGAATTCGTAATACCCGAGGATGCCATGGGGGGTTGGCGCGCGAGGCGCGCAGGGGGGCAGAGCCCCCCTAGTATATATATATATATATACCAGAAATATTCGTGGAAAGGCTTCATAGGGAAGTGAAAACGCTTGCATACAGGCAACTCAGAACTCAAGCGATTATATAGGTTTTATTTCGCATATTGCGTGCTCATTGACTGTACGTGAAGACAAAACCTAATAGCTTGACTTCTGAGTTGCTTGTACGCAGATGTTTTCACCCCCCTATGAACAGCGTTTCCACCAATATTCCCGGTATTTGTTTTGATACATAGGTATATACGTACTATTTTTGTTTTTGTTAGCTATGCCATATTAATTTTCAAAAGAGTTTATCGATTGAGATCATAATATTATGTTACTCATTACTATGACGTAATTAATGGGGACTAATCTTGCGCATAATACTTTTAGTTTGGGTAAATATGTTCTGCAATCAGTATTGAAAAATGATTTTTTATTTATTCTTCAACAGAATGTAACTTTGAAGACTGATAGGAGATTAAAGCTGACAGTTAAAAAATACACACAGCACACTTTTCGATAGATGTTCATAGGATATCAATGGGACATCAAAATGTCCGCCCAAATATCCGATGGATATCCTGGACATCCTGGATATCCCCCAAATATCTATAGGATATATGGGCGACATTTGGATGTCCCATGGATATCCTATGAACATCTATGGAAAAGTGTGCTGTGTGGAAAGTGTTAAAGCCATGCCACGGTGGAACACAAACGCGAACGCAAACGCAGTGATCTGACAGTCCAGATTGGCTTAGCTTTGTACACATTTTTTCACCGACTAATCAACAGCATCAAATCACTGCGTTTGCGTTTGCGTTCGACCGTGGCATGGCCTTTAGTTGTTCACATTATATATAGTCATTAGTCATAAGTTAAATATCAGGGCGAAGTTAAAACAAAATAGAGTTTTGACAGCAGTGATACGAATCGCCTATAACTCTGAGGTGCGATATGTCCCATGGACCACTTACGAAGTCCATAATGCAGCTTCGGTGCAGCTTTCATTACCATAGATGATTTTAATAATATTCATTGGATAATAGATATTTGAATAATAACGAACATTTGTTAACCTAACAAGTGTGTTTTTATTTGTAACCTGAGTGCGTGCTATATGTATGAATAGTATGTGTGAAGTAATTCTAATTTTCAGGTTCTTGTTTCCGGAGCAATCGTCATACGTCACATTTTAATGTTATACGCTTAGAACTGGGTCTTCGATTTCATGTCGGTTGGAAATGGAACGATCCGCAATGACTATTTTTTCTGTACGAACAAATGAAAATGTATGGGAAATATTTTTGCCTCACTTCTTGTTCAAAATGCATCAACGATAGCGTCTTATGTTATATACAGGGTGTTTATGTTAACTCTGTACATACTTATGGGGTGTGTAGGGGCTGCCCAACTAAACCAAATCCTTCAAAGCCCTCCATAACCGCGTTAGGATGAGTTTCCGACCATGGGTGTCTTATCTCAAAATGTTTGGCTATATAGGCAGCCTGCATACACACCCTATAAGTATGTACAGAGTTAACATAAACTGCACCCTGTATAATGTAACACAAACTAAGGCCTACTAATAATAAGTATATGTTTAGTAAAGATTATCTTACAATTGTCATTCCTTGTGTATATCCTATATTTGTCGTCGAAATCAATAGTTTTTCGAAAAATGTCGTAGATAAGCAGTCTTGTGTATAACACTTTTGAGTAAGACATGATCCACAGATGGGATTAATTCAGAGAAGAATATAAAACTACGAAATGTTCATAATTTGTCTATAAAGTTCTACCAAATTCAGAACGTTTCGTAGTTTTCCATATTTTTTTCGGAATTGATCTTACCACGGTTACATTTCACGCAAACGTGTACAAGAAGTATGCTATTTTACGATAATCTACGAAAAACTATTCATTTGTACGAAGAGTGTACAACAAAGAATACATGAAGATTACGCAATTCTACGATAATCTATAAGGCAGTACGATTATCTACGATAAACTTCGATTTTTTCACGAATTTAAGGGGACCAGTACAGCTTGAATTTTCGAAAAAATTGGTTTTTCGTTTTTTGCAGTTTATGTTACCTAAAGATCTTCTACGTCTGTGAAAAAATCGAGTTTGACGAAATCGTCACGGTTTAGAAGTTACGGTCAAAAGTTCGTTATTTGGCTATCGCGATTTGGCGCAAGTGGCGCTGGCGCTTGATTTCGATATTGATCACATGGTGTATGATGGCCATTACTTGTGCAATACTTTTCGAGGTTGCGTGAGCGTCTGCTCGATTTCCAGTGTTTCAGAATTGAAATAAATAAATAAAAACAGTACTTTTCAGTACTAAATAATTATAAATTTACCTAATATCTATAGCGCGTAATCGTTGTACGGGTGTTGTGACTTGGTGCTTCGAAAACTATAACCTAAAAGTAAGTATTCAATCAAAATAGTAATATCTACACTAAGCTTCTGCCGAACTGTGTGTGCGGTCGAAGTTTTTTTGCTTTTTGTTCACAGATTTTTTGATAAAACAGAAAGGAAATATATAAAATATATCCAATATATTCAATATGAAAAGAAGAGAGAGGAGTTCTGGTGTTGGCACAAAAGGATGCATTGGCCGGTCAAAGAAGAGGGCGAAAACATTTCCGCAGAAGCAAACAGCGGCTGATGGACAGAGCACTCATGTTTCAACAGCTTCGGATAGAAAAATCAGTGGCGACTACGAGGCTAGCGATTCTGCTGGCTATAGGCTGTTTCACGTGAAACACTATTCCGTGCTCTGCGGGAGCATTTATCTTGCAAGACATGTGGTGGGTCGATAGTTATGACTGAAGTTAGCTTGAGAGGACTGGGTGGAACATACGGTATCTCTTGTGAAAATTGTGTCCAGCTAAAAATCTTCAAAAGTAGCCCTATGATTGATGATACACGAAGCGCGTATGAAATCAATAGGCGATCCATACTAGCGATGCGTTGTATTGGGCAAGGCAATGAGTCTGCGGAGGATGCAGCAGGGCCCTCATATGCTGCTGGAGCTTTTTAAAGAAGTGAGTAAGAGAAAGAAGCATGTATGGAACAAAAAAATACATGGGAAAAAAAAGTTCTGAGAAAATAGTTTGCAGAAAAGAAAAAGGAAAAATTAAATTTCCAATAAAAAAAAAAATTCTTTTTGAAAATTGAAAATTAAAAAAAAAAAAATTTCATTCAACTTTGGTACAACAAACTTTTTAATGTATGAGCCTCCGGAGGAGTATATACCAATTTTTCTGCAAAAACTTCAAACTCGTTTATCTCAGAACTATGTTTTTGGAGCTGTGTCGTAAGGTTTTAGGAGCACCGTTGCTCCGATTGGGGTCTTTGACGGCTCATTTTGTTCGGGCGACAAATCCTCATGATATGAACGAGGGAATTTTTGAATGTGTCTATTTTGGCCAAGTTATTTGCAAATTAGTGGCTCAAATTTTGGAAATTTTAGATAAATGACTGTAAGTTTTCACATGTGTTTTTCTTTTCAGATCCCCGCGTTCATAAGATGTGGAACTCCTGTCTGAAGAAGTTGAGACGTCGAAACACTGGATTGGATCAACGGTGTGCCTGAAACCTTACGACACAGTTTTTTGCAGAAATATTCTTTTTGATGTAAAATAAACTTTGGTTGACAAATAAAGTGATTCTGGAGTACTTGAAATATCTTAAACCAAGCTGTACTGGTCCCCTTAATGCGCTAGAGGTAAAAAAAAATTATGATAATCTACGGAAAAGTACAATTTTTAACGAAGAAGTAAAATTTCTGTACAAAAAAATACCAATTTCTACGAAAAATGAATGCCAACGGGTTAGATAAGATGACAAAAATTTACGAAAATCTACGCAAAAGTACGATTATCTACGAGAACATATTATGCCAAAACTACGCACTTGTCCGAATTTCTCTACTTAATCGTAAAAATCGTCGTAGAAAATCGTAAAATAAAATTCGTTGTTTGGCGTAGAAGTTATTTCCACCAGGGTAAGCCTTAATATAAATAATGAAGAAAAAGCTTTCCAAAGATTTGTATAGGGGAAGGTGGGGCAGAACGGGCAGCGGGGCAGTACGGGCGCCAAAACAAAAAAAAATAATGTGGTCGGAAATGATTTTTTGTAAATAACGGCGACGTATTTTGGATCAATAATGAAAACAAAAAAAAATATTTAAAATTTTTTTCAAAAATAAAATAATACGGAAAAAAATCATTTTTTTTTTTTTCATTATTGATCCAAAATATGTCGCCATATTTTATGAAAAATCATTTCCGACCACATTATTTTTGTTTTGTTTTGGTGCCCGTTCTGCCCCGCTGCCCGTTTTGCGCCACCTTCCCCTATGCCTTTTTGGCGTTAATACCCAGACAACACAAAATTCAAAGCGGTCTTAAAGACGTCGTATGGGCGTCAAATGCGTCGATTTCTGACATCTTGAAGACGTCTCCAACAATTAAGACGTCTTTAAGACGTCTTTAAGACTTGAAACGTCAGAAATCGACGCATTTTGACGTCCATATGACGTCTTCAAGACTTTGTGTTGTTTGGGTATGCCATAAAGGCCTATAACGACGATATGCCTTTATGGCATTAGAGACGCGATATTTGAGAGATCAACTGGTGCTCTCGAGACCTGTTTTCAGTACTTAAGAATAAACAAGTTTGAAGACTCGATGAAAGTAGTTGTAGTTACCAATAGATCGAAGATTATCTCTATATCCCAAAATTATGGGTCTTCCAACTTACATACGATTTTTTTTTGACGGAATCACTTCAGTATTCCGTAAAAATGATCTATATCCACAATACTTGTCATACAGTTTACCTTTGGCCAGTATCCTTTTTTTAGTCACCTCGTTTTGTTTGTACGGAATATAATATGTCGCCGCTTTTTCAGGAGGAAACGTACTTTCAATTAGCGCAGCTAATTCTGTCAAGCGCGAGGTGGAAATCCTGCATTGATGAATCAATACATATGATAAGTAATAAGTATACTTATTGTTGAATATACATTTATAAGCACGCATTTGAATGTGCGCATAAACCAGCGCGCATTCAAACATGTACAAAGACTGAGCAGTCGAAGTCTACTCAGTTACATGTCAGTCGCCATTAAGATATAATATAGGAGATAACCACGATTTAAATATATTTTTCATGTATCGAACTAATAAAGAAACTGTTCATTATTAAAAGAAAACTCCCTTTAATTCCCAACACTTATTAGGGTGGTCCTTATTTGGGGTATGTTCGAATTTTTTTCGTCGATAGTCCCAAATCGGTTCTAAATATATAAAAAAAAATTCCTGCCAAGTTACAGCTCTTAATATTAATATTAACCCGGCCCCCAAGACGACGAAAGTTTTAAATGGGAAATTGCATGTATTTTTTAGAACTGAAAATTGAATTTTTATAACTCCGATGATTATTGATGAAAAATCTGAAATTTAGTATAGTTATTCGTACTTGTATGATGTACAACATGGTGTATTAGAACAATTTTCGGGAATTTCAGAGCGATTTTTTTTCTGATTTCAACTGATTTCATACCGGGGTGTACAGCTGATTTTAGGAGTGAATAGCCCCTCGATCCTAATACATATATATACTCGGGGGCAAAATTCCCCCCATCATTTTATTTACAAACAAAAATAGAAGAAAGAGAAAAGAAGTCACTGCTGTTTGAAATTAGTACAATGATAGGAAAAATTACGGGTCAAATCTAAAAGGGGTCATAGGGGCATATTACGTTGTTGGCCAGGAATACCTATAGGTACCTAATACTTAATCAAGTATATTTTATAGCATTTTCGACTGGGGCTACACCAGTGTAGCTCGGTGTAGCCCCAGTCGAAAATGCTATTAGTCATAAATCGAGTATATCGATGTATACAATTAATCAACCACGATGATAACGAATTTGGCATACTTCACTTATGAAGTGAGTGAAATAATAGTATATTACGATATTAGTGCGGTAAGTTCGAGAATACACGTGAGTGCGGAGGTGGCGTACGAGCGCAGCTCGCTGTATCTACTCACTAATATCGTATACTATTTTATGTAATACGTTCGTGTTAACAGTAGATGGCAGTCACATCGATTTCCGTGAAATAATGATTATTTCACGCAAATTTTGATTATTGCACGCAAATAGTGCACTACTCGGTAATATGTGACTTACCGACCGGAAAACATCACCGGTAAACGCCTCCTAACACGTACATATTACATGAACGAATATTAAAGAGAAAACACGTTATACTTTAATATTTCCACCGATATTACGGCTTCTGCGAGAGCCAATCTTGTTTTCTGGTCAAATTTGTGTCCCAACGCGTGTTTTTCAATCACACCTATCCCTTTGACTGATTTCCGTAATAAAGATTAGAAATCGTCCGTTTTTTTGGAAATCGCGATGTGTTCTGATTCGGAAGTGCTCTTTGCTTCGGGAACAACTGTAGAATTTCCAGCTGCCCCGTTCACCGAAATTATTTCACTCTCTGACACAAAAATTTACTAATCAACGTACTGTGTAAAATTGTACGATACTTCTGGGTATAAGTTGCTCTTTACAATATACCTGATTGTTCCAAAATATTTTCCAGTTCAGTTATGTCGATTACCGGAAGTTGTGAATCGTTCAGAATTACCTACGAAAATTTTTTGACATAAATTCACGAACGCAGAAAATTTTTGAATAATGCGCGTGAAATTTCGGATGCTCAAATATCTCGATGAATGTGAATTTCGACGGAATCTACTGTAAAGTAATCCGCTGGTGGGTCATAGGAAAACAAAAAATACCCGAATCTGACCGATTTGAAGTGGATCGTCTCATATTGATGTTTAGAACGTAGAAATCTTTTTTTTTCTTCATGTTTTCGGAACCATTACAATTATAGGCTTTTATGGGATTGATTTTGACCATATTGAGTTTGAAAAAAGAAATCGGTGTAAATAATATGCACAGTGGCACGTTTTGTAAGTTCGATACTGATCATTTTGTATCTTTTGCTTCCGAATGTAACATGATCATTTGATATTTTGATTGTTATCTCAGAAATTGTTACAACTTACAAAATTAAAAATATTATCAAGAACTAATCCCGTGTGGAAATTGCCCTGGTTGGCCCTGTTACAACAAGGTTTCTGACCGGGCGCCGGTCGGGTAATATTTTTGTCCAAGTGCTTAACCGGGTCCTAGCCGGGCGCTAGTCGGGCGAAAACTTTGTCATAGTGCTTACGCAGGCACTGGCAAGTACTGGCCGGGTGCTGATCGGGAGCTAGTTCCGAAGTTTAAGTTCGAGAGCTTGGTCGGGGACTGGGCCGGCGCTAAGACGGTTGAAATTATTTACACTGAGAGAAAAGTTGATTAAAGTTTGTTTGATGTTAACAAATCTTTTATTGGATATGGCGAAATAAAGATTTAGTTGTTATTATAAATTTCAGTTCAAGCCAAATATTATTATATGTTAATTATTACCAAATATTATTCCGAGCCAAGTTGAAATTTAGTAATAACAACTAAATCTTTATCTCGCCATATTAAAAATGAAGACATGTTAACATTAAATAATTTTTTTTTCAGTGTAATATAGTTTAATAGGTAGACTGCGTCAAGAAACTTCGAAGTTTTTTGAAGCAAAACGTCTCAAATTGGTCACGATGTATCTGGGACTCAGCCGGGACTAAAAGCTGATTGGGCAATACCACAGCAGTGACACATAACCTGCAAGTCGTTTTTATACTCTGCCTGAGCTGTCGCGTGTTTTATATTCCGATATTATTCAGTGTACGATGGATGGCAAGAGGAAACTTGTTCAGGAACAAAATCGGTTGCGTTCTAAGAAACGCAGGTTAATTCGAAAAAAAAAGAACACCAATTAATGAGCCGAACGTTGATACCTCTACTTCGGATGAATCTGATCCAGAAATTCAAGTTGGATCGTCACATATTCCTCAAGGTACGTTAAGATGATTCAGATTTCAAATTCCTTAATTTCAGTTTGATACATTATTATGTTGACGTAAGTGTCAATATTTTCAATCATACTTAAATTGTTGTGTGGGGTAGACCCTGAAAATTCGTTCTTTGTGGAATATTTGTTATAGCATAAAAGTTCAGATTTTCAACAGTTAGGCGTCATAATTTTTAAATTATGGTGCTATATGTAATGACCTCTGAGATTTCTGCATCTGCAGAAATAAACTTTGGCAACGCATAGCTCCGAAACGGTCGGCTTTAGAGAAAACTTTGTTGCACGTTTTTTTGTTGTGGCAGCCATAATCTAGATACGCATTTTTTTATTTTTTTTATCGATGCATGATCTGTTTTTCTAATGAACCACGGCTTTGGCCACTCAAAGCTCCGAAACGGTCGGTCCAAAGGAAACCTTGTTCCACATTCTTTGTTGCTCTATCGATTATCTAGATACGCCTTATTTATTTTTTTCTTTCTATCAATGTTGCATCTAGACTGCTGTGAGGAGGTAAGGAGTGAAAGTTCCCCTGCGGTCAGTGATGACAATTTAGATGATTCAATCAGAGAAGTTGAGGTTAAAGTACAAATTTTATACATATAAAGGTTAAGTTTGATTCAAGACTTTTTCGAAATTGCATGCATATGGCATGATTACATTAAAGAATGAAATTATTATAACAGATGTTGTCGGAGATGAATGGCTATCAGCTGGCGAAATAGAAGATGAACGCCAAAATTCTTCATCGAATGAATCGACTGAAGGAGATTCCAGCGCTTCGGAGAACACCAGCGGTTCATCAGATGAGGATTCAGATGAAAATTCAGATATCGTCGACTACCTCCCAGAAATCGAGCAGTTGCGAGAGTGGGCCATTGATTGTAAAATCTTATAAATCCATGTCGACAAACTGCTGAAGATTCTGAGGTCACGCCTTTTGCCTACATTGCCAAAATCTTCGAAGACATTCCTCAAAACTAATGACGCAAATTACCAGATACAAGAGATGGAAGATTCCGAAGGCGGAATGGGATCTTTCGTGTACTTTGGTCTCGCAAAAGGCAGCAGTGACTGTGTCAACCATAGGCTGCATCAAAATGGAGTAATTGAATTACAAATCCATGCCGATGCTATGCCAGTAACAAAATCTGGCACTGACTGTTTCTGGGTTCTCTTAGGAAAGGTGCATTTTGATCCCGATATTTATCAGCCATTTGAAATAGCAATATTTCAAGGTTAAAATAAGCCAAGTAATTTACGAGAATTCTTGGATTCCTTTGTTAACGAATTCAATGCATTACATAGAGGTGGAATTGAAATTTCCGGTAGGAATTTGAATATTGCTCCAAAATCCATCATTGCTGATACGCCAGCTAGATCATTTCTCAAGAATACTTTAGGCCATGGTGGTATTTGCGCCTGCGAAAGGTGCAGCGTATATGGAGAAAGAGTCGATTCCACAACCGTGTATGCTTCTGTGAACGCTGAGGAACGAACAGATCAATCCTTCAGAAATTTTGAACAGCCGGAACACCACCATGGACCATCACCATTCTTGCGATTGCTACAAATGATAAATATGATTTCTTTCTTCGTGTTGGATTTTATGCACCTTTGTTGCCAAGGTGTTATGAAGAAACTAATAGAGTATTGGATGTCAGCCGATTTAAATTTCAAATTAGGTGCCAGAAATAAAAAAGAACTTTCGAATCGTTTGAGACGTATAAGGTCTCAAATTCCGCATGAATTTCAACGACAAACCAGAGCCATAAAACATTATGCGAAGTGAAAAGCTACGGAGCTTAGGTTCTTTTTGTTATATTCGGGGCCCATCGTTCTAAAAGGATTACTTAAATCAGATCAGTTATACAATCATTTCCTACTTTTTCACGTCGCATGCCGGATCTTATGCTCGAAAAAAGTTTGCTTGAAACATGCTAGAAGTGCGAAGCGATACTTGATTAGTTTCTTCATAGCTATAAAAGATTTCTATGGGCCAAAATCGCAAGTTTTAAACGTACATCATCTGATCCACCCCGCAGACGATGTACTCTTTATGAAATGCAGCCTCAGTATGATCACTGCTTTCCCAT
This sequence comes from Tenthredo livida, assembly GCA_963992785.1. Classification (NCBI taxonomy): domain Eukaryota; kingdom Metazoa; phylum Arthropoda; class Insecta; order Hymenoptera; family Tenthredinidae; genus Tenthredo; species Tenthredo livida. The sequence goes on from OZ023066.1 coordinate 19,881,996, forward strand.
TTGAAAATCTGCTGGGCAAAATTCAGCAGCAACTCCGCACTGCCTATCGACCACTGGCACAATTGTGTCGCAGACTTTATGAACAATCATTGTTGCGAAAAAAAAAGGTACATTTGCCACCACTGATTGAAATCACAAAGATTCGGCATGAGAAAGTGAGAGAAATTAAATATAAGCAACTAGCAATATCTACTTCATCGCCTAACAACGTTGTACTCTTGAACGATGGCATCATTATGAAGGTTCAAAAAATATTTGGAAACCAGGAGCTTCCAGAAATGCTGCAAGTTAAAGGATTCGTTTAGGACAAGGATCAACAATATATCAATATCCTTGCGATTCGACTAAACTCGAAATGTGGGAACTTAAAAGAAAAGCCTCCAATAACATTATAACGCGACCAGTAACGTCAATCAGCAATAAATTGGTACAGTTGTCTGTTGTCAAAGAAGATGGTATAGAACGATGTTTTGCTGTGGGAATGCTTCACTAATCGTTTTCGCTCGTGTCCAAACTCCCGCGCATGTGCTTACTTTTTATCGCGTGACATGCCGTATTTTAGCGGCATTCGACTTTTTCCTCATTTTTTACTCGAAACTTGGAGAAACTTTTTTTTTTTCAATTTATTATTTCAATTTTTTCAACCTCAAATTGATTTCGGCACCCTTTCCAAGCATGCTAAAAATCTGAAAAAAATTACACGGTGTTTTTGAGTCATTATCCATCGATTCAAGGGGTGGCAAGTATCTGTTAGAAATTAACGACCACCTTAGTGTACATACATGTTTGTGCGGTGCCTCACGGACTTATGAATTCCGCCTGACCTCACGTACTCCCCCCATGATTCATTCCACGCGCCATAAACCGCAGTATGCGCTTCGTCCATAAGCCGTGAAAAGTGTTTAATGTTTATCTACCTATAATTTTGCCTATAATCAGCTCTTGACCAGTACTGATCAGGTAGTGACGACAACAAGACACGCAGTTTTCAAAAAGGTAACAACAAATTAATAATTTATGTAGGGTTAGCATCTTTTCATGCGTCAACTTGCACAGAATCACATTTCAAGATTTGTAGGTTATGTTTTTGCCCTCGTATTGGTTTGGTCTTTCATAGCGTTTTCGGTTGGGACAATTTTTCGTGCACGGTGCTGAACTGGTGCTGAACTGGTGCAGAATTTGCTTGTAGAGTGCGCTTTATACAGCAAATTCTGCACCAGTTCAGCCCCAGTTCAGCACGGTGCACGAAAAATTGTCCCAACCGAAAACGCTATCATTGGAAATGTTGGAATAGGACGGAATAAGAGTTGATCTAATTTTTTGATCTGAATTGAAAGCCTGTATTGTTCGGAAATACTTTACTAGAAGAAATTCAAACTAACCTATAAAAAAAAATCCTAAAATATAACTCAACTTTGAAATTTGAGAATTTCGTCAATTCGAAATGATGCAAGAAAAACCAATAATAATAGTCTAAGACCTGACGACCAAAATGGTGAGGTAATTTTATCGTCAATAAAAGTCAGGATAATACTTACCTGAAAGACCCTCATGCGAGAATCGTCGATCTAGCAGGCCGCTGCTGGTGGATTCAGATATTACGGGGTGGGGGAAACAAAAAGGTGAAAGTATCGTCTTTAATTTTTGTGGCAAACAGTTCCGCTATACTCCCAATACACCCAAAAAAAAATTTCAAATCAATCGGTTGGTAGAAAGGTGTCGCCAGTCTCAATTATGATTACCTCAAAATTATTATTTTCTTGTAATCATAATTAAGGCTGGCTAATTACTAAAGAATGAACATTGAGTCATTCCAAAGTTAGATCTTGCCATTGGAGTAATTCACGTGAAAACAGGGTTCGCGCGGTTGAAAAAAAAAAAAAAATTAAAAACGGAAGTAAAACATATCGCCATCAGATAATCGAAGGAGGAAAAAAAAGTCTGATGCAATTTTTCGCTCAGAGTAAATCCTTACAAGTTACGGGTTACTGAAGTTCATTTTTGCAGATGCAGAAATCTTGCGGGTTACACTCATAATCATGATAATAATAATCAATGAGGTGACAAGCAGTAACGAGAAAGAAATCGTTGTACCCGGGCTGCGACACACATAAGTTTTGAACATGGTTATTACAATTCTTTTTCGTTAAATGGTCATAATTATAAAAGTTAGAAATGGCTGGAGTTGAAGAAAAAAAAGATGATGGAGTGCAGAAGCAGGAAAAAAACTACATATACCTTCTCGTCATGTTCAACAAACGAGGTCCAAAAACTGCGAAACAAGACTATGATTTTGTACCCGCCAGTTGGGTGTACGTCAGCAAACAGACAGGAAAGTCAGTCGTGAAATTTATGCCACCGCCCTATCTTGACAAGACCTCTCATCTCTTACATCATCTGATTAAATCTTTGAGTGATCCAATTTCTGACTGGCCGGAGTACAATGTCCAAATAAAAGGAGGTGCTGGTGAGCATATTTCAATGGTTTGAAATACTCCTTGCTTTGTATGTGTATATTTTGCTCTTCAGAACCCACATACATTAGATGATCCATTTCTATCAATTTTTATTGATTTATTATAGAATCTTATAAAGAAGCTGAGACTCGCATAGCGGAGTTAGACGCTAAACGTAAAAACTATGCTTTTACCACCGATGCTGATGAAATGCCGGAAGAAAAAGCATCTAGAATTTTACGTCAACTGAAGCAAACTAAACTGAAAATGAGCGCTGAGACAGAAGCTGCTCTACAAGTTACAGGCCTTGACTTCAACCATGAAGAAGCTTCGTCAACAAATGAACTGTTTGACTCTGTGCCTCCTCAATTATCAAAACCTAGAGGCAGCCGATCAACTCTTATAGGTATCGAGGATACTTCAACTGTTTCAAAATGTCATGACCAGCCTGGAAACCCTAAAGTGGGAGATTTGAAGAAAAAAAAAAAAAGAATGGGACACCTGGTTTAAAAGCTCTCGATCACAATGAGGACATAAGAATGACAGGTTTGAAAAAAACAGAAACGATTGGAAAAACTCCTCACCACAAAGAGAATCCTGAAATACAAAGTTTCAAACAGAAGCAACCTGATCCAAATGAAAGATCATCAATCATTAATTCCTACACTCAAGCTTCGACATCTGAAAGTTACCCAGTCAATTCGGTCGACGAGAATTTAAATATGAGTAAGTGCCTAGTTTTGATTGTGAATCATATCTTCGAACTTCAAATGCTATATTATTCTTCTTTGTCATTTTTGTACACATGATCTATTATTCAATAATTCGTTCAGGTGCCGAAAGTCTTCCGGAGAGTGTTCGACAATCTTATAGGAGTCGCTATAGATTGACCGTCGATAACGTTTATACAAGTTCTGAAAATGATGGCGACATTGACGAAAATCGTAATGTTGAGGTGGCTAGACATAGGAGTCTCCAATTGTCTACGAGACACGATCTCCACGAAACTTTTCATGTCAATAATTCTGTTTCAAGTCATAAAAAACCCTCTAAGCCGAAATCGGAGAAGTCAGGCCACAGGAACTCAAAATCCTGTAAGTTTGATGTTTGGCATACACCTTTGTTTGAGTGACGGATAGATAATATTGTTACATTGGGTAAAATCACCCATATCCTATTAATTTCATACACACCATCTAGTAGCCTATATGATAAATGACATCCTTTAGAATATAAGAAACTCGGTTGCTGCGTCAACAACGATTATTGTGAAAACAAATCAGTCTGTCTTTAGCTCACTACTGAAGCAGACCTGTATTTTCTGAATACATAATCTCATTGCAAAACATATATAATTCCTCTACGGTTCACTTTATTTCTCTTGGAGAACCTACATAATAACTTATTAACTCAACGTTCATCTTGAAACGTTACATTGGTGTCAGAATCGGGATTTTTCCGAGACCGATAGAGTGAATATTTTGTGGAATCTACTATAAACGAAAAACGAAATGTCTCGTCGACGAGCTACTGCTTCTACTGACGAACCCGCTGGAAACCAGCAAATACCACCTCAAGTCGACATGATGGAGCGACTATTTCAAGCTCTGGCCGCCCAACAACAGGCAAGCCTAGCGGCTCAAACCGCCCAACAACAGGCAAGTCTAGCTGCTCAGGCAGCACAACAAGAAGCCAATTTGATCGCTAAAAGAGAAGAGCGAGAGGCCAATATCGCGGCTCAAAAAGAAAGAGAAGAGCGAGAAGCCCAACTTCGACGCGAAGAAAGGGAAGAGCGCCGAGCAGAACGCGAGGCAAATTTGACAGCTCAGCGCGAACGCGAAGAGCGGGAGACGACTCGTCTTCGTGAAGAACGTGAGGCAAATCTGATGGCTCAACGGGAACGAGAGGAACGCGAGACTCTTCGTCTGAGGGAGGAAAGAGAGGCAAATTTGGTAGCCCAACAAGCTACCCTCCCTTCTCGTGAGACGCCTGGAACCTCAGGAGATGATCTCGCAGACCTCGACACCCAGACGTTCCCCGATGAGGATCGAGGAAGTCGTTGAGCCAACTGTCATTCGGTCTGTACATAACTATGGGGAGGAAGAACCCTCCCCAACTATTCGTAGACCACGTACGGGTGGAGCGGCGACTTTCACGCCGCACACTCGTACCATCCCTCAAAGCGACCGAATTGAGCGATCAATTCGGGACGCAAGTAATGTACACCATGCTGACCACATGGCTGGCGATAATACAGTAGAAAATAGAATGATTAATAACACTGTGCCTCTTAATTTGTCTTGCGCCGGGAGTAGTCGCGACAAACAATTAAACAACACGACTGTCATAAATAACGAGACTGTATCCAAATCGTCTAACCTAAAAGTGAACTTCTTTGACGGGACAATACCGTGGGCAGATTACGAAAGACAATTCCAAATAATAGCTAAAGTTAATTCGTGGTCTTCAATTACTAAAGCCGGGTAACTAGCCGGAAGTTTGAGAGGCCCTGCCTTAGCCGTCCTATCGACTCTTGCTGATTCCGATATTGAAAATTACGATAAACTCAGCGGAGCCTTACGTCTAAGATTCGGTAATCAACTGATTTCTAAATTATCTTCAACTCAATTGGGACTTAGGAAACAAGGCAAAGAAGAAGGTCTTCCTTCGCTCGGTGTAGAAATAGAAAGACTAGCGAGAATAGCTTTGCCAAATTGTGATGAGTCCACTAGGGACATGTTAGCTTGCGACAAATTCATTAACGCCTTAACGGATCCAGACCTAAGACATACTCTGAGCTTAACAGGACCTTCTTCAGTCCATGAAGCCGTAACTAAAGGGATGGAAATCGAGGCCTTAACAAAGCATCATTTGGGGGTAGGGCAAGTTCGTCAAATCGAGACAGAAACACCTTCCACTGACCCAACTAAAACTTCCGTTACCCAGAAAACTACTCCCAGGCAGCAGACAAATAATAATAATAATAATAGTAGAAATAATAATAATAATAGGAATAACTTGTAACGTGGCAGAACGTTATGACCTCCGCCTTCCCAGCCTTACGAGCGTACCGAGGGCCCAAAAACCCAATTCCGCGGTTCAAACCCTTGCCGCCTTATCCCGCGGAGCCATATTGACTGTAAGCGTCTGCTAACAGCCGACCGGCGACCGTCAGCGCTCGCCGGACAGGTGGTAATGAGGTGAACCACCCCCAAGCAGAAGAAGAATAGACAGACTCCTCGTGGCGTACGGTACGAGCACACCGCCTGCTCTAGAACGACGTGACGTGAGAGTGAGTGAGAGAGAGAGAGAGAGAGATAGATAGATAGATAGATAGATATATTTATTATAACCATGACAATTTTGGCTAATAATACAATCGTATTCAGAGCAAGCATGAGAACAATAGAAAACTTAAAAATAGGTACTTAAGCTAAATTAAATTAAATTAGGCTACGGTGAGTAAGGTAAAGAAAAGAAGCGAAACTAAAGCGAGGAGGCTAAGAGGTGGAGAGCGCACGCGCGGCCTCGGTATCAAAAAGATATTGCCGCAGGCGGGACCGAAAAACCGGGAGAGAGCGGACGGACCGAACGTCCGACGGAAGAGATTCCCAGAGGTAGAGGGCGCCGACGGTGAAAGACCTCCGATAGGCCTCAGTGGCGAAACGGGGGATGAGAAAATCTCCTCTTTCGCGACGAGAGGGCCCGGGGGAGGCGGGAGCACGGTCCACGAAAAGGGCCCGAAGGTAAGTGGGCTTGCCAGACCGGATGACTGAGAAAAAGAGGCATCCGAGAAAATAGAGCCTACGGTCAGGGGCAGTGAGCCAGAGCAAATCCCGACGGAAGGGGGTGACATGCTCATCCCTGGGGAAACCGCAGATAAAGCGGGTACAGCAGTTGAACAGTCGCTGCAATCGGCTATCAAGAACATCGGAGACACCATGGTATACAACTGAACAATAATCCAGCAGAGGAAAAATGAGAGCGGTAACCAAAAGAGTACGCAGAGGCAGGGAGAGCATACGACGAGACATCGACAGCTGCCGAAGCGTGCAATGGACGCGGTTGGAGACTGCATCAATCTGAGGTGCCCACGTGAGCTTACTGTCGAGGAGAAGCCCCAAATCACGGACGGTCTGGGAGTAAGGGATGGGAACACCCGCGAGTAAGACCGGGGGGAGAGCAGTATCATGCAGCCGCGAGATGAGAGGGGAGCTCCCAATGATAATTGCCTGTGTCTTAGTAGGATTGAGGCGAAGACAGTTATCGAGGGACCAGTCGTGGACGGCCGCGATGTCGAGATTTAGCCTGCTAATGGCCTCAGGGACCTCGTAGACGGGACACTGAATGTATATTTGCAGATCATCAGCATAAAGCAAGTGATCGGTGTGCCGAAGGACCGCGCATAGGTCATTGATGAAAGCAAGGAACAAGAGCGGGCCCAGAACGGAGCCTTGAGGGACGCCCTGATCGAGCGAGACCCAAGAGGAGAGCTGACCGGAAGGACCAACAACGGCCTGCGTGCGACCTTGAAGGTAGCTAGCTATCCAGCGCAACACGTGTTGAGAGATACCGAGAGCACGAAGCTTAGACAGGAGAAGAAAGTGCGGGATAGAATCAAAAGCCTTACTGAAATCAAACAAGACTAATACAGTAACCAGGCGAGTATCTTTGCCACGACGAACATCCTCGGTAAGTTTGAGCAGCGCAGTTTGGGTGTTCATGCCCCAGCGGAAACCCGACTGCCGAGGATCAAGCAAGGACCGATCCTCGAGGAACGACAAGAGCTGCACAAGCACAATGCGCTCAAGAACCTTGGAAAGGAGAGAGAGATTGGAGATCGGTCGCATTTGCTCAAGCGAAGTGGGTGACTTGACCTTAGCAAGGGGGACGACTCTAGCCTTTTTCCAGAGAGCGGGGAAAACGCCCGACATGAGCGAGAGATTGAGAAGATGCAGCAGGAAAGGAAAGATGGCAGGAAGAGCATCCCTAACATTACGCAACGAGACGTCATCGACCCCACGGGATTGCGACGAGAAGTGAGAGATGGCATCGTGGAGCGCACGCGGAGAGATATCTCGAAAGTAGAACAAGGCGTCATCGTACGCAGGCGGGGGTAGTTCAAGAAGGAAGTCAGCCACCTCTTGAGCAGCAGAAGGGCGGCGACAAACCGAAGCGAAGTGCAGGTTCAGGTCTTCGAGCGGAAAGCCAGCGCAATCCGATTTTTGAGAACGAGCGAGCCCGAGGGAGCGAAGCTCATTCCAGAGAGCGCGAGCACCAGGTGCGCCAGCCAAACGGGTGGCGTAGAAGGCAGAACGGGCATCGGAAATCGCGCGGTGAAGAGCGTCCCTGGCATCGCGGAAATGCAAGAGGGCGGCAGGTGACCGAGTTCGTTTGTAGCGCCGATATAACGCATCCCTAGCCCGAATCCGATCTCGGAGCGCAGGCGTGACCCACGGCAGGCTGGCCCGCTTAGGAGTAAAGGAGCGGACGGGGGCATGAGCATCAAGCGCGGAAATGAGATTTTCCTGCAGACACTGCAGCATGTCGTCGACCGAATCAGAGGCCGGCCAGGGCGAGCGAGCGAGCTGGGAGGCGAATTCGTCCTGAGAGAAGTGAGCGTAGGACCGCGCCATAATGCGCGGGGGGGGGGGGGGGGGCGAGGGGGTCGGTAGAGCCAGGCGGATAAAAATAAGATCATGACCCCCGATAAAAGGGACCCGAGACTGTCCATAGTCGGAGACGAGATCCATATCACTGACTAAGCAGAGGTCAAGCAGCGAGTCCGACGTATGAGTATGGTATGTAGGGGCGAACGGCACCATGTGAAGAGCACGAGTAAGACAGAATTCGCGTACATTCTTAGCCTCGTAGAGGCGAGAGAGTTGATTGGCGTTAAGGTCCCCCACGACAAGGGAGAGGGGATAGTTACACGAAAAACGATCGTAGTCCTCTTCAAAGCTAGCCAGGTTAGCCGTTTTAGGCGGCCGGTAGACGACTGACACCATAAGAGGTGGAGAGTTAGGAGACCTGACCTCGGCAATAAGAAACTCGGGCGCAGCGGCATATGGGAGAGGAGAGGCAGCTAAAATTTTAGCACTAAGAGAGGCAGAGAAATACAGGGCAACCCCCCCACCAGTCTTGCCTACACGGTCTTTGCGCAGCAGGGAAAAGCCCGGCAGCGAGACAGAGGAATCAGGGATCTCTGGGGTGAGCCACGATTCGCTAACCGCTATTAAGTGGAAGCGGGAGTTGACCAGGTGGAAGCGCAGGTAATCTATATGGCCGCGAATAGAGGTTGCGTTGAGATGACACAGGTTCAATGAAGGAGACGGAGGAGCTGGCCCGGCGGAATGGCGTCAATCAGATGACGAGGTCCGAGAAGCCGATAAATCGGCGGAGCACGCTCCAGTAGCAAGATCGAGCGTAGGGGTCGAAGACCGGTCCGGGGGTTCCGTACCAGCGAGCGGAGGATTAGGGCCACTAGGACCATGCTGGCTGCCATGGACAAAATTTTAGGGTCGGATGTCAAATCTTTTTGTATAAATTATATAGACGATATTCTCATAGCGTCTACGACATGGGAACAGCATTTAGAACATGTCAACCTTATCTTGGGCAGACTGCGAGAAGCAAACATGACAGTTAAATTTAAGAAATCAAAATTTGCCCAGCAGGAACTTGTTTTCTTGGGACATAGGATAGATCGGGAAGGTATGAGGATCGAAGCAAAAACAATCAACAATATTAAACAGTTTCCAGTTCCAAATAGCAAGAAAAAATTGCAATCTTTTTTAGGATTGTGTAACTGGGAACGACGATTTATTCCTAATTTCACGGATATGGTTTTTCCGTTGCAAAAATTATTAAAACAAGATACGAAATTTAACTGGGATTCGGAGGCTCAAATGTCTTTTGAAGGCATTAAGAACATTTTATACGAAAGTTGTAAATTATACCACCCTAATCCAAGTCTAGGGTATTACTTAGAGTGCGATGCATCAGGACATGGTCTGGGTGCAAAATTATATCAAATAAATGAAAGAAACGAACCAAAGGTGATTGCATATACTAGCAGAACATTGAGGGGGGCCGAATTAAATTATACAACTACCGAAAAGGAAGCTTTAGCTGTTATTTATTCTTTGGAAAAATGGAGAATTCATCTTTTAGGTGCCAGATTTACAATTAGAACTGATCATAAGGCGTTAGTTTTTTTACAAACGTGCAAACTCACGAATAGTAGACTAACGAGATGGATACTATTCCTTCAGCAGTTCAATTTTGAGATTCAATATATACCAGGTCCCTCTAACGTGACCGCAGATGCGTTATCTAGATCTCCGGAAGTCAAGAATGAAACAGAAAAAACAATTCAAGAAAATCTTGATTCATATAAAACTTTCCAGATTTCACCCTTGAAAGAAGTAGAAGGTGAACGAGGGTATGAAAATATCATTAGATCAATTCAAACTCAACAATTTATTCTAAGAGAAGAGATAATGGAGAAACTGAATTCGGATAAAAGATTAAGAAATTTACCTAGAGAAATCAAAAAGAATCTTTTGTTTATTAAGATGGAAGAAAAATGGTTAATCTATATACCTACAAATTGCGAGACAGACCTCATTAGTCAAGTTCATATTAAACTCTTACATTTTGGTACGAATAAGGTTATCACATATATTAGAGATAGATTTTATTTTCCAGCTATAGAGAGAAAAGTTAGGGAAATAGTTAGAACCTGCGATCTGTGTCAGAAAAGTAAATTTTATCAGCAGGCAAAGAAAGGAAAAGCTATTTCCATTATTACAGAGAAACCTCCGGATGCCGTTGCGATAGACTATTTTGGTCCATTACCTACAGGTAGAGCAGGTCTGAAATACTTGATAGTTTACATGGATTTATGCACGAGATTAGTAAAATTGTATCCGGTTAAAAGTTTGAAAACAGAGTCGTTAATTTTTCAAACACAAAAAAAATTCATACCTGAGGTGGGGAAACCCGTTAGTTTTTTGACTGACCATGGAGGTCAGTTCATGTCTGATAAGTGGAAGGAATTTCTTGAGATTAATGAAATTAGTCTTAGACATACATCGGTGTACCATCCACAGTCAAATCCAGTGGAAAGAGTTATGCGAGAATTAGGAAGAATCCTCAGAGCCTATTGCCATGAAAAACATTCAAACTGGGTTAAATGGTTGAAACCTGCCGAACAAGCTATCAATAGTACCAGTCATTCAGCAATCGGTTGTAGTCCATATTCTTTACGGGAAAACCTTGATCTGGTTGAGGATTTGGTCTCTGGGATTGAGTATCCTTTAGGGTCAAAAATGTTAAGCTTAGAGGATAGATTATTTGAAGCCAAAGAAAATAATGAATTAGTAGTTTCAAGACGTAATGCGAAACTAGATGAAGATAATACTAAAAGTATAAGTTATCAAATAGATGACTTAGTATTAGTTAAAAGTCATAAATTGTCCAGCGCACTAGATCATAAGATAAAAAATTATTTTTGGTGTACGAAGGACCGTATAAGATCAAGAGAATTATTAGAGATAATGCATATGAACTTGTTAAATTAAACGACGAGCCATACGGCACATGTAATGTGATTTATTTGCGTCCATATTTTATACTTCATGCTAATCCTATTAATCAGGAATAGTTTGAAGTAGGGGGGGTCTGAGAGGGACGACCTATACCTAAGAGGGACCTATGCTCATCTCTACTTTTCAGTTTATTGCTTATAATTATTTCAATGACTATCTGTTCTGCTTTCATTAAAATATTATTCATATGTTTGTGCAATTGTTTTGTAATACGAAGGGCGTTTGTTGAGGCACTCGTAAATAAACTAAGGAATCATACGGACGTGTGTATATATTCATTTCGGACAGCTGCATATTAAAATAAAACTAGAAATATACACATTAATTCGTATTATCATAATTGATCTATTCTTTCCACATCGAGTCAAGTATAGATCATCCGAATAACATCTTGTCGTACGCCTTAGGGTTTACATAATTACGTGAGTGATATGTGTCTTCAAGATTTATTCATTGCTACCAGAGAAAAAGCCAGCTAATTCAACTGTACAAAATATTACATCATCTATCATATAAATAATCAATTCAGACCTGAACCATATAATATATTTAATCAAATCTCAAACACGTATCCTGTGAGGAGATTCAAGTAAAGGGAGTATCAAAGGAATATCTAAAACTCTATAAAACACCTCCCGTTACAAAATATTAATTCCAATTAACGTCAAGTTTTTCAACATTCACCTACCGAGTGATCGTAGTTTCAATGACATTCTTCAATGACGTTGATGCTGCAGTTATAAATACTGAACTAGATCTTGGCAAGCTGACGCTATCACTCCTCGGTACAGTATTCTGCTCCGACTCTCTGGGAACTTTTTCACTTACTATAGCTCGTAACCGTTCTAGTTCAGCTTTCACATCTAAGCTTGCTCTTGACTTTTTAGATGCAAGAGGCTCATCTTCAGAAGTTAAAAGATGGGAGTTTAACTTTTCTGCCGCTAATTGTTATTCTAAGCTTTCTCTTAGCATCTGTTTTTGCTTGTCCCTTCAAATTCACTAAGTGAGCCATGACGCTATAATTAATCAAAATAATCGAATTATGATTTTTAGTATACTATCCAAGCTAATATTCTCAGTGATGGTATTAGCGGTAAAAGACAATGAGTAAAAAGGAAATCAAGTATAATGATGGTATAATTATGCTATTCATTTAAATGCCCGATACTAAAGAATAATATCAAATGAAATATCACATACAATTGTAGTACGTATTTAAATATGCAAGAAACACTTTTCATTCTTGTTTCAAAAATATGATATGTTTGAACTTTATTCTTCTTCGTAACGGCAGATTCTTTCGATTTTAAGGCAAAGCAATGGAAGTAAGCAAAGAGACACAAATCCACTCATTTGGTATTACAGTAGAACCTCGATTATCCGGCCTTCGATCAACCGAGTCTCCGCGTTATCCGAGGCAACGGACTCATCCGAGCACTCCGCATTAATCGAGGTGTATGCTCGGATAATACGGAAAAACTCGAATAAAACAGATAGAGCCGCTATGCCTATGCTGTACGCGCGAAGTATTTTGCGATCGCTACTATGGTGCTTATACATATGTGAATACTTTTGAGATTAAATTTCATTCTACCGTTTCAAATACATAAAAAATGATTGAAATTTTCGAATTTTGCACGTTTTTTGTGTTATCCGAGTTTTCGCTCATCCGAGGTACCTCCTCCCCACATTACCTCGGATAAACGAGGTTCTACTGTACATGCTCTTCCTCTCCTTCTATATTACTTCATTGTGGAATTCTATAGATTTTGCTTTCGACGGAGTTTAGATGAACTGCTTGTACTCTATCGGATAAATTGGAACAGTGATACACTCCGACAGAATTGGATGTCATTCCAACGTCGTAAATTGGAGCAGTCCTTCTGAATTCTTTAACAATTAACAAGGTAACTTCTCCATTAATTTGCACTATATTTTCTATCAGGCAGATTCTTGAGTCTCTAAGAATGCAACAACTGTCACGCAAATTTGTTGCTAACGTGAATTTTCCAACCTCTAGTTTTTTATATTGTCGACAACGGTGCGCAGGCAAACCTTGTGGAAGTGGTCCTGCAGCATGGATCTGAGAAGGACGAATATATATATTGTCATCAAAAGGTTCTAAACTTATATAATTAAGTTCACCTATTCTTTTATAGACTTGCTGAAGAGTGAGGTGTGGTTTTCTAATGAACTTCCGATTCGTTGGCATGTTATTTTCATACGCAAATGCACTAAATGTCTCCAAACTACCAAGTTCTTTGACATCAGGTACTATATGCAACAAACAATGCACATTATATGATATGAACTGTTGCCCATACAGTCGTTCACATAGAAGTACATAACTTTCTAGAGCCTCTTGGCAGAAAGCGTATGATTCTTCGGGTGTCTCTTTTGAAACAAGGAGGCGCATGACGCAGCTGAGGATCATTAAGTGATCGTAATAATCTTCCGAAAGAACATTTTTCAAGACAGCTGCAGCAGTATAGAGTATGAATTGCCTGAACTCAGTGGCTTTGAAGTGCTTGTACATTGAGATTTCACTAGGCCGGCGATTGAATTCTGAGGGACAATGATCTTTCAACAATAGCATTCTCGAATCAAGAATATTGAGTTTTCTGCCACTGAAACGTCGATGTCCAAACTTTCCTTCAACGTGAGCGGACAGTACTTTCTTCACATTCCCTAAATAGACTGAATGTGTTCTGTCACTAATCCAAGTATCGCAGCCAAAGGGGATCTACCTTTATGGTGATCTTCATCCAGAAGGTTCGCGTAATCTTCATTTGTTCTTGGAGGATGCCCAGTACCCAGACAGACCATAGTTCCCTCGAAGCCCGGTACAGTGCAACGGAGACCTTCGACTCTACACTTGGAACAGGCGTTTGACGCCATATGACCATAATGATTTAAAGCAAATGCTCTTGCAGGCGCATCGGCAATAAAGCACCTTACATTCAAAGGAATTTGTTGGTTTCTTATAAAGATCCCACCTGCTTCTCGTACTTCGATAATTTCTTGGATGAACTGTTCAAAAAAGTCAAATGGATTCGCTGGCTTATGCTTTCCTTTGAATATTCCGGCAATAATAGGTCTCTTATCGGGCAGATTAAAAATCCGGTACTGATGAGGCCAATATTGATCCTGGCCTTTGTTTACTTTAGCACCATCTGTGCTGAAATCGATGACTATACGTTCAGGCAGCTGAAAGTTTTCCGGAAGGGCTTCCAATTTTTTCATCATTGTAGTCTTCAATCCAATGTGAATATATTCTCCACCAGCAATTTCTTGGATATATGTACTTGCGACAGCTGTAGGAGTATTTAGTAGTGTTCGACTGTCCTTAGGCAGGTAGATTAGGCCGAACGGAAATGCTCTTAATGTTTTGAGTAATAAATTTCCTTGCTGATGTTTTAAACCAGCTGCAAGGAAAGCATTATTCAGAATCCTTTTATTTAAATCCGCGGGATTTTGAACAACTTGAATATTTTCATCATCCGAACTGCTGGATCCATTCGCATTGTCTGCTTCGACATTCTCATTGGGTATGTTATCATCCTCTGGTTCAGCCTCATCAATATCACTGTCCCTTTCGTCTTCATCAGAACTTGCAGTATTATCACTGAAAGCTTCTTCCAAAAGAGGAGCTTGTGAATCGCTTCCAGACTCAGATGACGAAGGTATTTGTATCGCTCCATTTGCTGGTCTTTCATCGGAACTGCTATCAGAAACATCAGCAATGTTTCTTTGACCACGAACTACGGATAATCGTCTTCGTTTGTGTCTCGAACTGAGCTCCACAAAGTTCTTGAATTTTTGGGACATCCTCGTACTAGCGCTGATCTTTTTTTTTTCAAATCGTGAACTGTTGTAGATAATTTTTATTCTTACAAGGAGAGTATCAGGGTTCCGGATCATCGACCCATCTGAACATTGGAGGAGTGAGTGCTTCTCATGGGCCCAAAAAATGAAATTCATGATATCCCTTTCCATCTAACAGGCCCTTGTTCTCTTAGCGAGCCCCATTTAATAGTAATATCCAGAAGTAAATGAATATATTCGACTGTGGTGTTGATACTTTGTTCTTCTTTATTGGATTGAGTCTTCTATGCTAGGTATGACATGACATGAATGTGGGTTAACATGCTGAAAAACATATATCTACACAGGTACAGCAATCTCAAAATACACTATTTGTGGTTACACGCTGGTAGCATTGATGAAATTGTATGAAAATGATAAAGAAAGTGAATCGAAACAGTTCAAATCGAGTCTAAATCGAATCTCACTGTCAAATCATGATCATTATACTAGTTTGAGGTTGTTTAACAAGCTTTCAAGCCTCCGCCTAGCCTGCAAATGTTCCTCCGCCTTAGTGGAATAGCCTTCATTACTCATGTCGTTGCCTTTCAATGAATCCCCACGTTGACCACATATCTTCAAACTGATTGAGTTTATTTAAAATGAGGTGACAAAGATGATAAGAAAGTGAAATTTGAAGAATGGCTTTGATCTTCAGTATAATTGTTTTTTTTTTTTGTTGCATGATTAAACTCTTTTGATTCTCATTATTTGAAGAATATATATTTAGAAAGAAATCGGAGAATAAATCTTACTCTTACTTCCTTCATACTTTTGCACCTAATCTTGAACAAGTTCTGTGAGTTTGAAGGTCTCTGGTCCGTGTAGGGATTCTTTCAAAGACAACGACATGAGCACCGAAGGCTATTTCACTGTGGCAGAGGAGCATTTGCAGGCTTTTCGGAGGCCTCAAAGTTGGTTCAACTACATCAAACTAGTATAATGATCATGATTTAACAGTAAGATTCAATCCAGGTTCTATTCGGACTGCTCTGATTTATTTTCTTTGTCATGTTCATACAATTTCATTCATTTTACTAGCGCGTACTGACAAATAGTGTAATTTGAGCTTGCTGTACCTGTGTAAGATATATGTTTTCTCAGCACGCTAATCCACATTTATGTCGTGTCACACCAGATTCTATCAAAGAAAACTCACTCGAATGAAGAACAAAGTATCAACACCTCTGCCAAATATTCCTCTACTGCTGGATATTATTATATATTAAATGAAGCTCGCCAAAAGAATGAAAGCCTGTTAGACAGAATTAAACATCATGGGTTCAATTTTTTGGGCCAAGGAAACAAACACCTCTCTTTAAGTTACAGCAGGATTCATGATCCGGAATCCTGATACTCTCTTTGTGAGTGCTAACGGATTTGTATTTCTATCAAACTGTTTTTCAAGACAGATATAAAATGAATACACTAGAAAATGACACGACGATAATATATGTATTTCCTATATAAAGTGTGCTTCAGCCGAATTTCGTCACCTAGTACAAAAATAAACTGCCAAATATAATAATTTAAATATATTTTTTGTTCCCAAGAGCCAAAGAGCACCCACGTGTCCATCCCAATGGCCACGAAAAAAATACAAAAAAGTGAGGTTATAGTACCACTTGATTATGAATCACAAACAACACTCAGTTTAAAAACATATCATAATCAAATTTGGTTACCGTAGAACTGATGAGTACCGTAGGTCACAATGCAGATGCTTCACCACTGTACTTTCTTACGATGATCGACGCGTGCTATATGAACGAAAGCGGAAAGCCGGTGCGTGGACGCGAGCTTGCCGGTTGAGGTCAGAGGGGAAGGCACGGACTAGTCAAATGAGTCGTGAAAAGACTGTGCATGCTTTTGGAAATACAATTGTCAGAATGTTATTACGTTCACGAGGTATCATAATATTATAGTTTTATTTAAACTTTTAAGACATAAAAATGCAGATATTTTTATAATAATGGTTTTCATCAATCCAAGCGTATTACTCCCATGTACCTGCATATCGTGCCCTCAAGCGTGATGACATAATGCGACGCATTACGCTCGCACTGAGATGCCTATCACAACGTTGGGGCAAGTGCGGGCAAATATTCTGCATTTTCGCTCGCATAGCATGCGTCGCACGGCTTGCGGACAGCGTGCGACGCACGATTGTTATCTGGGATAATTCACATTTATTCTTCAACTGCGAATAATCGGATGAAATTACCGCTAAATCCTATATTCCCTAGTAAAACCTGGTCAGGCTATGGCTTGACAGTCCGGCCATAGCCCGGCCAGGACTCCTGGCCGGGTGCCGAATAACCGAGCGTGACGATTCTGGGCGGGCTACCGTCGGACCCACCCGGCCAGCGCCCGACTAAAAGTCGGGCTTCCCGACCGTCTCCCGTCCAGCGCCCTGGTTCCATTTCCACACGGGATGCTGTAAATTGGAATTTCTTACTTCAGCAGTATTGCAGGGATCGATAACGTAATTCCCATCTTTAACTATTACCGGATAATTGTCTCGTTTAAACTCGTGTTCCCAAAGTTTCATAAACTTGAGTCGAAGGCCTATTTTTTCGATACGGGAAGTAATAGCTTCTACATTTAATATTTTGAAAGTTTCCTCGTCTATAAAATTTTCTAAAATCAATCCAAAAAAATATGTACACGATAAAAATCATAAAAATAATTGTCAACCGGCGAATTCGGCGAAAAAGACACAAAACGCTTTGTATCTCAAAACAGACCGTATCCATAATAATCATAGAAGGCTCTTTCAAGTAATTAATACTACAAACTGGCGAAATATAATAAATATATCCGCGGAGTTAATAAAACAAAACAAAACAAACAAAAGGGCTGGGTTGATGGAGAGCTTCTGACACTGTCATGGGTCTAAAATTATTAGATCACAACGTTTTCATGAAATATACAGATGCCATACATACCTTCAAAAGTTGAAATCAGCACTTGCAAGTTCCACTCGTTTAATTTGCATTTTACGAATTCGTCCATATTTATGTTCTTCCCATTGGCAACTACAATGCGATCGGACAATATATTGAATCAAGAATGTCGAAAAACAATTAGGTTCAGCATGAACTAATATGATTATTATTCCAACCTGTGAATTCTTCTTTGTGAATAAAATACGACATACATACCTGTATTAGGAAAACATGCGTATGTCAACAGACGAAAATTTACCTACGGACACTGCACTAGAATACGATAGACTGCAGTCAATCTTCCCAATAAGCGAGCCGAGTAGGCGCATATATATAAGACGAAGTATTCATATGGCTGGTCCAGCTATACGTATGATGAGACGGGTAATGATATAATATAACGATATCGGATTGTGGATATAAGTGACAGCAGAGTCATAGCAGAAATTTTTTTTTTTTTCCCACATGGCCGGGAAGGCCGATTTCCTTATCCGCTAAGAGGTAGGGAACTCCAGTTTCACCGACCAGGGGAGTTTTGCCTCCCATGGGAGGGAAGGCCGTGAGTCATGAATTTTCCTCCCAGTCCGCTGGACGTATGTTTTCGGCTACAGGGGACGTTAATGTTGTAACGTGGCAGATTTTACATCTGTCACTGACCGCGCCTCCACTCGCAAACGTGAGCGACCATGCCGCTGCCGTACCGCGAATTCTTCACCGAAGCGCAAGTCCAACCTTTATTTGTAGAATACGTGTCTGCCTTAAGATTTTTTATGTGAAAGCAGGTACCTCTTCATCACCAGGACTTCGTGGGATCCGCCGATCGCCGCTGGATCGTCTGAGGGATGTCCTGGAAGCCTCGGCATTAGTACCCGCACCTACGTCATCAGCTATCATCAACGCAGCCTCGTCACCTGCCGGCCGCGGGAGGGCTGCAGCTCCCAGCCTGATGAAGCGACCATCCATTACCTCCCGGCCAGAATTTCGAACATGATCGCCGTTATAGGTGCGGCGAACATGCCGTGTGTGAAAAGGCTCCCCCCACCACTTTTTCGATCGCCGATCAGCGAAATTTGAAGGCACTCCGTAGCCGACCACCATCGAATCAACGTCGAGATATCTTTAATCGTATCTTCATCTTTTTATATTCTGGGTTTTCTTTATCTTTATCTTTTCTTTTTCTTTTGGGGTTTTTCTCTTGTATTTTCTTCTTTGGGGGTTTTTCTTAGTTTTTATTGCATACTTGTCTTTAGTTTTTTTTGTGTTGTGTGTGCTTTTTCTTTTGGAGCCACCTGGGCTGCGACCCGACTAAAGGTAGGCTCTTTCCGTCACGATCTCGACCGTCCGTCTGTAAGCCTTTGCCTCGTCGTTGCCTAACGGCCATTTCAAATTCACGATTGACGGGCTGTCGTGGTCTTTACCTTTTTCTAGACTAGTTTAGTGCAATTAGGCCCAGCTATTATCTATCTTTTCTGGACTTGCGCTGCTCGGGGAAGAATCCCCGTGCCGTACCGTATCGCCCCCGTCAACTTTAATTTCTTTAATTTTTCTGCGTACGTTAACTTTATTTAAGGGTAATTTTGCGTTAACTTCAATCTGTTTCTTGTATTTCTTTTTTTTTTGATCATATTTTTTTTTGCGGCTTAACTTACCTACTTTGCAGCATATTCTGATATTTTGTTATTTTCTCTTTTATTTCCTGCTGCTTATTTATAATTTAATTGTATTCGGCCCAACTGGCCCTGCCGTTCTGTTTTATTTATTTATTATTTTTTTTTCTGTATCGTTGCGTTTGAATTTGAATTGTATTTCTCTTACCGTTTATCTGTACCGTGTAAGTGTGCCCCACGTTGGGCGCCAATTTGTAACGAGCAATTTTCCTACCCGGGGGAAAAATGAGTAGCAAAATAAATCCCGCTCAAAAAGGTCCCAACGTATTCTCACGAAAAGATACTGAACGGTACGATACAAAAAGGAAAAGAAAAATAGAAATAGACGAAAGCTAAGGTTGGGCGCCAGGCACACGAATGTGCCAGATAAAGTGAATTGAAAGAAAGAGAAAAAGAGAGGCAATAGGTATCAGCTGAATTCAAAATTCAAAAGAAAAGTTAATCAGAAAAAGAAAATACTATGGGAACAGTTAGATTCAAAATTCAAAATACTAACCAGAAAGAGAAACACTACAAAAGAGATAAATTCAAAAATCAAAATATACTCGGCTAGTAGACGGAGAGGGGAACGTGGGGGCGTAGAAATAACACACTTACTCGGTATAGATAAACGGTAACGATAAATATAATTTAGAGTCAAGGCAAACGATACAAAAAAAAAATAATAAATGAATAAAACAAGACGGCAGGGCCAGTTGGGCCGAATACAATGGAATTAAAGATAATTAGCAAGGAAATAGTTACCAAGTCAAAATAAGAAAAAAAAAATCACAAAATGATAGAATAGGCTGAAAAACAGCTAAGTTTGAATATTAATCAGAAGGAAAGGAAAAGAAAAAGAAAGAACGCCAAAGATATTGCAGTTAACGCTAACTAAATTTCGAGTTTAAATAACGCACGCAGAAGGTAAAAAAAAAGTTATAGATAATGTCGGCGATACGATACGGCACGGGTATTCTTCCCCGAGCAGCGCAAGTCCAAAGAAAAAAAAGATAGTGATTTAGGTCTAATTATTGCTAAATTAGCCTAGAACAAGATAGAGACCACGACAGCCCGTCTCACGCTGAATTTGAATTGGCCGTTGGTCGGCGATGAGGTAGAAATGGCGTACGGACGGTCGAGGTCTGAAGAGAAAGAGCCTACCTTTAGTCGGGTCGCAGCCCAGGTGGCTCCAAAAGAAAAGCACACACAACACAAAAAAAAACTAAAGAAAAGTATGCAAGAAAAACTAAGAAAGACCCCCAAAGGAAAAAAAAATAGAAGAGAAAAACCCCAAAAGAAAAAAAGTAAAAAGATAAGATAAAGCCCAAAGTAAAGATAAGGTAAAGCTACGGTGACGTAGCAACTCGACGTATTCGTACGCTGGTCGGCAACGGAGTGCCTCCAAATTTCGCTGATCGGCGATCGAAAAAGTGGTGGGGGAAGCCTTTACACACACGGCATGTTCGCCGCACCTATAACGGCGATCATGTTCAAAATTCTGGCCGGGAGGTAATGGATGGTGGCTTCATCAGGCTGGGAGCTGCAGCCCTCCCCCGGCCGGCAGGTGACGAGGCTGCGTTGATGATAGCTGATGACGTAGGTGCGGGTACTAATGCCGAGGCTTCGAGGACATCCCCCAGACGATCCAGGGGCGATCGGCGGATCCCACGATGTCCTGGTGATGAAGAGGTACCTGCTTTCACATGAAAAATCTTAAGGTAGACACGTATTCTACAAATAAAGGTTGGACTTGCGCTTCGGTGAAGGATTCGCGGTACGGCAGCGGCATGGTCGCTCACGTTTGCAAGTGGAGGCGCGGTCAGTGACAGATGTAAAATCTGCCATGTTACAACACTTCCCTCACAAACGGAACGTGCGGGTCTCAGAAGGAGAGCCGCAAAGCTTCCGCAGACCGTCGACTACACCATCCTATGCGCGATCCTACTAAAATTACTAACGGCTTCAATGCTAGGTGACGGGTTATCGGGCTATATTCTTCACGCGCTGCTGGGGCGGTGCGGCAAGAAAAGAGAAAGAATCGCTACCCAGTGCCTTTTGAAGAAAGACCGCAAAGCTTCGCCAACAACAACTTTTCCGTCTATGTGCGCGACTCTAATGGACCTGGTAAATACGGTGCGATTTATCCACTGGTACCTATCTTCTGGACAGAAGAAACAACCAAATAACAGGCCAAAGAAGAAGAAATACGGCGCGAAAATATTTCCGACCGATCAGGCTCAACGCTTTTTCGACGGAAAGTCAAGGAATAAACGAACTCAGGTAGCATACGGCGGTACGAGACGACAAGATATCAACACTAAAACGGAGTTACGATAACAGATCGGATCCGGTGGGAAAAAAAAATGGAAAAATGAAAGAAAGCCAAAAAAATCATCCGGATCGAACGAATCTGCCGCTAAGCGGGGCAAGGAGTTAATCTCAACCTACTCCGCGGTGCGGGGAATCTATGATAGCGAAACGCGCTAACCGATTCTCTAGATAAGGTATCCACGAGCGAAGCGAGATGGACCAGCAACCGTTGCTTCTCGATCGCGCTTCCTGGCGGAGACTTCGAACAGTTTGTACAGTGCGAAATCGTCACGCCGGGGTTTCCACAGCGAAAACAGAAGCGTTTCCGCGGGACGGCACACTCCGAATAGGTATGGCCTGGCTCTTTACAATTTCAGCAGCTGGCTGGCGACTTCCTAGGCAACGTCTTCACGGCATGAGCCGAACAGACGACAGGGCGCAAGCTAGCCGGGTATGGTGTACGAGACGGAGCCGAGGCCGAAAAAGCGAGCTGAGGGAAGTTAGAAGACTTACGCCTCCACCGGTAACTCTCTACGGATCTTACACCTAACGGAACCGGACCCACACCCAGATTCCGGAGGTAACTACGGTGTAGAGCCTCTCCCAACACTTTCGGGCGATCTTCGGTCACAAAATTGCGTTTAGAGGGCTCATTGCTACAACTTTTTCTCGCAAAAGGCACTTTGTTCGGGACGGCAGGTATAGCGGATCGCTGTTCCCTTCTAGGAGGGTTATCCTGGGCCTCTGGACGGACTTTGACCCCCGGGACCAAATCTACGTGAGTAGTCGCGGTAGCCTGTGCCTCGGCCGATTTGGCTTGGCTATCCGCGCAAGGCTTGCTGCATTCGAGATGCATCTCGGCAGTGTTGTGCGGGGCCAGTACACCAATCGAGCACGAAGGCATTTTATCAGACTCTGGGTCCAGCGGTACCTTAGATAGAATAGGGAATCTAATTTGACCGTCAGCCTCAGGTACTCGAATTTGAGTCGGGTAATCTAACGCTAAACGAGAAACGTACGGCAGAAAGGGATTTCGCGCTCACAGCTTTCATTCTTTTTGTGTAAAAACAAAGCTTGTTCTGTCAACCTCGAAGGATGCTGCTACTGCAGTGCGCAGCACTCGCCCTGCATGCCAACCGAACTCTAACACTAGCTCTGAATACCTAGCCATCCTCAAGTCCATCAATGAGCGACTCGGCAAGTTGGATACCACCGTGGCCAAGGTTGATTCGCTTGCAGCTGATGTTATGGGATTGCACGCCAAATTCGACGCGTTGGTCACTGATAATGCTGATTTTAGAAATGAAATTGTTGAAGTCAAGGGCGCTTTTTCGACCGTCAAAGACGATGTGGCCGGCCTTGCTCATAGTCCAGGCGCGCTAGACGATAAAACGTTAAAACTTCGGAATACGTGGATCCTGCATGGATTTTGATGAAACTTCGGCAATCCCTTCGAAATCCAATTAGAATCAAAGTTTACCACCTGAGAACGCTTGCTTTTTTTTTTTTTTTTTTTTTTAAATTTCACGCAGAAAAATGTACATATTTCAGAATCTAAAAATCTGAAATAATTCACAGCTGTAGAATAGATTAAAACTGATGAAAAACTCTAATAACTTTCCATTCTGTCACGAACCCTTCGCAAGATAAATGCCGACTTACAAAATACAAATAAAATAATAAAATAATTTTTTTGAATCTCAAAATCTGAAATAATTCAGGGCTGTAGAATAAATTGAGACGAATTAAAAACTATGATAACTTTTCTCTCTGCCACGTTCCCTTGGAGAGATAAGCGCCGACACACAGAACACGTTATAATATCGGCTATAGCGCACCTGGACCCTTATCTCTCGAAGGGAACACGGCAAAGAAAAAAGTTATCATACTTTTTAATTCGTCTTAATTTACTCTACAGCTGTGAATTATTTCAGATTTTCAGATTCTGAAATATTTGCACATTTTTCCGCGTCAAATTTAAAAGAAAAAAAAGAAAAAAAAGCAAGTGTTCTCAGGTGGTAAACTTTGATTCTAATTGGATTTCGAAGGGATTGCCAAAGTTTCATCAAAATCCAAGCAGGATCCACGTATTCCGAAGTGAATATCTAGCGCGCCTGGACTATCATGAGATCGCAGGATGCCTGGACCGTGTGAAGAAGATCGAGGGCAGGCCTGCCGCAGAGTCCTCTAGCAGTCTAGCTCCGGCTGACGAGGTATTACTGCTCCACCTGGCGTGCCGCGACATGGAGACCCAGCTGATTGTTACTGGTGTGCCTGAAAGTCCGAACGGGGATGAAGATATGAAGGCCCTTCTGCCGAAACTAGCTCGGGTTTTGGATACCCTCATACCGTTATCTGATATAGTTAAAATGGAGCGTATGGGTAGCTCTGAAAGTCGAAGGAAGAGGACGTCTGTTTCTGGTTCTTCTCAACCTTGCGCGAGAGGTCGGGCGATCCTACTGGAACTCTCTACCAAAGAGAAGTGTGATCAAGTGCTGGCTGCAAAAAAGATGAAACCGAACCTCATGGCTCCCTGCATTGATGAGAGTCTGTCTAATAGCAAAATTTATATTAACCGTCGTCAGCCTGTACAGCTGCGCCAGCTTCGTGATCGGGTCCTCAAGCGATTCCCGGCTATCCAACCCAAATCTGTCTGGATTGCAGACGCGGCCGTCTACATACGGGGTAGTGCCGATTCACGACCGGAGAGGGTAATGCCTTCTACTGACCTGTCGGCTCTGCCTCTATGAATCCCTCGATCTATTGCACCCACTGCCACCTCATCGTCGCCTACTGAATGGTTGCACATTCTACAAGGCCCCGTTGCTTCAGTGTATCGACCGTATTCGCGACTCAGTTCCGACTAACATAAGACCGAATATTGTTAAGCGCCGTGATATGTCTCAGCTACTTGAGTGAATGCGCACTGCACTGCGAACTCTATGTGAATGTATGAATAGCTGGATATAATTTAATTCAGTTTATTCAATTTAATTGAACTCAATTTGATTCACCTATAATTTTCTTAAAGTCTTGCTTACTTATCATTCTTCTTATACTATTATACAGATTGTACTGAATGTAAAAATGTATTGCCTGTGTCCCTTAGGGAGCCCCGCTCCAGGGTCAAATAAATTTCGCTTCTCTCTCTCTCTCTCTCCCCCTCCGCGATTCCTGCCCTCCCCCACGATCTCTGTCCCTCCACGATTCCTGCTTCCTCCACGATCCCTGTTGTCCCCACGACTCCTGCTTTCCCATAAGCCCTGCCCTCCTCTTTGACCCCTGTCCACCCCCACGACCTCTGCCCTCCCACGACCCCTGCTCTTCCCACGACCACTGCTCCCCCTCGACTCCTGTTTCCTCCACGGCCGCTGCTCTCCCATGAACCCTGCCCTCCCCTACGACCCCTGTCCTCCCTCAAGACCTCTGCCCCCCCACGACCACTACTCCCCCCACGACCACTGCTTCCCCCTCGACCCCTGTTTCCCCCACCACCCCTGTTTCCCCCACGACCCCTGCTCCCTCGTGAACCCTGCCCTTCCCTACGACCCCTGTCCTCCCTCACGACCTCTGCCCCTCCACGACCCCTGATCCCCCCTCGACCCCGGCTGGCCCCTCGACTCCCGCTTCCCCCCTGGACCCCCGCTGCCCCCCGAGACCACCGCTCCCTTCACGGCCACTGTTCACGCTGTGGCCGCTGAATAGTGCGATTCTTGGTCGCTGTGGTGCCGTCAGCAGCCGCGGCGTCAACAAGATTGGCGGCGGTGTCGTCCCTGGACGCGGTGGTGTCGTCGCTGAATGCGGCTGTATCGCCGTTAAACGTGGCGGTGTCGTGGCAGCCGTGGATCGTTGGGGCATTATTTGCGGCAGCTGCGGCCACGGGTCCCGCGAGGCTCAGAAGGCAGCCGCGCGGTTTACCTCCGCTTTGCCTGCGCTACGGCTGCGCGAGCGCCGCACACACTGGGGATTATCATTTTCCTAGAAACACAAACATAAATTATACGATCAGTCAAAAATAACAAAAACTATGGAGACCATATGTTAGGAGAACGAACTGAGTCCCCCTCACCCCAGAAAAACGTCCCCGTTTATTCGCTAATCGAGCTATAGTAATTGTCATATGACTATAGCGAAATGTATGATATCATTCGACGCGCCTCTAGTGGCGCTAAACGATAGTCTTGGTCACCATGGAAACCGCGGGTTGAGCATAGTATAGTTAGTGTTTGTCGCTACCGGTAGAGGCGCGTCGTATGATATCAGATCCAATATATATGTTGTAACTTACTGCACCAATATCTCAGCTGAAGGCTGGAGATATGGTGCTAGTCCGCGTGAGTGTCTTTGTCACGGGTGATGTCTTTGGAGCTCCTCCTGAGGGAAAAGTGAAAAACCTCTAAATACCCAAATGATAGACTCGGATTAGGTTTCCCTAAACAGAGCTGTGAAATGCAGAGCTGGATATATCACGCTAGCCAAGCCTGGTAAGTAGTTCGAAAACACTCTCAGATCAAGCATGCGGATACGGGTTTGTTAGACCAGTACCGCCAGCCTGAGAGCAAACTCAGAACTACAAATCGACAGAGCTGGACGAGCCACACACACCAAGCCTACCCTGAAACGAATGATGATGATGATTTATGAATGCTGAAATGTGGTAACAAAATAATAGAAAGAAAGGAAAATGAAAGAAAAGGATGCAGTTTAACAAGAATAGATTTAATGTTAATCATCTAGGGTTTCATAGCATGAAAAGAAAAGAACATAGAGTAGCATGTTTTAACATAGCGTTGTTATAAAAGAAAAATCATAAAGAAATAAAATAAAGTGTCAAACTAAAGAGTTAATAAGAAGTAAATTAAAGTTAAACTAATTATAATTTTCTAAACTGAATCAATGTTTCCGATCAGGTTTTTTAAATGGTAATTAAATTTGTTAATCCGGTGATTCGCGGAGTTTCAATCCGCGAATTGAATAAATTGCGCAGTTAATAGAGTTAATGCGACTTTTAAGCCTGCTGTCTAATTTTTTGAAGTGCATACAAAAATTAGTAAAACTATTATGTGAATGTGAGATTTATTAGACTTATTTTTTAATATCAAAAATCGTGATTCTAATCCCTCAATTTTAGTAAGTCCGAATACGATTTCTGAGCAAGAGCGGTCACGCACTATTTTAGCTACGTGCCTAATTGATTTAATGAAATGATGTGACTCGACGGGCGCTTTGCCACACAATCGGTAGCGGTTGCTTCGGTACCCCCTTTTTATAGCGGAATCCGCGACACCCGCGGATCTGCGGTGCGGTTGCACGGAACTCGCGATATGCACGGAATTTCGGCTCACTCACGGCCGCTCCTGCGCGTCGCGGTTGCGCAGTGGTCATTTGCCGACTGCACTGGCTGGGCGGCGGCCGTGCCAGCACAGCCGGAACGTTACAATATTGTAACTTTCTCTGCGTATGTCTCACGGCAGAAGGCCGTGAAATTACGCTAGCTCGCGTGAATTCTTTGTCACGGGTATGATTTGGAGCCCCTCCAAGGAAAAATGTGAAAAACCTATTGTTACCCTAATACAGACTTGGGATTGCACACTCTCAGACTCGGGTACCGATAAAAGCTATACCGTTGCTGCCTGAGTGTTACGCACCGAAGCTGCCTCCCTAATACAGACTTGGATAATCTTACACTCTCAGACTCGGGTACCAATTGAAGCTGTACCGTCGCTGCCTGAGTGTTAGACTACCGAAGCTGCCTTGTTTTAAGCTAGCTAAACACGATTTTATTTCCAAGTGATTTTAGCTGAAAGGAATTTATGTTAATTAAAGAAATGAATTAACACACGAAATGAAAGACAATTATATTCGGATTGATTATTATATCTAATCGATGGATTATTTTATTTTATTGATTCGATTCTATTTTTCTAATCGATTCCTTATTCTACTATTTACAAAAATGAAATAAACTAAAAATGTGGCTCGATATAATCAAATAATAAATTTTCTATTCTAATTGGCTTTGTTTCTGTTTCTGTTCTGTTTTTCTTTCTTTGTTCGTTTGTTCTAAATTGCTGCTTTAGCGAATCTATTTTTGTTTTGAGTTTAAGTTAAATTGCTACTTTAGCTAATTTACTTTCGTTTTCCTTTTTTTGATTCTACAATTACTGTTTTAGCTAATTATATTTTTCTTTTGTTTTGAGTTTAATCTAAATTGCTGCTTTAGCCAATTTAATTTCTCGAGTTTTGATTCTATGTGAGGTAAGATCTCGCTTCGAGTAAGTTCCTATATTTGAGGTTATGAGAGTTTATCTTTAATAGACGTGAGTCGATTGACTGCTTCAGTACGAATCGCTGGCTACTGCCTCAGCGTGCCAGCTTATATAGTAGTTCTCGTGACGTCACGTCAGGGTCTTCTGATCGGATCGGCGCGAGGCTATTTGCGCGGTCGTATGTAGCTTGTTCGGTCGATCTACCGGGTGGTATAGTTTGAACACGTTACAATATATGTATACTGAGCGCAGAAACTCGGACCGCTTTCGTGATACGGAGTTCGTTCTCCTAACATATAGTCTCCATAACAAGAACTGTTCGGGCAAAATATAATCGATCGCTTAGATCAGCTGGACGGCCAGTCTATATCGAGAGCACACACACCATCGTGGAGTGTTTACCTGCCTCAAATCGAAGTCTCAACTTATTATTGCGCACCGAGCGTTAGAACTATTCAATGTATATGTATATGTGTATTCCTGCGGACTAAATCAAAGTCCATATGTATATCAGTATGTCTCAGATCTCCCTGTGGGAAACATTGTAATATCATCTATCGGCCTCGTGGTCAAATATCTGTACATATCTCATCGCGAGAATTTAATAAAGACACGAGTTTTAAGTAAATACGAATAAAACCCCGTGTAAGGCTTTTCTTAAACATTAATCCCGTCAGTCACTCATCCCAGGCTTCTCTCTCGCTAATTTGTTCACCCACATCTAAAGAACCTCTTATCGTATCTCGCAACAAGAACTAATATTCAAATGGCTCCTTCGCACTTACCCTCCTCGCAGCTACACCGTGGTCTTCTCTATGGCCTCCGTGGCCTTGTGTGGCTCCCCGTCCTCTCTGCCCTTCGTGGGCTTTGTTTTTCTGATCTTCTGTAATCGCACGTAATAATCAATTGTTTTGAAAATCAAATATTTATACCCTTCCTGCGGAAAATAGAATAACCTGCGGCTGGGTACGAATGGCTGTAGTTACGGAAAAAACATGTATAGCGCGCTAATGAAATCTCGTAGATCACAAGAATTCATATGTATAATAAATTGACATTCATATACATTCATATACTATATGAGAGACTTCTGTTACAAATCGGTCAACTTCGGAACTTGACCCCCTTGGACCCTCATTTAATTTTGTGTAGGGATCAACTTATCAAAATGAAAATATCTGAATTTTTACAGATTTTCATCTCAAGTGGTATTCAAAACGACTAAATGAACGTATCTATCGAACAATTTCTTATCAATCCATGGTAGTTTTCAGTTCGAAATCCATCACGAAACCTTATAGGTATTTGATCAAAGAAGCCAAAAAAAAAATACGATACTTTACACATTACTTTTTACACACATCAGTGATAATAATTATACGGAGTGAAGCGAATTTCAAATTGTTGCGAAATCCTCAAACAAATTGAAAAATCTTGGAGCCCATTATGAATGTGTTGATAAATGATGAGGGAATTCTGTACAAAATTTGCATCGAAATCTAATCTGTCAGATTTTCAAAACATCTGATTGCAAAGTTCCAGATGAAAGTCTCAAAATGTTGATTTGAAACCTTTCTTTAACACCTCTCGACATAAAAATCTGAAAAAATTCCCCCATGTTTATGGCGATGGATTTATTATTCCGAAAAATCACGCAAATAATCGAAGAGGGTCGGGCAGAAGAGTTGACCAACTTGGCATGGAAAATCCTATATACCTACACTGACACTAAATATTGTAGCTGAGAATGTTGTGATTTTCGAAAAATGTTTATTTTCGAAACTACGTAATTCATAGGGTATATGAGGGTTTCTTCGTCAAATGGGCCAAATCGAGGTCTTCTAAAATTTCGTAATAATTCGTTAATGTTATTGAGAGAGAAAATTTTTTTTAGGATGTTTTTAGAATTTTTGGTCATTGCATTTCAGTATAGTACATTCCGATACGAGAAGAAGTTTTTGCGTTGAGTATAGTACAAAATTTTACTTCATAAGGTCTGGAAATGGGGATTACGTCCTTTATCACACTGACCCAGATAACAATTGTGCCTCGCACTTTAGTCGCATTCCATGATTATTACGCGATGCGGGCGAGAACGCGCCGTTTTCGCTAGCACGAAGTGATTGGTAGATCGCATTTCGCCATCTCATGTGCAGTCACGTAATGTCGGTACGATGTGACGCATGTTGTGCAGACATTGTGAGATTAGTTCTAAAATACTTTGCAAAATATATTCGTTAAAAATATTGATTAAACATTTTGTCGATAAATCAATTTTTTCTTCATAATTCTAACGTCATGAATATTTATATTTGAAAAGACAAGATCTGGAGTACAATTCGCAGTGACCGCGATGAAAGTACATGAGATATTGAAATAATTATTATGATCGACAAATTCTCAATCTTGGAGCTATAATCATATTGTGTGATTGTAATTTCATTTACTGTAATTAGTTTAGATGAATTACTATACGAACAAAATTCGTGATGAATATTTCACAGAATCAATCCTGTCAGAATTTGGATTGATATCCTTTTTGCCATTTAATGCTTCGTGGAATAAATTTTTCAAAAATTGATTGGTTTCCATTCATTTCTGAAATGTTTTCGAGCCTTGACGGATTTCCACCGATTCTCACGATATGCTAGCGATATGCGTCTCAATTGATGACACATATGTCTGGTGAGGTGAGGGCAACATGGTGCGGGTAAATCCGCACACATGCGTGCGTATACGCCATCACTGTGAGGACATTTTGTTATCTGGGGAGTGAAGTATATAAGGTATTCAGGTGTTTCATACCAACTCGACCAGTGACTTTCCCTCACTATTTTTGATTTCATTCATCATTTTTTATACGGTTACCCCAACTCTAACACTCACTCATGAATTTTTTCAGATTTTTTTCATGAAACGTTATTTATTCATGAATTTCCGAAACTTTAAACAGAGACACTTTTAATTTTTTGGAAATAATCTCGAAAATTCTGTGTATAATGGGGAGTTCCATATGAAATGTACAATTGCTTGTCCACACCCCTTCCGATTTGTCTCAAAATTTGTCAAGTTGAATAATGAGTTGCAAAAATAATCACTCTAAATAATGAAAATTCTACCTTTTACAGGGGTGGGATTCTGTAACTTTTGTTAACTTGCTAACTTGCTAATTTGCTAAATTTTTGCGAACTCGGCGAAGACCGTTGGTTGGCTGAGGAGCGTCCAATCGGAGATCGTTACGGGTCAGTCGTACGGTGGCGCCGTGAGCTTTGCCGGCCGTTAGTCGTAACAAACGCGAGGCCCGCCGACATGCACCAATGCGTGTATATCGAGTGTCAGCGGGCCTCGCGTTTGTTACGACTAGCGGCCGGCAAAGCTCACGGCGCCACCCTACGACTGAGCCGTAACGATCTCCGATTGGACGCTCCTCAGCCAACCAACGGTCTTCGCCGAGTTCGCAAAAATTTAGCAAATTAGCAAGTTAGCAAGTTAGCAAAAGTTACAGAATGCCACCCCAGGTCGCGAGTAACACCGAATCGCAAATTTTCAATTATTTTTTTCAAATCGCTGTAGCTCCCTAACTACATGTCCGCGTCTAAAAGTCAAGAGAGTAAAAAGTTTTGTAATTTAATGTACTTCACGATGAAATCGCGAGACAAAGTCGATTTCCAGTTTGAGGTATAAAAAATGCGAAATATGTGATGTTGATCTCGTTTCCCAAACTTTTTTGGGGTCCAACTTTCATCATAAAATGCGGCTAATTCTCCCGCAAATTTTCGTGTGAAGAAAAGTCACGGGACTCAACTGGTTGAAAAGATATGAGGGAAATTCCAGCAGAAACCGACCGGATTTGGACGTTTTTTGACTTTGTATTTTTGAAAACTGTTGAAACTTCTTTTTACGTGAAATTGACGTACAAAAAACCAACACCATCGGCTTTTTTCACGTCTATGCCACGTAAAAAAAAGTTTCAATAGTTTTGAAAAATGCAAAGTCAAAAAACGTGAAAATCCGAAGGGTTTCTGCTGGGATTTCCCTCATATCTTTTTAACCAGTTGAATCCCGTGACTTTTCTTTACACGAAAATTTGCGGGAGAATTAGCCGCATTTTATAATGAAAGTTGGACCCCAAAAAAGTTTGGGAAACGAGATCAATATCGCGTTTTTCGCGTTTTTTATACCTAAAACTGAAAATCGACTTTGGCCCGCGGCAGCATCGAAAAGTACGTCAAATTACAAAACTTCTGACCTACTTGACTTTTAGGCGCGGACATGTGGTTTGAGAGCTAGTGATTTGAAAAAAATAATTGAAAATTTGCGATTGGGTGTTACTCCCGACCTGTAAGGGGTAGAATTATAATTATATATAGGAATTTTTTTTACAACCCACTACTCAACTTGACTAAGTTTGAGACAAATCGAAAGGGACGTGGACAACCAATTGTTCATTTCATATGGAACTCCCCGTATACTAATTTTCTCTTGAATATAAGGAAAATATTTTACACCTTCGAATAGGGGTCAAAATCATCGTCTTCGGACACAGAATTTTCGAGATTTTTTTCTTTTAATCAAAAAGTGTCTCTCTGTTTGAGGTTTCGAAAATTCATGAATAAATAACAGTTGATGAAAAATATTTTAAAAAATTCTTCAGTGAGTGTTAGAGTTGAGGTAACCGTAGTAAAAATTATGAATCAAATCAAAAATGTTGAGGAAAAATCATTGGTCGAGTTCGTATGGAATACCTCATATATTTTTACTCCATCATTTTCACGTAGCGTAATGAATTGGGGAAGGAGAGAAAACTTGTCGGATGAAATTTCTGTATTTTTTTTTCAGCTTTTCGGTAAAATTGATTGTGAATTGTGACTTGTGAATTGTGTTCTGAAGTTATCATTATGGATAGCAAGTTTCGTCGCGGTGATCCAGAACAAAAACAATACCGTCTGGGTGGAAGACGGTTTTCCTTATCGAAAGCTGCACGCAACAGGTGAGTGGATCTGTTAAAAGTTGTTAGAGATTGTAGAAAAAAAAGCCATGCAAAACCCCAATTTGTGGCCACTTAGGGGAGAGCGGGGTGAAGAGCGCAGCGGGGTAAACGGGGGAACCTCGGCGAAAAAAAAAAATTCTTCGAAAATTTTCGATTTTATTTTGCAATCAAAATTGTTTTCCAGAAGAATATCTTTTTTTATTAATTCATTTTCGAAGATTTGGCCGAGATGCCTCCTTTTCCCCGCTGCCCTCTGCGCCGCGCTCTCCCCCATATGCCTTACAGTGTAGCCTTATTTGTTATTATCGAAGGAGATTCTATCACTCGGCATAGTATCAATTAAGGAACGTTATCGATCAGATCGAGTCAGGAAGAAAAGTAACGAAGAAACTTCTTACTTCAAGTTTTTTAACGTTTTGGCGAGGATTGTCGCCCTCATCAGAAAAAAAAAACTGTTTTATTAACAAACAAAATAACACCATTTTAAATAGTTACAATAAGACAGATTAACATGTGAAAAAAAGAGTCAGCCAAATTGGAAAAAAGGGGGAGAATTGCAGACTTGAAACTATACAGTAGAGTACAAAACAGTCCATCACCAAGTATGCAAGAGTTATTCATAGCACCACACGCATCCGCGTCGGTGATGGAGTAAACATAAACAGAGCGAAGAATGGAGAACTTATCAGAAGCCGCAGGTGAAATTGAAAACTCAGTATAGCTTTCCACCTCTTATGTTTAGTTATAAAAC
Source organism: Tenthredo livida (assembly GCA_963992785.1). NCBI lineage: Eukaryota > Metazoa > Arthropoda > Insecta > Hymenoptera > Tenthredinidae > Tenthredo > Tenthredo livida. The sequence continues at coordinate 19,915,845 of OZ023066.1, forward strand.
TCCACCGAAAAATAATCAAAGGTTGTGCTCGTTCGCTCGCTGCGCTCGCTCACTCGATTGGTTGATGATTATCAACATACAAAAGCATTGAAATCAGATACAACTGCCAAGTACCTGTAGAATAATAAAAGTTTGCAATTGAAGAATTTGTTCAAACTACATGACGTTGTACTCGTTCGCTCGCTGCGCTCGCTCACTCTATTGGCTTATGATTATTGGTTGAAAAAACAATTCGGATGAAGAAATTGAAGATGTCAACATTTATCTAAAAATATTCATAACGATAAAATAATTTAAACAAAATTAAAAAAAAAAATTTGTAGTCCGTGGTACGTTGGTGGGCCATTGTTTGAATATCTATCAGATGACATTGACATGGTTCGCGATCGACATTTCATATTTCTTCTGCTACAAAAGGCCCCCCAAGTACCACTACCTCCAAATTTTTTTTTTTCAATTTTGTTCAAATTATTTTTTCGTTATGAATATTTTTGGATAAATGTTGACATCTTCAATTTCTTCATCCGAATTGTTTTTTCAACCAATAATCATAAGCCAATAGAGTGAGCGAGCGCAGCGAGCGAACGAGTACAACGTCATGTAGTTTGAACAAATTCTTCAATTGCAAACTTTTATTATTCTACAGGTACTTGGCAGTTGTATCTGATTTCAATGCTTTTGTATGTTGATAATCATCAACCAATCGAGTGAGCGAGCGCAGCGAGCGAACGAGCACAAGCTTTGATTACTTTTTGGTGGAGTGATCTACACATTAATGGACTTGGCGAAAAGTTTTTGCACCAAAGGTGCTTTTTGGGGTTGATTTCACTACTTTTTGTAAAATTTTGCTTGAGGACCTAATAATTGTGCTCGCTCGCTACGCTCGCTCGGTTGTTTTGTACTATTTCATACCGCCCAAAGTCCCTCGATAAGCAGGAACGTCAACAGCAACGAGCACGCGTGTGCTCATAATTTTCCCCAAGTCTCAAATTTGTAGAGTGACGCGTAATGTACTTTCATAGCATTTACAAATTGTTCCACTACAATAATTTTTTATACCTACAACATCTAACCCTGCGTGCAGCTTTCCTCCTGTCTCATCTGGGCCTGGGACCGGCAATGGCCGAGTTACTTGCACGCAGGGTTATAGTTGCTGCTCATGACTAAATATATATTAAGCATTACTCTACTCTCTCTTATGGATTTAAAAACATGAAATAATGACAACACGCGTCTGCTAGTGTTGCAGACGGATTCTGTCTTAGACTTAGAGCATACAGACATGGAGGGAGCCAGTCCTATCTTGTTCCATAAGTGGCAAGCGCAGGAAGGATAGACATAGCGGTGTGATATCCTCTCGCTCTCTCTGGCAAAATGTGATTGGTCAATTTAGACTAGTCACGTGACCCACGTCAGAGCTATGCCAGGCGGTACGAGAGAGAGAGGTTATCACACCGCTATTCCCGTCTTTGTCATCACGCTTTTCAGCCAGAAGGCTCCCTCCATGTCTATATGCTCTAAGGTCTTAGAGCATATATTTCTAAGGTTTCTGTCTACGATACCAGCGCCATCCACCTCGTGAGTCTCGTACTCACGCCACTCTATACAACTTTTGTGTGGTTTCCCGTCTAGTGATTTTATATGGGAATGGTTTGAATTGCCTGGATCTTGGTCTGAAGAAGACTGAAGAGAAGGAGAAACATTGTACGTGGAGACGGATTATCAGAATTTGTAGTTAATCATATCTCAGCATCCCGGACACCGATTTAACCGATCTAGGGCTGTGAAATGAAGCTGTGCATGCCCACACCCTAGATTAAATTAGTTTCATTCGTGTATATGTTGTGAGGTGGAAAAAAACGAAGATACTAGTTCGCGTTATAGGTTAGGGTAGTTGCCTCTCGGGTATAAAGACTCGTTGAATCTCGCGCTTGAAAAAATTTTTTTTTAATGTACTTGGCGCGAGACTCTACCGAGTCTCTTGATAAAACACACATTTTCAGTTAATGCAGAGTGCCGACTTAAAACTGGTCAGGGAATAAAACTACAGCGGTCGGAATGGTAAGAATTAACAGTACGAAAGATAAAAACGGTATTATGCCCGAGCACTATAGTCCAAGAGCCCGTGAACGGCAGACTCACCTCATTTTCAATTGGATGAAATTTTTGATGTGAGTCTAAACCATAGTCGATAACAACATGTCGGTAACAGCTAACATGGATGAGGGTGGCTTTGGCTAATAACAGGTATCAAAGGTATGAAAAAAAATGAACTAACTTACCTCATAGAAATATGCATGAATTTCATATATGTTATTCAGGTGACTATTCCGTGATAATATTCCGAACGGCAGACACTTTCGAGGGTGGAAAACGTCCGGCAGACATATTTAAAATTAAAAAAAAACAAATGAGCCAACTTACCTCATAGCAATATGCATGAATTTTATATCTGGGCTTTTCCATGTCAACTGACCTGGTCGCTGACCCTCGACATTTTTGATTTCCCCAGTTTTTTTTTATATGATAGTTGTAGATTAATGGGAAACATTCACCAATTTTTAGATCTTCATCTCAATCCGCCTGCGCGTTATGAATTTTCGACAAATCAACGAATTTGTCCAACTTCAAATAATCGTAACTCTGGATAAGAAACCGATATCGCCATGAACAAAACGTCTTTCTCTGCGTCTGAGATTGCACTTTACCCTCAAAATAGGTAAAAAAATATGCAACGTGAATTGAATCTTTTTCATACGCGTTAAAGTAAAAAAATCAGTTTTCGTCAATTTCGACCCCTTCGATTTTTTCGAAAAAAATGGCTCGTATTCTACAGCCGAAGCCCGAATTTTTAATACCAAAACGAAGACGGACCTCTAATTCCTTCTATTTTTTTTTTATTTTTCAATGTTCAAATTTTGTGTATTCCAACGATTTATTCAATGCCTTAAGTTTAATCGCTATATTCAATATTTAGTCAAAATCAATTTTCGTCAATTTCGACCCCTTCGATTTTTTCGTAAAAAATGTCTTGTATTCTACAGCCGAAGCCCGAATTTTTAATACCAAAACGAAGACGGACCTCTAATTCCTTCTAATTTTTTTTATTTTTCAATGTTCAAATTTTGTATATTCCAACGATTTATTCAATGCCTTAAGTTTAATCGCTGTATTCAATATTTAGCCACTTATTTAATATGGTGCTACTATCCAATAACATGGGTAGACAGAAAATATAAAACATATTAAACACAGTGTGTTCAGTAATTCATTCGATTCGTTATTCGAAAAGCATTTATTGTCATTATTGTCAATAAATCGACATACAAATAAATTCCAAAAATAAAAATAAAATAGAAGGAATTCGAGGTCCGTCTTCGTTTTGATTCTGAAAATTCGGACTTCGGCTGTAGAATACGAGACATTTTTTTCAAAAAAATCAAAGGGGTCGAAATTGACGAAAATTGATTTTTTTACTTCAACGCGTATGAAAAAGATTCAATTCACGTTGCATATTTTTTTGACCTATTTTGAAGTTAAAGTACAATCCAAGACGCAGAGAGAGACGTTTTGTTTATGACGATATCGGTTTCTTATCTAGAGTTACGATTATTTGAAGTTGACCAAATGTAATGATTTGTTGATTTTTCGAAAATTCATAACGCGAAGGCGGATTGAGATGAAGATCTAAAAATTGGTGGATGTTTCTCATTGATCGACAATTATCATATAAAAAAAAATTGAGGAAACCAAAAATGTCGAGGGTCAGCGACCAGGTCAGTTGGCATGGAAAAGCCCATATGTTATTCAGACGACTATTTCGTGAAATTATGCCAAACGGCAGACACTTCGGAGCGGGGGGGGGCGGCTGGCAGACACAAAAATGGTCCGCCGTGAGCGCGAGCGAGAGAGCCTTATCTGCTGAAGTGAGTGTGAGAGAGCGCATTAGTTGGGGCAGTGCTGCCGCTGCCGGTACAAGAGTAAAAAATGGCCGCAAATATTGAGCTGATACAAAAAGAATGCTGAGATTATGAAATAAATCATGTTAATTATTATTATTATTCAATTTTTGATTCGATTTTATTTTTTTAATGCTATTAGATTACAGGTAACGGGTGGGTAATTTTATATGCAGTATACAAAAAATCAAAAATAATGCGAACTTTTACAAAAATAATCATGTTAAACATTTCTTCTTTTTATTATGAAAACTTGGAAAAAAAATCGCGTCAACCTGGGGATATTTTGCATGAATTTCTATCTATGCGCGATTTCATTATTGTATTCATGTGCCGACAGAATCATCAAGTGCCGGCGTGGACGACAACGATTCGAACGACGCCCCATCTCATACTCATTGAGCGACGATGAAATATTTGATGGTGATGATGACGAAAATAATTACAATTAACGCGATTTTTTAAAAAAGTTTTCATAGTAAAAAGAAAAGATGTTTAATATGATTATTTTTGTGAAAGTTTGCATTATTTTTGTTTTTTTGTATACTGCATATAAAATTATCCACGCATTACCTGTAATCTAATAGGGTAGGTGTCCCAATTATGGAGGGGTCCCTATTACGGTGCCCATATTCGATTTCTTTGATTTAGGGAAAACCTGTACCAAATACGAACCTGAAGTTCTACGAGTTTCTCTTACACGGAGAGAACAAAACGGCGATGATCAGCGTGACTCACGGTGCTGACGCGCGTGAGAGGAGAAATAATCGTTGAAATGCTCGAAAGTGGATGAAAGTCGCGTTATAAGCAGGACCACGCGCGTGTTTCACAGTGACCAGCACTGTGAAAAACAGTTCAGAGTTTCACAGCGCCGATCACTGTTTTCACGCTGCTCGGCAATGTTTTCACGCGCATCAGCACCATGACTTCGCAGTGATCGGGACGGTTCTGAAAGAGTCCGCGCAGCCGTACTTTAGCTCCAGCTGTATCGCCGCGCCGCGTTCGTTCATGGTTTTTATTAATTTTCGGTTACTAATAGTACGGTGAATTTGTATCAGTTCAAGTGCAGCAGCATCAAAGCGTTGCGTCAATTTAATAAAATTAAAATTAAAATTAAACTCAAAATAAATTAAAATTAAAATTAAAATAAATTAAAATTAAATTTAATTAAATTTTTTCAATTCTTTTTTTTATTTTTTTTGCTCTTTTGTGTCATTATTGATCCAAAATACGTCGCCGTGTCATAAAAAATCATTTCCGACGGAATTATTTTTTTTAGATTTAGTGACCGTTGTGCCCCGCTGTCCGTTGTGCCCCACCTTCCCCTATAAGGATTTTCATGAAAATCAGGAGACTATGTAACCGCATTATTAAGAAAATTTTCAACAAACAATGTTTGAAATATTTTATTTGTTATATCAATACTGGGGATTACACTTAGATAACACTTATAATAACAATGACATTAGAAAATAAAAAACTGAGCAGGGATAAAAGACCAGTTGTGAGATCCTTGAGAAATCACCATATCAACCACCACACAATGTTTCAGTCAATGTGGGGTTGAATGTGCGGTTAACAACACTTATTTATGACCATCAGCAAGATAACAATCATATTGAAGTCACTACTTATTAAAAACGGAGGCTTATAAAATACATAATGCAGCTTATCCTAAGAACGATTGAAGGTCTTCTGCTTTTTGGGGCTCTTCTACTGTTGGAGGTTGGAGATTACTTTCAACTTTTACAACCAACGCTTGGGAACACATACCACGCCCCTGCCAGTCTGTGTTACATGAGAGAATGAAAAAACCGAAAAATCCTCTATATTTAGACATCGCCAGCACGACTGATTATCTTCGAAACCATTTTCGACTATGTAACTTTGATAATGCTCGTCGTAATAACAGTGATTAGTGATGTCCTTCGCAACAACATGGATTTTTTCAAATGCGTCTTTCAAAATGATGTGAAAAATATACAAATTATTTTCTTCTTGTCCTGGTCTCATCAAAACGACGTCTTTTGCTATTGTGGTCCCGCGAAATGAAATGTTACTGAGAACTGTTACCTCACGATTTTCCGATAAAAAAGGCAATAATGATTGATAATAGTAAACTAGCGGTAACAATTGAACACATGAATGCTGTATTCGTCCTTCCTCGAACTCACTATCATGTGAAGTGTTGATCCGTCGGATTCTGCTACAGAAACTCAATTGATTTTTCATCGCTAATGATTTAGGAGTATTAATTCGACTTAACGACACCTTCGTGTATTTATTGAGGTCTTGGTTTTTGCTTTCGCATCGCATTGTGCACAAATTCCACAAAGGCCCCATATGTCTCATGATTGTAGGGTAATGTACAAGGAAATGGTGCTTTGGTTTTAAAGATCGTGGAAATCGTTCAGTTAGTCCAATTAAATATTATGCGATTCAAGATTCCAGGTGATGAGATAAAGTAATGCAAAGTAGTAGTGTAAGTAGACGGCTCCTAACTCAGGCGGATACTAGATCACCCTGATATTCTTATGTATGACAGCCCCTTTACTTTGACCTCCTTTTTTTCTCGGAGTTCTAACCCGCGCCTTTATACAATCAGTGCAGGTAAGTGCTACCGTAATAATTACCCCTGCTCCACCGGTTATTCCAGTAATTCTGATTTTTCCAAACCCCTAGACCTTGCTCCTTTTTTCTCGGGGGTTCTAACCTGCGGCTTTATCCAATTAGCGCCGCATACGTCGCTGAGTGCTGGCACGCTGCCACCCATCGGGGGCTTGCTATCTGCTATCGATAAATACTACTAATTTTGATAATTGGTGACTCCTCACTTTCTGCAACACTATAATTACGATACCAACAGATTTTTATAATTCATCCCTATGCCGCCGGATCAGATAAGTTGACTGCTTCACCGTTTATTCCGATTATACGGTATATAATACGCAGTCTTACAGAGTGAGTTTGTTCCATCAGCACTTCCATTGCTCGGGGTAACATAAATACGACAACTCTCAAAGGTTTAGCAGCATTCGGTAGAAGATTGAGTCTTGCGCGATTTGCTGTGTGTTGGAGACGAGCATTGTAATATTCATTGTTGAAAAATGGCTACAGCTTTGGATTTATCAATTTTAATGGAGGAAAAATTGATTGATATGTTCCGATTAATAAAATCTTCAAGAAGTGTTGAAAAGATTGCAAGATGGATCAGAAATTGCAATGTTACCATACGTTTATTGAGTAAAGCGTTGAAAAAATTGAATGTGTCATGTGGAACTAAACACAGTTTGGAGTCAAGAATCGGCAGATTGAAGAGTCTCAGATTTCTAGTCCAGCAACAGGTTAAGACCGGCCAAGGAATTGGACATGTCGCACAGCGAAGCAGTCGAGTATGCTGGCAGGACTTTGAATCAGCATTCAAAGGGAGAATTCGGACTGGATTAGTGATCAACATACAGCATATTGATCCAAAACAATTCTTAGAAGATGCTAAACATCTAGTCATCATTCGCATCAAAAATGCGCTAAAGAAACACAAGTGCGTTGAAGTGAATACAGCTCTGAATGGTGAATTTATGTTGAAGGACAAAAGTGATACGAAATGTTTTAATACTGCAAATCAGCAGCTTCTTTTAACGACAAATTTACAGGATTGGTATGCACACTACGTTGTTACACCCATAATAACTCAGATAGAAGAATTCCGGGAGAGGGATAGCGGATGGGTTTTGACTAAACTCATCAATTTGGAGGTCAATGTGAATCGATGTGAACCACTAAACGGGGCTAGTTTTGTAGAATTACCCAACACCGTCAAAGCGCGAAAAGCTGTAATTAATATACGTGTGCGAGACGGCACATGTTTCGCTTGGGCCGTTGTTTCAGCTTTATATCCTGCAACACGCAATTCTGATCGACCAAGTTCTTATCTCCACTTCTCAACGATATTGAATTTGACAAGCATTTCGTTTCCCATGACACTTAAACAAATACCAAAGTTTGAGAAAATGAATAGTCTGTCTATCAATGTTTTTATCCTCGGCAAGAAACGTAAAAATAAGGGTATTGAAATCGAGCCATTGTATCTAACTAATGATAAAAAGATGAAGCACATCAATTTGTTATTGGTGCAAAGCCGTGATGGTGAAAAACACTTTTGTTGGATTAAAAATTTTTCAAGATTGCTTTCAAACCAGTTATCAAGCTCAAAGAAAAGAAAATTCATATGCGATAGGTGTTTACATGTGTTTTATAGTGAAATACGTTTGAGTAACCACTCTATCGACTGCAAGAAAGTAAATGATTGTGCAATAGAGCTTCCCACTGAAGAAACTAAGTGGCTTCAGTTCAAAAATTTCAACCGGAAAGAGTTTGTTCCATTTATAGTGTACGCGGACTTTGAATGTTTATTAAGTGAATTAGAAACTGATGAATTGCGTAATAAAAAATCTTATGCATATCAAAAGCATGAAGCGTACAGTGTTGGGTATTATCTAAATTGTTTATATGATCAGTCCCGATCGCGATATGCATCATATCGGGGGCCCCATCCAGCACGATGGTTTGTTCTGGAACTAAAAAAATTAGCAGACAACCTGCAAACAACGTACGGCCATCCCATAACAATGAATCAGTCAACCCAGTATGAACAAGCAGATCATGGAAATGCACTATGCTGTCACATATGTGGGCGTGAATTTGCCGATACACATCCACGTGTTCACGATCATTGCCATTTTACCGGTCGTTACAGAGGTGCAGCGCATGTAGGTTGTGATTTGGATTATCAAGACGATAGAGTGATTCCAATCGTATTTCACAATATGACTGGTTACGATGCACATTTTGTGATAACCGAATTAATGACGGCATTTGAAGGACGAGTATCAGTGTTAGCTTTGAATAAAGAAAAGTATATCTCATTCACGAAGAAAGTTCAGGGGAGTAGTACTTTCAAGCTTAGGTTCATCGATTCATTTAAATTCATGAATTCCAGTTTGGATAAACTCAGTTCATATTTGGGGGTTAAAGAGTTGAAAATAATGAGGAATACATTCAGTGACATTAATTCCGCAAAGTTTCAACTCTTGACGCGAAAAGGAGTGTTTCCTTATGATTACTTGAGCTCATTGGATAGGTTGAATGATACTGTGCTTGCCCCAATAGAAGAATTTTACAATAAATTGATGGATAAGGGTATTTTAGAGGAGGATTATTCACATGCCACAAATGTTTGGAAATTGTTCAACACACAAACACTGGGTGAATATAGCGATTTATATTTGAAGACGGATGTTTTACTGTTGTCAGATGTATTTGAAAATTTTAGAGAAAGTTGCATGAGGGCGTATGATTTGGATCCTGCATATTATTATACACTCCTAGGGCTGGCGTGGGATGCAATGCTCAAATATACAAGAATTCGCTTAGAGTTGTTAACTGATGTAGATATGTTATTATATGTAGAACGAGGTATACGAGGTGGTTTGAGTCAGTGTTCCAATAGGTATAGTCGAGCTAATAATAGCTACATGGACAGTTACGATGCGAATGCTCCTAAGAAATATTTAATGTACTTTGATGTGAATAATTTATACGGTTGGGCGATGTCTCAATTTTTACCCACCGGAAAGTTTGAGTGGCTTGCGGATGTATCAAATTTTGATGTGACATTGATTTCTGATGACGCCCTCCTAGGATATATTCTGGAAGCTGATATAGAATATCCTGAGGAACTGCACGATCATTATAAAGATTTACCCTTCTGCCCCACCCATACTAAGGCTCCAAATACGAAGGATGTGAAACTGCTAGCAGCTTTGCACACTAAACACCGATACATTATCCATTATAGAAATCTCAAGCAGTGCCTTAGTCATGGGTTGAAATTATGTAAAATATATCGAATTTTACAATTTGAACAGTCAGCATGGTTGGGTTCATATATTGATTTGAATACTAGTATGCGCACACGAGCAAAGAATGATTTTGAAAAAAACTTTTTCAAATTGATGAATAATGCCGTGTTCGGTAAAACAATGGAAAATGTGCGTAATCATGTCGATATAAAATTAATCAGTCAATGGTATGGGCGATACGGTGCAAAATCTTTGATTGCAAAACCGAACTTCCATCGACGAACAATATTTTCAGAAAATTTTGTTGCCATAGAATTGCGAAAGTTGAAAGTGAAGTTTTTTAAGCCAATTTACGTTGGCATGTGTATATTAGATTTATCTAAAACATGCATTTACGCCTTTCATTATGAATATATGAAACCTCAATTCCAAGCTGAATGCAAACTACTCTATACAGACACTGATAGTTTGGTATATGAAATAAATTGCGATGACATTTATGGAATAATGAAACGTGATATTGACAAATTCGACACAAGTGACTATGATCCAAATAATTTGTATAAGATCCCCCTCAAAAATAAAAAAATTCCAGGATTAATGGAAGATGAAAATAATGGTGATGTGATGACTGAGTTTGTAGGTTTGAGATCTAAAATGTATTCCATCAAAATTGACAAAAAAGCTGAAGTCAAAAAAGCCAAGGGTGTGAAGAATTGCGTTGTGCAAAGAGGAATAACATTCACAGATTATCTTGAATGCCTAAACACAAACTGTGAATTGGACAAACAGCAGCAGACTATACGTTCAAAGTTGCATACAGTGTATCAAGAGACTCGGTAGAGTCTCGCGCCAAGTACATTGAAGAAAAAATTTTTTCAAGCGCGAGACTCAACGAGTCTATATACCCGAGAGGCAACTACCCTAACCTATACCGCGAACTAGTATCTTCGTTTTCTTTCACCTCACAACATACAGGAATTAAAACTGATTTAATCTAGGATGTGGGCATTAAAAGCTTTCATTTGAGCCCTAGATCGATTAAATCGGTGTCCGGAGTGCTGAGATATAATTAACTTCAGATTCTGATACCCCGTTTCCTCGTCCAATGTTTCTCTTTAGTGTTCTTCAGACCAAGATTCAGCACATTCAAACCATTCCCATATAAATCACTAGACGAGAAACCACACAAAAGTTGTACAGAGTGGCGTAAGTTAAATCACTAGACGAGAAACCACACAAAAGTTGTACAGAGTGGCGTAAGTACGAGAGTCACGAGGTAGATGGCGCTGGTATCGCAGACAGAAACCGTCTGCAACACTAGCAGACGCGTGTTGTCATTTCATGTTTTCAAATCCAAGTAAAGGAAATAAGAGAAAGTACGAGCAATGCTTAATACAAAATTTGAACGTACAAAAACTAGTGAATACCCACCAAAAGCTCCTCGGGTGCGAAAACTTTACGCCAAGTACATTAATGTGATAGTGACCAACAAAAATGTTTCGATACGTAAATCTTAAATCCTCAAGCTTTTGAGGTTATGCGAATCGACTGACGTGTGAAATTCATGGTTACAAATAAAATAACAATTATAAACGGACAAGACTGTCAGATGACTATATATTAACTGACTATTACCTCTAAATTTTATTCACCTATACATTGTAGATATGTGTTATCTTCATTTATGAATGCAATTATCGGAGGAAACGGTGTTTTGGGGATTCAATTTTCTAGCAAGTCACCGCCTGAGGAAGTCTGACAATAGAAAATCAAGAAAAAATGTTGAAGTTGAAAAATATCAGGATAGCATCATTTGATATAAGTAACGGCAAGGAGCCAGACCGAAAAAGCCGAGTTTAAACGTTGGATTGCAACAAATTCCACTTCAAGCTCGATGTTAGGCTCATTTCTAGAGGCTCGTCTGCTCGGACCTAAACTGTGAGCCAACGTTATGTGTAGGATTTCAACGAGTTCTATATTTTATCTCGTTATCCTCTAGTCCAAACGAGACTGTAAGTCGACGTTGTGTGTTGGACTACGATAGGCTTTATTCTACACTCCACGTCAACGTAATGCCTTGACCTTCGGTGAAGATAATTCTTCAATCCATGTTTTACAATTAGCTTAGATTCTCCGCTCAGAAGCTCAATCAAATTCAGATTAGTGCTATCACGACAAATGGTGAAAATAAAAATACTTATTCAATATCAAAGAAATGATCGATCGACTCCCTCTTTCTCAGATGATAGAGATTCTGATTTATATTTATTTATTATTTGTAGACTCAGCGTATAATCATTTATGAATGGAATTATTGGAAAAAAATCTTTCTTATGGATTGTTTAATCTTGTAGCGGGTCGCCGTATAAGACGTGAGGATGATGAAAAATAACGCTTGGGCCGCAAAGTATCGGTATAGTGTGATTTGATACGAGAAACGGCAAGAGTCAGACGAAGAGAGCAGAATGCGAGTGTTTGACTTCATAAACTTCCATTTCATGCTCTACGCTAGTCTTGCATGAATAGGCTCAATTCTAAATATTTTGATACCTTCTGTTTAGACCCGAATTGGAAGTTGACGTTATGAGTACGGGACGCGTACATGTTCTTTTTGTAGAGGACCTAGTTGCATTAAAAAAAAAAAAACTACCTACGAATTGCAATACATACATCTGATATTTATATATATTTAATCATGAGCAGCAACTATAACCCTGCGTGCAAGTAACTCCGCCATTGCCGTTCCCAGGCCCAGATGAGACAGGAGGAGGGCTGAACGCAGGGTTGGATGTTGTAGGTATAAAAAATTATCGTAGTGGAACAATTTGTAAACGCTATGAAAGTACATTACGCGTCAGTCTACAAATTTGAGACTTGGGGAAAATTATAAGCACACGCGTGCTCGTTGCTGTTGACGTTCCTGCTTATCGAGGGACTTCGGGCGGTATGAAATAGTACAAAACAACCGAGCGAGCGTAGCGAGCGAGCACAATTATTAGGTGGTCAAGCAAAATTTTACAAAAAGTAGTGAAATCAACCCCAAAAAGCACCTTCGGTGCAAAAACCTTTCGCCAAGTCCATTAATGTGTAGACTACCAAAACATAATCAAAAGTTGTGCTCGTTCGCTCGCTGCGCTCGCTCACTCGATTGGTTGATGAATAACAACATACAAAAGCATTGAAATCAGATACAACTGCCAAGTACCTGTAGAATAATAAAAGTTTGGAATTGAAAAATTTTTTCAAACTAAATAACGTTGTACTCGTTCGCTCGCTGCGCTCGCTCACTCTATTGGCTTATGATTATTGGTTGAAAAAAAACTCGGATGAAGAAATTGAAAAAGTCAACATTTATCCAAAAATATTCATAACGAAAAAATTATTTAAAGAAAATTTTTGAAGAAAATTTGGAGGTAGTGGCACTTGGCGGGCCTTTTATAGAAAAAGAAGTATGTAATATCGATCGCGACCATGTCAATGTCATCTGATGGTTATTCAAACATTGGCCCGCCAATGTACCACGGACTCCAAATTTTCTTCAAAAATTTTCTTTTAATAATTTTTTCGTTATGAATATTTTTGGATAAATGTTGACTTTTTCAATTTCTTCATCCGAATTTTTTTTCAACCAATAATCATAAGCCAATCGAGTGAGCGAGCGCAGCGAGCGAACGAGTACAACGTTATTTAGTTTGAAAAAATTTTTCAATTCCACACTTTAATTATTCTACAGGTACTTGGCAGTTGTATCTGATTTCAATGCTTTTGTATGTTGTTAATCATCAACCAATCGAGTGAGCGAGCGCAGCGAGCGAACGAGCACAACTTTTGATTATTCAATATGTGAGACGAAGGTAGCTCTCAGCTCAAACGATACAAAACGTTATGTCATTCCTAATTCTACTGATACATTGCCATGGGGTCATTATAATATACCAATAGCACATCAGTCCTGAAATAATCGGAAAAACAGAGAGTTAGGTAGTTTCATTCATTTGTTACATATTTTTGTATTCATTCATGTATCAATACACTCGATTACAATAAAAAATTATAAAACGTTTTCCTTATTTATCCAACAATTATGCGATGAATCAAATCCCAACCACCTAACATATACTTTATTTCCTTTTCTACGTAATATTTTTTCCACTAGATGTACGTCTGGATATTTAGCTATCTTCAACTCATGTTCATAAAAGCCTCCGAAGATTGGTTGCCCGCGAGAATCTTCCAGTAAGTATGTTGCCGGATTTGTGACTTGCACTTTAATGATCTTAAATACTTCAGTAGACCAATTACGTGTGAATCCGCGAGAAAATACAGTCTTGTATTTGCTGATCCGTACAGGGTCACCGATTCTAAATTTCCTTCGACCCGCTACTTTAATGTTGCTGTACACAGTTGTCAGAAGTTTTTTCGCAATCGAGGGTGTAACTTTTTGTGGCGACATTCCAATAGTTCTGTGTACGCGATTGTTATAGTCGGTAACCAATCGTGGAAGAATATTAATCCATTTATATGACCCATTAGCAGTGAAGGTCATCCACATTGAATTTTTGAGAGTTTTATTCCAACGTTCAGCGACTGATGCCTTCATAACGCTGTACGTTGAATAATGATTGATTCCATATTTTGATAGAAGACTCTTGAACGATGTATTGTAAAATTCTTTGCCGTTGTCGGTCTAAAGATTTTTAGGTTTGCGAGGTCCCGATATGATTGTAGTGAATGCTTCACACACATCTTTAGCGCTTTTACTCTTGAGTGGGACAGCCCATGCATATTTAGATAGAACATCAATTATTGTTAATATATATTTAAATCCATTATTAATTCCTGCATATGGCTGCATATCAACGAGATCTGCCTGCCATGAATCATCATAACCGTGAGTAATCACCCTTCTGCGTGGGTAATTACGTCTCGCTGGTGCATGCAATTCTTTTACCAAACGCAGCTTTTCTTTACTCATTTTTTAATTCTGATTTCTCACACGATCGACAAGTATTCGGAGTTCATTTTTTACTTGGTCATGTAGAAAGTCGACGTACTCTTTGTTTACCCCGTCGGACGGTTGAGTAGGCTTCCGCACGTTATGTAGTACCCTGTTCTCAAAATCAAAGTCATCCATAAGACCCACTCGTTTCACAGTAGGTTTTGTATCAATATATTGCCTTGTTTGAGCGCTCGCCCTATCAACGTATGATTTCGTTGCTGCGTCAAAACTGTAGATGGGGTCATGAACATTAGTTAGTCTTTTACCAGTGAAGGTATATTGCCCATCCACCGTAACGTTTTTCTGATCGACGTATACTTTATTTGCTGCATCGAATTGATTTACCGGATTTTCAACGTTTCTC
Source organism: Tenthredo livida (assembly GCA_963992785.1). NCBI lineage: Eukaryota > Metazoa > Arthropoda > Insecta > Hymenoptera > Tenthredinidae > Tenthredo > Tenthredo livida. The sequence goes on from OZ023066.1 coordinate 19,931,031, forward strand.
AAACATTTTTTTCTAAAATTCCACTTCCATCGGCTTCAGGTTGTAACACATTTGTGTGAAGTGTATCAATATATCTCTTGGTAACAGCATCATCGTCAGCTAGAGGAGTACTAATACGGATTATCCGATGATTTTGCGCATCAAACTGCTGAGATGTTAGCTCATCGTAGTGTGAAAGCTGGAGCGTATCAGTTTTCATAGCATCAACGTATTGTTCATTCACGGCATCGTTTTCAGACAGCGGTGCATGAACTTGTTTCAATCGTCTGTTTTTCAAATTGAAATGTCCACCATTTTTAGAGGTGAAGAAATTCTCATCAATGTACGCCTTTGTCACAACATCAGTTGACTCGATTGGAAGGGCTGCATTCGTTAACCTTTTACCGTGAAAGTTGACGTCATCAGTTATTTCGAAAATATTACCACCACCGTTATTGTCCGATGTCTGCAATATAGCGAGACGTCTAGAATCAAGATGTCTTCCGAATTTATCAACTGCATTTCCACACTGATGAAAAATGAAATAAGTTTGCCTATTTATTCAATGAAGCCTGCCTCACGAATCTCCTCTATGATAGACATTATTTCATTGTCATGACCCGTGTGACCCGCAGTCTTGGAGGCAATCAAAAGCTGCAATCTTTCCACAAGCTCATTCGGGTTATCCCAGTACACGTAATCTGTGGGATTATTTGTGACAGTCATTTTACTTGGAATCAAACCTCTTCCAGAGGAGTTGCTACGTACCGTAGTTTGGAATAAATTCGCAATTACGGACCGCCATTTGTAACCTTTATTTCCATTCAATTGACCACTCGCAGTGTAGCCACGCTTGTGGGCATTAGTTGCAAGTAATAGACTTTTGTATTTTGCCAGATCAGTTTGAGTGAATATTTCCGGATCGGGAAATCTTTTGAAAATCAGTTCCAGAAATCCTCGCGTACATTTGTACGTTACATTTTCAACCATAATATTATCATTTTTATCGATTTCGATGGGGGAATCACCAATCAGCCAATATCCGTTGACAAAACGAACTTCATACACTGTATCAAACTGATCATCCTTATCAAAAATCAATTCTTTGAAATATCTTTTAGTCAATTTACCAAAATTCTCATCAATGTATTCGATAGCATTAGCCCGACCGGTAGGGGATTCTAAGATTTCACGCATAGTGGCTTCATCAGAATGAGACTGGGCTATGGTTTCCGAGTTCAGGAAAACGGTATCATCGGTCGACGGGGCGCTGATTTCCACTGCAGCAGGTGCACTCTGCAGTCGTTTTTTTCGATTATCTTTTGCAAGCGGGGTGCTCGATGGTTTAAAACGGATATTTTGATTCTGCTCCACATAATCCTCATCGTATAGCTCAAGTTTTCGCTTCACCCGTATGGTTGGTTTTCGTTCCGACGGATCATCAATGTTACTACGCTCAGCTAACATCTTCAGCGGTGCTACGATTGGTGCTAGGTTCCTTTCTATAGCATCCTTAACCTCCGATTGGCCAACTTTTAATGCTCTGTATTTTGCACGAATCGTCTTGCTCGATCGCGCGATCGCTTTTTTAATTTTTTCATCACCAACTTTTGCAGAATTATCGTTGTCCGCATTTTTGCGTGCAGCAGCAGCAGCAGCAGCAAACGCATCAGCCTCATTTATTAAATCAGACATCATTATGCTTCGAACGGCGGGATCTAACTGAAAGGCTTTTCATTACCAGCTGACGTATTCATCGAACCCCCTCCGATACCGACCAGATTTCAGTAAGCTGTCTTTGACAATCACAAGAAAGCTACATTTTTTTCGCCAACAGATGCCGCAAAGTTTCTGAAATGTCTCATACATCATGTCATTGTTGACGTGATCATCATACACATGACGTAGATTCATATTGTCTTGTTTAAATAGGATCAGAACGTTTGTATTGTCGCGAATTAGGTGTTTGGGGACTCGTGCATACGTTTGACATAAGTAAAAACAATCGACCTGTGCATGTCTACCCATGGAAAAATATTCTTGGACTACATCCTGCTTGTCACAGGCGACATCATCAAATACAAACACTGAGTTGGGTAATGATTCATTCGGAGGGATTACATCACAATTGTTCGAAAATGGAAAATATCCAATTTCTTCAATATTCGATAACAGTTTTTCCAGATATTGATACTTAGGCTGTTCCAACGATTTCGAATAGATGTAGACGTTTTCGAAACGAACTCCATTACAAATTTCCAGCAAACTCACAACAACATTTGTTTTTCCACAATTAGATGGACCGCAAATAATGGATCTAATTGTATTAGGTAACAAAGGACCATCCCAGCAAACCAAAACATGTATAGATTACATACATGTTATGTAACGAATGTTACACGTTATGTAACAAACTCATGAGAAATTACGGTACTGGTATAGCTCTATGTCAGCAACATTGGATGTATCATATACATATTAGATATGTACCACTGATATGTATCAGAGATGTTTCGATGATGTATCAGAAACAGATCGTAGATGTGTATATCACGTATTACAAAATATATCAGGAACATATGAGTACCTGGGTGCAAGAACAACCTAAGTCGACTTAGGTCGTTTTTGCTCCCACCACCATTTTCGCGTTGTACAACATCCCAACTACCTACCCTGTGAGTTTCAGGTTTGTGGGATGTCGCATTTTGGTGGAAAGTATTTTTTAAGTATGCAATGCGCACGGAGCGTCAACCCTGCCATGAGCGATCTATGCAAGAACAACCTAACGCCACTACTTAGGTTGTTATTGCATAGAGCGCGTGAGTCTGTTGAAGTATTGTGCTCGCTCATTCGCCTGCCTGATAAAATCAAGTTTGTGGCAGTTACTCAGTTACTGAATTTAATACTTCTCGAAGTTGAAATGTCCATTTTGTGTAAAAAAAAAATATAAATATAATCATACTGAATACTCAAAATTGCTATTCAACTTTTTGTTAACGTGGGACAACTGTACCGGACTCACCCTATATATATATATTAGGGTGGTTCTTAAATACAAACTTGAGGAGTGAAGCATGGCAACTTTCAGAAAAGAAATTAAAAAATAATTGTCTTCAAATATGAGATTTAAAAAAAAATTCTAACAGATGCCTAAAGAGATTTGAAGTTTCCCATTTAACCCTTTCAGTCCCACAATTCGATTTTATTTGGCATTATGTATTATATTCACTTTTCCATGTCAAGAAAAAATAAATTGTTAGACTGAAAATAAAATGACGCCACTATAGTGGCGTCTGTGACCGAAAGGGTTAAATAACATAGGATCTTGCGATTTTTTTTTTGACACTTGATTGTTGGGTCTAATAGTGGGGGACAATTTTTTTTTTCTTTGTCTGAAGGTTGCCATACTTCACTCCTTAAGTTATTATCTAGGGTGGGGCAAAATGGACCCCTTGGGTCAACAGAGTTCATATTCATACTCAAGTTTTTTGATGGTCAATCAGTTTTTTTCAGTGGTTCATTTTGCCCCACGTCCGTTTTACCCCACCCTCCCCTATATATATTGAGAGCTCATCAATCCCTTTTTATATATTTCCGAAAATATGCCTTATGTAATATTATTTATTTAATTAATTGCAAAAATTGGTGTATTTTTCGAAAAAAAAAATTATTTCAATTTCCTGTCTTATTTATTATTTCACTGGTTGATCCAAATTCTTAAAGACTGCGTAAAATATGTGTTTCGACAAGAAAAGTAATGAAATTCAAGTCGTAAGTGTCGAGACGGACCAAATATTCGCAAGAAATTTCGTTCTTCGCAAGAACGACCTAAGCCAGCGCGCATGTTTTATTTATTATAAAGATTCCTGTTCATTTTAGTGCAAAAACAAAATAGGCTTCGTATTTCGGAAGAATCGCCCTTCAAAATGAGTAGTCTACCAAGTCCATTGTGGTTTCGGTCGTAGATGCAATTCAGTTTCTAAACTTCAATCAACGGTTTTGGTGTCAAAACCCAAGTCGACTTAGGTTGTTCTTGCACCCAGGTACTCATATGATAGATGTATGAATTACATAACACGAGATGTATCAGGGACATACCATAGATATATGTATCATATATCACGAGATGTATCAGGGACATATCATAGACATATGTATCATATATCACGAGATGTATCAAGTATATATCATAGATGTATACACCACATGTCCCGAGATGTATCAAGTATATATCATAGATGTAGGTGGTAAATCTCACGAGACGTATCAAGTATATTATAAAATATATCAGGAACATATGATAGATGTATGAATTACATAACACGAGATGTATCAGGGACATACCATAGATATATGTATCATATATCACGAGATGTATCAGGGACATATCGCAGATGTTTGTGTGATGTCCGAGTGTTTAAGAGAAAGGCACACATTGATATATATAGATATTTATTAGTTAAGCATGATACTTTATATGTTACAATTATATGATGATCGCACAGACATGTGCATCGTGTCAAGGCTCCACGGAAAACAGGACGAGTCAGGCTATTTCCTACTGAATGCGCGCGCCACTAAGTTAATTACAATATGGCGGACATCCGCTATACAAATAGTACTATACATCACACTCCTCCACACTTAGCAGAAAAACACTTATCAAAACGAATACCATTCCTATAAATCTAAAATATTCCTAGGTTTCGGTACTCTGGTCGAACGACGCACTATTTGCACCTGCTTAGTTGGCATAACATCGTCTTGATTAACCTCTGATAACACTCTGGTAGAGTCCTTATTTACCGACTCACTATTGCTGCTAACAATCATTGCATTCTTCATTCCATCAGTCTTATAATTTTCTTTTACAGGTACATCAGTTATAACATTTCTCCTAATATCATCTTCAGATACATCTTGCTTAAATGCTAAATTACACTGTCTTAATTGATCAGCATGTCGTTTCCACAGTCTATTATCTTCAGTCTTAACATTATAAGTAACCGGAGTCAGCCGTTCAGTCACCAATGTTTTATGCCAATTATTATTACTATAATCTTTTGCCATCACAACGTCATCTATATCACATTTAAAAACTCTATTACCTCTAAAATAACGCTGTTGATTTGACTGCCTATCTTCTACAGTTTTGCGCAACTCAGGTCTCATTAAATCCAACTTTGTTCTGAACTTCCTCCCAATTTGCAATTCAGCGGGACTACAATTTGTTGTGCAATGTATAGTTGCTCGATAACAAAACAAAAATTTATATAAAGCTTCATGACTCGAACTTCCCGCCTCACGCAATAATTTAAATTTTCTTTTAAAAGTCTTCACTGCATTTTCCGCTAATCCGTTTGAAGCAGGGTGATATGGTGCTATACGTAGGTGTTGAATACCCATAGATTTTAAAAAATCACTGAATACCGATGAACAGAAACTTGGCCCATTATCTGTCACTAATTTATAAGGAATTCTCCAAATACTCAAATATTCTTTAAATGCTTTAACAGTTGACTCTGCTGTAATATCAGACATTACCTTTACATCTAACCATTTAGAAAACGCATCAATAATGACTAAATACATTTTTCATAACATCTGCTCTGAAACTGCAAGTTTCGTTGCCTGTTTTGTCAGTTGAAAGAGGCTGATTTCAGACTAATGCCGTGAAAAGTTGTCACACATATGTGCAAGTCGTGAATTCCATGAATCAGTGGTGTGAATTGGTGTTTTTCAATCCCAAGGGATTGCAAAATTGGTCTTTACAATCCCTTGGGATTGCAAAGAGAAATAACTGCCCTGTTGATAATTTCAGACTATTGAAATTGACAGTTGAAGTTCCAGAGCAAATGTTATGAAAAACATAGTGTGTGACACGGGATGAAACATGAATGCAGGCACGGGCGATGTCAGCCCTCGCCTTCGGCTTCGGGCTGACAACTTCACCCTGGCCTGCATTCACATTGTTTCATCCCTTGTTACACAATATACTATTTCCTTCGATAGGACCTAAGAAATCAGCATGTAGCCTATAGTTTGGCCCATCTGGCCAATTGCATGAATTAAGCACAGATTTAGGTGGATTATCGGCTAATTTAAGACAAGCTTCACAAGTTTTAGTTACATTTTCGATATCTTTATCAATATTGGGCCACCAAATATATGATCTAGCAGTTGCTTTCATTTTAACTACACCCATATGAACACTATGCAACTCATCCAACAAATCTTTACGAACATTCTGAGGAATCACAACTCGATATCCCCATACAATACAACCATCTTCAACAGTTAACTCTCTTTCACGATTCTTAAAAACTTTTAATTCATCACCAACCTCCTTAGGCCACCCACTTAGAACAAATTCACGAACTTTCTTTAAATCAGAATCATTCCCCGTTTCAATTTTGATTCTCTCCGTATCCATAGATTTAATTCCTTCCTTGATATAACTAAGATATGATATCTCTACAACTTTTTCTGAATTTTTATTTTTGATAATTGGTAGTGGAATGCGAGATAAACTATCTGCTCTGCAGTTGTCACTGCCCTTCACGTATTTAATTTCAAATTGATAAGCTGCCAAAAATACCGCCCATCTTTGCACTCTACATGCGGCCATTTGTGGAAAACCCTTTTTAGATCCAAAAATATAAATCAATGGTTTATGGTCAGTTTCTAAAATGAAATTTCGACCATATAAATATTGATGAAACTTTTTAATGCCAAATACCAAACTTAACGCTTCCCTGTCAAGTTGTGAATAATTTCTCTCTGCTTTTGTCAAAGCTCTCGAAGCAAATGCTATTGGCCTCTCACTATTATCAGAGTACACCTGTGATAATACTGCCCCTAATCCAAAAGGACTTGCATCACAAGATAATTTGATAGGTAATTTTGCATCGTAATGCACCAAAATATCAGACGAAATTAAACAACGCTTGGCTTCCCTAAATGCTTTATCATGAATGCGATTCCACTGCCAATTAACGTCTTTTTGCAATAATTCATATAAAGGATGAACAATTTCAGTAAAATTCTTAATAAATTTAGAATAATAATTCAATAAACCAAGAAAAGCTCTAAGCTGCGTTATATCAGTTGGTGCCGGAGCATCCACAATAGCTTTCACTTTTTCAGTAGCAGGATGGACTCCCGTGCCATCTAAAATATAACCTAAAAATTCAATACTTTCTTTATCAAAAGCACATTTATTTTTGTTTGCAGTTAAACCGCAATCTTTAAGTCGACTTAAAACTAATCTTAGTCTATCATTATGTACATTCATCGTCGGGCCACTTATCATAATGTCGTCAAAGAAACAAAACACTCCATCCAAACCATTTAAGATTTTCTCAATTTCACGTTGAAACAACCCTGAAGCAGAGGCTATGCCAAAACAAAGTCGCTTATAAGTGAACAAACCCTTATGTGTTGAAATAGTGACTGGAGGTCTTGATTGCTCTTCCAGCTCAACTTGCTGGTACGCTTGAGACAGATCTATTTTAGAAAAAACTTTTCCTCCATTCAGGCTTGACAATAAATCTTGAACTCTAGGGACAGGATAACGATCTATCTTCAAACTAGGATTTACAGTTATCTTGTAATCTCCACAAATTCTAATCTCTCCATTACTCTTCAACACCGGAACAATCGGAGTAGCCCAGTCACTATTTTCAACTGGCTCTAAAACTCCCACATTCACTAATCGCTTCAACTCCTTTTCAACTTTATCCTTCATAGCATACGGTAACGGTCGTGGTTTACAAAAAATCGGTTGAACATTTTCCTTAAGATGAAGCTTAAATTGACCCTTCGTATATTTCCCAAGTTTGGATGAGAAAACGGATTCGAATTCCCTAATAATCGAATCAATATCCCTATGATTTTCGTTTTCGATCATACCAATACAACTCTCTCTACTATCAGCTAAGACTTGTGACAATTGAATTTTCAACTCCCACAACCACGTCCTACCAATCAGCAGAGGACCCTTCCCTGGTGTTATTATATTGGTAGTCAGGTTGGGATCTGGCAATGACTTAAATGAATAGTGCTAGATGTAGTTAGTGAACAAGTATACGTATTTATTCAATCATCAATACAACCTTATCAGAGGCGGGTATGAACCAGACTGACTTCTAGAAAAGAGTGGGGTAGACAAGTAACGCCGCAAATAGAGCACAACGGAACTAGACACTTGTATACCCAATATTTGAAATTGATTTGCAACATCCCACCTCAATTGAAAATATGAACAGTAACAATGTGGGATTTATCCCAAAAATATTCCTAATCCTATAATTCACACATGCGCCATACATTACAAGTACATTTACATTAATTTGCTTAATAGAGTAAACATTACGTAAACTTTAATTTCGCGAATTCATACACCTAATAAGCCTGCTTGCCTAACGAAAGATTCTAATTTACTTCTTGGCAAGGGCTTGGTTAAAGCATCAGCTAACTGTTCTTCGGATGGTACAAATGTAACAATTACTTCGCCTGTTTCAATACATTCTTTTACAAAATTACGACTAAGGTTTATATGCTTGGTTCTAGCGCTAAAATTCGCGTTTTTTGAGAAGTCTATAGCGCCTTTATTATCACACATGATGTGCACGGGTTCAGAGTGTTGGATCTTTAATTCGATTGTCAATCTTTTGAGCCAAATAGCTTCTTGTACAGCTGAAGATAATGCGTAGTATTCCGCTTCTGAACTTGATAAAGCTATAGAAACTTGGCGTTTGCTGTTCCAAGAAACTGCTCCTCCTTGTAGTTGAAAAATGTATCCTGTAATTGATCGAGAGTCGTTTTCGTCGGTGCCCCAACTGGCATAGCTATAGCCTATTAGTTTGTTATTGCCGTCTTGGCAGTAAGTTAGTTTGTAATTTGATGTGCTTCTCAGGTATCGAAATATTCTCTTTACAGCGTTCCAATGATGTTCACTGTATTGATTATTAAGTCTGCTTATTGAACTTACTGAGAAGGCCAGGTCTGGTCTCGTTGCTTGAAATAGGTACATTATAGAGCCCACTGCATTTTGGTAAGGTATGCGCCGGAGCTTATCAATTTCCTCTTGAGTAGTAGGTCCATCTTCAGTTGATAGAACACATTCAGGCTCCATCGGTGTTGCCACTGGTTTGGATTCATGCATGTGGAAATTCTTCAGGATTGATTCAACATAGTCTGATTGGTCCAACTGTACAATTCCTTGGGATCTGTTTCTCTTCACGTTGATACCAAAGCATTTTTTTACTTCGCCCAAATCTTTCATAGAAAAGGTGGAGAATAATCCCTTTTTGAGGGTTGTTACGTAGTCTTTTGAATTGGAAAAAACAAGAATATCGTCTACGTAAATGGCTGCGATAATTAGTTTTTGTTGTTTAAAAAAATAGTACACACACGAATCGAAATCTGACTGGGTCATGTTCATTTCCTTGAGTGTAGCGTCCAACTTTGAATTCCAGACTTTGCTTCCTTGGCGTAGCCCATACATGGCTTTCTTGAGCCGACAAACCTTAGCTTCCTGTCCTAGAACTTCGAATCCTTCTGGCTGCTGTAAATAGATCTCCTCCTGTAGATCACCGTGTAAGAAAGCAGAATCAACATCATAGTGGTATGTTTCTAAGTTATGTCGAGCTGTATAGGCAAATAATACGCGAAGGGTCGTGAATCTAACTACAGGTGAGTAAGTGTCGTAGTAATCGACGCCCTTAGTCTGGGTGTAGCCTTTGGCTACTACTCTCGCTTTGTGTGTTGTTCCCCCATCATTCATCTTCTTCTTATATACCCATTTGGTTCCTATGACTTTGCAGTTTGCTGGTAAGTCACATAATTCCCAGGTATCGTTTTTCATTATTGCTTGATACTCTTTGGTCATTGCTCTCAACCATGCTGCTGATTCTTCATTTTCGATTGCTGATTGGTAATCTTGCGGTTCGCCATAATCACTAGTTGACGAATACACTACGTAGTCATCCAAATGTTTAGGTAATTTGGATACTCGAGTCGACCTTTTAGTCTTGGCCGGCTGATCGTCGACATCCGAGTCTTCTTCCTGGGCATCTTGCGAATCCGGTCCTGGCTCGTCGTCGATAGCATCGTTCATTGGCAAAAATACTGTTGCTCTCTCTACTCCTACCTGCCCTGTGTTTTCGGAGAAAGTAACATCACGACTGTTTATTATCTTTTTAGCTTGAATATCCCACATACGGTAGCCTTTTTGGCTGGGACTATAACCTAAGAACAGACAGTCTTTAGTTTTGGGATCCATCTTATCTCTCATGTGGTCCGGGATATGTACATACGCTTTGCTTCCGAATACTCTTACATGCGATAAATTTGGCTTCGTTCCGGTCCATAACTCCTCCGGGGTTTTCATGTCGAGGCAAGCCTTCGGCGATCGATTTGATAGGTATGATGCCGTCGGGATAGCTTCTGCCCAAAAGTCCTTACTCAACTCAGCATCCATTATCATGGACCGCGCTTTGTCGATAAGCGTTCTGTTCAACCTTTCTGCACGGCTATTCTGCTGTGGGCTGTACGGAATTGTTGTTTCGTGCCTGATACCGTGCTGTTCGATCATTCGTCGCAATTTTTCGTTGACGTACTCTTTACCGTTGTCACTTCTTATAGTCTTAATTTTGCATCCGCTCTGATTCTCTACATACTTCAGAAAATGGAAAAAGGCGTCAGGTACTTGATCTTTTGTCTTTAAAAAGTAAACAAAACTTTTTCGAGTATAATCGTCTAAGAACGTGAGAAAGTAGATTGCGTTACCCACAGATTTCGTTTCCATTTTGCACAAGTCGGTGTGCACCAACGTCAGTCTGCCTTCTGCTCTCTTCTCATTTGTTTTGAAGGGTTTCCTGACTAGTTTGCCTTGTATACACGCCTCACATTGCGGTATCTGCTCTTTTCCATTGAAGTCTATTCCATCGGCGGCATCTTGCTTCAGTCGTTTCAAGTAGTCCACGTTAAGGTGAGCCATTCTTTTGTGCCACAGGTCCATGCTTTCATTCGTTTTTCCTGAGAATGCTGACACAACCTGATTAGAGTTTGTGGAAGTAGGCTTATTGTCATTTTTCAGGCTTAAATTATAGACTCCGTTTTTTGATAGCTGCGCTGTTAAAATTACGTTCCCTGCTCTATTAATTATTTTGCATTTCGACTCATCAAATGATACGTTACAACCAGCGGTAATTATACAACTTACGGATAATAAATTTGCCGCAACCTTCGGTACGTATAAAACGTTTAATAACTTAATTTTCTTGTTATTTCCTATACTTATATAGATATCTCCTTCTCCTTCTACAGATAGCTTATCCTTATTCGCTACAGTTATATGACTGACACGAGACTTACGTACAAAGTCAAATAAAGTTTTGTTATTGCACATGTGCCTGGAGGCACCTGAATCTATCACCCAATCATTCAGTACACCATTATCTGTCGCTATCATACCAAGGAATGCGCACGCAATATTCTCATCATCAGACTGTGCTTCTACATTACATGCATTTACATCTCTCTTATTTCTATCTCTAGGAGTGGGGCAGTCTTTAGCGAAATGCCCATAACGGTTACATTCAAAGCATCTGATCCCTTTCTCAATCCTATTGTTGTTATTGTGATTTCCTCTGCCTCTTGGGAAACGTCCTCTTCTGTGGAAGCCTCTGCGTGTGTTGAACTATGAGAGAAAGCCTGATGTTTCTCCTTCTCTCATGCTGTTGCCATGCCATTTAATTTCTTGTAATATTTTCTGCTTGACTAAGTCAGAGGTGACCGGTGTTGACAAACTCTCTAGAGCCATGATCATAGGTCGATACTGACTTGGCAATCCTGCCAATAGAAGTGCTCCAACAAGTTCATCTGGGATTTGTAAGCCGGTGTCTGATAGCTTATGCGCTGTGGTTATGATTGTATTTACGTAATTTTCTTCGGAGCTGCAATTCTCGAGCTTTGTAGTCGTCATCGTACACAATAAATTCACACGACGACTCAAACCATTGTCCTCGTATGCTTGTGTCAGCTTATCCCATGCACCTTTCGCTGTCTCTTCACTCTCGATATGGGATAGTACAACTGGATCTACAGACAGAATGATTTTTGCGCGTGCCTTTGCGACCTTTTTCGAATCTGTTGATACTGTTCCTGTTGCAACTTTTATAGTGTCCCAGAGCTCTTCGTGCTCTAGGTACGCTCTCATCGACACTGACCATGTATGGTAATTGTCTCTGCCACTTAGACGCTCAATGGACTGAAGAACGCCTAGGGAACCTCTGCTCGCCATCTTGTCACTTTCATTAACATAAACTGATTCACTTCTTCAACTGTATCACACCTTACAGGATCCACTTTCCCGGGCCCATAACCTGTTATTATATTGGTAGTCAGGTTGGGATCTGGCGATGACTTAAATGAATAGTGCTAGATGTAGTTAGTGAACAAGTATACGTATTTATTCAATCATCAATACAACCTTATCAGAGGCGGGTATGAACCAGACTGACTTCTAGAAACGAGTGGGGTAGACAAGTAACGCCGCAAATAGAGCACAACGGAACTAGACACTTGTATATCCAATATTTGAAATTGATTTGCAACACCTGGTAACACGAAAAGGTGTAATTTAAAACTTTTCTTTTTGTACTCAACTTCAACTTCAAGAAATCCCAATGGCTTGATAGAATGACCTGGATGTGTTTTGAAATATCTTTTTGACTTTTTTAATGTTAACAACATCAACTCTTTACTATATCTGTATTCAAACTCAGAAATAACTGATACGTCCGACCCTGTGTCAATTTGAAAAACAAAATCCACACCTTGCATACTTAAATTCATTGTATAAGGTGCGATACTATAAATTCCTTCAGTTCTATCAACAGAAACCACGTCATGATTTCCTAAATTAAACAAATTATCGAAATCTTCAACTATTGAATCGTCACTGATAAAATTTTGTCTATTCCTCTCTCCTTTATCATTTGAAACCTTACTTTCTTTTTTTTTATTTAATTTCTTAACCTTACAAACTTGAGCCAAATGCCCTTCTTTGTGACAAACATTACATTCATAACTACGATATTTACATACTGACGAACTATGATTTGCCTTGCCGCAGCAGTAGCAACGAACCTTGGTTCTATTGCTTGTAGTTTGAACCTTTTTCTTGCCAAAGTAGTTGACTTCATCCAGTTGACTCTTCTGCGTAGCTCCCATCTCTGCTACATCCTTCATCGCAACTTTCATCGAATGAGCCACTTCGACTGCTCGTGCGTACGACAGATCACGTTCTCCCAGCAATCGTTTTTTAATTTTGTCATCTCGCAAACCCCAGACAAACTGATCCCTTAAATTAGATTCCAATCCATTACCAAATTCACAATACGTTGATAATTTTTTAAGATTAGCCAGATACTCCTTGATACTTTCATTATCCTTCTGTCTCTTCTCTTTGAATTTGTAACGTTCAGCAATCACACTGGGTCTTGGCTGTAGATGTTCTTTCATTATTCTTATTAACTCTGCAAGTGGTGATGAAGCAGGTAACGCCGGAGTACAAAGACTGCGTAACAATGCATAAGCCTCACCGCCAATAAGAGTAAGAAAAAGCGACACTTCCTTAGCAGCGGTTATGTCATTAGCAACAAAAAACTGCTCCAACCTTTCAACCCACAAGTTCCAGTCTTCTTGTAAACTATACTCCTTCAAATCACCAATTCTCCCTGTGACAATCGGTTGCACCCATTCCCTTTGAATAGAAGTGTCTGCTGGATTTTGCACAAATGACTGTCTTTGCTGCTGCTGTTCCGTTAAAAATTGTTGTCTTTGCTTAACTAATTGCTTATTTCTTTCCTCAAAATCTGCACGGTCTTTCTCTAACTTCTTCCTTTCCTTTTCAAGCTCCGCTTTGAGCCTCATGATTTCGTCAGCCATCACTTCAAAATCCGTCAATATCTTCGAGATCCTTTACCTTCGATCCTTTACCTTCGAAAATCCGGTTTATCCTCGTCGCCACTGTGATGTCCGAGTGTTCAAGAGAAAGGCACACATTGATATATATAGATATTTATTAGTTAAGCATGATACTTTGTATGTTACAATTATATGATGATCGCACAGACATGTGCATCGTGTCAAGGCTCCACGGAAAACAGGACGAGTCAGGCTATTTCCTACTGAATGCGCGCGCCACTAAGTTAATTACAATATGGCGGACATCCGCTATACAAATAGTACTATACATCACAGTTTGTATTATATAACATGAGATGTATCATTTGCATATCACAGATGTATGTTTTACATATTATTATATGTATCAATTACAAAAAAACTGAAAAATATTGTGATGTATCAAAAACATATTCTAGATGTATGTATCACATATCATGAAATGTACCAGATATATATCACAAATGCAATGAGGGTTACATATTGTTATTTCATAATAAAAACACTTGATTTATTTTCGAATGTGTATAATAGGTATATATATTATTATTAGCATTTTCGACTGGGGCTACACCGAGCTACACTGGTGTAGTGTAGCCATCTCTGTCTCTCTCTTCCTTATAGAAAAGAAAGAGGATGAAGATAGCTACACTACACCAGTGTAGCTCGGTGTAGCCCAGTCGAAAATGCTATATGTTATATATATACCGATATACCTTTATTTTTCTTGTAATATAATTATATTTTCCATCAAGTTATACTAATAAAACATGGTCAGATAATTGTGTTAGATGAAAATATTAGTAATGAAACAAACATATAACAACTAATAGAACATAAGTAAATTACCGTATCGCTCCGAGCATAAGTCAACTATGAATGTGAGTAGAGTCCTATTTCTCAGATTGAGTTTCTAGAATATTTTTTAGGAATCGACCTCGCATGTACGTAGAGTGTTGATTTTATGAGTGCTCTCCGGCACCATAAAGCTCAACTTATGCTCGGTGCAATACGGTATGTTAGACTTTATATTAGAGAAAAAAACAGAATTCAATTAGATTCAATTAGATCTAAGCGAGAATGAAACAGAGTTATACCTACACTGCAGCAAACTATATTCACAACAATATTTATGACAAATATTGTCACTCAGTATTGTGTGAATAACTCTAGAATATGGAAGTTAACATTCATGAAAATATCTATGCAGGGTGTAACAGAATTGGCGGCGACCATTTTACGAAATTTCTTGTCATAATTAATTGAAATTCAATCAATCAGGCTGCGGTTTCAGAACCGGCGCTTGTCGGTCGAATTTCAATTGACTATGATAAAAATTTTATGCATTATGCATTTTTTACAAGGATTAATCCTATGAAATGGTCGCCGACAATTCTGTTACACCCTGTATAAATCTTCAAAATATCATTCGAAATAAAATTATAATAATAATTTGTCAATATCATGGACGAGATTCCACCCAATATTTTTAATACTGCAGAATCGAGGACACAGACACATTCATAGGATATTCTACTTGAATATAATTTCATCTTGGAATAATATTTTAAACATATTTACAGATATAGTGTACTGCAGTATGGAAACGTTTGAAACTTAAAAAGTAGCATCATCTTATAAGTACATTATAAATATATAATAATAAAGCCTATCAAACAATATTACGTCAAGTAACGTTGGAAAATCAAAGAGATCTGTGAAATCATGAATACATAACAAGGAAGCTATCGGACAGAGTCAAGCTCAGTATTAAAATTAGGGAATATTTCTGTATTATAAGTATACGACCAGAAGGCCTATCAAGTAACGTCAAGTAACGTTGGAAACTCAAAGAGATCTGTGAAATCATGAATATATGACCAAGAAGCTATCGGACAAAGTCAAGCTCAGTATTAAAATTAAGGAATATTTCTGTATTATAAGTATACGACTGTAGAGCCTATCAAGCTGTGTTGAATAATGCTGAAAACTCAAAGAGCATTGCAGAAGGCGGGAATATTGACCAAAATTCGAAGAGCAGCATTGACTCAAGAATATATGACTTATAAATTATTCATTAAAGTTAAGTCAACCTATCGGATATTGTTTAATAACATTCAAAAATTAGCGAGTACTGTCATAACATTAGTATGTGTATAAATGTGGCTATAAAGACTATAAAATAAAGCTAAGCAAATGTTTGACTTTTACCAACAAGTATGACAAAAAAAACTGGACAAAACGATCGTCAGTCAGAGTCTGCGTAGCTCAATTTGATTCATTCAGCAGCTGAACCATGTGCTTTTTTTTGTTGTCGGTCACACCGCAGTTTTGCTAAGCGGAACCACTCGCTACTAATTTTCTCGAAATTGCTTTGTTGTACTCCTAATGTTGTTAGAATTCCTGAAACAAAGTCATATGGGATCAGAAATCAGTGATAATAACAAAATAAAGGTATTCAAACTTTCTATCGCGCATAGATATTGAATGCTGCTCACATGCAAGTCTTTTTGTCGAGATCTATTGTGCATGCAATAAAATAGCTTATGGGTCAATAATGTTCCCATCGATAAAGTTGAGCTTCTACTACAAAAATATTTAAAGCGTATTTTTTCTTATTTCACCGGCTTGATGTCTGGTGAAAATATATTGAGTGTGACACCAAATATAAAAAATAAATACTGAATTATGGCATTGTCCTAGCAAAACGAGTGAGTTTTAAAATCCACACAAGTTACAGTGATTTATCATGATATCACCCTCACATACAAGTGCAGATCGGATCTGATCCAATTATTTCTGGCATTTACTCAGTATCTATCAGCTTATTGCATAAAAATTCACAACTAGCATCTTCATGAAAAATGGGTCGATGAGTTTGATATGTCTATTAGGGTGGGCCGAAAATCCGCTTTTTTTGGAATGAGATCATTGATACCGAAAATATTATTCTTGGCAATATCAAAAAAATGTGTGCGAAAGGAAAATATTTTAGGTCGTCATCTCAAGGTCGCCAAAGTGCGTCAAAGTTCAAAGTGATAAAAATATTTTGGTTTTCACATATTTTGAAAGGAAATTCAATCCTCTACAAAAAAAAGTCCTCAGGTTGAACTATGTCAATGCAATAGTTTCTGAGATATTTGGAACTTTTGCTGAAATTTGTCATTTTGCTCGATATTTTTTGCTTTCAATATAAGTAAATTTTTCATTTTTTTTTCTTTTGATAGGAAATGCAATCCTCTATAGAAAGAGTCCTCAAGTCGTACTGTATAAATATCATAGTTTTTTAGATAATCGCAGGTTCGGCTGAAAATAGTGATTTTTGCAACAAAGATTGGTTTTATAGTCAAAATTATAAACGCATAGCATATAGGGGAACCCGAGGCAAAATAAAAAAAAAATGAAAAAAATAAATAAAATAGAATGAAATAGAAATCATTTTTTTTGTGTCATTATTTATTCAAAATACGTCGCCATATTTTATAAAAAATCATTTCCGACCACATTACTTTTTTTGATTTGGTGCCCGTTTTGCCTCGGGTTCCCCTACATGCTCTGCGTTTATAATTTTGACTATAAAACCAATCTTTGTTGCAGAAATCACTATTTTCAGCCAAACCTGCGATTATCTCAAAAACTATGATATTTATACAGTACGACTTGAGGACTCTTTCTGTAGAGGATTGCATTTCCTATCAAAAGAAAAAAAAAATTAAAAATTGACTCATATCGAGAGAAAAAGATATCGAGCAAAATGACAATTTTCAGCAAAAATTCCAAATATCTCAGAAACTATTGCATTGACATAGTTCAACCAAAGGACTTTTTTTGTAGAGGATTGAATTTCCTTTTAAAATATGTAAAAAACAAAATATTTTCATCACTTTGAACTTCGACGCACTTTGGCGACCTTGAGATGACGACCTAAAATCTTTTCCTTTCGCACACATTTTTTTGATATTGCCAAGAATAATATTTTCGGTATTAATGATCTCATTTCGAAAAAAGCGGATTTTCGGCCCACCCTAATGTCTATTCGCGTACCTTTGATGACTTTGATGCACTGAAGATCACAGATCTTGTGATTGTTCCGTTGACCCAGCCATGAGCACGACGTGGCGAATTTATCGGTGAAAATTTGTTTTAATGCCCTTTGTACCAATTCTTTATGACTCCGCCAATACTTTTGATGAATTCAACCTTGAATGTTAGAGATAAATATGATGAGTATTGATTTAATTGTCTAAAGACTAACCGCTGATATCTTGAAAATTTTGCTTATTGGAAAAGTGTTACGACAAACTTGCACTTTTGAAATTAAAAAACTGGGAGATTTCCAGATCTCAGAGATTTAGTCATGAAATGAAATTAAATCTTTGCCTAAACACGGAGGGAGGGGGGGGGGGGGGGGGGGGGCAGCACAGAAAAATTGGCACCTTTGGCTGAAAAATCGATTCACGTTTTTTTTTTTTTTTACAGAATAGTGATCTGCGAACTACGTTTCATCATTGAAAAATTTGTTGAATAAAAAAAAAAAGAACCTATCACAAGTATTGTAAATGAATTTGTTCTTCGGTGTCGTAATTCAGTGAAAATCATTATGGGAATTGAGAAAAATCTCGTCATTTCAGTGATCCCCCATCATCTTTGAAGCCTTTAACAATACTGGAGACTCTATGATGAAATAATGCTCCAAAACCCACGATCTTAGTTTCCAAAGGTTTCTTATTTGTGTTCCCAAACTCAACCAAAGAGCTCTAAATCCAATGAACATGTTCAAAACTATGCTACAAATGTAGTCATATATAATGCAAGAGTCGGGAAATAGCCCTCAAAATCACAAAATAACTTTTTATAATATTTCATCATCATCATTTTGTTGTTCAATATTGAGAGATATGAAAATGAAATGATACATCACAATGAATCTGAAACTATTCTTCTAATTCTGCTCGGTAGCTCCTGAGTGCCATCATTTTGGACAAGTTGTGTGAGTTTAAAGCTATTCGGTTAACGCTTTGAGCGTGAGAAACTCTTTGAAGCCAAAATCATGAGCTCCGAAGGACTATTTCATCATCGAAGGCACAAAGATGATCGAACTTACTTAAGGGGGTATCTACACCTTTGAATTTTCAAAAAATCGTTTTTTTTTTTATAATTTATTTGGAATGCTAGTGACCTACTCTACCTGCAAATAAATCGGTGTCAAAATATCTAGAGGATTTGAAAAGTTACAGCCATGACAGTGCCAGATTGCGAAAAAGCGCCGCGGCGCGGCGCGCGAACCCTCAGATTGGTGCCATGAGTATTGTACAACACCGCCAACACTACTTACACCACTGCTTAATTTTATGACGTTTTTATATATTTCGATTTCGAATTTGATTCTGTGATCTTTTAATTCTTCGTAATTATCATTCTTACACATATTTAATTTTCAATATTCTTTTGAATTGTGATCATTGACAGAACACATGGCTGCGATCTACATTTTTTCGAGGTTAGGTGTCCACTTGTTTGTAAATATTATCGTGCTTTCATTACGAATTCAAACCACTAGTAATTTCCATTATCGAATAAACACAGTGTTTATATATCTAAGATGAGAGTTCGGAATCGAAAGAAGATGATCCATCAAAAAGTGCGTTTGAAATCGATGCCAGGAAACTACACATTTGGATTTCTAAAAAGATGAGTATTTCTACAATACATATATTAATTGCAAGAGTTTAATAAATATTATAAGAAAAAAGGTATGATTGATGAAAGATGAAAGAATTTTCGTAGTATTGACAAAAATTGTGCTAGCATCTTCTGAATCTCAAAAATATTGAAGATCAAAAATTTTAGAGAATTTTTATGTTGAAAAATTTTGATCAGATTTTTTCTAAAGCAATTCATTATTTTTCTAACAGCCTCACCGGACACCTAACGGACACTGTTGTTGTACAGAACAGGTCAAAACTCACTACAAACCTCCCCCTGGCACATGTGTCTAGACTCGACTCGACTCATAACTCATCGATACGAGAGCAGCTGCGGATCCAGCATATTAGTCATAAGCAAAATTTTGAAACTTAATTTCCTGTAACTACATTTTCTTCTCTTGGAAAAGTATGAAATAAAAAAAAAAATTTTGATAAAAAAGTTTAAAAGTTGATTTCTGGAGAATGAATATTTTGAACGGTTGTCGTAAAGAATCAGGAGCATCGCTGGACCGATTCTGGCGTTTGTGGTCTTCAAATTTGTAGAATCGAAACCTCTATCAGATGAACATAGAACTTTTTGATAAACTCATTTTTAGTTGAAATATTAGAAAAATAAGCAAAATTTTTTTTCAAATTCAGAAAAAAAATCGAAAAAATTCAATAACTCAAGTAATTCTTGCAATATCAAAAAGTTCTATGTTCATCTGATAGAGGCATGTCTTATGAACAATTGAGAACCAAAAATTCCAAGATTGGTCGAACGCTGGGTCTGATTCTTTACGGCAACCGAGTGATTTTGTATTTTCCTGTCTTCAGCGCAGCCACTATGAGACTGGAAGTAATACATGATGTAAGATATGGATAATGAAGGTCAAACCATCCCCAAACATGATGATTTTTTTAAATTTTATCAGAGTCTTCAAGTTGAAAAAAAATGAAAAATTGTTTTTCAGAAATTCAACCCATTTAAAGGTGTATATACCCCCTTAAATGAATCTATATAATAAACATGATTATATATAAATAATCATGGGGTTTTTTTTTTGTTTTTTCTTATATTTATCTTATCAATAATATTTTAAATGAATCTATATAATATACATGATTATATAATAGTATTTAGTAAAGTAAATATATAATCATGGGGTTTTTTTCTTGTTTTTTTCTATATTTATCTTATCAGCAATATCTTAAATGAATCTATATAATATACATGATTATATAATAATATTTAGTAATGGATAGTTTTGAGTATTGTTATCAATTATGTATAATCACAGTCAGTTGAAATATATGCAACATCATTGTATTTCTAGTTTTTTTGTAATCTGATATCTCAAACAATAGTGCATATTCATTATTCACTTGAAATGGATTTGATCACTGTTTCCAAACCTGCTCCAATTAATTCGCAATCAATGATCGAATCTTCATCGAAATCTTGTGAAGTCATCAGTAGCTCCCGACACTGTTGTTCGTTGAGCGCCTCCTCCTCTATCGCGATGCAAAGTTTGCCAGCAAACGTTGTTATCCTCTTTTTTATCGCCTCTCGTTCCATAATGAATCCAGTTGTGATGATTTGAATCGCGGGAATCCGCTTCAGGAGTTGGTCCCACGTAACTTGAAGGATCGTAATGTTTGGCGTAAACGGTGAAGAAAAAATCAGCGCATTTATATCATAGAACTTACAACATTCAACTGATAAATCATGATCAGAGATCACAGTGTATTGCTTCGCGGAGTCTGGTAGGTTTCCAAACTCGAACCATTTACTTATAAGTTCCCGGTTGGATATGAATCTCTGCCACGTACCATGGTTGAAAACTATCTTTTTATTTCTCAAGTTGTCGACAATGGATATCACAATTTCACATGTTAAATGACTTGTTATTAAAAGTCCTGGCTCTAAACTCTTAGAGCAACTTTTGTTGAGTTGAAACTGTCGTTTCAAGATACAGGTTGATTCTGGTACAACTTTTGGTTCTTGGAACGTACGTTGTTTCTTCGATATAGATGATTCCGATCTCTGCAAAGGTTGAGTCCGCTTACAGGTGGGGTCGCAAGAGGTTAACGTCTGCGTTCTTTCAATCATCTCAGGTGCTGCGCGGCGTACGCAATGTCCGTTCTCGTCACACAGTTCAGTATGGTGCTCTGCTGCATGCGTTGAAAAGTTGTTCGATGAAGATGCCATCGAAGCTGCGAAAATGTAGTATTATCGACTGGTGATTGGAACTGGTAGAACTGATGCTGATGGTTGAGGTCTTATATATGCACCTCGAGGTAAATGTGGTGAGGGTTAGAGGGGAGATTGATTTTTGAACTGATATATAATTGCAAGAATTATAACTATAGATATATTAATATCACAAAAGTGGTTCATACTCAGAGATGGACAGGTAAATTGTATTAGATGGTGGGGGCGGTTAGATGTAAAAATTATAACCTGATTTCAAGGGTATAAAAGACTCAGATTAACATTCAGATCGCTAGTCTCCAGCCTTCACTCGAGTATTTAGAAACACTTGGGAAGGTTTTCGTTGAATTATTGCACAGCATACATTTTTTTTGATGAGCAACGTCATGGACTTATCCAAAATCAACAAGTTGGGTCGATGCGATGAATACCTTCCGACGAAGAAATTGGCAGATCTCGAGGTACATAAACACTATCCAATCACCAGCTTGCGAAAAGTACAAACAAGATTTGGTCAAAGAATCACAGTCGACATAGACAACACATTTTCCGCGTTTATACCCGCACGTATGACGAAGGCATTGGTGGAGGATGATGACATCTTCCAGAAAATGATACTGGTTGCCGATGAAAACCGTCTCCACATGCATCACCTTGGCGGGCTTTACAATCGGATTGAATTCAACTATATGTAATCAATATAATTCGCTTCCCGTTATACCATGACTTCAAACGTATCGATTGTCAAAATAAATGATCAGTATGAAAAATGCAATATTCTATAATTTCATACGACTCCACTCCTTTAGAATATTTATGAAATCTAGGCTGTAGAATAGTTTTAATTCAGTTCAGAGCATCTGATGTCTCATCAACTGTTGGAACCGTCAGTAGTAAAGGTCTGTTGCTAAAATACATGCACCTGTTAGAAATTTCTGTGAAACGCGCAGATCGCTTCTTGCACTGGATATTCGTATGATTTATTTTTTTGCAAAAAATGGACGAGTCAGGGAATCGAACCCCGAGTCTCTACATGCCTGTTCAATCCTCAACATCAGGGAGAAGCCATGATGATGATACCCAAGGATAAAACCATGTAGACCACCTAGCTCGTCCTCTCGTTACGATTCCTCAAAGCTATACGAACAAGATTTTTTCCACCTTATGTTTGCGCAGGATATTGGATATCTAGTAGAACAGAAAGACTGCATATTATATGCCGTATAATCAGAATAAACGGTGGAACAGGGTAATTATAGTGTAGCAGAAAAAAAATTTGTAAGACGCATCTCTGCAACACTGTTGCAGGGGGTGACGAGTGACTCTGTAAGACTGCACGTAATATGCTGTGTAATCAGGGACCTGAAAATCGACTTATCAAAGCCCGGGGGCATAGGGATGAATTATAAAAATCTGTTGGTATCGTAATTATAGTGTTGCAGAAAGTGAGGAGTCACCAATTATCAAAATTAGTAGTATTTATCGATAGCAGATAGCAAGCCCCCGATGGGTGGCAGCGTGCCAGCACTTAGCGACGTATGCGGCGCTAATTGGATAAAGCCGCAGGTTAGAACCCCCGAGAAAAAAAGAGCAAAGTCTAGGGGTTTGGAAAAATCAGAATTACTGGAATAACCGGTGGAGCAGGGGTAATTATTACGGTAGCACTTACCTGCACTGATTGTATAAAGGCGCGGGTTAGAACTCCGAGAACAAAAAGAGGTCAAAATAAAGGCGCTGTCATACACGAGAATATCAGGGTGATCTAGTATCCGCCTGAGTTAGGAGCCGTCTACTTACACTACTCAAACTACTCTTGACAGTGTAATATCTAAAATTTTTTTGAGCAAAATAACAAGTTTCCAATGATCATTTACGATGGGGATTAAGTGACCAATCAGGACACCAACATACCGTAGAAAACATAGAGCCTCACCAGCGTGCATTTTAATAAACTTGTTTTTAATTTGAGAACTAGTTATCTCTCGAGGTTTGTTGCGTTCATTCTCTCCGTAATGCAAACTGACAATTCTTTCATTCAATTGTTCACGTGTAAAAAATCGTTCAACGCTCACGAAGTAATTCAAAATCGAACCCATATCGTACTCAAAAATTCCCTCGAGAATGTCATGCATAACGTCTATGGTCATGAGGTCTATTGTCAAAACAGATTTCAATCCACTTAAAGCAGACCGCCCCGAAATACCTGTTTCACTTGGCTTATTTTTGGCAAGATCTCGCTCATAGTTTTCAACAGTTCGCATTTCGCAGGAAGACTCATTGAAAATCTTTTTACATCTTTGCTGTGTAGCAGACAAAATCTGCATGGATGATTGGAACTGAAACTTCTGACAAAGCCAAAAATCGTGTGGATTGCAACATTATCACCTATGAAACCTGCCAAAGCAAAATAGACATGCATCATTCCCGACGGACTATTGATGAAAATGCCCTCATTTTCCAAAAATCTCAATTCTTGAACTGCTCTAGCAAATATCTCGGATGGTAGTACCTTTTGTTCGTCAGATGAATTATACAAAGTCAATACCAAAATGTAGTCTGTTTTTGACAGCATGCTTACAGGAAGACACGGAATTACTACATATACAGCCCCGATTTTAGCCCCTTTGTGGCTGCCCAACGGATTGTTCGCTTCAAAGTCGTCTTGATAGAGCAATAGAGGCAAAACTGTTCGAACGTCAAATGTTTTTTGACGATTTTGCCACATCTCTGCTTGAATCAAATTCGTCATCGCCGTTTTTTCTGTTTCTAGTTCATTCAGATTCCGAATAGTCAACTCCAAAACTCGGGGTAATTCGAACAATTGTTTTAAAACGCGTCTTAATGGAATAAATTGAATACAGACGGGTTCGTTTTGCGTTACTGTTGCGCTCTGCTGTTGAACATTTACTGTTAGTTTCGAGTGAAAAAGTACATCTTCAGGGGGAATATAGCATTGTGATTCTTCCATGTACTTCATAAATTTATACTCACTATCAACTTCCTCAAATGGTCTTTGTAACTTATGAGTCATAGTCTTATAAGCCTGCAGATTGCCATAACTCTTACCAAGAACCTCCATTCTGTGAATCATTTGTTGTAAAAGCAAGGTGATAGGCCGAGTTTGCATAAATGTAGTAAAATCTTTAACCATATCTATAACGCGGCCACGTGAACAATCACGTAAGGAAAAATATTCGTTCATGAAATCTGCGGCCTCTGTCGTTAGAACAGTAGAGAAGGTCTCAAGATCCATAACAAGACGAAATAGTTTGATCAGAATAATAAATATATTTAGTCGTGATCGAAACGTACAGAAATTAATTATTTTGAATTTCTTTTTTTGCGTTTTCAATAAAAGTCAACGATAAAACGAGATGCATATTCAATTTGTCGGAAGCCCTAGAGACATTTAATGAACTTTTTTGCAGGAACAGGAGAGTATGTCTCGTAACTTTTGGGTATGGTATGTCGAAGACCAGGTGCACTTGAAGGGCTAGAATTACAGCTTCTAGCAAAGATTTAGATTCGTATTTTGACTTTCCGATCACGCAATGGTACCCGAAACGAGGAGCACTCGCAAAAGGTTCGCTCATACCAGGAATGCTTGGTGAAGTCGAAATCGCTGATGACACAGGAACAGAAGCTGGTGTTTCCGAAGCTGAACTGTCGATGGGACCAACGATGACAACAGAAGGAAATATTACAACTTGCTCTGCTGCAAGCTCCTTTTGTCTGTTTTCTACTGCCGTTGCAAACTGCTCTTCTTCCTATCGACCCAGAACAAAACATAAACTGAGCGCATTATATCGAATAAAAGAATTACTTTCAACTAAATGAGATTTCCAATTGTTTGCCGATTAGAGAATTAAGGGGGTATCCACACCTTTGAATGGGTTAAAATTCTGAAAAAGATATTGATGTTTTACAGCGAATTTGAGAGTCTGATCAAATCCAAAAAAATCATGAAGTTTGGGGAGGGTTTGACCCTCATTATCCATATCTAACATTCAATATTACTTTGAGTCCAATAGTAGTTACGCTCCATATTGAAAAATACCAAATTACTCGGTTGTCGTAAAGAATCGGGAGTATCGTTGGACCAATTCTGGAGTTTTTGGTCTTCAAGTGTTCAGAAGAGGTGCCTCTATCAGATGAACAGACAACTTTTTGATATCGCAAAAATTGCCTGACTCGCTTAGTTTTTACTGAGATTTTTCTGATTCTTCAATTTTTTTTCTATATTTTTTCTATTATCTCAACCAAAAATAGTGATATCAAAAAGTTGTCAGTTTATCTGATAGAGGTTTGGATTCTACAAATTTGAAGACCACAAACTCCAGAATCGGTCCAACGATGCTCCTGATTCTTTACGACAACCGGTCAAAATATTCATTCTCCAGAAATCAACTTTCAAACTTTTTTATTTCAATTTTTTTTATTTCCTATTTTTCCCAGAGAGGCAAATCTAGTTACAGGAAATCAAGTTTTGAGATTTTGCTTATGACTAATATGCTGGATCCGCAGCTGCTCTCGTATCGATGAGTTATGAGTCGAGTCGAGTCTAGACACATGTGCCAGGCGGAGGTTTGTAGTGAGTTTTGACCCGTTCTGTACAACAACAGTGTCGGTTAGGTGTCCGATGAGGCTGTTAGAAAAATAATGAATTGCTTTAGAAAAAATCTGATCAAAATTGTTTAAAAAATTAAAAATTCTGTAAAATTTTTTATCTTCAATATTTTTGAGATTCAGAAGATGCTAGCACAATTTTTGTTGATACTAAGAAAATTCTTTCATCTTTCATCAATCATACCTTTTTTCTTATAATATTTATTAATTCTTGCAATAAATATATGTATTATAGAAATACTCATCTTTTTGGAAATCCAAATGTGTAGTCTCCTGGCATCGATTTCAAACGCACTTTTTGATGGATCATCTTCTTTCGATTCCGAAGTATCATCTCAGATATATATACCTACACTATCGATCGACATCTTCACATCATTAATTAATACCTACACTATGTTTATCCGATAATGGAAATCACTATTGGTTTGAATTCGTACTGAGAGCACGACAATATTTACAAACAAGTGGACACCTCACCTCGAAAAAACGTAGATCGCAGCCATGTGTTCTGTCAATGATCACAATTTGAAAGAATATTGAAAATTCAATATGTGTAAGAATGATAATTACAAACAATTAAAAGATCACAAAATCAAATTCAAAATCGAAATATATCAAAACCTCATAAAAGTAAGCAGTGGTGTTGGCGGTGTTGTACAATACTTATGGCACCAATCTGAGGGTTCGCGCGCCTCGCCGCGGCGCTTTTTCGCAATTTGGCACTGCCATGGCTGTAACTTCTTAAATCCTCTAGATATCTTGACACCGATTTATCTGCAGGTAGAGTAGGTCACTAGCATTCCAAATAAATTATAAAAAAAAAACGATTTTTTGAAAATTCAAAGGTAGATACCCCCTTAAGGAAATTGAATTAATACGGATAATACATTGCATGTAGAATCTCGAATCAGAAAAATGAATTGAAGAGGATATGATGCCTTGGTACAAATTATACTTTTCCCTTTATCATATGAGACACATCTTCATTTCAAGAAAAAAGAGCCTTATCAAATTCATTTCTCTAATACAAATTTACTCAAATAAAAAGAAATTGAAATTATGAAAAAATAACTGATCAGGAAGTAACAAAGTGAGCGAATGTGTTGGAGTAAATATTTATAAATCTACAACTCACCTCAACGTGGAAAATAAAAGCTTCTCTTTCTTTTTTTTTACATGCGAGCGCGGAAGGTTCTTCACATTCAAGCTTTTCAATTGGTAGTTCGCTAAATGCTACCTTCGCCTCTTTAGCTTTCAAAGCGAACGAAAGGAGCATGAAAACTATTACGACCTTTCCATCTAAAAAAAATTTAATTGTTACAACACTTTCGGTACATATATAACTATAGCAAAGAACTCGTCGTTTTGAGGTACCTAAAGGACAATCTGCAGAGGCCAAGCTTTTGAACCAATTAACATTGCCATTGGTCACAATATTTCTGAAGAGCACCAACTTTATCAAGCTATCTCTGTAGACATTCAAGGTGTGTGTTGTATTTTCAGCCACATTAGGGAACTCTCTAGAGAAATCTGATTTGATTCACGCAAATGATAACGTTACGAATTATGTAGTGACCTCGAAAAAGAAAAGTCATTTTCCTGTCTCACCAGTTCTGGCCCTCTTTCATGAGAGAGACAGTTGAAAGCATTGTATTGCCAAAGCCCATCTCTTTTATCGACCGAGATTTCTCTGCGTAACGAGGATGTATTTTTCCACGCGCTCAAAATCTGTTCCCAAGATTCAGTGTTGTCCTGAAGAAGTTGGAACTCTCCATCTGCGCTGCCGTCTGTCTTTAAAAATTGAAAAAATGAGGCACTAGCGCTACATGTTATGTCAAGAAATTCATTCAAATATTATTAACAATAATAATTTTTTATTTCTTGGTCAATTCTTGGGATTATACGGCAAAATAATTATAAGAAAAATAATTTCGTTGGAAATGATTTTTTATGATACGGTGACGTATTTTGGATCAATAATGACACAAAAAAGCAAAAAATAATTAAAACATACAAAATGAAATGAACAAAAAAAAAACGGAGATAGGTCAAATTGTTCATTAATTGTTTTTTTTTATTCGAATCCCATCAGATTTTTTTATAACCGTTTCTATAATTTATATTTTTTATATTTTTTATATTTTTTTATAATTGAAAAAGAAATAAATGCTCATGATAAGAATTTCAATTTTCATCACATTGCACACTTTTCTCGAAGGTTCTCAGTCGTGTTATCTGAATAAGTACCCACACGGCACGTAATATTTCAGAAATATTTCATAAATGTTTCATTCGCTACATGACATATTTCATTGCAACATTCCGGAAATATGTCATAAATACTCAAATATCCGCATATATAACTAACGACGTATAGCTGACATATATCAGAAATATTTTAGAAATATGTCGGTAACATTTATCAGAAATATTTCAGAAATATGTCGGTTACATATATCAGAAATATTTCAGAAATATGTCGGTTACATATGTCAGAAATATTTCAGAAATATGTCGGTTACATATAGGGCCGTGCCAACGGGCGGCGCAATGGGGCAACCGCGCCAGGGCGCCACCTCGCATGGGGCGCCGCACCGTTAGTCCAAATCAATTGTTACAATTGCTACAGTGACATTGTAGATGATTTCGCGAAAGTAAAAGCGAGAAAAGTGAACTTTAACAAAATCTGAATATATATTTTCAAATCAATACTAACCAGGGCGCCATGGGAGACTGTTGCCCCAGGTGCCATTTTAACTGGGCACGGCGCTGGTTACATATATCAGAAATATTTTAGTAATATTTCAGAACTGTATACCAGAAATCTTCCAGTAATATACCAGAAATCTTTCAGTAATATGTGGATATCGCGTGGATGAACATTGAACACTATAGAAATGAGAAATGAAAATTGCAAAAAAAATACGATTTTTCATATTTCCGCTGTCAGCTATCACTGTTATAGGATAATTGTACCTATATTGAATCACCTGTATGAAGAAAAACGCATTTCGAGTTCGTCTTGCTATTTTCTAAATCCTGACTGGGGTTTGAACCTGGACGCTCACCGGTGTTCGCATTACTAATCTCACGCCTCAACCACTACGCTAGACCGCCACTTAACATTTGTTGCAAATTTTTCCTATATATTATTTCTTCCAGAACAATGAAGAAATTGAGTTGAAGTATCAGTTTTCACAAAGTTGTGCAGAAAATTTGACATTGAAATTGTCTTGAGACATTTCGAAAATTCTGGAAATGTTGTAATGCAATTGACATATTTCGAAAATATTGAATATGTTGTATCGCAATTGACATATTCTAGAAATATTTCGGAAATATCAGAAGTGTTACATTGCAATTGACATATTTCGGAAACGTTTCAGAAATATCGAAAATGATATATTGCAACCAACGTATTTCGGAAATGTTATACTGCAATTGACATATTTCTGAAACATTTCAGAAATGTCGAAAATGATAAATGTCATTTGGAATGTTGTTGAAACATTTCGAGGATTCTGTAAATGCTGTATTGCAAATGATATATTTCAAAAATATTAAATATGCTGTATTGCAATTGACATATTCTAGAAATATTTCGGAAATATCGAAAGTGTTATATTGCAATTGACGTATTTCGGAAACATTTCAGAAATATCGAAAATGATATATTGCAATCGACGTATTTCATAAATATTACGGAAATATTGAAAATGTTATACTACAATCGACATATTTCTGAATCGTTTCGGAAATGTCGAAGATGATATATGTTATGGAAATATTGCTGAAACGCTTTAGACATATTCCTGAAGTTATGTTATGAATCTGAAATGTTGTAACATTTCTAAATATTTCTGAAATATTTCGTGCCGTGTGGGTAAATATAATCAACTGAAATATGACTTTTCAACGCACCGACACCAGAAATTATCGTGGGTTTAATTGTCAGCACTTTTCCTTTTATCAAACCTTTGGATTTGAGATCTCTTCGTACCGTATTGATGCGAGATAGAAGTTTACCAAAAGCTGCGTGGTGAACTTTGACAACGGTATGAGCGGGAGTGTAAAAAAGTGATTCATTTATCCCAAAGAAGGTTCCGATTTCTTTGGCCAGATTACAAAGCAATTTCGATGAAATTCTAAAAATATTTACATATCACGTTCAACAAATTTTCAGATCAGACCAAAAACAATTAAAAAATCAAGGCTTACGCCAACTTCTTCAATGGGTTTTGCACTGTGGTTTTGTGAGTTTTAATTATTGAGTAAATCTCGCGATTGATGACAAGTTGTGTCAAACTATTTTGATCATTCTCGGCCAAAATTAAAACCCCGTTTAAATCACTCTCCAAAAAAGTTTTTAGGTCTTGTTTGGGTATCTCAAACTCGCATAAGTCAATAGTCGTTTTAGCTTTACAAGTCGAGCATATTACTTCAAATAAATTGTTGCGTATCTCGGGATCATTATTATCAGAAGTCGAAATCATAATCGCGTCTTGCGATTCCATTTTGAAAATGCAAACCTGATACACAAGTTCGAATTGACATATTCTCAACCCTCCGTTGCCACACTTCTATAGAATCCCGCCGTTGTCACACTGGGTCAAATAGACCCCGACGGATATCAAAACACTCTTGCATGCGAACTATCAGTCCGATTATGATAATATATAAAAATATTCATCATTGGATACATTGCATTGATGACAATTTTCAGGTTACGCGAAACACTTACCTTAAATTGACGCAAAGCTTTGATGCTGCTGCACTTGAACTGATACAAATTCACCGTACTATCAGTAACCGAAAATTAATAAAAAGCATGAACGACCGCGGCGCGGCGATACAGCTGGAGCTAAAGTACGGCTGCGTGGACTGTTTTAGAACCGTCCCGATCACTGCGAAGTCACGGTGCTGATGCGCGTGAAAACATTGCCGAGCAGCGTGAAGACAGTGATCGGCGCTGTGAAACTCTGAACTGTTTTTCACAGTGCTGGTCACTGTGAAACACGCGCGCGGTCCTCTTTATAACGCGACTTTCATCCACTTTCGAGCATTTCAACGATTATTTCTCCTCTCACGCGCGTCAGCACCGTGAGTCACGCTGATCATCGCCGTTTTGTTCTCTCCGTGTATGAAGTTCGACTTATGAAGGTTCTAAAACGACAAGCTTCAGATATTAAGGCTTCCAATTATCTGCCAATCATTTAATTTCAATCTCAGGCCGACGAGTTTGTCGCAATTGCCATACCTCTCTTAAGAAAAGTGTTAAGGAATCGTACTCAGTGAAACGGAAATATATAGAATATTTTCACGAAATACGGTATGAAACTTATACAGAATGATATTGTAACAATAATGTTTGACGAAGTAACGAAAAAATATGCGATTTAACCATTTATCGTGATAATAATAGTGGGCACCGCAATCGGTACTGACTTTGGCCGTCTGTCCCTATCACGGAGTCCTGGAACTGGGACAGCATTTCGGCGCGTTGTCCCAATTACGGACAGTCGAAACTAAGACGTGATAACTGATATGACGATCATTGTTTGTCGCTGAAATAACTATAGGTACATGATACGCGTTTTGTTATTTTATACAACGCTTTCGAGGTCAACAAACTATCCAGATGTTTTTTTCTTTCCGTGTTTCCTTGGATTCTTCTCGAGATCACTGTCTCATACGGTCTTTCGAGGGCGTTCACGTATAACCTATAAGTTACGTTAGGTATATTCTATTGCCTACAAATTCAACGGTGTCATAAAGTTCAGAATAAATAGTATCCAAGTAAGTAAAACCAATAAGTTAGTCGTGTGATAATCCTTTACTCATTTCTTGGCAGCCCTTATACTAATTTAATGTAACTCCGTAATTGGGGCACCATATATGGGTTTCCCTGTCCGTAATCGGGCACCGTATATGGGTTTCGCTGTCCGTAATTGGGGCACCGTATTCGGTCGACACACCTTTTCGAAGGCACCGTAATTGGGACAAACGCATCGCTTTATATTTATTTTCCGTCTTCACTAAGCAATTTTCAAATTTGAAATGTGAAAGGATTGTCTCGATTAAGAAAACATCAATTCGTAAGTATATAACCTTGAAAAGTCGATATAATACGTAGAATATTTATATTTAATCACAGACGACGCAAGGCATCACTACGGGCTCCATAATTGGGACACCTACCCTAGTATTAAAAAAATAAAATCGAATCAAAAATTGGATGATAATAATAATTGAGATGATTTATTTCATATTCTTAGCATTCTTTTTGTATCAGCTCAATATTTGCGGCCATTTTTCACTCTTGTACCGGCAGCGGCGGCACTGCCCCAACTAATGCGCTCTCTCACACTCACTTCAGTAGATAAGACTCTCTCGCTCGCGCTCACGGCGGACTATTTTTGTGTCTGCCGGCCGTTTCCCCCCCGCCGAAATGTCTGCCGTTTGGGATAATTGAACGATCAAACGAACTTACCTGTTGTGAAGTTCGATCGTAATTATATCCGATGTCTCGATCGAGATGATTACAAGACGTAGTACCGCTACTTTCCGCGAGGTGGCACGAATGTTTAGAGTTTTGAAAGCGGAACGTTGGTTCTGGACCGTACCGGTTTCTCGTTCCGTTCCTTACCTTCATATTGTTGAAAGTTTCGTTTTTTTTTTTTTTTTTGGAGGGGGGGGGGGGACGATCGTTGGGTCGACGATCCTCTAGGGTGGGGTGTAATCATCTCGAACGAGACATCGGATATAATTACGATCGAACTTCACAACAGGTAAGTTCGTTTGATCGTTCAATTATATCGATGTCTCGTTCTCGAGATTACAAGACGTAGATGTTTAGAGCTGTGTGATTACACATATTTTATTCAAGTAATTACCGGACCATTGTCCATGGTTTATAATGTTCGAAAGTTGACCAGAGATTCGATCGTTGAAGTACAAGTGTATTTTTAGGAACATAAGTATACCTTAAGGGTTTTCTATTCTAATAGTAATAATAATACGCCTCCTATGAGTTCAGCCGAACACTGAGGTCACGAAATCTCGTCTATTTCATTCAATAGGCCTGTTGTAGAATCTTGCGAAGACTTGAGATTCTTTGGACCAGCCAGCTGTTGACTTGATAATGCTTAAATCTACACCTTTGGCTAAGGCTGACGAAGTGGCCGCATGCCTAGTGATGTGCGGGGTGTATTCTGCGCCTACGCCGCTCAAGTTAAGAACTACTCTTATCCACCTGCTTATAGATTGCGAAGAAGCTGCCTTATAAGGCTGTCTTGTCGTTATAAACATCGTATCACAGTCGCCTCTTAGAGGCTCGGTTA
Source organism: Tenthredo livida (assembly GCA_963992785.1). NCBI lineage: Eukaryota > Metazoa > Arthropoda > Insecta > Hymenoptera > Tenthredinidae > Tenthredo > Tenthredo livida. Next base: position 19,964,855 of record OZ023066.1, read on the forward strand.
TCGTTAAATATCTATCTAGGAATGAAGCCACGCATATCTGTGGCTTTTCTTTAAAGTAGGGCACTAATAATAATGGCTGGGGGTGTCCTGGCCTTGATGTCTTTGTCAGGTCGGTGATTTTAATCTCGAATCCTTCGGCTGATTTATTTATGTTGGAGATTTTTATCAAGGATAAAGTCTGTATTCTATGGGCGGTCCCTAGCGCCAAAAGTGTGGCAAGTTTTTCCGATAGTTTTTGAAGATTTGAATCCTCTAGAGAACAGTATTTAGCCAATAGCTGTAAGACCAGCCCTGGATCTCACGTTCTGTCATACTTGGGTTTTAGGGGCCGGAGTCGAAAGATGCCCTTGAAAAATCTGGACACCATCTTGCTGTTGGTTATCTTTTCATCAGAGATGAGGGCTATGGCCGATCTCGTTCTGTTTAACCCATTGAACAGGCAAAGTCTTTCCCCACTCTGCGGCCGAGCGAGCGGTATCGGGAGTGGGGATGGCACGCCCAGGAGCGTATATGATCGCACTGTTTGAACTGAGCAATGAAACACACGAATATTATCTACTTTCTTACGATACGTCCCTGACGCTCCGCGCGGTGTGGGTTTCAGCGACACACTAATACATACAGAACTCACTACTACACTACATGACAGCACTCTCATTGGCTGTCCCCCCACCAGCCTTACACCGATACTCGAGGTGCGTTTGCCTGTTCAATGGGTTAAGGTCCCGTATGAGGCACCAGCGTTGTATCTCTCCGTGAGGAATACCAACAACGTGTTTACGTCTACAGCATAAGGGTCTTTATCTGTCTTCTGACAGAATTCCCACCATATTTTCAGCGGGACGGCATATTGTTTTATTGTTGATGCAGCTCAGGATGCGATGAAAATGTCGGCCGTCGAACTTGAGAACTTTTTCTTGATGAATGACTGGCGGATAGCCTCCCTGCAGTTAAAATCAAACTCCCCGCTAGTGGATGGTACCTCGATCTACAAGGAGAGATTAACAGTTTGTTAGATGGGCCTATATGTATTGGATCTTCTGCTAAGCATGAGAGAAACTTGGGAAACCACGGCTGGTTGGGCCAATAGGGCACTACTAAGATGCCGTGGGCCCGATCACCAATGATTTTTTGCAAGACTCTAGGAATTAATGCGAATGGTGGGAAGGCGAAGAAGAACCACTGGTTCCAATCTATGGTAAACGCATCCACCGCAAAGGCATCTGGGTCCCTGTGCCAAGAACAGAAAGCCTGACATTTTGTGTTAGCCCTTGAAGCAAATGAATCAATATCTGGGGCGCCGAATTTTTCAATTATTTCCTCGAATGCAAAGCTTGCTAACTCCCACTCTGTGTCTATATTGCAAACCCTGGACTCCCTGTCTGCTTCTTTGTTACTCTCGGATGGAATGTACGATGCAAAGATTCTGATGTTTCGTGCTTCGCACCATTGCCATATGTCTTTTGCAATTTGACTTAGATGAGGATATTGAATGCCCCCCATGCGGTTTATGTAGGAAATTGCAGTTGTGTTGTCAACCCTCAATAGAACTTCACAGTGGCTCGGATCAGCAGCGAAGCATCTAAGTGCTATGAATGCTGCCATAAGTTCAAGATAGTTTATGTGTAGGGAGCTTTCGTTCTCCCTCCAAAACCCATGTGTGCCTTCATTGTTGCAATACGCACCCCAGCCGGTCAGAGATGCATCGGAGAATATCTCTTTTGTGTACCTAGGGGTTCTTATGGACTTGGTGCCATGATGAATTCTGGATTTCCACCAAGAAAAGTCTGCCTGTAGGTATTTTGGCAGGGCCATACTTGCGGTGTAGTCTTCCCCACTAACCAGAAGGGCTAGATATTTTCCTCTTTCGAAGTTCTTTACGTAATCCCAACTGTATTCCAAGGCAGGACAACAAGAAATTAGGTTCCCTATCAATTGTGCCTAATCTCGAATTTTACAACCCCGTTTGCGGCTAAATGTTTCGACTAAGCTCCCAATCTTTATCCTTCTTTCACTCGGAAGTTCTAACGTCATACTCTGTGTATTAATTACAAACCCCAAAAATCGACATTGAATATTAGGAATCAGGACACTCTTCTTGTAGTTGATCTTAAACCCCAACTTGTTTAATAGATTGATTGTGGCTTCTATATTTTCGGAGCAAGATAGATAGTCTGGTGCAATGCATAAAAGGTCGTCGAGATAGATCACTGAGACGAAGCCTCTTTTTCGGAGTGAGCTTACCACTGGTTTCATAATTTTTGTGAAAATGTATGGTGCTGTTGACAAGCCAAATGGCAAACAGTTAAATTCAAATAATTGGCCCTCGAAATTGAATCTTAGCAGCTTCTTGCTCTCCTCAGCGATAGGGACCAGAAAATATGCATCTTGTAAGTCTAATTTTGCCAAGAAGTCTCCTTCTGAGGAGATCTTTATTGCTATACGAATATCTTCTAGTTTGAAGTGATCGGTCTGAATGAAGGCATTTAATTTTTTCAGGTTTAGGATGAATCTGAAGGACCCATCCGATTTTGGGACCAGGAAATACGTGGACACGAACTGTCCCTTTACTGGGAAACAAGTTCTAGTGGCGCCTATAGCTTCCAATTTCTCAATTGCTGATTTAATCTCTTGCTCCTCCCTCGGAGAGCTCGACATTCTACCTTCAGGGAGGGTATTCTGAACTATTGGGCGACTTGGTCTTATTTTGTGACCTTGAATAGAGTGAAGGATGAACCTATCCTGTGTTATTTCCTGCCAGCTGCCAAGAAAGTCTTTAAGGCGACCTGCTATGCAACCTACCTCTATCTGTTGTGTTGAGCTGGTCTCTGGTATGGCTTCGATGAGCCTGATGGTCGATTCTGTCGCTGGAATGACCCCTGTCCCTGTGAGGGACGATTCTTTTGAGGTTTGTAATACGCTGAGGACTTTTGGTTGTTGCCCACCTGATTTGTCCTCTGTGGTCTGGCAGGTGGACCTTTCCAGTTTGAAGAATTCTGTGCTCGTAAAGGAGTCTTAGGAGCTTCTTGCGGTTTCAAGTCTAATCCCACTTTTTCCACTGATTTTGCCGATTTTAGTTTCTCAGCGAGGTCTGATCCGAACAGAAAGCTATCTGTCTCCAATTTTTCCATTAGGGTCTTGGCTTTCTTGTCCAGTCCTGGCAAAATGTAAGCTCGTCTTGCGATAGACTCCTTATGATGTAGACCTGCAAGTAGCTTCCCTGCGTCGCACATCAGTTCAAGTAGCTTCAGTTTGTCAAGCATCTCCTCCTTCTCGTTTAGAACCAGTGTCACAGCTGATCCTAGTGCTGACATTGCTGACCCAATCATTTTTTGGGAATCAATGAAATGTCTGTCTCTTTTTATTGAAGCTTCGTTGAGTGATGCTTGCAATTCTGGATTGAGAGCCGGAGCCTCAATAGGACAGGTCCCCGTACGGGGGTACTTGTCTAGCAGGGTGTTACGTTCTTCCTTCTTCAGGCCTGTTTTAATCCAGGATTTCCATCGAGACTCCAGGTTCGAATGAAATCTAACCGTTTTAGGCTCTCCTGCCGAAGGATCTTCCCCAAGGATCTGCAAGGTGTTTTCGTCGATAGGAATTTCGTTAATCATCGGGTCTGGTCCATCGATCTGCCCCACCGGACCATTACCATGTTGGTTTGGTCGATCGTTATCGCCTATTACTTCACCTGGACGTACAGGGTTATAAGTAACCTCGGTGTCCATTACTGAAAAAACCGAATGGGCTTATGCGAGCGTTGTCTTACCCCTAATGTAAGCTCGGCTTGACATGAGACAATTGGTCTCTCAATTTCCATCAAAATTTGATGCGCCGCTAGTGGATCTAGGCCTTGTCTTACCTTAAGGCAAGCTCTGCGCTAGTCAAGAATGTGCAACCCGTTCCACCTCTCGTGTGGACTCATTGTCTGTTTTTTTTTTTTTTTTTTACCTTGATCATTTTGAAAATGTTGTTCCATATCCTCCTCTGCTGTATTCCGGTTGTCGGGCGATCTGTAGGGCGTTCTTGCGCCGCCATCTTCTGAAGACGTTGACTGTGAATGCCTTGGCGTCTTGCGTCGAATCTTTCTTTCCAGCCTCTTCAGTCTTTTGAAGAGTTTCGACACGTCGACAGTATCTTCGGTTATCCCTTTGTGCTTTCCCATGTCTGGTAAAAACCGTTCTTTTTCTTTTTTCCCCGGAACTCACTCTGTACGTGCGATACCACCAAGCACAAAAAACGTTATGGAGGTAAGGAACGGAACGATAGACCGGTACGGTCCAGAACCAACGTTCCGCTTTTAAAACTCTAAACATTCGTGCCACCTCGCGGAAAGTAGCGGTACTACGTCTTGTAATCTCGAGAACGAGGCATCGATATAATTTCACGGAATAGTCGCCTGAATAACATATATAAGATTCATGCATATTGCTATGAGGTAAGTTGGCTCATTTTTTCTTTCTTCAAATTTTAAAGATGTCTGCCGGACGTTTTCCACCCTCCAAAGTGTCTGCCGTTTGGGGTATTACCACGGAATAGTCACCTGAATAACATATATAAAGTTTATGAATATTGCTATGAGGTAAGTTAGTTCATTTTTTTCGTACCTTTGATACCTGTTATCAGCCAAAGCCACCCTCATCCATGTTGGCTGTTACCGACATGTTGTTATCGATTATGGTATAGACTCACAGCAAAAATTTCATCCAATTGAAAATGAGGTGAGTCGGCCGTTCACGGGCTCTTACCCTACTAGCAACGGCGGGATCCAAACAGTCGCGGAATGAGTAGGCGTTGGAAGTGAGAAGGGAAGGGGGGGAGAGAGGGAGGGAGGGGAAGGGAGAAGGTCTGGTGAAAGTTCAGAAAGAGCGTGAAATTCAAACAGGTAAATCTGTAACTCCAAACCGTAATAGGGGAGAACCTTATTTGTTATTGTTTTCCCCGCAACTTGTTGCAAATGCGGTATCATGACAATCGTAACGTGCACACAGAAAAATCAAAACCTAAATCACGATCGACCTATCGTAATTCACGATTTCATAAGCGGAATTTAGGTTTTCATAAGCGTAATCTACGTTTTTAGGGAAAACGTGAATCACGCTTTGCGTTGCCGTAAAATAGGATCAAATGTTCTTCACGCACGACTTCGTATTCGTAGAGTAAGACAATTTTTCCCTTATTTCACGTTTTAAACATGATGAATTGGAGAAACGTGAAATAAGGGAAAAATTGTCTTATGCTCCGAATACGAAATCCTATTTTACGGCAACGCAAAGCGTGATTCACGTTTTCCCTAAAAACGTAGATTACGCTTATGAAAACGTAAATTACGCTTATGAAATCGTAAATTACGATGGGTCAATCGTGATTTAGGTTTTTATTTTTCTGTGTGTAATTACAAGTATTCAATGATAACCAAATTTCTTTCATACAATTTTCTAAAGTGGGGAGAATACTGGAGATCTTCATTGTTGTGCACAAATTTTGTCAACATTTATTAACCCAATCGTACGGGAGTACATGACTGCTTTTTTTATAATGAATAATGTTAGAAAAAAATCCTCGTATTACACAGTAAGAATCGAGCCGTGATTGTTTGTCGCATCTTTCTTTATTACGTTAGATGCAAGTTATATTCATTATTCTATAAATCGTAAAAAGTACGAATTATTGAGGAGTTTGTACATATATCCACGCTCTCTAAATAAAATGAAATAAAATGAAATAAAAAATCACACACTTCGTTTCCACAAATTGTTGAGTTTGGAGAATCAGTCTTATCGTCGGTTTCATCGTAGTTTGCTTCAACTGCACTGAGAGAAATCCAATGTGTAAAATCAACATTTTTGATACAGTTAAAGTTTTATAGTAACCGTAACTCTTTTTTTCGTCGATGTAACTATAATTAAGGTACAGCGAGCATATGTGATGTAGTAACAGTAACCACGCCAGAAATTTAGTAATATTAACAGTCATTTCCGGCCGTATATTCAACTTTTCTCGAATATTTACAGGAACTATTTAACCTGCTGTGCAAGGCACAATTTTCAGCGAATTGCATGTACTATTTTTGGGGTGTTGAATTCTTTCGAGTAATCGTAACTATATTTTTAGTTGACGGAACTCCATTTTCTATTCAAGATTAACCAACTATTCAATTTTACTCGTTTGTTTAAATGGACTAGTTTTTATAATTCCAAGTGTACTTAAATAACATGTTTATATCTAATACTTTTGGACGTCAACTTACTAAGGTATCAACAACTATAATTTTCAGTTCAAACCACATAATTTATCACTTTCACTGAGCTAAAGTTACTCGCGAGTAACAGACACTATCACTGAGAGAAATATTTAGTTCCCCCAACCCAAATCGGCGAGTGAAATACGGCCTCAACATTTTTTTTTGTGTACAACGAACGTTTCAAAATTCAGTACCAGTTACTGGAAACTTCGGTGAACATATACGAATCTATAGATTTTCATAGATATTATTACATACTTACTGTGAGCGTCACAGTAAATAAGAACTTTTGGAACTCTAGGAAACAGATGTTCAGTTGAGACATCTTAGCTGCATTAAAACGTTGATATCATTGAGACAGATGCCAAACAAATAGACAAAAGTGATTTTATATTTCAATAAATAGTTTAGAGTAGTCGGTAGAGCGTGCGACTAGTAATGCGAGCGAATGCGTGCGTCCCCGGATCGAATCCCGGCCAAAATAATGCGATGTTTTTCTAATCTGTAAATCCTTATTATGTATTAATATGCGATTGATTACAATAGTAGGTGTTGCTCAACACATCATACATTGTAATAAATTCACTGTAACAATCTAAATTAATTTTTTTCGCGCAGCGAAATTCCATTACGATGAATTCGAGTTGATTTAACACTAACTTATCAGTCAGCGCTACTTTATAATCTCGTTTGTAATACACGATTTCTCGAAAAACAAAGGGTTAATTCAACTCTAATGCAATCCCACTCGAACCAATATAAGTTAGTAAAGATGGTTTAGTTAGAAGAACTCTGTTGGAATAGTTCGCTGGTATAGTTACGTTCACCGAAATTTCCAGTAACTGCTACTGAATTTCAAAACGTTTGTTGAACACAAAAAAAAATGTTGATGCCTTATTTCACTCGCCGATTTGGGTTGGGGGAACTAGTTATTTCTCTCAGTATGTGCCTGGATTTATATCATTTTCATCAATGCTTCAGTATTTGTCAACCTACTCTTGAAACACCTTGCATTCTCCGTATTTATTATCATATGGGCATTTCTAGGAGAAACCGGCCAGATTTGAACGTTTTTTGACTTCGTATTTTTTAAAACGATTTGAACTTTTATTATGTGAGATAGATGTGAAAAAAACCGATATGTATTTGGTTGTGCGTCCGAAATATTGTTTTTTCTAAATATATAAACTACTGATTTTTGTTGCAAAATTAGCGCTTTGGAAACTTCACGAATTATATCTCTAGTTTTATTCATCATAGAGAAATGAACCAGCGCTCTTTCGAAAGCTGAAAGAATGACCCGGGAAAAAAAAAATTTCAAAGTTGTAAAAAATTGTAAATTGAATTCTTGTTTCTTGTGAACAATTAAATTATTGAAAGATTTTTTGGCGGAAATCCACCATTTTGAAAATTTTCAAGAAAATATGATTGAACTTTCGGGTGCACTTCCGAAAACCTCCCACCTCCGATCGATTTGAAACTTTGCACAGACCTTTCTTTTGATGTTCTAAGACAACCCCTTAAAGGATTTTTGGCGCCTGCCAATAGTTTCCGAGAAATTAAATTTCGAAAATTGGATTTTAGCAATCGCGGTATATCTATACAGGGTGATTCAGAATTCGTGACGAATCTCTCGTGGGATTAATCCTGGTCGGAATTGGGATCGAAAGTTCCCTAGCCATTTTTCCGAAAAACGATTTTTTCCTTGGAATTTTTTTTTTCGACAAACGAATTTTTAAAATGATTTTTTTTTTTTGGTTCTCCATCATATGTCACTTTCTAAGAATCCGAAATAATGTCAATGAGTTTTTCATTTCCAACATTAGAGAGATTTTTCGGTGAAAGTTTCTTATTTGATGGAAGATGTTGAAAAAATTGTCATCGTTATAAATTTAATAAACTAAATAGTATATTGTGTAACAAGGGATGAAACAGTGTGAATGCAGGCCAGGGTGAAGTTGTCAGCCCGAAGCCGAAGGCGAGGGCTGACATCACCCGTGCCTGCATTCATGTTTCATCCCGTGTCACACACTATGTTTTTCATAACATTTGCAAAAAACTTCAGGTTTCAAATTGCTTCCATCCCATGGGAAGAAAGCAACTGCAAGGGCGAAAGCAGTTGCTTTCTTCCCATGGGACGAAAGCAACGCTGTTTTCAGACCGCTAATACATTGAAATCGCGATTGAAGCATACGTCACAGCTTTTCGCGGCATTCGCATGAAATTAGCTTGTTTCGACTCGCTAAACAGGCACTGAAAGCTGACGTTTCAGAGCAGATGTTATGAAAAAGCGAATTATCACGTAGTACCTACACAAAGGGTATTGAAACAATGTTCATTATGAGCTATTCGAAATTTGGGAAAATAAAAGTTTATTGATTATTCAGAAACATTAGTATATTACATACCTAGGGCAGTAAAATAAGGAAGGTCCCAGATCACATGTAAATGTCGTCCGAGGCGAAGCCGAGGTCGACAAACATGTGATCTGGGGCTTTCTTATTTACTGCCCGAGGAGTGTATACGATTTTTCTCATCGACGGAGCCGAAAAACGGGAACTTCGTTCCGCGCAGCGGGACGAAAGTTGTCGCTTTCGGCCCGGAGGTGAGAAATTTTTTTTTTTTAAATATAGTCAACGTGTCATTCATTTCTTGAATACTCTTCAAGCTTACAGCAATTGCTGAAATTGCCCTCCTTGGGCCTCTACACAAAGTTCGGTCCGATTGTTTGTTACCATGGTAACTCAGGGCCGTTACTGATACATGTGCGCCCTTTACTTATAAATTTATAACGAGGGCAATTTTTTCAAAATCTTCCACCAAATAAGAAACTTTCACTCAAAAATCTCTCCAATATTGAGAAAAAAAAACTCATTGGCATTATTTGGGATTCTTGGAAAGTGACATATGATGAAAAAATAAAAAAAATAAAAAATTGTTAGAAAAAATCGTTTGTCGGAAAAAAAATTTACAGGGAAAAAAATCGTTTTTCGGAAAAATGGCTAAGGAACTTTCGATCCCAATTTCGACCAGGAATAACCCCACGAGAGATTCGTCACGAATTCTGAATCACCCTGTATAGTGCGGAGTGCGCGTTCGTGTATGTGTGTGTGTGTGTGTTACCCACCCGGTGGCTGTGGCTCCCGAAAGTTTAGAAAAGGTTGGGCCACCCTACTGAACCCACACACACACGTACATACGAAATACCCACCCGGTGGCTGTGGCTCTCGAAAGGTTAGAATGGGTTAGGCCACCCTACTGATTCCACACACACACACACACATGCGAAATACCCACTCGGTGGCTGTGGCTCTCGAGTGGTTAGAATGGGTTAGGCCACCCTACTGATCCCACACACAAACACACACACATGCGAAATACCCACCCGGTGGCTGTGGCTCTCGAAAGGTTAGAATGGGTTAGGCCACCCTACTGATCCCACACACACACACTCACACATGCGAAATATCCACCCGGTAAAATTCGATATTTCGAAAACGGCTTCGAGTCGCCAAAAATCCTTCGAGGGATCGTCTCAAAATATCAAAAGGAAGGTCTGTGCAAAGTTTCAAATCGATCGGAGGTGAGGGGTTTTCGGAAGTATATCCATAACTTCAAGTCAAACATAATACACGTTGATTTTATCTCTAGCGATGGCTTTTATTTTTTTCGCAACAATTTCAAACTATTCATGACAAAAAATTATTGACAGAATCAGCTGCAGAACTGTCGCATTGAAATATTGAGCACTCACGTGAAATACCTAAGACGGAGGCCCGATGTAATATCAAGTTCACCAGTACAAGAAAATAAGCTGTATTAAAAAATGATGAAATGAAAAATTATAACGAGAGAAAAATCAATAGAAAATAATGAATCGTCATATTAAAATATGTAAAATAATAATTTCAATTCTTTGACTCGAGCTGTGTGTAATATTTATTAATAAAACTTATCCGATGCAATCTCGCTGATTTAAATTAGACGCAACTCGAATTAGGATTTTTACGAATTAAAAAAAGTTAATGTGAAAATAGGGCTCACAGGGAGTCAAAATAAGAATCTGAAAAAATTGGAGAATTATTTTTTCCACATTTATGACTGATTGAAGGCCATCCAACATCGAAATTCCAAAAAAAAAAAACCATTTAACGACCACCCTAGTACCCATGACTAGCTCAGTATTTTATGGATCCACCCCGCTTTGCCCATACATCCCGCACTCGATGAGACATAGATCCCACATCGCCGCAGTATATTCTGGCCTTTGGCCTAGCTCTTCCCATGCTGCACGAACTACTCGTTGACACAGACCCTTTCTTCTTTTACGTCTGACTCGTGTCCATCTGCGTCCCAATTCCGCTCCAGCGTTTTCGATGCCGCAGGAAAGGTCGAATACGAGCGACTCGCTGAGTCCCTCCTTCCGTTCCCGCAGACTCCTCAGCCTGGTGCTGGACCACTTCCCGTCAACTATTTCTGGACGTCTCGGCAATGGTTGAATAGAGCAGGGCGAACACCCAAAAGTAACCCGACCAAAGCTTCCCGTTGCCGAAGACTTATCGACCTGGAGTCGAGCTAGACCATGTCATCGACTTTCTCGTCATCGTCACGCTATCGTGGGGTTACTCAAGAAAGGTCCCGATAGTAAAACTGCAATCGTGTGATGCAGGCCTGTCTGTAAGCCTTCCATACCGCTCATGGGGAATTCTGGATGCAGATCCGGGTATTGGGGCATCAGAACTTTCGCCAGATCCTCTAATTGGTCAGTTTTCCAGTTAAAGCGCAAATAGGGTGCACTTCATCCCGACGATGATCCCGAGAAGTCCCGAGACGAGAGACCAGAGCTTGGAAGAGAAGAGACGAGGAGAGAAAAACCATCGAAGTCCAGTCTACCACATTTGAAACATCCCGCCGTACCGTGTAGCTAACTACACGCCTGGACAAATATTCAAAACTCAGGCGAAATAGGACAACGTGTTCCCGAAAGTACGTCCAACAGTACTCAGCGCCTGATTGGTCGCCTAAGCTACGTGCGAAGATCGGCTCATAGCATGGAAATCCCGAAGCTATAAAATGTAGGACGACACAGGACTCGATCTACTTCTACGCTCGTCCGTCCTCACGGCAAGACGTCAAAACCATCATATCCCGACAATCAGTGATATCCCGACAAATCCCGATTATACCGAATTTCATAGTTAATATCTTGTTCTGTTCTTCTGCTATTCTGTTCTTTTATTCTTTCTGCTCTATTCCGTTATTTTTAGTCTTCAATAGCAAATTTAGAATCAGTTATAACGAACACTAAGTGCCGTTAATTTTAATCCCGTACTTGTACGAGGAATTCGCTATTGCATCGATAAGGTAAGACCTATTTTCTGTAAAACCACGAGTTAGTTCACGAATCCCGTCTAGTTATTTAGTCTGTTATATATTATATATTTGGTGTGACATAGGTCACGAAATAGCGGAACGAAAGTCTTGGACTTCGTCCCGAGTTTCTAGTATTTTAGTAGTCTGATTAAGGACGGATTCACGAGCTGACTTGTGCTTAGCATCTCTTTGTGGGTTTTCTTTTCTTTATTCTATTCTATTATTTATCTTACGCTGCTTAACGCATGCCATGGAGCTTAGTTGCTCATTCTCTTCTTAGTATCGAATAAAATGATAGCGATCGATCTGTAGACAAATAATTTCTGGAGATAGCGAGCGTAGAAGCAAGCATTTGTTATTTAATTTATAGTTCTTAGTTATTAATATTCTGTTTGATTTATTCCGCATGATTATTATATTATAATAATATCGTCTGACATCTTTTCCCGTTCAATTGAATAGTATATTCCGTATTATATCGAATCGCATTGCTTTGATATTTTTGCTATTATTCTATTGTATTTTCTGTAAATATTATTTACGATCTAATCCCGATATTCCTGGAACCGTCTGAGATATAACGATAATTTTTCAAATTGAGTCCCATATCCCGTAAAATACGGCTATTTCGTTAATAAATTAATCAGATATGAAATATTGAACATTCTTGTCTAATTTGGCACCCCGCCCCTCTACCGTAATTAGTTGATTATATTCTGAGCTAACTGGCAAGTTCCGCCGTCAATTATCTAGTATTTGTTATATTCGTTATATTTCAAGTGACGTTTTCACGTCTGGCGCCCAACTCTAGTTTTTGGTCTTATTTCTCTAATTAATTAATCTCTCACGTGTATTGACGCCGAAGTGCACGGATTACCGGGTTTACCCCTATCCCTGAAAAGTGTACCGTTGCAAATTGGCTCAGTATTTTATGGATCCACCCCGCTTTGCCAATACATCCCGCACTCGATGAGGCATAGATCCCACTATCGCTGCAGTATATTCTGGCCTTTGGCCTAGCTCTTCCCATGCTGCACGAACTACTCGTTGACACAGACCCTTTCTTCTTTTACGTCTGACTCGTGTCCATCTGCGTCTCAATTCCGCCCCAGCGTTTTCGATTGGGTTGTGATCATAGGATTTCACCAGGTAGTCGCACCGCTGCACTTCTAGATGCCTTACCTTGCGGCATACAGTCTCATTGACTTCGTTGTATTGTAATCATCTAGGAATATAACGCTACATGTATTTTCATTCACGTTATTTAATTAGTTGTCGACTTGTGCCTGATTTCTTACTGGAGATATTTTAGCCAAGGCGAGCATTGAAATGAGAATATATGGCGTAAGTACCAGAAGGATGTCTCAGTTCGACCCAAGACTTAATAATGCAGCGTATATCCTACACTTGGGACTCTTCGCCCAAGTGCTCTGAACGCGTTGCCAAAATTTTCATAGCTGGCGAACATCATTGGTGCGTAACTCCTGTATCTAGGCTTGAGTTGGAAATTTCAGGTGCAGATATTATGCGTTTCACCCAGTTATACCTAACACTTCAGGGGGATTAAGAATCGATCGAATTTCATGACAGAATATCACAGTAAGTTTCATCAGGGCCCCCTCCTTTAGGGGTATATATACCCCCTAAAACACTTAACGAGAACTAGGTTATTTTAGGAGCCACCTAATTCGGAAACACATTCGCGCATTTTAGGGTTATTCGATGTGACGATTTCATTAATCACCTTTTAGGTTAGTAAATTGACGTTCTCTGAAAGAAAACAAACAGAGCTGATTCATCGCTTCACAGATGTCTGGATTTCATACCAACTTGAAAACAATTAAAAACAAACGTGTATCAACGTGAACGTTTGGTTGCTCGATCACCTTACCGACGGTGCGTCAGGTTCTCTTTGGCTGACTGTACACTCACGGAATCTGAAACTCCGTCGGTAAGGTGATCGAGCAACCGTACATACGCGTTGATACACGTTGTTTTTAATTGTTTTCAAGTTGGTATGAAATTCAGACATCTGTAAGGCGATCACTGAGTGCAGGCGATGAATCAGCTTTGTTTGCTTTCTTTCAGGGAACATCAATTCACTAACTTATTGAATATTAATAAAATCGTCACATCGGATGACCCCAAAATACGCGAAGGTTTTTCTTAATGAGATGGCTCCTAAAATAACCTAGTTTTCGTGGAGTGTTGAAAGGGTTATAGGAGGGCCCTAATGAAACTTATTGTGATATTCTTTCATTGAATTCGATCGATTTTTAATCCTCCTGAAGGGTTGGTTGAAACTAATAAGATCTGCACCTGGAATTTCCAACTCAAGACTAGACACAGGAGTTACACACTCATGATGTTCGCCAGCTATGAAAATTTTGGCAATGTGTTTGGAACACTTGGGCGAAGAATCCCAAGTGTCGGATACACGCTGCATAATCAAGTCTTGGGTCCGACTAAGACATCCTTCTGTTACTTACACCATACCGAGAATATTCGGTGAACGTAGACGGTCCCCTTCCTACGTCAAAACCAACACAGGCATGTACCGCGTACGTGAGGCTCGTGCGGGAGGGAATGAAGTGCCAGTAGCATAGCATCCCCTCCCGAACGAGCCTCACGCAGGTGGTGTGCGCCTGTATTGGTTTTGTCGTAGGAAGGGGACTGTCTACATTCACCGGATATTCTCGCACTCAGAAAAAAGTCTGGTTGACACAATAAAATTTTTGTTACTGCAACAAAAATCGTTTGTTACTATTTGGTCAAAGAAATATTTTGTTCTTGTGACCAAAAAGTTTTGTTATCATGTTTTGTTAACGGAACAAATCTCATTTTGTTTACAGCACTGGAGAAATGGTACTGTTAACAAAATGGTTATTTGCAACCATAACAAAACGTTCTGTTCAGTGTACTGAATTGAAATATTCTTTTTGTTACTGGTAAGAGAACATTTTGTTATGAAGAGCCTGGAAAATAGTCATGTGTATAAAACTTGACCAGTAAAACAAGAATATATTTCGTTGTCTCAAATTTTTATTTCAATTTTAACATTATCCCAATGAAAAGTACATTATGTCATTAGGCCGATCACGTATTTTCCGACGAATTTGAGTTTATAATCCGAGCCGAAGGCGAGCGATAAATATCACCGAGCGAAGTGAGGTTAGAATCGCGCTTTTTCGGGCCTAGATACGTAGACACAACAAAATGTTCTAGCCCACATGATTTCAAGAACTCACGCGGTTCGATATCCATGTTTTAACTTTTATCAATCAATTCAAAAGGCACAATTCCGCAGCCATGTGCTGTACTCACGAATACCGGCAACACTTTTTGGTATATGGGCAACAGTGATCGCGCATAGTGTGAATATGCGCATGCCACCATATCCAACAAAAAATATTGTTCACGTGACAATAAATATTCAACAAAATTATTCGTTACTGATGACAAAAAGAAAATAGCGAATTAGGTTAGCTCATCAGGCATTTTGGTTCAGACAATCGAAATTTGGTCGAGTCAACCAAAACATTGCTAACAAAGCGATTTTGTTGTTCACGACAAATCATTTATCTGCGCCAAACAAACGCATTTTGTAGGGGTAACTGAACTTTGGTTCCATGTACCAGAGTTTTGGTTCGCAAGTACATCCAACGAAAAATATTGTTCACGTAACCAAAAATATTGTTTACGTAACAATAAATATTCAACAAAATTATTCGTTACTGATGACAAAAAGAAAATAGCGAATTAAGTTAGCTCAACAAGCATTTTGGTTCAGACAATCAAAATTTGGTTGAGTCAACCAAAACATTGCTAACAAAACGATTTTGTTGTCAACAACGAATTATTTTTCTGAGTGCGGTATATTCTCATTTCAATGCTCGCCTTGGCTGAAATATCTCCAATAACAAATCAGGCACATATTAACAACCAATTAAATAACGTCAATAAAAATACATGTAACGTCGTATTCCTAGATGATTACAATAAAACGAAGTCAATGAGAGAAAAACACAACTTTATCCAAGCTAATTTTTTAAAATTATTAGAATACAAAGTGTCTGAGACACAAAATACTTCATATGATTATTTTTTTAAATTGCATTTGCTGTAACCGAACTTCCATACTTAAGTAAGACTAGACTTTCAAGATGGTTTATAATATTAGTGAGAGGTAGAAATTCTAATAAGTTGTTGATTCAGATAGTCCTGCATTGAACTCACATGGGTTCTACATAGTTTTACCACATGTTAACTTATCATTAAACGTTGTTGATTAAACCTTTGACGTCCTTCTCATTAGAACAACAAGACCTGTTTCTACAACTTAAGAGCCTATTGTGATAATATATATATATACATATTTTACATCACTTATACTGCGTTACACTGAAATGGGTCACAGTTTAAATCATGATATTCATAGTGAGAGAAAGAACTCAAATTTCAGAAATAGTTTGCAAATTAGTGTAAGATATTGTACCGAATTTATTAGTGAGAGGTGGAAACTCTGACAAATTGTTGATTCAGATAGTGCTGCGTTGAACTCACATCGATTTTGCATAGTTTTACCACCTGTTAACTTATCCTTAAGGGGGGGGTAAGGTATTTAATTTTTTTTTTTTTAATTTTTTTTTTATTTGCTTAAATGAATGTATAACTATTCAAGAATGTTGTGTTCAAATTTCA
Source organism: Tenthredo livida (assembly GCA_963992785.1). Lineage (NCBI taxonomy): Eukaryota > Metazoa > Arthropoda > Insecta > Hymenoptera > Tenthredinidae > Tenthredo > Tenthredo livida. Next base: position 19,981,170 of record OZ023066.1, read on the forward strand.
AGTCGATCGGAGCAAAATTGACAAAGTTATGAGCATCTAAGCGTCCCTACTCTGCTCCGCCTATTTGCAGATTCTTGGGTACCGGACTGACAGCTGCCGCGCTCACCGGCCGAGCTATTATATTGTACCTCTAACCTTAAATTGTGTCCTTCGTAGAAGCGTCTTTTCAGGTAGTAGTGTGTATTTTTCAAGCATAGAATATACTTCAGTCGATCATTGTACGCATAAAAGAATTATTCAGTTTTTTCTCCAATCTTCTGGTTACTAAAACTTTAAACCGTTCTCCTGAAAACTTGCCCTTTTTAAAGTCGGTGAACACGATAACTCAAAAAGTATTGAACCGATCGTCTTCAAATTTGGCACAGTACTTCTTCATATAATTCACCAGGTAACGCTGGGAGCTTTTTTCGTTTTTTTTATTATTGTTGATTTTACAATAACAAATAGGTCGATTTTTTCGACGAAAATCGGACTTTTGACTTCAAAGTGCCGCCAAATTGTCAAAAATCGAAAAATCAAAAAATCGCCTCAGCGTTACCTCGAAAAACATGTCCTTTAACTAACGCACTTTGGTTTTTTGATTTCAGATGATTCTACACCGAGTTATGGTGTTCACCGCGAAACACCTTTTTTTCGAGGCGCCTCGGGAGATTCACTGTCACTCGCTCAATTTTCAATATTTTGCAATGAAAATTTAGGGGAATATTGTTCAAAAGTTGCATTGTTATATGGCATTTGACTGAATGAACTAACACTATCTGTATCGCCAAAAAAAAATGTTAAAAACATGACTTTTTTTCACCGAATTAACCTTACCCCCCCCTTAAGCGTTGTTGATTAAATCATTGACATTCTCCTCATCAGAACAACCAGATCTGTTTCTACAACTTGAGAGCCTATTGTTCATGTTAATGGTTGGTCATGATATTTCAATATTAATTGAATAATTTCACAAGATTAGCTTGAATAAAGTTGTGTTTATCTCTCATTGACTTCGTTTTATTGTAATCATCTAGAAATACAACGTTACATGTTTTATCTACGTTATGTAATGAGTTTTTAACTTGTGCTTGTTAAGTTATTGGAGATATTTTAGCCAAGGCGAGCATTAAAATGAAAATACATGGCGTGAGTACCAGAAGGATGTCTTAGTTGGACCCAAGACTTGATTATGCAGCTTGGGATTCTTCGCCCGAGTGTTCTGACCACATTGCCCAAATTCTCATAGCTGGCTAACATCATTGGCGTGTAACTCATATATCTAGGCTCGAGTTGAAAATTCCAGGTGCAGATCTTATTAGTTTCAACTTACCCTTCAGGAGGATTAAAATCGATCGAATTTAATGAAAGAATATCACAGTAAGTTTCATTGGAGCCCTCCTATAACTCTTTAAACACTTCACCGGAACTAGATTATTTTAGGAGCCACCTAATTAGGAAAAACCTTCGCGCATTTTGGGGTTATCCGATGTGACGATTTCATTATTATTCAATAGGTTAGTGAATTGACGTTCTCTGAAAGAAAATAAACAAAGCTGATTCATCGCCTGACAGATGTCTGAATTTCATACCAACTTGAAAATAATTAAAAATGACGTTTTTGGTACACGTGTCCGTAAAGTACGTACTTTAGGGACTGTTTTGAGTCCGTAAAGTTCGATTTCACGGACTGTTTTGAGTCCGTAAAGGTCGAAATTCAACCGATTCGTGCAGGTTCGTGCACGGCGCGCGAGAGAGAGAGCTCTTTCCTTTCCTTTTCTTTCTTGCTCGCTTGTTCGTAGAGCTTCCGTCGCGTGACTCTCTCCCGCATTGTGTATCGTAAACACTTTCGGTCACATCACTTGACTTGCACCTTGCGCCAACTGATAACGTGTGCCAGTAGTATTAATCGTGTTTGTGAATAATTGGTGTTAAATTAATACATCCGAAATGTCAGTGGAACTTGAAGCCGACTTTATTCCGCCTGAATTATTGGAGACAGCTGATGAAGCCTTAATGAAGACACTGCCTGAGAAATTATCAGAAATTGAATAGACTAAATGAATAGACTATTTTTGTTTGAATAATGCATATTTGTAAGAAAAGTTTTATATAACGAAAGCATGTTTTCCTCGCTTTTTGATGCCTCTGTATGGGACCTAAAGTAGTACTTTTAAGTCCTAGGACTTTTCGTGCCGCATTTAGGTCCTAGGACTTAAAAGTACTACTTTAGGTCCTATACAGGACCTAAATGTGCCACATTTAAGTCCTAGGACTTGAAAGTACTACTTTAGATCCTATACAGAAACATGAAAAGTCGCTAAACATGGCTTTGTTATATAAAATATGGTGTCCACCAAGGCTAAGTGGGCTTTTTGACCTTGCGTGGTTCACACCAAGGTTCAAACTCCACACTCGGTCTAAAAAAGCCCACTTTACGCCCTTGGTACACAATATACTATTAATGTAAGTGGTTAATATATTTTGTTTTTTTGAAAATTCATGTAAGTATTTTTTTTTCAGTGGAGGGGCTCTGCCCCGCCAATCCCCCGGCGGGGGCTTCGCCCCCTGCACCCCAACCATGGCCTGCGGCCCTGGACCCGCCGGCGGTTCCTCCCCGACCCCTCGCTTCCCGGCTCACACACGTACCATCGTTGAATGATTACTCTTCAGCTTATTTGTACATTATAATATCGCACCTTGGCGACGAAAGTGACACAACTAAAAATATAGCGTTTTTGAGATAATGCCATATTCAAAGTGGCAAGGTTCGATTCTACAACCCAGCAAAATGTCATTTCTGTAGTAGCCAAAGTCGCCTGGAAAGAAAAAAAAACCCAAAAGTGACACAATCGAATGCACCCTTAGTTGCGGTCATCAAGGGCTCCCTAGTAAAGTCGAACAAATCCGAACTTTCATTCGTGTAATCCTGAAGGGATTGAACTAATTGTTTGCCATGAATAGTTTCCTCCAGAAATCAATGGGATGATTTTCAAAACTCTACAATTTTCTGTTTTTGTCCGTATCGAAGAATGATATATTTTGAGTTGCGTCACTTTCGTCGCCAAGGTGCGATATATGCATCTAATATCGAATCAGTTGCGTACTTTATGGACACAGTATCAAAAAATAGTGTTCGCTCCACGGCCCTAAAGTCGGATTTTACGGCCTCGTGGGTTGAGCATCCTCGGACCGGCTGCGCCGGTCCTCGGACGCTCAATCCCCACTCGGTCCGTAAAGTCTAACTTTAGGGCCTAGGACCGAAAAGTACTATTACATACGCGTATGTACGGTTGCTCGTCCTCAACAAATACGGGGCTTCAGGTTCAGATTCCGTGAGTGTACACTAAACGTAATGGATTCTGAGCCGGATGGTGTTCGACAATCGAAGAAACAGCCAATCGGCGCTCTGGATTTTTGTAGTCCAGAGCGCTGATTGGCTGTTTCACCTATCTAGATTACACATCCGGCTCAGAATCCATTACGTTTAGTGTACATGACACGTTGTAAACATTCTTGGAAGGTTCAAGATGAAAAGACTAATTAAAATTTATAAATTCTATTCAATTATTTCTATTGCAAAATTTATCATATTTTTTATTTTCTCATACGCATAGGACAATTACTACACAGTAAAAAAAAATTTGTAAAATTTAACACGAAAGTTTGTGTTAACCACTTCCTTTACACAAAATTTGTGTTATTTTATTCTCCATCTGTCTAGGCCCGAAAAACCGCGATCCTAACCTCACTTCGCTCGGTTCAAACGCGGTTTTTCGGCCTAGACACATAAAATTACGGCCCATAAAGTACACTCAGAAAAAAAATTGAGTCGTGCTAACAAAATCGTTTTGATGGCTAACTTTTGGTAGTTGCAACGAAATATATTGTTGGCATTACGCATCATATTGTTGGCACAACAAAGGTGGGCGAATTCTATTTGTTGGTTATGCAAAAATATTTTGTTGTCGTTATTTTGTCTCTTTTACAAAATAACTTCGTTTCATACCACCAAATGGGACTCAGTATGTACAGCCAACAAAATATTGCGGTACTCAGTACGAAATACTGTATCCGATACGATTTGGTTGATTGTACAAAATAATTTTGCTGGCGATCTTGTATTTTGTTAACAAAATATCTTAGTCCTGATCTATGCGGATGAACTCATTGAGAGAGCCCAACCAAATCTTTTGGTATTTGGTACGAACTACAGCGGCCAAACATGTCGTGACTCGCTTCCCGCTGCGACAAGCCAACATGGCGCTCGGTCCCCGGTACGGACAAACGGTTGTGTCGGTGCTCTCTGAAAAATTCGCTAAATATTCAACTTCTAGTAATGGATATCGCTCCAAGTGTTTTGTGACGAAACTGGGGCTTTGCGGAGTTAATTGAAGCCTTTAAATGTAAGTGTATCGTCCTTATGTACGCTAAACGTGTTGGATGTTGACCGGTTCAAGGCCACGCATATTTTCGACAAATGCGAATTTAGATGAGAACCGCTTGATTCGTCTGTAGCGCCCCTAGCGGCCTCGGAGGGTATCTCGCCCCAATAAAGATTTCGACTCGCTGTTATATCGATATTGTTTCAAAGGGCTAGACATCGATAAATTCAGCTAAAGAAAAAAAGAACAGCTATCGATATCTTTATCAGCACGAGATTCCTTCAGAGGCCACTAGGGGCGCTACCGACGAATCAAGCGGTTGTCATCTAAATTCGCATTTGTGGAAAATATGCGTGGCCTTGAACCGGTCAACATCCAACACGCTTAGTGTACAGATTCCTATTTAAAAGTAATCAACGATGGCAAAGCACGTGGCTATAGGCTTTGTCAACAATATATTATCTACCCTGCACCTTTCCGGAATTATTTTACAGTCGATATGAATATATACATTTTTCGTCATAGTAGGCGTAAAGTGCGCACTTTACGCTCTGTTTTGCGGGCGTCAAGTTCGACTTTACACCCAGTTCGTGTAAACAAAAACTATCCTTACGCGCGACGTCCATTGGGCGTTGCGCGTGAAAATGGTTTTTGTTTACATACACCGGGCGTAGAGTCGAACTTGACGCTTGCAATACAAGGCTAAAAATGCGTTATACTTCACGCCACTATGACGAACAATATTGTTCGCAACTCGGGCGTAATTAAACTTGACGCCCTAGATACGAAAACTACTATTATTGAAATTATTCGAGCCTGAGACAGATTAATTCCTCAATATTCGCGGTAGAGTTTGGCATGCAAGCGAATGATGCACAAATTTCTGCAAAACGTAGTTTCCTATAGTAAGCTTTTTATTAATCCATGCCCCCTCGAAGCACGTGCTGCTGTAAAGCAACACGTGTCAGAGACCCCTATATTATCCATGGATTTAGCCCGCCGTGACACTTCGACAGTTCTCTGTAAAATTTTATTGATATTGTTACGCCGGGTGAAACGCCCTATAGTTATTAAGACACAAATATGTATTTCATCAGGATATCTAGTAGTTATGAGATAAATGAGACATCTCTTAAAACATACGAGCTAGGTTTCTAGATCAATAAGTATTATTGTCTAAAACAAATCAGTCTTGCTCTAGCCTTCCACTAGACAAGATCTATGTATACAATTTTATTGAATACAATTTCATTTTTATCTGAATCATTTAATTTCTTCATTGGCTTACTTTATTGTTCTCGAGGATTCACAGCCCCCTGATTTTCTTGCAAACTCATTTGTTACATTGGTGTCCGAAGCGCGATCTTTTCGAGATCAATAAAGTTAAGGTAGTGCTGAAATAACTTGAGAGAAAAAATAACTTGAGAGGAAAAATAATTTGAGAGAAAAATCACTTCACGACGACGAGCTAATGCTCCTTTGGAAGAATCTACAAACCAATCAGCTGGCACCCAACTACCCCCGGTTCTACCGGCTCAACCCCAAGACTTGATGGACCATTTTCTGCAAGCCTTTGCCGCCCAGCAGCAGGCCACCCTGGCCGCTCAGACTGCCCAACATCAGGCCAACTTGGACGCTCAGAGAGAGGAACGCGAGGCCAACCGGGCCGAGCGAGAAGCCGAGCGTCAGGCCCAGAGGGAGGAACGAGAAGCCCGACAGCGAGAGCACGAGGCTACCCTGTCACTCCTGCGAGAGGGACTCCTCAGACGTCCCGATGTCCCTGAAGTTCACGCTCCTGCTCCGACTCCCAGACGCTCCCCTGTCCCGGAAGTACTCCAACGACCATCCCCTGCAGTAGCCATACGGTCTGTGCCTGTTTATGGGGAGGAAGAATCCTCCCCAATCTTACGTAGACCACGTACGGGTGGCGCGGCGACGTTCACGCCGCACACCCGTACCCTAGAGCGAACTGACCGCATCGAATTAACGATGCGGGACGATCAGCCGATAGATAACTGTTACGATAACCTGGTGCGTGGCGATCACCACTCGCGAGAAGGGATTCCGAGCTCGCCACGTATTCCAGCTAGAAATAATCGTATTGCCAACGATATACCATGCGCCGAGAGCAGGCGCGAAAAACAACTCGCGGACGCGATACAAAAAACCATCAATTTGCATAGAGAGGGTCGTACCGAGACTGTCAAAAAGTCGACCAGCCAGGTAAAAGTCTATCCTTACGACGGATCTTACCCATGGACAGAATACGAACGACAATTTAACGTAATTGCTAAAGTAAACGCTTGGTCTTCCACCGAAAAAGCCGGGCACCTTGCTAGTAGTCGTAAAGGCCCGGCTCTGACAGTTCTAACCTCACTTGCCGATGCGGACATGGAGGATTTTGACAGGCTCAGTGCGGCCCTACGCCTACGGTTCGGAGGCCAAAATTTAGCCAAGCTTTCTCTCACACAACTTACCTTGAAAAGACAAGCCAAGTATGAGGGCCTTGCCACGCTGGGCATGGACATAGAGAGATTAACTAGGGTAGCGTTGCCACAGTGCGACGAATCAACGAGGGAGGTTTTGGCTTGTGATAATAGTACATTATGCAACTAGGGAATAATCGGTTTTATTCCCGTGTTCCATATAGGACTTTATTTCCGACTGACCCGTAGCCGTATTCGAAAAGTGGGACCTATTTTCATTTGACTGTATTGTCTGTGAGTAAAGTGATCGAATACGAGTATTTTGTTGGGATCGAAATGTTAATAATCAATCCTCCTGTGTCCACACGATATTTTGCCCTACACATGAGTGGAACGTTTGTTTCGAGAAAGTCAGGAAAGAGTCCGAAGATCTTGGAAAAGACGACCTTTGACAGACCACTGTGCGTGGCGGCGGGGTCCAGGAGCGAAGCCCCTGGTGGGGCCGAGGGGCGAGGCCCCGTGGGGGGTTTGGGGGGGCGAAGCCCCCCCGACTAAGAACAGGACCAAAAATCTCAATAGAAAAAAAAAAAATGGAATTCATTTGCGTTCTATTTATCAACTTGAAACGTGAACATATGTTATAACAATACTGCTTTTAGAACTTACACATATCACTTATATATGTATCATTTTTTTCGTCATATTTTTCTGTAGTTATTCTTTTCATTATGAAAGAGTAGTATTATTAATCTTTTAAATAAATGAAAGCATTTGTTGTTAAAAGAAAAATCATTATTATTTCTTCCTTAATGTTTAAGTGTGATTATTTTATAAGTCTGAAAACTAAAATTTATTGAAAATTTATAGTAATATATAAAGAAACAGTTCAATATTAAAAAGAAAAGATAGAAAATAAGTTACACTGAAAACTGCGTTTGCGGGAGAAAAAGTGAATTTGCGGGAGAAAAAGTACTTTTTCTCCCGCAAATTCACTTTTTCTCCCGCAAATTTACTTTTTCTCCCGCAAATTTACTTTTTCTCCCGCAAATTTACTTTTTCTCCCGCAAATTTACTTTTTCTCCCGCAAATTTACTTTTTCTCCCGCAAATTTACTTTTTCTCCCGCAGAAGTGAATTTGCGGGAGAAAAAGTATACTAGGGAATCAGATACCACTTTAGTCCCGCTTTTCAGGTAAATAAAGTGGTCTTTACGATCGAGTCGGGAATAAATTTATAAACGCGATAACAGACGTAGAATTAAAGCATGCCCTCAGCCTGGCAGGACCCTTTACCCTGCAAGAAGCAATAATAAAGGGACTAGAAATTGACGCGATAAATAAGCAATTTTCGCGAGATCCTCAAATAAGGCGTATAGGAGAAAATAGCCAGTCCGTACCGAACACCGCTGACACGACGAACCCTGCTCTCCGGCAGCAACCGCGAGAATCTAATAGCGATAGACGTCCTTCCCCTTACAATAACAGTAATCGTCCCCCGAGAAAATGTAGATATTGCGGGAAATTAGGACACGATATGAATCGGTGTTATGCATTAGAGTCCCTGATTGATCGCACACGGGATGTTCCACAAAAATCTTGGCGACGCGACGAACCGCGTAAAACGGACGAGACCAACAAAACAGTGACGGACAATGCGGAATCTACTAATCCAAAAAACTAGCCTCTGATGGTTCGGCAGGGCGACAACCATCAAGCACGCGACGCGAAGATAGCCCTCATCCCACCCGGTATCTCGTTAGGAGTCTTAGGCGAACAGGATTATACGCTTGCGGCACCGTCAACGGGATCGACTGCCTCTGGGTCATAGACACGGGGGCGGAAGTGACCGTTGTCAGGTCGGACCTTCTGGGGATCGCGGGGCTCCCTCCGCTGTCGTCGTCGCTACGCACTGCCACGGGAGAAACGACTCCCGTTTTGGGAGAAACGTCTGTGAAAATAAATGTTAAGGGATGTATCGAATCAGAACATAAAGTATTTGTCGCGGATATTGAGGATGAAGGGATCTTAGGGATTGATTTTCTTTCAAAACATAATTGCATAATTTCCACGGAAAATAATTCATTGATATCAGGTCCACATAAAATAGCTTTATTCACCAATAGGAATAAATCTCTTCAACATCCTCGAATTCGCAGCTTACGTTCTCAAGAAGTAGAGATTACGAGTCCTTTCCCAACTCATTTAGAGACCCTGTTAGAACGAACCTCGACAAATTTAGATCCATCACAAGAGGCCGCTTCCAAAGCACTATTATAAAAATTTCAAGACACCTTTGCCAAGAACAGCGGAGACAAGGGCAGAAGCACCCTGACTAGGCACACCATAAACGTGGAAAATCATGCCCCGATCAAACAAGCCGCCAGAAGACTACCCCTGCATGGACGGGAAGAAGTAGAGAAACTAGTCAAGGAGATGCTGGCCAATGACGTCATAGAGCCCTCGTCCAGCCCTTGGGCTTCGCCGATCGTACTAGTAGAAAAGAAGGATGGCTCCAAAAGATTTTGCATAGACTACAGAAGGCTAAACGACGTCACAAAAAAAGATTCATATCCCCTACCAAAGATAGAAGAGATCCTAGACTTAATAGCCGGAGCCAAATGGTTCAGTACGATAGATCTACAAAGCGGCTACTGGCAAGTCGAAATGGACCTCCAGGATAAAGAGAAGACAGCTTTTGTCACAGGGTTAGGAGGACTTTGGCAGTTCAAGGTGATGCCATTTGGACTATGCAATGCTCCAGCGACATTCGAACGGACCATGGAAACCATCCTACGAGGGATAAATGGAAAGATCTGCCTCGTATACTTGGATGACATAATCGTTTATGGAAACACCTTCGACGAACAAATCAAGAACCTCTCAACAGTCTTCACCCGTCTGAGACAAGCAGGACTCAAGATGAGCCCAAAAAAATGCCATTTATTCCAGAAGGAAGTAGGCTTCCTAGGCCACATCGTCTCAGCAGAGGGAATAAGGACAGATCCGGCAAAGATAGAGAAGGTTTCGGATTGGCCCCGCCCTACAGATAAAGAAGGAATACAGAGTTTCATAGGTCTTTGCACGTATTACCGTAGTTTTGTGAAGGGTTTCGCCACAATAGCTAGGCCTCTCCACCATCTAACAGGGAATAAGACTCCCTTTAAATGGAATTCAGCTTGCGAAGAAGCTTTTATAAAACTAAAAACCTGCCTACCTTCTTCACCTATCTTGGCCTACCCGCAGGCCGAATCCCCATTCATCTTAGATTCAGATGCGTCTCTTACAGGGATCGGTGGGGTGTTATCACAGGTACATCAGGGAAGCGAGAGGGTGGTTAGCTTCTATAGTAGAGTCTTGAGTAAAACGGAAAAGAATTATTGCGTCACTCGAAGGGAACTTTTAGCTGTAGTACAATCGGTTACTAACTTCCACCATTATTTGTATGGTAGAAAATTTTTAATTCGCACCGATCATGCTTCCCTGAAGTGGCTGCTTTCTTTCAAGTCTCCAGAAGGTCAGGTAGCTAGATGGTTGGAAAGGTTGGGCCAATACGACTTCGACATCCAACATCGGGCTGGACTACTACATGGAAACGCAGATGCCCTCTCAAGAAGACCCTGCGAAGGAGTGATAGACTGCAAACAGTGCTTGAGATTAGAGAAACAACAGGATGATTCCTATACGTTAAGATCAATCACCCTAGACGGAGATGTACAAGATTGGAAGAAGGCGCAACGAGAGGACGAAATACTAGCGCAAGTGAAGGCATGGAAAGAATCTGAATTACGCCCTGAATGGCAAGATGTGTCCCCCCATAACCAAGACGTGAAGATTTACTGGACCCAATGGGATTCCATTTACCTACTCAACGGTTGACTCTATCGCAAGTGGGAATCTCCGAATATGAAGGACATCCGTTGGCAAGTACTGGTCCCGAAAGAAAAGATCAAAGAAATCCTCAAGGCATACCACGATTCCCCGGCAGGGGGACATTTTGCTTCAAACAAGACGTTAGATAGAATTAGGGAACGATATTTTTGGGCGCGTTGCCGATTAGACGTCGAAAATTGGTGTAGGGTTTGTCCAGTCTGTGTAGCTAAGAAGGGTCCGCGCAACAAGGGACGTAGCCCTTTACAGGTGTATAATGTGGGCGCACCTTTTGAGAGGGTGGCTATGGATGTCCTCGGTCCTTTACCTCTCTCCCACTCTGGGAACCGCTATGCCTTAGTAATAGCAGATTATTTCACAAAGTGGCCCGAGGTCATTCCTATCCCCAATCAGGAAGCAAAAACAGTAGCTAGAGTCTTCGTAGAGGAATTTGTATGCCGGTATGGAACTCCCCTTAAACTCCATACCGACCAGGGACGTAATTTTGAATCTGTTCTCATGGAAGAGATCACCAGGCTCTTAGGTATCCGGAAAACTAGAACGACCCCCCTTCATCCTCAATCTGACGGCATGGTAGAACGGCTTAAGGGGGTATATACACCTTTAAATGGGTTGAATTTCTGAAAAACAATTTTTCTTTATTTTTCAACTTGAAGACTCTGATAAAATTGAAAAAAATCATCATGTTTGGGGAGGGTTTGACCTTCATTATCCATATCTTACATCATGTATTACTTCCAGCCTAATAGTGGCTGCGCTGAAGACAGGAAAATACAAAATCACTCGGTTGCCGTAAAGAATCAGACCCAGCGTTGGACCAATCTTGGAATTTTTGGTTCTCAATTGTTCATAAGACATGCGTCTATCAGATGAACATAGAACTTTTTGATATTGCAAGAATTACTTGAGTTATTGAATTTTTTCGATTTTTTTTCTGAATTTAAAAAAAAATTTTGCTTATTTTTCTAATATTCCAACTAAAAATGGGTTTATCAAAAAGTTCTATGTTCATCTGATAGAGGTTTCGATTCTACAAATTTGAAGACCACAAACACCAGAATCGGTCCAGTGATGCTCCTGATTCTTTACGACAACCGTTCAAAATATTCATTCTCCAGAAATCAACTTTTAAACTTTTTTATCAAAAATTTTTTTTTTATTTCATACTTTTCCAAGAGAAGAAAATGTAGTTACAGGAAATTAGGTTTTAAGATTTTGCTTATAACTAATATGCTGGATCCGCCGCTGCTCTCGTATCGATGAGTTATGAGTCGAGTCGAGTCTAGACACATGTGCCAGGGGGAGGTTCGTAGTGAGTTTTGACCTGTTCTGCACAACATCAGTGTCCGGTGAGGCTGTTAGAAAAATAATTAATTGCTTTAGAAAAAATCTGATCAAAATTTTTCAACATAAAAATTCTCTAAAATTTTTGATCTTCAATATTTTTGAGATTCAGAAGATGCTAGCACAATTTTCGTCAATACTACGAAAATTCTTTCATCTTTCATCAATCATGCCTTTTTTCTTATAATATTTATTAAACTCTTGCAATCAATATATGTATTGTAGAAATACTCATCTTTTTAGAAATCCAAATGTGTAGTTTCCTGGCATCGATTTCAAACGCACTTTTTGATGGATCATCTTCTTTCGATTCCGAAGTCTCATGTCAGATATATAAACACTGTGTTTATTCGATAATGGAAATTACCAGTAGTTTGAATTCGTAATGAAAGCACGATAATATTTACAAACAAGTGGACACCTAACCTCGAAAAAATGTAGATCGCAGCCATGTGTTCTGTCGATGATGACAATTCAAAAGAATATTGAAAATTAAATATGTGTAAGAATGATAATTACGAAGAATTAAAAGATCACAGAATCAAATTCAAAATCGAAATATATAAAAACGTCATAAAATTAAGCAGTGGTGTAAGTGGTGTTGGCGGTGTTGTACAATACTTATGGCACCAATCTGAGGGTTCGCGCGCCGCGCCGCGGCGCTTTTTCGCAATCTTGCACTGTCATGGCTGTAACTTTTCAAATCCTCTAGATATTTTGACACCGATTTATTTGCAGGTAGAGTAGGTGACTAGCATTCCAAATAAATTATAAAAAAAAAAATTACTTTTTGAAAATTCAAAGGTGTAGATACCCCCTTAATCGTACTCTTCTAGGGTATTTATCTTCATTTGTAGAAAAAAGTCAGAAGGATTGGGATGAATGGATTCCTCTCTTTCTACTTTCCTATAGGTCAGCTGTTCATGAGACCACGAAGCAAACTCCAGCGTCGATGTTGATGGGAAGAGATCTTCGACTGCCCTCCGACCTGGAGAAAGGTCCTCTTCCCACTCAGGGTGATCTCCACACTGAGTTTGCTTCACACCTAAGGGATAGGTTGGACGAAATTCATAGGTTTGCTAGGGGAAGATTTCAGATAGTTTCAGATCGAACAAAGGCTCGGTACGACATGAGAGCTAGGGATATTGAATTTAAAACTGGGGACTGGGTATGGTTATTTCAACCAAGGAGAGAGAAGGGACGCTGCCCTAAACTTCAATCAAACTGGGAGGGTCCTTATGCAGTAATAGACAAAATAAATGACGTGGTTTACCGGATTCAGCGTTCCATACGGTCATCCCCTAGGGTCGTCCACTTGGATCGCCTGGCTCCTTACGAGATAGAGGGGCTTAGTCATAACAATGATAGTAGAAATCTCCGTTCCTTGGAGCTAAACGAAGCATTGCCAGAGGTTGAAGGAACCACTGTAGAGACACATGGAGGAAAATTTACTTTAAATTCTTCCAGGTGGTCCAGGAGTCTACCCTACGGGATCCAACGAAAAGCTAATCGTCCTTTAACGATTCTAATAGAGGGGAACATTGGATGCGGTAAAACTACGTTTACTCGACGATTTCTAAAAGACCCAGATATACTTACATTATTAGAACCCTTAGAGGAATATAGAAATGTAGCGGGAGAAAATCTCTTAGACAAAATGTATAACGACCCTCGCCGGTATAGTTATCATTTTCAGCATCACGCAGCAATGGTCATGCGAAATCGGCATCTAATTCGAATCGTACTTCCTGATAAGGTTATGGAACGCTCCATCTTTAGCTGTAGTTGTTTCGTGGAGGCTCGTCGGAGAATGGGCGAGTTCGAAGAACTAGAAGCACATTTATTGACAGAGAATACCAAGGTTCTAACCCAAAATAAGGCTGATTTTGAGGTTGATCTAATCGTTTATCTGAAAGTTTCCCCAGAGACGTCATTCTCTCGAGTAAATTCACGGGCTCGGAGCGGAGAAGAAAACATTCCACTTGCGTATTTGAAAACTTTGAATCAAGTCCATGACGATTGGTTAATTAAAGGAAAATTCTCATCTCTTCCCGCGCCGGTCTTAATATTAGATGCCGAAGACTCAGCCGACGAAGTTTATAACCATTTTCGTGAGGTTATGCAGTAGGAGGTTAGGACACTTAGGAAATGACAGATGGTTCTGAAGTCGGTACTGTTGTTTTCTGCTGTTTAAAACTCGGGTTCCGGCGTCGAATAGAAAAAGAAAAGACGGGAGTCCTCTCAACTCCCGACTACGTCATCACTATCTTCTCCCTTGGCGTGTCGTCGTGTTGGCGCGGCGCTGACGGGAGTGCTTTAAGCGTCTCGCGGAGGTCCAAGCGTGTAATAATTATGTAGGGAAGTGTAATGACAGGAATAACTCCGCAAATAGGACTAGTTAATGGCAATAGGTTAGTTTATAAGAAACTAATCCGAGTTTTTCAGCCCTTATTTTCGGGGAAGAGAGAAAGGTACTCCATCAAGCCACGACCGGTAATGTAGGACTCCGAACCAATTGGACTGATCGACGGAACGCCCTATGAGATAAGATCGTTCCAACTATTATTCAATTAATAATTACACTCTATCATTGTTACAAGAGAATAATATTTGTCCTCCAATCTAGGTTCTTTTATGAATTGTCGCAGGAGATGGAATTGGGTCCCTTTGAGTCCTAGGACCCCATCCCTCTGCCCTCGTACCCTTCCAGCCTGTTAGCACGCAGATGACTCCGCCTGTTTCCCGATCCCGTTTCCTCAACCCTGATTCCTGATCCCATATCCTCGGACCCTGATTCCTCATTCCTCATCCCTGTTCCTGGATCCTGATTCCCGATTTGTTCCTGGATCCTGATTCCCGATTTGTTCCTGGATCCTGATTCCCGATTTGTTCCTGGATCCTGATTGCCGATTTGTTCCTGGTTCCTGGTTCCTGTCTTCGAAGATTTTTATACGCACCAATCGTGCACCATGTTGTGATATTTAAGTCAACTCAACTATCTCTCTGTGGCTTTCTGTGGTTTACCCAGAGGACCAAAGGTTAGACCGGATAGTGATAGGGAAAAATCAAATTCATATTAATTTCCGAGCCACAGCTCAACTTTCCCTACGAGAGTAGAATATGAAATACTTCCCCCTATCAATGTTTTAATAACTTCAAGAGTCGGGACGACTCATTCTTTTAAAAAATAATGTAAAAATTTTCGGCGAGGTGCAGCCACAATTTTCATTGTTTGTCGTTTTTGTGGTCGGAACAAAATGATTTCGTGCACGCAACAAAATTTGTATCGTTGTAATTCTCAAATGAGGGATTCCGAAAAAAAATGTCTGATGCGCTTCAATAATATAACACACGCAGAGATTTCACAACTGCTTTGATGATTTATTATTATAAAGAATTGAAAAATCCCAACGTTCATCGCTATTTATTAAAAACTGTAGAAATCATTTTCATTTTATACTAAGTTGTTCGAAAAATCGTACAAGTTAATAGTATTTTCCGATACAAGAGCGTAAAGGCGGCAATGCCGCACAGCGAGTGTGAAGGCGTAGTACGAGCCCGGGCTCGTGCTCTGCGCCGCCACACGAGTGGCATTGCCGCGTTTCGCTCGTGTATCGAACACTATTTTTTGCAACACTTACATCGATAGTTCTGTTTTATGCCGTCTATCGGCACTGAAAAGTCTTTTAAACACTGGTGCGCTTTTAAACACTAGTGCGAGAAAGTTTTCTCGCACTAGTGTTTAAAAGACATTTTAAGTGCCTATAGACGATGCATAAAACAGGTCTTTCGATGTAGGTGTTGCAAAAAATCATTTTGTTCATATGCAATTATTCAGAGCTGTAACATATAGCATTTTCGACTGGGCTACACTAGTGTAGTGTAGCTATCTTCATCCTCTTTCTTTTCTATGAGGAAGAGAGAGACAAAGATGGCTACACTACACCAGTGTAGCTCGGTGTAGCCCCAGTCGAAAATCCTAATACATAACTGTTCATGACCTCTATTTTATGAAGTTGCCTTATTTCTGTTATTTGTTCATTTACTTACTTATATAACTTGAAAAAACAAATTTCATCTAGTTGAGTGTGTGGATCACGAGGCGCTACTATCTTTGACCCCTGAAAGCAAAGAAATCGAGCAGCTGATTCCAAAAATTGGCACGAGGACAAAATTTAAAAAAGCTTTACGGACCTATCAAATTATAATGTCAAGTCAGTTGGATAATCAATCATCAGCGACTTCAGATACTCAATCTATGTTATCTTTGGATTTGTTTAAAGATGAGCTAGTATGTTTCAAATTATAATAGTCAACTTCATATGAGTGAGTAAAAAATATCTATTGAGTAGCTAAATATCGAAGAAAATTTGAATTTGAGATACAAGTTTATGATGGGAAACGACGCTGCGATAAGTTGAATAATGAACCCTGTAATGACGTAGTCTTCCAGAGCCAGCGATTCGAACTTTTAAAAGCCCCCTTTTTTCATCGTCAAAATCACCATCTCAGAAGGAGTATTTTATTGCAAATTAACTAGTATCATTAAAAGCTTGATAATATTTCACTGGATTTACGTAGCACGTGTGATTAGAAACTCAATTATTGGGTTCCATCAACCTGTTAATTTATATCTAGTTTCTCGTTACTTCTTAGGAATCATTGCCATTGAACGATTCATTCATTGAAAAATCAGTTACGGACATGGTCAACCCTGCCGTGGCAATTCCTCCGACTCCCTTGACACCTATTCTCATAGACGATCGCTATGTCATGCAAAGGCAAATAACAGGCTTACAAAGCAATACAATGTCGGGGGGACCATCAAATCTCGAGATTGACTTTCAGCAGGATAAAGAAAACACTGTAGTTGTTGCCGATAGCATTGACAATACAGTTGAACAAGTGGACAGGTTTAAGAATCCGGAAGAATCTTTCAAAACTATGTTGCATGGAGGCATCAAAGCCCTGGTAAATCGCAAAATTGTTTTATATTATTTGATTCTTGAAAACAAAGGAAGTAATCAGTTTTTTTGTACCACAATGTTATTATCAATCAATCCAAGAGCTGTCTCTTTAATGATAATTTCTAGATGATATATTATACATATTCTGTTAAGGACCTAGAAAAACTCATAAACGAATCAATTATCGGCAAGGTAGTGCTGAGCACATATAAAATGCAAAACTGTTTAGATGACCCGACGCGTAGAAAACTAGTAGATGTGGTAATAACATCCCTGTTAAGTAGAGTCGATGAACTGCACCGACCGTAAGAATCATTTTGTTCAGGCCTGTAAAACAGTACTTAAAAACATGAATCTTCAGATTAGATATATTTTCAGTATCACACTAAGTAACCAAGAATTTGCGGCACTAGCTGCAAAGCTTGTGACGTTGTTCCCAACAGAAATTTTGGAAGTGTACTACGTAGGCCCAAAATCAGAGGGGCCCAAACAGAAGATCTCAAAAGGCAAACTTGTTAACGCTTATCGAAATAGATTACGTCAAATGCGTAAAGTGGGACTTGTTGAAAATCGAAAACGAAAAGCTGCAACCGAGGACTTATCACAAGAAATTGACGAAGAAAGTGAGTTTTTCCAAAATATTCCCTGCACATAATAATAATTGGTTGTTGTCTAACATTTGGTAGTGATTGTGTTTAGTGAGTAATATTCAAACCTCGTCAAAGGCCAATTATTGCTGATACATCAATTACATACTTCATAAACGGTTTTATCAGGTAAACGTGCTTGCACGGTGCACCGTGATTGGCTTCAGCATAACACAACACCATGGTCCTCAGTTGTTGAGCACTGGGATAATTCACGAGTGTTAACGCAGCATAATTTTCACAATTGTGGTGGAGATGTGAATGCCTTGTACGAAGAATGGCCGGTTCTGAAGCAGCCCCTAGGCTACACTCTGGTGAGAATTCATTACTAGTGAGGAAATTGATCTTATAGTCCAAACAGGAAACGAGTATTCAATATATTACAATTATGGACTATTCATTAGTGCCTGACGAAGACAACCTGTATTGTAATCATATGAATATGTTCTCAAAATTACAGATAGAAAGTAACTACAATGAGGTATTCAAAGATGGTCTGAGTCTCTATTCTCGATGGGCCGAGCTGCGTGAAAAGCTACAAAAGTTGCCCGAAGCTGATGTCAAAGGCAAACATTACTCATTCCTACTCGATGAGTTGAAAAATAGTGACATTTCACCGGGTGAATATCCAATGAAAGCTTACATATATTTTGTTCTTGTTCAAAACTAGCTACTGAAGGTGTGAATCATACTTGCAGGTTCTAAAGATGCCATAGTGTTCACGATTTTACCTGTCATATGCCCGCTATCTTCATCGATACGTACTCCAAAATGTATGTGGAAACCAACGATTGGCGAATCTATAAATGGCTTCATTCTGCACGTAAAAGTGAGATATTTCGTTTACAGTTTTCATTACTATTATATGTTAAATTGTACAATGCATCAAACTTGGGAAATAAATTTTGTTTTCCGTGTCTTCAGATTCATGGAGATGTACAAATGGCAAGAGAGCAACAGCAAAAGAAAATGGCAATGATGAAGCTACCATTTCAGCCGTACATTATAGTTGTTGGTCCTCGTCTGGGTGCTATTGAGCAATCGTACATAAGCATAGATGATACACTGTACGCAGTTGAAAGTCCACTGAAGGCTGTGGATATTTGCTACAAAGCATTCCACGTACTTAATGCTAAATATCCTGTTGAAAGTGAGCAGGTTTGGCTTTTTTTACAAACTTACATATACGAGCGAACAACAAAGTGGGACAAGAAAATTAAGTCCGTTATGCTTCTGATACGTAATCTTAAGAAAACCTCAAGACTTGAAATCTTAACAGAAGAAGTAGAAAAACTTTTAAGAAAAACTATTCTAAGAGTTAGAGCTAGTCTGTTTGCATAATATATTTGTGTTATTCCTTGTTATCAAAAGATAATTTACTTTTAATATTCTTTATTACTATTTCCTTATATTTTACTACCCATAACAGTATTCGAAGACATATCTTGGCTGTGCCGATGTACAGTATCGTTGTTAGCGTTATTTAAACATCTGAAGTTATTTTAAGTTTTATACACATATCCTACATATTAATACACAAATAATCATAATGATTTCATGCGATAAACCCAGTTGTAATATATCTATTGGTAGATTTAAGTTTGCGATGTGAGTATATTCTTACTGGTTACCAATAAGGTAATAGTGATAACGTACTTTGTTATCGAAATAGCATTTTGTTCGAACAGATGCTATAGTGCAAGTTATATGATAGTGTTGAAGCATTAACTATATATTTATTAGCTTTGGTAAAGAAAATACCCAGAAGGTTATATGTAGTCTACATTCGCTCCAAAAAATTTTATGCATATTTCATGATGTTCAAATGCTTTGCGTGCGGTTGATTTTTTTCAAGTCTACAAATACTTTTCAGTCATTTCAAATTACAACACAGATTAAGCATGTATAATGATGATGAGTGCAAGCAAGATACATGCATTCGAGTATTTCAAAACGTTTACTCATTTCGGAGACATTTAAAACAAAAACATGATAATTCCCAAAACTTAGATCATGATCTAGTGCCTAACTCTAAAAACCAGAACAGCTCCGTAGAAGTTGATAGTGTCTCAAATGTAGGATTCGATTCATCAAATCCAGGATTCAATTCATTAAACCCATCCAAACAATGTACTCCAGAAGACATGGTTATAGGTGAAGAACAAATATGTGTGGAACCAGTTATCCTGGATAGTTCGGTTAGTGAAATGCGAACTCGGGTCAATACTTCCACCGCATGTTTCGTTTCTGATTTATATAGTAATAGTTATGTGACACAACAGCATGTCCAGAATACAATTGACATGACTGGAGAGTTCGTTAGTAATACGATAATTCATGAACTGAAGTGTAAAGTCATGTCCAAATTCGACAAATCAGAAATAAACCAACGTGATAAAGAAGAGATAGAACAAGCTTTTGCTATTTGTGAAACACCTTTCATAGATTTACGAAAAAACTATCGTAGATTGAAGTATTTTAGGGAAACTGGTTGTTATATTGAGCCGGCCTGTTATGTAATTGGACAAACTTTACAAAGCAAAACCATTAATGGAATATTTACAATGACTCCAGTCAATATTCTCGGTCAGTTCATTTGAATAAAGCTTACCCCAAAAAGCACCTTTGGTGCAAAAACCTTTCGCCAAGTCCATTAATGTGTAGATCACTCCACCAAAAAATAATCAAAGGTTGTGCTCGCTCACTCGATTGGTTGATGATTATCAACATACAAAAGCATTGAAATCAGATACAACTGCCAAGTACCTGTAGAATGATAAAAGTTTGGAATTGAAAAATTTGTTCAAACTAAATAACGTTGTACTCGTTCGCTCGCTGCGCTCGCTCACTCTATTGGCTTATGATTATGGGTTGAAAAAACAATTCGGATGAAGAGATTGAAGATGTCAACATTTATCTAAAAATATTCATAACGAAAAAATGATTTAAAAAAAATTGAAAAAAAAAAATTTGGAATCCGTGGTACGTTGGCGGGCCAATGTTTGAATATCTATCAGATGACATTGACATGGTTCGTGATCGATATTTTATATTTCTTTTTCTACAAAAGGCCCCCCAAGTACCACTACCTCCAAATTTTTTTTTTTAATTTTTTTTAAATTATTTTTTCGTTATGAATATTTTTAGATAAATGTTGACATCTTCAATCTCTTCATCCGAATTGTTTTTTCAACCCATAATCATAAGCCAATAGAGTGAGCGAGCGCAGCGAGCGAACGAGTACAACGTTATTTAGTTTGAACAAATTTTTCAATTCCAAACTTTTATCATTCTACAGGTACTTGGCAGTTGTATCTGATTTCAAAGCTTTTGTATGTTGATAATCATCAACCAATCGAGTGAGCCAGCACAACCTTTGATTATTTTTTGGTGGAGTGATCTACACATTAATGGACTTGGCGGAAGGTTTTTGCACCAAAGGTGCTTTTTGGGGTTGATTTCACTACTTTTTGTAAAATTTTGCTTGACCACCTAATAATTGTGCTCGCTCGCTACGCTCGCTCGGTTGTTTTGTGCTATTTCATACCGCCCGAAGTCCCTCGATAAGCAGGAACGTCAACAGCAACGAGCACGCGTGTGCTCATAATTTTCCCCAAGTCTCAAATTTGTAGAGTGACGCGTAATGTACTTTCATAGCGTTTACAAATTGTTCCACTACAATAATTTTTTATACCTACAACATCTAACCCTGCGTGCAGCCCTCCTCCTGTCTCATCTGGGCCTGGGACCGGCAATGACGGAGTTATTTGCACGCAGGGTTATAGTTGCTGCTCATGACTAAATATATATGGATATCAGATATATGTATGGCAATTCGTAGGTAGTTTTTTTTTTAATGCAACTAGGTCCTCTGCAAAAAGAACATGTACGCGTCCCGTACTCATAACGTCAACTTCCAATTCGGGTCTGAATAGAAGGTATCAAAATATTTAGAATTGAGCCTATTCATGCAAGACTAGCGTAGAGCATAAAATGGAAATTTATGAAGTCAAACACCCGCATTCTGCTCTCTTCGTCTGACTTTTGCCGTTTCTCGTATCAAATAACACTATCCTGATACTTTGCAACCCAAGCGTTTTCTCTCATCATCCTCTCGTCTTATATGGCGACCCGCTACAAAATTAAATAATCCATAAATAAGTAATTTCATTCCATTTGTCGTGATAGCACTAATCTTAATTTGGAGAAAGCTTAAAAGAGTCGAACATATAGACACAGGTCGCATACCAAAATGTAACAAATTTATTGAAATTTGACATTAAATTATGAATATACATTATGGATTAAAAAATTATCTCCACCGAAGGTCAAGGCACTACGTTGACGTGGAGTGTAGAATAAAGCCTATCGGAGTCCAACAAACAACGTTGACTGAAAATCTCATTTTGACTAGATGATACGGAGTTAGATTATAGGACTCGTCGGAATCCTACGTATAACGTTGACTCACAATTTGAGTCTCAGCAGACGAGCCTTCGGAGATGAGCTTAACATGGAGCTTGAAGTAAAATTCGTTGCAATCCAACGCTTGAACTCGGCTTTATTGGTCTGGCTCCTTGCCGTTCCCTATATCGAATAATGCTATCCTCATATTTTTCTACTTCAACATTTTCTCTTGATTTTCTCTTGTCAGACTTCCTCAGGCGATAACTTGCTAAACAATTGAACCGAAAAAACCGTTTCTCCTGATAATTGCATTCATAAATCAGTTAATATTCATCTGACAGTCTTGTCCGTTTATGATTGTTATTTTATTTATCACCATGAATTTTACACGTCAGCCGATTCGCATAACCTCAAAAGCTCGAGATCGTAGGATTTAAGATTAACCTATCGAAACATTTTTATTGGTGACTATCACATTAATGTACTTGGCGTAAGGTTTTGGTACCCGAGGGGCTTGCGGTGGGTATTCACTAGTTTTTGTACGTTCAAATTTTGTATTAAGCATTGCTCGTATTTCTCTTATTTCCTTTATTATTGGGATTTAAAAACATGAAATGACAATACGCGTCTGCTAGTGTAGGAGACCATAGACATAGAGCACGGACTGCGCATTCGGGCCGAAAATCGCTCGGTCGGTAAAAAGAGACAGCATATACACGCGGCCAAATCTGTTTCTTTCTAAGCAACAACGTCAAATGCATAGAAAGAGACAGATTTGGCCGCGTGTGTTACTTTTCTCTCTCACTTTCGGCGTTACCATGGGCTGTACAGGGAATGCGCAGTCCATTCTCTATGTCCATGTAGGAGACGGTTTCTGTCTGCGATACTGGCGCTATCTACGTCGGAACTATCTCGTACTGACGTCACTCTACAACTTTTGTGTGGATTTTCCCGTCTAGTGATTGCATGGGAATGGTTTGAATGTGAATCTTGGTCTGACGACGACGAAAACGAAAACGAAAAATTTTACAATGAAACGGGGTATCAGAATTTGTAGTTAATCATATCTCAGCACTCCGGACACCGATTTAATCGATTTAAGGCTCAAATGAAAGCTTTTCATGCCCACATCCTAGATTAAATCAGTTTCAATCTGTGTATATTGTGAGGTGAAAGAAAACGACGATACTAGTTCGCGGTATAGGTTAGGGTAGCTGCCTCTCGGGTATATAGACTCGTTGAGTCTCGCGCTTGAAAAATTTTTTTTTTTAATGTACTTGGCGCGAGACTCTACCGAGTCTCTTGATACTGCAAAAATTATTCGAAATGCCTTCTTTTTTGGAAACTATTATGAACTATATGGATGAATTATCAAAAGAATCCGGCAAGGTCAGAAATATAGTTCAAGCTGAACTATTCCAAAAAATACGTAGCAGATTTCCCGGGAAAATAGTTTTACCGCTCATCATATATTTCGATGAATTCGAAACTAACAATCCTTTAGGAGGCCACGCAGGTCCACACAAACAAGGTGCTGTTCACTTCGCTCTGCCGTGTATCCCAATCGAGTTTCAGTCCAAGCTTGAAAACATTTTTTTGACCCTTTTGTTTTGTAACAACGACAGAGTAGAATTTGGTAACGAAGCCACATTTCTGCCGCTTTTAGATGAATTAAGGGGGTATTCTGGTCTAGGAATTAAAAAAAAATCGATTTATTTTTGTTGCATATTTTCGAAGTCTAGACCTTATAAAATATGCCTGTAAAAGGATTTTTCGAAATTGGAATTATTTTCGGAGTTACAGCTGTTTTTATGACGCGGCAACTAAACCGGTTAGCGATACAATAGCAGACCGTAGGCAATCTCCGGCTACCTGGACGTACCCTACGTCGTATGAATTCTTTTATTTTCAATATATACCTGAAATTGAGTACGAGGCAGAAATCGCTAATTTATGAAATGTAAGTATAGGTATAACACACCATTGAATGACTCAGACGGCCCGAAACGAGACTCCAAACTTTAAACTCGTTTTTCGCGAAACTACATTTTCTGACACGGTTGACATGATATCTCAAGTTCTAGCGGAACGATTGCGTTGAAATTTTTTTCAGAGCTTCTTAACATATTCAAAATTCGTTCGACAAGAGGGTTTTTGAAAGAAAAAATTCACTATTCTTAAATAATTCCCATACCCGAAAAAATGATGGGAAAAACAACCTTTTTTTTTTCACATGGACGCTGTTTGGCCGAAAAATTTTTTTTGGCAAATCGCTCTCGTCGAACGAAAATGACATCTTTACTCTTTGAGAATCCACGAAGGATTTGTGTGTCAGATCACCGAGGGCGGCGAAATCGTGTCAACCACGGGGCACCTTTTTCTTGAGGCCCCACTTTGCCGGCCTGTCCTGTTTTCAATTTTGACTTTTATTTGCTTCTTTTTTTCCTTGTATTGTTGGAATAGTAATTAAAAAACTTATAAAAAAATCGATGGTAAAAATGTTTAAGGTTATTTATTTATTGCGCGTGAAAAAACACCTAAAATTTGGCCGTCTAGACCGGAATACCCCCTTAAGGTGAAGTGAAACGTTTCAAGGCCACGGCCGGGTGCCTTTCACCGCGGTAAGGCAGATTACCAAACGTTAGTATCTTTGCCCACCGCTAGATGGCGCAGACACCGAACGTTTGGTACCTCTGCCTACCGCTAGATGGCGCAGCGCGCATCTTCCGATGCGCGCTGCGTCGGTATATATATACGTACACTAATGATCGCGATTATTTCGCGGCAGTGTCTATAAACACAGCAAGGCATATTGCAAATGATTGCACTGAATAACAACCCGAACAAATCGAGTATTATTTAGGTGCATCACGTGTACCAACACTGTGTTGGACGAACTTCGCAGTGTCAAGCAGCAAAAGTGGCTTATATTCTCGCTCTGGTGCAGAGCGATTGATAAAAGTTGAAACTAATCAACTATGATATTTCTAACTTAGAGGTTGGACATGATAAATTCAGAGAAAATCCCTGTTTGAAAACCACATCGATATGACGAGCAAATCTTGGTTTTTTCCCTCGCTCTTGTGCAGAGCGATAGATATGCCTGAAAACCAACTCACTATAATGTATCTAATCCGTTAGGATTCCTTCGACAATCAGTTGAGTCGCTCTCCATTGGAGAAACTGTAAGAAAAACATTAATTCAAGCAGGTTCTACGACTAGATATATGTTCTATGAATCAATATTCTAAATCCGTTTGGATTCTATCGACCATCAGTCGAGTGGCTCTCCGCTGGATAGACTTATTCTCGCTCTTGTACAGAGCGGTTCATAAGAGTGAAACTAGTTCACAATGATATTTCTGACTGATAATTAGACATGATTAATAAATACAGAGAAAATCTCTGTTCAGAATCCCCATTGGTTTCACAAGCAACCTCAGTTGTTCCCCTCGCTCTTGTGCAGAGCGGTTGATATGATTGAAATTACTTCACTATAATATCACTAACTTATAATCAGATATGAATAATAAATACAAAGAAAATCCCTGTTCATAATCCTCATCGATTTGATAAGCAACCTCAGTTGTTCCCCTCGCTCTTGTGCAGAGCGGTTGATATAAGTGAAATGAGTTCACAATGATATTTCTAAAACATAAAGTCAAAAATGAATAATAAATACAGAGAAAATCCCTGTTCAGAATCCCTATTGGTTTTACAAGCAACCTTTGTTCCCCTCGCTCTTGTGCAGAGCGGTTGATACGAGTGAGACCAATTCACTATAATGTACCTAATTCGTTAGGATTCTATCGACAATTAGTCGAGGCGCTCTTCATTGGAGAAACTGGAAGAAAAACATTAATTTATGCAGGTTCTATGACTGGATATATGTTCCATAAATCAATAATCTAAATCCGTTTCGATTCTATCGACAATTAGTCGAGTGGCTCTCCGCTGGAGAGACTGAAAGCAAAACATTTCTGTATGCCATTTCTATGACTAGTTTGATATTCTCTAGATCATTATTCTAAATCCGTTTGGATTCTATCGACAATCAGTCGAGTGGCTTTCCGCTGGAGAGACTTATTCTTGCTCCTGTGCAGAGCGGTTCATAAGAGTGAAACTAGTTCACAATGATATTTCTAACTTATAATTAGACATGATTAATAAACACAAAGAAAATCCCTGTGTGAAAACTCCATCGGTATGACAAGCAAACCTTGGTTGTTCCCCTCGCTCTTGTGCAGAGCGGTTGATATGAGTGATATCGGAATTCCCTGAATTATTACTCAGAGCAAATTAAAATAGTAAAATTTATTGAGTAAGTATAGCTAATGCACTGTGTCTACGGTCTAATTTCACAAACACTTAGTCGAGCAAACATGTATAGCAACAAGAGTTGAGTCAAAGTTAGTAAGGGATAAATTCGTGAGTATGAGTTACTGACAGGTCGGGATCTAGCGGAATGATAGAAGGAAAATGTTTACTTCTGTCTTTCGTTGTATACATACCAGCACGGTTGTTCATAACCCTACTTGCAATGAATAAGACGCACATGCGCGCAGAAAGATTTTGAGTTTATCGTGAGATCTGGCGGAATGAGCACTATCACACGCGTAGACACTGGAAATAAACTCAGTACGAATAGTAATGAGGTGAACTAACATATTAGCACACGCTTCGTTCAGAAACTTAGTATCCAATTATTTTTTCATTACCATCTTTCACTACCAGCTCTGACCGCTCTGACTGATCTTTGAGGCTCACGTGTTTCCATGTCTTCTAGCGTCGGCTGGTGCGAACTGGTGCGAACGAACACGAAGGCGGGAAAATGCGTTTATTGCAACTGGTACAGACTTTCGCTATTTGTTCTTATCGTATTTTTTATTTCCCTATGTCTGTCGGAAGACAATGAAAATGATGAAAGTTAATGGGAATGACGGATACGACGGATACAAGCAGACAACATAACCTCAGACTTTTGACAGCTAGCCTAACAGCCGAACCATGGAGTAGAAGGAGACCTATTTTTGAATTGAAAATGGGTTTACGCAATAGGTGGCACTGTTGTGAGTGACCAGTCCCGAACTTCTTGCAAACGCTTGCGCGCGCACTCCAAGGTATATTATGATGTCACTCACTGTATGGTAAATTTTCCCACTTACAGGAAGTCCGCGTTGGCTCGCTGGTGACAGCGCCATCTATTACGTGCAGAATTCGTGCCACTTTTTCAGTACAGCATGTGTAGGGAGATATGTCTTCTTATTCTCCATGAGCCGAACATATAGGACTTCATTTCAGATTTGAGGTTAATGGAGAGATCGATTCGTTGGACAAAAATCCAAACAACACAAGCACACGGCATAACCTCACTCGTCAGACAGTTAGCCAAACATAGGGACTCTATTTCAGGATCAAGTTGTTGGAATAAAATCTCCAAATCCCCATACTACAAGCAGACGACATAACCTCACTAGACTAACAGCCAAACATAGGGAGCCTATTTCAGAATCGATTCGTTAGACAAAAATCTCCAATTCCCCATACTACGAGCAGATGACATAACCTCACTAAACTGACAGTTAGCCAAACATAGGAACTCTATTTCAGGATCAAGTCATTGGACAAAAATCAGAATAATGAAAATGAATTCGAATGATTATCTACAATTCAGTGGACGGATACAACCATAGGATACAACTAGCAGACGAGACATAACCTCACATTCCTGACAGTAGCCTAGCATAGGACTTCATTTCAGATTTGAGGTTACGGAGAGAATCTTGCTCGTATATCTATTCAATGCGTTCGACTTCCTTTTTATTATTTCGATTTTCGTCCAACGAATTGGTCTCTCCGCTAACCTCAAATCTGAAAGAGTTCTATGCTCGGCTAACTGTTAGTCGAGTGCGGTTATGTCGTCTGCTTGTATTATGTGGATTGTTGTCGAACAAATTGATCCCTCCATAACCTCAAATCTGAAATGAACTTCTAGGTTAGACTAGCTGTCGAAAGTGTGAGGTTATGTCTCGTCTGCATGCATACGTCATTTGAATGTATTTTCATTATTTCGATTGTTGTCTCACAAACAAAGAGCTCATAGACATAGAGTAGGATACACATAGGAGCCTACGTAATTGGAAGTGTGGCCCGAATGAAAAGAGACACACAACCGACTGTACGTCCTATCCTTTACTAATGTTGAGTATTAAACAGAGAAAGCACTGACACTAGGTTTTTTTCTCTCTTTCTACGAAGACCACGGCAATTCGGCTCCCTTTTCTACTCTATGTCTATAAGCTCTTTGATCACAAATCGATCCCTCCATAACCTCAACTCTGAAATAAACTTCTAAGTTAGACTAGCTGGCAAAAAAGTGAGGTTATGTCTCGTCTGCTTGTATACGTCATTTGAATATACTTCTATTATTCAGATAATAGACTAACCAATCGATCCCTCTATAACCTCAAGTCCGAAATGAAATCTCATTTCCTATGTTCGGTTTTCAGGCTAGCTGCCAGAAATGTAAGATTATAACTTCTGGGATCTTGTATCTGTTATTCGAATTTATTTTCAGTATATGCATATGTTTTCAACAAATTTAGCGTAATGAAAAATACGCATGACATAAATCAACGATAAATACAATTCCCTCTATCCTATATTCGAGTCTCAGGTTAGCTGTGAGACGAGTGAGATTATGACGTCTGGGATCCTATATCGATTGTTCATATACGTTACTCATTTTGAGGCACATTTGTACGAAAGAAAGGAGTAGATTAAATAAACAAGCAATAATATTTTCTCGTAACGCAAATTTCGAACACGATTTTAACTATCGTTTGTTCGTATTTTAGGTTAGCTGTCAGTCAGGTGAGGTTAGTCGTGTGCGATCCGATATTCAATATTTGTGTTCCTTGTCAAGCGCCGTCAAGCGGGAGCAGCAGGAACCAACATCTTATACGTAGGCTGGCATAGGAAACCTTCACTAGCGCTGCTGCTCGGCTTGCAAGTAAACTGGCTACAATTTTGGTACAGCTGTTGTGATCTCAACTAAATGTCGATACGGGTAGTGATCTCAACTGAATGTCGGTTCTTTGAGTTCCGAGTAACGGAGAATCGTCAATTCTCAGCCATTTCTCCATCAAATGACACGGGATTGGGCTCAAAGTGTGCGGTTTTTCATTGCGGAGTGGCTAAATGTCAAGAAAATGCGATTAACCACGCTAACAGTGAATAATCTCGCGATTTATGTGGTCGGTACGTCAATCTGTAAACATTTTTTCCGAATTTTGGAAAAGTGAAATAATCAGCCACTGTCTGCCACAATTGTGTGTAATCCCTCAAAATTTCATTGCGATCGATTCAGTAGTTCCAGAGAATTCACGATTCCCGTTTTCGAGGTTCTGACAAACGTTTTACTTCAGCTTGAAAGACATGGAAAAAATGCACTTTTTACTTGAAATAACACTGATATTTATATTTCTTGCGTTTCAATTATTGGGGACAATTCAGGCGTACATGAAATGTGCGGATTTGTAGAGAGTTTCTCAGCCAATTACCCATGTAGGTTCTGCAGAATACAACGGGAAAGCCTTAAATGTAAAACTGTAGAAGAGCCTCATTTGATCAGAACTATTGTATAATATGATGAAGATGTTGAAGTAAACGATGTGAGCAGAACTGGTATTACGGGACGTTGCATTTTTGATGAATTAGTTTCCTATCACGCGATTGAAAATATGGCAGCGGATATAGCGCACGATATATCTGAAGGAGTAGGGTTACTTGGTATGTCCTGCATAATCTTACATTGTGTGGATAAATCGAAGCTATTTACGCTCGATCAACTGAATAAACGAATCGGAGGGTTCAATTTTGGGCCAGTGGACTCTGGAAACAGACCCCCCCCCCCCCCCCTTTATCAAAAAAGAAAAACTAAAATCCGGCCGGTTGGGAATGTCTGCCACTGAAACAGCTACGTTCATTAAGTACTTTGGACTTATAGTGGGAGACATGGTCCCACAAGATGATGATCACAGGAAACTGTACATTCATTTGCAAAAGATCTGTGAGTTACTCGATTGTCGTTCATTTACCGAAAAAGATTTATACCATTTATGCTCGGTTGCATAAAGGTGGGTTACCCCATGGGTTGAAATAACCCGTGGGTTACCGCGCAGATACTACCCGTTCAACCTTCATCAGCTGTTGAAGCTTCATCGCTATCTACGCCCTCGTTGCTCGCGCCATCGCTCTCTCTCGGACTCATGGAAAGACCTATTCCCATCTTTGTTCAAATGCATGTTATTGTGTACAACGCTGGTAGAGGGTGTTAGCGAAATTCTCGATGTATTACAGCCTCATTTTTATTGCTGGATTCAAATTTACCCGCGGGTTAAACATCGGCAACCCATTGGATATCATCGAATCACGTGATAGGTTATTGTTTAACCGAGGGTCAACGGCCGGGTCAAATTAACCCGCCAAATTGCTCGAGTTACCTCAATGATAATCATTGCGTGCTAACTGAAAGTTTGTGAATGATTGAGAAAAAGCAACAGAAGAAGTGTTTGAAATTTAGAGTTCAGCTAGATGTAAGTATTAAAATATTTGTAATTAGTCACCAACACCGGTGACTATAAAATGCCGGCGACAATAAAACTATAATAATGTGGAAGGCGAGGTGGAAGGTGTGGAATCGCACTCCGAATTTTCCAGTTGTAAATTTCGCACCCTAAATTCCTTTTACCAAAATAGAATTTTCGAAATATGAGATTTATTCCTACAATAAAATAATAACCCAATTCAAATTCAAAATTTTAAAAACACACATACATTGACGCTACAATCCACGGTCGGAATTATTAGAAATCGCCGGCATTGATTGTCGCTGATCCAATACGATTTATAATAATCAACGCATGTGTAAATATTTGATGAATATATGAATTTAAAGTTCTTTATTTAAACTATTTGATTTTATTAAATAAACAGCGTTTCGTGCATGATGGATTCTTCAGCACCCTCGTCCTCATCGTTTGCACCCTCGTCCTCATCGTTCGCACCCTCGTCCTCATCATTAGCACCCGCGTCCTTATCCTCATCCTCATCCTCGTCATCATCCTCGTCGTCTTCGTCCTAATCAACGCATGTGTGAATATTTGATGAATATATGAATTTAAAGTTCTTTATTTAAACTATTTGATTTTATTAAATAAACAGCGTTTCATGCATAATGGATTCTTCAGCACCCTCGTCCTCATCGTTTGCACCCTCGTCCTCATCATTAGCACCCGCGTCCTTATCATCATCCTCATCCTCGTCATCATCCTCGTCGTCTTCGTCCTCATCATCCGATGATGAAGTCATGGAAGTCATGGAAGCACTGATCTCTATTAATTACTGGATGGGGGATAGGCGGCTTTGCTGTGGAAATTTTTGAAACAATTTGAAGGCATTTATTTCCGTATGGTCGCCATTTTGTTTGTGTCGCCCTGACAATTTTTAGCGGGAATTTCAAACGGTATGTGCGCTCGACTCGCTCGGAGCTCTTATGTCTTTTTTCTACCCATGAATATTAGAAGAAAAGGGGTAGAGCCGGCGCGTTCGGAATAGTCAGATCTGTATTTACCGAACTCAGCTCACATTGCATGCAATATTTGACTGAAAGACTAATGGATAAATACAATGACATATTGGATATTCGTGAAACAACCGGCGGGACGTCGAGCAGGATTAATAGGAGTGATAACATTCAGATATTTTTTTGACTGTAGAGAAGAAGGTAAAATTTTAGTCAGTTTTGCGGCAAGCAAACGTGTAAAAACGAAGATTTAATATGAAAATCCATATTACAAACTAATTAATTTCGTAATAAAGTCAAGAACATTGCGACAGCATAACCAACCCCCACGATCACTCGTCATATCCATTTATCAAATGTCCACAGCTTAGTCCAACAATGGTCATGATTTTGTAGAATACTTCAATATAGAGGTCGTCCGAATTCAATAATCTGCAGGAATAAAATCGCCATGTTATCGAAAGAATGAAACACACACAAACGAACACAGTCGGTCACTATAAGTTTGAATGAATTATGGGAAATATATTTGGATAATCGGATAGGATTTTTGGACATGAAGTTTACAAGAGGATTAACACAATGTAGGATGTGGATGTATTGATAGGTACTGTGACGTACAGAGCCGACGGTGGGGGTTTTACTCCGTCGGGTTACACGACTTACAAAGATTCGGCACCTTCCTTGGTCTACTAAAGGTTGGGCGCCAGGTACCGAAGGGTACCGCGGTATGCGAAAAAGAAAATAACGGAACGGAACGATACGGTAATATAATAATAAAGGAAATAAAGTAATAATAATAATAATGGACATAAAATAAAATAATAGTAATTGAAATAATCGAATTAAATAAAATATATTATAATAAAAGAAAATAAAATAAAAGGATTAAATAACACTAACGATACAACACGGTTGGCTCAGCGTGAGGGGAACATGGGGGCGAAATAATATAGGGTAGACTTGTATATATATTTTTTATGGTTTATGGATTAAATCACAAAGAAACCTTTTATTTTGGGACGATAATTAACAACAATAGATAAGAACAATTAAACAAAAGATAAAAACAAATTAAACAATCACAGCCGATCACTTGGATCGAGACTAACACAGTTAAGCAATCAAATTGAAAATAATGTTCGGAACAGCTGACTGACTAGGTCACAAACGAAAAGTAGGACAGATAACAATATAGAATATAAGGTAATGTAGAAGAAGATAAGGTAGGACAATTCACACAAAAGGAAGACAACAAATATCTTATGGTACGGTAGGAATCAATCTCAATAAAATATTAGTTCATAAATTATAGGTCGGTAACCTAGGGGGATTGGGAATCTATAAAATAAATAATTTGGGGACTTCTTAGAACTAACGGGACCAGTCGGTATTACAGAATTTTCTATAGTACATGCAAGGCGTCTTTCTATAGGAAGTGCAAGGCGTCGGGACTAGATTCAAACAAGTTCGTGCCAAGATGGCCAAGGCGACTTTACACGATGTACGCCATGCGACTACGCAGCAACAAATTAACACAAAGGGACGCGAGAATCTAATACGAATAATAATTCACAATAATGATACTTATACCAGCTCAAGATTTTACTAAGGGTTTACTGACTACTTTCAACAGAAAGGAGTTAACTTCAACGGGATTATTTTATATTATCTAATCTACAGCCTGTAGACCGATTTTTCCAGAACTTCGTGGCTCGACAAGCCGTCGAGATTAATTATCGTATTTGACTACGAAACTAATTTCTCCACGCGGGGATTAATATTTTCTGGGACGTTATCAAATCGGAATTATAAATAACTCAGATTAGCAAATAATAATAATACTTCCAAGGAAAGAGACACAGCAATATTTAACAAACAATAAATGACCAAGACTTGTCGATATGATAAATATTAATTATACGAGAAATAAGGAAGACACGATAAACAAGGTTTAGACGAAAAATAATAAAGATACGATAAATAATGACGCTACGATAAATAGGGACGTTACGATAATTACTGACGCTACGATAATTATAGACGGTATTTTCTCGAAAAATCAATCGATAAGGCACAATTATATATCAGGGGAACACAACAATCAATAATACAATCAATAATCGACGGTGAAACAAAACTAACGCACGACAATTCGATGATATGTTAATGGCGTCACCCTCCTCGAGGCCTGACCCAACTACGCAAGAAGAAACGAATTTCTTTTTAATCCATTCAATATCAATCGAAGAGTCGTCTAGAGTTGGAATCTTACCTTAATCAAGGCTCTACACTCACTAACGGAGTTGAATATATTAATATTTATGGCTTTAGGCTGTGATACGATATTCGTTACTCAAAATAGAACAATTTTAGGTTTTCTCAAATAATGCAGGACTTTACAGAACTGAATCCAAGCAAGAAGTCAAGCGTCTAGATCTATCTCTATCTAAAAGCTATTTGGGGGGTGAAGGGGGGTATTGCGCATAAATTAATGGGCGTGTTGACTTCTGCAGCCGAGTTGTGTTGCGGGCCGGACAGGGCCTTTTGGCACTTCAAGCTTTCGCCAGGGGGTTGTTAGATGTCTCGTCGTGTTCTATTTGTTTCGATATCCTGGAAGGCGGAAGTCTGCATATTGGACCGGTGGACCAAGCCGGTGCGGGACAGGTGGAGGAAGGATAGGGGCTACTTCATGTGACAGATTCTTATTGCAGCGCTCTTCCAGGCATATCTCGGGATACGATGACTCGTTTGTCCCCCGGTTAATCACTCGAAGGCCGGGTGGCCTGCCAGGCCGGATCAGATTGAGGGATGATCTCCCTCGATGATTTCGGCAGGAACGGTACGGGAATATAAGATATAGGGAACGGGAAAAAGTTTCAAGAAAAAAATTCAAGAAAAAGTTTCTCTGATATAGGGAACGGGAAAAAGTATTAGTACATGAACTTATAATTACTACAATGGACCTTGGGCACTTGAGCTGGGACTTCTCGCTTTGAATTCGGTTTATTAACTAAGGTGGTCACTTCGGTCTGAGGAAGAGGAGATGGTTCATTTACGAGGCTGAACAAATCTGCCTCGTTACAGTACATACAGTATTAATTAGGTGTAAATATAACAAGGTATTACAGTTTAACACAGGGTATGAATAATGAGGTGTATGAGGCAGGGGTCACCTACAGGCCGTAACGGGGCCGTGCACTCACTCACACATGCCTGTGATTGGCCGGCGCATTGTGTGAGTCAAGTAGGTGATCCGACAAACGGCAGACGTCAATTTATGTGCGAGCACCTTTACGGCCGTAGTAATTGACACTTAGAGCCGGGCTGGCTCTGAGAGCCTGGCCGTGCCAACTGCTGGTATACGGTATAGGTATACCTATACACGGAAACAGTTTTCGTTCAGTGGCGCTGTTTATCCGACGAGCGCGGTCCTCTGAAGCGTTTTGACTAGCAAACCTTTGCCGGTGAGAGGGCTCCGCACTTGTCAGATCGTAGCCACACTAAAGTCACACGACCACACTTTAGTGCGGCTACGATCTCACAAGTGGGGAGCGCGCTCACGGGCAAAGGTCCGCTAGTCAAAACGCTTCAGAGGACGCACTATTAGGATAAATAGCGCCACCAAACGAGAATTGTTTCCGTGTATACAGAAAACTCTCGATACATCCTGATACATCTCTTGAGGTTGGACGTGCATGCGGTATATTACCACCAGCTAAATGTTGTTATAGGTATGTGGGATTGAGGATAAATATAACTCAATAGTAATGATGAACACAACCTATTGATTTTGCCAAATAATTTGTCGTGTCATATGGTGACGGTCGTTAGTTCCTACGGCAGTTTCTGAAGCGATTTTTCTCGAAGCAAAAAGACGTAACTTTATGTAAGTTTTACATATCTCTTTAGTCAAAAAATATACATGATTTGATAGTTCCTCTACGGTATCATCAAATATATGCTCATTTAATTCGGGAAATAAATTTTCAGGTATCTGGAGTAGATCTGTCATGACCTTTGAACAAAGAACAGCAAGAAAATTCGGTTCACTGGGTGTCATACCCTTATTCACATTCAAACCAACCCTCAGAAGTTTTTCGGAATGTAGGCAAATTTGCACTACTGATTTGCTTGGATATATTAGGCCACCCCGGGTTTTCACCTGAATGAGAGCATTTTCATCAAACTCTGCCACTCTTTGAGAATCCTGGAGGAGGGCAAGTCGACACTTTCCACATTTTATTACTGGTTTTTTTTCATTAATCAATTTCTTAACAACCCAGTCAGCGATGTAAGCTGTACATGAACTTGAAAAAATGGAAAGTCCCGTCGGAAGCATTGAGCTGGAATCTATAAACTCGCTCAGAAAGTCTTCACTACTGCTGCTACAGTCACCTTCGTCATCAAGGCCATATTTTTTCGAGACTCTAATATTAGCTATATTGTCATAGACAGCCGTGTCGTAGAGGTCTACTTTTCTGTTCTTAGCAGAGCCTGACGAAGCGGTTAGAATTACAGTAGAGTCCATAGACTCAACATTCCCATTGACTGCTGCTATTTCGTGGCGTACCAGCAATCTCTTGTAAGAGGAAACAAATTGTGTACAGGTGGGGTTTGGACACCATCCGCCACAACTTCTGATTGCACAGAAAAATAGTTCAAGGTGATCCTGGCTTAACTTATATGTCGACAAGTATTTTAATTGCGACCCCTCTGGTTTGACATAAGCATCAAAAATATTAATAACAGCCATTACTCCTGTTACAAGGCCCACAATGGGAACATACCGTCTTGTATTTGTTAAAGGCTTCCCCGTTACATCTGTGATATTTTTCAGATATTCTAACTCATTTTCGATTGGCTGCCTTCAGAAAACCTCATAAGATTTTCGCAAGGGAGCCTTATATCCTTTCGCAAAAGGATTACGTGAATTTAGAAAATCAAACAACCGATCAATACAGCGTATGAAGCGTACGGTACCCTTGCTTCCCTGAAATTCAGGTGAACCTAAATCCGCGCAGAATTCTATAGTATCAGCTACATTGCTACTTAGAGTTTGAGCTGCTAAGGCTACCTTCATTTTCATCTTCCAGTATTCCACATGAGCAGTCTTAAGTTTATTTCCAGCCCGTAGCCCCTCCTTCTTCTGTAATTCAGCCAAAGCTTTTATAAATTTCTATTCTATGTAGTAACCTTCACTATCTTTCAGCGATTTATAATCACCCAAGCAGTTTCTCACGAGTTTAAGCATATGGCATGCATCAAATAATACCTGTACATTATGCCCACTGGACGGGTGTGGAAAGAAAGGCTTTGGATCCGGCATATCAAAACTTGCACCAAGTAAGCGCATTGTGGCGAAATGTTGTGAAGGACCATCTAACGTAATAGAGACTGCTTTTACCCCGATTTCATGTAAACGCGTTAAACCTTCAGTGACAAGTCCGGCATTGGTAGCTGAATCGATGCCATTTATCAAAAAATAACCTAAAGGACTTTTCCAACTACCATCTA
This sequence comes from Tenthredo livida, assembly GCA_963992785.1. Taxonomy (NCBI): domain Eukaryota; kingdom Metazoa; phylum Arthropoda; class Insecta; order Hymenoptera; family Tenthredinidae; genus Tenthredo; species Tenthredo livida. Next base: position 20,018,314 of record OZ023066.1, read on the forward strand.
ATGATACCGCCATCATAACCAACGCATCTTTTGCTAATAGAACAGTATCACACGTATCTATGCCACTTCCTAAATCTACGTAACCTCTGACAGTCCCATTCGAAAGGTACTGTATACCTTTTTTTATGCTGATTTCGTCTAACATGAAACTAACGAGAACCTCCTTGCCGACACTTTTCGCTTCAGATACTTTCAATTTTGAAGCATTAAAACTTTCAGATGTGAATCCAGGTTCACCATTGATTGTCGAATACCAGGATCTCAGGGTACTAGGCTCCGGAAGAGCATTGAAAAATTTTCTGCGCACAAACCCGTAAGCTTTTGGTGAATAAAAGTGCAACGTCATTGCGTATGCCCTCAAAGCAGGTGGATACCTCTCCCTAGATATTTTTGACTCTATGTTCTTTTTCGAGCTTTTCCATTGTTTTTTTTCAAAGGCAGAAGTTTCTCCACCAACATTCTTTTTATTTTGCATGTATCGCTTCAGAAACTGTGAAATGTCATCGTCAGCAATAGAGTCTAAACACGCGAGTCCAGATTCTACAATAGCCCGAGTTCTGCGAAGCTCACTTACTATATCCTTTAAAGAACGAACTTTTTTATTTAATCGCACGATTTGCTGCTTGTAGACCCGTTTTTGAACTGTCATCCTTCGCAATCTTCGCTTCGCAGCAGCTAGTTCATTCCTCGTCGACCTTGGTGTATCTTCATAATGGTGATCGTGCTGCGTGAGTTGAACGCGTCGTGCGGTACTTGGTGTGCTTCCATGTTGACTGCATTGCGGAGTACTGTGTGACTCTCGAGTTTCGTTCAACGGACTAGACTCAACCATCGATTCGTGATTGTCTACACGTAGCCGCTTTGCAGAACAGAATTCTTCTGACGAACCACTCCGTTTTGCATTCTCAATTACAGGTATCTCTGTATCTCACAATGGAATACAAGTTATTGCCTACACCTGATTAATCAACTGTACCAACGCAAGTCATTATATATTCAATTGTGCATTGCACCTTGAGGTGTTGAAGGTATGAAGATGGTAGGAACTGCAGTATCACGTAAGCGCAGGAGTTGACCATGACTGTGACCAGATTGACGGAAACATGATTTTTCGAAATGATCAGAACAAAGTAGGCTCCTTGGACCGATAGCGCAGCTCGCTGACTTTAAGTTTGCCATCCACTTTTCGAGCAGCATCGCGTTTTTATTGGGAAAGCTAACAAGTGAAAGATATTACATTTAACGCGCTGCCATGCAATCCAGAGTTGGACTCGACGCCGCGATTTAGAATAGTTTGTCAATTGCAGGTTCGATACCTATGAAACGTTCGTGGGTCTCCAATTTTTTTGAGGACTTTGCAGTATACACAGGCTGTTTTGGAGATGCCAAAAAGTGTAGGAATGCTGCCTTCAGCCAAAGTTACATTGACACCTGGTTTTTTCAGTAACTCTTTGCAAAAATGATCGGAGCATAGTTTCATATTTTTATCTGGCACGAAATTTTCGCCTAACTGAATATTTTTCAGCCATGACCGTAGGATCTTTGGCTGTTCGAGTGGAAACCTCGATTTGAAGACACATTATATGTATCGTATATGTGTAATCGAAATACATGAACAAAAACTAAATTCAAATAAAATATTACACAATATGAATTACCCCCTAAAATATTGAACTATATAACATTATTAATAATGAAATTCTAGCATATTCTGCTAGAAAAATGGGCTCGTACAAAAAAAAATTTTGTTTCACTTTTGGGGTGCATGAAGTAGAAAATAACTCAAAATAGAGAGAACATTTTTTTGTTTAATTAAAAATTGCGAATGTTATGGGCAATTGAATTTCACTGATTTTGATATAGATATACCTTATCATGGGTGACGTCATAAACTAGTAGTTTTTAATTCGTTATATATACTGCAATTTTTGTTCAAACGAAAAAGGAGAAAATACGTCCTGATTATTGTTCCACAAACTACTGGAATATGAAATGAAAAAAAAAAATCGTGGACGACCCTATTTCTCCCTCTTCAATGTTCAACATTATAAGCAGAAACTCATTCAGATTCTACAATATCATTTATATTTAATCAACCAGAATACTTACGAGTGAAAGGTTCTCCCGTTGCAGATCTTGAATTTCTCGCCGCAAAACACGCACGTATGCACCACTTTCAGCAAATTAAATTTATTGCGATACACAAACACATTCCCGATTCATCAACGATTCACCTAGCTTCGTTTTGAAAAACAAAGCGGTATCGCGCGTCTGAGGTCACGTGGGGTGTCACAGAGACTCAAAGCAAATGGCCACCACAGCCGTTCAATTGGTTACAGGAATTTCGCGCTATCCCCCATTGAGTAATTAGTAGAGGTCAGTGCATGGAAGTGATTAACGCTGTGGTGCATCGACCAAGGATCTTCAGAGATAGGAATAACCCATTCGAAGTCTATGATGACCTAGAATTTTTTATGAGATTCAGGTTTCACAAAGAAACGATTCAAAATATCCTAGAGCTGATTGAAGCCAGACTGGAGCATTTAACAGACCGGAATAAACCGATATCACCTCTGAATCAATTGATCACAGCCTTAAGATTCTTGGCAACAGGTTCTTTCCAAATAATGATTGGTGACGATATGCGCATTCATAAATCTACTGTTTGCAGAATTGTAAAAAAAGTTATTCGCGCAATTGCTGCCTTGCGACCAGATTGCATATATATGCCACGGACACCGCAGGAGATATCGTCAGTGAAAAGTACATTTCACGCTATTCATGGGTTTCCCTCAGTTATAGGCTGCGTTGACGGGACCCACGTGAAACTGCAGTCTCCTGCACCCACACCGAAAAAATATGTATGTGACGTATATTTTCAAATATATTTAAAATGTACACGAAAATATATGTAAAATATACGTGACATATGAAAAGTTTATATTAAAAACATATGAAATTTCGCCAAATCGTATATGTCAAAAATATATTCCGATATATATGTTAAAATATATTTACGCATATATGGCAGAATGTATTCGTGAATATATGTGAACACATATATTGGAATATACGTAAAATTATATGCTACATATATGCAAAAATATATTTTTGTATATTCGTGAATAATATTGTATGCGTGAATCTATGTGAACATATATGTTGAAATATATGTAAAATTATATGCTACATATATGCAAAAATATATTTACGCATATATATGGCAGAATGTATGCGTGAATATATGTGAACATATATGTTGAAATATACGTAAAATTATATGCTACATATATGCAAAAATAGATTTTTAATATATTCTTTAATAACTATTCAAGGAGAGGTGAGCACAAATTCATTGAGTTAATTTATTCTAGAATACCATGTTATACATTCATATATATTTATATATCATATATTACATATTATACATGTTTATATATCAATTATATATTATATTATATATCATAATATTATATATTATATATATTGTAACGTATTCATAGTATAGGCCAATAGGCGATACGCTCATACTAATACATGTCATGTCATAGAATAGCGTCAACGCGAACTATCGCTCACGCATAGCAGATCACCAGCTATGACGTGACAGCAAATATATAAGGCGACCGTCTTATAGCTCGTCAGCGAATTCGTGCCAGAGCGGCCTGCCGTCTCATTGTATAACTCTTATTTTCATAATTCTTAATACCTCATCTTGAGCTTAGCAAGTGCCGAAGCGGCCATGTTTAATCATTAAATTTCATTTGTCACGGATAGATAGCCAGAGCGGTATCTATACCATTCAGAGTCCAGAAAATTGAATTGTAATAGCTAAAGCAGCATTCCAATTAAATTCAAAATTTCACAAATAGAAAAACAAGCACCCAAAGTCCGGCACATTGTGCCAGCGCGCGATAGAAAAAGTTAGGTTAAGTATCAGAAGAATTCAGAATCATTATTATTTAATGTTCAACATTATCTTTTTTTATATCATTTTTTTGTAAATAGAATACTTTCTTTTTGAATATCAAATTCTTGAATAATATAATAAACTAGGGAATGATTTTCAATCATTCAAAATCTTCAGGAATCTGATCTTTCCTTTCTATTTTCTCACAACCTTGTTCTAATTAACTTTCTTTATTTTTCAGTAAACTTAAAATCATTAGCTAGACATCAGTATCGGTGCGTTGATCTCATCCAGCACGGTAGCTCTATAGCACCTACCCTAGTCTGGTGAGTGAGACATATCCCAGATCTGATCAAAACGGTATCGGTGCGTCAAATTCAACAGCAAGATAGCTCTATAGCACCTATCTAAGTCTGGCGAATTTGACATATCCCAGATCCGTAGGGAGGCAGCTCTGTTAGTGAAAAATCTATCCGAGTCTGTATTACGGTTAATTAAGGGTTTTTTCAACTTTTCCCAGAGGAGCTCCAAATATCATAACCCGTGACACTGTGCTCACGCGAACTAGCATAATTTCATCAGCCTTCTGCTGGTGAAACATATGCAATAAGTTACATTTGGCGCCCAACGTGGGGCTCCTCAAATAAAATAAAATTCATTTAATTTTATAAATTCATAGTATATTCATTGTTTAACTTAAATTCACTTGTTTAGGGGCAATTTCAAGGCTTTAAAGTCAAATTCCCGTAAAATCGTTTCTTAGCTTCATTTATTCAATTCAGTAACATCAAATTGTAGGAAAATGGAAGGTAAGGATCAGATTCCTGATGATCAGGGCGATAAAAATGTAGGTAAGCCCAAACCATCAAGTAGGGACACAGGTTTTCATGAGTCTCATAACTCAATGACTGATACCAGCATATTAAGTCATGTCGATAGTCCAAACCGTGATCATAACGAGTCGTTAGCAGCAATAGCTACCACCTTGCTTTCCTTACAAAAATCAAATGAACGAATGGAACAGAAAATGGATAATAGATTTGCTCAGATGGAAAGAACTATCAAGAATTTTCATATGACAAATATAGAAGCACAAGTAGTATTTGAAAATAAAATTAGTAAAAAGTTTGACGAAACTACTGCTAAAAGTAAAAAGAGAATCGACGACATGGAAACCAGAGTCCAAATAGTTGTAGATAAATGGGACACCGATCTCACAAACTGTAACGATAAGTTAAATAGAGTAGAGTCAACAATTAGAACAGAACATGAAAATGATCTGGAAGTCATCAATAGTAAAATTAGGGAAAGAGATCGAGCCTTAAATGAAAAGATTCAGGACATCAACCATAAGCATGAAACTCTTAAAATAGGTTTAGACGCTGACATAAAAAAGTTAAAAACTAAGATGACAGGGCCCACTGGTAACAATGGTCAAGATTCACTTAGATTTATTACAAAACAATTAAAATTACCCACATATTCGGGAAAAGCCTGGGAAAAACCCATGGTTTACATTAGAGAAATCGAGGAATATTTCACATTTTTAGGAGCCGAAGAAGATTCAAGACTCCAATTATTGGGTCAAAGTCTCACCGGAGATGCCAAGGACTGGTGGACTGCGCGTCGCGACGTCATAAATGACTGGGATACGTTTAAATCCAAGTTCACAGCTAGGTTCTGGGGTATCGAAATCCAAAGAGAAATTAGAAAAGATTTAGAGTTTGGTTTTTACATCGTAGACTCTAAGATCACTTGGTCGGAATATGCCAATCGCAAATTCGCTGCTGCTGCAGGACTAAATCCTCGATTGCCTGAGGAAGAAATAGTTCGATCACTAATTAGACATTTTGATGAGCACGTGGTTGAGGCTGCAAGATGCCGTAATATTTCAGAAATAGACGCACTTCTTACATTTTTAGATGAAATGCAAACAGGTGGCAGATCTAACGCTTCACGTAGACCAGCAATTCAATCAATGTTAAATAAACAGAGTCCATCGACTAGCAGAGCTTACGAAGACAAAAACAAATCTCTTTCATGGCGGAACAATAGTAGTCAGGGATCAAAACAATTTCAGAGTCGCGACTTTATAGACAAGCCAGATACACAACGGCGACCTGGACAAAACGATTATGTCCACAACAAGTCAGAAAACTGGACAAATGCAAAAGTCCAAGGTATCACCGAAAATAAGATCGATGAAACAGAAATCGATACGGAATTAGCGTCAAATCCGGAAAACTAGATGGAGCTGTGCCGAAACTGAATCTTGCAGTTCCGACACAGCGTGATCTAATTATCTCCGCGGTAAATTCAAAAGGATCGAATCAAGATAATGATTTATTTGAAGACCAAGCAAATTATTTATTAGCTGAGGATGAGGAGGTAGAAAAAATTAACAAGCAATGTCCTGAAATTCATTTAATAATCGGAGATATCACAGTGCAAGGACTTACCCGTACGGAAGTATATATATTTTGAAAAATATATGTTTTATACAAACGAGGCATATATTATCTGATTATAAACTGAATATATAAAAAATAGGTAACTTTTGGCCGCTTTTTTTATATTAAGTATATATTTTTAATATATGTATCATGTAATCTATATACATGCAATATATATTTGCGAAATATATGCGGTATATAATTAATATACAAGGAGAATATATTTTTATTATAGATATTTTATAATCGAGATATTTATGCACAACTTGTGTTGAAATTGTCGAAATGAAATGTTCGAATCGCTCCGGAAACTAGAAAAACCGGAATCACATTCCCATTCTGTGCTTGAAATCATCGTTTCACTCCAAGAAATTTTGGTGAATTTTTTGAAAAAAATAAAGAATGTCGTTTTTGAGATCCCGTGTGGAAATTTGAATAGGGCGATTGTAAGGCCCTGGCTAGTATACCTTAGTATAAATCAAGTCCCCACTAGGCAAACTTGTAAGGACCTCACTAGTTCTGTAACGCTCAAAACGATAAGGCCCCTAAGAAAGAATACATCTTTGATATTTAATTAACACTTTTCACATTCTCAATATATTTTATAACTTCTCGCTGATGAAAGCAGTGTCCGTAGAACTCTGAAGCCTAATATGTTTCTTCCTTGACCTAAACAGTACTCTGGTCATTTGGGTATATAATATCGACCTAATATCACTAGTTCACAACCTGTGCTTTCATATTTCTGATACGAATATACACGAGATATCTGACAGAAACGTTTCGTTATAGGTTATAATCAGTAGTTATACCATTACATATTATTATTCGTAACATGATGAGAATAGTGAGCAAAATACGTACATGAAACTCTTTAATTTGGTTTTTTGAAATGTGTATTACTGTGAAAACGTATAATATTCACCTGGAACGGAGATATCTAACATAAAACACACCGCCGCTTCGGACCACCGGTCGCCAGGCTATGGACACTAGTATAGAAAAGAGTGATTGAATGAACTTCTGATCCCGCTCTGAGTTTCCGCCAGATGGCTCTACGAGCGCTCTCCTACCCCTTACCCTTCGGCCTGCTTCGGCCATCAAACTCCTGAGAACGTTACTGTGCCATCCATGCCTGCGAAACCTAACCTATAATCTCGAACGAGATTCGAAGTGTAACAATTTTATTGTTCAATAAGTACCACAGTAACGAAAAGAATTAGTCGGAGACGGTCAATTTTCAGTAAATTTTTCATTTATTCACAAATAGTGACGTTTCGGCTAGCGAACGGCCGTCCATCCTCAGACTTAAACGGACATTCCTCAACGCATGGGATGTTGTGCGTGCGACGTTATGACGGGAACATCCCATGCGTTGAGGAATGTCCGTTTAAGTCTGAGGATGGCCGGCCGTTCGCTAGCCGAAACGTCACTATTTGTGAATAAATGAAAAATTTACTGAAAATTGACCGTCTCCGACTAATTATTTTCATTACAATCTACGGTCACGAAATCACTACGAATACCACAGTAAAGTTACTTTAATTGACTTCTGATTTTTTCCAAAAATACCCCTACTTTCGAAAATGAATCGAAAGAAAGACAAACAAGAATACATGTATTGTAACTTCATGGCAGTTTCGCGACTCGCGAAACTGTCAGTTATTGTGAGTCTATTGCTCGTAAAAAATTTCGGGACCTCTCTATCTAATTTCTGACTAACTACGGACTTTGAACGCCGTGCGTTCGCAGCCGTCTCCCCTGGTTCACGGACTTTGTGCACGAAGTACACGCAGCCATATTCTATCCCTAGCACCGGACCTTGTGCACTTAGTGCACGCAGCCGTATCCCGTCTATCCACGGACCTTGAACGCAAGGCGTTCGCAGCCGTATTCCTAGCTAAATGAATTTAACCCTTAATCCCGACTCATATTTTCGGCACCTTCTATCCCGACTCATGGGTCGTTTTCGTCTTTGCGTTATTTGGATCAGTGAAAACGCTTTAAAAAATCTGAAAAAATTCATGGAGCTTCTTTCAGCCTTCAACTTGAAGCCCCAATATAAATATTTTGAAAAAAAAAAATTGTTATACTTTTGTTATTGAAAACCTGGAGGTACCTTACAAAAAATCATTTGTGTACTTAAAAAATCATAACTTGAAGCCAAATGAAGATATCGACACAAATAAAAAACGAAATTGAAGGTGACAAGTATACCTTTCATAAAAAAAATAGTCCAAAAAATTTTATTGAAAAAAAATGCTTAACTTTTTAACCTGAAAATGGCGAAAATTTGGGTACTAAAATTGCGTGTAAAAATGATTTTAATGAATAAATTTATTGTAAAGTGGGTATAAATTAATAACGGAACAACGTTTTAGTGTGTGATTATATATTTAATTATGATGGCAAGATACACAGCATGAAATACGGTGCTCTTCGCAAGTGGGTTTACCGCATCTCGCGCAACAAATGTTTGTTTTGCGGTCTTTTTCTGTTTTACAATAAAAACATCGTTTTCGCTTGTTGATTTTTTGGAGCCCAACATTCGCGGTTATATTTTCTTCTTATATTTTCTGCGCCCTCGTACTCCGTTTCATCGCTGTCATGGTCTTCCAACAGATCAGCTTCCTCATCGGAGTCGTCTGATCCAAAATATATGACATTTTCCCGAGGCCGCAGAATATTCAAAACTTCTTCGGCCGAACGTGATGCCATTTGAAAAAAAAACTACATAAAAAAAAATTAATTTTTTTAATTTGAAAAAAAAACTACAAAAAACTTTCTTTTTTTTTTTTGCGTGTGCAGACCTTTTTTTTCGATTTTTAGATGATATTGAACGCATAAAAAAGAAAAAGTTGAAAAAACTTACCTGTTGTTTTGGGCAACGTAATTCCGACTCATGGGTCGTTTGCGTCCGCGGTGAGATAGGTCTGCTCGCTGTGACGGCCTGAGGGTGAGTAGCGCACTGGCACCCCGTAGGCGGGTCCTCGAGGGACTCAACTTTTTTTAGGGAGGGGATATAGCGCGTTCCGGACCCGTTTTCGAAAGTCACAGCACTTCGAAATTTCGCTTGGGTCGAAAACGACCCATGAGTCGAGATTAAGGGTTAATAGGACCGTGAAATGGCGGAGAAGGGAACCAGCATTAAATCTGAACAATTATATTGAACATAAGAAAACATTTATTACTTAAATGATATGAAATTACGGTTGCAACCAATCTAAGTTATATTTACAATGTTGCTTACTTACTAAATTGAGGTTATGATTACCTAGTGTGTGAGATATGTCATCTCACGACTTTTTGCAAGGATTTTTATATAATTTTTCGAATAATGATGAATATAATGAATTTGTAATAATATAACAAAAATAAGAGTTTAAATTTGAGAAATCTGAATTTTCTGTGTATTCTAAACGATTAATTATGAAAGCTAGGCAGATTACCAGGCGCTTTGCCTATGGTGTCTGTAAAGAGAAGAATGAAACAATATGTTTGAATATTACAGTGAGCTAACCTGGCGCTTTGCCTTAGATTGCTCTATGAAGAGAGTTTATTCGCGATGAGTCAATCAGGCGCTTTGCCGTGAATTGCTGATGAGCTGAATGCCGCCTCGACTTATATACAAGTCGTGACGTCACCCAAACTCATACTGTTGTGTCGAACGTTCTAGACTATCATCGAATGTTCGCAACGGTTGATGTTTGAATGCTAACGGTCAGGCCTATCTGCCTGTTACGTTACATTGCCCCCTTCGATCATCTGGTGTTCTGACGATCTTGATTTTTGTCGGGATGCTGATGATCGATCTTCTTTTTCCTTTTGTTGCCGTCGATACGGTGATTCGGCATTCCCTCATACCCGCTTGAGACCCAGAGGATCCGTCGGATCATTCAATTTAGGGATCTCTATTACCTCCCTTATCGACGGTGGTTTGTGCGTGGTTCGTCGAGTCGCCGGTGGTCTGGACTGTACAACAGCTGTTTTCTGTTGTTTCCGTTTCCGTAATTGTTCTTCGTCTTCGTCATCGGATAAATCTAGAGTTCCGAAGATTCTTAACATTGTTATGAGTTCCTCGGGTTTGCGGTCCTTCCGCCGGTCGAAGTCTGCGAGTTGACACCTCTTTTTTGTTGATGGTGCAGTGACTTCCGCGATGCCCTCGCTCGGCCTTGGTGCATCAAAGATGGAAGTTGCTGCACCGTCGGTTGAGCTTTTGCTGACCCTTGGAATTTTATAACTCCGGAATCCCGGGAGCATCCCCGACACCACCTCATTCTTAATTATGGTAGGTTTGGTTTTTTCTTTTGGTATTTCTACCTTTGGAATTATCGGCTTGTTCTTCGGATCACATACGTTAAAATTTGGCAGTGAGCTTAGTGGGATGCTGACCTTGATACTCAGATTGTTGTTAGTATCCGGTGCGTTGAGATGCATCTCCTGCGCTTCCGCCACGTCGTCCGTGGTAACCAGGTTAGTCTCCGGTGGGATCGCTGGTGCATCGATCGACGTAGATGACTCCGTCAGCCGATATTGCTCTGGCTTCTTGCGATGCATTCGCTTTGGATCCAACAGGTAAGCGTTGACCTGATACCCTCTTCCGTTAACGTATCTCCCGATTCCCGATTTGAAAATTCCCGATGTATTAATTACTTTATCATTTTCAGATACAGTGAATTCTTCAATGCAAGCTTGAACTGACTTGTCCTGGACGCTGATATAACCGTAATCGAACATGATGACTGATTGTAAAGGCTTTCGCTTGACCTCGAGCTTATATATCTTCGATGTCGCTTCATTCGACCTGGGTACGTTAGCAATTCAAACACAACCGTCGCGAACGATGACAGTCAACGCCTCTAAGTTATCGTTTTTCTAATTTTCAAAATTCAGGTATCCTATAATGCTTCATCATCTGAGTGTGAAAGCGTCCACGCTCCTTTCTAGTGTTTATGTTTTCTACTATGAATGTAGCCTCGCCAACTCGATTACGAATTCGATACGGTCCTTCGTATAATGCAAGGAACTTTGCCATGATTTTATTTTTAGTGTCCGAGACATTTAGTGCTCTGACCAAGACTAAATCGCCTACATTAAATTTTATTAATTTGCGATTCGAATCAAATCGTTCCTCTCGACTACTTCCCTTTTTTCTTATATTATTTTTTACTAAGCTTAATTTCAATTCTAATGAAATATCATTCTGTTCAATCTCGAACCATTCCATCCAAAATCTAGTTGGAGGTTCTCCTAGCTGAATTTCGCACGGACAAAATCTAGTCGATTCATGGTGCACTTCATTTACGCAGCATTCAATCGCTTTCAACCATTTAATCCACGAGGTGTGTTTTTCAGTCAAAAATGTTCTAAAAAACCTTCCTAATTCTCTGTTTACTCTTTCTACCATATTTCCTTGCGGATGTCTAATTGACGAGAATATTGGTGTGATTCCTTCTTCTTTTAGCTTATTTAACCACAAAGCTGACGTAAATTGCGTACCATGATCGAACTGAATTTTGTCTGGCTTTCCTAATTCTGGTATGTACTGCTCAAAAATGCAACGGATGGTGGATCGCGCATCGGCCGTTTTTAATGGATATAAACGCACAAATTTGCTAAACGTGTCAATGGTTACTAGTATCGACTCATAATTTCCTTTACTCGCAGGTAACGGGCCTCAAAAGTCTATAGAAACTAATTCTCCGACCTTTCCTGGAGTTATGTTTTGCATTGCTGCATAACTGTACCTATTAGGAACCTTACATCTTTGACATCGATCGCAGCTGACTAAGATTCGCCTGACGCAACGCGCAAATTTCGGATAATAAAAGTTCTGCTTTAACATCTGGTAGCATTTCCCAGCTCCTACATGACCGTATATCTTATGTGTCTCGATTACTAAGTTTTTAACTAAGTTTTCCGGGAGATAAGCCCTTTGACGGCCCCCTGGTTCCACATGGTACTAGATACCTTTTGTTTGTTTTAAACGCTTTTTTGTTCTCACTAGGTCTTTATTTTTTAATTCGTTTATGCGTCGGTCTTGCGCTTGGTGAGCCGCAAACGTTTTCAAATCATTATCCAATTCATTAGAAATGTCTTTAGCTAACGGTGCTATAATCTGTAATTGACTAATCTGGGTTTTTATATTTTTACTTTCAGGAGGATATCGGCTTGAAATGTCTGCTACCAGATTATCTTTTCCTTTTATGAACTCTACTTCAAACTCGTACTTTTGAATAAACAAGATCCAACGAGCCAGTCGCGAGCTAATTAACTTACACGTTGACATGAATGTTAGCGCGCGATGGTCGGTTCGGATTGTTAATTTTGCCCCGATCACAAACGTCCGGAACTTCTCCAGCGCAAATACTATGGCCAAAAGCTCCTTTTCGGAAGTAAAATAGTTTAACTCCGATCCTTCTAAAGTTCGACTCGCAAATCTGATTATAGGTTCATCATTCGTGTCAGATAACTGGTACAACACGGCACCGATTGCAAAATTACTTGCATCACATGGCATAAAGTAACGTTTTTTAGGATCTGGATGGTGAATCACCGTCTCTTTACAAAATGAATCTTTCACTTTCTTAAATTAACTTATCATTTCTTCGTTCCAATCCCACTTAGCATCTTTTTTTACTAATTTGAGTAATGGAGCAGTGGCATCAGAATGATTTTTTGTGAATTTACTATAATCGTTTGTTAAACCTAAAAAACCCTTAAGTTGTTTAACATTTTTCCGTTCGGGGAAATGCTGAATTGCATCCACCTTTTCTGGTTGTGGTAATATACCATTTTTAGTAATTCGATGACCTAGAAAATCTATTTCTTCCCTGAAGAACTTTGATTCATTAAAATTTATTGTCATATTATGCCTCCGAAATACTTTAAATAGTTGTTCAAGATGTGCTAAGTGAGACTGGAACGAATCAGATAAGCACAAGATATCATCAACGAAGTTGATGGTAAATTTATCAGTATCTTTTAAAACTAAATCAAGAGTGCGGATGAGACTAGCTAAGCTGGTGTTTAATGCGTAGGGCGTTACCGCGATTTGGTAGGTCTTCCCCTCGAACATGAATGCAGTGTACTTTCGTGAGTCTTTATGTGACGGGACTTGCCAAAAACTAGCGGTTAGATCCAGACTGGACATAACTGACGCATTTCCACACTTTTGGAATAAAACCTCAGTAGACTGAGCGCAGTCGTGGTCAGGTACTATCAGCTTGTTTATGAACCTTGCGTCTAATACCAACCTAACATCGCCGGATTTTTTAGCTACAACCACCAACGGGTTGATGTACTCGCTGTAAGAGCGTTCGATTATACCGAGCTTTAACATTTTTTCTATTTCTTGTCTTACCTTGTCTCTATGCATGATAGGCACTGGATATGACCGTCTTACACAAGGTCTGTCTTCATAGATCTTGATTCTATGTTCGTATATTGTAACTCTGCCTGGTATTTTTGAGAAAATATCACGATACTTTTTTAGTAAAGCTGAGAATTTATTCATCTCACAAGCTTCTAGTACCTGACATTCCGATACTTTGCTGTCGGTCTCGTCATCGGTTAGCTCAGGATTATGTCCAATCTAATTCTCTTTAACCGATTCAATAGTTGAGATATTATTCTGATCTAGACTTAAGTCGTTAATACCGTCTGGCTTATGGATTTCGATCTGATCTATTTTTTGTTTCATCTGAATTGTTAATTTATTTATTTTTAAGTCTAAATCTGCTTCCCATCTACGCAGAGTGTCTATGCCTATTATAACGTCGTGCCTCAATCCATGTACGATGAGAAGACCCACCTCTTCGGATACCGACCCTACTTCGATGGTTGCTAAAAACTGTTCCTTGATTCTAGTGGGTTTGCCCCCTAGCACGCCAGATATTCGGAATTTCACCACTGGCAGCTTAGCGCAATTGTCTAATAATGTTTTATGCCGACTGTACCAGTCACCCGACACGCATGTGATTTGACTTCCCGTGTCTATTAATGCTCTGGCTTCGACCGTTTCTATGCGCAAGAGAATCTCCGGACATTGTATCAAGGTTTTATTAAGTTCTGTATTTTCATTTATTAAATAGTCTGCTGGACTTTCAAATGAATTATTTTTTGTATTACTATATTCAAATTTTCCCGCAAAAATATCTACATCACGCTGTACTGGTGTCGGTAATCGCGTGTCCAGTACAGCGTCTCTTAGTTTTCCGTATCTAGTATGTTTTCATCCGTTACCGACGCTGAGTCCGCGCTTACAATAGTCGCACTTACTTTGCTATTTGTCCAGTTCGACCTATTAGCTACGTTATCGGCTTGGCCATGTTTATATCGCGTCTCATGTTCGTCGGTCGCCGGTTTTAAATTCGAGTTACTCGACTCGTTCCGCCATGACACATGTTTATCTCGGCTCTCTGTTCCGCGACTGACTGTTGCATTCTGCTTATTCGCGTACGTAGTTTTTAATCTAGGCGCGTTTGATCTTCCTCCGAATCGCATTTCGTCAAGGAAACCCAGCAGTGCGTCGATGTCAACGATATTCCTACACTTCGCCGCTTCTACTATCGGTACATCAAAGTGACGGATTAGGTTTCTGACAATCTCTGTCTCTGGACCCTTATTCTAGAAATGTTTCGCGTCTTATCCCAGCGTATCACAGCATATCGTCGGAGCCCCAGTCGTGAAAACATCGAACGCGCATGCGCGCGTTCAATGTTTGTAGGATAATTATGGGCTTCACATTTCTAAGGCTGCGACATATCGTGATTAGCTCGAGAAACGAAATACACTATGAAACACTTGAATAAGCTGTTCGTATGCTCGTGAGTCGAGTCTTTCGCATCAGTCGTATTGACAGTTTTAAAATCGTCAATACGGAAGACAGTTCGAACGTCATACGACAAAACGACAAAAGTAATATGCATGAACTTGACGCGTACAGCAATGTGTGAATTAGTGAGATCGTGGTGTTTTCCGAACTAGGGCGAGAGAATATCATTATATTGCCATGTACTAGTCATTTCGTTTATTTTTTAATTAATGACATTTATGTATAAGTTGTTGCTTCCATTACACATGAAGGTTCTTCATTCAACTCTCCTAAATACACAGTATGAACGGAATCTATGTAGGTGTATGATTTCGACAGACCTACAATTTGTTTTATTTTATTCTTGGAGTAGAACATTATAATTTAATAAATTTGGTATGAATTGATGTTTATGAGGAATAGATAGTTTCCTAAATTTTCATAGTGTTTTGTAGGATTCCCTCGCCCTAGGTGGTTCGGGAATCTTTTTGAACTATAGTATTAAGAATATAAATGTTATAATATATGTGATGGGAATGAAAAAGACTTTAATTTTGGGAAAAAGCCTTGCGGCATAAAAAACCCAGTTTATTGTTTTTAGTTGTCGATATGCACGAATGTTGTACACGAGATCACTTTATATTGATAAGGATTGTTAATAATCAGCCAGTATGGCGAAATGATTTATCAGTCGTGTTTGACGACGAAAGAATATGCTAATGCACAGAAGGTTTGATTATGAAGGTCAAGATTACTCAGAGAGCTCTGCGCGTGTTCAGCGTCGGTTAGCGACTGACTCGTCTTGCCGCATGGCAGCGAGCTTCATGTTCGCGTATGTGCGCACCGCTCTCTAGGCAATGCGTGAATCGCCCGGAGAACAACGCGTGCATGCGCATTTCTACTGTTCCAACGGAACACATAGCTAGTTATTATTATAAGTAATTTCTTATTTTACTTCGAACATCACATTCTATTTACATTATAAGTTGTATTTTTGAGTCGCCAAAAAATTGAATTTGAGGGGGTGCACGCACCTTGTGGCTTCGGAATTCTCACACGATTCGGTGCCATACCTTATGGTAACGGTAATATCTAGACAAATTTGTCATGTTTCTTTTCTATCTTACGTCTAGTTCGATCAAGTTATCAATTCTATTAATAGATAAAAGTACTCCCGTAATGCATCCAAGGAAATTTTGGTCTGTACCAGATTCTGGTGGAACTGCTGATCTGAAAATGGATCTGATGCAATCCAAAATTTTGCTGGATGCATTTCGACTGTACTTTTAGATGTTAATGAAATCGATAGTTTAATCAAACTAGACTTAAAGTGAAGTAGAAAGATGGTATAGATTGACTACAGAAATTTCATGTGTGTAGAGCTTACATGACACGACATTAAACTACGTCAGAATTCAGAGGCCGCAGGTTGCGTCGCTCTCAAATTAAATTTTTGGTAATACCCAAGAATACTTATATTCAGTCTCAAGACGTAGGGGAGAGTGGGGTACACGGAATGTTGTAAATTCAATGTTTATGTACATACATTGAGGTGTCCGTCAAAAAACCCAATTCACAATCGGACTAGACGCACAATGATTAAAAAAAAGTAAGAAAAATTTTAGGCGCAATTTGATCTTTCTATCTCAACTCGAAGGCGTGCCTAAGTGTCCAGATAATTTCCCATTTGAATAACATTGAATCTCTTCATTTTTTCCAATCACAATTTTTACCTAGCCAACAAAAGGTAGAAAAAACCATTCGATAGTTGAAACGTCTCTCACATAAGTAGGAGTACATAGAAAACAGTGCTTCTGGTCCAGTTTCAGTTTTTTGTCCATTTCGTTATTAAAAGGATCAGTTCTTCATTTCATTTAAAAATGTATTTTTCTATACATACGAGACGATTTGCAACGACCAGGATTTTTTTCCACGTACTTCCACTTATATGAGGGACATTTCAACTATCGAATAATTTTTTATACCTTCTGTTGGCAACGTCAAAAATTAGAGTTGAAAAAATGAAAAAATTCAATGTTATTCAAATATGAAATTATTTTGAAAATTTGGCACGCCTTCTAATTGAGATAGAAGGATCATATTATGCCTGAAATTTGTTTTATTTTTTTGCAATCATTGTAGGGGGTGCGTCTAGTCCGATTGAGAATTGGGTTTTTTAACGGATACCTTAACATACATACAGCAAATACATGTGATTACGGCTTGAATTTTGATACCAAAATCATCAGAACATTATGTAAAAAGTAATTTGGATGTTAACGGGATGTGATAGGCAAAGGACGATAAAGTAGGGGGTGTTTTTACCAATTTTTTTGTTTTACTCGGCATTTCGCGACGAAGGCACAGGATGGATTTTCGCAGAGGCATTTGACGTATTATATGGTGAAGTATTGCCGTAGACGAATAAACGTATTGGAATCTAAAGACAGTTTGTTTTCGTAAATTATGATCTGTAAAATAGGGTAAAAAAATGGCCGCTCGGGGCTCGACTCTCATATGACCTTATTATTCAAGTTCACGCGTTATCCAGCACTGAAATGTATAGCTGCGTCAATTCTACGACCTCGTACAAACCGAATGATCCGTTTATTTATGAATATTTCTTGAAAATGGGAGCGTGAGTTGCAATGCTGCATTTCGTCGACTCCAACCGAGTCAAAGCGGTTTTTGACATTTAGCGCGAGCGAAGAAAGAGACAGAAGACTGTGGGGTGAACTTCATACCGGTCAACATCGAACACGTTCAGTGTATGTAACTGTCAAAAACCGCTTTGACTCGGTCGGAGTCGACGAAATGCAGCATTACAACTCACGCTTCCATTTTCACGGAATATTCATAAATAAACCGATCGTTCGCTTTGTGCGAGGTCGTAGAATTGACGCAGCTATACATTTCAGTGCTGGATAACGCGTGAACTTGAATAATAAGGTCAGCATATGAGAGTCGAGCCCCGAGCGGCCATTTTTTTTACCCTATTTTACAGATCATAATTTACGAAGACAAACTATTTTCAGATTTCAATACGTTTATTCGTCTACGGCAATACTTCACCATATAACACGTCGAATACCTCTGCGAAAATCCATTCTGTGCCTCCGTCGCGATATGCAGAGTAAAACAAAAAAAATTGGCAAAAACACCCCCCTACTTTATCGACCTCTGCCTATCACATCCCGTTAAATGAAAATAAAACTTTGAAAATAAATGATTTTTTATAAAAGAACGAATGTTTTTAGGGGTTACTGTTGCACCCCACCCTCCAACTTAATTATACCCATAATCTAATTTTCGTGTTTGTTCACGCGTAGTATGCTTCAATGACTCTCGTTCGCTCAGCTATCCCGGCTTGGTAGCCCATATCGTCCACGTGGTCGGCATTCTCATTGGGTAGGTCATTATCCTCGGGTTGAACGTCAGGTAAGTGGCTTTAAACAAAAAAATTAAAGTAATATTACATTGTACAAGGGGGGGAAATGGGTCATTTCCAGCGAGGGTCAGATGATGGTGCACGAGTCGGAGTCTCATGCGCCTGAGACAAAGACGAGTGAAACGTCATCACCAGAGCTTGAAATTACCCTCCCCCCTTGTTGCACACCGTAATTTTTTCAACGAGTGCATGTATAGGCCCTTTTTCGCGCATGTACAACGGAAATTTTTGCAAATTTGTGGAAATTTCCGGAAATGTTTGTAAAGTTTGGAATTTTTCGAAATTTTGAAATATTCGACAACCTTCGAAACCGTCTCTTGGAAGGTGGAAATAGATCCATTACCTCCCTAGGGAGGTGATAAAGTCCATGCTAGGAATGAGCGATTTTTGATTCATTTTACAAGCAAGAAAAAAGGCCTATTACATGCACGTGTTGAAAAAAAGATCATTACGGAATCAATTATTTCACGGCAGATGCACAAACCCACGCGTGATGCGAAAATTATGTAGGACCGCAGATGCCGTAACGAATTGTGCTACTTTGAGCGGATTGCGGTAGCAGAGTTTTCGTTCACGTTTGATATTTCGCCACACTGCGGTGAGGTGACCGAAAGTTTGCTCAATTCTGCACCGCGTCGAAACATGATCTTGGGTGTATCTCGCAGCCGGGGAGCCTTCTGGAGCATTTCTGACAGGTGTCAGTAGTACTGGTGAAGGGGTGTAGCCACTGTCACCTAGAAAAATATATTGATAATGTAAGACGATTCATTTTATTTGACAAGCGGATGACGCAACTTAGGACCGATGGATAACTTCAGTCAAGCATGATTTAATCTTCAGTTAATGATGAACAATGACAGATTATTCATACCGAGTAGATAGTAACGCCCTTCCGCGCGTGTAATTTGCGCGTCGTGTCTGAGTCCTTCAAAGTAACGCCTTGCGGCACTGAATTCCCATACAAATCTATCATTGTTACTCCCGGGACAACAGCGTATACTGCGTATACGAAAGTCTGCATCTGAAATCTAGAAAATGCGTTAAAGTCATTCATGACCTATTTCGCATGGAAGCAAAATCTGTCAGAATTTGCTAAACGCACAACTTGCACATTTAATGCGTGGAACCCTTTGTGATTGTAGAACGCCTCTTCATTCTCAGTTGGCCTTATAAAAGATACCAGAAAGCAATCTATTAAGCCCAAGACCCCGGGTATATTAACGTGCTGTTGAAACCTGCACAAATTCCTTTCATTCAAAACCGTATCCTTCATTCATTTCATGATGAAAATACTGGTAATAACACAGCGTCTGTTACCGTTGTTGTACATGTAGCCGTTCTTCCCTTGTTGAAGGCAGCTGTATAAATCTCGGTGCAAGAGCAACAAGGGCATTTGTTACCCTATTCAAGCAGCGACTTACAGTTGCCTGGCTGAGGGGGTGATGATGGTCCTGTCCTACACCTTTTTGATAACCTCCTTCGGCAAAAAACCTCAGTGCAGCCAGCACTTGTACGTGCACTGGAATATTGGAATTGTTGCGTGCCTCAATATGGGGACGTAAAAGATTGACGAGATTCAGTACTAAGTCACATGGCATTCTGGAAATAATTCAAAAAATTTTTAACACACAGTTCAATGAGAATAGGTCGTATTTGACCCTAGACTGAGATCACGATACACACCAATGCTTTGAGCACTTGACGATGCCATGTAAGTAATGTAATAACTACTTCTGCTTCTACTCACTTGCTAGGTCGATGATACGCTGAAACGTGCCCATACTGTAACGTATTTAACAATTACACGTAATCAGCGCTCTAGCGATCCACCACTCCTGTTGGGCGCCAAATCGATTTAATGTCGATTAAAATGAAAACTTTATTCTTGTTAATGACTTGAAATAATGAGTCTCTGTTTCAAAGCTACTTCGGCATAATTTCTCTTAGTGTACTTGATTGAATCTATTAATTCCCCTTGTTATTAAATACGTTATGTGCTCAGGCCCTTTCCGAAAAATCAGCCATCGCGTACAGGTTTGGTGTTCGGGACTGTATTCGAACATACTGCATAATTTTCTATCTCTATCCTCAGGCAATTCTTCCTAGAAGCTCTAGATACTTAACATATTGAACAGTACATTGATTATTAGATTTTTGGTTCTTTTATTTCCCGTATAGCCCTTTTTAGTGTGCTGCCTATGAGTGGTGGATCGTTTGAGTGGGCTACTGCCCTTGTTAACGAGGAACCTGTTACAATACCAATGGCATAAAAAATTTATCACAGTCTGTTGGTGAAAACTGTGACTAAAAATACCCGAACGAGTAACCCATCACATTTTTTAAAGAGTTTAATTGCACACTAGGAATGTAATTTGTCATTTCATCATTTCAAATTATTTGTGAGACCCTGGTGGTGCTGAGCAACAATTTGTTTTCCGTAGCCAGACATGTATAAATTTCAATGTGAAAAACCCATATAAATACTTTGGCATTTGATTGATCCCAAAGTAGTCACTTAACACCTACTTCCATGGCATCATCTAGTAGCGATTGATATAAAGAAAAACCGTTAATGGACCTATATAATTTTCTGAAATACTCCGGATCGATTTCAAAAGGATTCGATGTGTCTCTCTAATCTCTTTTCGGCGAATTCGTATCTGACGCAGTCGAATGTGCCTCTCGCGCACCTCCTCTTCTTCAATAGCTATCGCTGCTACACCCGCAAGAAACATGATGGGCACCCTGTAATGAAATGAATACATTGGAACACAATTCACAAAAAAAATAGATCCGCCTACTTACTGATAATACGACACGATGGAGGTTCTTTGTATAGATCCAGTCAAAACTTGTGACGATTGTTGTCTTGTTACGCAATTATAACCTCAAAATGTACATAAGGCTTTTTTTTTTTTTTTTTTTTTTAAACCTTTGGCTTATCTTCTATAAAGAACGGTAGCCTATATTTATTTGTTTGTCTGATTATTTGTTATTAAACAAAATTTTTTTTTTGTTTTTTTCAATTTTTAACTGTTTTATTGGATTAGCTTTGATTCAAATTATGTTGGATAGTGTTTTAAATCTTTCCAAGAGTTGTCAACAATTACGGGGTTTTGATTATTTTCGTTTGTAGGAATTTATTTGTGCTAAATTATTAACGAAATTAACCCCTATTAGAAAGGCTAGCAAAGCATACAAGTCCCCTTAGGATTATCTTAATTTCTGAGTAGAATAACAGAAAGAAAATAAAGCGTTATAGAGCATCAAGAAAGCAAGCATGCAAATCCCCCTCGGATTGTCTCAATTTCTGTGTGAAATAGCGGAAAGGAGATAATAGTACATTACGCAACTAGTGCGCAAAATAGGTGAATTCCGCACGAGTCAGGTTTGTCGCCTGAGCGCAGCGAGGGCGACAAAAATGACGAGTGTGGGAGACACCTATGCGCACTAGTTGCGTATACTATTTTTCCTAACAAGCTGCGCAAAATTTGACAACATCGGAAACTCGTATGTAATATTAAACGATTAAAAATAAATTAAAAATGCATAAATGAATAAAAAAAAAATTGTGCGAAGTTTGATCACAAGAGCAATGAAAAACAACCAAATACAAGGTCGCTAAGCAACTTAAACGTTTATTATCAACAATCAACAATTGAACTCAAGCAAAACTCGACTCTGTGATAACTCTAACTAGCAAATGGAATTACGGCCGTAGCCTACACGACTGGATGGCGTTACGAGTCCAACAATGCGGGACTGAGGCACTTTGCGCACGCAAACCCGTGCGCAAAATAGAATTTTGCGCACGCTGTTAGGAAAAGCATTGTAGAGCATCAAGAAAAGAGAAAGAAAGTAAATTATGAGTTACTTGACAAACGGCTTCTTGAGAAAAGACCCTCCTCCTTATTTACGTCTATCACGTGGCGTCGGATCCTTTCTTGAGCTGGCTCTTCTCGCCCTCGATTCAATTCTAGTTCTTCCCGATGTAATCTATCTTGTCTTGAGCAATCTAATATTTCAAGTTTGTTCTGATTTGCTTGTTCACTTGGTTTAACTTGATAGATTCCGTTTATCTGTTTATTTATTGTCCTTTTGTCTTTTTGAATTTTCCTCGGATGAAACTAAATTAGCTTAGACACGTGTTGGCCTCGCGTTTCTTGTTTGAGCAGAGTTTGAGTTACGCCGATTTTGTCTCCTTGGAGCGCTAGTGTACCTATTCCTTTCTCACTCGCACATCTCCTATCACCTTCATTTCAATGGAGAGGGAAAGCAGCCGAATGCAGCCAAATTTTTTCCGCCATTTTCTAATACAAACTGATACAAACAAAAAAGACGCGTACAATGAATTACAGTGGATAATGAATTAGAAAATCAACAGTCAATAATAGTATCGAGATAGTTGTCAAGAAGTTTATTAAAGTATTATACGCATTTCTTAATATTCCTAAGTTCAGGTGGTGTCCGTCGCGTTACAGGAACTAGTTTAATATAATAATTTATTGAGGTTATCGATTGTAGTTAATAATAACATTATTTTATCATACGCTATCTTATATCTTGTCATGTTATCACTCAAATGTTTATGAAATATTCAATGTGAATAAACAAATTTAAAAACATTAATGATTTACTTTGAAAATTCATTCCAATAATCCCATATTGGTTAATTTATTGAAAAGTCAGCGGCTAATTCGGATGACATTTATATTGGCTATTATTTGGACACCCTATATTTCTCCCATCAATATTCAGTTGTTATTCGACACCCTATAGATAAATAGTTAGTTCTGATTCTGTCTTCCAGGATCGCTAGTGAGCTGTGCGGACTTAGTTTAATACACGAGATTGTACCCCCTGTGAGTGGGTCTGCACGCGCAAATCGGAGCAGCAACGTGCAGCAACGTAAATATCCTTAAGGACAAGTGTTCTTTGCTTGGGACTACAGCTTGGCTGAGATACCTGTGGGAAACCTAAAAAGTGTTCTATGTCAA
The DNA here is from genome assembly GCA_963992785.1 of Tenthredo livida. Taxonomy (NCBI): domain Eukaryota; kingdom Metazoa; phylum Arthropoda; class Insecta; order Hymenoptera; family Tenthredinidae; genus Tenthredo; species Tenthredo livida. The sequence continues at coordinate 20,041,937 of OZ023066.1, forward strand.
GAAACGAGGCAACACAATTAAGTTTGGGACAAATTTTAGATTTCTTGTGTAAGTTCGAAAACATATTTTCTCTCCTCCGGCCGGAAAGCGTCAACTTTCGGGCCGCTGCGCTAAACGAAGTTGCCGCTTTCCGGCTCCGTCGAACAGAAAAATAGTATACACTCCTCAGCCAGTAAAAAAGAATGCCTCAGATCACATTTTTGTCGACCTCAGCTTCGCTTCGGCCGACAATTACATGTGATCTGAGACATTTCTTACTTTACTGGCCTAGGTATGTAATATACTATTTACACACCAAGAAATATTTTTTCTCATCTCCGGGCCGAAAGCGACAACTTTCGTCCCGCTGCGCGGAACGAAGTTCCCATTTTTCGGCTCCGTCGATGCGAAAAATCGTATACCGCACACGGGAGTAAAAAAGGCCATCCCAAACTGCGTTTTTACCACCCTCGCCTTCGGCTCGGGTGTCAATCTCACACGCAGTTTGGGTTAGCCTACTTTGCCTCCCTCGGTGAGTAATATACTATTAAAGTAATCGTATTCATGCCGGAATATACAGGATAAGGGCCGGTCTACATAAGACGTTTACGTTCCCGTTCCCGTAACACCGATACAACACATGCTTACACCGATAAACAAACAACACATGAACATTCTTTCCATGTGTTGTATCGGTGTTACGGGAACGGGAACGTAAACGTCTTATGTAGACCGGCCTTAAGAATCACTTCGAAATTATAACCTAAATTGTAATTTCAGCGTTTTGACCAGTTCAAAAAATTAATCAAAATCCAATCAATCCGAATGAAAACGCTACACTGTGGGTTACCTGGAATCTCGTACTGATTCTCATCATTTGCATTCCAACGTGAATACAACTAAGACTAGATGATTACACATCTATTGCCTTGCATGCGTCCGCTCTTTACAAACTTCTCACAGTTAGAATATCCATTCATTAATTTGTAACATATTTTTGCAGAGAAATGCCACGAAACCGAGCAGATGTTGACCAGTTAGAGGCATTATTGTGTTACATGGAAAGTCATCCTAAATTTGCCAAGGGTCACATAACTGACCTTGGCCATTTGGGCCACGATAAATATAAGCAAATGTGGCAAGACCTGACCAACACTTTGAATAACATTGGGCCCGGTCATAAAAGTGCCACTGCGTGGATGAAGGTAAAAGTATAGTCACTTTGGAACGGATAGCTGCAACTAAACGAAAAACGAGACGAGTAGAGTGTCGCTGACTTCTTACCTTAAATTCACATAATGTCTTGTACATTTCGTAAAGCTTTCACACACAGTCTGCTGTACAGACTCTACTTTTGCAGAGATTGTTACCGATACAGTGACTTCCCGTGTGATATACTAATGAGAGGATATTTTGGTGTGCTCAATCTCAGACATGGAAGTTTCTCAAGAACTCGGCGAAGAAGAAAAAAGCAAAGCACACTGTGGAAATGCAGAAGACGGGAAATGAAAGTCCCGTAGAATTTTTAAGTGAATTTGACCGACGTGTGGCATCCATATTTGGGAAATATGGAACTGGACTAAGCATCATTGCAGAAATCGGACTACCATCTAACCCAAGGGATGCGATCGAATTTAATGAAACATCGGACGATGAAATTGATGAATGTAAGCACCCTATTTCGCAATATTATTCATATAAGTATGAAGAACCAATGATTTAAATTATGTGTTTACAACATTTGTGCCTGGTTTTTCAAAAGGGGGTTACCTCGTGGGTTGAAATAACTCGTAGGTTACCCCGCAGATACTACCTGTTCAACCTTCATGGACTGTTTGAGGTTAACAGCGATTCCTGACAGCTATCAGATGAATAAAGGTTGAACGGGTAGTAACTGCGCGGTAATCTACGGGTTATTCAAATCCACGGGGTAACCCACGCTTATAAAACTGGGCATTAGAGTTGTATTCCGTGCATGAGCCCCCGGCAACAATTTGCGGACTCATGTGTGTATCATGTAGTGTGTATTACTTGTATAGGCTTTGAGAAATCCAGTCTTTCAAATTTGCTTTGTTGAGATACGATTACAGGTATTCATGATATCCTGTGAAGTGATTTTGATTACAGGTATTCCTTTGTACATTATCGAAGCAGGATTATTTCGTCACTTGAGTTCTCTTCTGCACGAACATGACAGAACCAATGACATGCTTAAGAAGGTGTTCCATGACTTTGGAGATGTGATGAGAAAATCTCTTGAAAAATTGAATTGCCTGAGGATTGTAAGGTATTGACGACTTCATATATGAATGTATTTGTGGTGGTTCTTATGTGTCCAGGGTGTATACTGACCCTGAAAAACCGGGAAGTCACGGAAAAGTCAGTGAATTCGAAAATTATCTTCAAAAAACCGGGAAATTTCCAGAAATGCGTTTGTGTTGCCTCACAGTAATATAGATGATATAGTTGCGGGAAATGTTCTGTATCGCGAAATGTATCGAGCTTATGTTGCACTGCCGCATGTTTATGTACCTGATATAAAAGTTTGATGAAGAAAATGTAAGTATGAAAATTTAAAAAACAACTTCAAATCTGTCTATAATCGTTGCAGAAAGGACCGGGAAAAATGACATTTTTATACTTTAAAACCTGGAAAAGTCAGGGAAATTTATTTTCAGATTCGAGTATGCACCCTGGTGTCAATGGATTTCGGGCATGCGTGTCAATTTTTGTTCTATTTTGTTTTGAAATTTTTAACGATGTTTATTGTTTTCTCGAGATGGTCTAAAAACTCTTGTCATGGATACTAACATGTATTCCGTGTGTTACATCAAAGTGAACTAGAAAAAAGCACCCCCGCGATTTCAGAAGGTAGATCGACTCTAATAGAGTCACGCAAGAGTTACGCAAAAATTTTTTACTGCTTTGTTTGGACTGCTGAACCACAGGGTAATTAAGGAAAATCATCCCTCTTGCTCCCATACCACCTAGTGCGCGGATTTTCGGACGGAATTCATACATTTTTTTTGTAAGGGCCCCAGTCTCGTTTTATATTATGAAAAAAAAAATAATAATTCAGTCACTCCAATTCTCCGAAAATTTTTGCGTGACTCTAGCAGAGTCACTCTACCTTGCGAATAGCCACAACGTTTGCAAAATTGTGATAAATGGTGACTAATGTCAATCAAAAACTTTTCGGCTACGTGAATAGATTCGGTACTCAGTGGCGGACTAAGGGGGGGGGGGGGCGGACCGCTAAGGGGTGACAGGTAGCTAAGGGGTGTAATTGACGGGGTTTAAAATTGAATTTTACATTCCTAAGCTATAGATTCATGAAATAATTTTTCTTCAATTGATTGAATTCTTTTCCCACAATTGACCTAGAATCGGTTTCGTCGGTTCGGAAATACTACGATTCGCGTTTTCAAAAAGTGGTGTGAACGTATACATATTTTTCCAAAAGCCCCTTAAATAATAGTTCAATATCCCCCATGCGAGATTCTGTGGCTATCACAGTTGAAACTAATTATTCAATTTCACCGAACTTCGAAAATTCACGCTTCTTCTACAAAGTACGTGTTTTTCGGGTATTATTATGCAATTTGACCACAAATGGCAAATGGAACACATTTGACTTTTCTGCATGTTACATGTTTTGTTTTCGATAACTAAATGTAATAGCACATTTACCGTGAATCGTGAGTCCTCAAAGTCTCACACTTGTTGCATTATCGTACGGAGTATAAAATTGGAGAGAAGTGCAAGAAATTGAAGCCACCCCGCCGTGTAAAAACTTGTCCGATTACCGATTTGTTCAAGAACGAATCTTTTATTTTCACTGCTATTCTGTATTCGTGATTCCAAATATAAAAAAAAAAAATTTGCAAGTTTTACTTACGCAACTTCGTTTATAATAAATAAGTTTATTTTAGTAATGACAATTTTTATATTGTTTGATATCGCACAGTTGTTTGACAGACCCGAAAGTTTGAGAATTCAAAAATAAAAAACGGATTTACGGTAACAAGGCATGTAGAAGCATCATGTTGGCAACAGCGTTACAGTTAATCACGTGATCTAAGGCTCAGGGGGTGGGGATCATGCGCTCCAGTGCTACGCTCACGCCACGGTGGTTTTTAAGTCCGCGGCCGCGCATAACATTGAAGGCTTCAAAACTCGCGCCAGCGCTGTTGCCAACGTAGCACGCTACATCAAGCATTTCATGATACACGTGCATATCCATTCGAGTTGCTGACGGCCAGAATATTCGTTCGTTAATACGTCGAATACGTTAATTCGGCAGTACGTCTGATTTATTCGATTATACAGCTCTAAAAATATGTCCGAAAATCGGTAAGGATTTCTAAATTTACTTCATACACTTTCATTCCGTGTTCAGCTATACATTCACGACCATGTGTTTCCTTCGTTCACGTATGGTATTGTAATTCGTGAATTTATGTAACTGAAGTTCTGATCGATCAAGCTCGATCGAATCCGAATGAAAACGCGGAATTGGCAAAATCACTTAGGTTGGTTGAACTTCGCAGGTTTACTGAGGGCATCGACTGAAAATATTTCAGCCGAAAATTTCTCTGACCCAAGTGATTCTTACAATTTCGTGTTTTCGTTCGAACTCGATCGAGCTTGATCGATCAGGACTTCAGTTACATGTGAATTTGTCGATTGTAAGACACATTATTGTATTTATCGATGAGCATTATAAGTAGTAATCATTATTGCGCTGTATGTGAAGAAATGAAGGAATAAAAAAAAACGAAGGTCTCTCTGATCTGGTTTCTTTGTTAATTATGGTTAAAAGCATTTTATTTAAGAATGGTTGCATGTCAAGAAAGGTTGCATGTTAATTATTTCAAGCCAAGAAATTGACCTCCTATTCTGCCTTACAATGTATTTCCAGAACTGAGGTTATTCATTGACAATGGCATGTTGCTATTTTCCTGTGCGATTCATCAATAGGTTTAACATTTTTTGACAGAGACATGAAGAAAGTCAAGCACAGGAGTAACCAGGCGCAAATGAAGCTCATGGTTGAATATATGGAAAAATACCGAGAACTCGCAAATGGCAAGTTGATTGACCCGGAACGAATCTCTGAATTATGGACAAGGTTAGCGGAACGATTAAATTCTGTGGGCGAGGCGAAAGACGCGAAAGGATGGACAAGGGTACAAATTTCACGCTTATTGAATAAAATAATTATTATATATTTTTCAATTATAATACCTAATTTCGGATGACAGTTCAGTATGATAATAGTTGAAATATCAACTAGAGTTGTGTTTCGTCGAAAAATGTTGGTTGGACATGGTGATTGGTACTTTTATTTCTATTACCCTGAAAAAAATTTTTTTTACTATTGATATGCTACTTTCAGACATGGAATGATCTTGTCAAGAGCGCACAGCAGAGAAGAACCTTGCTACATACGGGCCAGAGGAATACTCCGGTACCAGAACTCGATTTTCGAGTGCTGGCCATTACCGAAGAAATGCCACAACAAACCGTATTGGAAAATGTATCATCGCAGGCTTCGCAGGAGCTTAGATCACACAGGACATCACCAACACGAAAATCACGCTCGAGTAACCGTTCACCGAAGTTTAGAGAGCGATCTCCTCACCGTTCTGCACACGGTTCTTCTCGCAGCTGTTCGCCTACTCCCAAAGCTTCTCCATATCGTTGTTCAAATATTTCACCTCGCTACTCTCCTGTACGTTCTCCGCATCGTTATGCCCGTCGATCGCCTATCTCTTCGCTTCACAATTTTCCCCATCGCTCACCTCTGCTTTCTCCTCTTCGGTCTATCCGTCGCTCTCCCGTGCCTAATTCCCCTCACCGTTCAACATATCGCTCTCCTTCACGTTCTCACAACCATTCAGTAAATCGCTCTCCTAAGGCCTCCCATCACCGTTCTGCCCATGGCTCTCCTATACTATCTCCTCATCGTTCTGCCCGTCGTTCTCCCATGCCTTTTTCTCATCGTTCTATACGTAGCTCTCCCGTGCCTTTTACACACAGAGGCAGATCATCTGAGCCTGGTCCTAGCAACAGGCTGTCCTCTACAACGAAACAAGTGCCAGTTGTCGATTTGACAAAGAGGACTGCTCCGTCAGGTACTGCGAATTCATGAAATTTTAAGTAGTACAACAGATGATTTACTGATTTATCGAAATTATTTACTAATATCTGCAATGCATATATTTTTCCAAAAACAGCTGATGATTAAGAAGCACACAGTTGTATGAAATAGAAAACAAATGATTGTCTTTGTATGAATTGATTCCAACAACCAATATATGCACCAAGTTAATAATAATACAATAATTTCATATTGTCATGTTTCAGTTCCTCCATCTCGACAAACACCAGCAAAATCTGTGAAAGGTAGTTTTGTTAAGCATTATTGTAGTTGCATGTTATTCATTGATTCGGCTGTTTAATTTTCTGCATTGAACGTTCTTCATTTGCAGGTGCCAGTGCGAATACCTCAGCTGTTGTTGAGGCAATGGACAACTACACTAAAACTATTACAGCCTGCGTTACGCAAGCAATCAAATGCTTTCAGGATTAAAATCACATCCTACAGAATGGTTTTGAGGCACTTGGTAGAATATGGGACGGCACAATGAACAAGATTGTCCGCATTTTGAGTGAGGAAAGACACTCTCGTAGCAATCGTACCTCAAATACAATGCAGGAAATAAAAACTGATGCCTGTGATGACGAGGACAAATGGCCAGCAGAATATCTGGAGCCAGAACTATTTCCTGACGATGAGTGAAGTACCGTATTTACACGCAAACAAGCCGCACCTTTTTTCGCTTCCAAAACTTCCGAAAACCAGATTTTACAATGTATTTCTGACATTGGAGAGCAAAAAAGGTGTGGCTTATTTGCGTGTAAATACGGTAATACACTCAGCCCAAAAATTAACGGACCACCTAGGATTTTCTGAAAAGACGTTGTTTTACGAATCGCTATAACTTAGTGAAAGAATATAACTAATTGATTAAAGGGGGTAGTATTTTGAAGATCGAATCTTTATCTTCAAAATCGTTCCTAAAAATTTCACCTGCGATCACTTTTCACCTGTCTGTGCAGGTTTGAATAACGGGTTGCGAAATTCATTAAAAATTAAAAATTTCAAACTTCGCTGTGGGGGTGAGAAAAAATCGCATGGAATTTTTGGCACAGTGGTTTTATAGCCTCAAAACTTCTCTTCACAAAACCATTTTTGAAACTTTTTTGCGAATTTTTGTAACAAAGTTATTGAATTTCGAGTAATGTCAGGCAATTCCGACGTTACCCAGAATGCACCACGTAGAGTTACAGTATACAAGCATTCCAAATAAATCAAGGAGTAGCTTTTTGAAGATCGAATCTTCATCTTCAAAATCGTTGCTGAAAATTTCACCTGCGATCACTTTTCACCTGTCTGTACAGGTTTGAATAACACGTTGCGAAATGCAAATAAAATTCAAATTTTTAAACCTCGCTGTATGGTTAAAAAAAAATTGCATAAAATTTTTAGCATAGTGGTTTTGTAGCTTCAAATTTTTTTTTTCCAAAACCATTTTTCAAATTTTTTTGCGAATCCGTGTAACAGAGTAATTGAATTTTGAGTAATGTCGGACAATTATGGGGTTACCCAGGATGCACCACGTGAAGGTACAGGATTCAAGCATCCCATGTGTATGTGTGCGTGTGCATGTGTGTATGCGTCTGTTTTTGTGACTGTTTTGTGAGAATCACGCACACATACACATGGGGTGCGTGCAGACTGTACCTCGAGATGGTGCATCCTGAGTAACGCCAAACTTCTCTGACATTACTTAAAATTCAATAACTCTGTTACAAAAATTCGCAAAAAAGTTTCGAAAATGGTTTTGTGAAGAGAAGTTTTGAGGCTATAAAACCACTGTGCTGAAAATTTCATGCGATTTTTTCTCACTCCCACAGCGAAGTTTGAAATTTTGAATTTTTCATGCATTTCGCAACCCGTTATTCAAAGCTGCACAGACAGGTGAAAAGTGATCGCAGGTGAAATTTTTAGAAACGATTTTGAAGATGAAGATTCGATCTTCAAAATACTACCCCCTTCAATCAATTTGTGATATTCTTTCACTAAGTATAGCGATTTGTAAAACAAAGATTTTTCAGAAAATCCTAGGTGGTCCGTTAATTTTTGGGCTGAGTGTATAAAGTATTCGAATCGAGTCAAGTAGTCTGACATATTCGAATATTACCTATCTACTTACCTATAATCATAGTTTATATATTCCGAGCGCATGAAATTCATCATACTTATTATGCTGGATCTCAGTTATTTTTAACACGTACGTAGGTTCACCAACAAGTATGTTTCAGGGGGTACTATACTGAAATTAGGAAAAAAATAGTTTTTCATTTCTTGACTGTGTAGAAAGGGTCGAAACAAAAAAAGCCTACGTTACGGTGCAAATGATGCTAGTATCTATGTCTAGAAAAAAATTCAATCTTCTGCCATGATAGTGTAGATGCAAGGAACCTTTCACAGAACCTTGCAGCGCAGAGAAGGAAAGTTTCTGCAAAAAGTTCCTTGCGTCTACTCTTTCATAGTATGAGATTGAATTTTTTTCTGTATATAGATCGAATATAGATACTACTATCATTTACAACTGAACGTAGGATTTTTTTAATTGGACCATTTTTACACTTTTGAAAAATGAAAGATTAGACTATAGTCTACATATATGTTTTGTCCAAATTTCAGTATAGGCCCCACCTTAAGTAGTTGGATACTATACAGAATTCTAAAATACTAATATAATTATGTTACTACACTGAGATTGGTGTTAATGTTCTGTGATATCCAGTGACTAATTATTTTTAAGTTATGTACAATACATTACGAGACTTGATATGTACAATATTAAATACTTAAGTTCCTAAAAATCAAATGTGTCGGTAATATGCATTAACCAAGCTCCACAATCAGGGTCATATGAAGAACCATTCCGCCGGAATCGAGTAAAACAGAACGGAACGTCGTATGTATAGGTGTATACATACACGCAATATATAAATTTGAAATACAAGAAATATGAACAAACAGGAAACAGAAATGATAATACAAATTTTTGGTATCCTTAGTTACCGATTATTGACTTTCGTCTTTATTTCATTATTGATGGAGTTCCAAATAGGTATATTAATATTATTAGCGTAACGGATTAGTGGTAATTGCTTATTACGATGGATTGAAATTTGATTCAATACTTTGAAATTCTAAATTTAAACGGGCATTGATATCAGACTGACTGATCAGATGTATGAAGTTAGTATGCTAATAACGAGAAAAAAATATGGAAGTGCTGAATTTTTTCAAAGTAGTGCTATAGCTAACGATATTGCGATCAATCAATCAATCCTTTATTGACTTATATCCTGGGTTAGGCAAGTAGTCGCACGATATTGCTAAGCATACAACTTTTGTGTAGTTGAAGAAGTCGAATAGGGTAAACAAGAATTCATTCATAGATTCAACCAACACCCTTCTGGAAGCGCCTTCGTAATACGCCCCTAAGCGAGCGCATTGCCTTCATAACTCGATATTATTAGGATGGTTAGTAGTTCTTGCTCTATTCGTGAACAAAAATCCCTTGTCGCCACTAGTCACCCGTTTCGTTCCATATCGTGTATCCTCTATGTCACACGATAAACGCGAAACATTTCTAGAATAAGGGTCCTGACATGGTTGGACTTAGTCCGGCCGCGACTGCGAATTTTCTATTTGCATATTCAGACCACGTTACCCGCGAGTCTGGAATATAATAACCGAACTCTATGTCTCGACGTAGATCTCTCTGGATCTCTACTCCCCAATATCTGTTTGAAAAACGAGTTTTAAAATCCCCCCAAGACCTGATGTTATCGCGACGCGCGATCCACCAATCCTTTGCATCATAAGTGAGACTTTGGCCTATCAGTTTTAAACGAATATCATCTTCACGGATATCTAAAAAGGTGAAATATTCTTGTATTTCTATAACGTAGTTTGCTGGTCTTTCCCAGCCTTTCCCAGAGTATGACGGCAGTTTGACATGTCTGGAGATTATATGATTGTACTCGCAGCCTTGACTCGAGTTTCACGATTTTACTTTTCGGATTTCTGCATTTATGCTTGATCTAAATTTATCTTGTTTTTCCTCAATTTCTATAATTTTATCTAAATTGAACTTTTGATTTTTATCAATCTTCGATTCCAGACCTGTCAAGCTGTCGCCAAACTCCTCTCCGATATCATTTCGAGTTTCGTTGAACTCCTGTCTACATTCTTTAATTTTATCTACTAGTTTTTCACTTGTGACGTCTAATTTTTCATCCAAAGCTTCTAGCTGTTTTTTATATTTTAAACTTTGCTCCTCTAATCTTTTTCTGAAATTATCTTCGCAATATAATGAATTATCAATATTTTCTGATTTTGAACCTATTATTGTGCTTTCTATTTTTGCAAACTTTTCATCAAATTTTTTACTTAATTGTTCTACCAATGCCATCATACTGGACGGATCGAAATTTATCTGTTTATGTCGTTGTGTATCTTTATCTTTTTCAATAAACGTTATATCTAAACCTGAATTTCCTTTATCTTTATTATGTCTACCTTTCTCGCTATTTCCTATTTCTACAGCTGGATTGTTGCTGGCTCCCTTGCCCGCCATTTGCCTGGTCGTGACACTGGATTCTGCCATTTTGCAAGGTGACTCTACTTGTAAAGAAAATTAGTTGATTGACGCAAAAGAAGTTAAGTTAATTAAATAAATGACTCTAAATTTTAAATATGCAAAGATTTTAACAAAAATTTTATTAGAGAAGCCCCACGTTGGGCGCCAAATGTAACTTAATGGCAGTTTCGCGACTCGCGGAACTGTCAGTTATTGTGAGTCTTTTGCTCGTAAAGAATTTCGGGACCTCTCTATCTCATTTCTGACTAACTACGGACTTTGAACGCTGTGCGTTCGCAGCCGTCTCCCCTGGTTCACGGACTTTGTGCACGAAGTACACGCAGCCGTATTCTATCCCTAGCACCGGACCTTGCGCACTTAGTGCACGCAGCCGTATCCCGTCTATCCACGGACCTTGAACGCGAGGCGTTCGCAGCCATATTCCTAGCTAAATGAATCCAATAGGACCGTGAAATGGCGGAGAAGGGAACTAGCATTAAATCTGAGCAATTATACGAAACATAAGAAAACATTTATTAATTAAATAATATCAAATAACGGTTGCAACCAATCTAAATTATATTTACAATGTTGCTTACTTATTAAATTGAGGTTATGATTACCTAGTGCGTGAGATATGTCATCTCACGACTTATTGCAAGGATTTTTATATAATTTTTCGAATAATAATGAATTTAATGAATTTGTAATAATATAACAAAAATAAGAGTTTAAATTTGAGAAATCTGAATTTTCCGTGTATTCCAAACGATTAATTGTGAAGGCTAGGCAGATCACCAGGCGCTTTTCCTATGGTGTGTTATAATCAAACTCGTGCAAAATTTAACTTCAATAAACTAAAACCAATAAACTAAATTTACAGACAAGATCGGGATGTTTCGCCTTCTACCGAAGACAAAACATCGCGATACCAATAATTCTCGATTTCATATTCTTATTAATCTATAGCTTCTGGGAACTACAGTGGAGAGTAGTTCAAGATTAAACACCTTGCCTTTTGCGCTCATGTCTTTGAGACACTTTAACGGCGTCCTATACGCCTATGCTAAATTACCCTGCGTCAGCACCCTGCTGACTTAAGGATAGCAACTGAGTTGCAATACTCGGACCTTCACTCTTCTTCTAATTGCCAACAACGTAACACTGTTTTAATAAAGCCTTACATTGGCAAACTGCCTTAATATTGGTCAATCATAATTCAAACACCCAATTCCCACTCCTAGTTATAAATCACTTGTAACAAATGGTGTCAGAAATACGGATTTTGGATTGAAGACAATCCAAACTATTATTAAGGTAGTTGTTCACCGAGATATAGTTTGTGCTATTGCTTACTCACTCACCCGCTATTGTTTGCTCTCTCACTCACTATCGCCTACCTCGCTTTCACTCATGGCTTTATCCGACTCGATGACTCAATTATTATCAATATCTGAAAAACTATGCGGTGAATAATTTCCGAATTTTTCAGCATAATAGTAAATATGTCATTCTAATTGATGTCCGTTTTTCAAGAGGATGGTAATATCCCTTCAATACAATAATAGTAAAATTTGTTAATTTCCGACGGTTTTCCTTTACACTCCTATGCTGCATGTACAGAAAGGATCATTTTTAATGGCAAATATCTCACGTTTGGGACGGTCATTTCTTTCTAGTTTTCACTCACACGTAGATGCCACATTTATTGAGCTAAGGTTTAATTTTCAGATTTTTCTTGTTAAATACGATTTCCCGAACAACTACCTTAAACAGTGAAACGTGAAATAAGAAAACAGAGACCGTCGAGTAAACCAACGATATCAAAACGAAAATCACTGTGCGTGAATTAACATATAATTCACCGTTGTAATACATCAACGTAAACAAAAATCACTGTGCGTGAATTAACACACAATTCACCGTTGTAATACATCAACGTCAACAAAAATCACTGTGCGTGAATCAACACATAATTTACCGTTGTAATACATCAACGTAAACAAAAATCACTGTGCGTGGATTAACACCCTCACCGTTGTACGAGATCAACGTAAACAAAACCCTGGTCAAGAAGTTACATTACGTGCCCTATACGAAGAGGCGCTCAAGAAACCTCAGGATCCGTCAAGATATAAACACAAGAGGACTCCAGTGGACGAACACCAAAACAGCCAACCACGGATCCGACGGTACGGTGAAATCAAGCTCTCAACACTGATAACGTTATGCATTGGACCATTCTACTGTTACTGTAAGTCTTACGAACTAGCAATATATAGTAAAAGTTGGAAATTGTAATTGAAATCCTAGAAAATGCCAGTATCAGCTGAAAAATTAGCCAAACTCCTTCCCGTATTTACCGGAAAGGATATTAGCGTCAGAGAATTTATTGACAAATGCGACCGTGCGATCAAACAATGTATCAATACAGAATTAGAAGAACTTCACGAGTATATACGTATCAAAATCACTGGTAAAGCATATGAAAGGATTCAAAATAGGGAAATTCAAGACTATAATACTCTGAAAAAAGAGCTATTACTGTTTTATGGAGCTAAAGGAACAAATAGACAATGGGAATTAGAATTAAGCATTTGTAGGCAACGCCCCGGCGAATCTGTCGATTCTTTCTATCAGAGAATAGAACACCTGTGCATAAGAGTAGTAGAGTCTGGGCCGATAAGATCTAAAGAAGAGACTGTATTTTACGAGAAAAACATCACGACAAAAGCACGAGACTGTTTCATTTACGGACTTAACGAAAAACTACGCGACATCCTAAGATTAAAAGACCCTAAGGACTTACTTCAAGCTTACAATTGGGCCATAGAGGAAGAAAAATTAAGGGAAACTGAAAATCAAATCACGCATCTTGCGAAAACCACTGCTGCTAATAGAAGTGATCTTGTTTGTCAAAATTGCAATAAAATCGGGCACACGGCAAAAACTTGTTTTAGGAAACAGAGATTCGAACCAATAAATACCCTCGAGACAGGTTCTAGTTCAGAACCTGATCAGTACGCAGACCTAGACCACCAATCAGAAACCAGCTGCCCACAAAACTGTTTCGAAATAGTAAATGGCTATGACTCAATAACAGAGGAAATTACATGCGACGAATGCCAGCGGATCTATCCCATCGATAGTTCCAGAATCAGGTGCTTCTTTTGTAAAAAACCCGGCCGTATGGAAAACAAATGTTTTAAAAAGAAAGCTATGTTAGCCGCGAAAACTAATCAAAACCATGTAGGTACCTCGAATTTTGGGGAACGGACTGCGTCGACGAGCGGAACGACGTCCGTCATAGAAAACCGCTCAACACAAACGGCGGAGAAATAGAAATACCAGAACATAAAATAAATCTAATCGGCTCACCAAATAACGTAATTTTCTCAATATCCGAGTTGAACCAACCTAAAAGCTTGTTGATGCTAGACACCGGAGCCTACCCATGTTTGATCAAAAAGAAATTTATCCTAAATCTATCACAGATAAACCCGCAAGAGCGCATTGAATTGAAAGGTCTAGCTAGCGACTCACAAGCACACACATTAGGAACCATTGAACTTACGTTCAATGGTGGAGACGAAGTTAGGCCGATCAAATTTCACGTGGTAGACGATTCCTTAGACATAACGCGAGATGGTTTAATAGGTAACCACCTCCTAACCCAATTCAATAATGTGCTGATCAGTTATAGATGCAGAGGTACAGATAAGGCCGAGTTGCTGTTAGGAAACCGCGAATACAAATTGCAAAAGCAAAAACAATTCACTATTCCCGCCAGGACTGAAATTTTAGCAGACGTCCCAACCCTCGCCGAAGATTCCTTGAAAGAAGGGTCGTTATACAGGGTCGGGTTACAACCGGGAGTCGTAATAAGCGAAAGGTACGTGACGATTAGACCCGATAACACAGCTATCACAAGCATCATCAATCTAACCGACATAGATCATACGATCTATATCGAACCACAAAGAGTTTACAGAATTCTAGACTCCGAAACTGACAAGATACAATCAGTTAATTGCATAACCGAAAATAATTCAGCTGACAGAATCAAAAGATTAAAAGACGCATTAAGATGAGACCATTTAAACCTAGAAGAAAAAGAAAGTATTGTAGAAGCTTGTACCAAATTTAACGAACTCTTCTATTTAGACGGGGACGCATTACCAGGTACACAAGCCTGTACCCACAAAATTAAAACTACCGACGAGACACCGGTTCATATTAGACAATACCGGTATCCAGAAATCCACAAAACAGAAATAGATAGACAAGTGGAAGATCTCCTTAATAAAGGAACAATTCGAAATTCAAACTCACCATGGAACTCACCCATCTGGGTGGTGCCAAATAAATTAGACTCATCAGGGACTAAGAAGTGGAGAATAGTCGTAGACTACCGAAGACTGAATGATAAAACAATAGGGGATGCTTACCCGCTGCCGAATATAGTGGATATCCTGGACCAGCTAGGAAGCTCTAAATACTTTACCGTACTCGACATGGCCAGCGGGTTTCACCAAATCCCAATGAATCCCGACGATATGCATAAAACTGCGTTTTCCACCCATAAGGGACATTTCGAATTCGCATTCATGCCATTTGGGCTTAAAAATGCCCCAGCCACATTTCAGAGACTAGCGAATACCGTTCTATCGGGGTTACAAGGATTGAAATGTTTAGTGTACCTAGATGACCTTATAATTTACGCCGACTCACTCCACACCCATACAGAAAAACTTTGGGCGCTATTACGGAAATTGAAGGAATATAACTTACGATTGCAACCTAATAAATGTGAATTCTTGAGAAAGGAGGTTGGTTACTTCGGACACATTATATCAAGGGACGGAGTTAGACCTGATCCAGACAAAGCCAGAGCAGTCAAAGAATTCCCTACACCTAACACACCTACGAAATTAAAATCATTTCTCAGGCTTGCAGGTTACTATAGACGTTTTATAAATAATTTCTCGATGATAGCTAAACCATTGACAGAACTTTTACGGAAAAACATACCATTCGAATTGACGGTGACAGGACTAATCACCACGTAGTCATTTCATCTCAACACATTAATTCAACACATATACAAATCAACACAGAGAAAATTCAACAGTAATCAAATTTCACACAGAGAAAATTCAACACACGTACAAATTCAATACAGAGAAAATTCAACAGTAATTAAAATTCACACAGAGAAAATTTAACACACGTACAAATTCAACACAGAGAAAATTCAACACTAATTAAATTTCACACAGAGAAAATTCAACACACGTACAAATTCAACACAGAGAAAATTCAACAGTCATCAAATTTCACACAGAGAAAATTCAACACACGTACAAATTCAACACAGAGTAAATTCAACAGTCATCAAATTTCACACAGAGAAAATTCAACACACATACAAATTCAACATAGATAAATTTCAGTGACAGGACTAAGCACAACATAGTCGATTCAACACACATACAAATTCAACACAGAAATAAATTTGACAAAAATTAAAAATTTTGAAATTGAATTCCACCCGAGAATCCGCCCACTAGGTGGTCTTCGGGCGAGAGGGATGATTTCCTTTAATTGTGAGTAGGGTCGCGCCGCGGAGCGGCGCGACCCGTACGAGCCACCCACCCGGTGGTTTAGCAGTCCCGTATCTAGGCACCCAAATAGAGAGGGTCATCAATAGAGACACGGAATTCTAATCTGAAGTCTCTGATTTTTCTTGAAATGTGTTAAATTCGTCCTATGTTTAGTTTATTAAACTACAGAAGTGGTTTTCTTTTTATATCTATTTCTATCTGTTAAGAATCAGTTACATTGAATTTAAATTCCCGGTCAAATCATAATCGATTACCGTTTGCTGACCAAAACGACCTCTCGAAAAGAAAAAAAGCGAGACCTCGAACTCGACAGACCCTCGTCGCGACTTGTCGTCGTGTGCCTGTCTCTGTTTGTTTTCGGCTAAATTAATACATTAATGTAAAACCAAAATTCAAATCTCTCTAATAAAATAAAAGTTATGTTCTCTTTGTGAAGTTAAACTAACAGTGTTTCATTTCTGTTACTAAAACCTGCTACTCAACTCCTACATTAAAATGGTCCTTCGAGCCGGATTAAAAGGAAACTGTGCTGTGCTGTGAAAACGTGCGTGGAAGCGAGCTCCGCGTTCATGTTCAAATCTGACTCTGTGAACCCTGTGAACTTTATTGACCATCGCCTTTCTGAAAAAGTGACTCTGATTGACTTATATCACCTAAGAAAAGCTGTGGAAAGTGAAAAAAAGCATACGTAGAAATCACAGTGACTGTGTGAAATTGCCATTTGATAGAGTATAGCGAACGCTGTGTTTTGAACCCACACCAGTGCCGCGCGTGTACCGCGCTCTCGCACACAAGCAGAACTCTCTGCGTCGACGACTTGTTGACAACAAGAGTACATAAGCGCCGCAAAACCAAAAGGAAACTCTGTTGAAAGACAGTGGAGACGGCACCAGAAAAACGTACGAATCGTCTCTACTATACCTGAAATCGTAAGTTCGTTCCAATTTTCTTAATATTATAAAATTTTCACGATGGACAAGCTAATTGACAAACAAGTAGAACTTTACGGAAGGATCGCGCGAGCGGTTGAAAATTTGAGGAAACTCGGCCAAGCGAATATCACTCGTGGCACTATTCAAACCAAAATCGATTCTATAGAGAAGAATTGGAAAAGGTTCGAAGACAATCACGACATAATAGTAGGCGCAGCCACGGCCGAGGACAAAAAATTAGCCTATTTCGTCGAAGATCGATATGCCCTTGTCGAAACTTGTTATGAACAGCAAAAAGGAAGTCTGCTCGACCTTCTTGACCAATCTCCGGGACCAGCTGTATTAACCGGATCAGCTGGATCTACGGGATCAACTGAACAATTTCGGAAAAAACTCCCCCCCATTGAGTTACCGAAATTCTCTGGAAAGTACTCGGAATGGAGCTCGTTCAGAGACCTCTTCGAGTCAATGATAAAAAACGATGCCTCTATTCCCGCCGTGGAAAAACTGCATTATCTCAAAATCAGTTTGAGTGGTGACCCTGCCTCTGTTATAGCCGAACTAGGTACAACCGCTAGCAATTTTACAGTAGCTTGGGAAAATCTTGTTTCTCGCTATGATAATAAGCGAGTACTCGTGAACTCCCACCTCTCGAATCTCTTCGCGCTGAAGACGATTAAGGCTGAATCATCTCAAGAACTAAAACAATTAATATCCTGCCTGAGCACTACTATTGGCTGCTTACGATCCCTGAACCGACCTGTAGACAGCTGGGACGATATGCTCGTCTATATTATTGTAAACAAACTGGACTCTGTGTCTCTGCGAGAATGGGAAAACAGCACCGGGGAATCCAAGGATCCTCCGACTTATCCTGAATTAAAAACTTTTCTAGCCAAACGGCTGCAAGTGGTAGAGGCTCTCGAACAATTCTCCAAGTCCAGACCTTCTCCGCAACAAAAGCCTTCGGGAAATAAAATTAATTTCTCTCAACCTACTACTACAAAAGGCGCAAACTCGTCACCTTCTGTTAAAACGCATCATACTAGTCATGGCGCGTCCAAATCCCGCTGCCCCATGTGCAATCAATCACATTTCATAATGTTTTGTGATGCATTCCGGTCCAAAACACCTGAGGAACGAAAAACCTTTGTCTTATCCAAAAAACTGTGTTTGAACTGCCTAGGCCATCACGTACTGAAGGATTGCCCTTCCGACAAAACCTGTCAAACGTGTCAAGGGAAACATCACTCCATGATTCACGGTACCCCATTCATTCCACCGGAATCCTGGACGGATAAGACTGCTGCTGCGAACTACGGCTCATCTGTGACTAACGCTGAACCTTCACCAAGTTTTCCTAAAGGAAATACGCAAGTATCAACGCACGTGAGTCAAATCAAGAATGAAAAAACTTCGGTTTTGCTGGCAACTGCTCTCGTCCAAGTAAAAGCTAGTAATGGAGAGATGCACCTAGCTCGTGCTCTGATCGACCCTTGCTCTGAGGCCTCCTTTATATCGGAATCCTTAGCCCAACGTCTTCGATTGTCAAGACAATCAGCTAATATTCCAGTGCTCGGAGTTGGTGCTAAACCTTCCAGCACAACTCGAGGCTCAGTGACTGTACTAATACAACCTCGTTTTGACTCAAACTTTTGTACCAAGACCCTTGCTCTAATACTTCCCAAACTCACGTCTTACGTTCCGAACTGCAGATCTTACTCGTCGGAATGGACACATCTGCAGGGAATAACACTGGCTGACCCTGATTTCGCTTCGGCTGAGCCAATAGATCTGCTGTTGGGGGCAATCGTCTATGGCGAAATCATTCTGGAAGGTCTTCTGAAAGGCCTAGAAGGCACTCCAATCGCTCAACTCACGCAACTAGGATGGATACTCTCGGGATCGGCAACGTCCAGAGGAAACGACCCTCCAGATGCAACCACAGCCGCTGGGGTATCTTGCCTGCAGTGCTCTCTCGATCAAGAACTAGGACCCATGCTCCAAGGTTTCTGGGAACAGGAAGAGCTCGCGACGGCTTCAAAACCACTTTCTCTGGATGACATAGAATGCAATTCTCATTACGCAAGAACGCATTCTAGACAAGCTGATCGATACGTGGTCCGTCTACCGCTGAAATCGGACATCGACAACTTAGGAGACTCTCTGGCTCCCGCACGGCGTATGTTCCAACAACTGGAACGTCGCTTAGCTCGAGAACCTAAACTCTACCAATCATACGACGCCTTCATGGAAGAGTATGAAGATCTGCACCATATGGAAAGGGTAGCACCCACTGATCGCACAGCTAACCCTAAGACATACTACTTGCCCCATCACGGAGTTGTCCGTGAATCTAGCTCTACAACCAAGCTGAGAGTCGTTTTTAATGGCTCCCAAAAGACGAGCTCAGGAAAATCACTGAATGACATCTTACACACTGGACCTAATCTTCTGCCTGAACTCTCCGATATACTGTCACGGTGGCGAAGGTACACCGTGGTCTTCTCTGCCGACATCGAGAAGATGTACCGCCAGATCCTAGTGCATCCAGACGACCGGAATCTACAGCGTATACTCTGGAAGAAAAGAAATCAAGAAGAAATCAGTCACTATCAACTCAAGACTGTGACATACGGCCTCGCCTGCGCCCCTTATCTGGCGATCAAGACTATTCAACAATTGGCACATGATGAATCTGAGAACTACCCTCTGGCTGCCGCGATTCTGCAAAAAGATATCTACATGGACGATGTCTTATCCGGTGATTACAACGAGGCTGCAGCCTTGGAGAAGCAGACCCAACTAATAAACTTGCTCAAGGCGGGCGGCTTCACTTTACGAAAATGGACTTCCAACTTGGAGAACCTCACGTCTCATCTACCTGCTAATTACGTTGCGTCATCGCAACCCTTATCGTGGCAATCTGGAGCTTCGTACACGATGTTGGGGTTAACCTGGCAACCCGATCTTGATTGTTTTACGTTCAAGCTCAAAACATTGGAATCCCCAGCGATCCTCACGAAAAGAAACGTCCTTTCGCGAGTGGCTCAATTATTTGACCCACTCGGCTGGCTATCTCCGGTCATCATCACCCCCAAGATCTTTATGCAGTCTCTATGGTTACTGAAACTTGGCTGGGACGACCCCTTGCCTGAGAACACTGCTCTCCTGTGGACTAGAATCTACGATGACTTAAAGCATCTCGAATTGATCAAAATACCCAGATGGATTGGACTCTCCCCAGAGAATGACTTTGCTGAAATCCATGGCTTCAGCGACGCCTCTGAACGTGCTTATGCTGCGGTCATCTATCTGCGGACGCATAACGCTACGGATTCTGAATCAACCGTCACGATAGTGACCGCCAAGACTAAGGTAGCACCCTTGAAACAAGTCTCTCTACCTCGGTTGGAACTTTGTGCCGCTACCCTCTTGACGAAACTCGCAGCACATGTGAAAACCTCTCTGGAACTAGTCAACTGTGTCACTCATCTCTGGTCTGACTCTACCGTGACTCTCGCTTGGATCCAAGGGCACCCCGTGAAGTGGAAAACGTACGTCGCTAATCGCGTATCGGAAATACAACGTGCGTTGCCGGAAGCCCAGTGGCACCATGTCTCCTCTCAGGAGAATCCTGCCGATTGCGCCTCTAGAGGATCAACTGCCGCTGCTCTCTACGCTCACGAATTGTGGTGGAAGGGACCAACTTCTCTGACGACCTCAACACTACCTTGGAAAGACTCAAACTATCTGCCAGAACCGGATGAGCTCCCCGAAGTTCGAGTCCAATGCCACATCGCAACTGCGAAACAAGAAATCGACTCCTGGGATCTGCTGTACCGTTACTCTGATCTGACAAAGCTACTGCGGGTTACGGCTTGGTGTCTACGCTTTCTTTCTAATCTAAAAGCAAGTCGAAAAAGGAATCTCGCCCTTAGATGTGAAGCCAGATATCTGTCACCTAAGGAAATTGATCGTTCTCGATTGTTCTGGGTGAGAACGGTGCAGAAAACTGCTTTCTCTGACACCATATCTGCTCTGTCAAAAAAAGCAAGGAGACTTTCCGACAAAAGGCTCCTTTGCCTGTCTCCTGAGCTAGGAGACGACGACCTGTTAAGAGTTGGAGGACGACTTAAGCACTCACTGCTCGATCCGGACGAAAAGCATCCGCTCATTTTGCCCAGTGATTGCCACCTGACTGACTTGATCATCAAGTACTACCATCTCCGAGTTCTACATGGGGGAGTGCAACTGACTCTCGGCTCATTGCGGCGAAGGTATTGGATCTTGAGAGGACGCAGCCTGGTGAAAAAACACATAAACCGCTGTTTAAGTTGCCTTAAACATCGAGCTGCTCGTATCCAACTACTGATGGGAAATCTTCCTGAAGAACGAGTTACGCCTCCACTTCGCGCCTTTTTCCACGCCGGCGTTGATTACGCAGGTCCGATTTACGTTAGGACAACTAAAGGACGGGGGCACAAGGCTAATAAAGCTTACATTTGCGTCTTCATCTGCTTAGCCACTCGTGCCGTTCACCTAGAACTAGCATCCGACTACACTACTGACGCCTTCATCGCGGCTTATACTCGTTTCATTTGCCGCCGAGGAATCTGCGCCACATTACGAAGCGACTGCGGGACCAACTTTATTGGAGCTGCCAAAGAGCTTAAAACTCTCTTCGCTGAAGAGTCAAACGAACTCCCACATCTGACGTATCATCTGGCTAATCTTGGAACCGAATGGAAGTTTAACCCCCCTGCTGCACCTCACCAGGGAGGCCTCTGGGAGGCCGCCGTTAAATCGACAAAACATCATCTGAAAAGAGTCATTGGAGACTCCACGCTGACTACTGAAGAAATGAATACACTTCTAAGCCAAATCGAAGCCTGTTTGAACTCCAGGCCTCTCCAAGCTATCTCTGATGACCCTGATGACTTCGCTGTTCTCACGCCTGGACACTTTCTGATTGGATCCGCTCTTAATACCGCGCCATCTCCTTCCCTACGCGACGTTCGAATGAACAGACTCTCGAGATGGCAACAGATCCAGCAAATGACCCAACAATTTTGGCATCTGTGGTCCACGGATTACTTACAAAGCCTCCAGTCCAGGACCAAATGGACCCAAGACCAAGGAAAATTATTGGTCAACGACTTGGTGTTAGTCCGAAGCGAACTAACCCCTCCAACAAAATGGCCTCTGGCCCGAGTCGTGAAGCTGCACCCTGGGTCTGACGGAATAACTCGCGTAGTGACCCTTCGAACTGCTACCACGGAAATAAAACGACCCGTAGTAAAATTCTGCTTGCTGCCCCGAGCCCTCTCGTCGACTGACGAAAACCGCCCCCTATAGAGAAGAGCGTTCAAAGGGAATCGGCGTACGCCGAGGCGGGCGGAAATGTTAAGAATCAGTTACATTGAATTTAAATTCCCGGTCAAATCATAATCGATTACCGTTTGCTGACCAAAACGACCTCTCGAAAAGAAAAAAAGCGAGACCTCGAACTCGACAGACCCTCGTCGCGACTTGTCGTCGTGTGCCTGTCTCTGTTTGTTTTCGGCTAAATTAATACATTAATGTAAAACCAAAATTCAAATCTCTCTAATAAAATAAAAGTTATGTTCTCTTTGTGAAGTTAAACTAACAGTGTTTCATTTCTGTTACTAAAACCTGCTACTCAACTCCTACACTATCGTTTTATCTCTCTCTTATCTGGTATGTCCTTTGTCTGAGAATTGAGTCTCGGCATGATCCACTAGGGATTCTAATTGCCTCTGTTACCAATAACATATACACTCTATTTTTCTCGTTTCGTCTCTCTCTTCTTCGATATGATGACTTTGTCAACAATAACATATACCTTCAAGCACGCGCTGAAAACAAATTGAACTTGTTGAATCACATCAACTGACAATCGATGAACTCTCTGAGTAAACACGAATCAGAAAATCGAAATATCACCGAATAATCAGTACACTGGGGACATTAGCCTCGGTTATATGGTCTCAAAAATGCCGCTTCACTTTGTTCTGAGTCAAAGAGGGAAACCACAGTTAACTAGCAAAGGTTATCTATATAGCTTGTTGCGTGAAAATACTGGTAAAGTTGAGTGGAGATGCGTAGAGTATACGACACAATACAAGTGTAAAGCTATCGCTCACACTTCATCAACTTCGAAGACAGGTAAGAGATGAAAAATCTACTGTTGTTTTCTTCCCTTTGCCATTTAGAATTTTAATTTTTATACACGCATTCCTGTTAATTTGTAGGTACTATTTTGAGGGAAGACGAGCATCCCACACATGCTCCAGATTTAGGAAAGCTCCAATCTAAAGAGTTGATGAATAAAGCAAAAAAAGTTGCGGAAAGAACACAAGCTCGCCCCAGTCAAATAATTCAAGCCGTTTTTCGAAATGCTTCTACGAGCGCTGTTGGTGAATTGCCTGGAATTTCATCATTGACACGCACTCTCACAAGAACCCGAGCCAAGGCTAATCCATTGTTAATAACACCTGCTACAAGAGAGGAATTAGAGATAACAGAAATTTACACAAAGACTCACGGAGATGAAAATTTTTTGTATTACGATCATGGAAAAACGAAAGACAGATATTTGATGTTTGCTTCTGAACGTAATATACAAAGTTTATCACAATGTGATATATGGATGTGTGATGGGACCTTTCTGACTGTGCCTAAAGTATTTACACAGCTCTACACAATACATGGGATTTTTCATGGAAAACCATTGCCACTTATTTATGTTCTGGCCCCCAACAAAACTGAGAATACATATAAACGAATTCTCAAAAAAATAAGGGATTCTCAAGGGGAAAAGCAACCAAGGAAAATTATCTCGGATTTCGAGCTAGGTTTTCTCAATGCAGTTGAGAAGGTATTTTCCGAAAGCAACATTCAAGGTTGTTTCTTTCATTTCGGTCAATGCATCTATCGTAACGTGGTTAAACTCGGATTTGCACACCAATATGCTCATGATGAGGCATTTAATCTGCACATTAGAATGATGATAGCTCTTGCTTTTGTGCCTGTTGGTCATGTCTATGAGGCCTTCGACACCCTGTTAGCATCCGAGTATTTTCAGCAAAATAAGAACGATCTGCAGCTTATCATGAAGTATTATACTGACACATGGATTGGGCAAGCACAAAAGAGAGGACGTCGTCAGTCTCCACAGTTTGCTATCGACTATTGGAATTGTTACGATGCGGTTATGGATGACACCCCTCGCACGAATAATTCCGTGGAGGGGTGGCATAACGCTTTTAATTCAAGGATTCAATCTGCTCATACCAGCATGGGTAAATTCATCGATGCCTTGAAAGGTGAGCAATCGGTAACCGAAGCAGTTATGGAGCAGCAGAATGCAGGAAGAGAGATAGTTCCGAAAAAAAGAAGGAAGTATCGCGATTATGATGCTAGGCTGAAGAATGTCGTTGCGAGTTTCGACGAAGATACAGATGTAATGGAATATCTGCGAGGGATCGCACACAACATCAAGTTGTCTGGTTAGATTATTGCTAGGAAATGTATATAAATAAATATATAAATAAAAATAATCTGAAGTCTATAATTTTTATTGAAATGTGTTAAATTCGTCCTATGTTTAATTGATTATGTGTCGCATTAGTTTTGTGTTGAATTTATTGTGTGTTGAATTCGTTTTGTGTTAAATTTATTATGTGTCGAATTCGTTTTGTGTTGAATTTATTATGTGTTGAATTAGTTTTGCGTTGAATTTATTATATGTTGAATTAGTTTTGTGTTGAATTTATTATATGTTGAATTAGTGTTGTGTTGAATTTATTATGTGTTGAATTCGTTTCGTGTTGAATTGTTGTGTGTTGAATTGGATCTGCGTTGAATTGTTGTGTGTTGAATAGACGTGTTAAGATGTTTTCGTGTTAATTAGTCATGGAACCGAATTGACGTCATTACAGCAAAATTCTTTCGAGGAATTAAAGAATGCCCTAATATCCGACTCAGTCTTGATATACCCTGACTATACACAGACGTTTAATCTGACTACGGATGCCAGTAGCACTGCTCTAGGGGCCGTCTTATCTCAAGGTGTTCCAGGTGACGACAAGCCTGTCGCATACGCCTCGCGAACCCTAAACAAGGCAGAAAGTAACTACTCCACAATCGAACGCGAGCTGCTAGCCATAGTATGGGCAACCCAACACTTCAAACCATACCTGTTCGGGAGGAAGTTTAAGATTTTTACCGATCATAGGCCCCTGACTTGGTTATTTAACATCACGGATCCAAATAGTAAATTAGTCAGATGGCAATTAAAAATTTCTCAATTCGACTACGAAATTTGTTTCAAACCTGGAATAAAGAACCAGAACGCAGATGCGCTTAGTAGGAATCCTGTCGATCCGCCAGCTGATCATAGACTCAAAATCTTTCCGATCAGAGCAACGGACTTTCTTCCACCATACCCTGAATACCTTAAACTCATAAAAACAACGATACTACAAAACTCAGACATCGTAGAAATCCACGATGACCTTTTCAATCGAGTTGATAACTACGCCCCCACTGTCTCCACCGATCTGGAAATGAGTCAAGGAATAGCACTAGAATTCAAAACTAGGTACGGCAATGTTGAGAACTTGAGGGAATCAGCTGAACTATACGCGACTGCTAGGCTTACCTTACAAGACCGTAACGTTTATTACATAATGACAAAGCAAAACTGCTGGGATAAACCTACATACGAAGATTTATACATAAGTTTGATAAAATTTAAAGAAAAATTGGAAATAGACTCAATCAAGACAATTTCTATACCCAGGATCGGTTGCGGGATCGATAAATTAGAATGGCATAAAGTTCGAACGATGTTACGATTTATATTCAAAGGATCGGGAATTAAAATAACTGTCTGTACGAACATAAAAACCGATCTCAATCAAAACCACATTCATGACGTTATCAAAGAATTCCACGATAGTCCTTCAGGTGGACACCAAGGGGTTAGTCGTGCTATTACGCGACTCAAAGAAAGATACCACTGGGATTCAATGAAAAACGATGTAAAAACGTATATTCGTAATTGCACGACTTGCCAAAAGAATAAAACCGATCGACAAAAGACCAAAATGCCAATGAAGATTACGACCAGCAGTAGCAAACCGTTTTAAAAGGTTTTCTTAGACATAGTTGGGCCCCTACCGACTACCAAGTCAGGTCATAGCTACATACTGACGTTACAAGACGACCTAACCAAGTATTCCCAAGCCTATCCACTCCGAGCTGCCACCGCCGAACATACCGCAGAAGCGTTCATACGAAATTTCATATCTAACTACGGAGTACCACTATCAATCCTTACAGACCAAGGCACAAATTTTATGAGTGACCTGTTCACCCAAGTCACAAGAATACTAAAAATAAAAAAGTTAAACAGTACCGCATACCACCCGCAAACCAACGGGGCACTCGAACGGAGTCACGGCACGTTAAAAGATTACCTTAGGTGTATGTCGACTACAGACGACTGGAACGACACACTCCCGATTTACATCCTTGCGTATAATACAACACCTCACACTACCACCAAAATATCACCTTACGAACTCATATTCGGACAAGTAGCCAGAGTACCTTGTAGTGTGCCTCACGAACCTAGAGACGAAACATATAAGGAATACGCTCAGAGACTCTCCGAAAAACTGATGAACAGTCAAGCCCTCGCGAAACAAAACATAGATAAATCCAAGGAAAAATCCAAGGCTTTTTACGACCAAATTACTCGACCACAAAATTTCGAAATCGGGGACTTAGTGCTAATGAGTAATGAAACTGCCGGACCGTTAGATCCGAAATTTCTAGGGCCATACCCCGTTACCGATCAAATTAACGAAGTAAATTATGAGGTAAAAATCAAAGGGAAGAATAGAATAGTGCATGCAAACAGATTGAAGCCATACCACAAGTCAACTGAACCAATATTTCGGCATAACTAACACAAGACAAAATTACATTATGATAGAGGGCATGATACGAGACTGTAGACTTATTAAAAACGACTATCGCATCTGTAAGCAAACACAACCAGTGTACCTGACACACGCCACTGATAGTTGTGAGATCTTACTATTTATGAACACCACGCCATTACCAGTTTTATGCGACGTTAGGATCATCAAACTCACTGCACCCGTGTGGATTCAACTCGGAAATCAGAATAAATGGTTGTATGTCCTACCTAAACCTGAAACACTCACAATTAGCTGTTTGATGTACGACAAAATCTCAGACATACCCCTGAAAAATACTGGGAAAATAGAATTAAGTGCTAATTGTAAGGGCTATTCTAACTCAGCCATGTTAACGCTAAGTAGAATATTTAATAACACCGTCGACAAAACCTTTGTACCATCAATAGATCTAAGATCCGACGATTGTTGTGAGGACATACCTCAATTCCTAAATATTACGAATTTCCAGTTTGACGACTTAGTTAATACTAACACCTTTAATTTGGATGACCTAACTATTGCCAGTCATAAATTAAAAAATATTAAGGAATCAGCTGATAAAATATTGAAAGAACAGGCTAAAGAGACTATGTCCACACGCGTAAGTTATTTAACCTACTTCGCAGCTACCACACTAAGTGTGTACCTAGTCTATAAGTTGATCAAATGGTGTTATAAGATGACAGAAGATCCTAATAATCATGACCCAGGAATTAGAGGAATGGTCCAAAACGTAATAGTTCATTGCTGTAGGACTCGTCGCACACGCACTCCAGCCGTAACAGTTCACATGCCTGACGTAACTGACGACGAAGACGGACCTAGCGATGCTATCCGTTTACGATATATGGGTCGGGACCATAGAGAATAAACCTTCTACATTCTATTCGTTAAAATTAAGAATAACTACTATATAACTATGCTATATACTATATACTATATACCATATAATATTACTATGATAGCTATATAACAGTTGACGGAAAGACTTGTAATCCCCATCTGGAATACTGAATTTTATCTGATGAATATTTTGCTTCGCTTCATATTCATTCTTAAGGGGGAAGGTGTTATAATCAAACTCGTGCAAAATTTAACTTCAATAAACTAAAACCAATAAACTAAATTTACAGACGAGATCGGGATGTTTCGCCTTCTACCGAAGACAAAACATCGCGATACCAATAATTCTCCATTTCATATTATTATTAATCTATAGCTTCTGGGAACTACAGTGGAGAGTAGTTCAAGATTAAACACCTTGCCTTTTGCGCTCATGCCTTTGAGACACTTTAACGGCGTCCTATACGCCTATGCTAAATTACCCTGCTTCAGCACCCTGCTGACTTAAGGATAGCAACTGAGTTGCAATACTCGGACCTTCACTCTTCTTCTAATTGCCAACAACGTAACACTGTTTTAATAAAGCCTTACATTGGCAAACTGCCTCAATATTGGTCAATCATAATTCAAACACCCAATTCGCACTCCTAGTTATAAAACACTTATAACAGGTGTCTGTCAAGAGAAGAATGAAAGAATATGTTTGAATATTACAGTGAGCCAACCTGGCGCTTTGCCTTAGATTGCTCTATGAAGAGAGTTTATTCGCGATGAGTCAATCAGGCGCTTTGCCGTGAATTGCTGCTGAGCTGAGTGCCGCCTCGACTTATATACAAGTCGTGACGTGACCCAAACTCATACTGTTGTGTCGAACGTTCTAGACTATCATCGAATGTTCGCAACGGTTGATCTTTGAATGCTAACGGTCAGGCCTATCTGCCTGTTACGTTACAGTATCAGTTATGTAATGGTTTGCTGGGTTATAGGCCTTCTTCTCTTCCTTCGTCCTCTCGTACAGATCAATTTTTATCAATCTCCATGGTATCTTGTGAATATTATCCGCGACTTTAGAATTAACATTAACCCTATTTAAAGGTATTGAAACTTTCATTTTTTGATTCGGCATAACCATGTCTATTCTTTGTTTTTCTCTAATCTTAGTCATTTTTATTCTAGGATTATTGTCTATTTTTACTATTTTTGGTTTTTCTTTGATTTTTGTTATTTTTAGGTCTGGACTTTTATCCACTTTGACTATTTTTGGCTTTTCTTTTATTTTTGTTATTAATATCTTTGGATTTTTATCCACTTTGATTATTTTTGGCTTTTCTTTAGGTGTTTGGGTGCACTTGCCGTTTCGGTATGACCCCTTCCCGCTTATAAACTTCCCCCTGCACTTCATTACTTCTTCGCGATTATTGTTGAAATCTTTAATGCACGGTAAGTTAATATTTTCTGTTTGAGTGTATCTTTCTTGGACACTAATATAGCCATAGTTAGGGTTATACATCTTGACTTCAACTGACTAATTCTTATGTTTACCCTGTCTTATATAGGATGATTATTTGCACTTTTTTTTGGCAGTCTTCAAACGGGTATAATCCCTTCTGAGAATTTTTCTACGTTCTAAGGCTTCCTTTAAATTATTTCTATAGTACAAGTTTTTCTTATATTGAGTCTACATACAGTTTGAACATATTAACAGGGAATCTTCCACGTTCTACCTCTGTGTCTATTGTTTCCAAAATATAGGTTGCTTCCCCTATTTGCCTTTTAATACGATATGGCCCCTCATATAACGCTAAGAACTTCGCCATCTTTTTATTAACAGTATCAGAAACGTTTAAAGCCTTAACTAATACCTTATGTCCTATCTTAAATTTACTCATTTTGTGCGTGGTATTGAACCTATCGGCCCTTCTTTTACCATGTCTTTTAATATTATTTTCTACTGAGCACAGCTTAGTTTCGTATTTTACGTCATTTTCGTTTTCGAATTTACAATTTCTCCACTACCGGGACGATTTCTGTTTGAGCTGGATTAAAAACAGAGCTAATTCAGTTGAATCGTTGCATTTTTACATTAAAAATTAGAATTTTGACTTGGAAATGCAAGACTCAAGGCTGCCCCCTGGACTTTGATGGTAAAAAACTGCATTCTGAACAGTGAGAGCTTCGTTTGATTTTAATTTATCTCCTTTGAGATTTTGAATTAACTCGTCATCTTGTTCCTCTGCGAATGGTGCTACGGATTCAATAGGACTTACTAATTGCTCTTTGTTTTCTGTTTCAGGTGGACACCTACTCGAAACGTCGGCAATGCTGAGTTTTGTGTATTTATCTTCGAAATATGCCTGCCGTCCAGGCCTTGACAATACTAACTGTTCTACCGTATTATTGAAAGAAATAAAGCCGCTGTCAAATACCTCTTCGCATTTTTCATAACCTTTCGCTAAGTCGTTCAATAACGACGCTATCTTGTCTAGACCGTTCATTTTGCTTTTGGTTTCATCAGAAACCTAATCCTTGCCTTTCATTTCGTGTTATTGATTTTAATAAATGATTTGAGCAAGATTTTACTGAAGTTAATTTTTTATAATGAAGTTAAGTTGATAAAATTTCAAGTCAATTTAAATTTTATTTTAAGGAGCCCCACGTTGGGCGCCAAATGTAACTTTCTCTGCGTATGTCTCACGGCAGAAGGCCGCGAAATTACGCTAGCTCGCGTGAATTCCTTGTCACGGGTATGATTTGGAGCCCCTCCAAGGAAAAATGTAAAAAACCTATTGTTACCCTAATACAGACTTGGGATTGCACACTCTCAGATTCGGGTACCGATTAAAGCTATACCGTTGCTGCCTAAGTGTTCCGCACCGAAGCTGCCTCCCTAATACAGAGTTGGATAATCTCACACTCTCAGACTCGGGTACCAATTAAAGCTGTACCGTCGCTGCCTGAGTGTTAGACTACCGAAGCTGCCTGCTTTAAGCTAGCTAATCACGATTTTATTTCCAAGTGATTTTAGCTGAAAGAATTTATGTTAATTAAAGAAATGAAATACGACACGAAATGAAAGACAATTTGATTCTGATTGATTATTATATCTAATCGATTGATTAATTATTTTATTGATTAGACTTGCTATAGTCTATTCTACTTAAAGCTACTATTTACAAGAATGAAAGAAAATAATAATATGGCTCGATATAATCAAATGATAATTTTTTATTCTAGTTGTTTTTCTCTTATTTCTAATTGCTTTTTTGTATCTGTTTCTGTTCTTTCGTTCTGTTTTTAAGTTAAACTGCTATTTTAGCTAATTTACTTTTATTCTTGAGTTTTGATTCTAATTCTGAGTTTACTGCTGCTTTAGCTAATTAAACCGAATTGAGTTTTTATTTGAAGCTAATTGGTAACTTCCTGCTTTAGCCGAGTTCCTTTTTCAATTTCTCGATTTGTGAATTTAGTCTAAGGTAAGATCTCGCTTTGAATATCTCCCTTTATTTGAGGTTATTGAGTTGATTGACTGCTCTAGTACGAATCGCTCGCTAATCTGTAGAATGAGCTTATGGGTGTGAGTCGATTGACTGCTTTAGTACGAATCGCTGGCTGCCTAGAATAGAAACGTATAGAAGGCCGAGTTCAGTGCTTTGATGTGAGGCAGAGTTTCATTGCAGTCAGCGCCAAATACCTTGCCGTGGTTGATGGCAGTACTAAACAGTCCTATGCGAAAATTGGCGGCAGGGCGGTTGAATTTCAAATAATGTTCAGTAGATCTTAGAAGGAAATTCGCGAAATAATAATAACTCTGGAAATCTGTTTAATAGGTTTTTATTATATGATACGATACTTTTACATTGTGTATTCGTGATTATAATAAGTTAATGTTATAATTATATAATTAAGTAAAGTTATTATAATTGAGTAAATATACATGCTCTTATACCTAACGCTATACTACGATCTCTAAACATTATATTATACATTTTAGGATATACGCGGTAATTTTCTTTTTTTTAAATTTAACACAACCGTTTGTGTTAACCACTTTTTTACACAAAATTTGTGTTATTTCATTCTTCATGTGTCTACGCTCGGAAAACTGCAATTCTAACCTCACTTCGCTCGGTTTAAACGCGGTTTTTGGCCTAGACACATAAAATTGTACATGCCATACGGCCCATAAAGTATTTTCTGACGAATTTCATCGGCTCGGATTATAAATACAACTATAACTATAACACCAAGAACTATAAATACAAATATGGTCTTTTTCTTTGATTGGAAATCTGTATCGGACGGATGTTGTGTCGGTACAGTTTAACACGCAGCACTTCACTATTCTAGGCATTTTTATATATGATGCTTTTTCAGATTTATCTTATTAACAATGGTGAAAGAACAACACAATCACATTAATACGAGATAGTTTTGTCAAAGGCGATAAGTCGTTAAAGGATTAACCAACACGAGATAGTGCAGCCAAGTAACAGGTTGTAATTGAACAAACATGGCGGCGACGTCCTCCGCGTCATTACGATGGCCTGCGACTAGAGCGCCAAAAAGCTTGCCGGGGTTGATGGCAGTACTAAAACAAGGAACCGGTCATCCTATGCTAGATTCCAGGCCCTGGCTGGCTGCTGCCTCAGCGTGCCAGCTTATATAGTAGTTCTCGTGACGTCACGTCAGGGTCTTCTGATCGGATCGGCGCGAGGCTATTTGCGCGGTCGTATGTAGCTTGTTCGGTCGTTCTACCGGGTGGTATAGTTCGAACACGTTACAATATATATAGATATATATATATATATATATATATATTGTACGTGGTTACGTGGAATCACTTCACTGGAGGAGTGCAAGTGATTCCTTTGTTTTACGGGTTCTGTGCTGGACCCTCGATGTTTTGTAATTCCTCAGATTCAACTTTATCGCATTAAACGATACAACAGTCTCTCATCAATGGAATTATTTGTTGGTCTTATCGGGAATCTAATGGTCTTAATCGGTAGTTATGTTACTTTCGGGAATGTTTGATTGTGTCACCCTTACTCCTGGTGAGGGTGTGTGTGTTGAGTGTTTATATCGCGTACGTGTGTTGTGTCTTAGGAATATTGTGGCTATTTGGCCGAGGTAGATCTGTCGCAGTAGGTGTACCTTGGCCAAAGGCTATTTCTTAATTTAATTTGACGATTGATTTTATATTTAGTGGTGGAATTGAATTTAATCTATGTTTTATGCAATGCTCTTAATTTTCTGATTGTATGTCTTAAACTTTATAGGATTATGATGGTTTGAGTAGAAGACTCGTGCCGAAGCGTGGCTATTACGCCTATGTCTTATTATCTAGTGTAAACTATTATGTGCAAGAATTGATTTTAAGTTCTGATTCGAATGTTATATGTGATATGGTTAATAAATGAGTGGAAATACTCGGTTTGGAAAACTGTTAGTGAGCCTGGGCTATTCCCAGAGGAACAATTGATGTCCAGCGCAATGCTGTGATCAATTGGGGTTTTGTGGTAATAGGACGAGGTACGTCGAGGTTATACAAAATACTGAGCTGAGAGTCCGGTGACTCGGGTTTATATAGGTTCGGTTCGTTCGTTCGAGAACGTTCGATTCACGTTTCCAATTATTACGCTAGGTGCCACTAATGGTACCGTTTCCTTACAATATATACATATATATATATATATATATATTAGACCTGTCCTTAAGAAGGGTAAAATCAAATTTTGATCGGGCCACCCCTCAAAATGGTTCGAAATGATTAAAAAAAAATATACAATTTTCTCCAATTTTCTTCGTCCATATTTACCCACTCCTTGATGGCCTTACTTTTTCCCATGAGAAAAGCATTGATTTTTCAAAGTTGTTAATCAAAAATGCGAACTGGGTCTGAAAATAGTCGTAAAAAAATTTCTAAGGAAGCAAAATGAAGGTGAATTTGTCCACTTCAAACCGCCGCTTGGAAAATTGGTCTATCTCTATTTTTGACTCCGCTATCGAACTTTTAGTGCGGCAAGAAATTTTGACTTGTGAATACAAGCTTTTGGGATTGGTCTTGGAGAAAAAAGAAATTGTTCGTTGAAAATAACCAATAGAAATTCAAAAATTTCGATCACCTCATCTTCCTGCTTAGTATTTGGGAAACCGCTGTGAAAAGATTTCAAAAATGTCGAAGAACGTCATTTGAATTCAATTATTCCAATTATTCTGAAATATTCTATTTTTTCTCGTAAGATGAACTTGGATAATAGGACTAAGAACAGCAAAAATTCAAACTCATGGCATAATCGATTCGGCTGGAAAGGTTGGGGTTACATTTTTCACATGACTAATTAGTTTGCACAAAGAATTTTCTATTTTCTACGACCACTCCGATTCAATTCTTCCGATATTCAGCTCTCCAAATAACGTTTTTCGATATTTTCAAAATCTTTTTTCAGCGGTTTCCTAAATACCAAGAAGGAAGATGGGGTGATCGAAATCTTCGAATTTCTTTTTGTTATTTTCAACAAAGAATTTCCTTTTTCTTCAAGACCAATCCGAAAAGCTTGTATTCACTGGTCGAAATTTCTTGTCGCACTAAAAGTTCGATAGCGGAGTCAAAAATAGAGATAGGACAATTTTCCAAGCGGCGGTTTGAAGTGGACAAATTCACCTTCATTTTGCTTCCTTAGAAATTTTTTTACGACTATTTTCAGACCCAGTACGCATTTTTGATCAAAAACCTCGAAAAATGAATACTTTTCTTGTGGGAAAAAGTAAGGCCATCGAGGGGTGGGTAAATATGGACGAAAAAAATTAGAAAAAATTGTACAATTTTTTTAAATTATTTCGAACCATTTTGAGGGGTGGCCCGATCAAAATTCGATTTCACCCTTCTTAAGGACAGGTCTAATATATATATACATATATAATGTCAAATCGACACATAATACAGATTATATATTTTCGATATTATTTATGATGATCGAAATTATTCCGATACGTCACTATCGCCATCTTTATCTAGTTTGCCTTCGTTTGAGATCTGTAAAAGTAAATAAATAAGATATCAGAAACTACAAGAGGAATATCACCAGAATAACAATCTGTGAGGCTATATGCCTCGTGATCAATTGGTAATGACCTTTTATTGCGCTGATGACTTTTTTATCCAACGCGTTGAATCGCATCTCATCATTTTTTTTTTTCATCTTCGATTTCCCACCTTCATAATTACTACGAAGTAATGTTTCTTTGTCAAACTTAGCCATAACTAATGCAATTTCCACTGATGTGAAGGTCGGCTTGGATTTTATTGCATTCCATTGCTGCTGGGATACGAATATCCCACTTCCTTTGCTCCCTAGCTCTTTCTAAAAATTATAAATGACACTGAGTATTATTCGATACACCAAATATTCTATTAAATATCTAAAACTGCATTTACCTACTCAGGATCAGCATTTTCATCCCCTAATTGGCTGCTACTGCCTTGGGATAAGTTACTCGTTTTATTGGATTTTCTTTCCAATAAATTAACGATCTCTGACAGAGCTGAAATCACAGAAACATAAATATATTTATATTTATATGGAATATCAACACACTTTCAGGAATAAAAACCTTCTTTTAAATATTCTTTTGTCACGAAATTATTGGACGAAGCTTCAGGTGATTTGACAATCTTATTTGAACTGCTGTGAGGACTCGTCTTCACTTCATCATATTGCGGTATATTCTCTTCTGCGTCATCATGTTGTGGAACATCTTTAAAATTTTCCGAATCCGGTGTCTACATAGAATTTGTTTTTTATATCAAATTTGAACCCTTCAATAAAATATACTATCAGAATTTGAACACTATAGACTGAATGTTTATAGGCAACGTTCGATAAAAAATTAAATTTTTGAAAACAAGACAAAATAATGGATCGTTCATTATTTTAAAAAATCACTTGATGATAATGTAGATCAGTTTCACTATATACAAGTTTCTTTCATATAGATGTCTCAGAATCCACATTCTCATACTACAAACGAAAATTGTCAAATTACTCTTTTTTTTCAATATTGTTAAATTGAATTTAAAAAAAAATAAAACGTCTACTATTTATCGAATAACTATTTTTCATAATTGTTGTTTGATTATAAAACTCATCAATTTTACCTGATTTGCTTTCCGTTTAGTGGTTCGTTCATTCCCGCTTTCTAAATTATCCTCCCCATTATCGCGATCATCATCGATGACAACAACTTTTGTAGGCGATTTCATCCCATCAAGAGCGCATAGTTTTTTTTCCAAAACTTTCATAGAAGCTAAAAAAATAGTCCAAAGATAGTGATATCAATCATACATGTTACGCCATCACATTCACCATCTAGGTTGGAAATTCTTCTTAAATGTTATTCCATATGTTAAAAAACGCTTTATAGCTGAAACTTTGAACTACCCGGAAAAAAATAGTTGTATCTGAATATAAATAATCATATATGACCTTATCATTAATGATCATGAACGAAATTTGTCTCTATATGATCATATATAATCAGATATGATCAGATTTAATCATTTGTTTTGGACAAATTGAAATAAAACAGTCGATTAAATTACAAAATCATAAAAACTATTTTGTTTTTATATCTTTCATTCGTCGTAATGGTCCGGAATTATGGTTATTTCTGATAATTGACTTTTTTTTGTCGATTAAAATTTTCTGGCTGTTTCTTACTGGGATTCGAACCCGGGTGCTTCTGCGTACCAGTCGAAGCTTCTACCACTTTGCTACTTTACGTATTTGATAGTTGATACTTTCAGAATGTCTATATGTATTTGACACGAAAATTTTATCAACCTTAACGAATGCACTTAATATTGATTATGATGATCGAACGATTCTTGAATTGTTTTTGTATTTTGGGGAATGTGAGGCAATATGGCCACTCTAAATTTTTCAGCAGAAAAAATTACTAATCTGAAAATGCTGTGTATTCTATTTATTGAAAGAGATTAAACGTTTATTTTATTGACTGGAGGAATTCTATAACTTTGTGGGGCAAAACGTTTTGTTTTTGTTGTTTTATTTGTCAATTTTGAAGGATCCCAAAAGTTTTTTATCCGGTGAAAGATATAGAAAAAATGTGTTATGATTCCAAGGAAAAAAATCATTTTTCGGAAAAATGGCTGAAGAACTTTTGATCCCGATTTTGTCAAGGATTAACCCCTCGAGAGATTCGTCACGAATTCTGAATCACCCTGTATATTGAGATTTCATAACAATCAGGTCTGATCAGATCTGATCATATATAGACCTACATCAGACCTATATATGATTACACATGGGCTTATATCAGTCAGGTCTGATCATATCTAATTATATATAGACCATATATGATTAATAATACTAATAATATATTAATAATAATATTTTATAATTATATATAGACCTATAAATGATTGGACATTGACTTATATCAGTTATGTCTGATCATATCGTATGAAATTAGACATGATTATGCCTGTTCATGTCTAATCAGGCCTGATGCTCATGGCCGATCATGGTCTGATCACGTATCAGGCCTGGTCAGAGCGACATAGTTAGAGCAGAGCGGAAGTTTTCAACCTTCCAGGCATAATCATACATGAACAGGCATGGCCATGCATGATCAGGCATGAACGTATTTATGATTAGGTCTGACGTCAGGCCTGATTATACAAGAACAGGCATGATCATGTCTGACATCAGGCACAATCATACACGAACAGGCATGGCCATGCATGATCCGGCATGAACGTATTTATGATCGGGTCTGGCATCAGGCCTGATCATACATGAACAGGCATGATCATGTCTGGCAGCAGGCGTAATCATACATGAACAGGCATGATCATGTCTGGCATCAGGCATAATCATACATGAACAGGTATGGTCATGCATGATCAGGCCTGAACATATTGGGCGCTTCAGGCCTGATCATTGATGATCATGCATGATCATGTCTGGCATCAGATATGAACAGGCATGAACAGACATGATCATATCTAATTTCAGGCCTGATCATACATGAACAGACATGATCATGTCTAATTTTAGGCCTGATCATACATGAACAGGCATGATCATGTCTGAACATTTTTTCCCGGGTATTTATAACTCTATATATATGCCGAAATAGTTTGAAAAATTTACCTGACACTGCAATAATCATTGCATTAAAGCATGTTCATCAACCAAGTCGTTCTTTTTTTGAATCATGCCACTCAACTACATATATTTTGTCAGGCTCTTCAAAATCATTTTTATAATTATAATAGTTCAAGTCTTTCATCCATTCAACATCAATTCCAGTCGTATATTTCTTGTCATCAGATCCTTCTATCCATTTAACTAAGGCAAACATTTTTTTGGACATCCCATACATAAAAATATCAGTTATTATCGTTTTTTGTTATTTGACATATTATTCATTTACACGTTTCACCATAATTCATCTAGGTACTGATCTCGATATATACATTTATTAAAGTTCAATAAAAATATATTATTGTATTTATTATCAGTGCGCGTTTGATTTTTACCGATACGAAATTGCACCAGATTCATCGATCCGCTTTTTTCAATCGTGATAATATAGACGAGGAAAAATATAAAAGATTCTTGGACCAGCTTCATACCGGTCAGAATAAAACATGTCACATTTGATAGCTACAAATGAAATGATACAATTATTTTAATTAAATCAATTACTACTTACTTTTTTCAGCAACGATTATTAGCGATAAATCAATATATGTATATTAATTAAACTTTGTTTGATGCCGATTGAAATTTAGAAAATATATCAGAGTTTATTCTCCTGATAGATTGGAAAATAACAGATGATTTAAAAATCAATTGAAATTTACATTTTGGACATTCTACTGTTTTTTTTTTCTGCATTATCATGTCTTTCAATCGATTTTTCAATCATCTGTTATTTTCCAATCTATCAGGAGCATAAACTCTGCCATATTTTCTAAATTTCAATCGGCATCAAACAAAGTTTAATTAATATACATATATTGATTTATCGCTAATAATCGTTGCTGAAAAAAGTAAGTAGTAATTGATTTAATTAAAATAATTGTATCATTTCATTTGTAGCTATCAAATGTGACATGTTTTATTCTGACCGGTATGAAGCTGGTCCAAGAATCTTTTATATTTTTCCTCGTCTATATTATCACGATTGAAAAAAGCGGATCGATGAATCTGGTGCAATTTCGTATCGGTAAAAATCAAACGCGCACTGATAATAAATACAATAATATATTTTTATTGAACTTTAATAAATGTATATATCGAGATCAGTACCTAGATGAATTATGGTGAAACGTGTAAATGAATAATATGTCAAATAACAAAAAACGATAATAACTGATATTTTTATGTATGGGATGTCCAAAAAAATGTTTGCCTTAGTTAAATGGATAGAAGGATCTGATGACAAGAAATATACGACTGGAATTGATGTTGAATGGATGAAAGACTTGAACTATTATAATTATAAAAATGATTTTGAAGAGCCTGACAAAATATATGTAGTTGAGTGGCATGATTCAAAAAAAGAACGACTTGGTTGATGAACATGCTTTAATGCAATGATTATTGCAGTGTCAGGTAAATTTTTCAAACTATTTCGGCATATATATAGAGTTATAAATACCCGGGAAAAAATGTTCAGACATGATCATGCCTGTTCATGTATGATCAGGCCTAAAATTAGACATGATCATGTCTGTTCATGTATGATCAGGCCTGAAATTAGATATGATCATGTCTGTTCATGCCTGTTCATATCTGATGCCAGACATGATCATGCATGATCATCAATGATCAGGCCTGAAGCGCCCAATATGTTCAGGCCTGATCATGCATGACCATACCTGTTCATGTATGATTATGCCTGATGCCAGACATGATCATGCCTGTTCATGTATGATTACGCCTGCTGCCAGACATGATCATGCCTGTTCATGTATGATCAGGCCTGATGCCAGACCCGATCATAAATACGTTCATGCCGGATCATGCATGGCCATGCCTGTTCGTGTATGATTGTGCCTGATGTCAGACATGATCATGCCTGTTCTTGTATAATCAGGCCTGACGTCAGACCTAATCATAAATACGTTCATGCCTGATCATGCATGGCCATGCCTGTTCATGTATGATTATGCCTGGAAGGTTGAAAACTTCCGCTCTGCTCTAACTATGTCGCTCTGACCAGGCCTGATACGTGATCAGACCATGATCGGCCATGAGCATCAGGCCTGATTAGACATGAACAGGCATAATCATGTCTAATTTCATACGATATGATCAGACATAACTGATATAAGTCAATGTCCAATCATTTATAGGTCTATATATAATTATAAAATATTATTATTAATATATTATTAGTATTATTAATCATATATGGTCTATATATAATTAGATATGATCAGACCTGACTGATATAAGCCCATGTGTAATCATATATAGGTCTGATGTAGGTCTATATATGATCAGATCTGATCAGACCTGATTGTTATGAAATCTCAATATACAGGGTGATTCAGAATTCGTGACGAATCTCTCGAGGGGTTAATCCTTGACAAAATCGGGATCAAAAGTTCTTCAGCCATTTTTCCGAAAAATGATTTTTTTCCTTGGAATCATAACACATTTTTTCTATATCTTTCACCGGATAAAAAACTTTTGGGATCCTTCAAAATTGACAAATAAAACAACAAAAACAAAACGTTTTGCCCCACAAAGTTATAGAATTCCTCCAGTCAATAAAATAAACGTTTAATCTCTTTCAATAAATAGAATACACAGCATTTTCAGATTAGTAATTTTTTCTGCTGAAAAATTTAGAGTGGCCATATTGCCTCACATTCCCCAAAATACAAAAACAATTCAAGAATCGTTCGATCATCATAATCAATATTAAGTGCATTCGTTAAGGTTGATAAAATTTTCGTGTCAAATACATATAGACATTCTGAAAGTATCAACTATCAAATACGTAAAGTAGCAAAGTGGTAGAAGCTTCGACTGGTACGCAGAAGCACCCGGGTTCGAATCCCAGTAAGAAACAGCCAGAAAATTTTAATCGACAAAAAAAAGTCAATTATCAGAAATAACCATAATTCCGGACCATTACGACGAATGAAAGATATAAAAACAAAATAGTTTTTATGATTTTGTAATTTAATCGACTGTTTTATTTCAATTTGTCCAAAACAAATGATTAAATCTGATCATATCTGATTATATATGATCATATAGAGACAAATTTCGTTCATGATCATTAATGATAAGGTCATATATGATTATTTATATTCAGATACAACTATTTTTTTCCGGGTAGTTCAAAGTTTCAGCTATAAAGCGTTTTTTAACATATGGAATAACATTTAAGAAGAATTTCCAACCTAGATGGTGAATGTGATGGCGTAACATGTATGATTGATATCACTATCTTTGGACTATTTTTTTAGCTTCTATGAAAGTTTTGGAAAAAAAACTATGCGCTCTTGATGGGATGAAATCGCCTACAAAAGTTGTTGTCATCGATGATGATCGCGATAATGGGGAGGATAATTTAGAAAGCGGGAATGAACGAACCACTAAACGGAAAGCAAATCAGGTAAAATTGATGAGTTTTATAATCAAACAACAATTATGAAAAATAGTTATTCGATAAATAGTAGACGTTTTATTTTTTTTTAAATTCAATTTAACAATATTGAAAAAAAAGAGTAATTTGACAATTTTCGTTTGTAGTATGAGAATGTGGATTCTGAGACATCTATATGAAAGAAACTTGTATATAGTGAAACTGATCTACATTATCATCAAGTGATTTTTTAAAATAATGAACGATCCATTATTTTGTCTTGTTTTCAAAAATTTAATTTTTTATCGAACGTTGCCTATAAACATTCAGTCTATAGTGTTCAAATTCTGATAGTATATTTTATTGAAGGGTTCAAATTTGATGTAAAAAACAAATTCTATGTAGACACCGGATTCGGAAAATTTTAAAGATGTTCCACAACATGATGACGCAGAAGAGAATATACCGCAATATGATGAAGTGAAGACGAGTCCTCACAGCAGTTCAAATAAGATTGTCAAATCACCTGAAGCTTCGTCGAATAATTTCGTGACAAAAGAATATTTAAATGAAGGTTTTCATTCCTCAAAGTGTGTTGATATTCCATATAAATATAAATATATTTATGTTTCTGTGATTTCAGCTCTGTCAGAGATCGTTAATTTATTGGAAAGAAAATCCAATAAAACGAGTAACTTATCCCAAGGCAGTAGCAGCCAATTAGGGGATGAAAATGCTGATCCTGAGTTGGTAAATGCAGTTTTAGATATTTAATGGAATATTTCGTGTATCAAATAACACTCTGTGTTATTTATAATTTTTAGAAAGAGCTAGGGAGCAAAGGAAGTGGGATATTTGTATCCCAGCAGCAATGGAATGCAATAAAATCCAAGACGACCTTCACATCAATGGGAATTGCATGAGTTATGGCTAAGTTTGACAAAGAAACATTACTTCGTAGTAATTATGAAGGTGGGAAATCGAAGATGAAAAAAAAAAAAATGATGAGATGCGATTCAACGCGTTGGATGAAAAAGTCATCAGCGCAATAAAAGGTAATTACCAATTTGATCACGAGGCATATAGCCTTACAGATTGTTATTCTGGTGATATCCCTCTTGTAGTTTCTGATATCTTATATGATCACTTTTACAGATCTCAAACGAAAGCAAACTAGATAAAGATGGCGATAGTGACGTATTGAAATAATTTCGATCATCATAAATAATATTGAAAATATATAATCTGTAATATGTGTCGATTTGACATTATATATATATGTTATCAATTGCTAACCCTAATGAATCCATTGTTTCGTAGAACAGATTTCGTATTTAATCTTATGAGGTTCTGAAATCGCTATTTTCAAGTTTGTGCACTCTGCACGTTTATGATTGGTTGTATTGGATAGTTGTTACTAAATCGACGACTAGATTCAAACTAACAAGGGATTTATACACAGCTTTGCTCGTGAATGTATGCATAAATATAATAGTTTATTATTAATCCATTATACACGTAATGTATAGTTTTAGTTCAGAAAGCATTAGTATCAGCTTTAACAGGTCGACTTAAATAATTACAGTTGAGTAGCATATTACACCAACAAGGAATGACATGTAGTATGCAATAGGTATATTGAGTCAGTGATTGGATTTACAGTGGAGGTTCTTCATGCAGATATAGGCCAGGGTGTACGGTTTGAAGCGATTGGTCAACAACTTATTACGTATAGTGTATGTATGAGCCTCAAAAATATCTCATAATTGCCTAAATGGTTAAATACTGCAGTTGATTTTCCGGAAATTTGAAAGGTGCTACATAATTTCAAATGATTTCAAAGAATTCATGTCATTTCACTGATAGTCTAATGGATAGCATATTTCGAGGTATCAAACGATTCAACTAGATTTTTAAAGATATTAAATGTTCCAACTCATTTCATGGACCACGTGAAGCGTAGGTAGAACCCACTTTCTCATTCCTAATAAAGTAAAATTTTGTAGAATATCCAACGGAAAAACTTTTTTTGATTTTGTGTGATTGCACACTCGCCTTCGGCTTGTGTTGCCAACTCACACTAGTCATAGAAAATTTCATCGCACTCACATCATAATGTACCATTACTTTATTCAGTATGATATTGGATGTTTTACGCACGCTCCGCATCCGTGAGAATTTCATACATCATAAAGTAAAATTCTGTATAATATTCGACGGAAAATCTTTTCCTGACCTTGTGTGATTGCAACACTCGCCTTCGGCTCGTGTTGCAATTTCACACTCGTCAGAAAAAGTTTCATCACTCTCATATCATACTGTACTATTTTCAACTCAGTGTGTGATACTCGACTTCTTATGCCTGTTGGTAGTGTGTGAAGTGTCCGATTCATACACTTCCATATGTAAAAATAATTAATTTCTTTCCGTTTAAAAATAATAATTTCTAAAATATTTTTCTTCCATTCAACTTTCTTAATTTTGTATTAAGGGGACCAGTACAGCGACTTTTCAAGAAATTGTCATAGTCCGAAATCAATTTATTTCATCACCAAAGTTCATTTCACATCAACATGTCTTTAGTTTTCCAAATCATGTGTCGTAAGGGTTTTAGAGCACCGTTGGACCAATTCAGGTCATCTTGGATTCATTTTCTTCAGAAAACAAATCCTCATCATGTGAATGTAGAAATTTTGAAAATTTTGCGTTTTGGCCAAATTATTTAAGAAATGAGTGATAATAATTTTTGCAAATTTGGTAAATTAATCATAACTTATGACATAATTTTTTATTTTAAAATCCCTAAATTCACAAGATGGGGAATGGTTCACCGGAGAAAATGAGATGTCAAGAGATTGAATTGGACCAACGGTGTGACAAAATCCTTACGACACATGATTTGGAAAAAGAAAAATATTTTGATGTGAAATGAACTTTGGGTATGAAATAAATTGATTTCGGACTATGACAATTTCTCGAAAACTCGCTGTACTGGCCCCCTTAAATTGTGTTGACATACATATTCACTGATTGAATAATAGTGTTACCAATATGTCAAATCAACATTGGCTAGTATGTATAAAACGAAATACATGCTAATGCTTCGAGTAGTGGCATCTACTACCAAACATTTAGGGTTAATACTATGTATAC
Organism: Tenthredo livida; assembly: GCA_963992785.1. Classification (NCBI taxonomy): domain Eukaryota; kingdom Metazoa; phylum Arthropoda; class Insecta; order Hymenoptera; family Tenthredinidae; genus Tenthredo; species Tenthredo livida. Next base: position 20,086,852 of record OZ023066.1, read on the forward strand.
ATACATACATTTTGTTTGTTAGTAGATGCTACTACTCGGAGCATTAGCATGTACATCGTGTTATGCATACCAGCCATTATGTTATTCACAAATAAAACAAAATTCATGTATAACATAATATAATTCTATCAAAATCCAATGAGCCTTACTTTTTTGATCAAGATAACTTATAACTCGAATTTGCGTTTCTATCGATAGACTACGAAAAGGGATATATAGAAGTGGAAGCAAAAGAGTTGTTTTTGTCTTTGATTTCCTCATTTCTTTAGTTTCGAAGACTAATCAAATTTTAAGCTATTGAAAATCATATTTGGAAGTATTTTGTTTTGAATGGGGGGGCTTCGCCCCCCCAACCCCCCAGCGGGGGCTTCGCCCCTTGCATCCCCAGCAGGGGCTTTGCCCCTTGCATCCCCAGCGGGGGCTTTGCCCCCTGCACCCCTTGGACCCTGTCACCACCCGGCCGCTCTCACTAATATTCCAATATATACTAATACTTCCCTATTTTTCAGAGTTTTTTTTACAGGTAAAGAGTTTCACACAGTGAGTTAAAGAAAATAGTATATGACATGTGTGTGCTACCTGTATCGTGCTGTACTATTATAACACTTTTGATGGTCAGTCATTTTAAATATATCAGTCTGTTTGATAATTAGTTTGTGGTGCTGATGTATAGGTAGGTGATGTTAGTGGTTGGTAGGCTGGTCGAAGTTGGCTCATTTGAAGAAGATACGTAGAATGTTATAACTTTGTAGCAACTGTGAACTACTTCTGTTATGGGACATCGTCTTGCCGAAATGTTATGCTCTTCTGTTCCAGTGGATTTATAATAGGATAGGAATGGTCCAGGGGACTGTAAAAGATATAAAATAACACAGAATTGAAGGAGAGATTTTAGTATATTAGTATTAATTTTCCTAGCGTTGTTATCAGTTAGGAGCTATGAGCCGTGGGCTACCTGTGTCGTGGGATGCTGCTTCGCCGAAGTGTTATGTTCGTCTATTTCAACGGAGTGATAGTCGTAACCGTGGTTTTGAGACGTCGTCTTGTCAAAGTATTATCTTCGTACATCCCAATAGCTTGATAGAGGATAGGGAATGGTCCAGCTGACTGGAAGATATGAAATAACAAAGGATTGAAGGAGAGATTCCAGTATTTTACTACTAATTTTCTTAGTGTTGTTATCATTCAGAAGCTATACGCTGTGGGCTACCTGTGTCGTGGGACGCTGCTTCGCCGAAATGTTATGTTCGTCTATTTCAACTGATTGGTGATCGCAACCTTTTTTTTAGGATGTCGTTTTTTCGAAGCATTATCTTCGACTATTTCAATAGATCGATGATAGGATAGGAAAAGTTCAGCCGACTGTGGAACATAGAAAATGACAAAGGATTTAATGAGAGGTTTCATATCACGACTAATTTTCCTAACATTCTTATTACGTTGGAGCTATGAATTGTAGGCGACCTTCGTTGAACAGGTGAAGCAGATAAACGCAAAGATGGCATGGGCGCTGAAAGTTAACGTCGGCGGTATGTTAACGCCCAGAGATCCAGAATTGCATCGCAAGTGATGGTAGGAAACATACAAATCAATGAACAAATAACGAGTCATGAATTTAGTGGAAGTAAAGAAGTTGAGGCTGGTCTATTCATCTATTATATGTAAAATCTAGTGAAAATCAATGTACGTACATACCGTTTGATGTAAGTCATCATAACCTTCTTTTCACTTGCTTCGGTTTGAAGTGAAATAATATTTTTCCAGATTCGTTGGTTTATTCTTTATCTATATTTAAACCCAGCTTAGAGGATCTGTTCCGTGCAATTACAACAGGCCACCATGCAGATTTATTAAATAATAATAACGGTCATCGGCGTGAAACCACGGTCAGCGCACTATTTCACTGATTATTATTCACTGATTCACTGATTCACTGCTATAAAACTATTAGCATAGCCGATAACACCTTATATAATTATATAATATAAATTTATATGTACTAGGGGGGCTCCGCCCCCCTGCGCGATTCGCGCGCCAACCCCCCATATTTTATCAGTTGTTTCAAGACCCGAATAATCCGCGGATTGTATGTTCTTCGGAAAATGACCGAATTTTCGATGAAATCCAGTGTTTGTTTTGTGACTCCCGATTACATAGTCTCCTCACATTGGCTATCAGGTACTAAGAATTTAGAATCGATATTTTAAACTTTAGATTTTATACTTTATACTTCATACTACAAAGAGCCGTCGCCGCCGTGTCAGTATCGCAGGGAATCATGGGCAATAATAGGTGCAAACTGTGACCCAATAACAATGAGTAACTATGTTCGGTTTGGTCGGAACAAAAAATGAAAATACGAACAGTAGAAGTCAAGTTTTATAATATTTCAGTTCTTCCACGTGAATCGGATTCACATAATCTGTGTGACTACTATTTTTGATTTTTTCACTTTCGATACCCGAGGAAAACCAAGGATACCCGAGGATAGCCGAGGATACCTGAGGAAACCCGAGGAAAACCGAGGATATCCGAGGATATGCGAGGATACCCGAGGATACCCGAGGATACCCGAGGATACCCGAGGATACCCGAGGATACCCGAGGATACCCGAGGATACTCGAGATACCCTTAGGTGGGTTGGGTTGGGTTAGATATTGAGGATACCCGAGGATACCCGAGGTTACCCGAAGATACCCGAAGATATCCGAAGATACCCGAGGATACCCGAAGATGTACCCGAGGATACCTGAAGATACCCGAGGATACCCGAGGATACCCGAATATACCCGAAGATACCCGAAGATACCCGAGGATACCCGAGGATACCCGAAGATACCCGAAGATACCCGAGGATACCCGAAGATACCCGAGGATATCCGAGGATACCCGAGGATATGCGAGGATACCCGAGGATACCCGAGGATACCCGAGGATACCCGAGGATACTCGAGATACCCTCAGGTGGGTTGGGTTGGGTTAGATATTGAGGATACCCGAGGATACCCGAGGTTACCCGAAGATACCGAAAGATACCCGAAGATACCCGAGGATACCCGAAGATACCCGAGGATGTACCCGAGGATACCCGAAGATACCCGAGGATACCCGAGGATACCCGAAAATAGCCGAAGATACCCGAGGATACCCGAAGATACCCGAAGATACCCGAGGATACCCGAAGATACCCGAAGATACCCGAAGATACCCGAGGATACCCGAGGATACCCGAAGATACCCGAAGATACCCGAGGATACCCGAGGATACCCGAGGATACCCGAAGATACCCGAAGATACCCGAGGATACCCGAGGATACCCGAAGATACCCGAAGATACCCGAAGATACCCGAGGATACCCGAGGATGCCCGAGGATACCCGAAGATACCCGAAGATACCCGAAGATACCCGAGGATACCCGAGGATATCCGAGGAATTCTGGGGAAAACAAATGAATTCTGGGAAAAACCCAGAAATTCTGGGGAAAAAACAGAAGAATTCTGGGAAAACCCAGGAATTCTGCGAAAAACAAAAGAATTCTGGGGAAAACAAAAGAACTCTGGGAAAACCCAGGAATTCTGGGAAAAACAAAAGAATTCTGGGGAAAACAAAAGAATCTGAAATACTGACACGGCGGCGGCGGCGGCGGCGGCGAGATATCGTTATAATATAGAGAGATATATGATACGATTATATATGATAATTATGAATATTTTAACTTTCAACAACGCGATCTCCGATTCGAGAGCTATTCGACGGCCATTTTGATTCGTCGACCCTCGGTAGCTCACTTTGTTACTTGATCATTACATACCGATCGGGTGCGGATTCAGATTCATGCCAAAATCAATAGGGGGCGAGATTTGAATGGCTTATAACTACGTTTCAAAGTTCAAGTCGATCTGTGTCGCCGTTCGTTCGAAAATGTGAGGACAAGCAAGCGTCTAGCGACCGGGAAGAAGAAGAAGAAGGAGAAGAAGATGATGCTTTTTTAACAACTTTCGTGACTGATATCTCGGAAACCGGTGTAGAGATTTCGATCAAATTTATACAGCGAAGTCGTGTGGTGGGGGAATATCTGTTCTGTGAATTTGATCGGAAAATATTCACGCGTTCCGAAGTTATGACCTCGTGTTTACAGGTATAAAGAGTTCCCCGAGAAAATAGAGTCCCGGCTGCGCTCGCCTCCCTACGGGTATACCTACCGTGAATATTCGGTGAATTTGAACGATCCCCTTCCTACGACCAAACCAACACAGGCGCGCACCGCGTGCGTGAGGCTCGGCGGGCGGGGCTAAGCGACCAGTGATGCTTCTACCGAATCTTCCGCGCTAGGCCGAATCCGTATAGCCCATCCATGCTAACTCGATAAATACTATAGCCTATCCACGCTAACTCGATAAATACTTAACTTAAAAAGCAATCATCACACTGAACACGGAAAAGAATGAGCGCGAATGAAATGGATTCGCCTGACGTGAACATTTATTTTAAGATTAATCAACTAAATATCAATTAATTGAATTTAAGTATTGATTATCAGTGTTTAGGAGCGATATTTGAGACAAAGTGGAACAGGTAAGTGGAGGGTGAATCATTGAAGACAACATGGTCAAAAATTGGTTTATCTATTGATTTATTTATTGATTCATTTATTTTCAGACCTAGATTTTATTCAAAACATCTGTTCGGAATACTAGTATTCAATCTAATGAAAATTAGGAATTCGTGAGAAAGTTTTCGGTGTTTGTGTTAATTTTAGTTTAATAATAACATAATGAATCATTTGATCAGAGTACGATGCGGAGAATGAGGTCATCGCGGATAAGGCTGCCACCCACAGGCCACGTCCTTAGGTCTGAAACAGAGAAACGAAATTTATCAATGATTATTGGTTAATCGAGGGATCCATTGCTGTTGAATTATGGTGTACGCACAAACTTATCAGAGATTGATTGCTTGGGAATCGAAGAAAGGCTACTGATGAGCCACTGTCAAACGTAGTATACTTTCACTGAAACCATTTTCGTCTCTCAACGACTACTTCTATCGGAGACCTGAGTGCTGACATGTACCTCAGCGAGGCTTCATAGCGTACGGAGGGGCTTTGTCGCAGGAGTTTGTAGTTCGTCGTAAATCACGTGTCTGAGAAGAATAAACTCATACTCGTTGAAGAAGATGTTGCCATCCCAGGACATCGTTACTTCCTCTGAAACAGCAAGGCGAGAGTATAACTGACTATCATGAGAATTTATAAGTCTTGTAAGTCTTTTGATGTCCGTTAACTTTGTATCCTACGTACCCAATGACTGATCGCCCGCTAACTCTTGAGGAGAAATATCGCCGGCGTCGTTGTCCAAGCTGACCTCAGGCAACAGACTGCGAAGAGTGATCGAGAACCAAGCAGGGATCGAAGAAGCGAGAGCTAGCAACAGCGTCAGCGAGGCTTGGCAGCGTACGGAGTAGCTTCGTTGCAAGGGTTCGTAGCCCGTCGACGATATTCATCGAACATTTCTTACTCGTCTGACGACCATTCAACGTTCATGTCTCATAGCAGGCGAAGAAACCTCGTCGCAGATTTTCCCAGTGCGACGAGGCAGCGTACGAGGAGCTTCGTTGCCAGGGTTCGTAGCCCATCGACGATATTCATCGAACATTTCTTACTTGTCAGACGAGCATTCAACGTTCATGTCTTGTCGCAGGCAGAGGAGCTTCGTCGCAGATGTTCCTAGTGCGACGAGGCAGCGTACGAGGAGCTTCATTGCCAGGGTTCGTAGCCCGTCGACGATATTCATCGAATATTTCTTACTCGTCTAACGACCATTCAACGTTCATGTCTCGTAGCAGGCGAAGAAGCCTCGTCGCAGATGTTCCCAGTGCGACGAGGCAGCGTACGAGGAGCTTCGTTGCCAGAGTTCGCAGTGCGTCGGCGAGCATTTTCTATCAAATTTTTGTGCGGCAAGGCTTCCCCAGAGTCCAGAGAAGGACTGCATATCGTCGACGTGCTACAAATGCTTGCAACGAAGCTCCTTCCACGCTACCTCATCGCACTACAAACTCCTGCGACAAAGCCCCTCCGCACGTTATGAAGCCTCGCTGAGGTACATGTCAGCACTCGGTCTCCGATAGAGGTAGTCGTTGAGAAATAAAAATGGTTCGAGTAAAAGTCTACTACGTTCGACAGTGGCTCATTGGTAGCCTCTCTTCGATTCCCAAGCATTCAATCTCTGATAAGTTTGGACGTACGCCATAATTCAACAGCAATGGATTCCTCGATTAACCAATAATCGTTGATAAATTTCATTTTTCTGTTAATAAATAAATAAATCAATAAATAAAACAATTTTTGACCATGTTGTCTTCAATGATTTACCCTTCACTTACCTGTTCCACTTCGTCTCAAATATCGATCCTAAACACTGATAATTAATACTTAAATCCAATTGATTGATATTTGATTTTAAATTCGTTCATAAGTTTCGAAAATAAATGTTCACATCAGGCAAATTCATTTTATTCGCGTTCATTCTTTTCAGTGTTCAGTGCGATGATTGCTTTTTAGGTTAGGTATCGAGGTGGGCTATGCGGACTCGGCCTAGCGCGGAAGATTCGATAGAAGCACCACTGGTCGCTCAGCCCCGCCCGCCGAGCCTCACGCACGCGGTGCGCGCCTGTGTTGGTTTGGTCGTAGGAAGGGGATCGTTCAAATTCACCGAATATTCACGGTATATATATATACGGGTACGAATACTTGGCGGCGATTCGCTGCCGCGAATCTTAATAGAATCCAACTCGAAGTTACGTCGTCATTGCGGTCAAAAACCGATAGACCTATTTGCGGATACTGCTCATAAAATCACGTGGATGTACTGTCGTGATTGCGGACGAGAACCGATAGACTCATTCGCGGATACTACTCATGGAATCACTTGGATGTACTGTCCTGATTGCGGACGAGAACCGATAGACTTATTTGCGGATACTGCTCAGAGAATACATCTAGATGTTACGTCGTGATTGCGGACGAGAACCGATAGACTCATTCGCGAATACTACTTATAGAATCACGTATATGTACTGTCGTGATTGCGGACAAGAACCGATACACTTATTTGCGGATACTTCTCATGGAATCACGGAGATGTACTGTCGTGATTGCACACAAGAACCGATAGTCTCATTTGCGGATACTGCTCATAGACTCACGTTAACGTTTTGTCGTCATTGCGGACAAGAACCGATAGACTTATTTACGGATACTGCTCATAGAATCACGTAGATGTAATGTCGTGATTGCGGTCAAGAAACGATAGGCTTATTTGCGGATACTGCTGATAGAATCCATCTGGATGTTACGTCGTGATCGCGGTCAGGAACCGATAGACTTATTCGCGAATACTGCTCATAGAATCACGTGGATGTATCTTCGTGATTGCGGTCAAGAACCGATAGACTCATTTGCGGATACTGCTCATAGAATCACGTGGATGTACTGTCGTGATTGCGGACAAGAACCGATAGACTTATTTGCGGATACTGCTCATAGAATCTATCTAGATGTTACGTCGTGATTGCGGGAACGAACCGATAGGCTTATTTACGGATACTGCTCATAGAATCACGTAGATGTGATGTCGTGATTGCGGTCAAGAAACGATAGGCTTATTTGCGGATACTGCTGATAGAATCCATCTGGATGTTACGTCGTGATCGCGGTCAGGAACCGATAGGCTTATTCGCGAATACTGCTCATACAATCACGTGGATGTATTGTCGTGATTGCGGACAAGAACCGATGGACTCATTTCGCGGATACTGCTCATGAAATCACGTGGATGTACTGTCGTGATTGCGGACACGAACCGATATGCTGATTTGCGGATACTGCTCATAGGATCACGTGAATGTACTGTCGTGATTGCGGACAAGAACCGATATGCTGATTTGCGGATACTGCTCATAGGATCACGTGGATGTACTGTCCTGATAGCGGACAAGAACCGATAGGCTTATTTGCGGATGCTGCTCATAGAATCACGTGCATGTACTGTCGTGATTGCGGCCAAGAACCGATAGACTCATTTGCGGATACTGCTCATAGAATTACGTGGATGTACTGTCGTGATTGCGGACAAGAACCGATGGGCTGATTTGCGGATACTGCTCACAGGATCACGTGGATGTACTGTCATGATTGCGGACAAGAACCGATAGGCTTATTTGCGGATGCTGCTCATAGAATCACGTGGATGAGTAGTATAGCTATGTTAGTCAAGAACCATGAGAGTCAAGATCCACCCTGTAGAGGAGTCATGACCGCGCCTTTACCTTTTTCTAGAAAGTTCCTTTTTCTAGAAAGTTCTAACCCGCGCCTTTATGGCCGATTTTTATGTGTCATCTTACGCAAATTTTTATGGGAGTAATTCTACCGGTAGTCCCACTGTTTATGTCCGATTTTTATGTGAAAATCAATGTCACAATCAATAATCAGATTTTTACGCAAATCAATCATCCGATTTTTACGCAAATTTCTATGGGAGTAATCCTACCGGTAATCCTACCGGTTATCTCCACAATAAATAATCAGATTTTTACGCAAATCAATCATCCGATTTTTACGCAAATTTCTATGGGAGTAATTCTACCGGTTATCTACAGTCCAGTATTTTCAGGAGTTCTTACCTACGCGTTCATGTCATTAGTGTGACAAGCGATCATCAGAATTTTTACGCTAATTCTTACCATTTTACGCGAATTTTTATGGGAGTAATTCTACCGTTAATCCCACTGGTTATGTCCGATTTTTATGTGATAATCAATGTGACAATCAATAATCACATTTTTACGCAAATCAATCATCCGATTTTTACGCAAATTTCGATTCTCAATTATCAGATTTTCACGCAAATTTCTATGGGAGTAATCCTACCGGTAATCCCACTGGTTATGCCCGATTTTTATGTGATAATCAATGTGACAATCAATCATCAGATTTTGACGCAAATTTCTATGGGAGTAACCCTACCAGTTATTACAGTCCAGTACCTATGGTGAGTGATGTTACCTTATTTTCAAGAGTTTCACAGTATAGTATCTACAGTATAGTGAGTGAGTGCAAGTTCCCTACAGTGCAATGAAGATTCGAAAGTTCTAACCGGCGCCTTTAGCTTACTTACGTGACAATCCCCCTGGAGAATATTTGTGTGACAGGTGATCATCAGAATTTTGACGGTGGACGTACGTTAATTCCTACTGGTTACCCTCGCCGGAAACATTTTTTTATATCAACAAGTCAATTGCAAGATATCCGACGCAGATAGTGCACATTGCTCAAGGTCGAGATACTACCTAGGTTATATACCTCGTTTCAAATTTCAAAGCTATCCTACAAACTAAGAGTAGATTCTCAAATATTGTAAGGCATATGACAACAAATTCATGTTATATTTTAAAGATTTATTTCAAATTATACAGGCAGGTTGAGGATACTTCGCAATGTGAATAAAATTGAACGAAAACGTTTAGAAACATGGCGGTAGTACACGCCTCCGTCTTCAGCAACCGTTTTCAATTTCTGGAATAAGGCCTCATCACTCAGCAGCCTTGCAGTTATACGTGGAGGTAGATTTTCGGTAAAGGTTTCGTAAGGAGCGTCCCCCCCAATTATGTCGGCTACTATTCTTGTGCGCCCCGATAATGTTGTCATCTTCCGCAAACTGATGATGATATGCACACCGCTAGTTGATTTTTTGATGGGAAGACGTTCACCGCATAGACCCAACTGACCAATTTTAAATATCTCAGCATCGGTGAAGTTGTGGGTAGAGGAGTCCTCGACTAACTGCCCAGCGTTGAACACATTGGCATCAGATAGGTCTGTGGTACCAGATAAATCCATGATGTTTATCATTTTCAATAAATCTCCTCTGGAGTTCTATTTGATGCTCACACTTGTGAATTCAGATTGCAAGTAACTCAGATTTTGAGATGGCACCATATTCATACCCAGAAGCAACTAGATGAACCAGTTTCGTAGGGCTTTGAATACCAGACCTTCTCCCCACGACTAAGCTGTTCGCAAATTATCGTAAACGAATCTTAGCCCTAGTACTATATTAATGTGATGAACACGCACCCTATCGACGCTGAAGGAAATTTCTGGTGAACAGGTCGTAGAACTGCAAGTTCAACTGGTTGATTAGGTCTTTGAACTGCACAGTTCTACACTTTGATCAGAAATCAGATTCTACGAACTGATAGACCCTGAATTATTGTTAAATAAAGGTAGGCTTGAGAGAACAATTCATGTATGATTATTTATTTGTAAGCGTGATACATTTCAGATATTTATTAAATTTACATATAGTTGAATTCTACTCGGTTGTATAGTCCCCCAAGATTATGCATCTGAAGGCGATTCTCATCGGCAGCCAGTATCATTTTTTGGACTAAGTCCTCATCGTCAATCAGCACTTTTGACATGCGTGCAGGTAGAAATGCCGAAAATGCGTTTTCCAAATCAAGGGTTATTCTTGTACCGAATCTTGTTTGTACTTTCCGCAAGCCGATGACGGGGTAGTGTTTATTGACCTCAAGATCTGCCAATTTCTTGGTGGGAAGGTATTCATCACATCGACCCACCTTGTTGATTTTCGTCAGGTCCATGGCGTTGTTCATATTAATTTTATAGTGTTTAATCTTCTCAAAATATGATCAAGATCTGATTTCGCCTGAATCAAGGTTTTTACTTCACCAATATTTTTCAAAAGCAGTTCGATTCGCAGTTTTAGTTCTCGCCGCTTACGAACAGTGCGCATGGAGTATTAGTTGAAGACTGTCATTTAGCATATAAATCCGGAGCCTTTTATACCCAACCAACGGGGATCATAGCGTCAGTTTTGATCTATGCATGAGCGCCCACTTTTCAATAATAATTAATCTTAACTGACGTGATAAGCTCCATACAGGGTTGTGAGCTGATTGAAAGTACAGGTAAATGGAAGCTGATTTTAATTCGAATATATGCGTCAGTCTTCATACAAAGTTGCAATATCAGAGTTTCAGTATACAAGGTGTGGGAATATCTTCTCAATCTTGTCACAACTGATTGGACGCACAAATAAATCTTACATTGTATAGCAATGATCAATGGGGAGGATCAGTCCAAGTCATCCTTGAGCAAATTGATGTGGAAAAAATATTATTCTCGGAGTGAATATAAATACTGCAATGGCTCCATACAGGGTTGTGAGCTGATTGAAAGTACAGGTAAATGGAAGCTGATTTTAATTCGAATATATGCGTCAGTCTTCATACAAAGTTGCAATATCAGAGTTGCAATATACAAGGTGTGGGAATATCTTCTCAATCTTGTCACAACTGATTGGATGCACAAATAAATCTTACATTGTATAGCAATAATCAATGGGGAGGATCAGTCCAAGTCATCCTTGAGCAAATTGTTGTGGAAAAAATATTATTCTCGGAGTGAATATAAATACTGCAATGGTTTTACAAACTACATCAGTTCGATCAGTTCCTGCAGCCATAGTCACCATCAGCTTCAATGGCGTCAACATCGAATAATTTTGCAACGCATGCCGATCTACACCACACCGAAATGTGTGATGGAAAACAACATTGGGTTCTCTGCGCACAGCCAGAACCTTTTGAGAAGGCGCAGACTCTCATTTCCTGTCGCCCAGGTTGCAAGCGGCCTCAGTCTTCCCAGAGGGCTGTACCATGCAATCCGAAGAAGCAGCGAACAAATTTTGGCCAACTAGTCGGTGAAGAAGAAGAAGAAGAAGTATCTTTCGGAATCCTCAATCGGAAGTTTCGTTTGAATAAATCTTCTTCCAAAAGTATAGAAGTTGAACTTCTTGTCAAAGGTGATTTATCATGTCAAATTGTAATATCCCTGGTGGACACGGTGCGGAATGATAAAATGGTTTTCACTCAAAGTATTTGGGAAAATTTTCTAAGCAGCCAGCAAGTTCTTAGCGAATGGTTCGAATATGGGAGTTTACCTAATTCGGGAATAGAATACACGATTCCGTTAACTGCGAGAGGAGACTCATTTGTGAATTGTCGCAAAGTCTATAACAAGAATGCTGTGTATTTTTCACCTGCGAATATTACGATCATGGAGGTGTCGTTCAGAACGCTGCAGAGTATACTACCGTGTATTCATGTCACCATATGCAGACTCGTGATGCAAGAACAAACTATTAAAGATCGTGCGAAGTTATTTGTTGAAAAACTTGGTGCAGCGATGGAGGAGGATGCTTTAAGTGAGGTGGAGGCGAGAAACGTCATAATGAAGAGCGAGGACTTTGATGTGGATTCAGTCATCGATAATGAATTAGTCTGTCTGGGCATGCAGACCTTAATAAAATACAATAATAAGTATCAATAATTATCAATAAATGTATGATTTATTCGATGTTACACAAATATAAAACACATTTTACAAATCAATCCTTGACTACTGAATAAACTACAAATATGACCCATTTTACTAACAGACTATGAATGTATAACCCATTCTACTAACAGACTACGAATGGATAATGATTGTAACGCTAGAGTTCGACTCACACGTGTGTTTATCCAAATTAACACGAACGATATGGTGCCACGACTGAGGTGCACCATCGCGTTTGGGGGGCGAACTCGTAGTTGAATTACTCATCTGCAATGAACAAAAAAATTCATAATTGATTTGGTTCAACACTTTATACTCATAATATGGGAGTTTCCTTACTGTATTAAAATTTTGTATAAGAAAGGAAACCCCGGAGCCTGATTCGACTAACTTTACCTTCGGCGTCTTCAAGCTCCCACTGAACTGCAAAATCTCGGAAGGTACTCTGATCAGTGCTGGTACGGGCTGAAAATATTATATGCGATAAGAATAAACTCTGAACTTTATATGACATTGATTCGTAGGGGTGTTGTAGCGGCCCGCAAATAAATTTTGAATCAATATCAACTTCATAAAAGAATTGTTTGAACAATCAATAAAATCATGAAACTATGGTTAAAGAGCACCAAAATATTAATTCCACTTATTTCAGAAATACGAAAATTTCAAAACCTATCAATTTATATTATCACTATGATATTAGACAAGTATCTACCTCTCCGCAAATAAATTTTTTAATATAAACTTCATGAAAAGGATTGTTTAAACAATCAATAAAATCATAAAATTATGATGAGAGCACCAAAATATTGATTCCACTTATCTTCAGGAATACGAAAATTTCAAAACCTATCAATTTATATTATCACAATGATATTAGATAGGTACCTATTTCAGAATGATTGCAGAAATTCTATTCACTCCAGTCGATTTTACCGCGACCTCATTAATCACAAAGAAAGAAATCAATTTGAGTAAACTTACGTTTAACTGTTGTTGTTGGCGCCGGTGTTGTTGTTGCTGGCGCCGGTGTTGTTGCAGGTGCTGCCGTGTAAATCTGATTTGGGTTGATCCCCCCGTTGTAAACATTCATTACGTTGGTGTATTGGCCATGGGGTATAGATTTTTCCGAACCTCGCGTATAATCGGGAGGTGAGTAAAATTGTTTAAAGTTAAATGATGCGTTTGAGTGCAGGCTAGTTGCATCCAGTTGATGGATTATCCCATTATTCAGCATTTCGCGTTCCGCAGTTGGAGCAGAAATTATTGAATTTACGAGACACAGAATTATAAAGGATGTGAAATACATAATGTTTTTCCACTTTTATTCTAAGTGTATAATGATAATTTAAAATGGAGTTCAGCTTAAACGGAGTTGAGCTTTTAGTGGCGACTGCTCACGTTGATATACTGAAAGCGTTTAATTCTGAATGCTCATTTGCATCATGATCAGAGTCAACGAGCAAATTAGATCCGAAGTGGGAATAATAGCAATTCAGCAGAAACTGATAAAAATTATTCGATCTAGAGCAGCACGCGCCACGATAATGCTAGTTCGATGGCCGTTTAATCACACACTAACAAAGTATCTCATTGTTATATGGATTCTGTAAAACTATGTAACCTCATTTTACAGAATTGTGTGCACATGCGAATAGGGATGATAGCAATTCAGCGCGAACTGTTAAAAATTATTCGATCTGGAGCAGCACGCGCCACGATAATGCTAGTTCGATGGTTGTTTAATCACACACTTACAAAGTATCTCATTGTTATATGGATTCTGTAAAACTATGTAGCCCCATTTTACAGAATTGTGTACACATGCGAGTAGGGATAATAGCAATTCAGCGCAAACTGTTAAAAATTATTCGATCTGGAGCAGCACGCGCCACGATAATGCTAGTTCGATGGTTGTTTAATCACACACTTACAAAGTATCTCATTGTTATATGGATTCTGTAAAACTATGTAGCCCCATTTTACAGAATTGTGTACACATGCGAGTAGGGATAATAGCAATTCAGCGCAAACTGTTAAAAATTATTCGAACTGGAGCACCACGCGTCGCGACCGTTTAATCATGCGCTTACAAAGTGCCTTATTGTTGGAGAGTAAAACTATTTGATATCGTTAATCCAATTTTTGTAATTTTGATGAAAAATTGAAGCCTGATTACTCCCTTCCTTCAGATACTTGACAGAAATAAATGCATTCAGTGGGAAATTGGTGTTATGACCATTATCGGCTTGGTGTATTTAATTCTTTTCAAATAAATAATGTAGAGGGGATTTCCAAGAACTTTCAACTGCGGAGAATAGATCCCAATTAGTGGTACGTATTTCTCCAAATGCTTGATTTCATTATTAGCATTTCAACTTTTAAGCATTTACAGTTATTCCTTCTTTACAACAAATTTTGTATTAAACGCACTCTTGGATCGATGGGATAAATATGAATTTAGGGTAAAATTTTAAATAAATGGTATGTTGTATTGAATGTAGTTTTTTATTGTTGCATCTAACATCGGTTATTCATTCTAAAAACATTTTCAACCGCACAGTCACCTGAATGACTGTTACACCGCGGTTGTTGTTTAGTAGACTCTATTCTATCTGCTAAATATGCTGCATCAATATTGAACAATCGTTTTAAAATTAATTTAACAGACCTATTAATTACTAAAAATGATGGAGAATCTTGTAGATGTGGGCGTACAAGATACAGCAGTTCCGAGTAGGGTATATTTCCGTCATTCCAGCTGAATCCATGATAAATTTTACTCTCAAGCGCTTGAATCTGGTTATCTTTAGATAAAACCGACCAGGGATATGGAGGTTGAAATATAAAATGTTGCAAATTAAAATTGTTTCTTAAAACTGCAATTTCTTTCACAATTTACGTATCGTTGGGTCCCGTAAACCCCTGAACATCGATAAATGTGGGACCCATGACTATCCATACCTTTCTGCAAATAATCTGATTTATCGAGCATTTATAGACCCACAATCCCACCCCCACGTTCATTTAAATCAGTTTTCGAACCACATTTGTCAGTGGACTGTATTCAATAATTTTATCATGAATAATTAGACAATAGGCGGTTGTATTTGGAGGGACATTAACGTTACACTGAAACTCGAGACGTATATCTACAGATGCACTTTTGAGAGATTCATTCTGACGCGAACAATCTATTACCGCGATCGGAGCATGCGTTTTGAATGTATCCAAATCAAGCAATGGTTCTGGGCTACCAGTCTCACCGTAATACGATGCTTTGAATTTGGCATACATAGTATAAAGCAAAGCGTATCTTTTTCGCGTGAAATCTAAATCCAAATTATCATAGGGATATGACTCAGAGTTAAGGTATAGGCGAATGTTTGTTAATTCACAATGGTCAAATACGCTGGGGTCATGAGTAAGTTTATTTCTTCGTCCTGTCTGCAGCGCCAGTATCACGTATCGAGGTTTCTCAAGTTGAACGGCTGTTTTCACGGACCAGGTATGGTGAGTAGTTTCTTGAAGCACTGGATACTCATACAAATCCCATGAACGAAAACTAATTTCAATCGATGTGCCGCTCTCAAGAAGATGTAACAGCTCCAATTTTCGCAAATCTTCGACACTTATGTGGGGCATACGCCATTGTAATTTATTTAGCTTTAGATTTACGGCTGCAGCCGTTTCTCCCACAAATATAGCATTTGAATCTGTTCTTGAACGGATTAAAACCAGTTCATGACGTGCATTTGTGATGATTCTTTTATAATCTTCACAGAACCCGAGCAGGATGCGCAGTGGTATGCAATAATTAAAATACCCCCGATTCAATTCAACTAAATTTCCCGACAAATTCCAATTTGCAACCTCCAGGGCTTTACCAGCATTGACATTCAATGATAAATAGTTTTTTATACTAGTGCTGATTCCTAAATTTTTGCATCGATCAATTTCAACTCCATTTAATTCATACCTAATTTCATCGAAAAGAAAAGCCATTGCATTGTTGATTAGTTTCACATTTTTTGCTGGTGCATGGACACCATTCGCATCCGGTACAGAATTCAATAGTGTGCCCTCGATGTATAAAAAACTGTCGCATGGTAATACATACAAGTCTTGCTGTTGAATCGGAATTCGTATCTCGTCATTGTTTTGATATGATGTACTTGCATAGGGAGCGTGAGCATGAACTTCAACTCGAGTTACACTGTTATCAAATATTGGTCGGGCATTGATGTTTAGCAGATTTGCCATATCTATCTTTTACATGAAATCCCAAGGATTCTAAAAAATTGACGTTATCAGCCGTAAGCGATTGACGTACTGCGTATGGTGTTGTTCGTTTGACCAAACTTTGAATACTGAGCGATGGGGGTATGGTTGCCACATATTTGTGCACGTTCTCGTATATCAACATGATGAAAAATCACTGCACTTTTACGTGCAAACGGATTGTTATCTGTTCTCCTCGAAAGTTGACGAGATTACCGTCTTGATCCACAACACGAACTGTTATGTTGTCGATTACACGAGGCCTTACGGGTAAGTAAATGACGTGGTAAGGGGACTCGGAGATTTTATAGCCAGGTGGCATGTTTGCAGAGAATTCGTGGATCGTGTGTACTGGACGATCGTTACTATATGCACCAGCCGTGATGTTACACTCAACTCGTATAATATCAACTTTCAGAATGTTGACAGGTAGATCAGATTCATGCCAGACGTTAGCTTTGAGCTGTCGCTTTGTAAACCCCAGCAGAGAGCCGAGGTTGTTCTCCCCACTAAAGTCAATGTCATACTTGCACTTTAACTCACATTTTAATGTATTGTTGTTCGGACGAAGTACAATGGGGGGTGGTGATTTTGAATCGTCAACTAGCTGTGTCGATAAATATCTATTCAAATCATCAATTTCGTAAGACCCGTCGGAAATAATAATTTCTTTGCCCCCATCATAATAAAATTTATTATTTGCCCCATCAACATTTGGTACTGAGTTAAAAGTTTCAAAATCTACCAATCCCAATACATATTGAGCATTATCGGATAGGACAATCGGTGGAAAATAATTTGCACTAAGAACAGACGTTGACCCCGAAAGCGGGAGCGTCAGCGACATAGCGCAGTCACGTGCATACTGGACTTTGAATGTGATTGTAATTTATGTATTATCACGTAAAAAAAGCAAGCACAGTTGTCCGCAAATTGCAGAATTATAATTTTGATACTGATCGTGATTGTATTCAATTTGCACATCATTCCCAAAATATTCAATGAATTCCTTAGGTGGCGGCAGATTTCCATAGCTATCATAATACTTGATTTCATGTCCACGTTTCAAGTATGCCACCCAATGCGTACCAGGCCCCTGCAAATCATCCAAGTTGATAATCCCACACTCATTCGTTTGGATGGGGTTTTTATTTTTTCCACACGGCGTGCGAAAAGTTCGATTTTGCGCACGCTTCGCGTGCATAAAATTCAACTTATCGCGCGCTGTGTTGAAAAATGAAGTTCGATACACGTGCGAAAGATGATTCTCGACTCGTGTGATTGTCACCCTCGTTTCACTCAGGCGAAAAACTTCACACTCGTCCGAGAATCCACACTTTCGCACTGGTATCGAAAAATACTATTACGTAGTTCAGATCGCATAAACACGCCTTTGAAATATGGAATGCGCATACGTTTTGCGAACGCGAGAAGCTCAATGCTAGTTGTGGGACCGTTAGGTAGAATGATTATCTCATTTTTGAAGTTTTTTTTTTTCCTCTACATTTTCCCACCCCACTCCCTTTTTTGTAGGGATTCAGATACAGTCCGCGACCACCCTGCTCCATAGCACGATTGTGACGCTCAGTTTCAGATAAAATTTTGCGAGCGTTAGATGCTTGATTCACAGATTTTGCGATGCCTGCGGCTCCCCCCGCTAAACTTCCTACTGCCGACAATCCTGCAAGTAATGCAACCAAGAACGGTAAAAATCCTCCACGCTTACCAGGAGGTAAAATTCGGGGTTTTACTCGTTTCGCCCGCGTCCTCCGACGTTGTGAAACATTTTTTTTTTTAATTTTCTGCAATTTCCCACCTGCATTTTTTTCCCCTCTACCACGCTTCAATCCCGCACCCATTTTCAATTTAACCTTCATTGCACGCGATACTGCCCACGCAGCTGCTCGTTCGAGCAACGCAGCGTCTCCTTCTGTGACCCGGTGTGATGCCTGTTCTGCTAGCTTTTGGTCTGCGTTATGGCGAGCCTGGAGGTCTTCACTTCGGGAATAGGCTATATCATGCTCACGACAAAACTTGTCCAACGGGTTGATTCCCGTGTCACCTCGAGTCAGACGCTTAGCCAGATGTGTACCGGGACCACAGTACTGATAGCCGGGTATGTGTAGTTCAAAGGGTAATGAGTTGATAACGCTATTCAATAGACCTTGTCCGCGCAACCGTGCTCTTGACATCTACTACAATTCCTTATCTGCTGCGCGAGCCCATCAATGTGATGAATGTCTTTATTGTAATCATTCGAACACAGGTGATATTGGGTGAGGTCTGGATTACTCGTTTATGTGTATTGGAAGTTTATTCCACAACATTTCAACAATATAACTTTAGGAACATATTTTAAGTGTTCAGTCGTGAAGAATTGATCTAACGATGAGGCGACGTTTACATGCATTTCAAAACTAAGGCAAAAAAATACTTGCGTCATCTATAAATACTCTTGATCCCATGTCAGTATTTCAATCACGAGCGAATCATGCATTTTATCAAGCAGCCATATTCGATTCGGGTCGTAAATATTGACAACAAAACAGAGGTGGACATTCCAAAGCGGCACGGTCCGCTGCTGCCCAATACAATCAGGTTCATAATTTGCGGACCTTCTAATTGTGGAAAGATAAATGTTGTGGTGGGTCTGCTGGAGAGTTGCAATGGAGTTCGCTTTGAGAATATCTATATTTATTCAAAGTCGTTGGAACAACCCAAGTATTGATATTTGGAAAAACTGATATCAAATATTGAAGAAATTAGGTTTTTCCCATTCTCGAACAATTGTGATGTAATACCTCCAAGCGAGTCATTACCCAACTCAGTATTCGTATTTGATGACGTAGCCTGCGACAAGCAAGACGTGGTTCGAGAATACTATTCCATGGGAAGACATGCACACGTTGACTGTTTCTACTTGTGTCAAACATATGCACGCGTCCCCAAACACCTGATTCGTGACAACGCGAACGTTCTCCTCCTATTCAAACAAGATAGTATGAATTTACGTCATGTCTATGATGATCATGTGAACAACGATATGACTTACGACGAATTTCAAAAACTATGTGCAATCTGCTGGTCAAAGCAATATGGGTTTATTGCGATTTTTAAGGATAGCCCCCTTCGGGGGGGTCGTTATCGCAGGGGGTTCGATGACTATGTTGTTTGGTGAGCGAAGACCTTCAGTAAGCTTTGAACTTGCTGAGCATAACTATGTCGGAATTAGTGAATGAGTCTGCAACGTTTGATGAGAGCATGAAAACTAATTCCTCAAAAGTTAGTGATGAAAAAGTTAAAAAAGCAATTGCGCGATCGAGTAAAGCAATTCGGGAAAAATATCGGGCATTAAAAGTTAATCAGGCAGAAGCTGTTGATGCTGTGGAAAAAAACCTAGCCCCAATAGTGGGCCCATTAAAAATGTTAGCTGAGAGCAGGGACATTAATACATCGTCTGAACGGCAACCAATACTGCAAGTGAAACGAAGACTTGATCTGGACGATGAGGATGAGGATTATTTCCAGCAAAGGCGGAATATTCGTTCGAAACCGTCGAGCACCCCAATCGTCACTCGTGCGGCTACACCGCAGAATGCACCTGCTTCGATGGGTTCTCCACCAGCTAATAATGACACCGTTTTCGCGAACTTGGAAACCATTGCTCAGTCTCATCCGGATCCATCACCTGAATCCACCATGCGGTCAATTTTGGAAACCTCCGAGGGGCGGGATCGAGCTATTCAATATATTGAGCGACACTTTGGAGAATTGACTGAAACATATTTTACTGAATTCATTTTTGACACAAAAAATATATATGATACTACGTATGGGGTTCGTTTTGCAGACGGATCCTGGCTACTTGGTGATTCTCCTATCGAAGTAGACAAAAATGACAATATTATAATCAATAATGTGAGGTACAAAGAACTCCGGGATTATTAGAGCTAATTTTCAAAAGAATTCCAGATGACGCAGACTACAATGACATTGATCTCATAAAATATAAAAGTATATTGCATGCAACCAATGCCCATAAGCGTGGTTACACTTCACACGGTCAGCTTAATGGAAATGAAAGTTACAAGTGGAAACATATAATCGCAAAATTATTTAAGAATACGGCTCTGGCTAAGACCTCTGGACGCGGTTTGATTCCAAACAGAATGGTTGTTACAAATCATCCTGTAGATTACATCCATTGGGACAACCCAAATGAACTCGTTGAGAGATTGAGGCTCCTAGTTGCTTCTAGAACTGCCGGTCACACAGGTCACGACAATGAAATAATGTCAATCATAGAGGAACTTCGTGAGGCGGATATTATTCATAAATAGATAGAGCGTCTTCATTGTTTGTCAGTGTAGAAATGTCCGTTGATAAATTCGGAAGACATCTTGATTTCAGTAATAATGGCGGTAGGAATATTTTACAAGTGAATGGAAATCTTGACTTTCGTGGTAAAAGGTTAACAAATGTGACTATCCCAATCGAGTCGACCGACGTAGTGATAAAAGAATACATTGACAATAATTTTTTAACTTCTGCTGGTGGGGAGCATTATAATTTGAGAAACAAGCGACTTAAACAGCTGCATGCACCACTGGCTGAGAGTGATGCAGTGAACAAGCAATACGTTGATGCGGTGAAAACGAGCGCGCTGCGGCTCGCACAACACGACAACCTAACACCGAAGCAGTTCGATGCAAAAACTCTTCGAATAGTTCAAATAGGTACACCTTTAGCTAACGATGACGCTGTTAACAAAATATACGTTGACACACTTCAACAACATATCTTGAAGCCGCAGTCCGATGAGACTTGGAATCTCAGAAACAAACGTGTCAAAAATGTTGGAAATCCTGTAGATGGATTCGATGCTGTAAATAAATCATATGTTGATGGGAAAAACTTCACAGTGGATGGTCATTATGATTTAGCAGGTAAAAGACTAACCAACGTGGGTGATCCAATTTACCTTACAGACGCGGCATCAAAATCATACGTTGAAAGAGTGGACGCGCAGACAAGATATTATATTGATGGGAAACCGACTATTAAACGGACGGGCCTTATGAGTGACTTTGATTTTGAAAGAAGGTTATTGCACAACGTGCAGACTCCTAGACAGCCTTTTGATGGTGTGAACAAGGAATACGTCGACTTCCTACACAATGAACTCAAAGCACAAATTCAACTACTTACTGACCGTATAAAATCTTATCAATAAAATGAGTAAAGAAAAATTGCAGTTAGTGAAAGAGCTGCATGCACCTGCGCGACGTAATTATCCGCGTCGAAAGGTGATCACCCGCGGTTACGATGATTTATGGCAAGCAGATCTCGTCGATATGCAACCTTATGCAAGAGTTAACAAGGGATTCAAGTACATACTCACAGTAATTGATGTTCTATTTAATTATGCGTGGGCTGCACCACTCAAAAGTAAAAGCGCAAAAGATGTGTGTGAGGCATTTGCTACGATTATATCCGGCTTCCGAAAACCTGCCAATCTTCAAACTGATAATGGCAAGGAATTTTACAACACATTGTTCAAGTCTCTCTTAAATAAACATGGAATTCATCACTATTCCACGTACAGCGTTATGAAAGCGTCCGTAGTTGAACGTTGGAACAGAACCCTGAAAAACTCAATGTGGATGGCTTTCACCGCTAATGGCTCGTATGAATGGGTGAATATGCTTCATCGATTGGTTGCAGACTACAATAAATGTGTGCACAGAACAATTGGGATGCCTCCGCAAAAAGTTACACCAGCGATTACCAAGAAACTTCTGACAACCGTATACAGCAACATAAAAATAGCTGGTCCGGCCAAATTGAAAATTGGTGACTTTGTACGAATCAGTAAATACAAAACTGTGTTTGCCCGAGGATTTACACCTAATTGGTCTACGGAAGTATTCAAGATCATTAAAGTGCAAGTCACGAATCCAGTAACGTATTTGCTTGAAGATTCTCGTAGACAGCCTATTGTAGGGGGATTTTATGAACATGAATTAAAAATAGCTAAATATCCAGATGTCCATCTGGTGGAAAAAATCTTACGCAAAAGGGGGAATCAGGTATATGTTAAATGGTTAGGGTTTGATTCATCACACAATTCATGGATAAATAAGAACAATGCTTTATAATTGCAATACATATGTATTTTTAACATTCAATAAATAACAAAAATCAATCAACTGCTGCAACCTTGTCTGAATCACTTTCCAACTCACTTCTTATACTATAATGACCCCACGGCAACATGTCAGTGGAATTGGGAATTACATAACGTTTAGTATCGTTTGAGCTCAAGGCTATTTTTGTCTCACATATCGAATACACCTTATGCAACTTTGAACGTATGGATTGCTGCTGTTTGTTTAAGTCAAGGTTTGTATTTAGACAATTCAGATAATCCGCGAACGTTATTCCCCTCTGTACAACACAATTTTTTATTCCCTTGGCCGTTTTAACCTCCTTTTCATCAATTCTAATTGAATACATTTTAGATCTCAAACCGA
This sequence comes from Tenthredo livida, assembly GCA_963992785.1. NCBI lineage: Eukaryota > Metazoa > Arthropoda > Insecta > Hymenoptera > Tenthredinidae > Tenthredo > Tenthredo livida. The sequence continues at coordinate 20,110,091 of OZ023066.1, forward strand.
CAAACTCAGTCATTATATCGCCATTATTTTCATCTTTCATTAGTCCTGGGACTTTTTTATTTCTGAGGGGAATATTATACAAATTACTTGGACTATAATCACTTGTGTCAAATCTTTCAATATCGCGCTTCATTATTTCATAAATATCATCACATTTTATTTCATATATTAAACTGTCAGTGTCAGTATACAGTAGCTTGCATTTATTTTGAAATTGAGGTCTCATATATTCATGATGAAACGCGTATAGACAGGTTTTAGATAAATCTAATATACACATCCCCACATAAATTGGTTTGAAGATTTTCACCTTCAACCTCCGCAATTCTATTGCAACGAAATTTTCAGAGAATACTGTTCGTCGATGAAAATTTGGTTTTGCGATCAAAGATTTTGCTCCATATCGCCCATCCCACTCACTGATCAATTTTATGTCTACATGATTTCGCACATTTTCCATTGTTTTACCGAATACTGCATTATTCATCAATTTGAACAAATTCTTCTCAAAATTATTATTGGCACGTGTACGCAAACTTGTATTTAAAGCAATGTATGAACCTATCCAAGCCGACTGTTCAAACTGTAAAATTCGATGTATTTTACATAATTTCAAACCATGGTTCAAACACTATTTAAGATTTCTGTAGTGAATGATATATCGTGTTTTATTATGCAAAGTTGCAAGCAGCTTAACATCCTTTGTATTTGGAGCGTTGCTATGAGTGGGACAGAATGGTAAATCTTTATGGTGATCATGCAATTCCTCAGGATATTCTAAATCAACTTCCAGGATATATCCGATTGAAGCGTCATCGGAAATCAGCATCACATCAAATTGTGATACATCTGCAAGCCATTCAAATTTACTAGTAGGCAGATGTTGAGACATTGCCCAACCATATAAATTATTTACATCAAAGTACATTAAATATTTTTGAGGTGCATTAACGTCATAACACTTCATATATCTATTATTAGCGCATGCATACCTATTCGAGCACTGACTCAGCCCACCTCGTATACCTCGTTCTACAAATAATAACATATCTATATCAGTCAACAACTCTAAACTAATTTTCGTATACTTGAGCATTGCATCCCACGTCAGTCCCGGGAGAGTGAAATAGTATGCGGGATCCAACTCATACGTCCTCATGCAACTTTTTCTGAAACTTTCAAATACGTCTGCCAAGAGTAAAACATCTGTTTTCAAATACAAATCGCTGTATTCTCCCAACGTCTTTATGTTGAATGATTCCCAAATATTAATAGCGTGTAAGTAAGCCTCTTCTGAAATATCAGTATCTGTTAATCTGTTGTAAAATTCTTCGCGCAGTGGTAGAGTAGTATCATCTAGCCTATCAAGTGAGTTCAAGTAATCATAGGGGAACACACCTTTTCGCGTAAGGAGTTTGAATTTAGCTGAACTAATGTCATTGAAATTTTCTTTTAATATTTTCAACTCTTCAATTCCCAAATATGAACTAAGTTCGTCTAAGCTGGAATTCAAAAATTTAAATGAGTCGATGAATCTCAACTTGAAACTACTGCCCTCCTTAACCTCTTTTGTAAATGAAATGTACTTTTCTTTATTGAGCGCCAATGCTGTTACTTGTCCTTCGAACGTTGTCATGAGTTCTGTTATGATAAAATGTGCATCGTAACCAGTCATATTGTGAAGTACGATTGGAATAATCCGATCGTCTTGATAATTCAAATTACATGCCATGTGCGCGGGACCTCTATATCTACCAGTAAAATGACAATGATCGCGAACGCGTATGCATGTACCAGTAAGTGGACACCCGCAGATGTAGCAGATTGTTGCGTTATTATACTCCAGATTTTCTGTTTGGGTTAATTTATTCATTCCAACGGGAGTTTGATAGGTTGTTTCCAGGTCAATTGCAGTTGTTTGTAGTTCCTTAACAAACCATTCTGACGGGTTGACGTCTCGATATGATGCGTACCTTGATCGTGAAGTATCGAATGAACAATGAAAATGATATCCAACACTAAATGCTTCATGCTTTTGATATGCATGGGACCCCCCATTAGTCAACCCTTCAGTTGGTAGTTCATTAAGTAGACATTCAAAGTCCGCATACACTATAAATGGCACAAACTCTTTCCGGATATGATTTTTGAACCGCAACCACTTAGTTTCTTCATCCGGAAGCTGTATCGAACAGTCATTTAATTCAGTGCAATCAACGCTGTGAATACTTAACTGTACCTCGCTATAAAACACATGTAAACACCTGTCACATATGAGTTTTTTACCATTATGTTTTGATATCTGTTTTGATATCAATCTGGAGAGATGTTTGATCCAGCAAAAGTGTGATTCGCCTTCACTATTTTGGATCATGAGCAAATTAATGTGCACCATTTTTTTATCGTTAGTTAAATGTAATGGTTGGATTTCGACGTCTCCACTATAACGTTTGATATTTAGAATAAAAACATTCACGGACATTGTATTCATTTTCTCAAACTTTGGTATTTGTTTGATTGTCATGGGAAATGAAATTCCAGTCAAATTTAATATTCCCGAGAAATGTGGATACGAACTTGGTCGATCCGGATGACTCGCTGCAGGATGTAAAGCTGAAACGATTGCCCAGGCAAAGCATGCATCGTCCCGCGAACGGACATTTATCACTGCTCTTCGAACTTTAACCGCACGAGGTGATTCAACAAAACTCGATCCAATCAGAGGTTCACATTTATTCACATTGACTTCTAAATTAATCAGTCCACTCAGTACCCAGCCACTATCCCTTTCCTGAAATTCTTCCATCTGAGTTATTGTGGGTGTCACAATATGGTTGGAATACCATTCCTCCAGATTTGTTGCTAAAAGCAGCTGCCTATTTGCCGTGTTGAAGCATTTTATTTCACTTTTCTCTTTTAACAAAAATTCTCCGTTGAGCGCTGTATTTACTTTGATACAGGTGTGCTTTCGTAGTGCATTTTTAATACGAATAATCACCAGATATTTAGCATCTTCTAAGAATTGTTTTGGATCGATGTGCTGTATATTTATCACTAATCCCGTCCGAATTCTTCCTTTGAATGCTGATTCAGTATCCTGCCAGCATATTCGGCTGCTTCGTAATCGCGATGTGGTGTTTCCAATTCCTTGACCCGTCCTGACCCGTTGCTGCACTGAAACTTTAATACTTTTCAATCGACCAATTCGCGACTCCAAACTGTGTTTGAGTCCACATGATAGATTTGATTTTTTCAGCACCTTTTTCAACAGACGTATAGTGACATCGTAATGCCGAATCCATCTGTCAGCCTTCTCAGGACTCCTAAAACTAGTGATAAGTCGGAACATCTCAGTCAATTTATTTTCCATCTCAAGTGATGAATCCAATATTGCAGACATTTTCAGAATTCTCGCTATAACGTTTATATCTGAATGCGGTGTTATCCAACGAGTAGTGGTGTATTTATATTCAATGGGTTTTTTCTGTGAAGCGGCTAACAGGTTTTCACATTGTACGACTTTGAGCAATCTTCATTGCACTGCGGGGAACTTGCACTCACTCGCTCACTATACTGTAGATACTGTGAATAACCGGTAGGACCATACCAGTAAGAATTAGCGTAAAAATTCTGATGATTGCTTGTCACACTAATGACATGAACGCGTAGGTAAGAACTCCTGAAAATACTGGACTGTAGATCACCGGTAGAATTACTCCCATAGAAATTTGCGTAAAAATCGGATGATTGATTTGCGTAAAAATCTGATTATTGATTGTGGAGATAACCGGTAGGATTACTCCCATAGAAATTAGAGTAAAAATCGGATGATTGATTTGCGTAAAAATCTGATTATTGATTGTGACATTGATTTTCACATAAAAATCGGACATAACCAGTGAGATTACCGGTAGAATTACTCCCATAAAAATTTGCGTAAGATAACACATAAAAATCGGCCATAAAGGCGCGGGTTAGAACTTTCTAGGAAAAGGAACTTTCTAGAAAAAGGTAAAGGCGCGGTCATGACTCCTCTACAGGGTGGATCTTGACTCTCATGGTTCTTGACTAACATAGCTATACTACTTGGATGTATTGTCGTGATTGCGGCCAAGAACCGATAGACTCATTTGCGGATACTGCTCATGGAATCACGTGGATGTACTGTCGTGATTGCGGACAAGAACCGATAGGCTGATTTGCGGATACTGCTCATAGAATCCATCTTAATGTTACGACGTAATTGCGGTCAAGAACCGATAGACACATTTGCGGATACTGCTCATAGAATCCATCTAGATGTTACGTCGTGATTGCGGACAAGAACCGATAAACTTTCATTTGCGGATACTGCTCATACAATCACGTTGATGTACTGTCGTGATTGCGGTCAAGAACCGATAGGCTGATTCGCGGATACTGCTCATAAAATCGCGTAGATGTACTGTCATGATTGCGGACAAGAACTGATAGGCTTATTTGCGGATACTGCTCATAGAATCACGTGGATGTACTGTCGTAATTGCGGCCAAGAACCAATAGAATCATTTGCGGATATTGCTCATAGAATCACGTGGATGTACTGTCGTGATTGCGGCCAAGAACCGATAGACGTATTTGCGGATACTGCTTATAGAATCCATTTAGATGTGACGTGATTGCGGACAAGAACCGATGGACTTATTTGCAGATACTGCTCAAAAAATCGAACTAAATGTGACGTCGTCATTGCGGTCAAGAACCGATAGACTTATTCGCGGATACTGCTCATAGAATCAGGTGGATGTACTGTCGTCATCACGCACGATAACCGATGTACTTATTCGCGGATACTACTCATGGAATCACGGGGATGTACTGTCGTGATTGCGGCCAAGAACCGATAGACGTATTTGCGGATACTGCTTATAGAATCCATCTAGATGTTACGTCGTGATTGCGGACAAGAACCGATAGACTTATTTGCAGATACTGCTCGAAGAATCGAAGTAAATGTTACGTCGTCATTGCGGTCAAGAACCGATGGACTTATTCGACGATACTGCTCATAGAATCAGGTGGATGTACTGTCGTGATTGCCGGCAAGAACCGATAGACTTATTTGTGGATACTGCTCATAGAATCGAGTGGATGTACTGTCGTGATTGCGGACGAGAACCGGTAGACTTATTTACGAATACTGCTCATAGAATCACGTGGATGTACTGTCGTGATTGCGGACGAAAACCGATACGCTTATTTGCGAATACTGCGCATAGAATCACGTAAATGTACTGTCGTGATTGCGGACAAGATCTGATAGACTTATTTGCGCATACTGCCGATAGAATCCATCTAGATTTTACGTCGTGATTGCGGTTAAGAATCGATAGACTCATTTGCGAATACTGCTTATAGAATCCATCTAGATGTTACGTCGTAATTGCGGTCGAGAACCGATATACTTATTTGCAGATACTGCTCATAGAATCCAACTAAATGTTACGTCGTCATTGCGGTCAAGAACCGATAGACCTATTTGCGGATACTGCTCATAAAATCACGTGGATGTACTGTAGTAATTGGGGACGAGAACCGATAGACTCATTCGCGGATACTACTCATAGAATCACTTGGATGTACTGTCCTGATTGCGGACAAGAACCGATAGACTTATTTGCGGATACTGCTCATTGAATACATCTAGATGTTACGTCGTGATTGCGGACGAGAACCGATAGACTCATCCGCGGATACTACTTATAGAATCACGTGGATGTACTGTCGTGATTGCGGACAAGAACCGATACACTTATTTGCGGATACTTCTCATGGAATCACGGAGATGTACTGTCGTGATTGCACACAATAACCGATAGTCTCACTTGCGGATACTGCTCATAGACTGACGTTGACGTTTTGTCGTGATTGCGGATAAGAAACGATGGCCTCATTTGCGAATACTGCTGATAGAATCCATCTGGATGTTATGTCGTGATCGCGGTCAGGAACCGATAGGCTTATTCGCGAATACTGCTCATTGAATCACGTGGATGTACTGTCGTGATTGTGGTCAAGATCCGTTGGACTTATTTGCGGATACTGCCCATAGAATCACGTGAATGTATTGTCGTGATTGCGGACAAGAACCGATTGACGCATTTTGCGGATACTGCTGATAAAATCACGTGGGTGTACTGTCGGGATTGCGGACAACAACCGATATGCTGATTTGCGGATAATGCTCATCGAACCACGTGGATGTACTGTCGTGATTGCGGACAAAAACCGATATGGTCATTTGCGGATACTGCTCATAGGATCACGTGGATGTACTGTCCTGATTGCGGACAAGAACCGATATGCTAATTTGCGGATACTGCTCGTTGGATCACGTGGATGAACTGTCCTGATTGCGGACGAAAACCGATAGGCTTATTCGCGAATACTGCGCATAGAATCACGTGAATGTACTGTCGTGATTGCGGACAAGATCTGATAGACTTATTTGCGCATACTGCCGATAGAATCCATCTAGATTTTACGTCGTGATTGCGGTTAACAATCGATAGACTCATTTGCGAATACTGCTTATAGAATCCATCTAGATGTTACGTCGTAATTGCGGTCAAGAACCGATATACTTATTTGCAGATACTGCTCATAGAATCCAACTAAATGTTACGTCGTCATTGCGGTCAAGAACCGATAGACCTATTTGCGGATACTGCTCATAAAATCACGTGGATGTACTGTAGTAATTGGGGACGAGAACCGATAGACTCATTCGCGGATACTACTCATAGAATCACTTGGATGTACTGTCCTGATTGCGGACAAGAACCGATAGACTTATTTGCGGATACTGCTCATAGAATACATCTAGATGTTACGTCGTGATTGCGGACGAGAACCGATAGACTCATTCGCGGATACTACTTATAGAATCACGTGGATGTACTGTCGTGATTGCGGACAAGAACCGATACACTTATTTGCGGATACTTCTCATGGAATCTCGGAGATGTACTGTCGTGATTGCACACAATAACCGATAGTCTCACTTGCGGATACTGCTCATAGACTGACGTTGACGTTTTGTCGTGATTGCGGACAAAAAACGATGGCCTTATTTGCGGATACTGCTGATAGAATCCATCTGGATGTTACGTCGTGATCGCGGTCAGGAACCGATAGGCTTATTCGCGAATACTGCTCATCGAATCACGTGGATGTACTGTCGTGATTGTGGTCAAGATCCGTTGGACTTATTTGCGGATACTGCTCATAGAATCACGTGGATGTATTGTCGTGATTGCGGACAAGAACCGATGGACTCATTTTGCGGATACTGCTGATAAAATCACGTGGATGTACTGTCGTGATTGCGGACAACAACCGATATGCTGATTTGCGGATAATGCTCATCGAACCACGTGGATGTACTGTCGTGATTGCGGACAAAAACCGATATGCTCATTTGCGGATACTGCTCATAGGATCACGTGGATGTACTGTCCTGATTGCGGACAAGAACCGATATGCTGATTTGCGGATACTGCTCGTTGGATCACGTGGATGAACTGTCCTGATTGCGGACGAGAACCGATAGGCTTATTCGCGGATGCTGCTCATAGAATCACGTGAATGTACTGTCGTGATTGCGGCCAGGAACCGTTAGACTCATTTGCTGATACTGCTCATAGCATCACGTGGATGTACTGTCGTGATTGCGGCCAAGATACGATAGACTCATTTGCGGATACTGCTTATAGAATCACGTGGATGTACTGTCGTGATTGCGGACAAGAACCGATATGCTGATTTGCAGATACTGCTCATAGGATCACGTGGATGTACTGTCCTGATTGCGGACAAGAACCGATAGGCTTATTTGCGGATGCTGCTCATAGAATCACGTGGATGTACTGTCGTGATTGCGGCCAAGAACCGATAGAATCATTTGCGTATACTGCTCATAGAATCACGTGGATGTACTGTCGTGATTGCGGCCAAGAACCGATAGACGTATTTGCGAATACTGCTTATAGAATCCATCTAGATGTGACGTGATTGCGGACGAGAACCGATAGACTTATTTGCAGATACTACTAAGAGAATCGAACTAAATGTGACGTCGTCATTGCGGTCAAGAACCGATAGACTTATTCGCGGATACTGCTCATAGAATCAGGTGGATGTACTGTCGTCATTGCGCACGATAACCGATGTACTTATTCGCAGATACTACTCACAGAATCACGGGGATGTACTGTCGCGATTGCGGCCAAGAACCGATAGACGTATTTGCGGATACTGCTTATAGAATTCATCTAGATGTTACGTCGTGATTGCGGACAAGAACCGATGGACTCATTTGCAGATACTGCTCAAAGAATCGAAGTAAATGTTACGTCGTCATTGCGGTCTAGAACCGATGGACTTATTCGCGGATACTGCTTATGGAATCCATCTAGATGTTACGTCGTGATTGCGGCCAAGATCCGATAGACTTATTTGCAGATACTGCTCGAATAATCGAAGTAAATGTTACGTCGTCATTGCGGTCAAGAACCGATGGACTTATTTGCGGATACTGCTCATAGAATCAGGTGGATGTACTGTCATCATTGCGCACGATAACCGATAGACTCATTCGCGGATACTACTCATAGAATCACGCGGATGTACTGTCGTGATTGCGGACAAGATGTGATAGACTCATTTGCGCATACTGCCGATAGAATCCATCTCGATTTTACGTCGTGATTGCGGTTAGGAACCGATAGACTCATTTGCGAATACTGCTCATAGAATCCATCTAAATGTTACGTCGTGATTGCGGTCAAGAACCGATATACTTATTTGCAGATACTGCTCATAGAATCGAACTAAATGATACGTCGTCATTGCGGTCAAGAACCGATAGACCTATTTGCGGATACTGCTCATAAAATCACGTGCATGTACTGTAGTAATTGGGGACGAGAACCGATAGACTCATTCGCGGATACTACTCATAGAATCACTTGGATGTACTGTCCTGATTGCGGACGAAAACCGATAGACTTATTTGCGGATACTGCTCATAGAATACATCTAGATGTTACGTCGTGATTGCGCACGAGAACCGATAGACTCATTCGCGGATACTACTTATAGAATCACGTGGATGTACTGTCGTGATTGCGGACAAGAACCGATACACTTATTTGCGGATACTTCTCATGGAATCACGGAGATGTACTGTCGTGATTGCACACAATAACCGATAGTCTCACTTGCGGATACAGCTCATAGACTGACGTTGACGTTTTGTCGTGATTGCGGAAAAGAAACGATGGCCTTATTTGCGGATACTGCTGATAGAATCCATCTGGATGTTACGTCGTGATCGCGGTCAGGAACCGATAGGCTTATTCGCGAATACTGCTCATCGAATCACGTGGATGTACTGTCGTGATTGTGGTCAAGATCCGTTGGACTTATTTGCGGATACTGCTCATAGAATCACGTGGATGTATTGTCGTGATTGCGGACAAGAACCGATGGACTCATTTTGCGGATACTGCTGATAAAATCACGTGGATGTACTGTCGTGATTGTGGACAACAACCGATATGCTGATTTGCGGATAATGCTCATCGAACCACGTGGATGTACTGTCGTGATTGCGGACAAAAACCGATATGCTCATTTGCGGATACTGCTCATAGGATCACGTGGATGTACTGTCCTGATTGCGGACAAGAACCGATATGCTGATATGCTGATTTGCGGATACTGCTCGTTGGATCACGTGAATGAACTGTCCTGATTGCGGACGAGAACCGATAGGCTTATTTGCGAATGCTGCTCATAGAATCACGTGGATGTACTGTCGTGATAGCGGCCAAGAACCGATAGACGTATTTGCGGATACTGCTTATAGAATCCATCTAGATGTGACGTGATTGCGGACGAGAACCGATAGACTTATTTGCAGATACTACTCAGAGAATCGAACTAAATGTGACGTCGTTATTGCGGTCAAGAACCGATAGACTTATTCGCGGATACTGCTCATAGAATCAGGTGGATGTACTGTCGTCATTGCGCACGATAACCGATGTACTTATTCGCGGATACTACTCACAGAATCACGGGGATGTACTGTCGCGATTGCGGCCAAGAACCGATAGACGTATTTGCGGATACTGCTTATAGAATTCATCTAGATGTTACGTCGTGATTGCGGACAAGAACCGATAGACTCATTTGCAGATACTGCTCAAAGAATCGAAGTAAATGTTACGTCGTCATTGCGGTCTAGAACCGATGGACTTATTCGCGGATACTGCTTATAGAATCCATCTAGATGTTACGTCGTGATTGCGGCCAAGATTCGATAGACTGATTTGCAGATACTGCTCGAAGAATCGAAGTAAATGTTACGTCGTCATTGCGGTCAAGAACCGATGGACTTATTTGCGGATACTGCTCATAGAATCAGGTGGATGTACTGTCGTCATTGCGCACGATAACCGATAGACTCATTCGCGGATACTACTCATAGAATCACGCGCATGTACTGTCGTGATTGCGGACAAGATGTGATAGACTTATTTGCGCATACTGCCGATAGAATCCATCTAGATTTTACGTCGTGATTGCGGTTAGGAACCGATAGACTCATTTGCGAATACTGCTCATAGAATCCATCTAAATGTTACGTCGTGATTGCGGTCAAGAACCGATAGACCTATTTGCGGATACTGCTCATAAAATCACGTGGATGTACTGTAGTAATTGGGGACGAGAACCGATAGACTCATTCGCGGATACTACTCATAGAATCACTTGGATGTACTGTCCTGATTGCGGACAAGAACCGATAGACTTATTTGCGGATACTGCTCATAGAATACATCTAGATGTTACGTCGTGATTGCGGACGAGAACCGATAGACTCATTCGCGGATACTACTTATAGAATCACGTGGATGTACTGTCGTGATTGCGGACAAGAACCGATACACTTATTTGCGGATACTTCTCATGGAATCACGGAGATGTACTGTCGTGATTGCACACAATAACCGATAGTCTCACTTGCGGATACTGCTCATAGACTGACGTTGACGTTTTGTCGTGATTGCGGACAAGAAACGATGGCCTTATTTGCGGATACTGCTGATAGAATCCATCTGGATGTTACGTCGTGATCGCGGTCAGGAACCGATAGGCTTATTCGCGAATACTGCTCATCGAATCACGTGGATGTACTGTCGTGATTGTGGTCAAGATCCGTTGGACTTATTTGCGGATACTGCTCATAGAATCACGTGGATGTATTGTCGTGATTGCGGACAAGAACCGATGGACTCATTTTGCGGATACTGCTGATAAAATCACGTGGATGTACTGTCGTGATTGCGGACAACAACCGATATGCTGATTTGCGGATAATGCTCATCGAACCACGTGGATGTACTGTCGTGATTGCGGACAAAAACCGATATGCTCATTTGCGGATACTGCTCATAGGATCACGTGGATGTACTGTCCTGATTGCGGACAAGAACCGATATGCTGATTTGCGGATACTGCTCGTTGGATCACGTGGATGAACTGTCCTGATTGCGGACGAGAACCGATAGGCTTATTCGCGGATGCTGCTCATAGAATCACGTGGATGTACTGTCGTGATTGCGGCCAGGAACCGTTAGACTCATTTGCTGATACTGCTCATAGCATCACGTGGATGTACTGTCGTGATTGCGGCCAAGATACGATAGACTCATTTGCGGATACTGCTTATAGAATCACGTGGATGTACTGTCGTGATTGCGGACAAGAACCGATATGCTGATTTGCAGATACTGCTCATAGGATCACGTGGATGTACTGTCCTGATTGCGGACAAGAACCGATAGGCTTATTTGCGGATGCTGCTCATAGAATCACGTGGATGTACTGTCGTGATTGCGGCCAAACACCGATAGAATCATTTGCGTATACTGCTCATAGAATCACGTGGATGTACTGTCGTGATTGCGGCCAAGAACCGATAGACGTATTTGCGAATACTGCTTATAGAATCCATCTAGATGTGACGTGATTGCGGACGAGAACCGATAGACTTATTTGCAGATACTACTAAGAGAATCGAACTAAATGTGACGTCGTTATTGCGGTCAAGAACCGATAGACTTATTCGCGGATACTGCTCATAGAATCAGGTGGATGTACTGTCGTCATTGCGCACGATAACCGATGTACTTATTCGCAGATACTACTCACAGAATCACGGGGATGTACTGTCGCGATTGCGGCCAAGAACCGATAGACGTATTTGCGGATACTGCTTATAGAATTCATCTAGATGTTACGTCGTGATTGCGGACAAGAACCGATGGACTCATTTGCAGATACTGCTCAAAGAATCGAAGTAAATGTTACGTCGTCATTGCGGTCTAGAACCGATGGACTTATTCGCGGATACTGCTTATGGAATCCATCTAGATGTTACGTCGTGATTGCGGCCAAGATTCGATAGACTTATTTGCAGATACTGCTCGAATAATCGAAGTAAATGTTACGTCGTCATTGCGGTCAAGAACCGATGGACTTATTTGCGGATACTGCTCATAGAATCAGGTGGATGTACTGTCATCATTGCGCACGATAACCGATAGACTCATTCGCGGATACTACTCATAGAATCACGCGGATGTACTGTCGTGATTGCGGACAAGATGTGATAGACTCATTTGCGCATACTGCCGATAGAATCCATCTCGATTTTACGTCGTGATTGCGGTTAGGAACCGATAGACTCATTTGCGAATACTGCTCATAGAATCCATCTAAATGTTACGTCGTGATTGCGGTCAAGAACCGATATACTTATTTGCAGATACTGCTCATAGAATCGAACTAAATGATACGTCGTCATTGCGGTCAAGAACCGATAGACCTATTTGCGGATACTGCTCATAAAATCACGTGCATGTACTGTAGTAATTGGGGACGAGAACCGATAGACTCATTCGCGGATACTACTCATAGAATCACTTGGATGTACTGTCCTGATTGCGGACAAGAACCGATAGACTTATTTGCGGATACTGCTCATAAAATCACGTGGATGTACTGTAGTAATTGGGGACGAGAACCGATAGACTCATTCGCGGATACTACTCATAGAATCACTTGGATGTACTGTCCTGATTGCGGACAAGAACCGATAGACTTATTTGCGGATACTGCTCATGGAATCACGGAGATGTACTGTCGTGATTGCACACAATAACCGATAGTCTCACTTGCGGATACTGCTCATAGACTGACGTTGACGTTTTGTCGTGATTGCGGATAAGAAACGATGGCCTCATTTGCGAATACTGCTGATAGAATCCATCTGGATGTTATGTCGTGATCGCGGTCAGGAACCGATAGGCTTATTCGCGAATACTGCTCATTGAATCACGTGGATGTACTGTCGTGATTGTGGTCAAGATCCGTTGGACTTATTTGCGGATACTGCCCATAGAATCACGTGAATGTATTGTCGTGATTGCGGACAAGAACCGATTGACGCATTTTGCGGATACTGCTGATAAAATCACGTGGGTGTACTGTCGGGATTGCGGACAACAACCGATATGCTGATTTGCGGATAATGCTCATCGAACCACGTGGATGTACTGTCGTGATTGCGGACAAAAACCGATATGGTCATTTGCGGATACTGCTCATAGGATCACGTGGATGTACTGTCCTGATTGCGGACAAGAACCGATATGCTAATTTGCGGATACTGCTCGTTGGATCACGTGGATGAACTGTCCTGATTGCGGACGAAAACCGATAGGCTTATTCGCGAATACTGCGCATAGAATCACGTGAATGTACTGTCGTGATTGCGGACAAGATCTGATAGACTTATTTGCGCATACTGCCGATAGAATCCATCTAGATTTTACGTCGTGATTGCGGTTAACAATCGATAGACTCATTTGCGAATACTGCTTATAGAATCCATCTAGATGTTACGTCGTAATTGCGGTCAAGAACCGATATACTTATTTGCAGATACTGCTCATAGAATCCAACTAAATGTTACGTCGTCATTGCGGTCAAGAACCGATAGACCTATTTGCGGATACTGCTCATAAAATCACGTGGATGTACTGTAGTAATTGGGGACGAGAACCGATAGACTCATTCGCGGATACTACTCATAGAATCACTTGGATGTACTGTCCTGATTGCGGACAAGAACCGATAGACTTATTTGCGGATACTGCTCATAGAATACATCTAGATGTTACGTCGTGATTGCGGACGAGAACCGATAGACTCATTCGCGGATACTACTTATAGAATCACGTGGATGTACTGTCGTGATTGCGGACAAGAACCGATACACTTATTTGCGGATACTTCTCATGGAATCACGGAGATGTACTGTCGTGATTGCACACAATAACCGATAGTCTCACTTGCGGATACTGCTCATAGACTGACGTTGACGTTTTGTCGTGATTGCGGACAAAAAACGATGGCCTTATTTGCGGATACTGCTGATAGAATCCATCTGGATGTTACGTCGTGATCGCGGTCAGGAACCGATAGGCTTATTCGCGAATACTGCTCATCGAATCACGTGGATGTACTGTCGTGATTGTGGTCAAGATCCGTTGGACTTATTTGCGGATACTGCTCATAGAATCACGTGGATGTATTGTCGTGATTGCGGACAAGAACCGATGGACTCATTTTGCGGATACTGCTGATAAAATCACGTGGATGTACTGTCGTGATTGCGGACAACAACCGATATGCTGATTTGCGGATAATGCTCATCGAACCACGTGGATGTACTGTCGTGATTGCGGACAAAAACCGATATGCTCATTTGCGGATACTGCTCATAGGATCACGTGGATGTACTGTCCTGATTGCGGACAAGAACCGATATGCTGATTTGCGGATACTGCTCGTTGGATCACGTGGATGAACTGTCCTGATTGCGGACGAGAACCGATAGGCTTATTCGCGGATGCTGCTCATAGAATCACGTGAATGTACTGTCGTGATTGCGGCCAGGAACCGTTAGACTCATTTGCTGATACTGCTCATAGCATCACGTGGATGTACTGTCGTGATTGCGGCCAAGATACGATAGACTCATTTGCGGATACTGCTTATAGAATCACGTGGATGTACTGTCGTGAT
Source organism: Tenthredo livida (assembly GCA_963992785.1). Taxonomy (NCBI): domain Eukaryota; kingdom Metazoa; phylum Arthropoda; class Insecta; order Hymenoptera; family Tenthredinidae; genus Tenthredo; species Tenthredo livida. The sequence goes on from OZ023066.1 coordinate 20,125,292, forward strand.
TGCGGACAAGAACCGATATGCTGATTTGCAGATACTGCTCATAGGATCACGTGGATGTACTGTCCTGATTGCGGACAAGAACCGATAGGCTTATTTGCGGATGCTGCTCATAGAATCACGTGGATGTACTGTCGTGATTGCGGCCAAGAACCGATAGAATCATTTGCGTATACTGCTCATAGAATCACGTGGATGTACTGTCGTGATTGCGGCCAAGAACCGATAGACGTATTTGCGAATACTGCTTATAGAATCCATCTAGATGTGACGTGATTGCGGACGAGAACCGATAGACTTATTTGCAGATACTACTAAGAGAATCGAACTAAATGTGACGTCGTCATTGCGGTCAAGAACCGATAGACTTATTCGCGGATACTGCTCATAGAATCAGGTGGATGTACTGTCGTCATTGCGCACGATAACCGATGTACTTATTCGCAGATACTACTCACAGAATCACGGGGATGTACTGTCGCGATTGCGGCCAAGAACCGATAGACGTATTTGCGGATACTGCTTATAGAATTCATCTAGATGTTACGTCGTGATTGCGGACAAGAACCGATGGACTCATTTGCAGATACTGCTCAAAGAATCGAAGTAAATGTTACGTCGTCATTGCGGTCTAGAACCGATGGACTTATTCGCGGATACTGCTTATGGAATCCATCTAGATGTTACGTCGTGATTGCGGCCAAGATCCGATAGACTTATTTGCAGATACTGCTCGAATAATCGAAGTAAATGTTACGTCGTCATTGCGGTCAAGAACCGATGGACTTATTTGCGGATACTGCTCATAGAATCAGGTGGATGTACTGTCATCATTGCGCACGATAACCGATAGACTCATTCGCGGATACTACTCATAGAATCACGCGGATGTACTGTCGTGATTGCGGACAAGATGTGATAGACTCATTTGCGCATACTGCCGATAGAATCCATCTCGATTTTACGTCGTGATTGCGGTTAGGAACCGATAGACTCATTTGCGAATACTGCTCATAGAATCCATCTAAATGTTACGTCGTGATTGCGGTCAAGAACCGATATACTTATTTGCAGATACTGCTCATAGAATCGAACTAAATGATACGTCGTCATTGCGGTCAAGAACCGATAGACCTATTTGCGGATACTGCTCATAAAATCACGTGCATGTACTGTAGTAATTGGGGACGAGAACCGATAGACTCATTCGCGGATACTACTCATAGAATCACTTGGATGTACTGTCCTGATTGCGGACGAAAACCGATAGACTTATTTGCGGATACTGCTCATAGAATACATCTAGATGTTACGTCGTGATTGCGCACGAGAACCGATAGACTCATTCGCGGATACTACTTATAGAATCACGTGGATGTACTGTCGTGATTGCGGACAAGAACCGATACACTTATTTGCGGATACTTCTCATGGAATCACGGAGATGTACTGTCGTGATTGCACACAATAACCGATAGTCTCACTTGCGGATACAGCTCATAGACTGACGTTGACGTTTTGTCGTGATTGCGGAAAAGAAACGATGGCCTTATTTGCGGATACTGCTGATAGAATCCATCTGGATGTTACGTCGTGATCGCGGTCAGGAACCGATAGGCTTATTCGCGAATACTGCTCATCGAATCACGTGGATGTACTGTCGTGATTGTGGTCAAGATCCGTTGGACTTATTTGCGGATACTGCTCATAGAATCACGTGGATGTATTGTCGTGATTGCGGACAAGAACCGATGGACTCATTTTGCGGATACTGCTGATAAAATCACGTGGATGTACTGTCGTGATTGTGGACAACAACCGATATGCTGATTTGCGGATAATGCTCATCGAACCACGTGGATGTACTGTCGTGATTGCGGACAAAAACCGATATGCTCATTTGCGGATACTGCTCATAGGATCACGTGGATGTACTGTCCTGATTGCGGACAAGAACCGATATGCTGATATGCTGATTTGCGGATACTGCTCGTTGGATCACGTGAATGAACTGTCCTGATTGCGGACGAGAACCGATAGGCTTATTTGCGAATGCTGCTCATAGAATCACGTGGATGTACTGTCGTGATAGCGGCCAAGAACCGATAGACGTATTTGCGGATACTGCTTATAGAATCCATCTAGATGTGACGTGATTGCGGACGAGAACCGATAGACTTATTTGCAGATACTACTCAGAGAATCGAACTAAATGTGACGTCGTTATTGCGGTCAAGAACCGATAGACTTATTCGCGGATACTGCTCATAGAATCAGGTGGATGTACTGTCGTCATTGCGCACGATAACCGATGTACTTATTCGCGGATACTACTCACAGAATCACGGGGATGTACTGTCGCGATTGCGGCCAAGAACCGATAGACGTATTTGCGGATACTGCTTATAGAATTCATCTAGATGTTACGTCGTGATTGCGGACAAGAACCGATAGACTCATTTGCAGATACTGCTCAAAGAATCGAAGTAAATGTTACGTCGTCATTGCGGTCTAGAACCGATGGACTTATTCGCGGATACTGCTTATAGAATCCATCTAGATGTTACGTCGTGATTGCGGCCAAGATTCGATAGACTGATTTGCAGATACTGCTCGAAGAATCGAAGTAAATGTTACGTCGTCATTGCGGTCAAGAACCGATGGACTTATTTGCGGATACTGCTCATAGAATCAGGTGGATGTACTGTCGTCATTGCGCACGATAACCGATAGACTCATTCGCGGATACTACTCATAGAATCACGCGCATGTACTGTCGTGATTGCGGACAAGATGTGATAGACTTATTTGCGCATACTGCCGATAGAATCCATCTAGATTTTACGTCGTGATTGCGGTTAGGAACCGATAGACTCATTTGCGAATACTGCTCATAGAATCCATCTAAATGTTACGTCGTGATTGCGGTCAAGAACCGATAGACCTATTTGCGGATACTGCTCATAAAATCACGTGGATGTACTGTAGTAATTGGGGACGAGAACCGATAGACTCATTCGCGGATACTACTCATAGAATCACTTGGATGTACTGTCCTGATTGCGGACAAGAACCGATAGACTTATTTGCGGATACTGCTCATAGAATACATCTAGATGTTACGTCGTGATTGCGGACGAGAACCGATAGACTCATTCGCGGATACTACTTATAGAATCACGTGGATGTACTGTCGTGATTGCGGACAAGAACCGATACACTTATTTGCGGATACTTCTCATGGAATCACGGAGATGTACTGTCGTGATTGCACACAATAACCGATAGTCTCACTTGCGGATACTGCTCATAGACTGACGTTGACGTTTTGTCGTGATTGCGGACAAGAAACGATGGCCTTATTTGCGGATACTGCTGATAGAATCCATCTGGATGTTACGTCGTGATCGCGGTCAGGAACCGATAGGCTTATTCGCGAATACTGCTCATCGAATCACGTGGATGTACTGTCGTGATTGTGGTCAAGATCCGTTGGACTTATTTGCGGATACTGCTCATAGAATCACGTGGATGTATTGTCGTGATTGCGGACAAGAACCGATGGACTCATTTTGCGGATACTGCTGATAAAATCACGTGGATGTACTGTCGTGATTGCGGACAACAACCGATATGCTGATTTGCGGATAATGCTCATCGAACCACGTGGATGTACTGTCGTGATTGCGGACAAAAACCGATATGCTCATTTGCGGATACTGCTCATAGGATCACGTGGATGTACTGTCCTGATTGCGGACAAGAACCGATATGCTGATTTGCGGATACTGCTCGTTGGATCACGTGGATGAACTGTCCTGATTGCGGACGAGAACCGATAGGCTTATTCGCGGATGCTGCTCATAGAATCACGTGGATGTACTGTCGTGATTGCGGCCAGGAACCGTTAGACTCATTTGCTGATACTGCTCATAGCATCACGTGGATGTACTGTCGTGATTGCGGCCAAGATACGATAGACTCATTTGCGGATACTGCTTATAGAATCACGTGGATGTACTGTCGTGATTGCGGACAAGAACCGATATGCTGATTTGCAGATACTGCTCATAGGATCACGTGGATGTACTGTCCTGATTGCGGACAAGAACCGATAGGCTTATTTGCGGATGCTGCTCATAGAATCACGTGGATGTACTGTCGTGATTGCGGCCAAACACCGATAGAATCATTTGCGTATACTGCTCATAGAATCACGTGGATGTACTGTCGTGATTGCGGCCAAGAACCGATAGACGTATTTGCGAATACTGCTTATAGAATCCATCTAGATGTGACGTGATTGCGGACGAGAACCGATAGACTTATTTGCAGATACTACTAAGAGAATCGAACTAAATGTGACGTCGTTATTGCGGTCAAGAACCGATAGACTTATTCGCGGATACTGCTCATAGAATCAGGTGGATGTACTGTCGTCATTGCGCACGATAACCGATGTACTTATTCGCAGATACTACTCACAGAATCACGGGGATGTACTGTCGCGATTGCGGCCAAGAACCGATAGACGTATTTGCGGATACTGCTTATAGAATTCATCTAGATGTTACGTCGTGATTGCGGACAAGAACCGATGGACTCATTTGCAGATACTGCTCAAAGAATCGAAGTAAATGTTACGTCGTCATTGCGGTCTAGAACCGATGGACTTATTCGCGGATACTGCTTATGGAATCCATCTAGATGTTACGTCGTGATTGCGGCCAAGATTCGATAGACTTATTTGCAGATACTGCTCGAATAATCGAAGTAAATGTTACGTCGTCATTGCGGTCAAGAACCGATGGACTTATTTGCGGATACTGCTCATAGAATCAGGTGGATGTACTGTCATCATTGCGCACGATAACCGATAGACTCATTCGCGGATACTACTCATAGAATCACGCGGATGTACTGTCGTGATTGCGGACAAGATGTGATAGACTCATTTGCGCATACTGCCGATAGAATCCATCTCGATTTTACGTCGTGATTGCGGTTAGGAACCGATAGACTCATTTGCGAATACTGCTCATAGAATCCATCTAAATGTTACGTCGTGATTGCGGTCAAGAACCGATATACTTATTTGCAGATACTGCTCATAGAATCGAACTAAATGATACGTCGTCATTGCGGTCAAGAACCGATAGACCTATTTGCGGATACTGCTCATAAAATCACGTGCATGTACTGTAGTAATTGGGGACGAGAACCGATAGACTCATTCGCGGATACTACTCATAGAATCACTTGGATGTACTGTCCTGATTGCGGACAAGAACCGATAGACTTATTTGCGGATACTGCTCATAAAATCACGTGGATGTACTGTAGTAATTGGGGACGAGAACCGATAGACTCATTCGCGGATACTACTCATAGAATCACTTGGATGTACTGTCCTGATTGCGGACAAGAACCGATAGACTTATTTGCGGATACTGCTCATGGAATCACGGAGATGTACTGTCGTGATTGCACACAATAACCGATAGTCTCACTTGCGGATACAGCTCATAGACTGACGTTGACGTTTTGTCGTGATTGCGGAAAAGAAACGATGGCCTTATTTGCGGATACTGCTGATAGAATCCATCTGGATGTTACGTCGTGATCGCGGTCAGGAACCGATAGGCTTATTCGCGAATACTGCTCATCGAATAACGTGGATGTACTGTCGTGATTGTGGTCAAGATCCGTTGGACTTATTTGCGGATACTGCTCATAGAATCACGTGGATGTATTGTCGTGATTGCGGACAAGAACCGATGGACTCATTTTGCGGATACTGCTGATAAAATCACGTGGATGTACTGTCGTGATTGTGGACAACAACCGATATGCTGATTTGCGGATAATGCTCATCGAACCACGTGGATGTACTGTCGTGATTGCGGACAAAAACCGATATGCTCATTTGCGGATACTGCTCATAGGATCACGTGGATGTACTGTCCTGATTGCGGACAAGAACCGATATGCTGATATGCTGATTTGCGGATACTGCTCGTTGGATCACGTGAATGAACTGTCCTGATTGCGGACGAGAACCGATAGGCTTATTTGCGAATGCTGCTCATAGAATCACGTGGATGTACTGTCGTGATAGCGGCCAAGAACCGATAGACGTATTTGCGGATACTGCTTATAGAATCCATCTAGATGTGACGTGATTGCGGACGAGAACCGATAGACTTATTTGCAGATACTACTCAGAGAATCGAACTAAATGTGACGTCGTTATTGCGGTCAAGAACCGATAGACTTATTCGCGGATACTGCTCATAGAATCAGGTGGATGTACTGTCGTCATTGCGCACGATAACCGATGTACTTATTCGCGGATACTACTCACAGAATCACGGGGATGTACTGTCGCGATTGCGGCCAAGAACCGATAGACGTATTTGCGGATACTGCTTATAGAATTCATCTAGATGTTACGTCGTGATTGCGGACAAGAACCGATAGACTCATTTGCAGATACTGCTCAAAGAATCGAAGTAAATGTTACGTCGTCATTGCGGTCTAGAACCGATGGACTTATTCGCGGATACTGCTTATAGAATCCATCTAGATGTTACGTCGTGATTGCGGCCAAGATTCGATAGACTGATTTGCAGATACTGCTCGAAGAATCGAAGTAAATGTTACGTCGTCATTGCGGTCAAGAACCGATGGACTTATTTGCGGATACTGCTCATAGAATCAGGTGGATGTACTGTCGTCATTGCGCACGATAACCGATAGACTCATTCGCGGATACTACTCATAGAATCACGCGCATGTACTGTCGTGATTGCGGACAAGATGTAATAGACTTATTTGCGCATACTGCCGATAGAATCCATCTAGATTTTACGTCGTGATTGCGGTTAGGAACCGATAGACTCATTTGCGAATACTGCTCATAGAATCCATCTAAATGTTACGTCGTGATTGCGGTCAAGAACCGATATACTTATTTGCAGATACTGCTCATAGAATCGAACTAAATGATACGTCGTCATTGCGGTCAAGAACCGATAGACCTATTTGCGGATACTGCTCATAAAATCACGTGGATGTATTGTCGTAATTGCGGTCAAGGATCGATAAACGTATTCGCAGATACTGCTTATAGAATCCATCTAGATGTTACGTCGTGATTGCGGACAAGAACCGATGGACTTATTTGCAGATACTGCTCGAAGAATCAAAGTAAATGTTACCTCGTCATTGCGGTCAAGAACCGATGGACTTTATTGCGGATACTGCTCATAGAATCAGGTGGATGTACTGTCGTCATTGCGCGCGATAACCGATAGACTCATTCGCGGATACTACTCATAGAATCACGCGGATGTACTGTCGTGATTGCGGACAAGATGTGATAGACTTATTTGCGCATACTGCCGATAGAATCCATCTAGATTTTACGTCGTGATTGCGGTTAGGAACCGATCGACTCATTTGCGAATACTGCTCATAGAATCCAACTAAATGTTACGTCGTGATTGCGGTCAAGAACCGATAGACTTATTCGCGGATACTGCTCATAGAATCAGGTGAATGTACTGTCGTCATTGCGCACGATAACCGATGTACTGATTCGCGGATACTAGTCATAGAATCACGTAGATGTACTGTCGTGATTGCGGTCAAGAACCGATAGACTTATTCACGGATACTGCTCATGGAATCACGTGTATGTACTGTCGTGATTGCGGACGAAAACCGATACGCTTATTTGCGAATACTGCGCATAGAATCACGTGAATGAACTGTCGTGATTGCGGACAATAACCGATAGGCTTATTTGCGGATATTGCTTATAGGATCACGTGGATGTACAGTCGTGATTGCGGTCAAGAACCGATATACTCATTTGCAGATACTGCTCATAGAATCCAACTAAATGTTACGTCGTCATTGCGGTCAAGAACCAATAGACCTATTTGCGGATACTGCTCATAAAATCACGTGAATGTACTGTCGTGATTGCGGACGAGAACCGATAGACTCATTCGCGGATACTACTCATAGAATCACGTGGATTGATTGTCCTGATTGCGGACAAGAACCAATAGATTCATTTGCGGATACTGCTCATAGAATAAATCCAGATGTTACGTCGTGATTGCGGACGAAAACCGATAGACTTATTCGCGGATACTACTTATAGAATAACGTGGATGTACTGTCGTGATTGCGGACAAGAACCGATACACTTATTTGCGGATACTTCTCATGGAATCACGGAGATGTACAGTCGTGATTGCACTTAAGAACCGATAGTCTCATTTGCGGATACTGCTCATAGACTCACGTGGACGTCGTGTCGTGATTGCGGACGAAAACCGATAGACTTATTCGCGGATACTGCTCATAGAATCTAGCTGGACGTTACGTCGTGATTGCGGAAAGGAACCGATGGGCTGATTTACGGATACTGCTCATAGAATCACGTAGATGTAATGTGGTGATTGCGGTCAAGAAACGATAGGCTTATTTGCGGATACTGCTGATAGAATCCATCTGGATGTGACGTCGTGATCGCGGTCAGGAACCGATAGGCTTATTCACGAATACTGCTCATAGAATCACGTGGATGTACTGTCGTGATTGCGGACGAGAATCGATATGCTGATTTGCGGATACTGCTCATAGGATCACGTGGATGTACTGTCCTGATTGCGGACAAGAACCGATAGGTTTATTCGCGAATACTGCTCGTAGAATCACGTGAATGTATTGTCGTGATTGCGGTCAAGAACCGATAGGCTGATTCGCGGATACTGCGCATAAAATCACGTAGATGTACTGTCGTGATTGCGGACAAAAAACCGATAGACTCATTTGCGGATACTGCTGATAGAATTCTTCCTGATGTTACGTCGTGATTGCGGTCAAGAACCAATAGACTAATTTGCGGATACTGGGAATAGAATCCATCTAGATGTTACGTCGTGATTGCGGTCAAGTGCCGATAGACTTATTTGCAGATACTGCTCAAAGAATCCAACTGAATGTTACGTCGTCATTGCGGTCAAGAACAGATAGACTTATTCGCGGTTACTGCTCATAGAAGCCATCTAAATGTACCGTCGTGTTTGCGGACAATAACCGATAGGCTTATTGGCGGATACTGCTCATAGAATCACGTGAATGTACTGTCATGATTGCGGCCAAGAACCGATAGACTTATTTGCGAATACTGCTCATAGAATCCATCTGGATGTTACGTCGTGATTGCGGACAAGAACCGATATGCTTATTTACGGATACTGCTCATAAAATTACGTGGATGTACTGTCATGATTGCGGACAAGAACCTATAGACTTATTCGCGGATACTGCTCATAGAATCCATCTGGATGTTACGTCGTGATTGCGGACAAGAACCGATGGGCTTATTTACGGATACTGCTCAAAGAATCGAACTCAATGTGTTTTCGTCATTGCGGTCAAGAACCGATAGACTTATTCGCGGATACTGCTCATAGAATCAGGTGAATGTACTGTCGTCATTGCGCACGATAACCGATGTACTGATTCGCGGATACTAGTCATAGAATCACGTGGATGTACTGTCGTGATTGCGGACAAGAACCGATAGACTTATTTGCGGATACTGCCCATAGAATCACGTGGATGTGCTGTCGTTATTGCGGACAAGAACCGATACACTTATTTGCGGATACTGCTCATAGAATCACGGGGATGTACTGTCGTGATTGCGGAAAGAACGAATAGACTTATTTACGGATACTTCTAATAGAATATCGTAGACGTACTGTCATGATTGCGGACAAGAACCGATAGTTTCATCTACGGATACTGCTTATAGACTCAAGTGAATGTACTGTCGTGATTGCGGACAAGTACCGATACACTTATTCGCGGATACTGCTCATAGAATCCATCTAGATGTTACGTCGTGATTGCGGATTAGAACCGATAGACTGATTTGCAGATACTGCGCATAGAATCACGTGGATGTACTGTCGTGATTGCGGACAAGAACCGATAGGCTGATTTGCGGATGCTGCTCACAGGATCATGTAGATGTAATGTCGTGATTGCGGGCAAGAACCGATAGACTTATTTGCGGATACTGCTCATAGAATCAAGTGCATGTACTGCCGTGATTGCCGACAAAAACCGATCGACTTATTTACGGTTACTGCTCACAGAATCACGTGTATGTACTGTCGTGATTGCGGTCAAGCGACGATAGCCTCATTTGCGGATATTGCTGATAGAATCCATCTAGATGTTACGTCGTGATTGCGGTCAGAAACCGATGAGCTTATTTGCGAATACTGCTCATAGAATCACGTAGATGAACTGCCGTGATTGCGGGTAAGAAACGATAGACTTATTTGCGGATACTACTCGTAAAATAACGTGGATGTACTGTCGTGATTGCGGACAAGAACCGATAGACTTATTTCCAGATACTGCTCATAGAATCACGTGGATGTACTGTCGTGATTGCGGACAAGAACCGATACACTTATTTGGGGGAACTGCTCACAGAATCACGGGGATGTACTGTCGTGATTGCGGACAAGAACCGAAAGACTTATTTGCGGATACTTCTAATAGAATATCGTAGATGTACTGTCCTGATTGCGGACAAAAATCGATATGCTGATTTGCGGATACTGCTCATAGGATCACGTGGATGTACTGTCCTGATGGCGGACAAGAACCGATAGGCTCATTTGCGGATGCTGCTCATAGAATCACGTGGATGTACTGTCGTGATTGCGGCCGAAAACCGATAGACTCATTTGCGAATACTGCTCATGGAACCACGTGGATGTACTGTCGTGATTGCGAACAAGAACCGATAGACTGATTCGCGGATGCTGCTCACAGGATCACGTAGATGTAATGTCGTGATTGCGGGCAAGAACCGATAGACTTATTTGCGGATACTGCTCATAGAATCAAGTGCATGTACTGCCGTGATTGCCGACAAAAACCGATCGACTTATTCACGGTTACTGCTCACAGAATCACGTGTATGGACTGTCGTGATTGCGGTCAAGCAACGATAGGCTCATTCGCGGATATTGCTGATAGAATCCATTGAGATGTTACGTCGTGATTGCGGACAGAAACCGATGAGCTTATTTGCGAATACTGCTCATAAAATCACGTAGATAAACTGCCGTGATTGCGGTCAAGAAACGATAGACTTATTTGCGGATACTACTTATAGAATAACGTGGATGTACTGTCGTGATTGCGGACAAGAACCGATACACTTATTTGCGGATACTTCTCATGGAATCACGGAGATGTACAGTCGTGATTGCACTCAAGAACCGATAGTTTCATTTGCGGATACTGCTCATAGACTCACGTGGACGTTTTGTCGTGATTGCGGACAAAAACCGATAGACTTATTCGCGGATACTGCTCATAGAATCTATCCCGACGTTACGTCGTGATTGCGGAAAGAGACCGATAGGCTGATTTACGAAAACTGCTCATAGAATCACGTGGATGTACTGTCGTGATTGCGGACAAAAACCGATATGCTGATTTGCGGATACTGCTCATAGGATCACGTGGATGTACTGTCCTGATTGCGGACAAGAACCGAAAGGCTTATTTGCGGATGCTGCTCATAGAATCACGTGGATGTTCTGTCGTGATTGCCGCCAAGAACCGATAGACTCATTTGCGGATACTGCTCATGGAATCACGTGGATGTACTGTCGTGATTGCGGACGAGAACCGATAGGCTGATTTGCGGGTGCTGCTCACAGGATCGCGTAGATGTAATGTCGTGATTGCGGGCAAGAACCGATAGACTTATTTGCAGATACTGCTCGAAGAATCGAAGTAAATGTTACGTCGTCATTGCGGTCAAGAACCGATGGACTTATTTGCGGATACTGCTCATAGAATCAGGTGGATGTACTGTCGTCATTGCGCACGATAACCGATAGACTCATTCGCGGATACTACTCATAGAATCACGCGGATGTACTGTCGTGATTGCGGACAAGATGTGATAGACTTATTTGCGCATACTGCCCATAGAATCCATCTAGATTTTACGTCGTGATTGCGGTTAGGAACCGATAGACTCATTTGCGAATACTGCTCATAGAATCCATCTAAATGTTACGTCGTGATTGCGGTCAAGAACCGATATACTTATTTGCAGATACTGCTCATAGAATCGAACTAAATGATACGTCGTCATTGCGGTCAAGAACCGATAGACCTATTTGCGGATACTGCTTATAAAATCACGTGGATGTATTGTCGTAATTGCGGCCAAGGATCGATAAACGTATTCGCAGATACTGCTTATAGAATCCATCTAGATGTTACGTCGTGATTGCGGACAAGAACCGATGGACTTATTCGCAGATACTGCTCGAAGGATCAAAGTAAATGTTACCTCGTCATTGCGGTCAAGAACCGATGGACTTTATTGCGGATACTGCTCATAGAATCAGGTGGATGTACTGTCGTCATTGCGCGCGATAACCGATAGACTCATTCGCGGATACTACTCATAGAATCACGCGGATGTACTGTCGTGATTGCGGACAAGATGTGATAGACTTATTTGCGCATACTGCCGATAGAATCCATCTAGATGTGACGTCGTGATCGCGGTCAGGAACCGATAGGCTTATTCACGAATACTGCTCATAGAATCACGTGGATGTACTGTCGTGATTGCGGGCGAGAACCGTTGGACTTATTTGCGGATACTGCTCATAGAATCACGTGGATGTACTGTCGTGATTGCGGACAAGAACCGATAGACTCATTTTGCGGTTACTCCGTAGAAATCACGTGGATGTACTGTCGTGATTGCGGACGAGAATCGATATGCTGATTTGCGGATACTGCTCATAGGATCACGTGGATGTACTGTCCTGATTGCGGACAAGAACCGATAGGTTTATTCGCGAATACTGCTCGTAGAATCACGTGAATGTATTGTCGTGATTGCGGTCAAGAACCGATAGGCTGATTCGCGGATACTGCGCATGAAATCACGTAGATGTACTGTCGTGATTGCGGACAAAAAACCGATAGACTCATTTGCGGATACTGCTGATAGAATTCTTCCTGATGTTACGTCGTGATTGCGGTCAAGAACCAATAGACTAATTTGCGGATACTGGGAATAGAATCCATCTAGATGTTACGTCGTGATTGCGGTCAAGTGCCGATAGACTTATTTGCAGATACTGCTCAAAGAATCCAACTGAATGTTACGTCGTCATTGCGGTCAAGAACAGATAGACTTATTCGCGGTTACTGCTCATAGAAGCCATCTAAATGTAACGTCGTGTTTGCGGACAATAACCGATAGGCTTATTGGCGGATACTGCTCATAGAATCACGTGAATGTACTGTCATGATTGCGGCCAAGAACCGATAGACTTATTTGCGAATACTGCTCATAGAATCCATCTGGATGTTACGTCGTGATTGCGGACAAGAACCGATATGCTTATTTACGGATACTGCTCATAAAATTACGTGGATGTACTGTCATGATTGCGGACAAAAACCTGTAGACTTATTCGCGGATACTGCTCATAGAATCCATCTGGATGTTACGTCGTGATTGCGGACAAGAACCGATGGGCTTATTTACGGATACTGCTCAAAGAATCGAACTCAATGTGTTTTCGTCATTGCGGTCAAGAACCGATAGACTTATTCGCGGATACTGCTCATAGAATCAGGTGAATGTACTGTCGTCATTGCGCACGATAACCGATGTACTGATTCGCGGATACTAGTCATAGAATCACGTGGATATACTGTCGTGATTGCGGACAAGAACCGATAGACTTATTTGCGGATACTGCCCATAGAATCACGTGGATGTGCTGTCGTTATTGCGGACAAGAACCGATACACTTATTTGCTTATACTGCTCATAGAATCACGGGGATGTACTGTCGTGATTGCGGAAAGAACGGATAGACTTATTTGCGGATACTTCTAATAGAATATCGTAGACGTACTGTCATGATTGCGGACAAGAACCGATAGTTTCATCTACGAATACTGCTTATAGACTCAAGTGAATGTACTGTCGTGATTGCGGACAAGTACCGATACACTTATTCGCGGATACTGCTCATAGAATCCATCTAGATGTTACGTCGTGATTGCGGATTAGAACCGATAGACTGATTTGCAGATACTGCGCATAGAATCACGTGGATGTACTGTCGTGATTGCGGACAAGAACCGATAGGCTGATTTGCGGATGCTGCTCACAGGATCATGTGGATGTAATGTCGTGATTGCGGGCAAGAACCGATAGACTTATTTGCGGATACTGCTCATAGAATCAAGTGCATGTACTGCCGTGATTGCCGACGAAAACCGATCGACTTATTTACGGTTACTGCTCACAGAATCACGTGTATGTACTGTCGTGATTGCGGTCAAGCGACGATAGCCTCATTTGCGGATATTGCTGATAGAATCCATCTAGATGTTACGTCGTGATTGCGGTCAGAAACCGATGAGCTTATTTGCGAATACTGCTCATAGAATCACGTAGATGAACTGCAGTGATTGCGGGTAAGAAACGATAGACTTATTTGCGGATACTACTCGTAAAATAACGTGGATGTACTGTCGTGATTGCGGACAAGAACCGATAGACTTATTTCCAGATACTGCTCATAGAATCACGTGGATGTACTGTCGTGATTGCGGACAAGAACCGATACACTTATTTGGGGGAACTGCTCACAGAATCACGGGGATGTACTGTCGTGATTGCGGACAAGAACCGAAAGACTTATTTGCGGATACTTCTAATAGAATATCGTAGATGTACTGTCCTGATTGCGGACAAAAATCGATATGCTGATTTGCGGATACTGCTCATAGGATCACGTGGATGTACTGTCCTGATTGCGGACAAGAACCGATAGGCTAATTTGCGGATGCTGCTCATAGAATCACGTGGATGTACTGTCGTGATTGCGGCCGAAAACCGATAGACTCATCTGCGAATACTGCTCATGGAATCACGTGGATGTACTGTCGTGATTGCGGACAAGAACCGATAGACTGATTCGCGGATGCTGCTCACAGGATCACGTAGATGTAATGTCGTGATTGCGGGCAAGAACCGATAGACTTATTTGCGGATACTGCTCATAGAATCAAGTGCATGTACTGCCGTGATTGCCGACAAAAACCGATCGACTTATTTACGGTTACTGCTCACAGAATCACGTGTATGTACTGTCGTGATTGCGGTCAAGCAACGATAGGCTCATTCGCGGATATTGCTGATAGAATCCATTTAGATGTTACGTCGTGATTGCGGACAGAAACCGATGAGCTTATTTGCGAATACTGCTCATAAAATCACTTAGATAAACTGCCGTGATTGCGGTCAAGAAACGATAGACTTATTTGCGGATACTACTTATAGAATAACGTGGATGTACTGTCGTGATTGCGGACAAGAACCGATACACTTATTTGCGGATACTTCTCATGGAATCACGGAGATGTACAGTCGTGATTGCACTCAAGAACCGATAGTTTCATTTGCGGATACTGCTCATAGACTCACGTGGACGTTTTGTCGTGATTGCGGACAAAAACCGATAGACTTATTCGCGGATACTGCTCATAGAATCACGTGGATGTACTGTCGTGATTGCCGCCAAGAACGGATAGACTCATTTGCGCATACTGCTCATGGAATCACGTGAATGTACTGTCGTGATTGCGGACAAGAACCGATAGGCTGATTTGCGGATGCTGCTCACAGGATCGCGTAGATGTAATGTCGTGATTGCGGGCAAGAACCGATAGACTTATTTGCGGATACTGCTCATAGAATCAAGTGCATGTACTGCCGTGATTGCCGACAAAAACCGATCGACTTATTTACGGTTACTGCTTACAGAATCACGTGTATGTACTGTCGTGATTGCGGTCGAGCAACGATAGCCTCATTTGCGGATATTGCTGATAGAATCCATCTAGATGTTACGTCGTGATTGCGGTCAGAAACCGATGAGCTCATTTGCGAATACTGCTCATAGAATCACGTAGATGAACTGCCGTGATTGCGGTCAAGAAACGATAGACTTATTTGCGGATACTACTCGTAAAATAACGTGGATGTACTGTCGTGATTGCGGACAAGAACCGATAGACTTATTTGCAGATACTGCTCATAGAATCACGTGGATGTACTGTCGTGATTGCGGACAAGAACCGATACACTTATTTGCGGAAACTGCTCACAGCATCACGGGGATGTACTGTCGTGATTGCGGACAAAAACCGATAGACTTATTTGCGGATACTTCTAATAGAATATCGTAGATGTACTGTCCTGATTGCGGACAAAAACCGATATGCTGATTTGCGGATACTGCGCATAGGATAACGTGGATGTACTGTCCTGATTGCGGACAAGAACCAATAGGCTTATTTGCGGATGCTGCTCATAGAATCACGTGGATGTACTGTCGTGATTGCGGCCGAAAACCGATAGACTCATTTGCGGATACTGCTCATGGAATCACGTGGATGTACTGTCGTGATTGCGGACAAGAACCGATAGACTGATTCGCGGATGCTGCTCACAGGATCACGTAGATGTAATATCGTGATTGCGGCAAGAACCGATAGACTCATTTGCGGATGCTGCTCATAGAATCAAGTGCATGTACTGCCGTGATTGCCGACAAAAACCGATCGACTTATTTACGGTTACTGCTCACAGAATTACGTGTATGTACTGTCGTGATTGCGGTCAAGCAACGATAGGCTCATTTGCGGATATTGCTGATAGAATCCATCTAGATGTTACGTCGTGATTGCGGTCAGAAACCGATAAGCTTATTTGCGGATACTCCTCATAGAATCACGTAGATGAACTGCCGTGATCGCGGTCAAGGAACGATAGACTTATTTGCGGATACTACTTACAGAATAACGTGAATGTACTGTCGTGATTGCGGACAAGAACCGATAGACTTATTTGCGAATACTGCTTATAGAATCACGTGGTTGTACTGTCGTGATTGCGGACGAGAACCGATACACTTATTCGCGGAAACTGCTCATAGAATCACGGGGATGTACTGTCGTGATTGCGGACAAGAACCGAAAGACTTATTTGCGGATACTTCCAATAGAATATCATAGATGTACTGTCCTGATTGCGGACAAAAACCGATATGCTGATTTGCGGATACTGCTCATAGGATCACGTGGATGTACTGTCCTGATTGCGGACAAGAACCGATAGGCTTATTTGCGCATGCTGCTCATAGAATCACGTGGATGTACTGTCGTGATTGCCGCCAAGAACCGATAGACTCATTTGCGGATACTGCTCATGGAATCACGTGGATGTACTGTCGTGATTGCGGACAAGAACCGATAGGCTGATTTGCGGATCCTGCTCACAGGATCGCGTAGACGTAATGTCGTGATTGCGGGCAAGAACCGATAGACTTATTTGCGAATACTGCTCATAGAATCACGTAGATGAACTGCCGTGATTGCGGTCAAGAAACGATAGACTTATTTGCGGATACTACTCGTAAAATAACGTGGATGTACTGTCGTGATTGCGGACAAGAACCGATAGACTTATTTGCAGATACTGCTCATAGAATCACGTGGATGTACTGTCGTGATTGCGGACAAGAACCGATACACTTATTTGCGGAAACTGCTCACAGCATCACGGGGATGTACTGTCGTGATTGCGGACAAAAACCGGTAGACTTATTTGCGGATACTTCTAATAGAATATCGTAGATGTACTGTCCTGATTGCGGACAAAAACCGATATGCTGATTTGCGGATACTGCGCATAGGATAACGTGGATGTACTGTCCTGATTGCGGACAAGAACCAATAGGCTTATTTGCGGATGCTGCTCATAGAATCACGTGGATGTACTGTCGTGATTGCGGCCGAAAACCGATAGACTCATTTGCGGATACTGCTCATGGAATCACGTGGATGTACTGTCGTGATTGCGGACAAGAACCGATAGACTGATTCGCGGATGCTGCTCACAGGATCACGTAGATGTAATGTCGTGATTGCGGCAAGAACCGATAGACTCATTTGCGGATGCTGCTCATAGAATCAAGTGCATGTACTGCCGTGATTGCCGACAAAAACCGATCGACTTATTTACGGTTACTGCTCACAGAATCACGTGTATGTACTGTCGTGATTGCGGTCAAGCAACGATAGGCTCATTTGCGGATATTGCTGATAGAATCCATCTAGATGTTACGTCGTGATTGCGGTCAGAAACCGATAAGCTTATTTGCGGATACTCCTCATAGAATCACGTAGATGAACTGCCGTGATCGCGGTCAAGGAACGATAGACTTATTTGCGGATACTACTTACAGAATAACGTGAATGTACTGTCGTGATTGCGGACAAGAACCGATAGACTTATTTGCGAATACTGCTTATAGAATCACGTGGTTGTACTGTCGTGATTGCGGACGAGAACCGATACACTTATTCGCGAAAACTGCTCATAGAATCACGGGGATGTACTGTCGTGATTGCGGACAAGAACCGATAGGCTGATTTGCGGATGCTGCTCACAGGATCGCGTAGACGTAATGTCGTGATTGCGGGCAAGAACCGATAGACTTATTTGCGGATACTGCTCATAGAATCAGGTGAATGTACTGTCGTCATTGCGCACGATAACCGATGTACTTATTCGCGGATACTAGTCATAGAATCACGTGGATGTACTGTCGTGATTGCGGACAAGAACCGATAGACTTATTTGCGGATACTGCTCATAGAATCACGTGGATGTGCTGTCGTTATTGCGGACAAGAACCGATACACTTATTTGCGGATACTGCTCATAGAATCACGGGGATGTACTGTCGTGATTGCGGAAAGAACGGATAGACTTATTTGCGGATACTTCTAATAGAATATCGTAGACGTACTGTCATGATTGCGGACAAAAACCGATAGTTTCATCTACGGATACTGCTTATAGACTCAAGTGAATGTACTGTCGTGATTGCGGTCAAGAAACGATAGACTTATTCGCGGATACTACTCGTAAAATAACGTGGATGTACTGTCGTGATTGCGGACAAGAACCGATAGACTTATTTGCAGATACTGCTCATAGAATCACGTGGATGTACTGTCGTGATTGCGGACAAGAACCGATACACTTATTTGCGGAAACTGCTCACAGCATCACGTGGATGTACTGTCGTGATTGCGGACAAGAACCGATAGACTTATTTGCGGATACTTCTAATAGAATATCGTAGATGTACTGTCCTGATTGCGGACAAAAACCGATATGCTGATTTGCGGATACTGCGCATAGGATCACGTGGATGTACTGTCCTGATTGCGGACAAGAACCGATAGGCTTATTTGCGCATGCTGCTCATAGAATCACGTGGATGTACTGTCGTTATTGCGGCCGAAAACCGATAGACTCATTTGCGGATACTGCTCATGGAATCACGTGGATGTACTGTCGTGATTGCGGACAAGAACCGATAGACTGATTCGCGGATGCTGCTCACAGGATCACGGAGATGTACAGTCGTGATTGCACTCAAGAACCGATAGTCTCATTTGCGGATACTGCTCATAGACTCACGTGGACGTTTTGTCGTGATTGCGGACAAAAACCGATAGACTTATTCGCGGATACTGCTCATGGAATCACGTGGATGTACTGTCGTGATTGCGGACAAGTACCGATACACTTATTCGCGGATACTGCTCATAGAATCCATCTGGATGTTACGTCGTGATTGCGGATTAGAACCGATAGACTGATTCGCAGATACTGCGCATAGAATCACGTGGATGTACTGTCGTGATTGCGGACAAGAACCGATAGGCTGATTTGCGGATGCTGCTCACAGGATCGCGTGGATGTAATGTCGTGATTGCGGGCAAGAACCGATAGACTTATTTGCGGATACTGCTCATAGAATCAAGTGCATGTACTGCCGTGATTGCCGACAAAAACCGATCGACTTATTCACGGTCACTGCTCACAGAATCACGTGTATGTACTGTCGTGATTGCGGTCAAGCAACGAAAGCCTCATTTGCGGATATTGCTGATAGAATCCATCTAGATGTACTGTCCTGATTGCGGACAAGAACCGATAGACTTATTTGCGAATACTGCTCATAGAATCACGTGGATGTACTGTCGTGATTGGGGACGAGAACTGATAGACTTATATACGGATACTGCTCATAGAATCACGTGAATGTACTGTCGTGATTGCGGATAAGAACCGATAGACTTATTTGCGGATACTGCTCATAGAATCACGTGGATGTACTGTCGTGATTGCGGACAAAAACCGATACACTTATTCGCGGATACTGCTCATAGAATCACGTGAATGTACTGTCGTGATTGCGGCCAAGATCCGATAGACGTATTTGCGGATACTGCTTATAGAATCCAGCTGGATGTGACGTCGTGATTGCGGACAAGAACCGATCGACTTATTTGCAGATACTGCTCAAAGAATCGAAGTAAATGTTACGTCGTCATTGCGGTCAAGAACCGATGGACTTATTCGCGAATACTGCTCATAGAATCAGGTAGACGTACTGTTGTCATTGCGCACGATAACCGGTAGAGTCATTCGCGGATACTACTCATAGAATCACGTGGATGTACTGTCGTGATTACGGCCAAGAACCGATGGACGTATTCGCGGATACTGCTTATAGAATCCATCTAGATGTTACGTCGTGATTGCGGACGAGAACCGATAGACTTATCTGCGAATACTGCTCATAGAATCCATATGGATGTTACGTCGTGATTGCGGACAAGAACCGATAGGCTTATTCACGGATACTGCTCATAGAATCACGTAGATTTAATGTCGTGATTGCCGGCAAAAACCGATAGACTTATTTGCGAATACTGCTCATGGAATCAAGTGGATCTACTGTCGTGATCGCGGACAAGAACCGATAGACTTATTTACGGATACTGCTCATGGAATCACGTGGATGTACTGTCGTGATTGCGGACGAAAACCGATACGCTTATTTGCGAATACTGCGCATAGAATCACGTGAATGAACTGTCGTGATTGCGGACAATAACCGATAGGCTTATTTGCGGATATTGCTTATAGGATCACGTGGATGTACAGTCGTGATTGCGGTCAAGAACCGATATACTCATTTGCAGATACTGCTCATAGAATCCAACTCAATGTTACGTCGTCATTGCGGTCAAGAACCAATAGACCTATTTGCGGATACTGCTCATAAAATCACGTGAATGTACTGTCGTGATTGCGGACGAGAACCGATAGACTCATTCGCGGATACTACTCATAGAATCACGTGGATTGATTGTCCTGATTGCGGACAAGAACCAATAGATTCATTTGCGGATACTGCTCATAGAATAAATCCAGATGTTACGTCGTGATTGCGGACGAAAACCGATAGACTCATTCGCGGATACTACTTATAGAATAACGTGGATGTACTGTCGTGATTGCGGACAAGATCCGATACACTTATTTGCGGATACTTCTCATGGAATCACGGAGATGTACAGTCGTGATTGCACTCAAGAACCGATAGTCTCAATTGCGGATACTGCTCATAGACTCACGTGGACGTTTTGTCGTGATTGCGGACGAAAACCGATAGACTTATTCGCGGATACTGCTCATAGAATCTAGCTGGACGTTACGTCGTGATTGCGGAAAGGAACCGATGGGCTGATTTACGGATACTGCTCAGAGAATCACGTAGATGTAATGTGGTGATTGCGGTCAAGAAACGATAGGCTTATTTGCGGATACTGCTGATAGAATCCATCTGGATGTGACGTCGTGATCGCGGTCAGGAACCGATAGGCTTATTCACGAATACTGCTCATAGAATCACGTGGATGTACTGTCGTGATTGCGGGCGAGAACCGTTGGACTTATTTGCGGATACTGCTCATAGAATCACGTGGATGTACTGTCGTGATTGCGGACAAGAACCGATAGACTCATTTTGCGGTTATTCCGTAGAAATCACGTGGATGTACTGTCGTGATTGCGGACGAGAATCGATAAGCTGATTCGCGGATACTGCTCATAGGATCACGTGGATGTACTGTCCTGATTGCGGACAAAAACCGATAGGTTTATTCGCGAATACTGCTCGTAGAATTACGTGAATGTATTGTCGTGATTGCGGTCAAGAACCGATAGGCTGATTCGCGGATACTGCGCATAAAATCACGTAGATGTACTGTCGTGATTGCGGACAAAAAACCGATAGACTCATTTGCGGATACTGCTGATAGAATTCTTCCTGATGTTACGTCGTGATTGCGGTCAAGAACCAATAGACTAATTTGCGGATACTGGGAATGGAATCCATCTAGATGTTACGTCGTGATTGCGGTCAAGTGCCGATAGACTTATTTGCAGATACTGCTCAAAGAATCCAACTGAATGTTACGTCGTCATTGCGGTCAAGAACAGATAGACTTATTCGCGGTTACTGCTCATAGAAGCCATCTAAATGTAACGTCGTGTTGGCGGACAATAACCGATAGGCTTATTGGCGGATACTGCTCATAGAATCACGTGAATGTACTGTCATGATTGCGGCCAAGAACCGATAGACTTATTTGCGAATACTGCTCATAGAATCCATCTGAATGTTACGTCGTGATTGCGGACAAGAACCGATATGCTTATTTACGGATACTGCTCATAAAATTACGTGGATGTACTGTCATGATTGCGGACAAGAACTTATAGACTCATTCGCGGATACTGCTCATAGAATCCATCTGGATGTTACGTCGTGATTGCGGACAAGAACCGATGGGCTTATTTACGGATACTGCTCAAAGAATCGAACTCAATGTGTTGTCGTCATTGCGGTCAAGAACCGATAGACTCATTCGCGGATACTGCGCATAGAATCACGTGGATGTACTGTCGTGATTGCGGACAAGAAACGATAGACTTATTTGCGGATACTCCTCGTAAAATAACGTGGATGTACTGTCGTGATTGCGGACAAGAACCGATAGACTTATTTGCAAATACTGCTCATAGAATCACGTGAATGTACTGTCGTGATTGCGGACAAGAACCGATACACTTATTTGCGGGAACTGCTCACAGAATCACGGGGATGTACTGTCCTGATTGCGGACAAGAACCGATAGGCTTATTCGCGCATGCTGCTCATAGAATCACGTGGATGTACTGTCGTGATTGCCGCCAAGAACCGATAGACTCATTTGCGGATACTGCTCATGGAATCACGTGGATGTACTGTCGTGATTGCGGACAAGAACCGATAGGCTGATTTGCGGATCCTGCTCACAGGATCGCGTAGACGTAATGTCGTGATTGCGGGCAAGAACCGATAGACTTATTCGCGGATACTGCTCATAGAATCAGGTGAATGTACTGTCGTCATTGCGCACGATAACCGATGTACTTATTCGCGGATACTACTCATAGAATCACGTGGATGTACTGTCGTGATTGCGGACAAGAACCGATAGACTTATTTGCGGATACTGCTCATAGAATGACGTGGATGTGCTGTCGTTATTGCGGACAAGAACCGATACACTTATTCGCGGATACTGCTCATAGAATCACGGGGATGTACTGTCCTGATTGCGGAAAGAACGGATAGACTTATTTGCGGATACTTCTAATAGAATATCGTAGACGTACTGTCATGATTGCGGACAAGAACCGATAGTTTCATCTACGGATACTGCTTATAGACTCAAGTGAATGTACTGTCGTGATTGCGGACAAGTACCGATACACTTATTCGCGGATACTGCTCATAGAATCCATCTAGATGTTACGTCGTGATTGCGGATTTGAACCGATAGACTGATTTGCAGATGCTGCTCACAGGATCGCGTGGATGTAATGTCGTGATTGCGGGCAAGAACCGATAGACTTATTTGCGGATACTGCTCATAGAATCAAGTGCATGTACTGCCGTGATTGCCGACAAAAACCGATCGACTTATTTACGGTTACTGCTCACAGAATCACGTGTATGTACTGTCGTGATTGCGGTCAAGCAACGATAGCCTCATTTGCGGATATTGCTGATAGAATCCATCTAGATGTGACGTCGTGATTGCGGTCAGAAACCGATGAGCTTATTTGCGAATACTGCTCATAGAATCACGTAGATGAACTGCCGTGATTGCGGACAGGAATCGATACACTTATTTGCGGATACTGCTCATAGAATCACGTGGATGTACTGTCGTGATTGCGGACAAGAAACGATAGACTTATTTGCGGATACTCCTCGTAAAATAACGTGGATGTACTGTCGTGATTGCGGACAAGAACCGATAGACTTATTTGCAAATACTGCTCATAGAATCACGTGAATGTACTGTCGTGATTGCGGACAAGAAACGATAGACTTATTTGCGGATACTCCTCGTAAAATAACGTGGATGTACTGTCGTGATTGCGGACAAGAACCGATAGACTTATTTGCAAAAACTGCTCATAGAATCACGTGAATGTACTGTCGTGATTGCGGACAAGAACCGATACACTTATTTGCGGGAACTGCTCACAGAATCACGGGGATGTACTGTCGTGATTGCGGACAAGAGCCGATAGACTTACTTGCGGATACTTCTAATAGAATATCGTAGATGTACTGTCCTGATTGCGGACAAAAACCGATATGCTGATTTGCGGATACTGCTCATAGGATCACGTGGATGTACTGTCCTGATTGCGGACAAGAACCGAAAGGCTTATTTGCGGATGCTGCTCATAGAATCACGTGGATGTACTGTCGTGATTGCCGCCAAGAACCGATAGACTCATTTGCGGATACTGCTCATGGAATCACGTGGATGTACTGTCATGAATGCGGACAAGAACCGATAGGCTGATTTGCGGATGCTGCTCACAGGATCGCGTAGATGTAATGTCGTGATTGCGGGCAAGAACCGATAGACTTATTTGCGGATACTGCTAATAGAATCAAGTGCATGTACTGCCGTGATTGCCGACAAAAACCGATCGACTTATTGACGGTTACTGCTCACAGAATCACGTATATGTACTGTCGTGATTGCGGTCAAGCAACGATAGCCTCATTTGCGGATATTGCTGATAGAATTCATCTAGATGTTACGTCGTGATTGCGGTCAGAAACCGATGAGCTCATTTGCGAATACTGCTCATAGAATCACGTAGATGAACTGCCGTGATTGCGGTCAAGAAACGATAGACTTATTTGCGGATACTACTCGTAAAATAACGTGGATGTACTGTCGTGATTGCGGACAAGAACCGATAGACTTATTTGCAGATACTGCTCATAGAATCACGTGGATGTACTGTCGTGATTGCGGACAAGAACCGATACACTTATTTGCGGAAACTGCTCACAGCATCACGGGGATGTACTGTCGTGATTGCGGACAAGAGCCGATAGACTTACTTGCGGATACTTCTAATAGAATATCGTAGATGTACTGTCCTGATTGCGGACAAAAACCGATATGCTGATTTGCGGATACTGCTCATAGGATCACGTGGATGTACTGTCCTGATTGCGGACAAGAACCGATAGGCTTATTCGCGCATGCTGCTCATAGAATCACGTGGATGTACTGTCGTGATTGCCGCCAAGAACCGATAGACTCATTTGCGGATACTGCTCATGGAATCACGTGGATGTACTGTCGTGATTGCGGACAAGAACCGATAGGCTGATTTGCGGATCCTGCTCACAGGATCGCGTAGACGTAATGTCGTGATTGCGGGCAAGAACCGATAGACTTATTCGCGGATACTGCTCATAGAATCAAGTGCATGTACTGCCGTGATTGCCGACAAAAACCGATCGACTTATTTACGGTTACTGCTCACAGAATCACGTGTATGTACTGTCGTGATTGCGGTCAAGCAACGATAGCCTCATTCGCGGATATTGCTGATAGAATCCATCTAGATGTTACGTCGTGATTGCGGTCAGAAACCGATGAGCTTATTCGCGAATACTGCTCATAGAATCACGTAGATGAACTGCCGTGATTGCGCCCAAGAAACGATAGACTCATTTGCAGATACTGCTCAAAGAATCGAACTCAATGTGACGTCGTCATTGCGGTCAAGAACCGATAGACTTATTCGCGGATACTGCTCATAGAATCAGGTGAATGTACTGTCGTCATTGCGCACGATAACCGATGTACTTATTCGCGGATACTACTCATAGAATCACGTGGATGTACTGTCGTGATTGCGGACAAGAACCGATAGTTTCATCTACGGATACTGCTTAAAGACTCAAGTGAATGTACTGTCGTGATTGCGGACAAGTACCGATACACTTATTCGCGGATACTGCTCATAGAATCCATCTAGATGTTACGTCGTGATTGCGGATTTGAACCGATAGACTGATTTGCAGATGCTGCTCACAGGATCGCGTGGATGTAATGTCGTGATTGCGGGCAAGAACCGATAGACTTATTTGCGGATACTGCTCATAGAATCAAGTGCATGTACTGCCGTGATTGCCGACAAAAACCGATCGACTTATTTACGGTTACTGCTCACAGAATCACGTGTATGTACTGTCGTGATTGCGGTCAAGCAACGATAGCCTCATTTGCGGATATTGCTGATAGAATCCATCTAGATGTTACGTCGTGATTGCGGTCAGAAACCGATGAGCTTATTTGCGAATACTGCTCATAGAATCACGTAGATGAACTGCCGTGATTGCGGGTAAGAAACGATAGACTTATTTGCGGATACTACTCGTAAAATAACGTGGATGTACTGTCGTGATTGCGGACAAGAACCGATAGACTTATTTGCAGATACTGCTCATAGAATCACGTGGATGTACTGTCGTGATTGCGGACAAGAACCGATACACTTATTTGCGGGAACTGCTCACAGAATCACGGGGATGTACTGTCGTGATTGCGGACAAGAACCAATAGACTTATTTGCGGATACTTCTAATAGAATATCTCAGACGTACTGTCATGATTGCGGACAAGAACCGATAGACTGATTTGCGGATGCTGCTCACAGGATCACGTAGATGTAATGTCGTGATTGCGGGCAAGAACCGATAGACTTATTTGCGGATACTGCTCATAGAATCAAGTGCATGTACTGCCGTGATTGCCGACAAAATCCGATCGACTTATTTACGGTTACTGCTCACAGAATCACGTGTATGTACTGTCGTGATTGCGGTCAAGCAACGATAGGCTCATTTGCGGATATTGCTGATAGAATCCATCTAGATGTTACGTCGTGATCGCGGTCAGAAACCGATGAGCTTATTTGCGAATACTGCTCATAGAATAGCGTAGATGAACTGTCGTGATTGCGGTCAAGAAACGATAGACTTATTTGCGGATACTACTCGTAAAATAACGTGGATGTACTGTCGTAATTGCGGACAAGAACCGATAAACTTATTTGCGAATACTGCTCATAGAATCGCGTGGATGTGTTGTCGTGATTGCGGACGAGAACCGATACACTTATTTGCGGAAACTGCTCATAGAATCACGGGGATGTACTGTCGTGATTGCGGACAAGAACCGATAGACTTATTTGCGGATACTTCTAATAGAATATCGTAGATGTACTGTCCTGATTGCGGACAAAAACCGATATGCTGATTTGCGGATACTGGTCATAGGATCACGTGGACGTACCGTCCTGATTGCGGACAAGAACCGATAGGCTTATTTGCGGATGCTGCTCATAGAATCACGTGGATGTACTGTCGTGATTGCCGCCAAGAACCGATAGACTCATTTGCGAATACTGCTCATGGAATCACGTGGATGTACTGTCGTGATTGCGGACAAGAACCGATAGTCTCATTTGCGGATACTGCTCATAGACTCACGTGGACGTTTTGTCGTGATTGCGGACAAAAACCGATAGACTTATCCGCGGATACTGTTCATAGAATCTAACTCGACGTTACGTCGTGATTGCGGAAAGGAACCGATAGGCCGATTTACGGATACTGCTCATAGAATCACGTGGATGTACTGTCGTGATTGCGGACGAGAACCGATAGGCTGATTTGCGGATGCTGCTCACAGCATCACGTGGATGTACTTTCATGATTGCGGACAAGAACCAATAGGCTTATTTGTGGATACTGCGCATGGAATCACGTGGATGTACTGTCGTGATTGTGGACGAAAACCGATAGACTTATTTGCGAATACTACTGATAGAATTCATCTTGATGTGACGTCGCGATTGCGGTCAAGAACCGATAGACTCATTTGCGGATACTGCTCATAGAATCACGTGGATGTACAGTCGTGATTGCGGACAAGAACCGATAGACTTATTCGCGGATACTGCTCATAGAATCAGGTGAATGTGCTGTCGTCAATGCGCACGATAACCGATGTACTTATTCGCGGATACTACTCATAGAATCACGTGGATGTACTGTCGTGATTGCGGACAAGAACCGATAGACTTATTTGCGGATACTGCTCATAGAATGACGTGGATGTGCTGTCGTTATTGCGGACGAGAACCGATACACTTATTTGCGGATACTGCTCATAGAATCACGGGGATGTACTGTCGTGATTGCGGACAAGAACCGATAAGACTCATTTGCGGATACTTCTAATAGAATATCGTAGACGTACTTTCATGATTGCGGACAAGAACCGATAGTTTCATCTACGGATACTGTTCATAGACTCAAGTGAATGTACTGTCGTGATTGCGGACAAGTACCGATACACTTATTCGCGGATACTGCTCATAGAATCCAACTGGATATTACGTCGTGATTGCGGATTAGAACCGATAGACTGATTCGCAGATACTGCGCATAGAATCGGGTGGATGTACTGTCGTGATTGCGGACAAGAACCGATAGGCTGATTTGCGGATGCTGCTCACAGGATCGCGTAGATGTAATGTCGTGATTGCGGGCAAGAACCGATAGACTTATTTGCGGATACTGCTCATAGAATCAAGTGCATGTACTGCCGTGATTGCCGACAAAAACCGATCGACTTATTCACGGTTACTGCTCACAGAATCACGTGTATGTACTGTCGTGATTGCGGTCAAGCAACGATAGCCTCATTTGCGGATATTGCTGATAGAATCCATCTAGATGTACTGTCCTGATTGCGGACAAGAACCGATAGACTCATTTGCAAATACTGCTCATGGAATCACGTGGATGTACTGTCGTGATTGCGGACAAGAACCGATAGGCTGATTTGCGAATGCTGCTCACAGGATCGCGTAGATGTAATGTCGTGATTGCGGGCAAGAACCGATAGACTTATTTGCGGATACTGCTCATAGAATCAAGTGCAGGTACTGCCGTGATTGCCGACAAAAACCGATCGACTTATTTACGGTTACTGCTCACAGAATCACGTGTATGTACTGTCGTGATTGCAGTCAAGCAACGATAGGCTCATTTGCGGATATTGCTGATAGAATCCATCTAGATGTTACGTCGTCATCGCAGTCAGAAACCGATGAGCTTATTTGCGAATACTGCTCATAGAATCACGTAGATGAACTGTCGTGATTGCGGTCAAGAAACGATAGACTTATTTGCGGATACTACTCGTAAAATAACGTGGATGTACTGTCGTGATTGCGGACATGAACCGATAGACTTATTTGCGAATACTGCTTATAAAATCACGTGGATGTACAGTCGTGATTGCGGACGAGAAGCAATACACTTATTTGCGGAAACTGCTCATAGAATCACGAGGATGTACTGTCGTGTTTGCGGACAAGAACCGATAGACTTATTTGCGGATACTTCTAATGTAATATCGTAGATGTACTGTCCTGATTGCGGACAAAAACCGATATGCTGTTCTGCGGATACTGCTCATAGGATCACGTGGATGTACTGTCCTGATTGCGGACAAGAACCGATAGGCTTATTTGCGGATGCTGCTCATAGAATCACGTGGATGTACTGTCGTGATTGCGGCCAAGAACCGATAGACTCATTTGCGGATACTGCTCATGGAATCACGTGGATGTACTGTCGTCATTGCGGACAAGAACCGATAGGCTGATTTGCGGATGCTGCTCACAGGATCACGTGGATGAACTTTCATGATTGCGGAAAAGAACCAATAGGCTTATTCGCGGATACTGCGCATGGAATCACGTGGATGTACTGTCGTGATTGTGGACGAAAACCGATAGACTTATTTGCGAATACTACTGATAGAATTCATCTTGATGTGACGTCGCGATTGCGGTCAAGAACCGATAGACTCATTTGCGGATACTGCTCATAGAATCACGTGGATGTACAGTCGTGATTGCGGACAAGAACCGATAGACTTATTCGCGGATACTGCTCATAGAATCCATCTTGATGTTAAGACGTCATTGCGGTCAAGAACCGATAGACTCATTTGCTGATACTGCTCAAATAATCGAACTCAATGTGACGTTGTCATTGCGGTCAAGAACCGATAGACTTATTTGCGGATACTGCTCATAGGATCAGGTGAATGTACTGTCGTCATTGCGCACGATAACCGATGTACTTATTCGCGGATACTACTCATAGAATCACGTGGATGTACTGTCGTGATTGCGGACAAGAACCGATAGACTTATTTGCGGATACTGCTCATAGAATCACGTGGATGTGCTATCGTTATTGCGGACAAGAACCGATACACTTATTTGCGAAGACTGCTCATAGAATCACGGGGATGTACTGTCGTGATTGCGGACAAGAACCGATAGACTTATTTGCGGATACTTCTAATAGAATATCTTAGACGTACTGTCATGATTGCGGACAAGAACCGATAGTTTCATCTACGGATACTGTTCATAGACTCAAGTGAATGTACTGTCGTGATTGCGGACAAGTACCGATACACTTATTCGCGGATACTGCTCATAGAATCCATCTAGATGTTACGTCGTCATTGCGGATTAGAACCGATAGACTGATTTGCAGATACTGCGCATAGAATCACGTGGATGTACTGTCGTGATTGCGGACAAGAACCGATAGGCTGATTTGCGGATGCTGCTCACAGGATCGCGTAGATGTAATGTCGTGATTGCGGGTAAGAACCGATAGACTTATTTGCGGATACTGCTCATAGAATCAAGTGCATGTACTGCCGTGATTGCCGACAAAAACCGATCGACTTATTCACGGTTACTGCTCACAGAATCACGTGTATGTACTGTCGTGATTGCGGTCAAGCAACGTTAGCCTCATTTGCGGATATTGCTGATAGAATCCATCTAGATGTTACGTCGAGATTGCGGGCAGAAACCGATGAGCTTATTTGCGAATACTGCTCATAGAATAGCGTAGATGAACTGTCGTGATTGCGGTCAAGAAACGATAGACTTATTTGCGGATACTACTCGTAAAATAACGTGGATGTACTGTCGTGATTGCGGACAAGAACCGATAAACTTATTTGCGAATACTGCTCATAGAATCACGTGGATGTGTTGTCGTGATTGCGGACGAGAACCGATACACTTATTTGCGGAAACTGCTCATAGAATCACGGCGATGTACTGTCGTGATTGCGGACAAGGACCGATAGATTTATTTGCGGATACTTATAATAGAATATCGTAGATGTACTGTCCTGATTGCGGACAAAAACCGATATGCTGATTTGCGGATACTGGTCATAGGATCACGTGGACGTACCGTCCTGATTGCGGACAAGAACCGATAGGCTTATTTGCGGATGCTGCTCATAGAATCACGTGGATGTACTGTCGTGATTGCCGCCAAGAACCGATAGACTCATTTGCGAATACTGCTCATGGAATCACGTGGATGTACTGTCGTGATGGCGGACAAGAACCGATAGGCTGATTTGCGGATGCTGCTCACAGGATCGCGTAGATGTAATGTCGTGATTGCGGGCAAGAACCGATAGACTTATTTGCGGATACTGCTCATAGAATCAAGTGCAGGTACTGCCGTGATTGCGGACAAAAACCGATCGACTTATTTACGGTTACTGCTCACAGAATCACGTGTATGTACTGTCGTGATTGCGGTCAAGCAACGATAGGCTCATTTGCGGATATTGCTGATAGAATTTATCTAGATGTTACGTCGTGATCGCATTCAAAAACCGATGCGCTTATTTGCGAATACTGCTCATAGAATCACGTAGATGAACTGTCGTGATTGCGGTCAAGAAACGATAGACTCATTTGCGGATACTACTCGTAAAATAACGTGGATGTACTGTCGTGATTGCGCAAATGAACCGATAGACTTATTTGCGAATACCGCTCATAGAATCACGTGGATGTACTGTCGCGATTGCGGGCGAGAACCGATACACTTATTTGCGGAAACTGCTTATAGAATCACGGGGATGTACTGTCGTGATTGCGGACAAGAACCGATAGACTTATTTGCGGATACTTCTGATAGAATATCGTAGATATACTGTCCTGATTGCGGACGAAAACCGATATGCTGATTTGCGGATACTGCTCATAGGATCACGTGGATGTACCGTCCTGATTGCGGACAAGAACCGATAGGCTCATTTGCGGATGCTGCTCATAGAATCACGTGGATGTACTGTCGTGATTGCGTCCGAAAACCGATAGACTCATTTGCGGATACTGCTCATGGAATGACGTGGATGTACTGTCGTGATTGCGGACAAGAACCGATAGACTGATTTGCGGATGCTGCTCACAGGATTACGTAGATGTAATGTCGTGATTGCGGGCAAGAACCGATAGACTCATTTGCGGATACTGCTCATAGAATCGAATGCATGTACTGCCGTGATTGCCGACAAAAACCGATCGACTTATTTACGGTTACTGCTCACAGAATCACGTGTATGTACTGTCGTGATTGCGGTCAAGCAGCGATAGGCTCATTTGCGGATATTGCTGATAGAATCCATCTAGATGTTACTTCGTGATTGCGGTCAGAAACCGATGAGCTCATTTGCGAATACTGCTAATAGAATCACGTAGATGAACTGCCGTGATTGCGGTCAAGAAACGATAGACTTATTTGCGGATACTACTTATAGAATAACGTGGATGTACTGTCGTGATTGCGGACAAGAACCGATAGACTTATTTGCGGATACTGCTCATAGAATCACGTGGATGTGCTGTCGTTATTGCGGACGAGAACCGATACACTTATTTAAGGATACTGCTCATAGAATCACGGGGATGTACTGTCGTGATTGCGGACAAGAACCGATAAGACTCATTTGCGGATACTTCTAATAGAATATCGTAGACGTACTGTCATGATTGCGGACAAGAACCGATAGTTTCATCTACGGATACTGTTCATAGACTCAAGTGAATGTACTGTCGTGATTGCGGACCAGTACCGATACACTTATTCGCGGATACTGCTCATAGAATCCAACTGGATATTACGTCGTGATTGCGGATTAGAATCGATAGACTGATTCGCAGATACTGCGCATAGAATCGGGTGGATGTACTGTCGTGATTGCGGACAAGAACCGATAGGCTGATTTGCGGATGCTGCTCACAGGATCGCGTAGATGTAATGTCGTGATTGCGGGTAAGAACCGATAGACTTATTTGCGGATACTGCTCATAGAATCAAGTGCATGTACTGCCGTGATTGCCGACAAAAACCGATCGACTTATTCACGGTTACTGCTCACAGAATCACGTGTATGTACTGTCGTGATTGCGGTCAAGCAACGTTAGCCTCATTTGCGGATATTGCTGATAGAATCCATCTAGATGTTACGTCGAGATTGCGGGCAGAAACCGATGAGCTTATTTGCGAATACTGCTCATAGAATAGCGTAGATGAACTGTCGTGATTGCGGTCAAGAAACGATAGACTTATTTGCGGATACTACTCGTAAAATAACGTGGATGTACTGTCGTGATTGCGGACAAGAACCGATAAACTTATTTGCGAATACTGCTCATAGAATCACGTGGATGTGTTGTCGTGATTGCGGACGAGAACCGATACACTTATTTGCGGAAACTGCTCATAGAATCACGGGGATGTACTGTCGTGATTGCGGACAAGGACCGATAGATTTATTTGCGGATACTTCTAATAGAATATCGTAGATGTACTGTCCTGATTGCGGACAAAAACCGATATGCTGATTTGCGGATACTGGTCATAGGATCACGTGGACGTACCGTCCTGATTGCGGACAAGAACCGATAGGCTTATTTGCGGATGCTGCTCATAGAATCACGTGGATGTACTGTCGTGATTGCCGCCAAGAACCGATAGACTCATTTGCGAATACTGCTCATGGAATCACGTGGATGTACTGTCGTGATGGCGGACAAGAACCGATAGGCTGATTTGCGGATGCTGCTCACAGGATCGCGTAGATGTAATGTCGTGATTGCGGGCAAGAACCGATAGACTTATTTGCGGATACTGCTCATAGAATCAAGTGCAGGTACTGCCGTGATTGCGGACAAAAACCGATCGACTTATTTACGGTTACTGCTCACAGAATCACGTGTATGTACTGTCGTGATTGCGGTCAAGCAACGATAGGCTCATTTGCGGATATTGCTGATAGAATCCATCTAGATGTTACGTCGTGATCGCATTCAAAAACCGATGCGCTTATTTGCGAATACTGCTCATAGAATCACGTAGATGAACTGTCGTGATTGCGGTCAAGAACCGATAGACTTATTTGCGGATACTTCTGATAGAATATCGTAGATATACTGTCCTGATTGCGGACGAAAACCGATATGCTGATTTGCGGATACTGCTCATAGGATCACGTGGATGTACCGTCCTGATTGCGGACAAGAACCGATAGGCTTATTTGCGGATGCTGCTCATAGAATCACGTGAATGTACTGTCGTGATTGCGGCCAAGAGCCGATAGACTCATTTGCGGATACTGCTCATGGAATCACGTGGATGTACTGTCGTCATTGCGGACAAGAACCGATAGGCTCATTTGCGGATGCTGCTCATAGAATCACGTGGATGTACTGTCGTGATTGCGTCCGAAAACCGATAGACTCATTTGCGGATACTGCTCATGGAATGACGTGGATGTACTGTCGTGATTGCGGACAAGAACCGATAGACTGATTTGCGGATGCTGCTCACAGGATTACGTAGATGTAATGTCGTGATTGCGGGCAAGAACCGATAGACTCATTTGCGGATACTGCTCATAGAATCGAATGCATGTACTGCCGTGATTGCCGACAAAAACCGATCGACTTATTTACGGTTACTGCTCACAGAATCACGTGTATGTACTGTCGTGATTGCGGTCAAGCAGCGATAGGCTCATTTGCGGATATTGCTGATAGAATGCATCTAGATGTTACTTCGTGATTGCGGTCAGAAACCGATGAGCTCATTTGCGAATACTGCTAATAGAATCACGTAGATGAACTGCCGTGATTGCGGTCAAGAAACGATAGACTTATTTGCGGATACTACTTATAGAATAACGTGGATGTACTGTCGTGATTGCGGACAAGAACCGATAGACTTATTTGCGGATACTGCTCATAGAATCACGTGGATGTGCTGTCGTTATTGCGGACGAGAACCGATACACTTATTTAAGGATACTGCTCATAGAATCACGGGGATGTACTGTCGTGATTGCGGACAAGAACCGATAAGACTCATTTGCGGATACTTCTAATAGAATATCGTAGACGTACTGTCATGATTGCGGACAAGAACCGATAGTTTCATCTACGGATACTGTTCATAGACTCAAGTGAATGTACTGTCGTGATTGCGGACCAGTACCGATACACTTATTCGCGGATACTGCTCATAGAATCCAACTGGATATTACGTCGTGATTGCGGATTAGAATCGATAGACTGATTCGCAGATACTGCGCATAGAATCGGGTGGATGTACTGTCGTGATTGCGGACAAGAACCGATAGGCTGATTTGCGGATGCTGCTCACAGGATCGCGTAGATGTAATGTCGTGATTGCGGGCAAGAACCGATAGACTTATTTGCGGATACTGCTCATAGAATCAAGTGCATGTACTGCCGTGATTGCCGACAAAAACCGATCGACTTATTCACGGTTACTGCTCACAGAATCACGTGTATGTACTGTCGTGATTGCGGTCAAGCAACGATAGCCTCATTTGCGGATATTGCTGATAGAATCCATCTAGATGTACTGTCCTGATTGCGGACAAGAACCGTTAGACTTATTTGCGAATACTGCTCATAGGATCACGTGGATGTACCGTCCTGATTGCGGACGAGAACCGATAGGCTTATTTGCGGATGCTGCTCATAGAATCACGTGAATGTACTGTCGTGATTGCGGCCAAGAACCGATATGCTGATTTGCGGATACTGCTCATAGGATCACGTTGACGTACTGTCCTGATTGCGGACAAGAACCGATAGGCTCATTTGCGGATGCTGCTCTTAGAATCACGTGAATGTACTGTCCTGATTGCCGCCAAGAACCGATAGACTCATTTGCGAATACTGCTCATGGAATCAAGTGGATGTACTGTCGTGATTGCGGACAAGAACCGATAGGCTGATTTGCGGATGCTGCTCACAGGATCGCGTAGATGTAATGTCGTGATTGCGGGCAAGAACCGATAGACTTATTTGCATATACTGCTCATAGAATCAAGTGCAGGTACTGCCGTGATTGCCGACAAAAACCGATCGACTTATTTACGGTTACTGCTCACAGAATCACGTGTATGTACTGTCGTGATTGCGGTCAAGCAACGATAGGCTCATTCGCGGATATTGCTGATAGAATCCATCTAGATGTTACGTCGTGATCGCGGTCACAAACCGATGAGCTTATTTGCGAATACTGCTCATAGAATCACGTAGATGAACTGTCGTGATTGCGGTCAAGAAACGATAGACTTATTTGCGGATACTACTCGTAAAATAACGTGGATGTACTGTCGTGATTGCGGACATGAACCGATAGACTTATTTACGAATACTGCTCATAGAATCACGTGGATGTACTGTCGTGATTGCGGACGAGAACCGATACACTTATTTGCGGAAACTGCTCATAGAATCACGGGGATGTACTGTCGTGATTGCGGACAAGAACCGATAGACTTATTTGCAGATACTTCTAATAGAATATCGTAGATATACTGTCCTGATTGCGGACAAAAACCGATATGCTGATTTGCGGATACTGCTCATAGGATCACGTGGATGTACCGTCCTGATTGCGGACGAGAACCGATAGGCTTATTTGCGGATGCTGCTCATAGAATCACGTGAATGTACTGTCGTGATTGCGGCCAAGAACCGATAGACTCATTTGCGGATACTGCTCATGGAATCACGTGGATGTACTGTCGTCATTGCGGACAAGAACCGATAGGCTTATTTGCGGATGCTGCTCATAGAATCACGTGGATGTACTGTCGTGATTGCGGCCGAAAACCGATAGACTCATTTGCGGATACTGCTGATGGAATCACGTGGATGTACTGTCGTGATTGCGGACAAAAACCGATAGACTGATTTGCGGATGCTGCTCACAGGATCACGTAGATGTAATGTCGTGATTGCGGGCAAGAACCGATAGACTTATTTGCGGATACTTCTCATAGAATCGAATGCATGTACTGCCGTGATTGCCGACAAAAACCGATCGACTTATTTACGGTTACTGCTCACAGAATCACGTGTATGTACTGTCGTGATTGCGGTCAAGCAACGATAGGCTCATTTGCGGATATTGCTGATAGAATCCAACTAGATGTTACGTCGTGATTGCGGGCAGAAACCGATAAGCTTATTTGCGAATACTGCTCATAGAATGACGTAGATGAACTGCCGTGATTGCGGTCAAGAAACGATAGACTTATTTGCGGATACTTCTTATAGAATAACGTGGATGAACTGTCGTGATTGCGGACAAGAACCGATACACTCATTTGCGGATACTTCTCATGGAATCACGGAGATGTACAGTCGTGATCGCACTCAAGAACCGATAGTCTCATTTGCGGATACTGCTCATAGACTCACGTGGACGTTTTGTCGTCATTGCGGACAAAAACCGATAGACTTATTCGCGGATACTGCTCATAGAATCTAGCTCGACGTTACGTCGTGATTGCGGAAAGGAACCGATAGGCTGATTCACGGATACTGCTCATAGAATCACGTGGATGTACTGTCGTGATTGCGGACAAGAACCGATAGGCTGATTTGCGGATGCTGCTCACAGGATCGCGTAGATGTAATGTCGTGATTGCGGGCAAGAACCGATAGACTTATTTGCGGATACTGCTCATAGAATAAAGTGCATGTACTGCCGTGATTGCCGACAAAAACCGATCGACTTATTCACGGTTACTGCTCACAGAATCACGTGTATGTACTGTCGTGATTGCGGGCAAGCAACGTTAGCCTCATTTGCGGATATTGCTGATAGAATCCATCTAGATGTTACGTCGTGATTGCGGTCAGAAACCGATGAGCTTATTTGCGAATACTGCTCATAGAATCACGTAGATGAACTGTCGTGATTGCGGTCAAGCAACGATAGGCTCATTTGCGGATATTGCTGATAGAATCCATCTAGATGTTACGTCGTGATTGCGGGCAGAAACCGATGAGCTTATTTGCGAATACTGCTCATAGAATGACGTAGATGAACTGCCGTGATTGCGGTCAAGAAACGATAGACTTATTTGCGGATACTACTTATAGAATAACGTGGATGAACTGTCGTGATTGCGGACAAGAACCGATACACTCATTTGCGGATACTTCTCATGGAATCACGGAGATGTACAGTCGTGATCGCACTCAAGAACCGATAGTCTCATTTGCGGATACTGCTCATAGACTCACGTGGACGTTTTGTCGTCATTGCGGACAAAAACCGATAGACTTATTCGCGGATACTGCTCATAGAATCACGTGAATGTACTGTCGTGATTGCGGCCGAAAACCGATGGACTCATTTGCGGATACTGCTCATGCTATCACGTGAATGTACTGTCGTGATCGCGGACAAGAACCGATAGACTGATTTGCGGATGCTGCTCACAGGATCACGTAGATGTAATGTCGTGATTGCGGGCAAGAACCGATAGACTTATTTGCGGATACTGCTCATAGAATCAAGTGCATGTACTGCCGTGATTGCCGACAAAAACCGATCGACTTATTTACGGTTACTGCTCACAGAATCGCGTGTATGTACTGTCGTGATTGCGGTCAAGCAACGAAAGGCTCATTTGCGGATATTGCTGATAGAATCCATCTAGATGTTACGTCGTTATCGCGGCCAGAAACCGACGAGCTTATTTGCGAATACTGCTCATAGAATCACGTAGATGAACTGTCGTGATTGCGGTCAAGAAACGATAGACTTATTTGCGGATACTACTCGTGAAATAACGTGGATGTACTGTCGTGATTGCGGACAAGAACCGATAGACTTTTTTGCGAATACTGCTCATAGAATCACGTGGATGTACTGTCGTGATTGCGGACGAGAACCGATACACTTATTTGCGGAAACTGCTCATAGAATCACGGGGATGTACCGTCGTGATTGCGGACCAGAACCGATAGACTTATTTGCGAATACTGCTCATAGAATCACGTGGATGTACTGTCGTGATTGCGGACGAGAACCGATACACTCATTTGCGGAAGCTGCTCATAGAATCACTGGGATGTACTGTCGTGATTGCGGACAAGAACCGATAGACTTATTTGCGGATACTTCTAATAGAATATCGTAGATATACTGTCCTGATTGCGGACAAAAACCGATATGCTGATTTGCGGATACTGCTCATAGGATCACGTGGATGTACTGTCCTGATTGCGGACAAGAACCGATAGGCTTATTTGCGGATGCTGCTCATAGAATCACGTGGATGTACTGGCGTGATTGCGGCCAAGAACCGATAGACTCATTCGCGGATACCGCTCATGGAATCACGTGGATGTACCGTCGTCATTGCGGACAAGAACCGATAGGCTGATTTGCGGATGCTGCTCACAGGATCAGGTGGATGTACTTTCATGATTGCGGACAAGAACCAATAGGCTTATTTGCGGATACTGCGCGTGGAATCACGTGGATGTACTGTCGTGATTGTGGACGAAAACCGATAGACTTATTTGCGAATACTACTGATAGAATTCATTTTGATGTGTCGTCGCGATTGCGGTCAAGAACCGATAGACTTATTTGCGGATACTGCTCATAGAATCACGTGGATGTACAGTCGTGATTGCGGACAATAACCGATAGACTTATTCGCGGATACTGCTCATAGAATCCAACTTGATGTTAAGACGTCATTGCGGTCAAGAACCGATAGACTCATTTGCAGATACTGCTCAAAGAATCACACTCAATGTGACATCGTCATTGCGGTCAAGAACCGATAGACTTATTCGCGGATACTGCTCATAGAATCAGGTTAATGTACTGTTGTCATTGCGCACGATAACCGATGTACTTATTCGCGGATACTAGTCGTAGAATCACGTGGATGTACTGTCGTGATTGCGGACAAGAAACGATAGACTTATTTGCGGATACTGCTCATAGAATCACGTGGATGTGCTGTCGTTATTGCGGACAAGAACCGATACACTTATTTGCGGATACTGCTCATAGAATCACGGGGATGTACTGTCGTGATTGCGGGCAAGAACCGATAGACTTATTTGCGGATACTGCTCATAGGATCAAGTGCATGTACTGCCGTGATTGCCGACAAAAACCGATCGACTTATTCACGGTTACTGCTCACAGAATCACGTGTATGTACTGTCGTGATTGCGGTCAAGCAACGATAGCCTCATTCGCGGATATTGCTGATAGAATTCATCTAGATGTTACGTCGTGATTGCGGTCAGAAACCGATGAGCTTATTCGCGAATACTGCTCATAGAATCACGTGGATGAACTGCCGTGATTGCGGTCAAGAAACGATAGACTTATTCGCGGATACTACTCGTAAAATAACGTGTATGTACTGTCGTGATTGCGGACAAGAACCGATAGACTTATGTGCGGATACTGCTCATAGAATCACATGGATGTACTGTCGTGATTGCGGACAAGAACCGATACACTTATTTGCGGAAACTGCTCACAGAATCACGGGCATGTACTGTCGTGATTGCGGACAAGAACCGATAGACTTATTCGCGGATACTTCTAATAGAATATCGTGGATGTACTGTCCTGATTGCGGACAAAAACCGATATGCTGATTTGCGGATACTGCTCATAGGATCACGTGGATGTACTGTCCTGATTGCGAACAAGAACCGATAGGCTTATTTGCGGATGCTGCTCATAGAATCACGTGGATGTACTGTCGTGATTGCGGCCGAAAACCGATAGACTCATTTGCGGATACTGCTCATGGAATCACGTGGATGTACTGTCGTGATTGCGGACAAAAACCGATAGACTGATTTGCGGATGCTGCTCACAGGATCACGTAGATGTCATGTCGTGATTGCGGGCACGAACCGATAGACTTATTTTCGGATACTGCTCATAGAATCAAGTGCATGTACTGCCGTGATTGCCAACAAAAACCGATCGACTTATTTACAGTTACTGCTCACAGAATGACGTGTATCCACTGTCGTGATTGCGGTCAAGCAACGATAGGCTCATTTGCGGATATTGCTGATAGAATCCATCTAGATGTTACGTCGTGATTGCGGAAAGGAACCGATAGGCTGATTTACGGATACTGCTCATAGAATCACGTGGATGTACTGTCGTGATTGCGGACATAAACCGATATGCTTATTTGCGAATACTGCTCATAGAATCACGTGGATGTACTGTCGTGATTGCGGACGAGAACCGATACACTTATTTGCGGATACTGCTCATAGGATCACGTGGATGTACTGTCCTGATTGCGGACAAGAACCGATAGGCTTATTTGCGGATGCTGCTCATAGAATCACGTGGATGTACTGGCGTGATTGCGGCCAAGAACCGATAGACTCATTCGCGGATACCGCTCATGGAATCACCTGGATGTACCGTCGTCATTGCGGACAAGAACCGATAGGCTGATTTGCGGATGCTGCTCACAGGATCAGGTGGATGTACTTTCATGATTGCGGACAAGAACCAATAGGCTTATTTGCGGATACTGCGCGTGGAATCACGTGGATGTACTGTCGTGATTGTGGACGAAAACCGATAGACTTATTTGCGAATACTACTGATAGAATTCATTTTGATGTGTCGTCGCGATTGCGGTCAAGAACCGATAGACTTATTTGCGGATACTGCTCATAGAATCACGTGGATGTACAGTCGTGATTGCGGACAATAACCGATAGACTTATTCGCGGATACTGCTCATAGAATCCAACTTGATGTTAAGACGTCATTGCGGTCAAGAACCGATAGACTCATTTGCAGATACTGCTCAAAGAATCACACTCAATGTGACGTCGTCATTGCGGTCAAGAACCGATAGACTTATTCGCGGATACTGCTCATAGAATCAGGTTAATGTACTGTTGTCATTGCGCACGATAACCGATGTACTTATTCGCGGATACTAGTCGTAGAATCACGTGGATGTACTGTCGTGATTGCGGACAAGAACCGATAGACTTATTTGCGGATACTGCTCATAGAATCACGTGGATGTGCTGTCGTTATTGCGGACAAGAACCGATACACTTATTTGCGGATACTGCTCATAGAATCACGGGGATGTACTGTCGTGATTGCGGGCAAGAACCGATAGACTTATTTGCGGATACTGCTCATAGGATCAAGTGCATGTACTGCCGTGATTGCCGACAAAAACCGATCGACTTATTCACGGTTACTGCTCACAGAATCACGTGTATGTACTGTCGTGATTGCGGTCAAGCAACGATAGCCTCATTCGCGGATATTGCTGATAGAATTCATCTAGATGTTACGTCGTGATTGCGGTCAGAAACCGATGAGCTTATTCGCGAATACTGCTCATAGAATCACGTGGATGAACTGCCGTGATTGCGGTCAAGAAACGATAGACTTATTCGCGGATACTACTCGTAAAATAACGTGTATGTACTGTCGTGATTGCGGACAAGAACCGATAGACTTATGTGCGGATACTGCTCATAGAATCACATGGATGTACTGTCGTGATTGCGGACAAGAACCGATACACTTATTTGCGGAAACTGCTCACAGAATCACGGGCATGTACTGTCGTGATTGCGGACAAGAACCGATAGACTTATTCGCGGATACTTCTAATAGAATATCGTAGATGTACTGTCCTGATTGCGGACAAAAACCGATATGCTGATTTGCGGATACTGCTCATAGGATCACGTGGATGTACTGTCCTGATTGCGAACAAGAACCGATAGGCTTATTTGCGGATGCTGCTCATAGAATCACGTGGATGTACTGTCGTGATTGCGGCCGAAAACCGATAGACTCATTTGCGGATACTGCTCATGGAATCACGTGGATGTACTGTCGTGATTGCGGACAAAAACCGATAGACTGATTTGCGGATGCTGCTCACAGGATCACGTAGATGTAATGTCGTGATCGCGGGCACGAACCGATAGACTTATTTTCGGATACTGCTCATAGAATCAAGTGCATGTACTGCCGTGATTGCCAACAAAAACCGATCGACTTATTCACAGTTACTGCTCACAGAATGACGTGTATCCACTGTCGTGATTGCGGTCAAGCAACGATAGGCTCATTTGCGGATATTGCTGATAGAATCCATCTAGATGTTACGTCGTGATTGCGGAAAGGAACCGATAGGCTGATTTACGGATACTGCTCATAGAATCACGTGGATGTACTGTCGTGATTGCGGACAAAAACCGATATGCTTATTTGCGAATATGGCTCATAGAATCACGTGGATGTACTGTCGTGATTGCGGACGAGAACCGATACACTTATTTGCGGATACTGCTCATAGGATCACGTGGATGTACTGTCCTGATTGCGGACAAGAACCGATAGGCTTATTTGCGGATGCTGCTCATAGAATCACGTGAATGTACTGGCGTGATTGCGGCCAAGAA
This sequence comes from Tenthredo livida, assembly GCA_963992785.1. Lineage (NCBI taxonomy): Eukaryota > Metazoa > Arthropoda > Insecta > Hymenoptera > Tenthredinidae > Tenthredo > Tenthredo livida. Next base: position 20,169,471 of record OZ023066.1, read on the forward strand.
CCGAAAGACTCATTTGCGGATACCGCTCATGGAATCACGTGGATGTACTGTCGTCATTGCGGACACGAACCGATAGGCTGATTTGCGGATGCTGCTCACAGGATCAGGTGGATGTACTTTCATGATTGCGGACAAGAACCAATAGGCTTATTTGCGGATACTTCTAATAGAATATCGTAGATGTACTGTCCTGATCGCGGATCAAAACCGATATGCTGATTTGCGGATACTGCTCATAGGATCACGTGGATGTACTGTCCTGATAGCGGACAAGAACCGATAGGCTTATTTGCGGATGCTGCTCATAGAATTACGTGGACGTACTGTCGTGATTGCGGCCGAAAACCGATAGACTAATTTGCGGATACTGCTCATGGAATCACGTGGATGTACTGTCGTGATTGCGGACAAGAACCGATAGACTGATTTGCGGATGCTGCTCACAGGATCACGTAGATGTAATGTCGTGATTGCGGGCAAGAACCGATAGACTCATTTGCGGATACTGCTCATAGAATCAAGTGCATGTACTGCCGTGATTGCCGACAAAAACCGATCGACTTATTTACGGTTACTGCTCACAGAATCACGTGTATGTACTGTCGTGATTGCGGTCAAGCAACGATAGGCTCATTCGCGGATATTGCTGATAGAATCCATCTAGATGTTACGTCGTGATTGCGGAGGGAAACCAATGAGCTTATTTGCGAATACTGCTCATAGAATCACGTAGATGAACTGTCGTGATTGCGGTCAAGAAACAATAGACTTATTTGCGGATACCACTTATAGAATAACGTGGATGTACTGTCGTGATTGCGGACAAGAACCGATACACTTATTTGCGGATACTTCTCATGGACTCACGGAGATGTCCGGTCGTGATTGCACTTAAGAACCGATCGTCTCATTTGCGGATACTGCTCATAGACTCACGTGGACGTTTTGTCGTGATTGCGGACAAAAACCGATAGACTTATTCGCGGACACTGCTTATAGAATCTAACTCGACGTTACGTCGTGATTGCGGAAAGGAACCGATAGGCTGATTTACGGATACTGCTCATAGAATCACGTGGATGTACTGTCGTGATTGCGGACGAAAACCGATATGCTGATTTGCGGATACTGCTCATAGGATCACGTAGATGTACTGTCCTGATTGCGGACAAGAACCGATAGGCTCATTTGCGGATGCATCTCATAGAATCACGTGAATGTACTGTCGTGATTGCGGCCGAAAACCGATAGACTCATTTGCGGATACTGCTCATGCTATCACGTGAATGTACTGTCGTGATCGCGGACAAGAACCGATAGACTGATTTGCGGATGCTGCTCACAGGATCACGTAGATGTAATGTCGTGATTGCGGGCAAGAACCGATAGACTTATTTGCGGATACTGCTCATAGAATCAAGTGCATGTACTGCCGTGATTGCCGACAAAAACCGATCGACTTATTTACGGTTACTGCTCACAGAATCGCGTGTATGTACTGTCGTGATTGCGGTCAAGCAACGAAAGGCTCATTTGCGGATATTGCTGATAGAATCCATCTAGATGTTACGTCGTGATAGCGGCCAGAAACCGATGATTTTATTTGCGAATACTGCTCATAGAATCACGTAGATGAACTGTCGTGATTGCGGTCAAGAAACGATAGACTTATTTGCGGATACTACTCGTAAAATAACGTGGATGTACTGTCGTGATTGCGGACAAGAACCGATAGACTTATTTGCGAATACTGCTCATAGAATCACGTGGATGTACTGTCGTGATTGCGGACGAGAACCGATACACTTATTTGCGGAAACTGCTCATAGAATCACGGGAATGTACTGTCGTGATTGCGGACCAGAACCGATAGACTTATTTGCGAATACTGCTCATAGAATCACGTGGATGTACTGTCGTGATTGCGGACGAGAACCGATACACTCATTTGCGGAAGCTGCTCATAGAATCACGGGGATGTACTGTCGTGATTGCGGACAAGAACCGATAGACTTATTTGCGGATACTTCTAATAGAATATCGTAGATATACTGTCCTGATTGCGGACAAAAACCGATATGCTGATTTGCGGATACTGCTCATAGGATCACGTGGATGTACTGTCCTGATTGCGGACAAGAACCGATAGGCTTATTTGCGGATGCTGCTCATAGAATCACGTGGATGTACTGGCGTGATTGCGGCCAAGAACCGATAGACTCATTTGCGGATACCGCTCATGGAATCACGTGGATGTACCGTCGTCATTGCGGACAAGAACCGATAGGCTGATTTGCGGATGCTGCTCACAGGATCAGGTGGATGTACTTTCATGATTGCGGACAAGAACCAATAGGCTTATTTGCGGATACTGCGCGTGGAATCACGTGGATGTACTGTCGTGATTGTGGACGAAAACCGATAGACTTATTTGCGAATACTACTGATAGAATTCATTTTGATGTGTCGTCGCGATTGCGGTCAAGAACCGATAGACTTATTTGCGGATACTGCTCATAGAATCACGTGGATGTACAGTCGTGATTGCGGACAAGAACCGATAGACTTATTCGCGGATACTGCTCATAAAATCCAACTTGATGTTAAGACGTAATTGCGGTCAAGAACCGATAGACTCATTTGCAGATACTGCTCAAAGAATCACACTCAATGTGACGTCGTCATTGCGGTCAAGAACCGATAGACTTATTCGCGGATACTGCTCATAGAATAAGGTTAATGTACTGTTGTCATTGCGCACGATAACCGATGTACTTATTCGCGGATACTAGTCGTAGAATCACGTGGATGTACTGTCGTGATTGCGGACGAGAACCGATACACTTATTTGCGGAAACTGCTCATAGAATCACGGGAATGTACTGTCGTGATTGCGGACCAGAACCGATAGACTTATTTGCGAATACTGCTCATAGAATCACGTGGATGTACTGTCGTGATTGCGGACGAGAACCGATACACTCATTTGCGGAAGCTGCTCATAGAATCACGGGGATGTACTGTCGTGATTGCGGACAAGAACCGATAGACTTATTTGCGGATACTTCTAATAGAATATCGTAGATATACTGTCCTGATTGCGGACAAAAACCGATATGCTGATTTGCGGATACTGCTCATAGGATCACGTGGATGTACTGTCCTGATTGCGGACAAGAACCGATAGGCTTATTTGCGGATGCTGCTCATAGAATCACGTGGATGTACTGGCGTGATTGCGGCCAAGAACCGATAGACTCATTTGCGGATACCGCTCATGGAATCACGTGGATGTACCGTCGTCATTGCGGACAAGAACCGATAGGCTGATTTGCGGATGCTGCTCACAGGATCAGGTGGATGTACTTTCATGATTGCGGACAAGAACCAATAGGCTTATTTGCGGATACTGCGCGTGGAATCACGTGGATGTACTGTCGTGATTGTGGACGAAAACCGATAGACTTATTTGCGAATACTACTGATAGAATTCATTTTGATGTGTCGTCGCGATTGCGGTCAAGAACCGATAGACTTATTTGCGGATACTGCTCATAGAATCACGTGGATGTACAGTCGTGATTGCGGACAAGAACCGATAGACTTATTCGCGGATACTGCTCATAAAATCCAACTTGATGTTAAGACGTAATTGCGGTCAAGAACCGATAGACTCATTTGCAGATACTGCTCAAAGAATCACACTCAATGTGACTTCGTCATTGCGGTCAAGAACCGATAGACTTATTCGCGGATACTGCTCATAGAATAAGGTTAATGTACTGTTGTCATTGCGCACGATAACCGATGTACTTATTCGCGGATACTAGTCGTAGAATCACGTGGATGTACTGTCGTGATTGCGGACAAGAACCGATAGACTGATTTGCGGATACTGCTCATAGAATCACGTGGATGTGCTGTCTTTATTGCGGACAAGAACCGATACACTTATTCGCGGATACTGCTCATAGAATCACGGGGATGTACTGTCGTGATTGCGGGCAAGAACCGATAGACTTATTTGCGGATACTGCTCATAGGATCAAGTGCATGTACTGCCGTGATTGCCGACAAAAACCGATCGACTTATTCACGGTTACTGCTCACAGAATCACGTGTATGTACTGTCGTGATTGCGGTCAAGCAACGATAGCCTCATTCTCGGATATTGCTGATAGAATTCATCTAGATGTTACGTCGTGATTGCGGTCAGAAACCGATGAGCTTATTCGCGAATACTGCTCACAGAATCACGTGGATGTACTGTCGTGATTGCGGACAAGAACCGATAGACTGATTTGCGGATACTGCTCATAGAATCACGTGGATGTGCTGTCGTTATTGCGGACAAGAACCGATACACTTATTTGCGGAAACTGCTTACAGAATCACGGGGATGTACTGTCGTGATTGCGGACAAGAACCGATAGACTTATTCGCGGATACTTCTAATAGAATATCGTAGATGTACTGTCCTGATTGCGGACAAAAACCGATATGCTGATTTGCGGATACTGCTCATAGGATCACGTGGATGTACTGTCCTGATTGCGAACAAGAACCGATAGGCTTATTTGCGGATGCTGCTCATAGAATCACGTGAATGTACTGTCGTGATTGCGGCCGAAAACCGATAGACTCATTTGCGGATACTGCTAATGGAATCACGTGGATGTACTGTCGTGATTGCGGACAAAAACCGATAGGCTGATTTACGGATACTGCTCATAGAATCACGTGGATGTACTGTCGTGATTGCGGACAAAAACCGATATGCTTATTTGCGAATACTGCTCATAGAATCACGTGGATGTACTGTCGTGATTGCGGACGAGAACCGATACACTTATTTGCGGATACTGCTCATAGGATCACGTGGATGTACTGTCCTGATTGCGGACAAGAACCGATAGGCTTATTTGCGGATGCTGCTCATAGAATCACGTGGATGTACTGGCGTGATTGCGGCCAAGAACCGAAAGACTCATTTGCGGATACCGCTCATGGAATCACGTGGATGTACTGTCGTCATTGCGGACACGAACCGATAGGCTGATTTGCGGATGCTGCTCACAGGATCAGGTGGATGTACTTTCATGATTGCGGACAAGAACCAATAGGCTTATTTGCGGATACTGCGCGTGGAATCACGTGGATGTACTGTCGTGATTGTGGACGAAAACCGATAGACTTATTTGCGAATACTACTGATAGAATTCATTTTGATGTGACGTCGCGATTGCGGTCAAGAACCGATAGACTTATTTGCGGATACTGCTCATAGAATCACGTGGATGTACAGTCGTGATTGCGGACAAGAACCGATAGACTTATTCGCGGATACTGCTCATAGAATCCAACTTGATGTTAAGACGTTATTGCGGTCAAGAACCGATAGAGTCGTTTGCAGATACTGCTCAAAGAATCACACTCAATGTGACGTCGTCATTGCGGTCAAGAACCGATAGACTTATTCGCGGATACTGCTCATAGAATCAGGTTAATGTACTGTCGTCATTGCGCACGATAACCGATGAGCTTATTTGCGAATACTGCTCATAGAATCACGTAGATGAACTGCCGTGATTGCGGACAAGAACCGATAGACTTATTTGCGGATACGACTCGTAAAATAACGTGGATGTACTGTCGTGATTGCGGACAAGAACCGATACACTTATTTGCGGATACTTCTAATAGAATATCGTAGATGTACTGTCCTGATCGCGGATCAAAACCGATATGCTGATTTGCGGATACTGCTCATAGGATCACGTGGATGTACTGTCCTGATAGCGGACAAGAACCGATAGGCTTATTTGCGGATGCTGCTCATAGAATTACGTGGACGTACTGTCGTGATTGCGGCCGAAAACCGATAGACTAATTTGCGGATACTGCTCATGGAATCACGTGGATGTACTGTCGTGATTGCGGACAAGAACCGATAGACTGATTTGCGGATGCTGCTCACAGGATCACGTAGATGTAATGTCGTGATTGCGGGCAAGAACCGATAGACTCATTTGCGGATACTGCTCATAGAATCAAGTGCATGTACTGCCGTGATTGCCGACAAAAACCGATCGACTTATTTACGGTTACTGCTCACAGAATCACGTGTATGTACTGTCGTGATTGCGGTCAAGCAACGATAGGCTCATTCGCGGATATTGCTGATAGAATCCATCTAGATGTTACGTCGTGATTGCGGAGGGAAACCAATGAGCTTATTTGCGAATACTGCTCATAGAATCACGTAGATGAACTGTCGTGATTGCGGTCAAGAAACAATAGACTTATTTGCGGATACCACTTATAGAATAACGTGGATGTACTGTCGTGATTGCGGACAAGAACCGATACACTTATTTGCGGATACTTCTCATGGACTCACGGAGATGTCCGGTCGTGATTGCACTTAAGAACCGATCGTCTCATTTGCGGATACTGCTCATAGACTCACGTGGACGTTTTGTCGTGATTGCGGACAAAAACCGATAGACTTATTCGCGGACACTGCTTATAGAATCTAACTCGACGTTACGTCGTGATTGCGGAAAGGAACCGATAGGCTGATTTACGGATACTGCTCATAGAATCACGTGGATGTACTGTCGTGATTGCGGACAAAAACCGATATGCTGATTTGCGGATACTGCTCATAGGATCACGTAGATGTACTGTCCTGATTGCGGACAAGAACCGATAGGCTCATTTGCGGATGCATCTCATAGAATCACGTGAATGTACTGTCGTGATTGCGGCCGAAAACCGATAGACTCATTTGCGGATACTGCTCATGCTATCACGTGAATGTACTGTCGTGATCGCGGACAAGAACCGATAGACTGATTTGCGGATGCTGCTCACAGGATCACGTAGATGTAATGTCGTGATTGCGGGCAAGAACCGATAGACTTATTTGCGGATACTGCTCATAGAATCAAGTGCATGTACTGCCGTGATTGCCGACAAAAACCGATCGACTTATTTACGGTTACTGCTCACAGAATCGCGTGTATGTACTGTCGTGATTGCGGTCAAGCAACGAAAGGCTCATTTGCGGATATTGCTGATAGAATCCATCTAGATGTTACGTCGTGATAGCGGCCAGAAACCGATGAGCTTATTTGCGAATACTGCTCATAGAATCACGTAGATGAACTGTCGTGATTGCGGTCAAGAAACGATAGACTTATTTGCGGATACTACTCGTAAAATAACGTGGATGTACTGTCGTGATTGCGGACAAGAACCGATAGACTTATTTGCGAATACTGCTCATAGAATCACGTGGATGTACTGTCGTGATTGCGGACGAGAACCGATACACTTATTTGCGGAAACTGCTCATAGAATCACGGGAATGTACTGTCGTGATTGCGGACCAGAACCGATACACTCATTTGCGGAAGCTGCTCATAGAATCACGGGGATGTACTGTCGTGATTGCGGACAAGAACCGATAGACTTATTTGCGGATACTTCTAATAGAATATCGTAGATATACTGTCCTGATTGCGGACAAAAACCGATATGCTGATTTGCGGATACTGCTCATAGGATCACGTGGATGTACTGTCCTGATTGCGGACAAGAACCGATAGGCTTATTTGCGGATGCTGCTCATAGAATCACGTGGATGTACTGGCGTGATTGCGGCCAAGAACCGATAGACTCATTTGCGGATACCGCTCATGGAATCACGTGGATGTACCGTCGTCATTGCGGACAAGAACCGATAGGCTGATTTGCGGATGCTGCTCACAGGATCAGGTGGATGTACTTTCATGATTGCGGACAAGAACCAATAGGCTTATTTGCGGATACTGCGCGTGGAATCACGTGGATGTACTGTCGTGATTGTGGACGAAAACCGATAGACTTATTTGCGAATACTACTGATAGAATTCATTTTGATGTGTCGTCGCGATTGCGGTCAAGAACCGATAGACTTATTCGCGGATACTGCTCATAGAATAAGGTTAATGTACTGTTGTCATTGCGCACGATAACCGATGTACTTATTCGCGGATACTAGTCGTAGAATCACGTGGATGTACTGTCGTGATTGCGGACAAGAACCGATAGACTGATTTGCGGATACTGCTCATAGAGTCACGTGGATGTGCTGTCGTTATTGCGGACAAGAACCGATACACTTATTTGCGGATACTGCTCATAGAATCACGGGGATGTACTGTCGTGATTGCGGGCAAGAACCGATAGACTTATTTGCGGATACTGCTCATAGGATCAAGTGCATGTACTGCCGTGATTGCCGACAAAAACCGATCGACTTATTCACGGTTACTGCTCACAGAATCACGTGTATGTACTGTCGTGATTGCGGTCAAGCAACGATAGCTTCATTCTCGGATATTGCTGATACAATTCATCTAGATGTTACGTCGTGATTGCGGTCAGAAACCGATGAGCTTATTCGCGAATACTGCTCATAGAATCACGTGGATGAACTGCCGTGATTGCGGTCAAGAAACGATAGACTTATTCGCGGATACTACTCGTAAAATAACGTGTATGTACTGTCGTGATTGCGGACAAGAACCGATAGACTTATGTGCGGATACTGCTCATAGAATCACATGGATGTACTGTCGTGATTGCGGACAAGAACCGATACACTTATTTGCGGAAACTGCTCACAGAATCACGGGGATGTACTGTCGTGATTGCGGACAAGAACCGATAGACTTATTCGCGGATACTTCTAATAGAATATCGTAGATGTACTGTCCTGATTGCGGACAAAAACCGATATGCTGATTTGCGGATTCTGCTCATAGGATCACGTGGATGTACTGTCCTGATTGCGAACAAGAACCGATAGGCTTATTTGCGGATGCTGCTCATAGAATCACGTGAATGTACTGTCGTGATTGCGGCCGAAAACCGATAGACTCATTTGCGGATACTGCTCATGGAATCACGTGGATGTACTGTCGTGATTGCGGACAAAAACCGATAGACTGATTTGCGGATGCTGCTCACAGGATCACGTAGATGTAATGTCGTGATCGCGGGCACGAACCGATAGACTTATTTGCGGATACTGCTCATAGAATCAAGTGCATGTACTGCCGTGATTGCCAACAAAAACCGATCGACTTATTTACAGTTACTGCCCACAGAATCACGTGTATCTACTGTCGTGATTGCGGTCGAGCAACGATAGGCTCATTTGCGGATATTGCTGATAGAATCCATCTAGATGTTACGTCGTGATTGCGGAAAGGAACCGATAGGCTGATTTACGGATACTGCTCATAGAATCACGTGGATGTACTGTCGTGATTGCGGACGAGAACCGATAGACTGATTTGCGGATGCTGCTCACAGGATCACGTAGATGTAATGTCGTGATTGCGGGCAAGAACCGATAGACTTATTTGCGGATACTGCTCATAGAATCAAGTGCATGTACTGCCGTGATTGCCGACAAAAACCGATCGACTTATTTACGGTTACTGCTCACAGAATCACGTGTATGTACTGTCGCGATTGCGGTCAAGCAACGATAGGCTCATTTGCGGATATTGCTGATAGAATCCATCTAGATGTTACGTCGTGATCGCGGTCAGAAACCGATGAGCTTATTTGCGAATACTGCTCATAGAATCACGTAGATGAACTGTCATGATTGCGGTCAAGAAACGATAGACTTATTTGCGGATACTACTCGTAAAATAACGTAGATGTACCGTCGTGATTGCGGACAAGAACCGACAGACTTATTTGCGAATACTGCTCATAGAATCACGTGGATGTACTGTCGTGATTGCGGCCAAGAACCGATAGACTCATTTGCGGATACTGCTCATGGAATCACGTGGATGTACTGTCGTCATTGCGGACAAGAACCGATAGGCTGATTTGCGGATGCTGCTCACAGGATCACGTGGATGTACTTTCATGATTGCGGAAAAGAACCAATAGGCTTATTTGCGGATACTGCGCATGGAATCACGTGGATGTACTGTCGTGATTGTGGACGAAAACCGATAGACTTATTCGCGAATACTACTGATAGAATTCATCTTGATGTGACGTCGCGATTGCGGTCAAGAACCGATAGACTCATTTGCGGATACTGCTCATAGAATCACGTGGATGTACTGTCGTGATTGCGGCCAAGAACCGATAGACTCATTTGCGGATACTGCTCATGGAATCACGTGGATGTACTGTCGTCATTGCGGACAAGAACCGATAGGCTGATTTGCGGATGCTGCTCACAGGATCGCGTAGATGTAATGTCGTGATTGCGGGCAAGGACCGAAATGCTCATTTGCGGATACTGCTCATAGGATCACGTGGATGTACTGTCCTGATTGCGGACAAGAACCGAGAGGCTTATTCGAGGATGCTGCTCATAGAATCACGTGGATGTACTGTCGTGATTGCGGCCGGAAACCGATAGACTCATTTGCGGATACTGCTCATGGAATCACGTGAATGTACTGTCGTGATTGCGGACAAGAACCGATAGACTGATTTGCGGATGCTGCTCACAGGATCACGTAGATGTAATGTCGTGATTGCGGGCAAGAACCGATAGACTTATTTGCGGATACTGCGCATAGAATCCATCTAGATGTTACGTCGTGATTGCGGATTAGAACCGATAGACTGATTTGCAGATACTGCGCATAGAATCACGTGGATGTACTGTCGTGATTGCGGACAAGAACCGATAGGCTGATTTGCGGATGCAGCTCGATGGATCGCGTATATGTAATGTCGTGATTGCGGGCAAGAACCGATAGACTTATTTGCGAATACTGCTCATAGAATCAAGTGCATGTACTGCCGTGATTGCCGACAAAAACCGATCGACTTATTCACGGTTACTGCTCACAGAATCACGTGTATGTACAGTAATGTTCATCGATGGTGTCCCCGTGGCTCACTATTTTTTCCAGAATCGAGTTTTACTTCTATGAATATTTTATTTACCCGTGACCAGTGGAACCTTCAGGTTGTTAGTAATATGACAGTTGCATGTTGGAGCAGAGTCACGAAGTAAGCCACCGGTCATTGGCAAATAAAATATTTGTAGAAGGAAAATTTGATTTGAAAAAAAGCTAGGAAAAATAGTGAGTCACAGGGACACCATCGATGAACATTACTGTACTGTCGTTATTGCGGTCAAGCAACGATAGCCTCATTCGCGAATATTGCTGATAGAATCCATCTAGATGTTACGTCGTGATTGCGGTCAAAAACCGATGAGCTTATTTGCGAATACTGCTCATAGAATCACGTAGATGAACTGCCGTGATTGCGGTCAAGAAACGATAGACTTATTTGCGGATACTACTCGTAAAATAACGTGGATGTACTGTCGTGATTGCGGACAAGAACCGATAGACTTATTTGCGGATACTGCTCATAGAATCACGTGGATGTACTGTCGTGATTGCGGACAAGAACCGATACACTTATTCGCGGAAACTGCTCACAGAATCACGGGGATGTACTGTCGTTATTGCGGACAAGAACCGATAGACTTATTCGCGGATACTTCTAATAGAATATCGTAGATGTACTGTCCTGATCGCGGATCAAAACCGATATGCTGATTTGCGGATACTGCTCATAGGATCACGTGGATGTACTGTCCTGATTGCGGACAAGAATCGATAGGCTTATTTGCGGATGCTGCTCATAGAATCACGTGGATGTACTGTCGTGATTGCGGCCGAAAACCGATAGACTCATTTGCGGATACTGCTCATGGAATCACGTGGATGTACTGTCGTGATTGCGGACAAGAACCCATAGACTTATTTGCGGATACTTCTCATGGAATCACGGAGATGTCCGGTCGTGATTGCACTTAAGAACCGATCGTCTCATTTGCGGATACTGCTCATAGACTCACGTGGACGTTTTGTCGTGATTGCGGACAAAAACCGATAGACTTATTCGCGGATACTGCTCATAGAATCTAACTCGACGTTACGTCGTGATTGCGGAAAGGAACCGATAGGCTGATTTACGGATACTGCTCATAGAATCACGTGAATGTACTGTCGTGATTGCGGACGAAAACCGATATGCTGATTTGCGGATACTGCTCATAGGATCACGTGGATGTACTGTCCTGATTGCGGACAAGAACCGATAGGCTCATTTGCGGATGCATCTCATAGAATCACGTGAATGTACTGTCGTGATTGCGGCCGAAAACCGATAGACTCATTTGCGGATACTGCTCACAGGATCACGTAGATGTAATGTCGTGATTGCGGACAAGAACCGATAGACTTATTTGCGGATACTGCTCATAGAATCACGTGGATGTGCTGTCGTTATTGCGGACAAGAACCGATACACTTATTTGCGGATACTGCTCATAGAATCACGGGGATGTACTGTCGTGATTGCGGGCAAGAACCGATAGACTTATTTGCGGATACTGCTCACAGGATCACGTAGATGTAATGTCGTGATTGCGGGCAAGAACCGATAGACTTATTTGCGGATACTGCTCATAGAATCAAGTGCATGTACTGCCGTGATTGCCGACAAAAACCGATCGACTTATTTACGGTTACTGCTCACAGAATCACGTGTATGTACTGTCGCGATTGCGGTCAAGCAACGATAGGCTCATTTGCGGATATTGCTGATAGAATCCATCTAGATGTTACGTCGTGATCGCGGTCAGAAACCGATGAGCTTATTGACGAATACTGCTCATAGAATCACGTAGATGAACTGTCGTGATTGCGGTCAAGAAACGATAGACTTATTTGCGGATACTACTCGTAAAATAACGTAGATGTACCGTCGTGATTGCGGACAAGAACCGACAGACTTATTTGCGAATACTGCTCATAGAATCACGTGGATGTACTGTCGTGATTGCGGCCAAGAACCGATAGACTCATTTGCGGATACTGCTCATGGAATCACGTGGATGTACTGTCGTCATTGCGGACAAGAACCGATAGGCTGATTTGCGGATGCTGCTCACAGGATCACGTGGATGTACTTTCATGATTGCGGAAAAGAACCGATAGGCTTATTTGCGGATACTGCGCATGGAATCACGTGGATGTACTGTCGTGATTGTGGACGAAAACCGATAGACTTATTCGCGAATACTACTGATAGAATTCATCTTGATGTAACGTCGCGATTGCGGTCAAGAACCGATAGACTCATTCGCGGATACTGCTCATAGAATCACGTGGATGTACATTCGTGATTGCGGACAACAACCGATAGACTTATTCGCGGATACTGCTCATAGAATCCATCTTGATGTTAAGACGTCATTGCGGTCAAGAACCGATAGACTCATTTGCAGATACTGCTCAAAGAATCGAGCTCAATGTGACGTTGTCATTGCGGTCAAGAACCGATAGACTTATTTGCGGATACTGCTCATAGAATCAGGTGAATGTACTGTCGTCATTGCGCACGATAACCGATGTACTTATTCGCGGATACTACTCATAGAATCACGTGGATGTACTGTCGTGATTGCGGACAAGAACCGATAGACTTATTTGCGGATACTGCTCATAGAATCACGTGGATGTGCTGTCGTTATTGCGGACAAGAACCGATACACTTATTTGCGAATACTGCTCATAGAATCGCGGGGATGTACTGTCGTGATTGCGGGCAAGAACCGATAGACTTATTTGCGGATACTTCTAATAGAATATCGTTGACGTACTGTCATGATTGCGGACAAGAACCGATAGTTTCATCTACGGATACTGTTCATAGACTCAAGTGAATGTACTGTCGTGATTGCGGACAAGTACCGATACACTTATTCGCGGATACTGCTCATAGAATCCATCTTGATGTTACGTCGTGATTGCGGATTAGAACCGATACACTGATTTGCAGATACTGCGCATAGAATCACGTGGATGTACTGTCGTGATTGCGGACAAGAACCGATAGGCTGATTTGCGGATGCTGCTCACAGGATCGCGTAGATGTAATGTCGTGATTGCGGGCAAGGACCGAAATGCTCATTTGCGGATACTGCTCATAGAATCACGTGGATGTACTGTCCTGATTGCGGACAAGAACCGAGAGGCTTATTCGCGAATGCTGCTCATAGAATCACGTGAATGTACTGTCGTGATTGCGGACAAGAACCGATAGACTGATTTGCGGATGCTGCTCATAGAATCAAGTGCATGTACTGCCGTGATTGCCGACAAAAACCGATCGACTTATTCACGGTTACTGCTCACAGAATCACGTGTATGTACTGTCGTTATTGCGGTCAAGCAACGATAGCCTCATTCGCGAATATTGCTGATAGAATCCATCTAGATGTTACGTCGTGATTGCGGTCAAAAACCGATGAGCTTATTTGCGAATACTGCTCATAGAATCACGTAGATGAACTGCTGTGATTGCGGTCAAGAAACGATAGACTTATTTGCGGATACTACTCGTAAAATAACGTGGATGTACTGTCGTGATTGCGGACAAGAACCGATAGACTTATTTGCGGATACTGCTCATAGAATCACGTGGATGTACTGTCGTGATTGCGGACAAGAACCGATACACTTATTTGCGGAAACTGCTCACAGAATCACGGGGATGTACTGTCGTGATTGCGGACAAGAACCGATAGACTTATTTGCGGATACTTCTAATAGAATATCGTAGATGTACTGTCCTGATCGCGGATCAAAACCGATATGCTGATTTGCGGATACTGCTCATAGGATCACGTGGATGTACTGTCCTGATTGCGGACAAGAACCGATAGGCTTATTTGCGGATGCTGCTCATAGAATCACGTGGATGTACTGTCGTGATTGCGGCCGAAAACCGATAGACTCATTTGCGAATACTGCTCATGGAATCACGTGGATGTACTGTCGTGATTGCGGACATGAACCGATAGACTTATTTGCGGATACTTCTCATGGAATCACGGAGATGTCCGGTCGTGATTGCACTTAAGAACCGATCGTCTCATTTGCGGATACTGCTCATAGACTCACGTGGACGTTTTGTCGTGATTGCGGACAAAAACCGATAGACTCATTCGCGGATACTGCTCATAGAATCTAACTCGACGTTACGTCGTGATTGCGGAAAGGAACCGATAGGCTGATTTACGGATACTGCTCATAGAATCACGTGGATATACTGTCGTGATTGCGGACAAAAACCGATATGCTGATTTGCGGATACTGCTCATAGGATCACGTGGATGTACTGTCCTGATTGCGGACAAGAACCGATAGGCTCATTTGCGGATGCATCTCATAGAATCACGTGAATGTACTGTCGTGATTGCGGCCGAAAACCGATAGACTCATTTGCGGATACTGCTCATGCTATCACGTGAATGTACTGTCGTGATCGCGGACAAGAACCGATAGACTGATTTGCGGATGCTGCTCACAGGATCACGTAGATGTAATGTCGTGATTGCGGGCAAGAACCGATAGACTTATTTGCGGATACTGCTCATAGAATCGAGTGCATGTACTGCCGTGATTGCCGACAAAAACCGATCGACTTATTTACGGTTACTGCTCACAGAATCGCGTGTATGTACTGTCGTGATTGCGGTCAAGCAACGATAGGCTCATTTGCGGATATTGCTGATAGAATCCATCTAGATGTTACGTCGTGATCGCGGCCAGAAACCGATGAGCTTATTTGCGAATACTGCTCATAGAATCACGTAGATGAACTGTCGTGATTGCGGTCAAGAAACGATAGACTTATTTGCGGATACTACTCGTAAAATAACGTGGATGTACTGTCGTGATTGCGGACGAGAACCGATAGACTTATTTGCGAATACTGCTCATAGAATCACGTGGATGTACTGTCGTGATTGCGGACGAGAACCGATACACTTATTTGCGGAAACTGCTCATAGAATCACGGGGATGTACTGTCGTGATTGCGGACAAGAACCGATAGACTTATTTGCGAATACTGCTCATAAAATCACGTGGATGTACTGTCGTGATTGCGGACGAGAACCGATACACTCATTTGCGGAAGCTGCTCATAGAATCACGGGGATGTACTGTCGTGATTGCGGACAAGAACCGATAGACTTATTTGCGGATACTTCTAATAGAATATCGTAGATATACTGTCCTGATTGCGGACAAAAACCGATATGCTGATTTGCGGATACTGCTCATAGGATCACGTGGATGTACTGTCCTGATTGCGGACAAGAACCGATAGGCTTATTTGCGGATGCTGCTCATAGAATCACGTGGATGTACTGGCGTGATTGCGGCCAAGAACCGATGGACTCATTTGCGGATACCGCTCATGGAATCACGTGGATGTACTGTCGTCATTGCGGACAAGAACCGATAGGCTGATTTGCGGATGCTGCTCATAGAATCACGTGGATGTACAGTCGTGATGGCGGACAAGAACCGATAGACTTATTCGCGGATACTGCTCATAGAATCCAACTTGATGTTAAGACGTCATTGCGGTCAAGAACCGATAGACTCATTTGCAGATACTGCTCAAATAATCACACTCAATGTGACGTCGTCATTGCGGTCAAGAACCGATAGACTTATTCGCGGATACTGCTCATAGAATCAGGTTAATGTACTGTCGTCATTGCGCACGATAACCGATGTACTTATTCGCGGATACTAGTCGTAGAATCACGTGGATGTACTGTCGTGATTGCGGACAAGAACCGATAGACTTATTTGCGGATACTGCTCATAGAATCACGTGGATGTGCTGTCGTTATTGCGGACAAGAACCGATACACTTATTTGCGGATACTGCTCATAGAATCACGGGGATGTACTGTCGTGATTGCGGGCAAGAACCGATAGACTTATTTGCGGATACTGCTCATAGGATCAAGTGCATGTACTGCCGTGATTGCCGACAAAAACCGATCGACTTATTCACGGTTACTGCTCACAGAATCACGTGTATGTACTGTCGTGATTGCGGTCAAGCAACGATAGCCTCATCCGCGGATATTGCTGATAGAATTCATCTAGATGTTACGTCGTGATTGCGGTCAGAAACCGATGAGCTTATTCGCGAATACTGCTCATAGAATCACGTGGATGAACTGCCGTGATTGCGGTCAAGAAACGATAGACTTATTCGCGGATACTACTCGTAAAATAACGTGTATGTACTGTCGTGATTGCGGACAAGAACCGATAGACTTATGTGCGGATACTGCTCATAGAATCACGTGGATGTACTGTCGTGATTGCGGACAAGAACCGATACACTTATTTGCGGAAACTGCTCACAGAATCACGGGGATGTACTGTCGTGATTGCGGACAAGAACCGATAGACTTATTCGCGGATACTTCTAATAGAATATCGTAGATGTACTGTCCTGATTGCGGACAAAAACCGATATGCTGATTTGCGGATACTGCTCATAGGATCACGTGGATGTACTGTCCTGATTGCGAACAAGAACCGATAGGCTTATTTGCGGATGCTGCTCATAGAATCACGTGGATGTACTGTCGTGATTGCGGCCGAAAACCGATAGACTCATTTGCGGATACTGCTCATGGAATCACGTGGATGTACTGTCGTGATTGCGGACAAGAACCGATAGACTGATTTGCGGATGCTGCTCACAGGATCACGTAGATGTAATGTCGTGATCGCGGGCACGAACCGATAGACTTATTTGCGCATACTGCTCATAGAATCAAGTGCATGTACTGCCGTGATTGCCAACAAAAACCGATCGACTTATTTACAGTTACTGCTCACAGAATCACGTGTATCTACTGTCGTGATTGCGGTCAAGCAACGATAGGCTCATTTGCGGATATTGCTGATAGAATCCATCTAGATGTTACGTCGTGATCGCGGTCAGAAACCGATGAGCTTATTTGCGAATACTGCTCATAGAATCACGTGGATGTACTGTCGTGATTGCGGCCAAGAACCGATAGACTCATTTGCGGATACTGCTCATGGAATCACGTGGATGTACTGTCGTCATTGCGGACAAGAACCGATAGGCTGATTTGCGGATGCTGCTCACAGGATCACGTGGATGTACTTTCATGATTGCGGAAAAGAACCAATAGGCTGATTTGCGGATACTGCGCATGGAATCACGTGGATGTACTGTCGTGATTGTGGACGAAAACCGATAGACTTATTCGCGAATACTACTGATAGAATTCATCTTGATGTGACGTCGCGATTGCGGTCAAGAACCGATAGACTCATTTGCGGATACTGCTCATAGAATCACGTGGAAGTACTTCCGTGATTGCGGACAAGAACCGATAGACTTATTCGCGGATACTGCTCATAGAATCCATCTTGATGTTAAGACGTCATTGCGGTCAAGAACCGATAGACTCATTTGCAGATACTGCTCAAAGAATCGAGCTCAATGTGACGTTGTCATTGCGGTCAAGAACCGATAGACTTATCCGCGGATACTGCTCATAGAATCAGGTGAATGTACTGTCGTCATTGCGCACGATAACCGATGTACTTATTCGCGGATACTACTCATAGAATCACGTGGATGTACTGTCGTAATTGCGGACAAGAACCGATAGACTTATTTGCGGATACTGCTCATAGAATCACGTGGATGTACTGTCGTGATTGCGGACAAGAACCGATACACTTATTTGCGGAAACTGCTCACAGAATCACGGGGATGTACTGTCGTGATTGCGGACAAGAACCGATAGACTTATTTGCGGATACTTCTAATAGAATATCGTAGATGTACTGTCCTGATCGCGGATCAAAACCGATATGCTGATTTGCGGATACTGCTCATAGGATCACGTGGATGTACTGTCCTGATTGCGGACAAGAACCGATAGGCTTATTTGCGGATGCTGCTCATAGAATCACGTGGATGTACTGTCGTGATTGCGGCCGGAAACCGATAGACTCATTTGCGGATACTGCTCATGGAATCACGTGAATGTACTGTCGTGATTGCGGACAAGAACCGATAGACTGATTTGCGGATGCTGCTCACAGGATCACGTAGATGTAATGTCGTGATTGCGGGCAAGAACCGATAGACTTATTTGCGGATACTGCGCATAGAATCCATCTAGATGTTACGTCGTGAGTGCGGATTAGAACCGATAGACTGATTTGCAGATACTGCGCATAGAATCACGTGGATGTACTGTCGTGATTGCGGACAAGAACCGATAGGCTGATTTGCGGATGCTGCTCGAAGGATCGCGTAGATGTAATGTCGTGATTGCGGACAGGAACCGATAGACTTATTTGCGAATACTGCTCATAGAATCAAGTGCATGTACTGCCGTGATTGCCGACAAAAACCGATCGACTTATTCACGGTTACTGCTCACAGAATCACGTGTATGTACTGTCGTGATTGCGGTCAAGCAACGATAGCCTCATTCGCGGATATTGCTGATAGAATCCATCTAGATGTTGCGTCGTGATTGCGGTCAAAAACCGATGAGCTTATTTGCGAATACTGCTCATAGAATCACGTAGATGAACTGCCGTGATTGCGGTCAAGAAACGATAGACTTATTTGCGGATACTACTCGTAAAATAACGTGGATGTACTGTCGTGATTGCGGACAAGAACCGATAGACTCATTTGCGGATACTGCTCATAGAATCACGTGGATGTACTGTCGTGATTGCGGACAAGAACCGATACACTTATTTGCGGAAACTGCTCACAGAATCACGGGGATGTACTGTCGTGATTGCGGACAAGAACCGATAGACTTATTTGCGGATACTTCTAATAGAATATCGTAGATGTACTGTCCTGATCGCGGATCAAAACCGATATGCTGATTTGCGGATACTGCTCATAGGATCACGTGGATGTACTGTCCTGATTGCGGACAAGAACCGATAGGCTTATTTGCGGATGCTGCTTATAGAATCACGTGGATGTACTGTCGTGATTGCGGCCGAAAACCGATAGACTCATTTGCGGATCCTGCTCATGGAATCACGTGGATGTACTGTCGTGATTGCGGACAAGAACCGATAGACTGATTTGCGGATGCTGCTCACAGGATCACGTAGATGTAATGTCGTGATTGCGGGCAAGAACCGATAGACTTATTTGCGGATACTGCTCATAGAATCAAGTGCATGTACTGCCGTGATTGCCGACAAAAACCGATCGACTTATTTACGGTTACTGCTCACAGAATCACGTGTATGTACTGTCGTAATTGCGGTCAAGCAACGATAGGCTCATTTGCGGATATTGCTGATAGAATCCATCTAGATGTTACGTCGTGATTGCGGTCAGAAACCGATGAGCTTATTTGCGAATACTGCTCATAGAATCACGTAGATGAACTGCCGTGATTGCGGTCAAGAAACGATAGACTTATTCGCGGATACTACTTATAGAATAACGTGGATGTACTGTCGTGATTGCGGACAAGATCCGATACACTTTTCCGCGGATACTTCTCATGGAATCACGGAGATGTACAGTCGTGATTGCACTTAGGAACCGATCGTCTCATTTGCGGATACTGCTCATAGACTCACGTGGACGTTTTGTCGTGATTGCGGACAAAAACAGATAGACTTATTTGCGGAAACTGCTCATAGAATCACGGGGATGTACTGTCGTGATTGCGGACAAGAACCGATAGACTTATTTGCGGATACTTCTAATAAAATATCGTAGATGTACTGTCCTGATTGCGGACAAAAACCGATATGCTGATTTGCGGATACTGCTCATAGGATCACGTGGATGTACTGTCCTTATTGCGGACAAGAACCGATAGGCTTATTTGCAGATGCTGCTCATAGAATCACGTGGATGTACTGTCGTGATTGCGGCCGAAAACTGATAGACTCATTTGCGGATACTGCTCATGGAATCACGTGAATGTACTGTCGTGATTGCGGACAAGAACCGATAGACTGATTTGCGGATGCTGCTCACAGGATCACGTAGATGTAATGTCGTGATTGCGGGCAAGAACCGATAGACTTATTTGCGGATACTGCTCATAGAATCAAGTGCATGTACTGCCGTGATTGCCGACAAAAACCGATCGACTTATTTACGGTTACTGCTCACAGAATCACGTGTATGTACTGTCGTGATTGCGGTCAAGCAACGATAGGCTCATTTGCGGATATTGCTGATAGAATCCATCTAGATGTTACGTCGTGATCGCGGTCAGAAACCGATGAGCTTATTTGCGAATACTGCTCATAGAATCACGTAGATGAACTGTCGTGATTGCGGTCAAGAAACGATAGACTTATTTGCGGATACTACTCGTAAAATAACGTGGATGTACTGTCGTGATTGCGGACAAGAACCGATAGACTTATTTGCGAATACTGCTCATAGAATCACGTGGATGTACTGTCGTGATTGCGGACGAGAACCGATACACTTATTTGCGGAAACTGCTCATAGAATCACGGGGATGTACTGTCGTGATTGCGGACAAGAACCGATAGACTTATTTGCGAATACTGCTCATAGGATCACGTGGATGTACTGTCGTGATTGCGGACGAGAACCGATACACTCATTTGCGGAAACTGCTCATAGAATCACGGGGATGTACTGTCGTGATTGCGGACAAGAACCGATAGACTTATTTGCGGATACTTCTGATAGAATATCGTAGATATACTGTCCTGATTGCGGACAAAAACCGATATGCTGATTTACGGATACTGCTCATAGGATCACGTGGATGTACTGTCCTGATTGCGGACAAGAACCGATAGGCTTATTTGCGGATGCTGCTCATAGAATCACGTGGATGTACTGTCGTGATTGCGGCCAAGAACCGATAGACTCATTTGCGGATATAGCTCATGGAATCACGTGGATGTACTGTCGTCATTGCGGACAAGAACCGATAGGCTGATTCGCGGATGCTGCTTACAGGATCACGTGGATGTACTTTCATGATTGCGGACAAGAACCAATCAAGATTCGCGGCAGCGAATCGCCGCCAAGTACCCGTACCCGTATATATACCCGTAGGTATACCCGTAGAGAGGCGAGCGCTAGCCGGGACTCTATTTTCTCGGGGGAACTCTTTATACCTGTAAACACGAGGTCATATCTTCGGAACGCGTCAATATTTTTCGATCAAATTTACAGAACAGATATTCCCCCACCACACGACTTCGCTGTATAAATTTGATCGGAATCGGTACACTGGTTTCTGATATATCAGTCACGAAAGTTGATGAAAAAGCATCTTCTTCTTCTTCTTCTTCTTCTTCTTCCCGGTCAGATTCTCGCTAGACGCTTGCTTGTCCTCACGTTTCTGAACGAACGGTGAAACGGATCGACTTGAAATTTGAAACGTGGGTACAAGGCATTGAAATCTCGCCCCCTATTGATTTTGGCATGAATCTGAATCCGCACTCGGTCGATATATGATAATGAAGTTACCAAGTGAGCTACAGAGGATCGTCGAAATCAAAATGGCCGTCGGACAGCTGTCGGATCGCGCTATATTGATTAAAATATTCGCCATTTATATATAATCATATTATATGGTCATATGTTTATGTTATATAATTAAATATGGTGTTATCGGTCATGCTAATGGTTTTTCATCAGTGAATCAGTGATGCAGTGAATCAGTGAACAATAATCACAGTGAAATAGTGCGACGTCCGTGGTTTCACGCCGATGACCGTTATTATTCAATAAATCTGCATGAGATGGCCTGTTGTAATTGCACGGAACAGATCCTCTAAGCTGGGTTCAGATATAGATAAAGAATAAACCAACGAACCTGGCAAAATATTATTTCACTTCAAACCGAAGCAAGTGAAAAGAAGGTTATGATGACCTACATTAAACGGTACGTACGTACATTGATTTTGACTAGATTTTACATATAATAGACGAATAGACCAGCCTCAATTCCTTTATTTCCACCAAATTCATGACTCGTTATTTGTTTATTGATTTGTATGTTTCGTACCATCACTTGCGATGCAATTCTGGATCTCTTGGCGTTAGCATAGCGCCGATTAACTTTCAGTGCCGATGCCATCCTTGCGTTTACCTGCTTTACCTGTTCAACGAAGGTAGCCTACAACTCATAGCTCCAACGTAATAACAATGTTAGGAAAATTAGTAGTGATACGAAACCTCTCATTTAATCCTTTGTCATTTTCTACGTTTCACAGTTGCCTGGCCTTTTCCTATCCTATCATCGATCTATTGAAATAGTCGAAGATAATGCTTCGACAAAACAACGTCCCAAAAAAAAAGTTTGCGATCACCAATCAGTTGAAATAGACGAAGATAACATTTCGGCGAAACATCGTCCCAAAACGAAGGTAGCCTACAACTTATAGCTCCAACGTAATAACAATGTTAGGGGAATTAGTAGTGATACGAAACCTCTCATTTAATCCTTTTTCATTTTCTATGTTTCAGTCGCCTAGTCCTTTCCTATCCTATCATCGATCCATTGGGATAATCGAAGATATCGCGTTGACAAAACGACATCCCGAACGAAGGTTCCGATTATCAATCCGTTGAGATAGACGAACATAACACTTCGACAAAACAGCGTCCCAAGACAAAGGTAGCCCACAGTTTATGGCTCCGAAATGATCACAATCCTCGGAAAATTAGTACTAATATTCTGAAATCTTTCCTTCAATTCTTTGTTATTTTATATCTTTCGCAGCTACAATCACGTGGACCATTCCTATCCTCCTATAGGTCCATCGGAATAGACGGAGATAAGACTTTGACAAAACGACATCCCAGAATCCCAGAAGAAAGGTTCCGCTTATTAATCCGTTGAGATAGACAAACATAAGACGTCGTTGAAAGAGCGTTTCGAGACAAAGGTAGCCCATGGCTGCGAAATGATAACAATGCTAGGACAATTAGTACTGATATTCTGAAATCTTTCCTTAAATTCTTTGTTATTTTATATCTTTCGCAGCTAAAATCACGTGCACCATTCCTATCCTCTTATAAGTCCATCGGAATAGACGGAGATAAGACTTTGACAAAACGACATCCCCGAATCCCAGAAGAAAGGTTCCGCTTATTAATCCGTTGAGATAGACGAACATAAGACTTCGATAAAACAGCGTTTCGAGACAAAGGTAGTCCACGCTCCAAACTGATAACAATGCTAGGACAATTAGTACTAATATTCTGAAATCTTTCCTTCAATTCTTTGTTATTTTATATCTTTCGCAGCTACAATTACCTGGACCATTCCTATCCTCTTATAAATCCATCGGAATAGACGGAGATAAGACTTTGACAAAACGACATCCCCGAATCCCAGAAGAAAGGTTCCGCTTATTAATCCGTTGAGATAGACGAACATAAGACTTCGATAAAACAGCGTTTCGAGACATAGGTAGTCCACGCTCCAAACTGATAACAATGCTAGGACAATTAGTACTAATATTCTGAAATCTTTCCTTCAATTCTTTGTTATTTTATATCTTTCGCAGCTACAATCACGTGGACCATTCCTATCCTCTTATAAGTCCATCGGAATAGACGGAGATAAGACTTTGACAAAACGACATCCCAGAATCCCAGAAGAAAGGTTCCGCTTATTAATCCGTTGAGATAGACAAACATAAGACGTCGTTGAAAGAGCGTTTCGAGACAAAGGTAGCCCATGGCTGCGAAATGATAACAATGCTAGGACAATTAGTACTAATATTCTGATTCTTTGTTATTTTATATCTTTCGCAGCTACAATCACGTGGACCATTCCTATCCTCTTATAAGTCCATCGGAATAGACGGAGATAAGACTTTGACAAAACGACATCCCCGAATCCCAGAAGAAAGGTTCCGCTTATTAATCCGTTGAGATAGACGAACATAAGACTTCGATAAAACAGCGTTTCGAGACATAGGTAGTCCACGCTCCAAACTGATAACAATGCTAGGACAATTAGTACTAATATTCTGAAATCTTTCCTTCAATTCTTTGTTATTTTATATCTTTCGCAGCTACAATCACGTGGACCATTCCTATCCTCTTATAAGTCCATCGGAATAGACGGAGATAAGACTTTGACAAAACGACATCCCAGAATCCCAGAAGAAAGGTTCCGCTTATTAATCCGTTGAGATAGACAAACATAAGACGTCGTTGAAAGAGCGTTTCGAGACAAAGGTAGCCCATGGCTGCGAAATGATAACAATGCTAGGACAATTAGTACTGATATTCTGAAATCTTTCCTTCAATTCTTTGTTATTTTATATCTTTCGCAGCTACAATCACGTGGACCATTCCTATCCTCTTATAAGTCCATCGGAATAGACGGAGATAAGACTTTGACAAAACGACATCCCCGAATCCCAGAAGAAAGGTTCCGCTTATTAATCCGTTGAGATAGACGAACATAAGACTTCGATAAAACAGCGTTTCGAGACAAAGGTAGTCCACGCTCCAAACTGATAACAATGCTAGGACAATTCGTACTAATATTCTGAAATCTTTCCTTCAATTCTTTGTTATTTTATATCTTTCGCAGCTACAATCACGTGGACCATTCCTATCCTCTTATAAGTCCATCGGAATAGACGGAGATAAGACTTTGACAAAACGACATCCCAGAATCCCAGAAGAAAGGTTCCGCTTATTAATCCGTTGAGATAGACAAACATAAGACGTCGTTAAAAGAGCGTTTCGAGACAAAGGTAGCCCATGGCTGCGAAATGATAACAATGCTAGGACAATTAGTACTGATATTCTGAAATCTTTCCTTCAATTCTTTGTTATTTTATATCTTTCGCAGCTACAATCACGTGGACCATTCCTATCCTCTTATAAGTCCATCGGAATAGACGGAGATAAGACTTTGACAAAACGACATCCCCGAATCCCAGAAGAAAGGTTCCGCTTATTAATCCGTTGAGATAGACGAACATAAGACTTCGATAAAACAGCGTTTCGAGACAAAGGTAGTCCACGCTCCAAACTGATAACAATGCTAGGACAATTAGTACTAATATTCTGAAATCTTTCCTTCAATTCTTTGTTATTTTATATCTTTTACAGCTACAGTCACCCGACCATTCCTATCCTCTCATAAATCCAATGGAATAGACGAAGATAACACTTCAATAAAACGACGTCCAAAAACCAAGATTCTGGTTAATTATCAATCTGTTAAAAGAGACGAACATAACACTTCGGCGAAACAGCGTCCCAAGACACAGGTAGCCCACAGTCCATAGCTCAAAAATGATAACGCTAGGAAAATTAGTAGTAATATACTGAAATCTCTCCTTCAATTCTTTGTTATTTCGTATGTTTTACAGTTATATGGACCATTCCTATCCTCTTATCAATCTATTGGAATAGACAAAGATAATACTTCGTCAAAACGACGCCACAAGACCCCGGTTCCGACTCCGTTGAAATAGACGAACATAACACTTCGGCGAAACAGCGTTCCACAACATAGGTAGCCTACAGCGCATAGCTCCAAAATGATAATGCTACGAAAATTAGTAGTCATATACTGGAATCTCTCCTTTAATTCTTTGTTATTTCATATCTTTCACAGTCGCCTGGACCATTCCTATCCTATCATTAATCCATTGGACCAGACGAAAATAATATTTCGGCAAGACAATGTCCCAGAACAGAGGTAGCCCACAGCTGCTCCAAAGTGACAACACTCTACGTATCTTCTTCAAATGAGCCAACTTCTAGTAGCCTACCAACCACTAACTTCACCTAGTTATACAATCGAGGTCAAAATTTTCAATTTTCGAAAATTTTGGAAAATTTTCGAAAAATTCTGAAAAACCCTGCTTTGTTTATAAAAATTTTCAAGCCTCAGCCCAAAGTGAGCAGACGTCCGCTTCCATGATCTTTACAGTCTTTCCGTGAACATTGTTGAATAATATGAGAAGCAGCCGTTTGCCCACTTTGGCTGAAGGCCTGAAAATTTTGATAACTAAAGCAGGATGTTTGAGAATTTTTTCAGATTTTTCAATTCCGGCTATCGATGTGTTCATTTTCCAAAATCATAGGTAAATGGGATGGTTTTCAAAACATCTGAACAGAGTTCAGTGTTTTCTCGAAAAGGTGGAACAACATAAAAAATTACGACTCTAATCGGAAGGGGTGAGGGTCAGACGTAGGTCGGGTTGGGGTGGAATTACCCATATATATTGCAATATATGAGTGCGAGAGGCAGGGTATGGACGGGGTTTTTGAAATGAGTTGGAGCATTTAATATCTTTAAAAATCGAGTCAAATCGTTTGATACCTTGAAATATGCTATCGATTAGATTATTAGTGAAATGACATGAATTCTTTGAAATTATGCAGCACTTTTGAATTTCCGGAAAATTAACTGCACTATTTCGAACTATCAATAGGCACTTATGAGACATTTCAACCTCATATATACACTATAAATTAATAAGTACTTGATCAATCACTTCAAACCGTACACATTGGCCTGTATCTGAATGGAAGAACCTCTGCTGTAAATCCAACCACTGACTTAATCTACCTATTCCATACTACATATTATTTCTTGTTTGTGTAATATGCTAACTAACTGTGATTATTCAAGTCGACCTGTTAATGCTGATACTAACGCTTTTATTGCAACATCGAATATATTACAAAACTATACATTACGTGTATGATGAATTATTAATCATTAATAAACTATTATATTTATGCATACATTCGCAAGCAAAGCTGTATATCAATCCCTTGTTAGTTTCATCCTATTCGTGAATTTTGTAACAACTATTCAACATAACAAGTTATAAACATGCAGAGTGCGAAAACTTGAAAATAACGATTTTGAAAACTCTAAGATTGAATACAAAATCTGTTCCACGAAACAATGGAATCATCAAGATTAGTAATTAATAACAAACAAACTATATATTCACTGATGCACATAGATACCACATTAGATAACTTATTGTAGAAATGATAATTGTATATACCCACCAATGATCCACACACAAGCCCTGGACAATAAATTGCAAATTTCAGAATAACTGGATCACCAATTCAGAATCAAAGTAGATAGGTAGAATGAAATTCAATTGACATTTTGATGTAATAAATGACCATGTGACATAAACTGAGATTCAATTCAATCATATGATAAATATCTGGAGATAAAAATTGAGAAATAATAGAAGGAAAATTTGACACAAAGAAGATATAAACTTGGCCTGGTAAAATTACCCAAGATATGCATGGTAATCACCTGCAGCCAACTATGCATATAAAATAACATATAAGTCAGAGTCATTTACTAGGTCATGATCCATAAAAAACGAAAGCCATTGGCAATGGAAAAAAATGAAGAAGTAAACTGCAGAACAAGCTTCAAAATAAACGTTACGATATAGAAAACTCAACACAATTGCCGAACTAGTGCATTACCATTGTCGTATTCCATGTAGGTCGAGTAAGGGCAAAACTCCAGTCCATATACATAATTGCAATCACAACGAAACAGGAATAAACAAAAGTAAAAAAGGAATCCAAATGAACAGGTATTTACATTATTGTCCAATACACCAGCACCCAGTTGATGGGAAAAAAGGTAAGAATGAATCATACACATCAGACTATGAAAAAATACTTTTATTAAAGAAAACTAAAAATAGACCTGGACGGAGCCCCCTCGTCCTCTGCCTCCTCTCCCTCGCCCCCCTCTCCCTCGCCAGTTCCATCCCCCTGTTCCTCGTCCCCGCCAGTTAAATCCCCCCGTTCCTTGTCCCCGCCAGTTGAATCCCCCCGTTCCTTGTCCCCGCCAGTTGAATCCCCTCGTTCCTTGTCCCCGCCAGTTGAATCCCCCCGTTCCTTGTCCCCGCCAGTTGAATCCCTCTTTTCTCCCTGTTTCTTGTCCAACTCCACCACCTGTTCCTCGTCCAACCCCACCGTATCTCCCCTGTCCACCTCCACCAGCCCTGCTTTTTCCTCCTCCTCCTTTTCCTCCTCCTCCTTTTACTCCTCCACCTTTTACTCCTCCTCCTTTTACTCCTCCACCTTTTACTCGTCCACTTCCGCTTTCTACTCTTCCTCCTTTCTTTACATCTCCATCTTTATTTTTAGCTTTATTTTCTTTAATTCCATCTTCATCTCTATCTGCTTCTCTCCCTCCTGCTCCGTCATTTCCTCTTCCTCTACCTCTTCCTCTTCCTCTTCCTTTTTCTCTCCCTCTTTCTCCATTCTGACTTTCTGGGGCTGGTACATGGGACTGTTGCCCCATGTACCGCCCTAAGATCGTATACAACTCTCTGATCTGTAAATTAAAACATCAACTATTAGTATCGTTTACGACAAGATTTTTAGGGTTAAATAAATACTTCAACAAGTGATTTATAAAATGTTCATTTCTTAAGAAACAAAAATTCAAAAAAAATATTGCACACAATTGATTGTAAGCTTAATTAGAAAAATTGAAAAAAAATCTTCATGCATAAATTCTTGTCTAATCTAAGAACTACTTCACGAGGGTCTAAGTAAACAGACATATTTCAATGGTCCGCTGAGAATAAATGTATTTTAATACTGTACATACCATTGCCTCGGTTTGGGGCTGATCTAATATTGGTGGCCCCTCGCTGCCACCCTCACCACCTTCCATCGCAATATCTTCATCATTTGCTATAAACCAAATAAAACACATTTTTAGTAAATACACCATATTATAGCCTCCATTATTATTAAATACAGAACAATTCAATAGGATAATTATTCAATTGAATAATTATGAATGCATTACAAACATCTAAGGCTTGCTCCAAAACAACAAAATCAAAGAAAATTATTGGCTATGCAAAACATCAAGCTAATCAGAAAAATTGAATTTCAAAATTGAATCAGCTTACATTCCCAATTCTGGATTTGATTAAAGTTCAATAAAATAGTAATACAAAATGGTGTCGGTAAATGGGCTCTTAGCAGTTAGCTTAGAATACAGCCCTACTTTAGATCCTACAATTTTTTTCAAAATAAATGAAATATGAAGATAACGTATAAGCGTTGCCACCCATTGAAGACAATTGATAAAATTAGACTATGTCAGCTTGAAACAATCAACCAATCACATGATAATACAAAAGGGAGTAACTGGCCGTAAAAAATTAGAACACGCATCTTTCTATTACTCGACCCATTATTCGCATGTACATACAATACTCGAATAATAGCTGAATCAGAGTACTTCATTTGTTTGAAAAATGTTATGGAATACACAATTACAACAAAACAGACCGTAACACAATATAAGAAAGCGTGTATGTATACTTACCCATCTTGCGTCCTCGAGATTTGAATGCAGAATGAAGCCAATGAAGGGTTGAAACCGTTGATCTAGTAGCATATAAATTGACAAGATCACATACTCACACACAAAATCAAACAATTTTAAACAAATTGTCCAACTTCATAAAAATTTGCCCAGATGGCGATGTCCTGTCAGCACTGACTGGACAAGTTTAGTTCAACCAAAATTATCAATCTATTTACGTATTGCAATTATTATCACAACAGAATTATATTGAGAAGACAACTAAGTAAATTAATTGAGAAGCAATCTTCGAAAAAATAGAACGAGTAATTAAATTGAAACATGTGATGAATAAATTGTCCACATAAAATACGCGTCAATAGGACTGCACTCTATTGACAAATTTCAGAAATAACAAGTACAATACAGATGAGATCAACTCAAATAGATGACTTTAGGAACGTCATTTAGAAAAGTCAGCGAATAGGAAGTAGAACTTCCATTCCACTTGGAGATATTGCAAAGCGCGTATCGAAAGATAAATATTGCAATTATTCAACAAGTGAGTGTTATTTCAGTGCATTTGAACATCGTTCGAATTCACACAGACACGCGAATTTATTCATTTTCTTTACTGTAACAATAATATCAATAATTCTATATCATTGTCAGTACGCAATATATTGTTCTTAATCGACAAGTTCGAGGTTATTCGTGTCAGCGTACTGCAGTGCCAGCAAAAGTTAATTTTCACACATCGTTTCTCAAACGGTATTAAAGATTGTAAAATCGACGTACGATTACGATAATAAACATAGTGGATTTCTTTGATTTTCCAAATACGTGCATGAAAAAATTTATTGTATAATTGTGTATAAAATAGAATTCACGCAACAGTTAGGTGAGAGGACCCGAAAAAATCTATATGTGAGTACACTCAATAACAATTATTAATTCATAAATACAAGAAAGTCAGAATATACAATAAACACAATACACAATATAGGATAAATAGACAAATCCTAAGTATAAGTTGAGTAGTATTTAATACAGGTAGTCCGATAAATAACAATGCCGAAAAATAGGAAACGTAGCCATAGCAAAATGCAGCAACAACAAAAAGAGGCGAAGGATCCGCCAGAATAGGTAAAACTGACACGCCAAAACGCAGTAAAACAGCTGACGTAAATTTGCCACTTATAATAGACGTTACAGACGACACTGACGAACAAATAGACGTTAATGCAATAGTACGTGCAAATAGGGCACAGATCGCAGCCTGCATTATGAACATTGCAGAGGAGCTACATGACAAGTGTATAAACGCATTTCTAAACGTTTTAACTGACACGACGACTTTTAAACCACAAGATCCGATATTCTATCAAGGATTACATTGGTATCAACGTGTTACCAACGATCGGGATATTCAGATCCTCTACAGCGGAAACATTGGTCCAGACGAGATCGGTCACTGGACTTGCATATACTACGATGGATCGGTAGTACACGTGTACGATACGTTGAGACACCAATTATCGCCGCTCCAACAAGATATATTAAATCGTCTGTATGAAAAACATTCGATTATGTACGAAAATGTACAAATACAACCGGATTCAAAATCATGCAGGGTGTTTGCATGTGCAATCGCAACATCACTTGCACTAGGTAAGGACCCTGTGACCGAGCGCTATTACGTAGATAACGATGGGCGTAGAAGAACGACACTAACGATGAGGCAGCATTTACTACGCATACTCACCGAAAAGACAATAAGTGCGTTTCCTGCAATGGAAATCACCACAATAGCACAGTCGGACATCACTACAATCGCACAAGACCAAAATACAGACCGGTCGGAAATACAAGAATCGCCCGCGAAAACGTATACATCGGTCTGTCGAACAGTACCACGGCATAACATTTCACTTGCTTCACAAAGTACGACGGACGATAGTAGTGAAAAAAGTGAACAACAATGCAATAGCGATAAAACAAAAATAACTCTCCCAACACAGACAAATCGCAAGAATAGATGGTGGGCCACTCACAAAGACCAAATAAACAAAAAAAGACGCGAAGTCTATGCAGAACAAAAAACATTGTACGAGAAGAAAACAACTGATGTATCGCAAAGAGAAAAATATGAAGCTAATGCTAAGATCCAACAGACACGTGAGAGACAAAAATATGCTGCCAATCCTGATATCAAAAAAACACGTGAAAGAACAAAATATACAGCCAATCCTGATATCAAAAAAACACATGAAAGGATGAAATACACAGCCAATCCTGATATCAAAAGAACACATGAAAGCATAAAATACACAGTAAATCCTAATATCAAACAGACCCATGAAAGAACAAAATATGCAGCCAATCCTGATATAAAAAAAACACATGAAAGAATGAAATACACAGTAAATCCCAATATCAAACAGACCCATGAAAGAACCAAATATGCAGCCAATCCTGAGATGAAGGCCACAAAACAAAGAATTGAATATTCTGCACACCCCGAGAACAAAAAAAAGTACGAATTTAATAAATATTCTCTCAATTCAGAAATGAAAAAAAAATATGAACGAAACAAGTATGCCATTAATCGCGATGTGAACAAGGCAATACTCGACAAAGTCAGACGCGCTCGTACAGAACTGAAAGGGCAACAGAAATTTACTAGAACTAAAAATATTCTGAAAAAATATAGGCATTTAGGTAGGCGGAGCAGTACGATAACACTGTTAGGATCGGTAGAAAAATATATCACCATCGTATCCGCAAAAATGAATTGTAAATCAAAGCCACAGAAACGAATTGAGGCTGAAAAAATTATAAAATGGTGCATTCAAGCGAGAAAACGTATCGTACTAAGCGTGAGACGTACGATGAATCATCTGAAGAATAAGATCGAGATCTGTTCGGTACGAGCGGCAGAATCGTCTGATATAGAATCGAAAATTGCAGCCTTTTGCGTGGAATCGAAACATACGGGCTCGTCCGACCCTTATTATACCGATACAGCTTATGATGAGCTTCACATTGTAATAGACCCGCTTATCAGTACATCAACGGGAAAAATAACTAACGTTTTACCGGTAACTGCAAGCACACATGTACGAAAATCATGGGTTTGCTCAGAACTGTGTGTGAAACCGAATTCAAATACCGTTAATAGGCTAGAATATGTGTTTCAGGCGATACGCTCATGGAAAATAGCGAATATTCGTAATACATTGAAACACTGGAACCAATGTAGTGTCAATAAGTCACAGCACAAATTAGGACACGCACAAATTTGCTATACCAATCCTGTGAATTGCAATTCGAAATTCTTACCGCTTCAATTATTGCATCCGCACTTCCCACAGATTCGGTATTTCACGAGATACATTTACGAACTTATGAGACTAGTGGAGAAAATTAATTGTATAGACAGTGCCTTAGTACGAGGAGATGTACTTCTTTTGCAAGAACTTTCCAGCGAAACAGCCGAGAAAGCTGCTATGTATCAACTGTGTTCTGAAGTAATAAATTTAAACGAAGATGAAATTGCGAACAAATATAGGCGTGCATTCCATGAGCTAGTCCAACAATCAATGGATACACCACAATTGGCTTGCGTATCGTGCGAAAAACTTTGTTACCGTAGAGACACGCGAGATATGAAAAAACTTAGAAAACCTATCACAGGGCACTATTGGTCACAGATGAAAACTCACATCGATGCGTCCGACAATGCGTCTGATTATATCTGTAAATACTGTTTAGAGAAGTTCCGTGATAATGAAATGCCACCAACGTGTTTATTGAATCAGCTAGCTATAGGCGACGTACCACCTGTTCTCTTCACTCTAAATGATTATGAAAAAATCCTCATACAAAGGGCAAAGGCTTTTCAAACGGTACTAAGAATGGGTACAGTAGCGAAAAAAAATCTTCCGAATAAGTTGCGAGTACAGAAAGTAAAAGGTCGAACGTTCCATTTACCGTTACCGTTAGAAGAAACACTAAAAAAATTACCTGCACCGACTGACGCGCTAAATCTGAATCAAGAACTGTTCGTGATGGTCTATGGACTACCGAATAAGTCGAAAGTCGTGTGGAGTAGTTTGGTGGACGTGAAAAAAATTTACGAGACACTCATTTGGCTCAAAGAAAATAATCCTTTTTATGCTGAGATTGAATTACCCGCTGAGCCAGACTCGTTGTTAGATTTACTTGCGCAAGACGTGGAAATTCAGGTGGAGACAAAAGAGCCCGGTTCGGAAGAACATGCGGATACAGTTATGGAGTGCAATGACGAGACGAGTACTCAGCGTCGGGCGATATTAACACAAATAATGGATAGCGAAGATTACTACGAGCAGTATACCATCTATCCTATCAGTGCCGATAGGGAAAATGAAAACGCAACGGCTCTATATCAAATGCTCAAGGTAGAAGAAGCACCCTTAAGTCAATGGGATAAATATCTTGACGTCATGTGCTTCCCAGACTTGTATCCTTATGGTAACAACGGCCAGCATCAAGACCGCGCGATCCCTCTGCGAGAATTCGACTACATAAAATGCAGGCTTATGTCCACTCGTTCCGTCTTCAGGTTGAATCAACAGTATTTGTTCTACCTGTTACACGACTCGAACATACGGCAGTTAAAGGGTGGTATATTTCACAAATTAAATGTCATTAATCCAAAGGAAAAAATGAATGCCGGTCAATATTTGGAATTAATGTCAAAAGAACAGCTTGAAGGAAATCTGACCACCATTCTGGCGAAATTACGGAATACAGACCAGTATTGGCGCAAACCCAGAAATGACTTGGGATGTATGGTACAAAATTATGGTCCGGCAACGTGGTTTCTTACGCTGAGTCCCAGCGAGTGGATGTGGGATGATTTAGCTGAATATATCAGAAACGTTAACGGACCAAAAATGGCCGGTATGTCTACAAGTGAATTGGTAGCAAGGGACCCAGTTTCGGCCTCAAGATATCTAGACAATAAATTTCGGGCGATGCTGAAATTCATATGTTCCAATGATAATCCAATTGAAGAAATCAGCCATTACTTTTGGAGACGAGAGTACCAAGGCAGAGGAACACAGCACTTCCATTTGTTGGTCTGGATTAAGGATGCTCCTACAATCGGGGAATCATCTACGGAAGACATCGCCAACTTCATTTCCAAGCATATTACTTGCAGACTGCCCAATAAACATATATCGCCGACGTTGTATCATCGAGTAGACACGCATCAGAGACACAAGCATAACGATTATTGTATGCGGAATAAGAAAACTAAAAAAGGATTTGCGAAAATATGCAGATTCGGATTCCCCAGACCAATTACAGACACGCTGGTAATAAAAGACGTGGCCATGTCCATTGCGGGTAGAAAACAGCTAAAATCAAAAAGTAGACTCGTCGACTTACCACGAAATACAGAGGAAGCCTTCATAAATGACTATAATCCGGTTGTCCTTAGTGCGTGGGAAGGAAACATGGACTTGCAGTTCATAGGCGAAAAATCGACAATACTCAATTGGTATTGTACTAGGTACAGTACTAAACCTGAAACTAGTCACACAACCGACATGTTTCATGATATCAATTCCACCAAGTCGTTGAGCAGCCGGCTGTGGAGTGTGGCAATGCGCAGTTTGAATAACAGAGAATGCGGGGCTCTGGAAGCTGCCGACACACTGTTAGGTATTCCGTTGTACGGAACTGATCCTGACACAACTATAAAATGGTTGGACGTAAATCAGCTTAGAATTAAAAGAGTTAAATCGTACAAAACTGTAGAAAAACTATTTCCGGGTTCGACGGATATTTTCTATCCGTCACTCATTGACGATTACTATCCGAATAGACCAGAGGAATTAGAGTTGGTACATTTATACGACTACGCCAAATGGTACGAAATAACTAAAGTAATACCACAAAATAGTAATGCAAAGGTATACGATTTAGGCGGTGGTTTGTATTTAAAAAAAAGACAGCGCGGTTATTTGATAAATCACTACAAATATAATCCGAATGTAGAGCCTGAAAAGTATTTCCATGCGTTATTGCTACTTTTCAAACCGTGGCGTGATACTGATGAGTTGAAAAGTGACTGTAATTCGTACGCCGAGGCGTTCGAGAAAAGCAAGACAGACCTATTAGAATTAATGAGTTACCACGAGCGATTGTCCGATATTCAAAAAGGTTTCGATCAGGTGAAAGAATTGGTCGAACAAAAGCTGGATGACCTTACGAATATGATGAGCAATCTGAGCCAAGATTCAAATGACAACAGAGATAATCCGTTACATTATCAGCCAGTAGAGGCCGACTTGACTATGCAGGACTTGAATAACGCGGAAGGGCAACTAAAAGATCTGGACATAGTTGACATGGTATCACAACTCAATGACGAACAGAAAATAATATTTGATACTGTCAAAACCTCTTTAATCTCAACGCGTAGTGAACCATTACGAATGTTCGTAAGTGGAGCTGGCGGTACGGGTAAGAGTTTTCTCATAAAAACTATTAGGTGCTGGACAAAACAAATACTCGGTGCAACGACTGCTGTCACGGCACCAACAGGTTTGGCGGCTTTTAATGTCGACGGACTGACAGTCCACAGACTGTTCCAGCTACCAGTTGAGCACGGCGGCACGCCCAAATACAAAGAATTGTCCGACGAGGTATTGAAAATCTTGCGAAACGAGTTAAAAGCTGTAGTATTGTTTATTATAGATGAGGTTTCAATGATATCAAACGTCACGTTGATGTATATTCACTTAAGACTAACTGAAATATTTGATACAAAAAATACTAATGATGGCTGGTTCGGTGGAAAACATATTCTACTTATGGGTGATTTATTACAACTCCCGCCAGTAAATGCGGATTCAGCGTACCTGAATCTGTCGAGAGACAAAATACAGAAATATATTGGCTCAGTAGGTGCGGTCAATCTATGGACCGATCTATTTTCGTACGACGAGCTGTTGACAAACGTACGCCAACAGAATGATACGACTTACCAAGAAATATTAACTCGGGTTAGATTCGGAATTATGACCACCGCCGACCAACAGATTCTAGATTCTAGGAAAGTAAACCTTACCGGTACGTCGGTCGGAGCCAGACTGGACGAATTATGCAATTATATCAACCAATTATCGATAGATACAGTCTGTCTTTTTCCGACTCGGAACCAATGTGACATTTTAAACACAGCCATGTTAACCAAAATTCCAGGCGACGAAATTGAACTCAACGCCAAAGACAGCATTGATTGCATACCGTATTTGAAGAAAAAAATAACTGAACTCTTGAATCAGGAACACGAAGACAGCACTCGCACGACTGGACTCGCAAAAACAATAACGGTTAAGATTGGGGCCAAAATCATGATTAGACGAAACATCGACGTATCTACAGGTATTATAAACGGTACCATAGGTCATGTGATTTCCGTAAATAGAGATATCGACACACGCGAGGTACAATCATTAACGATTGCCCTAGCATCGGGGAAAGAGTATACCATCGAAAGAGTATCCACAAAATTCGAAATAATGAATGGTGCCTTTATATTCAGAAATCAATTTCCCCTGTCCCTTAGTTACGGAATCACGATACATAAAAGCCAGGGCTTAACTTTGAACAGCATAGTTATAGACATAGGCCAGACTGTATTCACTGCTGGACAAGCATACGTTGCATTGTCAAGAGTCAAATCTCTCGACGGATTACATTTGATAAATTTCAATCCGCAGGCAGTAAAAGTTCAGGAAGGTGCACTAGTCGAGTACAATCGACTTAGGGCACAATACAAACCTGAATTGGCGGAAATTAATATTACACGTGCGACTAAATTAACGGTCAAAGACACCGTATGGTCGGTTCCACCATGCACGCAAAATATACAAATCGAAGTAGATGATAATACATTGCCAAATCCGTTGCGCACCATTGTTGGCATGGAAAATAAGGACAGTGTTTCATGTTACGCGAATGCCACTCTGCAGTGTATATTCCACTGCTCAAATATAGAACAAGAATTGATTAAATTGAATAATAACGACCCATTAGAAAAATTAGCCCATTCTTACGTCACAAGTAGTGCAACATTAAATTCCTTTGCGGTTCGAGAATTAGCAGGCGAAAATTTCACAGAAAATCTACAACAAGACGCGGCTGAGTTTCTTACAGCTATTTGCGAGAAATCTAATGTAATTCAAAAAACGATTGAACATCAGTTGATCACGACGATCAGATGTAACGATTGCGGACTCAGCTCTGAGATCGCACAGCCAAATTACATTTTAGCCATACCCGTATCGTTTACACCAGGTATCAAGAGCCCCAAGAACCTACAAGATTTGTTAAATAACACTTTGTCACGATGGACAAGACTTGACAGTACGTGCGAGAATTGTCAGAAAAGCAATAAGCTACAAAAAACTGTAATTGCTTCGGTAAAACATATAATTGTCGTGCAGTTCATGATATTTACATATCAAGATGGGCAGGCATCTAAAATAACAAATTTCAAATTGAACGCAGTACCAACTACAAAGATTACCCTCGACAATAAGAAATTCAAGATAAATAGCGCGATATTTCATCACGGTGAAAGTATAGATAGTGGTCACTATACTGCAATGCTAAAAGATAAAGCAAATAATTGGCTGGGTGTGAACGATACGCAAGTACATAAACAGATCTGGCCACGGGGAGCCAAGGACATTTACATGATGGTATTAGAAGCGATATCATAAAATTTCCGATTTATATCGCCATGAATGCTTTGCCAATTACATGTTTGTTTGATAATATATATACCATGTATACCATCACAGGCTTACCAGCCCTATTCACAATTACAAATATAAATATATTTTATAGTACAATATGACTATTCGATCAATTATCCGAATAGGTCAGTAAGTAAGTACTGAACAAAAGTTTGCCACCGTGAAAAAAAAAAAAAAAAAAAACGAAGATAATTCTTTCACGAGTCAAACTACATGTATAATATATCAAAAATCAAACATTTATATTGGAGATTGTTTCTATTTGTCTCTAATTATTTGTAAATAATTCTACCTGAAAATGTGAAGAAAAAAAAACAAAATAACTTGGAAATATGAACTCTGCAATTGAAAAAACAGTGTATATTGGGATCCTTAGAATCTCGATACGCCAACTAGTGGCAGAAAATAGAACTGTTGAAACTCGGCTACAGTAACCAGCTGTAACCAATGAGAGGGCTTAGAACCTTGATACGCTAACTAGTGACGAAAAATAGAACTGTTGAAAGTCGGCTATTTTACAAAGCCACGCCCATTCCAAGGATCCCAATACATTGGTCTCAAATATTATAACCACATGCACAGGCATGCAATCGATAAATTGGCTGGTACTTCATAATACATGTGGACAAAGAGTTGACAATCAAAGAACTCTAAGATTTTATGAATCACTGAAAAAAATCAGACTGATTTTTTCGATATCAATATTAAATCACAGTCAATTATTGGTTCGGAATGCCTAACGCAGAAAATATGTACGTCATCATGATATACGCATAACCAGTCAGTGAGGGATCATAGTACATCGTTTCGGTCAATAGTTGTATTACAGAATAAACTGTCATACTGATAACGTATAATAGACATAACTTATACGCTTAACCAAGAAACAGCTGTGGACTTATACCAAATTTTGGCTCCAGCATCTATCATATAACATGTACCATGAGTTTATAGAGACATGTACAATAACTGATATCCCTAACTTACAAAATATCAATTGCATATTGCTTACGCTTCGGTGAATTATGACTCGATACATATTATCTTGATGGATGCTGGACGAATTTGAATCAGTGTAACATCTGTTTCATTGGTA
This sequence comes from Tenthredo livida, assembly GCA_963992785.1. Taxonomy (NCBI): domain Eukaryota; kingdom Metazoa; phylum Arthropoda; class Insecta; order Hymenoptera; family Tenthredinidae; genus Tenthredo; species Tenthredo livida. The sequence continues at coordinate 20,209,675 of OZ023066.1, forward strand.
TCATTGTATGCAGTACAACGGACTGACTTGCATCACAGGTGAAAAATTTCATTTGAAACGATCTTAGCTGACAGCTGCGAAATATATCATATTATAATATGCCTGTGCACAAGTCGTCCGTCGTATCGTATAGTGTCGAAAACGATAACGAAAGAGAGTCTCATCCAACTATAGTCAATCTAGCCGTGAATTGAAAGAACAACAGTCGCATGAATATGTCTGCTGGCATCATTGAAGTTCAGCTAGTAAAATTACCCAGTAGAGCTGATTACAGGCAAAATATAAATATGTCTCATATACAAAATCAAAACAGACTGCTCTTTTTTATTCGAATATTCACTATACATGAAGTGGAAATCATTTGTTATGCCTATGCACAATTCCGAACCAATACGCCAAATTCATTGTTTCAAATCAAATCCGAAAATTGAATGTATGTTAGTAGTTATGTAAAACGCAACACCATGCTATTTCCTATCCGCGAAAACCATAGCCTTTCGTCACCTGTCTCTTACTCTACCAGGCGCTCGCCTCATTCAGTTGGTTGAGATAGCGAAAGACATTGGTTCGCTGTTAGGAAAGTCGCTGCAAAATACATATATATGTAATAAAATGATATGAATAAAAATAGGCAAATGACTGTGATTTAAGCACCATATACAGGTTATATATATATGGTTGCCAAAATACTATTACATCCGTTACACCATGTATACCAATGGAAATGGAAAAAAATCTGTACATAGTGCACAATCTATACCTACATACAAACCATTTGGCAGAATGTTTGAAAGCTATGGTCAAAACGAAAAGTAACTATATAATTTTGCCCATGACTATAGAATGATAATAGTAATACTTTCTGTTATTATTATTATTAATATTATGATTAACGTGTGCCGATAACACCAAATGAAACTATTGACCAAAACAATACATATGTATGCCACTGTTAATGAAAAAATTTCACCATGGTATGGTTAAAGTTATGGTAAAAAGGAGGCAACTAAAATATATCCAATAATGTGAGAAATGAAAAACAATTGACCATGGTATAGCAAAGGTATAGTAAAAAGGAGGCAACTAAAATATATCCAATAATGTGAAAAATGAAAAACAATTAACCATGGTATGGCAAAGTTATGGTATAAAGGAGGCAACTGAAATATATCCAACATCAAAAAGAAAACGAAATTGAAACCTAAAAATGATTGCCAATAATTCACAAAATGATTACGTACAAACAATATAAGAATGGTCAAAAACGAAAGCAAATATGAAATATATCTATCAAATTATTGCTAATGAATTCACAAGATAATTACGTACAAACAATATAAGAATGGTCATGAACAAAAGCAAATATAAAATACATTCAAACGTATATCTATACCTATGCACAAACAATTTGGCAATAAGTCCAGACAGACTGAACATGACACATACATTTTCAATGACAGATTTATTCTGTAATTCAACTATTCATAACCGCGATGTACTATGATCTCTCACAGTTAGTTTGAAATGTAAGGCCCAGTTCCACAACTTGACTTTAAAATAAGTTTACAGTTTAAACTTGGCTTAACGACGGATTTAGCCAACGACAGGCAATCTTCAGCAATTTAAACCTAGTACAAATTTTAACCTTCGATTGTGGAACTGGACCTGAGTCAAACACTGAAACAACAATACCTGGTTATGCAAAAAAAAAAGTTTGAAACAAGAAACATGTTGCCACAATTCATTGGTGATTATCGGCAAAAATGATTATGAAATAATCGATTAACACGATAACATGTATTATGCACTGATATCTCTACCTTTCTATGCATTCAGGTATGACAAAATTGTAATACACAATTTCGTTTGGTAAAATAGTTATTGAGCCTATTTGGATTAAAAAACATTGATATCGTATATTGGCTGGAACACTACAGAGTTACTGCTAGATCGGTCAGAATTATCAACGTTTCATTCAGCAGCTGACGATGGATGAAAAAATTAATATTTTCACCATACATCACGTAACTCAGTTAGAGTCCCACGCAGCCATGCGCATACAAGTCATGCGGATTCACACTTCAACCTGAATGCATATAGGAGGATATAGTGCTACTAATCTACTAATCTCTTATTTTATTACAGGATTATTACGACCAAAACCATTTTTATGATACCATCCAGTGTTGGAACGTCGCATAGTATATACATCACGGAGTTTGAGATTCCTAACACAATTGTACGTTTTAATATAATAGTGTGATAGGATTCGTCTTAGACCGAGGGTGCACGAACAAATATAAATGAATAAGTAGTTAGTGCTTCCCAAACAAAGACACTTGATCTTAATAATGGCATGAAGAATCGACTTTATTTTCTATTTGCTTCACGACTCAATCATTCTTAATACACTAACTTGGTTGGTTCAAATATGACTATTCCATCATTATACATTTTTATTATACAGTATTATTCAAAATGATTGAACTATTATCATGAACCATATTATCTACTTCGATTCTTCAAGCCTACACTAATATACACTACACACTACATGCACATATACCGACTAGTATGTATATTCACATCAAACATAGTATAGCTATAGGGAATCTATTAAAATATTTTATAGTGTTTAAGAATTAGTCGTTAAATCCGTCCCAACACTGGGTGGAACAATCGTGCGTATAATTGCATACGGAGATTGACTATCAATAATGTCTGTATATGTTGATAGAACATGACAGACTTCTTTGATTTGATAAGCGTTGTTACAGTAGATTTTCAATCTCAATGTGGCAAGAACTCGAATTCAATTCTATTCATTGAGCTAGCAACTGTTTGACATCATGCAGCATGATATTAATTTATTCGAATTCAACAGTGTTAATAGCAACATTACAATTACGTGCATCGAGATTGGAAGTCTACTAAACGTTTGATGTATGTCTATGTACATTACTCAGAATCAACGTTTTCACTCCATTGCAATGGGGTTTATTACCAATGAATATAACGTTATGTGAAATAATGAGTTTACTATCAGAATGTTCTAGTCACATACTGTGAGTTTTTCTGGATACGCCATGAAACAACACTGCTTCTATTACAAATATCGCAAGCCTATTGGCCACGCAAGTAACAAAAGTTCGTTTGATTATTCCATGTTGCATTTTCACAAAAACTCATAGTATACATTGCAGTCCATGTACAACTTCAACTTTTGTTCCTATTGTATATAATTATCGATGTTGCATTTTTTATCACTATCAGAGTCTAGAATATTAAGTTCACTATGAGAATGTTATCATCCCATACAAATTGCAGTCCATATACAACTCCAACTGTTATTGTTAATATACATGATCATTCATCACTATCACGGCTATTGCTTTATGAATCATGCGATACACACATATCATCTAGTCATATAATCTATTCATACCTAATTAACAGCTATGCCCGATATAATTGACACTATAATGTTATATACCTCTGTGTCTTTCGTTTGTAGAAATTTATTGTTCAAGGACTATGATCCCGAAATTTCATTATTTTGTAAATTTTGTCCAATTTCATAGGATAAGTATGTATACGGCGATCAAAAGCTAGATTTACCAGTAGGGATTTGTTGTATTTCTTAACTTTTCTTCTCCGTGATCAAAGAAATTTTATGAAGAACAAAGAAATACTTCAAGCACATAAATTTAATAGAGCCACGTTGAAAATCATGACAGATAAAACTTAGCTAGCTAGATTCTAACCTAAGTCCAACCAAAATCTACCGTAGTATGTACAAACAGATTATAAGATCACAATGCACCGTTGATTAAATGGAAACCTCTTCAGCTCAGTAATAAAACAGCCGCTACCAGAATGGACCTCAATAACACACGTTAGACGGTATGCTACAAAAATCGATACTTTTTAAATCGCTCTGTTGATAAAACATAAAATTGAGAACCCATAACTGGTGAGCTCCTACCAACTGACTAGTAATTATTACATAATCAATGTTTCGACTGTTTTTTACAGGAACCAGAATCAATATGAGAAATTGGTACAGGCACACAAACTCGGAAGAGCTACCATTTCAAGACTGACGATTAGCTTCCAACCGCTAAAACCTGAAGTGTCCATAGATCCATAGATCATACTATCTTTACTCAACATTTCTGGTCGCTCACTTCATTTTCCACCTGGCCAAACATTTCATCAGAACACAGCTATTGTGAGAATCATCCGAACTTGCACAGCCGCTATTCAACATGATTGGATAAATACATTGAAAGATTTTATATCAAAAGGTATGGTATGAAATTGGTGCTCTCAAGTCACCTTGATCAATAAAACTCAAAACCCAGAAAAACACCACTGCGGCATCAAAGTATTAATTCCGTGTATTTTTATGATTTGCAGGCGTGACGCGTCATGAGATCATGAGAGTCAATATTTCAGGATTACAGATGAGCCTGCAAAGACCAGAATCTCTATTGATCTAGAGAACGATACATCGCTCTTCGGCACATTCAGCTACTTTAGTCAATCATCCTTCACTGGAATTATTCCATGGCCACAAACACGCACGCAAGCTCAGAATGGCTAGTGTTCCAAAACCAAACATCAGCCTACTATTACTTCAAGGCTGTCCAATCTCCAGAATTATTTGAAATCTTACGCCACAGAGTGAGCAAAAAAATCAATCTGGATATCACATATTAGAAGGTATGCTATACGAGTCGATATTTCTCAGCTCACCTTCACCACGGCAACATGTGATATATTTTAGTAATTACTGTAACATTTAGATGATTGATCGTTTATTGATTTGTATGATTCGCACAGTGACCTGAATTGAATCGCAGTACACAACCATGCAAGCTCCGAACAATCAACGTTGCAGAACACATATGAGCCTGTTACTGCGTCAGGCAACACTGTCTTCCAAACTATGGCTGAAAAATTACTGATTAAGTACTTAATTTAAGTAGTCGTATTCCTGTAGTAGTATATGTAACCAGATAAGATACAGATATTACATATGGTATATAGACATAGGCATATCTGACATATAAAGGTGTTCCCACCTGTACATAGGACTGGCCTGGACAACAGAAGTCATCCAACATTTCTTAAAGAACTAATACTTATATTAAAATAATAATTGTAAATCTGAAGGACCCCAAAACAAATTCAATACTAAAAATACTAAAAATAGCACTGAAACCCCCAAAAAATACTACTATGCAGAGCTGCTTAGTCATTTATCAATGACCTGTCATCTAACTCTTAATAGGAAAAGCTCTTAACACTTTAACAGCCACTTAGCTACCTCACTCTTTATTAGCTTTTTATCTCCTGCTAAACACTTCATACTAATCGGCAACGCATTGATATATTTAAATGCCGTAAACCTTGCACTTCTACTGGTGACCGACTCATGTATCTTTGGTAGCGAGATAGATCTATTCCTAGTGTTTACTGAAATCTGCTCATATTTACTGTTACATTCATCATAGGACAGCATAATTGAGTTAACAATAAACGTTTCATGCACATCAAGTACTGTTCTAGTTCTATTTTTAATCTCTATTTTCTTAATAAGTTTACCTTGTATTGATGCTAGAGATTTAATTGTAACATTATATGCACCATCCCACGCAGTTATACCGTAATTTATAACACTCTCAAACAGCGCATGATAAATTATTTTCAAAACTTTTTCATCCATAACCAAGCTTAGCTTATAAAACACGAAAAAGTAAAAAATTTTATTTCATTTGTCAACTCGTTAATATGATAGTCCCATTTCATACAACTATCCAAAATCATACCAAGATATTTACAATATTTAACTCTAAGTTAAAACTGTATATTAAGGTTGAAGTTCGTAACGTTAACGTAACAGAATATTCGTTGAAAAAATGCAATATTTCGTGATTCAAATTTTGTTAGAATTGCAAAATATGCTAGAATAACGTGTTTCACACAATTTGAGGAATTATACACCGTTCTTGATCCATTTGAAATTCGAGCCTTGAATATGAGAATTGTTTGGCGAATATTTTGTTGAAATAACATTACGAAGTTCAACCTGATACTGTATAAGACAAAGTTAAGTTCTACCTAATAAATTATTTATGTTTGTCACAGTTGACAATTGAAGTAAATGTGTTTGTCTTTCGCTGAATGTTTTTTCCTTTGTCCAAATTCCGAATGTATTTCTTGTGGTGATCAAACTATAATAACGTATAACCCTGCTGAAATTAAATGAGCAATCTCTCTCAGTTCTGGTACTTGCAAAAAGAAGTGAAATCCCACGAAAAACATCCAAAGATGTAAAAAAAGCCGCCAAGTACTCAGACGAAGATCACAATTGCTTTATAAGTAAAACGGTTCACCAGTCTGCGTCGTGAAATCAAGAAAAAAGCCAAGCACCGAGCGTACAACTGCGATCTCTCAGCAATTTGTTAAAAAAAAATAAAAAAACTCAAAATCAAACTCAAGTCTACGTCGTGAAGTCGGAGTTTCGTGTGAGGATATCGAAGCATCATTCCAAGAGCTACGTACTTGGCGGGCACATTCGGTTCCTTAGAGCTATATAGACAACCCGCTTCGTTTGACGCGAAAATTGAGTTTTCAATGCAACAGCAATTAAATACACTGAAAAACTAGTTATCCAAACCAATAATCGTTTCAGAATATACTTCTACGTGTCTTTAACTATGTGTATGACTTTACAGACATAGATACCTTGTATAATCAATAAAAATCGTGGTCGTTTCCACTGTCATTGGATTATCAAATCAGACTCAGAACTCTGGAATCAAATACCTCACTATGTAGTATTAATTATGGAAGAATGAACTTATTCACTTGAAATATGGTCGAATCAAGAAAACTCTACTCTGCTATTCCGGCATAAAACCTAAGACATGCATCTACGGATATACGTATATGCTATAAGTTGCATAGAGTATGACAGTTTGATATAATGATGAATATAAAATTCAGTTGATGATTGCTTTGGTGTACCTACACTATATCATACAATCCTGCTCACGATGCAGGCGTATGTGCAAGTACACGAGCGTATACATGTAGTGGGGAGGATCAATTTCAATACCTAAAACCCATATTCGTAACAGTTCGGCCTCACTTGAGTGCCAAAATATTTTTCACCCGACTACGATAAAATTACTATATTCCATCCTTGCAACGCGGGCGGAAAGTAATCAATTTCTGACCGGAGGGAAGAAGAAGTGAATTTTGCGGTCGAAAAAGTAAATTTTAAAGGCAGAAAAAACTCTAAGTTTGACCGATTCTAAGTTTGATTGATTGAATTGCTGTATTTGACTAATGGATGCAATATGGACATTTCATCTAGTCGGGTAAAGAGTGATATATGCCACACGGGAGGAGCGAAAATTTTCACCTCGTGCTCGTGCTGAACCTCGCACTCAGCAAAAACCACGCACTTTCCTCCCTAATAGCATAATGTACTAAATTGTTGCTCATTCGCTTATGGAGAATAATCATTTGCAACTACACAATCGTGGCAGTTGAAGGATGAGCGCTTGCGAGTTCAAGGGAGTGGGTAGTGCGGGCGCCGAAGGCGCCGAAGGCGCCCGCACTACGCACTCCCGTGAACTCGCAAGCGCTCATCCTTCAACTGCTACGACATAGTCGTTCGACAAGATCGGAAGATGCATTTTAAATAATTTTGTACCTATAGAACCAATGTTATCTGCGAATCTAACATTCGTCAGTCGATGCAAAGTTCATGACATGTTTACAACCAGCGACCGAAAACATAGTACTTTGAGACTGGTTCGCAAAATACGATAAGGTCATATCAATTCAACGCGAGAACAACAAACACAAAGAAGAAAAAACGAATGTGCCCGCCAAGTACGTAGCTCTTGGAATGATGCTTCGATATCCTCACACGAAACTCCGACTTCACGACGGAGACTTGAGTTTGATTTTGAGTTTTTTTATTTTTTTTTAACAAATTGCTGAGAGATCGCAGTTGTACGCTCGGTGCTTGGCTTTTTTCTTGATTTCACGACACAGACTGGTGAACCGTTTTACTTATAAAGCAATTGTGATCTTCGTCTGAGTACTTGGCGGCTTTTTTTACATCTTTGGATGTTTTTCGTGGTGGGCTTATTTGCGGATACTGCGCATGGAATCACGTGGATGTACTGTCGTGATTGTGGACGAAAACCGATAGACTTATTTGCGAATACTACTGATAGAATTCATCTTGATGTGACGTCGCGATTGCGGTCAAGAACCGATAGACTTATTTGCGGATACTGCTCATAGAATCACGTAGATGTACAGTCGTGATTGCGGACAAGAACCGATAGACTTATTCGCGGATACTGCTCATAGAATCCATCTTGACGTTAAGACGTCATTGCGGTCAAGAACCGATAGACTCATTTGCAGATACTGCTCAAAGAATCACACTCAATGTGACGTCGTCATTGCGGTCAAGAACCGATAGACTTATTCGCGGATACTGCTCATAGAATCAGGTGAATGTACTGTCGTCATTGCGCACGATAACCGATGTACTTATTCGCGGATACTAGTCGTAGAATCACGTGGATGTACTGTCGTGATTGCGGACAAGAACCGATAGACTTATTTGCGGATACTGCTCATAGAATCACGTGGATGTGCTGTCGTTATTGCGGACAAGAACCGATACACTTATTTGCGGATACTGCTCATAGAATCACGGGGATGTACTGTCGTGATTGCGGACAAGAATCGATAGACTTATTTGCGGATACTTCTAATAGAATATCGTAGACGTACTGTCATGATTGCGGACAAGAACCGATAGTTTCATCTACGGATACTGCTCATAGACTCAAGTGAATGTACTGTCGTGATTGCGGACAAGTACCGATACACTTATTCGCGGATACTGCTCATAGAATCCATCTAGATGTTACGTCGTGATTGCGGATTAGAACCGATAGACTGATTTGCAGATACTGCGCATAGAATCACGTGGATGTACTGTCGTGATTGCGGACAAGAACCGATAGGCTGATTTGCGGATGCTGCTCAAAGGATCGCGTAGATGTAATGTCGTGATTGCGGGCAAGAACCGATAGACCGATTTGCGGATGCTGCTCACAGGATCACGTAGATGTAATGTCGTGATTGCGGGCAAGAACCGATAGACTTATTTGCGGATACTGCTCATAGAATCAAGTGCATGTACTGCCGTGATTGCCGACAAAAACCGATCGACTTAGTAACGGTTACTGCTCACAGAATCACGTGTATGTACTGTCGTGATTGCGGTCAAGCAACGATAGGCTCATTTGCGGATATTGCTGATAGAATCCATCTAGATGTTACGTCGTGATTGCGGTCAGGAACCGATGAGCTTATTTGCGAATATTGCTCATAGAATCACGTAGATGAACTGTCGTGATTGCGGTCAAGAAACTATAGACTTATTTGCGGAAAGTACTCGTAAAATAACGTGGATGTACTGTCGTGATTGCGGACAAGAACCGATAGACTTATTTGCGAATACTGCTCATAGAATCACGTGGATGTACTGTCGTGATTGCGGACGAGAACCGATACACTTATTTGCGGAAACTGCTCATAGAATCACGGGGATGTACTGTCGTGATTGCGGACAAGAACCGATAGACTTATTTGCGGATACTTCTAATAAAATATCGTAGATGTACTGTCCTGATTGCGGACAAAAACCGATATGCTGATTTGCGGATACTGCTCATAGGATCACGTGGATGTACTGTCCTAATTGCGGACAAGAACCGATAGGCTTATTTGCGGATGCTGCTCATAGAATCACGTGGATGTACTGTCGTGATTGCCGCCAAGAACCGATAGACTCATTTGCGGATACTGCTCATGGAATCACGTGGATGTACTGTCGTGATTGCGGACAAGAACCGATAGGCTCATTTGCGGATATTGCTGATAGAATCCATCTAGATGTTACGTCGTGATTGCGGAAAGGAACCGATAGGCTGATTTACGGATACTGCTCATAGAATCACGTGGATGTACTGTCGTGATTGCGGACAAAAACCGATATGCTTATTTGCGGATACTGCTCATAGGATCACGTAGATGTACTGTCCTGATTGCGTACGAAAACCGATAGGCTTATTTGCGAATGCTGCTTATAGAATCACGTAGATGTACCGTCGTGATTGCGGCCGAAGACCGATAGACTCATTTGCGGATACTGCTCATGGAATCACGTGAATGTACTGTCGTGATTGTGGACAAGAACCGATAGACTGATTTGCGGATGCTGCTCACAGGATCACGTAGATGTAATGTCGTGATTGCGGGCAAGAACCGATACACTTATTTGCGGATACTGCTCATAGAATCAAGTGCATGTACTGCCGTGATTGCCGACAAAAACCGATCGACTTATTTACGGTTACTGCTCACAGAATCACGTGTATGTACTGTCGTGATTGCGGTCAAGCAACGATAGGCTCATTTGCGGATATTGCTGATAGAATCCATCTAGATGTTACGTCGTGATTGCGGTCAGAAACCGATGAGCTTATTTGCGAATACTGCTCATAGAATCACGTAGATGAACTGCCGTGATTGCGGTCAAGAAACGATAGACTTATTCGCGGATACTACTCATAGAATAACGTGGATGTACTGTCGTAATTGCGGACAAGAACCGATACACTTATTTGCGGATACTTCTCATGGAGTCACGGAGATGTACAGTCGTGATTGCACTCAGGAACCGATCGTCTCATTTGCGGATACTGCTCATAGACTCACGTGGACGTTTTGTCGTGATTGCGGACAAAAACAGATAGACTTATTCGCGGATACTGCTCATAGAATCTAACTCGACGTTACGTCGTGATTGCGGAAAGGAACCGATAGACTTATTTGCGGATACTTCTAATAGAATATCGTAGATGTACTGTCCTGATCGCGGATCAAAACCGATATGCTGATTTGCGGATACTGCTCATAGGATCACGTGGATGTACTGTCCTGATTGCGGACAAGAACCGATAGGCTGATTTGCGTATACTGCTTATAGAATCACGTACATGTTTTGTCATGATTGTGGACAAGAACCGATAGGCTCATTCGCGGATACTGCTTATATGATCACGTGGATGTACTGTCGTGATTGCGGCCAAGAACCGACAGACTCATTTGCGGATACTGCTCATAGAATAACGTGGTTGTACTGTCGTGCTTGCGGACAAGAACCGATAGACGTATTTGCGGATACTGCTCGAAGTATCGAACTCAATGTGACTTCGTCATTGCGGTCAAGAACCGATAGACTTGTTCGCGGATACTGCTCATAGAATCAGGTGAATGTACTGTCGTCATTGCGCACGATAACCGATGTACTTATTCGCGGATACTACTCATAGAATCACGTGGATGTACTGTCGTGATTGCGGACAAGAACGGATAGACTTATTTGCGGATACTGCTCATAGAATCACGTGGATGTGCTGTCGTTATTGCGGACAAGAACCGATACACTTATTTGCGGATACTGCTCATAGAATCCATCTAGATGTTACGTCGTGATTGCGGATTAGAATCGATAGACTGATTTGCAGATACTGCGCATAGAATCACGTGGATGTACTGTCGTGATTGCGGTCAAGAACCGTTGGACTTATTCGCGGATATTGCTCATAGAATCACGTGGATGTATTGTCGTGATTGCGGACAAGAACCGATGGATTCATTTTGCGGATACTGCTCATGAAATCACGTGCATGTACTGTCCCGATTGCGGACAAGAACCGATATGCTGATTTGCGGATACTGCTCATAGGATGACGTGGATGTTCTGTCCTGATTGCGGACAAGAACCGATAGGCTTATTTGCGGATGCTGCTCATAGAATCACGTGGATGTACTGTCGTGATTGCGGCCAAGAACCGATAGACTCATTTGCGGATACCGCTCATAGAATCACGTGGATGTACTGTCGTGATTGCGGACAAGAACTGATAGGCTGATTTGCGGATACTGCTCATAGAATCCATCTTGATGTTACGACGTCATTGCGGTCAAGCAACGATACGCTCATCTGCGGATATTGCTGATAGAATCCATCTAGATGTTACGTCGTGATTGCGGCCAAAAACCGATAGGCTTATTTGCGGATACTGCTCACAGAATCACGTAGATGTACTGTCATGATTGCGGATAAGAACCTATCAAGATTCACGGCAGCGTATCGCCGCCAAGTACCCGTACCCGTATATATATATAGGTATACCCGTAGGGAGGCGAGCGCTAGCCGGGACTCTATTTTCTCGGAGGAACTCTTTATACCTGTAAACACGAGGTCATAACTACGGAACGCGTTAATATTTTTCGATCAAATTTACAGAACAGATATTCCCCCACCACACGAGTTCGCTGTATAAATTTGATCGGAATCGGTACACTGGTTTCTGATATATTACTCACGAAAGTTGATGAAAAAGCATCTTCTTCTTCTTCTTCTTCTTTTTCCCGGTCAGATTTTCGCTAGACGCTTGCTTGTCCTCACGTTTCTGAACGAACGGTGAAACGGATCGACTTGAAATTTGAAACGTGGGTACAAGCCATTGAAATCTCGCCCCCTATTGATTTTGGCATGAATCTGAATCCGCACTCGGTCGATATGTGGTAATGAAGTTACTAAGTGAGCTACAGAGGGTCGACGAAATCAAAATGGCCGTCGGACAGCTGTTGGATCGCGCTATTGACAGTTAGAAATTCATAATTTATATATAATCATATTATATGGTTATATATTCATGTTATATATAATTATATAAGGTGTTATCGGTCTTGCTAATGGTTTTATATCAGTGAATCAGTGATGCAGTGAATCAGTGACCAATAATCACAGTGAAATAGTCCGACGTCCGTGGTTTCACGCCGATGACCGGTATTATTTAATAAATCTGCATGATGGCCTGTTGTAATTGCACGGAACAGATCCTCTAAGCTGGATTCAAATAAAGATAATGAATAAACCAACGAACCTGGCAAAATATTATTTTTCACTTCAAAACGAAGCAAGTGGAAAGAAGGTTATGATGACTTACATTAAACGTACGTACATTGATTTCACCAGATTTTACATATAATAAATGAATAGACCAGCCTCAACTTCTTTATTTCCACTAAATTCATGACTCGTTATTTGTTTATTGATTTGTATGTTTCCTACCATCACTTGCGATGCACTTCTGGATCTCTTTGCGTTAACATACCATCGACGTTAACTTTTAGCGCCCATGCCAGCTTTGCGTTAACCTGCTTCACCTGTTCGACGAAGGTAGCCTACAATTCATAGCTCCAAAGTAATAAGAATGTTAGGAAAATTAGTAGTGACAGGAAACATCTCATTCAATCCTTTGTCATTTTCTATGATTCACAGTCACCTGGCCTTTTCCTATCCTATCATCGATCTATTGAAATAGTCGAAGATAATGCTTTGACAAAACGACGTCCTAAAAAAAAGGTTGCGATCACCAATCAGTTGAAATAGATGAAGATAACATTTCGGCGAAACATCGTCCCAAAACGTAGGTAGCCTACAACTCATAGCTCCAACGTAATAACAATGTTAGGAAAATTAGTAGTGATACGAAACCTCTCATTGAATGAATCCTTTATCATTTTTTATGATTCACAGTCACCTGGCCTTTTCCTATCCGATCATCGATCCATTGAAATAGTCGGAAATAATGCTTTGACAAAATAACGTCCCGAGCGAAGGTTCCGATTATCAATCCGTTGAGATAGACGAACATAACACTTCGGCAAAACAGCGTCCCAAGACAAAGGTAGCCCACAGTTCATGGCTCCGAAATGATAACAATCCTAGGAAAATTAATACTCCTATACTAAATTCTCTCCTTCAATTCTTTGTTATTTTATATCTTTCACAGTCACCTGGACCATTCCTATCCCATTATTAATTCATCGGAACAGAAGAGAATAACATTTCGGCCAGACGATGTCCCATAACAGATAACACTCTACGTATCTTCTTCAAATGAACCAACTTCGACCAGCCTACCAATCACTAACTTCATCTACTTATACATCAGCACCACAAACTAATTATCAAACAAACTAATATATTTGAAATTGCTGATCATTAGAAGTGTTATAATAGTACAGTACGATATAAGTAGGTACACACATGTCGTATACTATTTTGTTCAACTCAGTGTGCGAAATTCTTTACCTGTAAAAAAAACTCTAAAAAATAGGAAAGTATAGGATATATTGTAATATTAGTGACAGCGACCTGGTCAGGGTGCAGGGGGCGAAGCCCCCGCTGGGGATGCAAGGGGCGAAGCCCCTGCTAGGGGTGCAGGGGGCAAAGCCTCCGCTGGGGATGCAAGGGGCAAAGCCCCTGCTGGGGATGCAAGGGGCGAAGCCCCCGCATGGGGGTTGGGGGGGCTAAGCCCCCCCATTAAAAACAAAATACTTTCAAAAATGATTTTCAATAGCATAAAATTCTATGAGTCTTCGAAACTAAGAAATGAGGAAATCAAAGATAAACAAAAATCTTTTTCTTCCACTTCAAAATATCCCTTTTCATAACACATGCATGGAAACCTTCACTTTCTCCGCGTGTAAGCAGTGGACAAAATGAGTCTTTGCTGAGGAGTGTGGCAAAAACTTTTTCACACTACTTTGCCACACTATCATGGCGTCGAAAGTGAAGGTTGCCATGCATTGGTCGTGAAAAATAGGATGTGGTACGAGTGGGGGACAGGGACTTATCACTCGTGCAAAGTCCCTGTCTTCCCACTTGTATCACAATCTACTATTTCGTAGTCTATCGATGGAAACGCAAATTCGGGATACAAGTTATCTTTATCAGATAAGCAAGGCTCATTCCATTTTGATAGAATTATATTATGTTCTGCATAAATTTTATTTCATTTATAAATAACATGTAATGTTAATTTGAAATATTGGCAACGCTATCATTCAATCAGTAAATATTTATATGTCAACACAACTTGACACAAAATTGAGAAAGTTGAAGAGAATAAAAATATTCTAGAAATTATTATTTTCAAACGAAGAGAACTTAATTATTTTTACATATAGAAGTGTGAATCGGGTATTTCGGACACTACTAACAGGCATAAGAAATCGAGTATCACACACTGAGTTGAAAAAATAGTACAGTACTATACAAGAGTGGTGTAACTTTTTCTGACGAGTGTGAGATTGCAGCACGAGCCGAAGGCGAGTGATGCAATCACACAAGGTCAGAAAAAGTCTCTCCGTCAAGTATTATATAAAATTTTACTTTATAATGTGTGAAAATGGAGCGTGCGTAAAACATCCATTATCACACTGAGTGAAGTAATGGTATACTATGATGCGAGTGCGGTAAAACTTTTTATGACTAGTGTTAGTTGGCAACACGAGCCAAAGGCGAATGTGCATTTAATAGGTTTACAAATCTAGTTAAATTGTTTGATACCTTGAAATATGCTATCCATTAGATTATTAGTGAAATCACAGGAATTCAAAATCAAACACCCTTCTAATATGTGTCAAAGCTTCCTTCGGTTGCTGAATGGTTTCGAAAAATGGTGTAGCCAAATGCTTTCGTTTTTCCTCGGTAGCTTCTATTATCAAAAAGAAATGCTTCAGATTTTCCCTGAACGATGCTTGTTGAGATTCATTTCCAATGCATAGAAGAGGACTGATTTCTTGATAACTGCCCAATTTGAAGCCTTGGTTCTTACGTTTGGCAGCAAAATCAACAACCCGTCTAATAAGTGTCAAACTGAATGTATAAAATCTTTGGTAATTCATTGACCTTTAGATGATCGTGTGGAAAAAAATATTGTGGTTTGTCGAATCCTTTGGTATAATCTTCAGGTTTGTTCTTGTGTTGGTAGAATGCATAGAGAATAGTACGCAGCGTTTCTAGGTATCGCACAGACTCAGTGTATATGCTAATCAACTGTGATTATTTAAGTCGTCGTGTTAATACTAATACTACCCAATAAACAAAAAACCCAATAAACGTATATAAATAGGAAGAATGTCCACCTGGAAAAATGTATATTTCACGTATATACGTACATATACGTCAGAAGTCATTCACTAGGTCATTATCCATAAAAAAAAAACCATTGTTAATGGAAAAAAATTGAGAAACAAACTGTAGAACAAGCTTCAAAATAAACTTTATGATGTAGGTAACTAGACTCGATTACCAAACTAGTTCATTAGCATATTCGTATCCCATGTAGGTCAAGTAAAGACAAAACTCCAGACCATATACATAATTGCAATCACAAAGAAACAGGAATAAACAAAAGTAAAAAAGGAATCCAAATGAAAAGATATTGAAATTATTATCTAATACACCAGCACCCAGTTGATGAGAAAGAAGGTAAGAATGAATCGTACACATTAGACTATGAGAAAAAAGGTTTATTGACACGTATAATTAAAAATAAAATTGCAGGGAGCCTCGTCGTCCTCTACCTCCGCCCCCTTGTCCCCCTCTCCCTCGTCCCCATCTCCCTCGTCCCCATCTCCCTGTTCCTCTTCCCCGCCAGTTGACCCCCCCCGTTTCTTGACCCCGCCAATTATATTCACCCCTTCCTTGTCCTTGCCCGCTAAATCCCCCTCTTCCTCCTGCTCCTCGTCCTACTCCTCCACCTCTTCTTTGTCCGCCTCCACCATATCTTTCTCGTTCACCTCCACCACCTCCAACATATCGCCCTTGTCCATTTCCACCACCTCTGCTTTGTCTGCCTCCTCCTTGGACCCTTCCTCCTCTTACTCCTCCACCTTTTACTTTTCCTCCTCTCTTTTCATCTCTATTTTTATTTTTATTTTTATTATTGTCTTTTCTGCTTTCTTGTCTATCTCTTTCTGTCTGTCCATCTGTTTGTCTCTCTTCTCGATCACTTCCACTTTCGCTTTCGCTTCCTCTTCCTCTTCCGCTTCCTCTTTCTCTTCCTCTTCCTCTTCCTCTTCCTCTTCCTCTTCCTCTATCTCTTTGTCTTCCACTCCCTCCTTCTCCAGCCTCTGAATCTGGGGCCGGTACATGGGACTGCTGCCCCATGTACCGCCCTAGAATCATACACAAGTCTCTGATCTGTAAATTAAAATATCAACTATTAGTATCGTTTACGACAAGATTTTTATGGTTAGATAAATACCTCAACAAGTGGTTTGAGTCATGTTAATTTCTTGAGAAACAAAAATTCAAAAAAAGTATTGCACACAATTGATTGTAAGCTCAATTAGAAAAATTGAAAAAAAAACTTCATGCATAAATTCCTGTTTGATCTAAGAACTACTTCGCCAGAACCTAAGGAAACAGACATATTTAAATGGTCCGCTTAGAACGAATGTATTTTACCAGACAATCTAAGTCAAATAAAACGGGCACAAAAAACATTACAGCAAATATGTGCAGTCATCTATACACACTACACAGCCGATAGAGTCTATTAGGATATGTCTGTTCTAAACTGTCCAACAAAATACATCCATTCCAAATGGCCCACCCGAATACGTCTGGCTTGTAGAATCCATCTGCTTCATATTTTCCTTCTCATTTAACGCAAGCCATAATCGTATTTAATACTGTACATACCATTGCCTCGGTTCGAGGCTGATCGAATAAGGGTGGCCCCTCACTGCCACCCTCGCCACTCTCCATGGGAATTATGTCCTCATTTACTATAAACCAAATGAAACAAATTTTTAGTAAATATACCATATCACACCCACCGTTGATATTAAAGACAGAACAATTCGAGAGGATAATTATTCAATTGAATAATTATGAACGCATCACAAACATCTAAGGCTTGCTCCAAAACTCCAAAACAACAAAATCAAACAAAATTATTGGCTATGCAGAGAATCAAGCTAATCAGAAAAATAGAATTCCAAAATTGAATCAGCTTACATTCTCAATTCTGAATTTGATTAAATTCAATAAAATCGTAATACAAAATGGTATCCATAAGTGGGCTTTTAGCAGTTAGCTTAGAACACAGCCCTACTTTAGATCCTACAATTTTTTCGAAATGAATAAAATAAAGATAACGTATAAGCAATGCCACTCATTAAAGACAATTGACGAAATTAAACCATGTCAGCTTGAAACAATTAACCAAACACGTGATATTACAGAATAGAGTAACTGGCCGTAAAAAATTAGAACACGCATCTTTCTATCACTCAACCCATTGTTCACATGTGTATACAATACTCGAATGATAGCTGAATCAGAATACTCCATTTGTTTGAAAAATATTATGGAATACACAATTACAACAAAACAGACTCTAACACAATATATGAAAAGGTGTATGTATACTTACCCATCGTGACGCTTCGAGATTCGAATGCAGAATGGAGGGTTGAAACCGTTGATCTAGTAGCATATAAATTGACAAGATCACATACTCACACATGCAACCAAACAATTTGAAATAAATTGTCCAACTGCATAAAAATTTGTCCAGATGGCGATGTCCTGTTAGCACTGACTGGACAAATTCAGTTCAACCAAAATTATCCATCTATTTACGTATTGCAATTATTATTACAACAGAATTATATTGAGAAGACAACTAAGTAAATTAATTAAGAAGCAATCATCGAAAAAATAGGACAACGAGTAATTAAATTGGAACATGTGATGAATAAATTGTCCACATAAAATACGCGTCAATAGGACTGCACTCTATTGACAAATTTCAGAAATAACAAGTACAATACAGATGAGATCAACTCAAATAGATGACTTTAGGAACGTCATTTAGAAAAATCTGCAAATAAGAAGTAGAACTTCCATTCCACTTGGAGATATTGCAAAGCGCGTATCGAAAGATAAATATTGCAATTATTTAACAAGTGAGTGTTATTTCAGTGCATTTGAACATCGTTCGAATTCACACAGACACGCGAATTTATTCATTTTCTTTACTGTAACAATAATATCAATAATTCTATATCATTGTCAGTACGCAATTGTTCTTAATCGACAAGTTCGAGGTTATTCGTGTCAGCGTACTGCAGTGCCAGAAAAAATTAATTTTCACACATCGTTTCTCAAACAGTATTAAAGATTGTAAAATCGACGTACGATTACGAGAATAAAAATAGTGGATTTCTTTGATTTTCCAAATACGTGCATGGAAAATTTTATTGTATAATTGTGTATAAAATAGAATTCACGCAACAGTTAAATCAGAAGACCCGAAAAAATCTATATGTGAGTACACTCAATAACAATTATTAATTCATAAATACAAGAAAGTCAGAATATACAATAAACACAATACACAATATACGATAAATAGACAAATCCTAAGTATAAGTTGAGTAGTATTTAATACAGGTAGTCCAATAAATAACAATGCCGAAAAATAGGAAACGTAGCCATAGCAAAATGCAGCAACAACAAAAAGAGGCGAAGCGATCCGCCAGAATAGGTAAAGCTGACACGCCAAAACGCAATAAAACAGCTGACGTAAATTTGCCACTTATAATAGACATTACAGACGACACTGACGAACAAATAGACGTTAATGCAATAGTACGTGCAAATAGGGCACAGATCGCAGCCTGCATTATGAACATTGCAGAGGAGCTACATGACAAGTGTATAAATGCATTTCTAAACGTTTTAACTGACACGACGACTTTTAAACCACAAGATCCGATATTCTATCAAGGATTACATTGGTATCAACGTGTTACCAACGATCGGGATATTCAGATCCTCTACAGCGGAAACATTGGTCCAGACGAGATCGGTCACTGGACTTGCATATACTACGATGGGTCAGTAGTACACGTGTACGATACATTGAAACACCAATTATCGCCGCTCCAACAAGATATATTAAATCGTCTGTATGAAAAACATTCGATTATGTACGAAAATGTACAAATACAACCGGATTTAAAATCATGCGGGGTGTTTGCATGTGCAATCGCAACATCACTTGCACTAGGTAAGGACCCTGTGACCGAGCGCTATTACGTAGATAACGATGGGCGTAGAAGAACGACACTAACGATGAGACAGCATTTACTACGCATACTCAACGAAAAGACAATAAGTGCGTTTCCTGCAATGGAAATTACCACAATACCACAGTCGGACATCCCTACAATCGTACAAGACCAAAATACAGACCGGTCGGAAATACAAGAATCGCCCGCGAAAACGTATGCAACGGTCTGTCGAACAGTACCACGGCATACCATTTCACTTGCTTCAGAAAGTACGACGGACGATAGTAGTAAAAAAAGCTAACAACAATGCAATAGCGATAAAACAAGAATAACTCTCCCAACACAGACAAATCGCAAGAATAGATGGTGGGCCACTCACAAGGACCTAATAAACAAAAAAAGACGGGAAGACTATGCAGAACAAAAAACATTGTACGAGAAGAAAACAACTGCTGTATCTCAAAGAGAAAAATATGAAGCTAATGCTAAGATCCAACAGACACGTGAGAGACAAAAATATGCTGCCAATCCTGATATCAAAAAAACACATGAAAGGATGAAATACACAGTAAATCCTGATATCAAACAGACACGTGAAAGAACAAGATATGCAGCCAATCCTGATATCAAAAGAACACATGAAAGGATAAAATACACAGTAAATCCTAATATCAAACAGACCCATGGAAGAACCAAGTATGCAGCCAATCCTGAGATGAAGGCCACAAAACAAAGAATTGAATATTCTGCACACCCCGAGAACAAAGAAAAGTACGAATTTAATAAATATTCTTTCAATTCAGAAATGAAAAAAAAATATGAACGAAACAAGTATGCCATTAATTGCGATGTGAACAAGGCAATACTCGACAAAGTCAGACGCGCTCGTACAGAACTGAAAGGGCAACAGAAATTTACTAGAACTAAAAATATTCTGAAAAAATATAGGCATTTAGGTAGGCGGAGCAGTACGATAACACTGTTAGGATCGGTAGAAAAATATATCACCATCTTATCCGCGAAAATTAATTGTAAGTCAAAACCACAGAAACGAATTGAGGCAGAAAAAATTATAAAATGGTGCATTGAATCGAGGAAACATATTGTACTAAACGTGAGACGTACACTGAATAATCTAAAGAATGAGTTCGAGATCTGTTCGGTACGAGCGGCAGAACAGTGTGACATAGAATCAAAAATGGAAGCCTTTTGCGGGGAATCAAAACATACGGGCTCGTCCGACCCTTATTATACCGATACAGCTTATGATGAGCTTCACATTGTAATAGACCCGCTTATCAGTACATCAACGGGAAAAATAACTAACGTTTTACCGGTAACTGCAAGCACACATATACGAAAATCATGGGTTTGCTCAGAACTGTGTGTCAAACCAAATTCAAATACCGTTAATAGGCTAGAATATGTGTTTCAGGCTATACGCTCATGGAAAATAGCAAATATTCGTAATACATTGAAACACTGGAACCAATGTAGTGTCAATAAGTCACAGCACAAATTAGGACACGCACAAATTTGCTATACCAATCCTGTGAATTGCAATTCGAAATTCTTACCGCTTCAATTATTGCATCCGCACTTCCCACAGATTCGGTATTTCACGAGATACATTTACGAACTTATGAGACTAGTGGAGAAAATTAATTGTATAGACAGTGCCTTAGTACGAGGAGATGTACTTCTTTTGCAAGAACTTTCCAGCAAAACAGCCGAGAAAGCTGCTATGTATCAACTGTGTTCTGAAGTAATAAATTTAAACGAAGATGAAATTGCGAACAAATATAGGCGTGCATTCCATGAGCTAGTCCAACAATCAATGGATACACCACAATTGGCTTGCGTATCGTGCGAAAAACTTTGTTACCGTAGAGACACGCGAGATATAAGAAAACTTAGAAAACCTATCACAGGGCACTATCGGTCACAGATGAAAACTCACATCGATGCGTCCGACAATGAGTCTGGTTATATCTGTAAATACTGTTTAGAAAAGTTCCGTGATAATGAAATGCCACCAACGTGTTTATTGAATCAGCTAGCTATAGGCGACGTGCCACCTGTTCTCTTCACTCTTAATGATTAGGAAAAAATCCTCATACAAAGGGCAAAGGCTTTTCAAACGGTACTAAGAATGGGTACAGTAGCGAAAAAAAATCTTCCGAATAAATTGCGAGTACAGAAAGTAAAGGGTCGAACGTTCCATTTACCGTTACCGTTAGAAGAAACACTAAAAAAATTACCTGCACCGACTGACGCGCTGAATCTGAATCAAGAACTATTCGTGATGGTCTATGGACTACCGAATAAGTCGAAAGTCGTGTGGAGTAGTTTGGTGGACGTGGAAAAAATATACGAGACACTCGTTTGACTCAAAGAAAATAATCCTTTTTATGCTGAGATTGAATTACCCGCTGAGCCAGACTCGTTGTTAGATTTACTTGCGCAAGACGTGGAAATTCAGGTCGAGACAAAAGAGCCCGGTTCGGAAGAACATGCGGATACAGTTATGGAGCGTAATGACGAGACGAGTACTAAGCGTCGGGCGATATTAACACAAATAATGGATAGCGAAGATTACTATGAGCAGTATACCATCTATCCTATCAGTGCCGATAGGGAGAATAAAAACGCAACGGCTCTATATCAAATGCTCAAGGTAGAAGAAGCACCCCTAAGTCAATGGGATAAATATCTTGACGTCATGTGCTTCCCAGACTTGTATCCTTATGGTAACAACGGCCAGCATCAAGACCGCACGATCCCTCTGCGAGAATTCGACTACATAAAATGCAGGCTTATGTCCACTCGTTCCGTCTTCAGGTTGAATCAACAGTATTTGTTCTACCTGTTACACAACTCGAACATACGGCAGTTGAAGGGTGGTATATTTCACAAATTGAATGTCATTAATCCAAAGCAAAAAATGAATGCCGGTCAATATTTGGAATTAATGTCAAAAGAACAGCTTGAAGGAAATCTGACTACTATTTTCGCGAAATTACGGAATACAGACCAATATTGGCGCAAACCCAGAAATGACTTGGGATGTATGGTACAAAATTATGGTCCGGCAACGTGGTTTCTTACGCTGAATCCCAGCGAGTGGATGTGGGATGATTTAGCTGAATATATCAGAAACGTTAACGGACCAAAAATGGCCGGTATGTCTACAAGTGAATTGGTAGCAAGGGACCCAGTTTCAGCTTCAAGATATCTAGACAATAAATTTCGGGCGATGCTGAAATTCATATGTTCCAATGATAATCCGATTGGAGAAATCAGCCATTACTTTTGGAGACGAGAGTACCAAGGCAGAGGAACACAGCACTTCCATTTGTTGGTCTGGATTAAGGATGCTCCTACAATCGGGGAATCATCTACGGAAGACATCGCCAACTTCATTTCCAAGCATATTACTTGCAGACTGCTGAATAAACATATATCGCCGACGTTGTATCGTCGAGTAGACACGCATCAGAGACACAAGCATAACGATTATTGTATGCGGAATAAGAAAACTAAAAAAGGATTTGCGAAAATATGCAGATTCGGATTCCCCAGACCAATTACAGACACGCTGGTAATAAAAGACGTGGCCATGTCCATTGCGGGTAGAAAACAGCTAAAATCAAAAAGTAGACTCGTCGACTTACCACGAAATACAGAGGAAGCCTTCATAAATGACTATAATCCGGTTGTCCTTAGTGCGTGGGAAGGAAACATGGACTTGCAGTTCATAGGCGAAAAATCGACAATACTCAATTGGTATTGTACTAGGTACAGTACTAAACTTGAAACTAGTCACACAACCGACATGTTTCATGATATCAATTCCACCAAGTCGTTGAGCAGCCGGCTGTGGAGTGTGGCAATGCGCAGTTTGAATAACAGAGAATGCGGGGCTCTGGAAGCTGCCGACACACTGTTAGGTATTCCGTTGTACGGAACTGATCCTGATACAACTATAAAATGGTTGGACGTAAATCAGCTCAGAAATAAAAGAATTAAATCGTACAAAACCGTAGAAAAACTATTTCCGGGTTCGACGGATATTTTCTATCCGTCCCTCATTGACGATTACTACCCAAATAGACCGGAGGAATTAGAGTCGGTGCATTTATACGACTACGCCAAATGGTACGAAATAACTAAAATAATACCAAAAAATAGTAATGCAGAAATATACGATTTAGGCGGTGATTTGTATTTGAAAAAAAAGACAGCGCGGTTATTTGATAAATCACTATAAATATAATCCGAATGTAGAGCCTGAAAAGTACTTCCATGCGTTGTTGCTACTTTTCAAACCGTGGCGTGATACTGATGAGTTGAAAAATGACTGTAATTCGTACGCCGAGGCGTTCGAGAAAAGCAAGACAGACCTATTAGAATGAATGAGTTATCACGAGCGATTGTCCGATATTCAAAAAGGTTTCGATCAGGTGAAAGAATTAGTCGAACAAAAGCTGGATGACCTTACGAATATGATGAGCAATCTGAGCCAAGATTCAAATGACAACAGAGATAATCCGTTACATTATCAGCCAGTAGAGGCCAACTTGGCTATGCAGGACTTGAATAACGCGGAAGGGCAACTAAAAGATCTGGACATAGTTGACATGATATTACAACTTAATAACGAACAGACAATAATATTTGATACTGTCAAAACCTCTTTAATCTCAACGCGTAGTGAACCATTACGAATGTTCGTAAGTGGAGCTGGTGATACGGGTAAGAGTTTTCTCATAAAAACTATCAGGTGCTGGACAAAACAAATACTCGGTGCAACGACTGCTGTCACGGCACCAACAGGTTTGGCGGCTTTCAACGTCGACGGACTGACAGTCCACAGACTGTTCCAGCTACCAGTTGAGCACGGCGGCACGCCCAAATACAAAGAATTGTCCGACGAGGTGTTGAAAATCTTGCGAAACGAGTTAAAAGATGTAGTATTGTTCATTATAGATGAGGTTTCAATGATATCAAACGTCACGTTAATGTATATTCACTTAAGACTAACTGAAATATTTGATACAAAAAATACTAATGATGGCTGGTTCGGTGGAAAACATATTCTACTTATGGGTGATTTATTACAACTCCCGCCAGTAAATGCGGATTCAGCGTACCTGAATCTGTCGAAAGACAAAATACAGAAATATATTGGCTCAGTAGGTTCGGTCAATCTATGGACCGATCTATTTTCGTACGACGGGCTGTTGACAAACGTACGCCAACAGAATGATACGACTTACCAAGAAATATTAACTCGGGTTAGATTCGGAATTATGACCACCGCCGACCAACAGATTCTAGATTCTAGGAAAGTAAACCTTACCGGTACGTCGGTCGGAGCCAGACTCGACGAATTATGCAATTATATCAACCAATTTTCGCTAGATACAGTCTGTCTTTTTCCGACTCGGAACCAATGTGACATTTTAAACACAGCCATGTTAACCAAAATTCCAGGCGACGAAATTGAACTCAACGCCAAAGACAGCATTGATTGCATACCGTATTTGAAAAAAAAAATAACTAAACTCTTGAATCAGGAACACGAAGACAGCACTCGCACGGCTGGACTCGCAAAAACAATAACGGTCACGATTGGGGCCAAAATCATGATTAGACGAAACATCGACGTATCTACAGGTATTATAAACGGCACCATAGGTCATGTGATTTCCGTAAATCGAGATATCGACACACGCGAGGTACAATCATTACCGATTGCCCTAGCATCGGGGAAAGAGTATACCATCGAAAGAGTATCCACAAAATTCGAAATAATGAATGGTGCCTTTATATTCAGAAATCAATTTCCCCTGTCCCTTAGTTACGGAATCGCGATACATAAAAGCCAGGGCTTAACTTTGAACAGCATAGTTATAGACATAGGCCAGACTGTATTCACTGCTGGGCAAGCATACGTTGCACTGTCAAGAGTCAAATCTCTCGACGGATTACATTTGATAAATTTCAATCCGCAGGCAGTAAAAGTTCAGGAAGCTACACTAGTCGCGTACAATCGACTTAGGGCACAATACAAACCTGAATTGGCGGAAATTATTATTACACGTGCGACTAAATTAACGGTCAAAGACACCGTATGGTCGGTTCCACCATGCACGCAAAATATACAAACCGAAGTAGATGATAATACATTGCCAAATCCGTTGCGCACCATTGTTGGCATGGAAAATAAGGACAGTGTTTCATGTTACGCGAATTCCACTGTGCAGTGTATATTCCACTGCACAAATATGCTACAAGAATTGATTAAATTGAATAATAACGACCCATTAGAAAAATTAGCCTATTCTTACGTCACAAGTAGTGCAACATTAAATTCCTCTGCGGTTCGAGAATGAGCAGGCGAAAATTTCACAGAAAATCTACAACAAGACGCGGCTGAGTTTCTTACAGCTATTTGCGAGAAATCTAATGTAATTCAAAAAACGATTGAACATCAGTTGATCACGACGATCAGATGTAACGATTGCGGACTCAGCTCTGAGATCGCACAGCCAAATTACATTTTAGCCATACCCATATCATTTACACTAGGTATCAAGAGCCCCAAGAACCTACAAGATTTGTTAAATAACACTTTGTCACGATGGACAAGACTTGACAGTACGTGCGAGAATTGTCAGAAGAGCAATAAGCTACAAAAAACTGTAATTGCTTCGGTAAAACATATCATTGTCGTGCAGTTCATGATATTTACGTATCAAGATGGACAGGCATCTAAAATAACAAATTTCAAATTAAACGCAGTACCAACTACGAAGATTACCCTCGACAATAAGAAATTCAAGATAAATAGCGCGATATTTCATCACGGTGAAAGTATAGATAGTGGTCACTATACTGCAATGCTGAAAGATAAAGCAAATAATTGGCTGGGTGTAAACGATACGCAAGTACATAAACAAATCTGGCCACGGGGAGCCAAGGACATTCACATGATGGTATTAGAAGCGATATCATAAAATTTTCGATTTATATAGCCATGAATGCTTTGCCAATTACATGTTTGTGTGATAATATATATACCATGTATACCATCACAGGCTTACCAGCCCTATTCACAATTACAAATATAAATATATTTTATAGTACAATATGACTATTCGATCGATTATCCGAATAGGTCAGTAAGTAAGTACTGAACAAAAGTTTCCCACCGTGAAAAAAAAAAAAAAAAAAAAACGAACATAATTCTTTCACGAGTCAAACTACATGTATAATATATCAAAAATCAAACATTTATATTGGAGATTGTTTCTATTTGTCTCTAATTATTTGTAAATAATTCTACCTGAAAATGTGAAGAAAAAAAACAAAATAACCTGGAAATATGAACTCTGCAATTGAAAAAACAGTGTATATACATTGGTCTCAAATATTATAACCACAGCCTACATGCACAGGCATGCAATCGATAAATTAGCTGGTACTTCATAATACATGTGGACAAAGAGTTGACAATCAAAGAACTCTAAGATTTTATGAATCACTGAAAAAAATCAGACTGATTTCTTAGATATCAATATTGAATCACAGTCAATTATTGGTTCGGAATGCCTAACGCAGAAAATATGTACGTAATCATAATATACGCATAACCAGTCAGTGAGAGATCATAGTACATCGTTTCGGTGAATAGTTGTATTACAGAATAAACTGTCATACTGATAACGTATAATAGACATAACTTATACACTTTACCAAGAAACCGCTGTGGATTATACCAAATTTGGCTCCAGCATCTATCATATAACATGTACCATGAGTTTATAGAGACATGTACAATAACTGATATCCCTAACTTACAAAATATCAATTGCATATTGCTTACGCTTCGGTGAATTATGACTCGATACATATTATCTTGATGGATGCTGGACGAATTTGAATCAGTGTAACATCTGTTTCATTGGTATCAGTGTACGCAGTACAACGGACTGACTTGCATCACAGGTGAAAAATTTCATTTGAAACGATCTTAGCTGACAGCTGCAAAATATATCGTATTATAATATGCCTGTGCACAAGTCGTCCGTCGTATCGTATAATGTCGAAAACGATAACGAAAGAGAGTCTCATCGAACTATAGTCAATCTAGCCGTGAATTGAAAGAACAACAGTCGCATAAATGTGTCTGCTGGCATCATTGAAGGTCAGCTAGTAAAATTATCCAGTAGAGCTGATTACATGCAAAATATCAATATGTCTCATAAACAAAATCAAAACAGACTCCTCTTTTTTATTCGAATATTCACTATACATGAAGTGGAAATCATTTGTTTTGCCTATGCACAATTCCGAACCAATACGCCAAATTCATTGTTTCAAATCAAATCCGAAAATTGAATGTATGTTAGTAGTTATGTAGAACGCAATATCTATACACCATGCTATTTCCTATCCGCGAAAACCATAGCCTTTCGTCACCTGTCTCTTACTCTACCAGGCGCTCGCCTCATTCAGTTGGTTGAGATAGCGAAAGACATTGATTCGCTGTTAGGAAAGTCGCTGCAAAATACATATATATCTAATAAAATGATATGAATAAAAATAGGCAAATGACTGTGATTTAAGCACCATATACAGGTTATATATATATATGGTTGCTAAAATACTATTACATCCGTTACACCATGTATACCAATGGAAATGGAAAAAAATCTGTACATAGTGCACAATCTATACCTACATACAAACCATTTGGCACAATGTTTGAAAGCTATAGTCAAAACGAAAAGTAACTATATAATTTTGCCCATGACTTTAGAATGATAATAGTAATACTTTCTGTTATTATTATTATTAATATTATGATTATCGTGTGCCGATAACACCAAATGAAACTATTGACCAAAACAATACATATATATATGCCACCGTTAATGAAAAAATTTCACCATGGTATGGTTAAAGTTATGGTAAAAAGGAGGCAACTAAAATATATCCAATAATGTGAGAAATGAAAAACAATTGACCATGGTATAGCAAAGATATAGTAAAAAGAAGGCAACTAAAATATATCCAATAATGTGGAAAATGAAAAACAATTAACCATGGCACGGCAAAGTTAATTAAAGTATAAAGGAGGCAACTGAAATATATCCAACATCAAAAAGAAAACAAAATTGAAACCTAAAAATGATTGCCAATAGTTCACAAAATGATTACGTACAAACAATATAAGAATGGTCAAAAACAAAAGCAAATTTAAAATATATTCAAACGTATATCTATACCTATGCACAAACAATTTGGCAATGAGTTCAGACAGACTGAACATGACACATACATTTTCAATGACAGATTTATTCTGTAATTCAATTATTCATCACAGCGATGTACTATGATCTCTCACAGTAAGTTTGAAATGTAAGGCCCAGTTCCACAACTTGACTTTAAAACAAGTTTACAGTTTAAACTTGGCTTAGCGACGGATTTAGCCAACGACAGGCAATCTTCAGCAGTTTAAACCTAGTACAAATTTTAACCTTCGATTGTGGAACTGGACCTGAGTCAAACACTAAAACAACAATACCTGGTTATGCAAAAAAAAAAGTTTGAAACAAGAAACATGTTGCCACAATTCATTGGTGATTATCGGCAGAAATGATTATGAAATAATCGATCAACACGATAACATGTATTATGCACTGATATCTCTACCTTTTTTATGCATTCAGGTATGACAAAATTGTCATACACAATTTCGTTTGGTAAAATAGTGATTAAACCTACTTGGATTAAAAAACATTGATATCGAATATTGGCTGAAACACTACAGAGTTACTGCCAGATCGGTCAGAATTATCAACGTTTCATTCAGCAGCTGACGATGGATGAAAAAATTAATATTTTCACCATACATCACGTAACTCAGTTAGAGTCCCACGCAGCCATGCGCATACAAGTCATGCGGATTCACACTTCAACCTGAATGCATATAGGAGGATATAGTGCTACTAATCTACTAATCTCTTATTTTATTACAGGATTATTACGACCAAAACCATTTTTATGATACCATCCAGTGTTGGAACGTCGCATAGTATATACATCACGGAGTTTGAGCTTCCGAACACAATTGTACGTTTTAATATAATAGTGTGATAGGATTCGTCTTAGACCGAGGGTGCACGAACAAATATAAATGAATAAGTAGTTAGTGCTTCCCAAACAAAGACACTTGATCTTAATAATGGCATGAAGAATCGACTTTATTTTCTATTTGCTTCACGACTCAATCATTCTTAATACACTAACTTGGTTGGTTCAAATATGACTATTCCATCATTATACATTTTTATTATACAGTATTATTCAAAATGATTGAACTATTATCATGAACCATATTATCTAATTCGATTCTTCAAGCCTACACTAATATACACTACACACTACATCCACATATACCGAGTAGTATGTGTATTCACATCAAACATAGTATAGCTATAGGGAAACTATTAAAATATTATAGTGTTTAAGAATTAGTCGTTAAATCCGTCCCAACACTGGATGGAACAATCGTGCGTATAATTGCATACGGAGATTGACTATCAATAATGTCTGTATATGTTGATAGAACATGACAGATTTCTTTGATTTGATAAGCGTTGTTACAGTAAATTTTCAATCTCAATGTGGCAAGAACTCGAATTCAATTCTATTCATTGAGCTAGCAACTGTTTGACATCATGCAGCATGATATTAATTCATTCGAATTCGACAGTTCTAACAGTAACATTACAATTACATGCATCGAGATTGGAAGTCTACTAAACGTTTCATGTATGTCTATGTACGGTACTCGGAATCAGCGTTTTCACTCCATTTCAATGGGGTTTATTACCAATGAATATAGCGTTATGTGAAATAATGAGTTTACTATCAGAATGTTCTAGTCACATACTGTGAGTTTTTCTGGTTACGCCCTGAAACAACACTGCTTCTATTATAAATATCGCAAGCCTATTAACCACGCAAGTAACAAAAGTTCGTTTGATTGTTCCATGTTGCATTTCCACAAAAACTCATAGTATACATTGCAGTCCATATACAACTCCAACTCTTGTTTCTATTGTATATAATTATCGATGTTGCATTTTTTATCACTATATCAGAGTCTAGAATATTAAGTTCACTATGAGAATGTTATCATCACATACAAATTGCAGTTCATACACGGAAAGAAAATTCACGGAATTTTTACGATTTCACTATCGTAATTCTTATTGAATAGAATTGTAACGGTGGACTATACTTTCTAATCAACAATTTTAACGACATACCATCGTATATTTTATTCAATAAATAATACTACCACAGAAAATAAAAAGACTTATATCATAGAGTGAATTATACAAGTCGTGTTAACGTAGTTTACAATACAACTATCGTAAAATGAAGAAGTCGGTAACGTAGAATTTCTTCAAGGATTAAAGTATAATATATTAGTCGCCACAGTAAAAAACATTTGTTTGAAAAAGTAAGACGTGAAATTTAAATAACTGAAATAGATTACTATTTATTTATGCTTAATCTCCGAATATGATCATAAACTCGTATTGAGTAATAAAACTAATACAAATCGTGTAAGTTAGTCCTGTATTTCACATTTATTTACATATATTTTTTAGGAATGAGGTAAAGGACCCAGTACCGGAACGAGACCCAATATCGGAACGATTTGACACTCAATAATTTATATTTAATCTCGTACGCGATGGAATTTTTCGAATCTTGATTCATTTGATACCTTAACGGGATGTGATAGCCAGGGGTCGATAAAGTAGGGGGGTGTTTTTACCAATTTTTTTTGTTTTACTCGGCATTTCGCGACGAAGGCACAGAATGGATTTTCGCAGAGGCATTCGACGTATTATATGGTGAAGTATTGCCGTAGACGAATAAACGTATTGAAATCGAAAAATAGTTTGTTTTCGTAAATTACGATCTGTAAAACAGGGTAAAAAAATGGCCGGTCGGGGCTCGACTCTCATATGCTGACCTTATTATTCAAGTTCGCGCGGTATCCAGCACTGAAATGTATAGCGACGTCAATTCTACGACCTCGCACGAACCGAATGATCCGTTTATTTATGAATATTACTTGAAAATGGGAGCGTGATTTGCAATGCTGCATTTCGTCGACTTCGACCGGGTCAAAGCGGTTCTTGACAGTTACGTACATATATACATGTATCCCTCGCCAGTTAGCGCGCGCGTCTGCGGCCTAGCAGCGCAATTGCCCAGGGCCGACATCGCTCGGGGTATCACATGCGGGGTCTTTAGGACTGCAGCGATGTGAATGTACCCATTGTCAGCTGTTAGTGATAGAGTCATGTGGGATACCGGGGTGGGATACCCAATTATTTCGAAATGGTTATGGAATATCGTTCGTGTAGCAAAAAACCACAGAAGACTGACCAGGGCAGAACGTTTCATCGGTAAGTACATAAATGAAATACAATTGTGGTACAGATTACGTTATTCACATTCTGAAGATTGGGTTAGGTTTTATTAGTTTGAGATAAATTATTTGCAGATGGATGTCGATGTGAATAGTCTACACATTGCGAGTATTCGTAAAAACGAATACAACTTGAACCCTCTGACAACTATGAGGTTGTGCTCCGACCATTTTCAACAAGAATTCTTACCAAGACCGGCACTGGTCGGTGATGAGTCAAAGGCAGCGTTCCAACCCTCTGCGGAACGTGCAATTCAGCATGTGCCTACTGTTCAGGCATTAGGAGATGCGATGACCTTCGTTCATTTCACAAGTAGTTTGAACTCCGAATTTATTAACAAAATAATCTGCGTTACGGCAGCCAGGTTATACTTTCTGAACCATGTGCTTTATCTGACCTGCGATGTTCAACGGTACTAATGAAATAAACATGTATTTATAAGATTTTCAGATGTATTCATAATGTTTTCAAAATCATCATAGGCATTACCTTCGGCAAAGCATTTTTGAGTCAACACTGAATGTGAAGACGTTTAGTCCAGGAGCTGTATAAACCTAGAAGAACACTGGTGTTGCAAAAATTTAGAAACAACGAGGCACCCGCTAACATCAAACACTACGGCACACGAGAGTTACAAGCGGAGTTCACTTGAAAACAAACTTCACTTATAATATTTACCACTGCATCATCGAGGTTGAAATTTTAAAAAATGGCAATTTTTCAGCAACTTCCAAGTTCTCATATCAAAGTGCTCATCCGGCTACCTCTAGATTCTTATACAATAGTTCAAAATGAATAATGAACAAGTTTAAATTTTAAAAATATTTATTCAAATTTTTTTCTAAAAAATAACCGAAATATTATATATATATTCTTTCAAATAAAATGATGATCACATTGAAGTAAATCGTAGTTTTCTCAATACGGTAATAGTATCTCATCATAAATTCACTGGAAGAAATAATTGTAAATAATTAATAATTGACCCTAATTGTATTCCATGAAGGCACACTTACTACGGCTGTTGTTGACACCATCAGTGAACGTCAATTATTAGCTACTCATGTAACCACGAGTATTTCCAGGAGACGCCACGAGGAGGCTAATTGACAATTGTCTCCCATGAGGTTTCCATCATGTCGATCGGCCGCAAAGACCGAGAGTGCGATGTATCCGATCGGCCGCAAAGGCCGCGAGTGAGATGTATCCGATCGGATGCAAAGGCCGCGAGTGAGATGTATCCGATCGGCCGCAAAGGCCGCGAGTGAGATGTATCCGATCGGCCGCAAAGGCCGCGAGTGAGATGTATCCGATCGGCCGCAAAGGCCGCGAGTGAGATGTATCCGATCGGACGAAAAGGCCGCGAGAGAGATGTATCCGATCGGCCGCAAAGGCCGCGAGTGAGATATATCCGATCGGCCGCGAAGGCCGCGAGTGAGATGTATTAGATCTGCCACAAAGGTCGCGAGTGATATGTATTAGATCCGTTGTATTATATCGGTTGTAGAAGGCCGCGAACAATCGTCTGTGACGTATTCCATTTTCAAGGGCTGAGAAGCAATTCTCGTTCCATCGACGTCTCTTGGCTCGCTCCACTGACATTCCCCCTCTGCGCTTGTTGAATAATTATTAAAAACTGCGAACTGTTGAAAAATTATCCAAGTCGGTCAGCCCGGTCATCTTGGTAAGGAGATGCGAAGCTGCGACTTGTCAAACAAAAACATAGAGAACCAGGAGTAGTAAGTTTGCGTGTGAACCCTACTGAAAATCGTATCATGAGATCTGATGTGAGATGTTATAAAACATGTGATGTGAGCTTATAGGAGATCTTATATCAGCTCAAGCGAGAACTGATAAGCACTCACCTCATATTGTGGTAACTAAATTTACCTAGGTAAATTTCGAAGTCGAAGGACCTGAGTTCAAGTCTTGCAGTACAGGAATTTTTTTTTTTCTCGATAAACTTTTCCAGCCTGACAGGAGATCTGATAGGAAATTAATGTCAGATCTAGTATGAAAACCCATTTCAATTCCGTTATCATGTCACGATTTTCAGAAGGGAGGGTCAAAGCGTACAAAAAAGAGGTATAAGGGAGGATGAAGGACAACCAAATCACGTTGCCAAAATTTTGCATCTCGAAGTGGGTGGAACTGCGACGTTTCACGAACTCACGAAATTACATGCTTGGAAAGGCAGATAATGTCTTGCTCTCTATTATTCTGAAAAGATGATGCCTCAATTTCATTACGTCCTTTGAATATGTTGCGTTCGAAGGGTTTCCTCCCAAAGCTACTGTTGTAGCGAAAGCTGCAGCGAAGACTCCACAACTGTAACCGTCGGGTTGTTTCTGAACTTTTCTGAACATAACGTCTTTCGTGCTCAAATTTGGGTACCGCAATGTAAGATATCTTTTCTCTTCTTCTTTAAGACAGTCGTAATTGCCGCAGAACAGGCTGTCATACACATTTAACTTGACTCCGTCAAAGTAAACGCAACGCCAATGCCTAAATTCATTTCCACCGATAATTTGGATGTCCTGCTCTGTACTAAGTGGTTGGATGTATTGCCTGTGTGCTAACCATAGTGAAGTCCTCGGTTCAAAGTGAGACGAACTTCGGACCACGTATAGAAAGTTATCTATCGATGTGTCATTCAACAATGAATTTTGCATCAATATGTCTGCTTTTATATCCGTGATGGGCACGTTCTTGTTTATAGACTCAAGAATGTCTACTTCCATTCTCGTGGGCCTGTAAGATTCGTCATCATCACGTATGGTTACCCAAGTTGCGTTTCTTGGCGTGCGAGAATGCTCGTCCGTGGACGACAAGGATTCCTCTGCACACGATACCGGCATTATTCTGGGCTGGGCATCCGTCTGACCCGGTGGTGTGGAACAAGTGTCGCGATTTCGTGAAGTACATTCCGTGCTCACATTCGTCCGGCTTCCACGCATTTCAGTGCCTGATAAGACTCCACTTCGTTTTCTTTTCAGCCCCACCTGTTGTGCTACTAAAATGTATTCTGGATCTCTGATCGGCATTTTTCGAATGTATCGACTGTCTATGATTTCTGGTAGCAGACACTGATTGTAGAAGCGTATCAGCTGTTGCTCCATTCGGCTTTTCCAGAAATCATCGTCCCTTAGCACCGTAGCATACTCGAGACCATGCGGAGTCCACACGGCGAAGTGACAGTACAGTCGTTGGGTAATATGTAATTGCCCTTGTACCTGGTAGTAATACGGATGCGCGGTGTTCATTTTTTTGGTGTCGTTTTTATCAAAGAATCTCGGAATCGTTGAAACGTTGAGCCGGATTGCTTCACTAGGCGTGTACTTTTCAGCAGATTTCGGACACTTAATCTCTACGATGCCATCGTTTCTAATAATTCCGTCTGGACTAGCACCAAGATATTCCAGTTCCGAATCGATGAACAGCCCGCATGGCTCGATTTCAGAAGGATGGCCGTCCTTTGCCAACTGTTCCTCCAGTGTCCTGATAGCTGTTGCCTCGTGTGTACGTCCCCATAGTATTGCTGTCGTACTTCGAATCGACGGAAACAAAATTGACTGCACATTTTTAGAACATGATGTATTATTTCTCATGCGACACACTTTGCCAAAGTTCGATGCTGTCAACATATTTTGCCTCGTGGATCGCCACAGTTCATTCTCGGACTGCCTTCTCGTATCCTTCTCAACTTGGACTCGATTTTGTTGTTTTTCCAACAACCGTCCTCGGTAATACTCGGCAAGTTCGTCACATAGTTCTTGAGGGAGATCAGGCTGTTGAGCGTTCGGGCCGTAGTTCTGATCGGTTCCTCGTATTCGTCTCGTTGGATGACAAGCTCTCGAATCCTTTCGCCTTTTTTTTATTTGCGCGTTCAGCCGTACTTGACGTTGACGTCGAGCTTCCAAAAACATTACTGTGCGGGGTGGCTCTTTATTTTCACTCTGGTGAAGCTTCGTCAGAACGTTCTGAGTGTTGTGCTGCAGTACAGATCCATCACACCTCGCCTGATATGAAAATCTCATTCCAAAGTTGATACGTTTACCTCCGATAAACTTACATACGATCGAGTTGTATGCTTCAGCAATGTTGTTCGTAGCATCGTACATCAAACTGGTGGCATGGAAGCTGAAGTAGGTGAACAACGTTTCCAGTTGCTGAAAGAGGCCGGCTTTTTTCAAAACGTCAACGAGATTCTGTTCACCCTCAACAGGATCACCATTACAAAAGCCTTTCAACTGCTTGCAACTTTGGTGATCTCCAAAGACATGATAGGGTACGTTGATAATGTCTTTTTTCAATAATGCAGTTTGACCATTTTGAACAGTACTTTCGTTTTCTAACGAGTTTGTACTAGAATTATTTATAGCAGCTGTTTCCATCACGCTGTTTTGCCTATGTGTTACGGCCAATTTGATTGTATTCCGAAACCTTTTCACGCTATTGAGTACGATTTTTTTTTGTTGCGAAATGGTACGTCCTGGAGTTTCCGCAATTTTTTTAATTTTATTCGCCAGATTTCGCAACAAGTGATTGACGCATTCTTTTTTGTCGACGACTACTTCATATTTTTCGTACGGATGGGCATCAAGAATCGCCTTGTACACACTGCTATCCCCGTCGGCTATTAGCGTCTTGTATATAAGTCCATTTACTTGAACGCTGGTCTTAAAGCCTTCCAAAATTGCGTCGCTTTCCATGCCGGTAGAAGATTGGTCACGGCCCCAATTCTTGAAGCATACGTGTACGTTAGGTTCTTTACCATGTCGTGTAGCCCATTCGCAAACTGCGCAAAACTTATTCCGTACCCCTCTGAAAAGGACCTTCCCTGTGCGGTAGTCCAGAATTGCACCAACTCCGGACAGCGAATCATATCGGCCGGTTTTGTAGGACCTCTTCATCCAGCTGCAATCAGCAACAACTGCAATGAACGGTATCTTTTCATTGTCGTGAATGATGTAATCGCCTCTTTCTATAGCTATGGTCCTGGATGTCTTCGCAGTTTCTTCGATTTCAGCAGTCGCAGCCTTTTCGAAGGCCATGCATATCTGGAGGTTGTATTTCCGGTAAGTTGCTGCAGCCATGCAGGGAATATCCATTGCGGCTAAAAATTCTTCCATCTGCGAATAACCGATTCCCGTTGCAATAGCTCCTGATACGGCACATCGATTTACATCCATTTTCTTGTCGTCTTCACGATTTGTGGAAATTATTATTTCGGTATTGCACTGTTGACACCGAAGAAAGTATTTTATTTTCAGACCGATATGTTGCGACTTTACTAATTTCAAGTCACGAAACGGACAATTCATAGACGGATTGTGGTTGTCGAACTTTGCACGAAGCTGCTCCAATATATATGGAATATCTGCTATACAGCAACCCAGAATCGCTGCCTCGTCTTGCATTCCAACATCTGCCAAGCTCACTCCATTTTCTTCCGGATCGTCAACCGCTTCTTCCTGCAATTGTGCCTCGTCTTGCATTTCAACATCTGCCAAGCTCACTTCATTTCCTTCCGGATCGTCCGCCGCTTCTTCCTGCAATGGTTGGTGGTTCATTTCCTGCGTCACCTGTTGTGCGGTTTCCAGGTCCTGCAGGTCGCATTGTCGCTCCGTGCCGATCACATGCTCCGGTCTATGACTGGATCATGCATAGTGATTATTAGACATGATTGTGGAACGAAACGAGAGTCGAGTATTGTCGGATATAGTTTCGTACGTTGAACCATACGATCTCTCGCTATTCTGACACGCCTTATGAAAAAACACCCACGACGTTATTGTCCTTGAACAACTAGGTACAACTACCAATATATACTTACATCTTTACGTGTATCAATTTGTGAGATATTTTTCTCGTAGACAAATAACGTCTTACTCGCGAAAGATTAGGTTTACCCATATCTGAACTTCGGCACCCACGCGGATGCAGCAGAAATTTATCTAAATTATTCACGACCAATACCTGATTATTAGTGATTTTCAGTAGTATGATACGATCAGAAGACCTTCAAAATTGTAGGCTATTTACTGGTTATTTTGATCTGTCCAGATCCAACCAGATCTCATCTGTTTGTCTGTTTTTGTTTCTTCACCGAGATGACCGGGCTGACCGACTCGAATAATTATTGAACAGCAGCTTTGGCAGTAAACCCTTCGAACGCAACATATTCGAAGGACGTAATGAACTTAAAGCATCATCTTATTGGAATGATAAAGAGCAAGACATTATATGCCTTTCCAAGCATGCAATTTCGTGTCTTGGTGAAACGTAGCAGTTACATCCACTTCTAGATGCACATTTTTTGAAACGTGATTTGGCTGTAAATTAAAATAATTATAACTGAAAATATATGCATTTCCGAATAAATCGGCTGAGGAATTTTCGATAACATTTTTGATCAGGATTCACCCTGTAAAATATTTGTCGCGAGCTCTGATACACCCTGTATATATTGGTAGTGACTGTGCTGTGCCCGCCATTGTCGTGAATTACGGTTGAAACAATTTGAATGACTATCCTTCAGAATTCATTTGTTAAAAATAAAACACATAAACATCTAAAAGTAAGGCGTCCATTTCATAATTGTCCTGGGTATTGAGTTGTGAGGAGCGAAATGTAAGTACCACATATGCATATTTTGTTAGATTTAACCGTTCAAATTATTTAAATAATGTGAATTACCGTATTGTTCCGAGCATAAGTCGACTTACAATTCTGAGGTCTGATATACTAAAAATCTAGACTTATACTCAGAACAATACGGTAGTATTATTGGAAGTAAATTATTTTTTTCAGAATTTTTATTTTTATTTGCGATTAGTTTCAGTGGAACGAAAACGTAAACGCGAACATATAAAAAAAAAATTATAAAAAACACACCGAATTTTGATTACCCGAACGAAGACGGACCTCTGTTTTTTTTTTAATCAATATTTCGAAATTTATTGCTATGCAGATTCATTGTAATTAATTTCTCTGAATGATAGAACCTAGATTTTTTATGTTCATTTAATGTATTAAAACGGTATTCAAATTACATTTCTCTGTTCATAGAATAAACTCATAATGGGCTCGCTGTTTTCGGATGAGAGAAATGGTGAGTAGTCGCATGTAATCATACAAATAGCGGGAGTTCGAGTGTATATTATGTTGTCATTCATTACATTGAATTTTTTTAGAAGTGGTGGAAATGACACTTGCAGAGAGGGTTGCGACGATAGAGGCAGAGAGGCAGGCGGAGTTGGAGGCGAGGGCCGAGAGCGAGAAGCAGAAGCAGATGGAAGACGATATAGAAAGAGAAGTTGAGAAAAGAATTAAGGAGAAGGAGAAGGAATCGATGGAGAAGAGAGAACGGGAGGAGAGGCTACGGCACCTGGAGGACGAGGTGCCAAGAAGGAAGACGAGAGCAGGGCGAGAAAAGGAGGCGCGGGACGAGTAGTATGTATAGATCTATACTGTTGAAGGTTGATGGTAGAAAAATGTGCAAATGTTGAGTCACAGTAAATCTTTATTAGTCTAAATCTAAAAATTAGTGAGATTCCCTCGCTCTCTGTAGTAGTTGAAGTTCGATTTTGTCAAATGATTGTCAAACATTTTTTCACTCAATTTTCATATCCAAATGTACAAATATTATGTTAGTTACAGACAGCCGAAGAGGAGGATGCGGCCATATTAGAAAAAAAGAAATTGAATATAATAATAATAATAATAATAATAATAATAATAATAATAATAATAATAATAATAATAATAATAATAATAATAATAATAATAATAATAATAATACAGTTACAATAAAATTAAATAAATATTTTTGAAATATAACATTGTTCGTTATTTATTTTGAACTATTGTACATAGGATAGAGCAAAGATGTACATTTACATAGTAAGTTTGCCTTCATCGAATACAATTAATGTCAATTAATATTAATTATTTACAATTATTTTTTCCAGTGACTTTATGACGAGATACTATTACCGAATTACATTCATATAGCAAGGTACCTATATTGTTGATTGAGAAAACTACAATTTCATTAATAAATTACAAATAACTCAGTCGTATAAACATTTCAATAACGTTGTGGCATGAGCAGCAGCAAGAGCAGGTACATTAGGCTGGTTCAAAAATGACCTAAGTGCTCTAAGTTCTCTCACTATTTAGCGTTTTCAATGTCTGATGCTCTGGCTCAATAGCTGTACTAAATATTATCGTACGAGTCTCGTCTTGAACCAAAATGCTGATTGTATAAGAATCTAGAGGTAGCCGGATGAGCACTTTGATATGAGAACTTGGAAGTTGCTGAAAAATTGCCATTTTTTAAAATTTCAACCTCGATGATGCAGTGGTAAATATTATAAGTGAAGTTTGTTTTCAAGTGAACTCCGCTTGTAACTCTCGTGTGCCGTAGTGTTTGATGTTAGCGGGTGCCTCGTTGTTTCTAAATTTTTGCAACACCAGTGTTCTTCTAGGTTTATACAGCTCCTGGACTAAACGTCTTCACATTCAGTGTTGACTCAAAAATGCTTTGCCGAAGGTAATGCCTATGATGATTTTGAAAACATTATGAATACATCTGAAAATCTTATAAATACATGTTTATTTCATTAGTACCGTTGAACATCGCAGGTCAGATAAAGCACATGGTTCAGAAAGTATAACCTGGCTGCCGTAACGCAGATTATTTTGTTAATAAATTCGGAGTTCAAACTACTTGTGAAATGAACGAAGGTCATCGCATCTCCTAATGCCTGAACAGTAGGCACATGCTGAATTGCACGTTCCGCAGAGGGTTGGAACGCTGCCTTTGACTCATCACCGACCAGTGCCGGTCTTGGTAAGAATCCTTGTTGAAAATGGTCGGAGCACAACCTCATAGTTGTCAGAGGGTTCAAGTTGTATTCGTTTTTACGAATACTCGCAATGTGTAGACTATTCACATCGACATCCATCTGCAAATAATTTATCTCAAACTAATAAAACCTAACCC
Source organism: Tenthredo livida (assembly GCA_963992785.1). NCBI lineage: Eukaryota > Metazoa > Arthropoda > Insecta > Hymenoptera > Tenthredinidae > Tenthredo > Tenthredo livida. The sequence continues at coordinate 20,251,276 of OZ023066.1, forward strand.
AATCTTCAGAATGTGAATAACGTAATCTGTACCACAATTGTATTTCATTTATGTACTTACCGATGAAACGTTCTGCCCTGGTCAGTCTTCTGTGGTTTTTTGCTACACGAACGATATTCCATAACCATTTCGAAATAATTGGGTATCCCACCCCGGTATCCCACATGACTCTATCACTAACAGCTGACAATGGGTACATTCACATCGCTGCAGTCCTAAAGACCCCGCATGTGATACCCCGAGCGATGTCGGCCCTGGGCAATTGCGCTGCTAGGCCGCAGACGCGCGCGCTAACTGGCGAGGGATACATGTATATATGTACGTAACTGTCAAGAACCGCTTTGACCCGGTCGAAGTCGACGAAATGCAGCATTGCAAATCACGCTCCCATTTTCAAGTAATATTCATAAATAAACGGATCATTCGGTTCGTGCGAGGTCGTAGAATTGACGTCGCTATACATTTCAGTGCTGGATACCGCGCGAACTTGAATAATAAGGTCAGCATATGAGAGTCGAGCCCCGACCGGCCATTTTTTTACCCTGTTTTACAGATCGTAATTTACGAAAACAAACTATTTTTCGATTTCAATACGTTTATTCGTCTACGGCAATACTTCACCATATAATACGTCGAATGCCTCTGCGAAAATCCATTCTGTGCCTTCGTCGCGAAATGCCGAGTAAAACAAAAAAAATTGGTAAAAACACCCCCCTACTTTATCGACCCCTGGCTATCACATCCCGTTAATCCTTTATTTATATAACATATATAAATGTGAATTGAAAGTATATTCAAAGTATGAAATAAAAATTGTCAAATATAGCAGTAGTCTCAGATGTACGACTTTTCCAAGTTCCTTAATGGTTTTGTTAAGAAATCAGTCGATGATCTTAAGCTTGTAGAAAGTGCATGAAAAAACTTTTCGGATATTTTTTTTTTTAATGTGTTTATAGAAGTATTTTGAAATCAGAATAATTCATTTATAATATGAGCAAAATTCCCTTTTCATTTAAATTATACCGTTCCTTTATTGGTCCCCTAAAAATGAGCTGTACCCAGTGTCGGAACAGCCATCCATGTTGCTTTTATCGCATGACACATGCGGGGCATTTTATTTAGTGTACAGATCGAGTGGGGCCAAAAAATTAATTTGTGATTGAATATTTAATGCAGTAAGTACGTTTGTTATAAAAAATACATGAAATATACATTAAATTTAATTTAGATGGTAAAAATTAATCTCTGTGTCAAATGTTTTATTCGGAAACTATTTAATTCTAGTATGACCTCAAAATCATTTATTTCTATTTTATTATTATTCACTTGATGAAATGTTTATTTATTATTTTTCTTATAAAATATTGAATCATTCAAAAATATAAAATGCATTTTATATTTGTACATAATAAATAATTATTGAAACTCACTATAATGGAGTACATGGCATTTATTTTATTTATCAATTATTTACTTATTCACAGGTTGTAAATAGAAAGAAAAAAAAAGAAAATAAAAATTAATTTATTATAAAAGAATAATAAAACCCTTTTATAATAGAATTTTTCCATGTTAAATGCTTCTATCACTAATTATTATTGCCTTAACTCATTTATCATTAATTATTTCTTCTAATTAACTGCTATATTATTCAATCACTTTAAGGTAAGCATAATCCTTTCATTGAAATAAACTCATTTTATTGACCGTTCCGGTACTGGGTTAACTATGTTCCGATACTGGGTTTGGGCTTTTTAGGTGTTCCGATACTGGGTCTTTTAGACTCATTCGTAAAACAAAATTTTGATATATTAAATTTTAGTAAAACTAATCAATGTAATTACGCCTGAATAGCTAAATGTCTATTCCATCCGGTGAATTAATTCATTTTTGTCCATCAGCTACTTAAGTATTTTGCAAATAAGAAAAATCAGTCATATACCCTTCGTCGTTCCGGTACTGGGTCCTTTACCTTATACATTTTTTCATCATTCAACTTAACCTCATATGTTATGGTCGCTAGTCCAGCAGCGATTTCAGATGTCGTGAGAATACACCAATCTGAAATAACATCGTCTAATACTTTGAAAGCATCAAAGTGTTCATCAAAATGAACATTAATTAATTCTTTCGTAGCTATTATAATAGTTCTATTTTGCTGACAGTGGCAACAAAATTTTAGTTCATAAAATCTAGGCCCATCAGTTTCGAAAAGTATAATTATGGTTTCATTTTTAATTAGTAAGTCACGTCTCTTTATCCACTTCAAAAGCTTTAAATTTTCTATTCTAAAACCACTTGTCAACGTTGTCAAGGGAATATCAAATATTTCTGACGAATATGGCCCTACGCGAAATTCCGATTGCTCGTGATTTTCCAAAAAGAATCTAACATTTAACTTCAACTGATATCGAACAGCAACAGTATGGTTCACATTTTTGCGACTAAGAGAAGCACGAGCAGCTTGCTTCCCTTCCTGATGCTTACCTTCCTGACGAATAGTTGAAGCATTACCTAGAGGTCCAATAAGTTTCATCACTCGAGGGTAGTGAATGAGAATATGATGTTTAAATTTAAAACGGTTGGGAAATAGTTGATTGTGAAGACATAAAAACTCTTGGATTTCAACTTCTAATATTGCTGGTGTCTCTTCAGTTATTTTATGACTTGTACGTATATCAGTTATTTTTTTTAATGACAGGAAAAGCTCCCAAACATCATTTTCTGGAGGAATCAAGTGCCCAATCATTGAAGAAAAATTATTTACCAAAGTTAACATTTCTGATGCAGTCATAATAATATATTTATTTCTTAAATGAGATGGAGAAATTTCGACTGGCTTATTTTTTGTATTTGGATCATAACGAAATGCTTTCAGTATAATATTGAACTGAATCAGCGAAAACATTTTGTGTCTAGTAAAATAATCTAGAATGTAAGCCATATCATATCTATGAATACCTTCTAATAAATCATGACATACATCAACGTATAAATTATTCACCACATGAAATTCCGGCAGTTTATGGAAAACACACTCCTCGTTAATTCCTGTTGAACTGGCATCTTTGATATTAATATGTTCTTTGTAGTTATTTATATTTCTTAAAGTGCAATCATTTTCATGAAAAACTCTGTTAAAATCATTATGATGTGTCATACAAAATCGACAACAAAAATTAGAAGAAAAATTCTCTTGAAAACCTAGCATCCAATGAACTCCTAAGTTATCACCCTCGATTAAACTCAAAGAACAATAAACCTGTTTTGGACCTGAAGGATAGGCTATCGTCAATCCATGCTGTTCTAAATATTGAAGTTCTGTGATAACTTTATTAAAGATTATTTCTTTGGAAACCACTTTTCTGTCCAACGGATTGAATAATTGAAAAAGAAATATATTTTCTAATTTAGAGCAATATTTATCAGGTAACGATCCGATGGTTATATAAACGGCTCCACATTTGTTTAACCCTTTATGACTCCCTAGAGGGTTGTTAGGCTCATACTCGTCAAAATATAAAAACAGTGGAAGAACTAATTTGCCGGCAAACGATTTCTCTTTTTCTTTCCACAATTCGCCTTGTACGAAATTTTGTATAAAACCGGAGCTATTATTTTTTAGAGTATTCATAAATATCACCGTATCATCTAATATTCCTTCTATCTCAAAAAATTTTGTTAAAACTTGACGTAATGGGATAAAATCTACAGTTATGGGTACTATTTTATAAATAGTATTATCGTTTTTATTTTGAAATTCTTTTCTTTCACCTATTTTAAGCGTCTCCGGTCGCACATAAGTTCCATGTTTTTCAAATGCATTGAATCGAAGATGCTCACTCTCTATTTCATCCAAAATAAATGAATAATCAACAACTGCTTTAGTTGTAAATTGATTAATTTCAAAAAATTATGGATTTGATTTGAATTTATCATCGACTCGTTCTTTGAAATTTTGCATCAATAATTTGGATAATGTACCAAAGATGCCGATAATTTCATCAATACTCTTCCTTGGAATAGACATAAAGCTGTATAATTTTGCATAGAGTTTGAATAATTCTTTTCTGATGTCAACATCGTTATCATCGGAAATTAAATTTTCGGGATCCACAAAAAAAGATTGAAAGTTATAGTTACTATTTATATTGGGAGCATCTTCTGATTCGGAATCTGACGAAGATGAAGATTCAAATGACATGGAAGTATCGCCTAAATTTCCATTCATTTCATTGGATAAATGAGACTGACTGAATTAGGGAATATCGTCTATTGTACCATAATTATTTTCTTTTCCGTGACACTCAAATCGGTGTCGGACAAACGATCGGTATATAGAAAAACTTTTTTTACAGTTTTCTTCATTACATCTAAATGTATTGACCTCACTATGAATATCTTTCATATGCTCTAAAAGTAAATTATTACTTATATAATAATTGTTGCACAAATAACACGAAAACATTATTATAATTAACTAATAAAAACTTTGAAATAATAAAATAAATATTAAAATTAAGCTTTCAGGAATCTATAGCGATTCAACAAATATCAGAAATTTTTTAAACATGAGGAAAATCCCTTTAGGAATAAGTATTGCGAAGCTTTTGAGTGTTACTGAACGTTATTTTGTTGATGACTCTGATAAATGATGTCTTGAACTTCTCCAATTATTGAAGTAACATCCACAGATGGCTTATCATCCGGGTGAGCAATATTGAAATACGCTTGATGTAAAAAAATCCACAAAGTCCGGGCATTTTGTGGATACTCACAGTTGATGGCGTAACAAATTTCGATCGAACTCTCGAAAGCCTGTAGTAGTGAATCCGCTTGGTAAATAATATTTTCCAGAATCACGTAACAGGCAGCAATATTTTCAAAGGGGCCCACGATTATGGGAACAGGTTGATGCTGTAGTGAGAGCCTTGCTGTGTGGTTAATTCCTGTTTCTAAAGCGACTTCCAAATCTACGACATCCTAAAAAATAATAATGATGAAACAGTAGAATTCAACAATAAAATGAAAAATGACTAAAAATTAAATCGTTAAAGCATTTGAATATTTATGAAAAGCATAACTTACTGGAATGTGGACAAAAAATGACTGTCTTCTTTCCTCGAAAGTCTGTCTTTGTGGTTGTACTACTGGAGCCTCAGCCTCAGTCTCAAGACTTTTCCTTTTACTTCCAGCACGTCGAGGAGGTATCAAATAAGGTAGTAAGCTAAGTACGATGCCTGTTTTTTTATCTAAAACATGAAAATCATTGGCTGACTGAGTATAGTTTTTCATCAAAAAACGAAGCTTGAAAAGTATTGATAGTTTACCTGGACTGCTTGAAGGAAGAAGGTTAATCAACTGATTGTATGACGCCCACTGATCTCTAATATACACTGGATACGAGATACCCCATGCTAACAATGAAACAAGCTGACCCCACTGGGAGCACCGCCATCTTTGATAGAATACCACTGGCGCCGTCTCAGGTTAGGGCGAAGAAGTACTCATAACAATACCGTGTGACTTTTTGCCACCTCAAGGAAATAATTACAGTTAACACTAATTTTTCTCTTCTTCATTTTTCTCATCATATTATTCATTAAGATGCAAAAAGTTTTTTAGCATCAACATCAATTTCTGCAATTCACTGCTTCAAATTTGCTAATTGATATGTACAAATTCATAGAATTCGGTTTTTCTTATTCACAAGAAATATAATTCGAGGTATAAAGTCGAAAGGCTGCCGAATATCAAATCTCCGAATAATTTCTTTCGTATAGATGTTAGCAAGTAATCGTTCGAATTCTACAGAAAATAATATTTCTTGGTGACATGATGATTACTCAAAGATCATCTCTGGTAGGACTGCAATCATATCCCCGTAGTATGTCTGGAAGAAAATTAATCAGGTGTTGGAAGAGTTGTGGAATCCACAAAATATGAACAGTTTCACTGAACACATGCACAAAAGCACACCGATTAATAAGAGTTTTATAAAAACACAGACATAATATCGAAGAACCAAATTAAATAGAGACAACAAATCGTAGGAAAGCATTAGGCGCTTTCCCGTTGGAATCAAAGTGATCTGAATCACTTTGATTCCAACGGGAAAGCGCCTATTACTGTAGGTATATTTAATCCAAAAAATATGAACAGTTTTATTGAACACATGCACAGAAGCACACCAATTAATTAGAGTTTTATAAAAACACATACATATCCAACAACCAAATTAGATACAGACAACAAATCATAGCTGAATAATCAAATCCAGCTGTGAAAGAAAATAACTGTTACAATCCATGCACAGGCATCATAAAGGAATAGTATATTGTGTACCAAGGAGGCAAGGAAGGTCTTTTAACGCTGAGCGTATATTTGCAATACGAGTCCTAGACGAGTCGAAGACGAGTATTGCAAGTACGCTCGGCGTAAAAGACCTTCCCCTCCTTGGTACACAATAAATTTTGCTAAACGTGCAAAGGGATAAAAACGGAAAATGACATGCTAATAACATTATAGGTAAAATGCATAAGTAATTGTTATAGAATAGCATAGTGCTCCCTGTCCCCTTGATATATACATTGTTCCATAAAAATTTACTGGTGGGCCCAAACTATTGTACGGTTGATGAAATGACGTAGATTAGTACCTGTAGTTTGGAGAGCATAATTTTTTGTCAGGGCATACAACCTTATTTCTATGTAAGCGCGTAGAATCTCTTTAACTAGTTTGTATTTGTGATTCACGAACTCTTCGACTATCAGCGTATCTCTTACATGTTCCTCAAGATCCGAAAAAAGGTTACCACCTCCACACAAGAGTTCTTTGAAAGCTGAAGAAGCGAGTACAGCTGGAAAGTTTACTTCGTGTGGGGGCTTACCATCGTTCGCATTACACGCCCTTCTGAACAGTTTTTCTGCAACTATACAGATTCTTGCTACACTTGGTGATGGAGCTATGAGTCCACCACGAGTCTTTGCGGCTACAAGCGCACTTTTATTGGCAAAATTGACACCGCTGTCAATGCTTAACACAGTCTTACATGCAGCTAGGCATTCAACACATCGAATTCTCCTACATATGCTTCGGACAACGAAACCAGCAATATAGCCCACCGCTTGTTCAGAAAATTCGCTCAGATTGCTTGGTACAGACCACGAAAAATTTAAAAACTCTCTGAGCAGACTATTTGCAGACCCAGTATCATCTAAGTCATATCTTTTCTCAACTCGTTGATTATCCATTTCATCAAACACATTGATGTCGTACCTATCGACTCGCGCATATTTTTTCGTACATGTAACATTCAGAATTTTTGTCTCGTCCATAGCTGTAGCATTTCCAGTGCATATTTTAACTTCATGTCTAATGAGAAGTCGCTTGTAAGCTGAAACAAACTGAGTTGCTGTCGGGTTCGGACACCAACCACTCCTGCCTCTGACCGCACAAAAAAAGAGCTCAAGGTGGTCTTGGCTCATTTTATAAGTGAGCAAATATTTTAACTGCGATTCTGGTGTTTTAACATAGGTGTCAAAAATATTTAGAACCGATAGAACAGCGGTAAATAAGCCTACGAAGCCAGCTCTTCGCCTAGATTCGAACATTGATGTTCCATCGAGTTGCTTCAGCTTGGCTAAATAACTAATTTCGGCAATTATCTGAGGGCGCCACAGATGCTCATTAGTGGTTCTCAGTGGACTTTTATAACCTCTTCCCCATGGGTTTCGAGTATTTAAAAAATCAAATATTCTGTCAATACATCGGATAAAACGAACAGTTGCTTCAGAACTCTGGAACTGCGGTAACTTCAAAACATTACAACAAAATTCTATAGCGTCTGCTACACTTGAGCTTAAGGTTTGCGCTGCTAAATATACCTTCATTATATTTTTTTTGAAATCTATATGATGCAAACGCAACTTGTTTCCTAAACGTAGACCTTCTTCCTGTTGAAGGGTGGCAAGACTTTGTATAAAACGCCATTCTATTCTGCAATCATCTCCATCTAAGAGTGCTTTGTATTCCGCTATGCAATTCCGAGCGTTCTTCAGCATGTGTGAAGGATCCAAAAACACGTTAACAGAGGGTTCACCAGCTACTGGATGTTTAAAGCACGGAGGTGGGTCTAAAGGGTGCATCCGCATATTTGCTCCTAGCTTCTTGAGCATACTAAAATGCTCGGGGGGGCCATCCATCGTTAGTGAGCAAATTTTAACCCCAACTTTTTGTAGGCGAATTAAAGCTTCTGTAACAAGCGCCGCTTTTTCTGTCGCATTTAAATGATTAATTAAAAAATAACCAATCGGGATTTTCCAGCTAGAATCTAAGGCTACTGCCATTAGGACTAAGCTTTCTTTAGCTACGGGCAGATCATCTCCAGTTTCATTATCTAAGCCAACATCAACATAGCCCCGCTGTTTACCATCCCTTCCTCTTTGAAATCCTTTTTTAATCCCCATTTCATCCATCATCAGAGCACATATGATTTGCTTTCCATCCTGACTTGCTTTCTCAACCTTACGTTGCAAAGTATTGAAGCATTCCTCTGTAAAACCTGGCTCTGCATCGATGTTAGCATACCATGTTCTTAATACATCAGGATGAGGAAGAGCTAACTTAAAAGTATCCCTAACATAGTCGTAAGCCTTTGGTGAATAGAAATGAAGAGTTAGTGCGAAGCAACGGAGCTGAGGAGGATATTTTTCCCGAGTTAATGAACCCCTCTTATGATTAGTTACCATGCGTGAGAATAGTTCAAGAGATGTATTGTTGTACGATGACAAGCAATCCAATGCAGTTGGTGAAACTAGCTGTAGATCTCTCAACTTATCAACCACACTTTTCAAGGTGGTTACTTTGATGTTGAGCCGCTTCACTCGACGCTTCAATACTTTAATGGATTCCCTGGCATCTTGTAGTTTCCTTTCTGCAAGAACTCTCTTACGCTTATGGGTTCTTGGACTGTCATCATATCGATGGTCATGCAATATTGCATTTTGCCGAGCAGCGGCTGGAGGAGTATGTTGTCCAGCACAAGCTAGTTTGTCTGCAGGTGATATAGTGCTTCTGTCAGGGCCTAAATATTGAGCAGAGTTATATCAAACTATTTTGCAATTAACAATGCTGAGGGATTAATTTTTATAATATTCAAACACCATATTGGGACAGGTGGGAGAATTCGTTGATAAACATTCGTTTACTACATCGTTATTATCTGGTATGGATTTAATCACTGATGCTGACTCACTATTAACATTTCGTGGCACTAATTGTGAGTCGATATCACAGTTAGATGAAGTGAATGTATTGTGTGCGACAGACTGGTCATTCTCCATATGATATTCTGGAAAAATGACATGTCACAATACTATATGAGGCGATCGCCCGAAAAATGACCTAAGTCGCTTGAGGTCGTTCTTCGAGCGACCGCCTCATATGCACACATAGGTAGACCACAAGTTTGGCAGATATGTTTACGTTCGTTATCCAATATTAGGAGTTCTTCTTCCAGTTTGCGTTTTTTTGGTGGGGTTGATTCTACATTAAATTGTTCAGGAAAAATTGTAGGGATACTCCCTTTCTTCAAATATACTCTGTTAAACTTCTTATCCAAACATTCTGATGTAAAGTGGTCAGAACATAAAACGGTATTTTCATTTGGTCTCAAGTTCACTTTTGCCATATATTCAGACCATGCCTCTGCAGTTGCAGCATCTTTAGGAAATCTAAGTGGAATTTCAATTCTTACCGAATATACTTGTAATACGCTTTGATTTATTTATTCGTCTGGAGGAAAATTATCGGAGTCCAACCTGCAAAGAACTAAAGAAAATAATATAGCAATGGAAATGCAATACATACTTGTGAAACGACACATCAACGCCACTTCTTTTCTCTTTCTTGCAGATTTGGCACCTACCCATGGCTTACCCCAACAATTTCATTTCAATGTTATATTAACGTTTTATTTACTGATCTGTGGTATCAAAGTTTGAAACGTCAATTTAAGCGCGCCGCTGCGAAACGGGTACCCCGACCTCTCACCAGTTCGCGCTAATGATTGTTTGCTCAAAATGGCGCAATTCAATGAGGGTCACGATTGGGGGCTCATATCGTATCCAGTGTATATATAGATCAGTGATGACGCCTCTTTTATTTTCAACGACTTAATCTTTTCAATCAAATGGTCTTCTGAAACTCTCCAATATTTTTGAAGTCGTCCTACAGCATCCGGATGTAAGCGAGCAAAATCGTCTTGAAACTGATATAAGAAAATTGAATGAATTTTTCCGTGGACAAAAAAATCGTTTATTAAGTAAATCAATTGTTTGTACCAATATCAAAGCATCTTTCATACGCAAAGATAAAAATTTATCTAAATACGTCCGAACACTTATTTTATTTTGTATCAGATCGTTTCGACGAGCTATAAACGTCTCAATCCACAACTGGATAACCGCAGTCCTCGGCCCTTGCATCGATTTCAAAGCTTCTAATTTTTCAGCACATGAAGCTAATTATTGAAAATTCAATACGTAGATTTAGAATAAATAGGTGAAATGTAAATCCATTTTATAGCTATTGCCAAAAGGAAAATGAACTAAGCCTAAATTATAACTTTTTCCTCATCTCTCACCTGGTACCTCAACATTATTTTCAACTAAATTTGTTTTCTTTCCTCGGTTAATCAAAATCCCATCTTCAAACAGTACTTTTTTTGCATAATCATAATGCCACCACAGTTTGCCGGACGTCTGGACTACGACACCGTTCTCGCAACAATAAGGGGAGTAATACGTATGAGGGTGTTCACGAGGAAATGTTTTGCAAATTTCGCTTGCATAAAAAATAAATCTGTCTGTTTTAATACTGAAAGAAATAAACTCTGTGTCAAATTGTATTACTCCAAAATTTTTAGTGATAGTAAAGAGAATAGAAAATATTACTTAAATGCAGGCATAAGCTCATCTTTTCTCAGGTTTTTCATACATCTACTTCTTTCCTGACCGATAATGAACCGAGCTAATCGATTTCGAAGCTTCTTGTTCAAATAATTGTGCTTGTCATAATAAATTACAATAGCTCGAGCACTTGCATTTTTTTCGAGTAAATCTCATAATATCTAAAATTTGAATGTAAACATCTATAAGAACAGTGATATATTTTGTGACGTGGTATTTGTAAATTCCCCGCCACAAGGCGATTCTCTCGAGAATGCAACGATGCGTGGCGTAGACAGGGTCTCCAGGAAAAGAGAAAACTTAGGGAAAAATGATTAGGTCTAATTAACGCTATTTTATTTTTTGTAAACTATGTAATCTCGAGCTCGATACTCCACGAGACGTCTGTCGTCGTGGAAACTACCGAAGGAAAAGCGATTCTACCGAACGTAAGAAGCCTCCAATATCGTCAAGGACGATTCTGTCGGCGTGCAAACCATGGTTGGACCAGAAAACCCCAAGGTCAGCGCCTCCTCTCAAGTGGAAAGATCTACCACCTCCAACTATCGGATTGGCGGCGTACAGGGATGTGCGAGAAGCACAATGAAATCCTCCCGTCATCCGAAGAGCTACCGCCTAGAAGAAAATGCATTTCCGGTACGAGGGTGGTGTACAGGGTCATGTGCAGGTGCATCCTCACAGCCTCCCACCTGATGAGTATCGGCCAGTGCAGCTATCATCGACAAACTGTCTCCGAATCTGTTATCGCGGCCGTGGTTGGTCATGACAACCCCCGGATCAGCGTTCCGACCTACCGAATCTTTTCGTGGGTGAAGCCCTAGTATGCCGAGACACGAAGCTACCACTAACTTTCTGGTGGATCGACCAATGGTGTAAGGCCCTAGAAGAAATATCGGGTGGCCGGGCGAGCGAGGCTCCATGTGAGTCCAGCGCCCGGGGATTCAAAAGGAAGGCGGGAATAGGAGCGGTATTAGCAGCGGCAGGGGTGAGGTAGACTTCTCCTAAATTACGTTCGTCAAAATCTGTCGCTCACCGAACAATTAGACTACCGATATGTCACGTGACTGCGCAAATCTGAAGGATGAGCTGACGGCTGGAAATAAAGACTATATAAGAAAGGTACACCTGTTAATCGGTCTACTCTTCGCTCTGGTCTACGCCACTCATCAAGCATCATTCATCGAGTGTCGCCTATCGTATCATCTATCGCATTATCGAGTATTAATAAAATAGTGTGTTTTGTGCTACATTGAGCAACTTAATTAAGGTAAGGTCTTAATTCTTTTGTGAGGACACGAGGCCGTTCGTATAAGGTTCTGGTTATTAATTTGGTTATTGAGCTAAGAGGCTCGTTTTTGGTCATTGAGCTAAGAGGCTCGTCTTCAATTCCTGAGCTAAGAAGCTCGTCTTTAATTTTTGTTTAATTGATTTATCGAACAACCTCGAGTCTGGCTGAGTTACATAGATCTTTCATTGCTTTTTGGCTATAATTTATTGCTTATCGCTTCTCGTATGGCTTCTATTTTTGATTTAGTATGTTAGAATAATATTGTGCATGCAATACTGTAGAAAAATACCTTTTCCTGGAGTACCCTGAGCGAAGATAGCCGCGAGGGCTTAGGCCTCGCGTATAGTTTAGGTTATTATTGCCGATTTGTTATAGTTTAGTAAGGTTCAGTCAATTCTGGATAATTCATTATCGTTATTTTGTTAGGTTAGTAAGATATAGTCTTTCCTGATCACTCCTTAGTCATTGATCCGATAGTATCGATCATGATCTTGATTAGAAGGTAAAGGATGTAGCTATGTTATGGCTTTCGCCGAATATTTAAAAAAAAATCGCTCCTCGTTGTACATCATCGCAAAGATGGCTTACTTTCAAGATTATTTTTTGCAAAGCTTAAAGTGAAATCGCAAATTCGGCCAAAGCCATGACACGGAGACATCATTTAAATGTAAGAATTTTCATCGAAGACTCCGTTATCTTGAAAAATGAGGAAATGAGAAGGTAAATGCCGAGAGTCTATTTACGCGCGCTCGGCGAGGCCTAGTCAACGCCCTTAACACGGAAAAGTGCCGAATTGTAACCAGATCTGTGGTTTTTCCTCTCCAAGTTAGAAAACTGCGTTACAATTTATTTAGAAAACAAATTAAATAGTAAACCAAATCATTTTCTTTCAACAGTTAGTATATTTGTTTCAATAAATTAATGTAGCTAAAGATTCTACTGTGCATTTATTATGATACGTCCATGAGCTATTTTCACGAGACCGAGCAAATTAATATAAATGTATACCCCAGGTTGAGTGTGACTTCTACATCTCGATACATCACCCTCGCGTGAACCAGCGTTTCCTTGTTTTTCAACCGCCGGAGGAATAACCGTTAAGGACTATAAGGAACATAAAGTTTAAACTGATAGTGAAGTTTTGTCTTAAACTTGAACACTATAAGAAATAACTTTAAATAAATTACTATTGATATTATCAAAAAATACCGAAGACAAATCACTGTTATTAGCATTCTCTGGATTTATGTCAGATGCATCATTATCATTACTCATTTGCGTATCATTATTTTCATCTTCCCCATCTACATCTGATGTCTCCTCATTTTCTGACGGAATACTGTCTTCGTCATTATTGTACTATAAAAATTGAATCATCGCGAGATATTTTTAAATTTTATGAGAAAAACTCGGAAAAACGTAACATATCCAGAATTTTAGAAGGTTAAAAAATGTTTACCTCGTCAAAAAGTGTTGTCAAGTTATTCATAATTCAAAGAAAGGATTCTCTATAAAAACGTAGAATTTTTATTCGTAAATATACTTTTTTCAACACGTGCATGTAATAGGCCCTTTTTCTTGCATGTGAAACGAATAGAAAATTGGTTATTTCTAGCGTGGACTCCATTAGCTCCCTAGGGAGGTAATGGATCTATTACTACCTTCCGAGAGACGGTCTCGAAGGTTCTCAAATATTTCAAAATTTTCACTGAAGGAATCGAACCTTCTAGAAAGATATGGTATTGCGTTTCGTCCGGGTGTACTCGGCCGGACTCGTCAGTAGGGCTGAGAGCCGAGCACACCGTGCCCTAGACGCGGGGTGTCCGGTAGTGGATATTGGTGGTCGCTTGTGATCGGTATATATACTGAGCGTAGTCCTAGTATGGGACTAGCGAGAGCGAAGCGAGTTGGATGCGCCGCGTAGTGAGCGTGGAGAGAAACTCTGAGATATTATTGCGTCGCCACACCACTTTCCAAAATTTCCAAAAATTTCCATAAATTTCAAAAAAGTTCCATAAATTTCCGAAAATTTCCATAAATTTCCGAAAATTTCCAAACTTTGCAAAGTTTCCAAAATTATTGGAAATTCTCAAAATTTCCCAAAATTTCGGTCGTGCATGCGCGAAAAATAGGGCCTATACATGCACTCGTTGAAAAAATTACGGTGTGCAACAAGGGGGGGAGGGTCATTTCCCCCCCTTGTTGTACAATGTACTATTATCCCTTCCGATTAATAAGTTTTTTTATCACGGCCGAATGAGATATGTAAGTCTTCTCTCTCGTAAGAAACGCGAAAAAATATCGTATGTCGTTCGGGAGAGAGGCGCGATTTTGATTCGGGTGAAGCTGCCCTTGCTTCGCTCGCGCAGCAAACTTCACTCTCATCAAAATCGCTCACTTCTCTCCCTAACAGCATGATGTATATTAATTAACGATCGGACTCATTTTATTCCAAAGATACAACAATTTTAAAAAGAATGTTGAACACAAACAATATTTTATCTAATAAATATTTAATAATCATACTTACGCCACTTTATTTGCAGATTATATATTTCTTCGAACACAGGATTTAGTTATTTACACAAATAGTTTAACTATCAATAATCCACGCACAATGGATGCCGCCATTTGTAAACAAATTTATAAAAAAGAAACACCTCATCATAAGCATGGCGCGGACTCGCGTGCTGGATTCGTCACGGCAAGATTGCGAGCACTCGGAAAAATGAGCGACGTTCAATTTTTTTATGAACTTTGAAATATTTCTTGATTTTGGGACTTAGAATATTTTTTCCTTGCAGGAACTTTTGAAAAAATCGCTTCATGGGTACATCGAAAAGTTTTGCATCCAAGGAGTATAGAAAATATTCACGTTTGCCGGAGAAATTTATTAACCCAAGACGGTCATAGAGGGTGTGACACACCCCAAGTTATTTTTGAGCGCGGATTTCGGCCTCTTAATCCCGGACACCGACGTTATTACCTCTAACTAGAGTTTTTTTTTCGCAGAATTTTTTTTTTTTCTCGCAAATTTTTTTTCTACGAATTCTTTAAACATATTTAAAACTAAAATTTTCGTTTCATTCTTGGGTGGGTTAATAGAGAAACATTTGAAATATGTTCTCAATTTTTTTGGGGCCCCCCGGATAATTCTACGAAATTCTACAGGCTTCAAAGTGCTGGGGTGTGTCACACCCCATGTGACCACCACGGGATTCTCATGAGGTGTGACCGTCTTGGGTTAATTATCTTTCTAAAAATTGTATCAATTGTGTTTCTAAAAATTTGTTTCGGACATATATTTTTTGTTTGTTCGCAAAAAAAAAATCAGTTTTTTTCCGCATGATTTTTGTCGGATTTTCATTTTCTACATTTTTTTTCTCGAAATTTTTTTCTTCCTACATTTTTTTTCAATTCCCTTTTTTCCGGTGAATTATTTAAAACAAAAATCAAAAATAAAGGAACATTTCGAGTTTCCATTTCAAAAATCTCCACAAATACGTCGTCGTTCGTTGCTGTAAACCAAATTGAATGTACCGATCATATCAAAGTGCTACGTGGCCTTCGGCCGAAGATGATACAACACAGTGTAACAAGACTGATCATTCATACTGCACGAGCGCTTTGCACGGCAAAGACCAATATTAATTTTGAAATTTTACAATCCAACTATCGTAATTTTTGTAGCTTAGATTGGAAAAACACAGAGGCAGCACTGGAAAGTTAAAAAATGAATACAAGAATAATAATATTTTTAAATCTTATTTTTTATTTTTCGACCTTTTATGATAGTAATATCGTATCTTTCCTAATTGAATTTATTACAACAATCTTGTGATATAATTGCGATAATGAATTGTAAAAAATCTTTTGTAAACAGTAAATTTCCGTACAAAATATTTGAAAGTTACCACTAATAAAAGTATAGTCCAGCATTACGATAGTTATATCGTAAATTTTAGTAGAATTTTTTCTCCGTGTACACAACTCCAACTGTTATTGTTATCATACATGATCATTCATCACTATCACGGCTATTGCTTCATGAATCATGCGACACACACATATCATCTACTGTCGGCGCGTAAAGGTTTGGCCCCTCTGTTTGAGTGATCATAACTTCTACAGGAAAATTGGTAGAGCATCGAGTCTGGTAAGATCGTAAAGCGCCAAGTTTTCTGCGTCTAATGGTTGTTTGCAAATTTCCGTGTAAAAATCGTGAAAGCCGTTATGACCTCCGAAAAGTTAAAAACCGTAGTTTTTCAGAGTCCATCGCCGTACGTCAACTTAAACTCGTCACCGTTTGTCTGAAATAAGTGTAAAAAATCTGGAAAAATTTAGAAATATTCCCTGAACATTAACGAACCTGACAGAGTTTAGAAATTCCAAAAATATTCACAAAACTGGACGCCAGGTGCAAAACGGTCCAATGGTGCGATTTGGGGAACGGATGGGTACGGGTGAACCTGAGATAGCTCAAAATTTTCGTAAAAAAATACACGTTTTGGCTCCGTGATCAGTTTTTGGTTCGCAATAGCGAAATTCCAGTAATTGACGTCAACAATTTTTCAAATTGGAGCGGGGCCGCGTGTGTCCCAGCCGCGATATTCTTCGCTGCATTCACATTGTTGTAACAGTGGCCGCGAGTAACAATTGCGTTTGCGACGGGCGCGGCGGGAGGGAAATGCAGCGACTAATATCGCGGCTAGGATATAGGCGGCCCCGTGCAGATTTGAAAAATTGTTGACGTCGATTACTGGAAGTTCACTATTGCGAACCAAAAACTGATTACGGAATCAAAAAGTGTATATCCTGACGAAAATTTTGAGCCGGCTCAGGTTCGCCCGTACCGATCCGTTCCCCAAATCGCACGATTGGACCTTTTTGCACCTGGCGTCCAGGTTTGTGAATATTTTTGAAATTTCCAAACTCGATCATGTTCGTTAAGGTTCAGGGAATATTTCTAAATTTTTCCAGATTTTTTACACTTATTTCAGACAAACGGTGACGAGTTTAAGTTGACGTACGGCGATGGACTCTGAAAAACTACGGTTTTTAACTTTTCGGAGGTCATAACGGCTTTCACGATTTTTACACGGAAATTTGCAAACAACCATTAGACGCAGAAAACTTGGCGCTTTACGATCTTACCAGACTCGATGCTCTACCAATTTTCCTGTAGAAGTTATGATCACTCAAACAGAGGGGCCAAACCTTTACGCGCCGACAGTAGTCATATAATCTATTCATACTTAATTAAGAGCTATGCCCGATATAATTGACACTATAATGTTATATACCTCTGTGTCTTTCGTTTGTAGAAATTTATTGTTCAAGGACTATAATCCCGAAATTTCATTATTTTGTAAATTTTTTCCAATTTCATAGGATAAGTATGTATACGGCGATCAAAAGCTAGATATACCAGTTGGGATTTGTTGTATTTCTTAACTTTCCTTCTCCGTGATCAAAGAAATTTTTTGAAGAACAAAGAAATACTTCAAGCACATAAATTTAATAGAGCCACGTTGAAAATCATGACAGATAAAACTTAGCTAGCTAGATTCTAACCTAAGTCAAACCAAGATCTACCGTGGTATCTACAAACAGATTATAAGATCGCAATGCACCGTTGATTAAATGGAAACTTCCTTTGCTCAGTAATAAAACAGCAGCTACCAGAATGGATCTCAGTAACACACGTTAGACGGTATGCTACAAAAATCAATACTTTTTAAATCGCTCCGTTGATAAAACATAAACCCGAGAACCCATAACTGGTGAGCTCCTACCAACTGACTAGTAATTATTACATAATCAATGTTTCGACTGTTTTTTACAGGAACCAGAATCAATATAAGAAACTGGTACAGGCACACAAGCTCGGAAGAGCTACCATTTCAAGACTGACGATTAGCTTCCAACCGCTAAAACCTGAAGTGTCCATAGATCCATAGATCACACTATCTAAACTCAACATTTCTGGTCGCTCACTTCATTTTCCACCTGGCCAAACATTTCATCAGAACACAGCTATTGTGAGAATCATCCGAACTTGCACAGCTGCTATCCAACATGATTGGATAAATACATTGAAAGATTCTATATCAAAAGGTATGGTATGAAATTGGTGCTCTCAAGTCACCTTGATCAATAAAACTCAAACCCAGAAAAACACCACTGCAGCATCCAAGTATTAATTTCGTGTATTTTTATGATTTGCAGGCGTGACGCGTCATGAGATCATGAGAGTCAATATTACAGGATTACAGATGAGCCTGCAAAGACATCAGGCTGAAACTGGCGGCCAGAGCTAGCGGCCGCGCGAAGCGCGCGAATGAGAACCACTGCTGGCTCTAGTACTGATCCCACAGAGCAAGCGGCGGAGCGCGCAATGACTATATGACTCTTTGAAAAGTTGTGACTAGCAAACTGAGGGACATTGATGTATTTCTAGCATCTTTAACGATTCCCTGGACGTGAATTATTCGATTTAGCGAAATTATTGGATTGACAAAACGCGTTATTTTTGCTGCAAGGGTGTTGAACGGCGATGTAACTTTTTTCCGGTAGCGAATTTGCCGACCCTAAATTTTTTTTCAGCTTCTTTAACAATTTCCGAAATCAAAACCATTTGATTTTTGCTGGTGATGAGATTTTTGGATCTTTGGCGAATTAAATGAATGAAAACAACACTATTACGTCAACGCGAAGTCTCTAAGTCGGTGTAACTTTTTTCCGCACGCGAATTTGAAGACCCTGAACTTTTTTCAGCTTCTTTAACAATTTTCGAAATCAGAACCATTCGATTTTTGCTGGTGATGAGATTTTTGCATTTTCAGCGAATTAAATGAATAAATAAAAAGCATTTTACCGCATTTTTTTAAGCATTTATGACGACCCTGATTTTTTTCTAGCTTCTTTAATAATTTCCGAAATCAAAACCATTCGATTTTTGCTGGTGATGAGATTTTTGGATTTTCAGCGAATTAAATAAATGAAGAAAAAAACACTATTACGTCAACGCGAAGTCTCTAAGTCGGTGCAACTTTTTTCCGCACGCGAATTTGACGACCCTGATTTTTTCTAGCTTCTTTAACAATTCCCGAGATTAAAACTATTCGATTTTTGCTGGTGATGAGATTTTCGCATTTTCAGCGAATTAAATTAATGAAAAAAAACACTATTACGTCAACGCGAAGTCTCTAAGTCGGTGCAACTTTTTTCCGCACGCGAATATGACGACCCTGATTTTGTTCTAGCTTTTTTAACAATTCCCGAGATTAAAACCATTCGATTTTTGCTGGTGATGAGATTTTTGCATTTTCAGCGAATTGAATTAATGAAAAAAAACACTATTACGTCAGCGCGAAGTCTCTAAGTCGGTGCAACTTTTTTCCGCACGCGAATTTGACGACCCTGATTTTTTTCTAGCTTCTTCAACAATTCTCGAGATTAAAACCATTCGATTTTTGCTGGTGATGAGATTTTTGGATCTTTGGCGAATTAAATGAATGAAAAAAAAAAAACACAATTACGTCAACGCGAAGTCTCTAAGTCGGTGTAACTTTTTTCCGCACGCGAATTTGACGACCCTGAATTTTTTTTCAGCTTCTTTAACAATTTCCGAAATCAAAACCATTCGATTTTCGCTGGTGATGAGATTTTTGCATTTTCAGCGAATTAAATGAATGAAAAAAAAAACAATATTAGTCAACGCGAAGTCTCTAAGTTGGTGTAACTTTTTTCCGCACGCGAATTTGACGACCCTGAATTTTTTTAATCTTCTTTAATAATTTCCGAAATCAAAACCATTCGATTTTTGCTGGTGATGAGATTTTTGCATTTTCAGCGAATTAAATGAATAAATAAAAAGCATTTTTCCGTAAGCGCGAAGTCTCTAAGTCAGTGCAACTTTTTTCCGCACGCGAATTTGACGACCCTGATTTTTTTCTAGCTTCTTTAACAATTCCCGAGATTAAAACCATTCGATTTTTGCTGGTGATGAGATTTTTGGATCTTTGGCGAATTAAATGAATGAAAAAAAAAACACAATTACGTCAACGCGAAGTCTCCAAGTCGGTGTAACTTTTTTCCGCACGCGAATTTGACGACCCTGAATTTTTTTCAGCTTCTTCAACAATTTCCGAAATCAAAACCATTCGATTTTCGCTGGTGATGAGATTTTTGGATTTTCAGCGAATTAAATGAATGAAGAGAAAAACACTATTACGTCAACGCGAAGTCTCTAAGTCGGTGTAACTTTTTTCCGCACGCGAATTTGACGACCCTGATTTTTTTCAGCTTCTTTAACAATTTCCGAAATCAAAACCATTCGATTTTCGCTGGTGATGAGATTTTTGCATTTTCAGCGAATTGAATTAATGAAAAAAAACACTATTACGTCAGCGCGAAGTCTCTAAGTCGGTGCAACTTTTTTCCGCACGCGAATTTGACGACCCTGATTTTTTTCTAGCTTCTTCAACAATTCTCGAGATTAAAACCATTCGATTTTTGCTGGTGATGAGATTTGTGGATCTTTGGCGAATTAAATGAATGAAAAAAAAAAAACACAATTACGTCAACGCGAAGTCTCTAAGTCGGTGTAACTTTTTTCCGCACGCGAATTTGACGACCCTGAACTTTTTTCAGCTTCTTCAACAATTTTCGAAATCAGAACCATTCGATTTTTGCTGGTGATGAGATTTTTGCATTTTCAGCGAATTAAATGAATAAATAAAAAGCATTTTACCGCATTTTTTTAAGCATTTATGACGACCCTGATTTTTTGGTAGCTTCTTTAATAATTTCCGAAATCAAAACCATTCGATTTTTGCTGGTGATGAGATTTTTGGATTTTCAGCGAATTAAATAAATGAAGAAAAAAACACTATTACGTCAACGCGAAGTCTCTAAGTCGGTGCAACTTTTTTCCGCACGCGAATTTGACGACCCTGATTTTTTTCTAGCTTCTTTAACAATTCCCGAGATTAAAACCATTCGATTTTTGCTGGTGATGAGATTTTTGCATTTTCAGCGAATTAAATGAATAAATAAAAAGCATTTTTCCGTAAGCGCGAAGTCTCTAAGTCGGTGCAACTTTTTGCCGCACGCGAAGTTGACGACCCTGAATTTTTTTTAGCTTCTTTCATAATTTCCGAAATCAAAACCATTCGATTTTTGCTGGTGATGAGATTTTCGGATTTTCAGCGAATTAAATAAATGAACAAAAAAACACTATTACGTCAACGCGAAGTCTCTAAGTCGGTGCAACTTTTTTCCGCACGCGAATTTGACGACCCTGATTTTTTTCTAGCTTCTTTAAGAATTCCCGAGATTAAAACTATTCGATTTTTGCTGGTGATGAGATTTTTGCATTTTCAGCGAACTAAATTAATGAAAAAAAACACTTTTACGTCAACGCGAAGTCTCTAAGTCGGTGCAACTTTTTTCCGCACGCGAATTTGACGACCCTGATTTTTTTCTAGCTTCTTTAACAATTCCCGAGATTAAAACCATTCGATTTTTGCTGATAATGAGATTTTTGGATTTTTAGCGAATTAAATTAATGAAAAAAAACACTATTACGTCAACGCGAAGTCTCTAAGTCAATTCATTACAAAAATTCTTTTTATTTTACTCACGGGCTGTGCCTACATAATATCTCTCATTATCATTATATTTCTCATCAATAGGATCACAAATAATTATTGGAAAAAAAAAATCGAGACTTGGCACGTGAATAGAAATCGGATAAAAATCGCATAAAATTTAGATAACTAAATTTCTGTTTTTTTAATCGATTCATCATAAATTTATTTTCTGACTTATCGAATGTATCCCTATTATTGACAAAGATTTCTTATTTATTGCTGGAGCGGAGTGCATGCGACCTAAAAACTGAGCAACTCAATTAAACTCTTTTTCTGTACCAAAATTAATACACCACTACCTTGTTTTACTGTCAATGTCTATAGGATACCCTCCCTACTTCAAAGTAAGTTTCGATATATTGCAACAGCATTTCTACCACGTTATGTATGATCGTCGGCGGCCTTAGCGCCTCGCGCCCCTTTATACTCTGCCGCGACTTTTCGCTGAAACCCCCTCCAACTACGGGCAATCATTCCCTCAACTTCTCTTTCAATAGCAGAATCATTATACGTAGATCATAGTGCAGACTACACAAGAAGAAAATCTCGAAAATCGTAAAATACTTTTTTCAGCAGAGCGCGTATAAAAGACCTAAATATAGTCCGTTTTAGGCACAGTTACCATGTGAATAGTATAATCATTGACATCTTCCATACTGGTAAGTACTTACAAGTAATTCAGGCTAAATTTCTCATTGTTAACAATGTGAGTCGTTCATGTCCGCGGAAGCCTTCCACCGTAGCAATCGACACGTGTATGAATGTTGAGCCCCTATTCGCCCTATTTTGACGTCGATTTTTTTTCATTCGTTGAAATACTAATCTAAGTAAGTTCTAGATTGAAAATCGAATCAACGAACCTGAATTGAATAATGAACGATACTATTGATATTTCTGTAAACCATAGTCAAAAATCGTATATGGGTTATTTCATACGAGTCGTGGGTGTTTCAATCCAGTTAACCCTTCCAGTCACACAATTCGATTTTATTTGGCATTATGTATTATATTTACTTTTCCATGTCAAGGAAAATTCAATCGTCAGACTGAAAATAGAATGACGCCACTATAGTGGCGTCTGTGACTGAAAGGGTTAAGGGGTTACACCACCTCGGCGCTCGGAAAAATAAGTATGAAAATCAAAATTTTCTTTGACGCAGCTAATATATAAAATAATCATTATTTTACACATATACATTGTAGTTTTATGAATAATTCGAAATAATAACGAATGAAAAAAATCAAATAATGACGGAGATATGAGCCATCAAGTAGGACACTCTTTTTAAAATACTTGATGATGGTGTACCTATTTTCTCTGTCAGGCATTATTTGAAAAACGAAAAATTATGTTTTACTTAATTAAAAAAGTAAAAGCTAAAATGTAGCATAGGGAAAACATTTAAAAAAATTTTTTGTAGAAATAACAGCTGTTTGAAGAAAAGAACTCTGATTGTAATCGAAATTGTGAGTTGGAAAAATTAATAACTTATGTACATAGCATAACCAATCAAAAAATCCTATGCTTCATTTTAGCTGTTACTTTTCTGATTGAGAACAAAATTATTTTTTATTTTTACTCAATGTTTGACAGAGAAAATAAGTACACCATCATCAAGGATTTTGAAAAGAGGGTACTGTTCGATGGCTCATATCTCCGTCATTATTTGATTTTTTTCCATTCGTTATTATTTCGAATTATTCATAAAACTACTATGTATATGTGTAGAATAATATTCATTTTATATATTAGCTGCGTCAAAGAAAATTTTGATTTTTATACCTATCTTTCCGAGCGCCAAGGTGGTGTAACCCCTCAAATATTTCGCATCTATTTTTTCAGTAATATACAGTACCGTCCATAAGTTCGGGATCACTTTTCGAACTTTCGATCGAGACAAAAAGTTGAATATCTCGGTCAAAAAAAATTGTAGCCGAATGGCCCGGGTGGCATTCAAAAGTGGAAAAAACCGGCTTCATTTTTCTTCCCTGTTCAATTTTCCAAAAAATTTTCCGCACTCACTAGATAATGTTGAACATGACCATTTTTTTGCGATTTTCATACTTTCACAAATTCGCGTGTAATTTTCTGGGAAATAGATATAGAAACTTTTTTCCAATAGAACTTCGGAAGAGGAGAGATTAAGCTGTAAATCTGTTTTTTTGTTTTTCGATTGCAATTTTTTTTGGTCAAGTTATCCAACTTTTCGTGCGGAAAATCGGTTTTCAGAAAATGCGTCGTAACTCTAGCACTATGGGGTTTGAGATAAAATGTCTCGATATGAAAAATGTGTATTTTTTAATTTTTCACTCGTTCAATTTTTTTTTGAATTTTTTTTTTCATTTGAATTTTTTTTTTTTTTTGAATTTTTTTTTCGAATTTTTCGTACATGAAAAATCCGAAATAAAATAAACAATGAATTTCCTCATCATTCAATCACAAAAGAATCGCAGAAATTATTGTTAACTTTATTTCGGATTTATTCATATAATATAGAAAAGTAAAAACAATTTTAGAAAAAATGAAAAAAATTTCAAAATTCCTGAAGAAATTTATCCTTTATTTTATTTCGGATTTGTGCATGTAAAAAAAATTCGAAAATACAATCCAAAAAAAAAAAAATTCAAAAAAAAAAAAAAAATTTAAAAAAAAATTTAAACGAGTGAAAAATTGAAAAATATACATTTTTCATATCGAGACATTTTATCTAAAACCCCATAGTGCTAGAGTTACGACGCATTTTCTGAAAACCAATTTCCCGCACGAAAAGTTGAATAACTTGAGCAAAAAAAATCGCAATCGAAAAACAAAAAAACAGATTTACAGCTTAATCTCTCCTCTTCCGAAGTTCTATTGAAAAAAAGTTTCTATATCCATTTCCCAGAAAATTACACGCGAATTTATGAAAGTATGAAAATCGCAAAAAAATGGTCATGTTTAACATTATCTAGTGAGTGCGGAAAATTTTTTGGAAAATTGAACAGGAAAGAAAAATGAAGCCGGTTCTTTCCACTTTTGAATGCCACACGGGCCATTCGGCTACAATTTTTTTTGACCGAGATATTCAACTTTTTGTCTCGATCGAAAATTCGAAAAGTGATCCCGAACTTATGTACGGTACTGTAACTATTCAAGCTTTGCACTAAGAATAGCCTAGCATTTTGAATTGATCAATTTCAACTCGAGTACAACGTAAAAGGTTAAGTGTGGGTGTTACTGTAGTTTTTAATACTGGGTAAACTTTATTGAGTTTTTTCCTCAATTGATTGAAAGCTATCCCATCATTTTTTGGTGAATATACATAAAAGTTATGAATAAAAGTCTGTTGACCAAAGTATTAAAATGAATGAAAATCGTCGATACCATACAGTATGGCCTTCACGCCCATACTGGCATAGTGATATACGCGATGCATTTCTTTCCGTGTGCGTGCCAATTACTGTGGATGATTCAATATTACTGCGTGCCTATTATTGCTGATAACCCACTGACTGCAAATCTTTGGGAACGAATAAAAGAATCGAATAAGACTAATTAAAAAAATAATTATTGATTTAATAATTTTATATACTAACTTTAATTTATATTCATTTTTTTAAATAAATTTAAGGGGTCTGGCCACCCAAGCCGCTCGGAGAATGAGTATATTTCTGAAAAAATTCACAAACTCGAAAGTATCAAACTAAATATTTGTATTTTTCAACATAGGGTGAAAAACGGCTTCAATTAGAATGCCTCAAATAAATTTTGATCCAAATTATTAAAAATGGCAGCGCTGCATAAATTTCGGCAGGTGTATCGCCGTCATGCTGCATCAGGAAAAAAAAAATCAGCTGATTTCTGGATATATTTTCTAAAAGGTGACGTAGGATTTTCGCGATTACTTGATTGGTTTTTTTGTTTTTTAGTGACGTGTTTTCTCGTGAAATTTCTATGAAAAATACACATTTTTTTCTTCGCCTCACCATAACTTCCCTCATGGTTCAAAAAACAAATCGCTACCGTACATTGAAGCGACACTATCCACGGAACGGCTTTTTTTTCCGGATGCAACATGACGGCGATATACAACTGCCGCAAAATACGCGCGTGTCGTGCGGAAGGCCTCCGCGTAAATTTCTGCAGCTCTGCCATTTTTTATTATTCACGATTAAAATTTATTTGCGGCCTTCTTAAAGCCGTTTTTCTACCATGTGTTAAAAAATACGAATATTTCGTTCTATACTTTCGAGTTTGTGAATTTATTAAAAAGATACTCATTTTCCGAGTGGCCTGGGTGGCCAGACCCCTTAATAGGTTAACACAACAAGTTTAAGAATTTTCGTAATTGACCAGAATAATTCGAGAATTTTTTTTCTCATAAACTTTTTCGTTATTTTTTGTTTTACCCATTATTTATTTTAGACTTGAAGCCAGTTTGACATGAATTATTCTTATAGGTTAGAATGTAAACATTTTACATCCGCAGTATTAGGTACATATGCATGAAACTAGAGGAGCTCCAATTACTGCTGTTTATTGTAAAAACCGCAGTAATACACAGACGCTTGATTTATTGGTGCCAGTTACCGCGCAAGTAAATAAAAAAAAGAAGAAAAAGACGGTGTTTTTCGCAGGACTTTTCATCATTTTGATTTGCAATTATCAAAAATCAAAAGTAAAAGAAAGACAAAAAAAAATAAAATATACACATAGGGGAAAGGTGGTTAGCCCCGGCCGGCGGGTACCCCCGGTCATCTCCAAGTTTTGGACACTTATGCACAAATAAATTTAAAAACAAAAACGTGGTAATTAGGGCGATGAATTTGGTCACATTTTCGCATTTTTGTTTTCAAATTCATTTGTGCTTAAGTGTCCAAAACTTGGCGATAACCGGGGGTACCCGCCGGCCGGGGCTAACCACCTTTCCCCTATAAAATTGACAACCAATTGATTTTCGATAGAAGCGAACGTTCGGATTTAATGAGATATGGCAATTTTTCATTCCCGTCATTCGAATGTCAAGTCCTCCAAATTTCAGAATTTTCAATCGAGCCGTTGCCCAGATCATCGCGCTGATTCATACGAGAGACCGCCGGACCGCCGAACCGCTGGACCGACAGACCGACAGACAGACCGACATTTGTCTAAAAACCTGTTTTTCGGATTTTTTTTTCAGCCATGAAATAGTGCATTTGTTTTTGGAAAATATTATTGCGTGTTAACATTATGAACTTTCAACCTCATGAAGATTTGGAAACGGAAAATGCGAAGGGAAACATATTTCTATTATTTTTGTATTCATGTATAGTCAAGATACTTTATTACTCGAAACATACAGGATATAATATAATACACAATCTTAAATCGAAATAATGCCAAACGTTGAAATATTGATTGAACAAGGGCCTGATTCGATATAAGTTGTTTTTAAGGAGTCGAGCTGAAGTATTTTATCCAAGCTCTATAAATCGTCATACTATCATAAAAACACAATTTTCGACTTTGACCCTTGTCCCCTCAACGTACGGTTTCTATGAAAATTTACTTCCTAATTAACAATTGCCAATCAGGCATACGCCTACATATGAAATATGCTACATTTATTTCTATATATGTGAGTGCATTTCTTTGAGTATTACTTCGTTTAATAATTAATTTACCAATATCAATAATGAATATAATATAAAATCATACAATCAAAAATGCCGGATTTTCACAAAATGTTTATTACACAAAGTAAGTCCTGCTCAATTTTTTATTCATGTTTTCATACTCACTGATTGTTTCGACTAAACAACCAATGATACTATACTATCAAACAACTGGAAATACTTAACTACCAATAAGACACATGAATTACTTATTTACTTATTTTGACGCAAGTTATAGGCACGTTCAGTGTTGAGACCCGCCATCATTTTTTCAAGCACAGACAATTTGGTGATTGAGGGCAGTGCAGTAACGATTTCATACAGCGATTGAAAGACTCAAGACTTATTCATGCGAAAATTTGTTGTAGTTTAAGAGAAAAAAAAACATTCACTAGGAAAAAGCCTAGGACATGAACGACGCATATGTTCGAATGTATGTTTTTAAGATTCATGATGCATTAAGGTTTTCAATTAAACAAATTAAATTTTTGAAATATTTTCAGTAAATTCTATTGTCTTATGTATTTAGGAGGTAATTTCACGTAAAAATTTAATGAAAACATTTGTTACGTAACTTATTAAGTTCTTCAAAATAAAAACATCTAAATCGTCGATTTTTTTGTTTCATCAGTCTAATTGTTACTGTTCAAATATTATAATGTGTGAACATCGAATATTTTATGTATTCTTAATTGCAATTTTTTTTACGTTATATCAGGGATCAGAATATATCCCCGATTCATCTTTTCATCTCAAAAAACCCTAACCATGGGTTTCTTGAAGTACCCCGTAAATTATTAAACTTTTCCCCACAAGTAGGTAGCTTCTATTCGAGTAAGCGATTTTATTCTCATCTTTAACGAAATAAACTTTCATTTAAAATTGTACGTACTTTTCACTGTTTCATATCTGTATGAGAGATGTTGAAATTTATCCTTTACACCGAATTCATTGTTGATAGTTCAATGTCCATATTTTTTTAGATCTTCGATAAATATATGCGCAATCCCGTATTTCTCCTGAACTTGACCGTCACGGTTACTCTGATCCCTGAATTATTTATTTTCTTTCATTCAAATCATTTTTATTTTTTGGTCCTCTCGCACTTAACAGGGATTACAACATCACGACGCAAGAATATTCTACTATCCCAGAAGAAATGTTGATAACTCCTGAAAAGCTCAGTGAAATCCTAGCAGAGCTTTTTCCAAGTATTATTCTAGATGAATTTAAGGAATCTTCATTCTGTAAATCCCACAGATCGGTTTGTTGCGCGTGGCAACAAGTATGCTCGTCTATTTTTCCGAATCACGGAGAAAGATTCCTCAAGAAGCACAGACGCAAGTGCTACGATACTTTCCGAAATCATTTCGACGAAATTAAAGCACAATTTTCAGAAATCGTTAAACAAAAAAATTCTTTGGAGTCCGAAAATCATGCCACTAATCAGCTGAATGATGGTATTGAAATAATGTCAACTCCTGCAAACTCTTGCGAAAGTACTTTTATGGAGGTTCATGTTCCAGATCATGCTCACGTGAAAACCGAAATCAGTCCTGCTCAATCAAGTGATGCGTTTATCACGGCCGAGATGACAGATGATCCGAGCAGTTTTGAAGTAGACGACAGTAAATCCTCAATACGGGAATGTTCTCATGACGGAAGTAGTTTCCAAGAATTTCACGGCGAAACATTCAACGACACTGATGAAGAATATTATTTCAATGATCCCTGTTATGTTCCCAATGACGACCAAAATTACGTTGATGAAACAAGGTTGATTCCAGAACCCTTTGATAAACCTGCTTTTTCGGAGATTAGTTTTGAAGAGATTGATGGCGTAAAAAAGGAAATCAGTTTCACTGATGGTGAGCTGAATGTTGATTTGACGTGCGAGACGTCAGATGGTTCGAGCCTCCTCGAAGTAAATACCATAAGATCGTCAACCCGAAAAGATTCTCACAGCAATAAAAATCTTAAAAAAATCTGCGACGGAAAAATAGTAATTCCGCTAGAATTTTGGAAACGTTTTTGGCCAAAGACTTCGGACGAAGTTCGTCTAAAACGTGGATGGTGCGATGCTTTTAACGAGTATTTTAAGAAACAGTATGCACATTGCGTACTTCGAATCAAGTGGCACAAATGCCTGAAGAATTCATCCACGCATTTTATCGCTGTTGCCGTATGCAAAAATAGTACATGCACATCATTCAGATTTGAAGCATCAATTCCCGGACCAGTTCCATTTAATGACGTTGGTGTTCAAGTTTATAGATCACGGGCGATATGTCACCGCAGTGGCGAAATTCATCGCAGGTTTATAAGTGGAGATGCCAGAAAACGTCTCCGTAAAGACTTGGACGGTAAGGCTCCAAGTGTATTGAAGCTAAAAATGCTCGCTAATGTCGGGGAAGACGTCTTAATTGCGGGCAATCGAAATGATGCTCCTAGTCTAATGCTGCTACAAAAGATGTCGAGTGAAAATAATACTGAAGGCGATCTGTCCAAAGACATGCATACATATATGAAGATGCTCATCGAGAAATTTAAGATTTCTTGGCCAGGGAAATTCTGCGATGGTTATATTCAGGCATATTCAGTCGATCCCTTCTACATTATCTTATTCACTGAGACTCAAATCCATCACATTCTCTCTCAGAAAAAAAATCTCTTCTGTCACTTAGATTCGACGGGATCCATAATCGCTAGGCCTCAAGATACTTTGAAACAAGTATATTATTATGCCTTGGTGATACCTGGAACCAACGAATCCAGTCCACTCCCGATAGCAGAATTCATTTCAAATGTACACAATATTCCGTACATCACATTGTTCTTGTCCGTATTTAATCTGACCGTGAAAAAAATGACAACTCGCCGTTTAGTTTTTCATAAGATTGAGACCGATTTCAGCTTAGCCCTAATTCAATCTGCCCTTAGGGCATTTAATGACATGTCATTGAAGCAATATTTAATCGAACTAGATGCGCACATAAAAGAAAACGACGATAGGCCACCAAACTTCACGATTGTACACATATGCTCAACTCATCTATTGAGAACGGTCATGAGAAAGGTTAAAACCCTTTTTAATAGTCAGGAACAACGTAGTTTTGCTATATGTCTCATAGCAAAACTCATACATTGCGTGAATATTGAAGACGCGAAGCAAATATTTCAAACGGCTGTTCTTATTTTTGGAGTAGACAAGAAATGCGAGACTTTCGACAGTCTGCTGTTGAATTTGAAAAATACGGATATGCCGTCTGAAACTTTTTCAGCAAATGACTCGAATTTTTCGGAAATCGACGACGCAGAATCCTCGCCAGAAAGTTTTCAAGAACAATCGCAAGATACAAGTGATTCCCCCGAATCACCTCTTTTGCGCCATGGCTCTCCGTTTTACAAATATTTTCAAGATGTTTGCGAGAAAACGAAACTAGAGTTTAGTACGAAACAATGCGCAGAGACAAATGATCTTTATTGTATTCAGTATATTTTCTATTTAATGGAGCATATTATGCCATTTTATCCACTTTGGAGTGCTGTTGTACTACACAAATACAATTTGTTGCGTGATAGCAATGCCAGTGTAGAAAACTGGTTCAAGATTGTTAAGAAGGACTTGTTCGCTGGAAAACTAGCAATTTCACCACCTAGATTTATTCAAATAATGGAATCATTTCTTTTAGCTAGACTGCGAGATCATAAGTATAGTTTGAAAACGGAGAGACAACGGCAAAATATGAAAAAACATGCGGAATTGGAATTCGCAGAAGAATTTTGGCTAAAAAAGAACAGATCGAACGCGTATTTTCGATTTCCTAAGAAATTCGATAAATCCAAAATATGTGAACCGTGCGTAGTGGCTGAAATCAATGATTTTACAGAAAATGTGGATGTACCTTCTGACAATGAGAGCAATGCGTCCGCTGATTATACTTACGAATGCACAATGGATACCGATGCGCACTTACTTTCGAGTGAAGTTGATGAACGCATAAGTGACAATCGAGAAGTTTTAGACGTGGGGGAAAATTTCGAAATTGCATCCATATATTCTTATGGTACCGACTCGGCGGGTTTATTATTTTCGTCATCGCTGACTTACCCCGGAGATTTCCCGTTCAATTCCAACAATATTAAAGTCGGAGGAATTTTATTTCCTGAACATTCGTTGAGCACACTACAGCCTAACAAATGGCTCGATGACAACATCGTCAACGGATTCCTCATACTTTTGCAAGATGTGGCCAATGATCATGGCACGAAGGTTCTCGCGTTCGAATCGTTTTTCGTCGAAAAATTATTGCATGGTGGACTAAGTCAAGGTTTTCAGAAGTGGGTGAAAGCAACGGACATTTTTGCGTTTGATATTTGGTTAATGCCAGTTCATTTAGGAGTCCATTGGACGCTTCTTGTAGTTGTATTTAATCACCGCTTGTTTCTATACCTAGACTCAATGCATGGTCCACCACCCGCAAAACTTATTCAGAACATGTGCAGTTTCATTGAAGCGAACCGTATAGCTCGTTCCAAAAGACACACGCGGTGGACGGATTGGATCGTCTCAGTTCCCAAAGACATTCCATTACAAACAGCGTTGGCTGATGCACCTTTGTCTCACGGTAATTGTGGCGTACACGTGTGTGCTTGGGCATTCACGATATGTACAGAAACGACCTATGCATTTTCGGAACGTGATATGAATATAGCAAGAAAAGGCATTGCGCGATGTTTACTTGCTGAACATCCCCAGAGAGATAGAGCCGAACGTTACAAATTGCGCCAACTAATTCTAGAGTCCGAAGACGAGCCTTCAAATCCGAAGCCCACAATAAAAGTACCTCTCACGTGTAAACCACCTAAGGGATTTTCAAGTACGTTAGAGTATTGTTCTACTTTGAAAGTCCTCCTAGAAGCAGAAAAATAAAAATATGCATGCGGTAAAGAGTGTAAACGCTTATTAAACTCTTTTTTCTAGCTCTTTTCTGAGTTCGATTTTGAAACTATATTTAAATTACGTTTCTTCGAAAATTTATTTCATCGCTTTTTATGTTATACTGGACGGTTCCCAACTTGAACTAAGTGGCATAAGTACCTGAGTTACAATTTACAGGTGCGGGTCGAAAGATTTGAGGAAGTTTAAGTCGTGCTAGTCGTAATTGACACATATTATATGTTAGCAGTCAGATATAATATTTCAATATATTTATAATTGTTGAGTAATTTGTACCAGAAACTTTTATCATTTTTTGTATTGTGTTAATGTATATGAATGTTTTAATGTGACCCTTATGATATGTATATTTGTTAAAGATATTTGAAAAAATGTTTAGTTGAAGTGTGTCTTGCCATGAATCTGTTTTCATTACTACCTTGATCCGTTACGCAATAAGAATTATATAAAACTTCAAAGCCCAGAACAATTTTTTCTCAAACCATTAACCTTAATGTTACTTAAATTAACTTTTACTGTATATACAGTACCTTCATTGTAATTCTTCCAACATGAAAATTATCTCGATGTAGGTGAACTTTAGACGGCTACACTACTGGCTGTGGCCGGTTGATAGTGAAGTATACCTATCAATAAGTATAGAGCTAATTTCAACGTGCAATTTTACGCTCTATGTTCTGTTAGCATTAGATTTTTCAAGCCCACCTGTCATTGGTGCCAACTTATATAATTCTTCACCCATGTAGTCTGAAGTTGCCTTCCTTCGCTTCGATGAACTGATCTTTCACGAGCCGAACGTCTTCGACGCATTGTGACCTGTAGGTATACTTGCATTCTTGATCTGCACCTCGAACTGTGGAAATCGTACCAAATTGTCCGTATCAAAAAGTGCGAATGATTTCTGGCAATATTAGAATTGAAGTTGACTTTGCACAGGTTTTCGGAGTTTTCAACGAAATCTTAGATAGCACAGGTGACTGAGCATTAGGGTGTCCGTTATTTCCCAAGTTGTTTGTTTTTCTTGCAAGCGCCTCCTAAATTTTGAGTTTGTGGCCTCAAAACAATTATGCTATTTTTTTTTTTTTTTTTAAAGTGCCGTTACCCCTGCCTGTAGGACGATACTTGTCCCATTTGATAACCATGGGATTTTGGCCCTTTTTAGACTTTAATTTTTTTTTCACTTACTACTTTGATTACCTCATCAAATATTGTTGATTCTACTACTGTTTTGACCTTTTTGGATGGAAATATTCTTACATTAGTGAAAAAAAAATTTTCATAGGTTTCTAAGTTTTTTTCAAAATTTATTTTTAGCGTATTTTTCAGTAATTTTCGAATATTTTCGAATATTTTTGAATTGATTGACTTTTCGATGCTTTTTTTTCAAATTAAACAATATTCGAAGGATATTAAAAAATATGGTGAAAAAAAAATGTTACGTCTTCAAAACTTGAATTTTTTTTTTTTCATCAATGTAAAAATATGTCCATCCAAAGAGGTCAGAACAGTAGTAGAATCAACAATATTTAATAAGGTAATGAAAGTAGTAAGCGAAAAAAAAAATTAAAGTCTAAAAACGGCCAAAATCCCATGTTAATCAAATGGGACAAGTATCGTCCTACAGGCAGGGGTTAATAGCACTTGAAAAAAAAAAAAAAATAGCATAATTGTTTTAGGCTATAAACTAAAAATTTAGGGGGCACTTGCAAAAAAAAAAAAACAACTTGGGAAATAACGGACACCCTACTGAGCATTGACCCACTGTAAGTTTGTCTTTGATGTAATTCACACCTAATGTCATGAGTTAAAAAAGGCAGCCGTAGAATGATGTAAAAACTGATTGTAACAATAAGACAGTTCTGACAATACTTACTAGTGGGGTACGATAACGCAAGTGATGTTCGCATCATAGCTGTCCGGGTTGGTGTACCGTTCCCTTAAACTTGACAGGCGGAAATCGACGAAACGCATACCATTTGCATAAAAAGTCTTTGAAATGTTTCTGACTGAATTCAGACAGCACGTCGTTCGCAGCGTTTACTAAATCACTGGAAATGGCTCAGTTCTTGCGTTGGAAAAATCAGCATTAATACGTCTCTAATTTCTTACACGGTTATGTCCCACTACTCAAACACTTTCCCATTATTATACGTAAGATCTCGTCTGTTTTTTCTACACAGTTATCAGACTATACAGTCTATGTACCCAATAAACTCTGGAAGATCTCGTATTTGCTATGAGAAACCATTCCATGAATCCCAAATCACGTTCTCCTTCGTCTGAAGGCGATCCACGACTGACTGATTCGCAGCCCCAACTACCGACCGAAATATCGTATGAACACAGTGACAACACAATCGGCTTATGAGACCCGATTGGCTAAGGTACTCAGCTTGCCAGTATGACGTATAAATTATCATGAGAACTTGAGAAACAATAACAACGGGGATACTTGGAAAATGAGATGTATTATGGCAGGGATAGTGATTGAGCGGGTTGGAAAAAAAAGGTCAGCTCTTCGGTGCGTATTCAGCAGCCACTAAGAGGAGTGCCGGCCTTGGGGGCGGGCGAAGCGGGCAGTAGCCCGGGGCGCCGAGGTTCAGGGGCGCTTAAATGAGATTTTTTTTCGAGTTAAATTTTTTCCCGTGCAAGCACGAAAATTTTCATCGCGTGAGAATATCGAGTGCATTCGACTCGAGGCGCAGCAGTTGAAGCAAGTTGGGTTGGGCGCACGGTCACAATGGATACATGCACGATCAACCGAAGTACCTAAGTCCACCGTAAGGCCCGGTCTACATAACGCCTGGATTACGCAGCGTCGTAACTTAACTTAATTTAAGGATTGACCAATCAGGAGGCTCGATTCACCTGGACTGTGGCTAAAGCAGCCTTCCGATTAGTCAATCCTTGAATTAAGTTGAGTTACGGCGCTGCATAAACCAGCCATAAGACGTTTACGTATCACCGATACAACACGAAAGTGCAAAAATAACAGCATCTAAAATGAATATTTCGGAACTAATAAAAGACTTCGCCAATGCCAAAGCAAAGCGTGTCAATTTTGGAATTCCGGATTAATGCTAAATTATAAACCGAACTCATTTCGATAACTTCGCGACTCCGGGGGGAAATTGGGAAGGGAGGGGGGGGGGGGGGGGACGACGACTATCCGTTCGCTTGCCTGGGGCGCGAAAAACTCTAAGGCCGGCGCTGACTAAGAGAGCTTCCATTGCATCAGTGTCAGTTGAACTATATATTTTTCGGCCCAACATAGCTAATTACGAGGCTACTAATTTCGGCCTTTAGTCAACTTTCTATCGGCGGTGAAAGCGGTCCATGAAAATCATAAGACTATCAAGTGCGACCCCTACAAGAAATCGTGTAAATTTCGATTCTGATATCGCTAAAAAAAAAAACTATACTTACTCAGTTCCGACAGGGCGAGAGAAATATCTGACGGTGTACAGCAAGGTGTATACAGTATTAAAGGCTCACTCGTCAGAAACAGTGATTAACATTTGATGGTCTATTTCGTGGGAAATTCAAAAGGGCCATCACCACTAAGAATCGACTAGTTTCGTACTTCGGAATCTTCTTAGAAACTAAACAAAAATCGAGGAACACTTAGGGGAGCGTGGGGTAATGAGAGCCGGCGGGTAATGGGAGCTAGTACCAGATAAGTAAATAGGAACGCGTCATTGATTCGGAAATCGTTCGGTTGTCTTTGGTAATGTTTGGTTACATCACGCGATCGCAGCCGGACACCACGGTAGTATCAGGAGGGTGACTACGAACGCGAGAATGTTTCGCGTGTTCCTGTAGTAACGAAAGTGTTTTTTGCGGATTCAAGGTAAGTGGCTTAGGTGGTTATTTTTGATTTTTTTTGCGATTATCTTTTACCTTATTGAATGTATTTTAGTATGGAAACACGTTAATAGGAAGATTAACAAAATTACGTCGTGAATTCTTATTAATTCAAATAAGAAGCATTTCGGGTAATGAGAGCCATGGTTGCTCTCATTGCCCATTTGCAAATTATTGAATGCAATATTTCATCTCACGTTTCAGATGACTAGAAACAGAAAACGTACAACGTCAAAAGCCAGTTGGACATCGGATACTTTGGAAAAATGCTATAAAATCCATACAAAATGAAGAAAAATCAATATTATTATTATTCCATAAAATAATATCATTTTGTAATATCTAAGTGAATAAAGCTATATTTTTGTTGATTATTGGTTACTCAGTTAAGTAAAGCAGTACCAAATACATAAGTAAATCTGTTTCACGTATATGGGAAAGTTGTGGCTCTCATTACCCGACAGGTGGGCTGATGAGAGCGAAAGCAACATTTTTCTGATGTCAATTTTTTAAAGCCGTTCGTTGATTTCATAGAAAAATCCATTATAATTAGTATAGATAAATAACCAAAGAAGTCAAAAAGTACGAAAAATAAATATGATTAGATCATTAAATTTATTTTTCTATTGCTTTCACTTACGTGGCTCCAATTACCCCACGCTCCCCTATCCCCGTGCTGGAAGAAGTTACATAGCCCTACTAGACCACGTTCGTTAGGCCAAGCGCCTGTCTTTTTTTTTCTTGAATAGTCAAGAAATCTTGATACTGCCGAATGGTGAATACGTTATGGTCCGAGAACACTTTCCGAAGAAAAGAAATCTATGAAAACCTCAAAAAAATTGCCTACCATCATCGCGTTACTCCTTTCTTGTCATTCATTTAATTCGCCAAAGATCCATAAATCTCATCACCAGCAAAAATCGAATGGTTTTTATTTCGGAAGTTGTTGAAGAAGCCGAAAAAAATTCGGGGTCGTCAAATTCGCGTGCGGAAAAAAGTTACACCGACTTGGAGACTTCGCGTTGACGTAATAGTGTTTTTCTCTTCATTCATTTAATTCGCTGAAAATCCGAAAATCTCATCACCAGCAAAAATCGCATGGTTTTGATTTCGGAAATTATTAAAGAAGCTAAAAAAAATTCAGGGTCGTCAACTTCGCGTGCGGCAAAAAGTTGCACCGACTTAGAGACTTCGCGCTTACGGAAAAATGCTTTTTATTTATTCATTTAATTCGCTGAAAATGCAAAAATCTCATCACCAGCAAAAATCGAATGGTTTTAATCTCGGGAATTGTTAAAGAAGCTAGAAAAAAATCAGGGTCGTCAAATTCGCGTGCGGAAAAAAGTTGCACCGACTTAGAGACTTCGCGTTGACGTAATAGTGTTTTTTTTCATTAATTTAATTCGCTGAAAATGCGAAAATCTCATCACCAGCAAAAATCGAATAGTTTTAATCTCGGGAATTGTTAAAGAAGCTAGAAAAAAATCAGGGTCGTCATATTCGCATGCGGAAAAAAGTTACACCGACTTAGAGACTTCGCGTTGACGTAATAGTGTTTTTCTCTTCATTCATTTAATTCGCTGAAAATCCAAAAATCTCATCACCAGCGAAAATCGAATGGTTTTGATTTCGGAAATTGTTAAAGAAGCTGAAAAAAATTCAGGGTCGTCAAATTCGCGTGCGGAAAAAAGTTACACCGACTTAGAGACTTCGCGTTGACGTAATTGTGTTTTTTTTCAATAATTTAATTCGCTGAAAATGCAAAAATCTCATCACCAGCAAAAATCGAATGGTTTTAATCTCGGGAATTGTTAAAGAAGCTAGAAAAAAATCAGGGTCGTCAAATTCGCGTGCGGAAAAAAGTTGCACCGACTTAGAGACTTCGCGTTGACGTAATAGTGTTTTTTTTCATTAATTTAATTCGGTGAAAATGCGAAAATCTCATCACCAGCAAAAATCGAATAGTTTTAATCTCGGGAATTGTTAAAGAAGCTAGAAAAAAATCAGGGTCGTCAAATTCGCGTGCGGAAAAAAGTTGCACCGACTTAGAGACTTCGCGTTGACGTAATAGTGTTTTTTTCTTCATTTATTTAATTCGCTGAAAATCCAAAAATCTCATCACCAGCGAAAATCGAATGGTTTGAATCTCGAGAATTGTTGAAGAAGCTAGAAAAAAATCAGGGTCGTCAAATTCGCGTGCGGAAAAAAGTTGCACCGACTTAGAGACTTCGCGCTTACGGAAAAATGCTTTTTATTTATTCATTTAATTCGCTGAAAATGCAAAAATCTCATCACCAGCAAAAATCGAATGGTTTTGATTTCGGAAATTATTAAAGAAGATTAAAAAAATTCAGGGTCGTCAAATTCGCGTGCGAAAAAAAGTTACACCAACTTAGAGACTTCGCGTTGACTAATATTGTTTTTTTTTTTCATTCATTTAATTCGCTGAAAATGCAAAAATCTCATCACCAGCGAAAATCGAATGGTTTTGATTTCGGAAATTGTTAAAGAAGCTGAAAAAAATTCGGGGTCGTCAAATTCGCGTGCGGAAAAAAGTTACACCGACTTAGAGACTTCGCGTTGACGTAATTGTGTTTTTTTTCAATAATTTAATTCGCTGAAAATGCAAAAATCTCATCACCAGCAAAAATCGAATGGTTTTAATCTCGGGAATTGTTAAAGAAGCTAGAAAAAAATCAGGGTCGTCAAATTCGCGTGCGGAAAAAAGTTGCACCGACTTAGAGACTTCGCGTTGACGTAATAGTGTTTTTTTTCATTAATTTAATTCGCTGAAAATGCGAAAATCTCATCACCAGCAAAAATCGAATAGTTTTAATCTCGGGAATTGTTAAAGAAGCTAGAAAAAAATCAGGGTCGTCAAATTCGCGTGCGGAAAAAAGTTGCACCGACTTAGAGACTTCGCGTTGACGTAATAGTGTTTTTTTCTTCATTTATTTAATTCGCTGAAAATCCAAAAATCTCATCACCAGCGAAAATCGAATGGTTTGAATCTCGAGAATTGTTGAAGAAGCTAGAAAAAAATCAGGGTCGTCAAATTCGCGTGCGGAAAAAAGTTGCACCGACTTAGAGACTTCGCGCTTACGGAAAAATGCTTTTTATTTATTCATTTAATTCGCTGAAAATGCAAAAATCTCATCACCAGCAAAAATCGAATGGTTTTGATTTCGGAAATTATTAAAGAAGATTGAAAAAATTCAGGGTCGTCAAATTCGCGTGCGAAAAAAAGTTACACCAACTTAGAGACTTCGCGTTGACTAATATTGTTTTTTTTTTTCATTCATTTAATTCGCTGAAAATGCAAAAATCTCATCACCAGCGAAAATCGAATGGTTTTGATTTCGGAAATTGTTAAAGAAGCTGAAAAAAATTCAGGGTCGTCAAATTCGCGTGCGGAAAAAAGTTACACCGACTTAGAGACTTCGCGTTGACGTAATTGTGTTTTTTTTCAATAATTTAATTCGCTGAAAATGCAAAAATCTCATCACCAGCAAAAATCGAATGGTTTTAATCTCGGGAATTGTTAAAGAAGCTAGAAAAAAATCAGGGTCGTCAAATTCGCGTGCGGAAAAAAGTTGCACCGACTTAGAGACTTCGCGCTTACGGAAAAATGCTTTTTATTTATTCATTTAATTCGCTGAAAATGCAAAAATCTCATCACCAGCAAAAATCGAATGGTTTTAATCTCGGGAATTGTTAAAGAAGCTAGAAAAAAATCAGGGTCGTCATAAATGCTTAAAAAAATGCGGTAAAATGCTTTTTATTTAATCATTTAATTCGCTGAAAATGCAAAAATCTCATCACCAGCAAAAATCGAATGGTTCTGATTTCGAAAATTGTTAAAGAAGCTGAAAAAAGTTCAGGGTCTTCAAATTCGCGTGCGGAAAAAAGTTACACCGACTTAGAGACTTCGCGTTGACGTAATAGTGTTGTTTTCATTCATTTAATTCGCCAAAGATCCAAAAATCTCATCACCAGCAAAAATCAAATGGTTTTGATTTCGGAAATTGTTAAAGAAGCTGAAAAAAATTTAGGGTCGGCAAATTCGCTACCGGAAAAAAGTTACATCGCCGTTCAACACCCTTGCAGCAAAAATAACGCGTTTTGTCAATCCAATAATTTCGCTAAATCGAATAATTCACGTCCAGGGAATCGTTAAAGATGCTAGAAATACATCAATGTCCCTCAGTTTGCTAGTCACAACTTTTCAAAGAGTCATATAGTCATTGCGCGCTCCGCCGCTTGCTCTGTGGGATCAGTACTAGAGCCAGCAGTGGTTCTCATTCGCGCGCTTCGCGCGGCCGCTAGCTCTGGCCGCCAGTTTCAGCCTGATTGCAAAGACCAGAATTTCCATTGATCTACAGAACGATACATCGCTCTTCGGCACATTCAGCTACTTTAGTCAATCATCCTTCACTGGAATTATTACATGGTCACAAACACGCACGCAAGTTCAGAATGGCTAGTATTCCGAAACCAAACATCAGTCAACTATTACTTCAAGGCTGTACAATCTTCAGAATTATTCGAAATCTTACGCCTAAGAGTGAGCAAAAGAATCAATCTGGATATCACATATTAGAAGGTATGCTATACGAGTCGATATTTCTCAGCTCACCTTCACCATGGCAACATGTGATATATTTTAGTAATTACTGTAACATTTAGATGATTGATCGTTTATTGATTTGTATGATTCGCACAGTGACCTGAATTGAATTGCAGTAGACAACCATGCAAGCTCCGAACAATCAACGTTGCAGAACACATATGAGCCTGTTACTGCGTCAGGCAACACTGTCTTCCAAACTATGGCTGAAAAATTACTGATTAAGTACTTGATTTAGGTTAGAACTGTATATTAAGGTTGAAGTTCGTAACGTTAACGTAACAGAATATTCGTTCGAAAAATGCAATATTTCGTGATTCAAATGTTGTTAGAATTGCAAAATATGCTAGATTAACGTGTTTCACACAATTTGAGGAATGATACACCGTTCTTGATCCATTTGAAATTCGAGCCTTGAATTTGAGAATTATTTGGCGAATATTTTGTTGAAATAACATTACGAACTTTAACCTGATACTGTATAAAAGAAAATTAAGTTCTACCTAATAAATTATTTATGTTTGTCACAGTTGACAATTGAAGTAAATGTGTTTGTCTTTCGCTGAATGTTTTTTCCCTTGTCCAAATTCCGAATGTATTTCTTGTGGTGATCAAACTATAATGACATATAACCCTGCTGAAATTAAATGAGCAATCTTTCTCAGTTCTGGTACTTGCAAAAAGAAGTGAAATCCCACGAAAAACATCCAAAGATGTAAAAAAAGCCGCCAAGTACTCAGACGAAAATCACAATTGCTTTATAAGTAAAACGGTTCGCCAGTCTCTGTCGTGAAATCAAGAAAAAAGCCAAGCACCGAACGTACAACTGCGAACTCTCAGCAATTTGTTGAAAAAAAATAAAAAAACTCAAAATCAAACTCAAGTCTACGTCGTGAAGTCGGAGTTTCGTGTGAGGATATCGAAGCATCATTCCAAGAGCTACGTACTTGGCGGGCACATTCGGTTTCTTAGAGCTATATGGACAACCCGCTTCGTTTTACAAGAAAATTGAGTTTTCAATGCGACAGCAATTAAATACACTGAAAAACTAGTTATTCAAACCAATAATCGTTTCAGAATATACTTCTACGTGTCTTTAACTATGTGTATGACTTTACAGACATAGATACCTTGTATAATCAATAAAAATCCGGGTCGTTTCCACTGTCATTGAATTATCAAATCAGACTCTGAACTCTGGAATCACATACCTCGCTGTATAGTATTAATGAGGGAAGAATAAACTCATTCACTTGCAATATGGTCGAATCAAGAAAACTCTACTCTGCTATTTCGGCATGAAACCTGAAACATGCATCTACGCATTGTGACGAGCAGAGCCGACGGGGGGGTTTTACTCCGTCGGGTTACACGACCGACAA
Organism: Tenthredo livida; assembly: GCA_963992785.1. NCBI lineage: Eukaryota > Metazoa > Arthropoda > Insecta > Hymenoptera > Tenthredinidae > Tenthredo > Tenthredo livida. The sequence goes on from OZ023066.1 coordinate 20,293,657, forward strand.
AGATTCGGCACCTTCCTTGGGTTGCTAAAAGTTGGGCACCAGGTACCTAGGGGTACCGCGGTAAACAAAATAAAGGGGACGGGAACTGAACGATAATATAAATATAATTGAAATGAAATAACAATAATTGAAATAAAGTAAAATAAAGTAATAGTATTAATTGAATTAAATAAAATATATTATAATAAACGAAATAAAATAACAGGAGATATTAATTAACAACAATTATACTGTACGGTTGGCTCAGCGTGAGGGGAACATGGGGGCGAAATAATTTAGGGTAGACTTATATATTTTTATGGTTTATGGATTTAATCACAAAGAAACCAATAACGATAATTAACAATAAATATTTAGAATGATTAAACACAAGATAAAACAAATGAAACAATCAAAGCCGATACCTTGGATCGGGACTAACACAATTAAACAATTCAAACAGAAATTAATTCGGAACAGCTGACTGACTAGGTCACAGATGGAAAGTAGGACAGATAACAATATAGAATATAAGGTAGTGAAGAAGAAGATAAGGTAGGACAATTTACATAAAAGGAAGAAAACAAATATGGTATGGTAGGAATCAATCTCACTAAAATATTAGCTCATAAATTATAGGTCGGTAACCTAGGGGGATTGGGAATATTTAAAATCAATAATTTGGGGACTTCTTAGAACTAATGGGACCAGTCGGTATTACAGAATTTTCTATAGTACATGCAAGGCGTCTTTCTATAGGAAGTGCAGGGCGTCGGGACTACATTCAAACAAGTTCGTGCCAAGATGGCCAAGGCAACTTTACACGAGGCACGCCATGCAACTACGCCGCAACAAATTAACACAAAGGGAACGCGAGAATCTAATACAAATTATAACTCGAAGTAATGATACTTATACCAGCTCAAGGTTTATTAAGGGTTTACTGACTACTTTCAACGACAAGGGGTTACGGGAAGGGGATTATTTTACATTAGCTAATCTACAGCCTGTAGACCGATTTTTCCAGAGATCCGTGGCTCGACAAGCCGTCGAGATTTTTGTCGTATTTGACTACGAACTTATTTTTCCACGCGGGGGTATATTTTCTGAGAGTTTAACAAATAATAATTATCGGTAATTCAAATTAACAAGTAATAATACTTTCAAGGAAAGAGACACGGAAATATTTAACACACGATTTAAGACAAATAGTTGACGATACGATAACTAATAATTATACGAGAAATAAGGAAGACACGATAAACAAGGTTTAGACGATAAATAATAAAAATACGATGAAGAATGACGATACGATAAATAATAAAAACACGACAAATAATAACGACACGAGAAACAGGGACGATACGACAATTATTGATGCTATGATTATTATAGACGGTATGTTCTTGAAAAATCAATCGATAAGGCACGATATATATCAGGGGGAATATAATAATCAATAATATAATCAATAATCAATAGTTAAACAAAACTAAAGCACGACAATTCGATGATATGTTAATGGCGTCACCCTCCTCGAGGCCTGACCCAACTACGCAAGAAGAAACGAATTTCTTTTTAATCAATCTATTATCAATCGAAGAGTCGTCTAGGATTGGAATCTTACCTTGAATAAGATGTAACACTCACTAACTGAGTTTATCAAGTGAATATTTTAGACTGTAGGCTTTTAATTAGTAGGCTTCGAACAAAAGAAACAATTTTAGCTTTTTCCAATCAAGACAGGACTATACAGAACTGATTCCAAGCAAGAAGTGAAGCGTCTAGATCTTTTTCTATCTAAATGCTATTTGGGGGGGTGAGGGGGGTATTGCGCATAAAATTAATGGGCGTGTTGACTTCTGCAGCCGGGTTGTGTCGCGGGCCTGACAGGGCCTTTTGGCACTTCAAGCTTTCGCCAGGGGGTTGTTAGATGTCTCGTCGTGTTCTATGTGTTTCGATATCCTGGAAGGCGGAATTCTGCATATTGGACCGGTCGACCAAGCCGGTGCGGGACAGGTAGAGAAAGGATAGGGGCTACTCCATGTGACAGATTCTTATTGCAGCGCTCTTCCAGGCATATCTCGGGATACGATGACTCGTCTCCCCTGGTTAATCCCTCGAAGGCCGGGCGGCCCGTCAGGCCGGATGAGATTGAGGGATGATCTCCCTCGATGATTTTGGGCAGGAACGGTACGGGAATATAAGATATAGGGAACGGGAAAAAGTATTAGTCATGAACTCATAATTACTACAATGGACCTTGGGCACTTGAGCTGGGACTTCGCGCTTTGAATTCGGTTTATTAACTAAGGTGGTCACTTCGGTCTGAGGAAGAGGAGATGGTTCATTTACGAGGCCGAACAAATCTGCCTCGTTACAGCATATACGTATTGTAACTTATTGCATATGTTTCACCAGCAGAAGGCTGGTGAAATTATGCTAGTTCGCGTGAGTACTTTGTCACGGGTTATGAAATTTGGAGCTCCTCTGGGAAAAGTTGAAAAAACCCTTAAATTACCCTAATACAGACTCGGATAGATTTTTCACTACCAGAGCTGCCTCCCTACGGATCTGGGATATGTCAAATTCGCCAGACAGCGATAGGTGCTATAGAGCTATCGTGCTGTTGAATTTGACTCACCGATACCGTTTTGATCAGATCTGGGATATGTATCACTCACCAGACTAGGATAGATGCTATAGAGCTACCGTGCTGGATGAGATCAACGCACCGATACTGATATCTAGCTATCAATGACTCTAAATTAACTGAAAGAAAAAGAAATTAATAAACAAAATCAGTTAATAAGAAAATAGAACAAAAGTCAGATTCCTGATAAACTTTTAAATGTTCGTTAGAACATTTACTCTTTTATTCTATTAAAATGAGATAATGCAAAATAATTTTCTATTTTACAAAATAACAAAACAAAAATATAACAAAAGAAAATGCTGAACATAAAATGATGCAGAGTGCAAAGAATTTGCTTGTTTTTGAAAAACTAACCTAACTTAATATTATCGCGCGCTGACACTATGTGTCGGACTTTTTGATTGATTTTTCTTATTTATGAAATTCGAATTTAACTGAAATGCTGCTCTAGCTATTACAATTTCATTTTCTTGATTCTAAATGGTATAGATACCGCTCTGGTTATCTATCCTTAACAAAATGAATTTTAGAGATTAAACGTGGCCGCTTTGGCACTTGCGAAACTCAGAGTGAGGTTATATTGATTTTGAAGCTGAATGAACATATGAGACGGCAGGCCGCTATGGCACGAATCCGCTGGCGAGCAGTGAGACGGTCGCCTTTTATACTTGTGATGACGTCATATCTGGTATTCTAATATGTGTGTGTTCGCTTGCGCGCTACGGTGCTGCTCTATACAATGATATGTGATCGTATAGGTGTATCGCCTATACCATGTACGTGTCCGGCTATTTGGCTATAAGCCGAACACGTTACAGTATATGCTATAAGTAGCATAGAGTATGACAGTTTGATATAATGATGAATATAAAATTCAGTTGATAATTGCTTAGGTGTACCTATACTATATTATACAATCCTGCTCACGATGCAGGCGTATGTGCAAGTGCACGAGCATATACATGTAGTGGGAAGGATGAATTTCAATACCTAAAACCCATCTTCGTAACAGTTCGGCCTCACTTGAGTGCAAAAATATTTTTCACCCGACTACGATAAAATTACTATACTCCATCCGTGCAACGTGGGCAGAAAGTAATCAATTTCTGACCAGAGGAAAGAAAAAGTGAATTTTGCCGTCGAAAAAGTAAATTTTAAAGGCAGAAAAAACTCTAAGTTTGACCGATTCTAAGTTTGATTGATTGAATTGCTGTGTTTGACTAATGAATGCAATATGGACATTTTATCTAGTCGCATAAAAAGTGATACATGCTACACGGGAGGAGCGAATTTTCACCTCGTGCTCGTGTTGAACCTCGCACTCAGTAAAAACCACGCACTTTCCTCCCGAGTAGCGTAATGTACGGAATTGTTGCTCATTCGCTTGTGGAGAATAATCATTTGCAATTACACAATCGTGGCAGTTGAAGGATTAGCGCTTGCGAGTTCACGGAAGTGCGTAGTGCGGGCGCCTTTGGATCCTTCAACTGCCACGACATAGTCGTTCGACAAGATCAGAAGATGCATTTTAACTAATTTTGTACCTATAGAACCAATGTTATCTGCGAATCTAACATTCGTCAGTCGATGCAAAGTTCATGACATGTTTATAACCAACGACCGAAAACATAGTACTTTGAGACTGGTTCGTAAAAGACGATAAGGTCATATCAATTCAACGCGAGAACAACGAACACAAAGAAGAAAAAACGAATGTGCCCGCCAAGTACGTAGCTCTTGGAATGATGCTTCGATATCCTCACACGAAACTCCGACTTCACGACGTAGACTTGAGTTTGATTTTGAGTTTTTTTATTTTTTTTTAACAAACTGCTGAGAGTTCGCAGTTGTACGTTCGGTGCTTGGATTTTTTCTTGACTTCACGACAGAGACTGGCGAACCGTTTTACTTATAAAGCAATTGTGATTTTCGTCTCAGTACTTGGCGGCTTTTTTTACATCTTTGGATGTTTTTCGTGGTAGGCTTATTTGCGGATACTGCTCATAGAATCACGTGGATGTACTGTCGTGATTGCGGCCAAGAACCGATAGACTCATTTGCGGATACTGCTCATAGAATCACGTGGATGTACTGTCGTAATTGCGGACAGGAACCGATAGGCTGATTTGCGGATACTGCTCACAGGATCACGTGGATGTACTGTCATGATTGCGGACAACAACCGATAGGCTTATTTGCGGATACTGCGCATGGAATCACGTGGATGTACTGTCGTGATTGCGGACAAAAACCGATAGACTTATTTGCAAATGCTGCTGATAGAATCAATCTTGATGTGACGTCGTAATTGCGGTCAAGAACCGATAGACTTATTTGCAGATACTGCTCGAAGAATCCAACAAAATGTTACGTCGTGATTGCGGTCAAGAACCGATAGACTAATTTGCGGATACTGCTCACAGAATCACGTGGATGTATTGTCGTGATTGCGGACAAAAACCGATAGACTCATTTCGCGGATACTGCTCATGAAATCACGTGGATGTACTGTCGTAATTGCGGACAAGAACCGATAGACTCATTGGCGGATACTGCTCATAGAATCACGTGAATGTACTGTCATGATTGCGGCCAAGAACCGACAGACTTATTTGCGGATACTGCTCATAGAATTCATCAAGATGTTACGTCGTGATTGCGGACAAGAACCGATAGACTTATTTGCGGATACTGCTCATAGAACCAAGTGGATGTACTGTCGTGATTGCGGACAAAAACCGATAGACTTATTTACGGATACTGCTCATAGAATCACGTGGATGTACTGTCGTGATCGCGGTCAAGCAACGATAGGCTTATTTGCGGATACTGCTCATAGAATCCATCTTGATGTTACGTCGTGATTGCGGACAAAAACCGATAAACTTTTATTCGCGGATACTGCTCATACAATCACGTTGATGTACTGTCGTGATCGCGAACAAGAACCGATAGGCTGACTTGCGGATACTGCTCATAGGATCACGTGGATGTACTGTCGTGATTGCGGACAAGAACCGATAGACTGATTCGCGGATACTGCTCATGGAATCCATCTAGATGTTACGTCGTGATCGCGGACAAGAACCGATGAACTTATTTGCGGATACTGCTCATAGAATCACGTGGATGTACAGTCGTGATTGCGGACAAAAACCGATAGGCTGATTTGCGGATACTGCTCATAGGATCACGCGGATGTACTGTCACGATCGCGGACAAGAACCGATAGGCTCATCTGCGGATACTGTCAACAGAATCAAGTAGGTGTACTATCGTGATCGCGGACAAGAACCGATAGACTTATTTGTGGATACTGCTGATAAAATCCATCTAGATGTTACGTCGTGATTGCGATCAAAAACCGATAGACTCATTTGCAGATACTGCTTATAGAATCCATCTAGATGTTACGTCGTGATTGCGGTCAAGAACCGATCGACTTATTTGCAGAAACTGCTCATAGAATCCAACTGAATGTTACGTCGTCATTTCGGAGAAGAACCGATAGACTTATTTGTGGATACTGCTGATAGAATCCATCTAAATGTTACGTCGCGATTGCGGTCAAGAACCGATAGACTCATTCGCAGATACTGCTCATAGGATCCATCTAGATGTAACGTCGTGATTGCGGTCAGAAACCGATAAGCTTATTTGCGAACACTGCTCATAGAATCACGTAGATGTACTGTCGTGATTGCGGGCAAGAACCGATAGACTTATTTGCGGATACTGCGCATAGAATCACGTGGATGTACTGTCGTGATTGCGGACAAGAACCGATAGACTCATCCGCGGATACTGCTCATAGATTCCATCTAGATGTTACGTCGTGATTGCGGACAAGAACCGATAAACTTTTATTTGCGGATACTGCTCATACAATTATGTTGATGTACTGTCGTGATTGCGGACAAGAACCGATAGGCTGACTTGCGGATACTGCTCATAGGATCACGTAGATGTACTGTCATGATTGCGGACAAGAACCGATAGGCTTATTTGCGGATACTGCTCATAGAATCACGTGGATGTAATGTCGTGATAGCGGACAAGAACTGATAGACTTATTTGCGGATACTGCTCATAGACTCACGTGTATGTACTGTCGAGATTGCGGACAAGAACCGATGGGCTCATTTGCGGATACTGCTCATAGAATCACGTGGATGTACAGTCGTGATTGCGGACAAAAACCGATAGGCTTATTTGCGGATACTACTCATAGAATCACGTGGATGTACTGTCGTGATTGCGGACAAGAACCGATAGACTCATTCGCGGATACTGCTCATAGAATCCATCTAGATGTTACGTCGTGACCGCGGACAAGAACCGATAAACTTATTTGCGGATACTGCTCATAGAATCACGTGGATGTACAGTCGTGATTGCGGACAAGAACCGATAGGCTGATTCGCGGATACTGCTTTTAGGATCACGTGGATCTACTGTCATCATTGCGGACAAGAACCGATAGGCTCATTTGCGAATACTGCGCATAGAATCACGCTGATGTACCGTCGTGATTGCGGATAAGAACTGATAGACTTATTTGCGGATACTGCCCATAGAATCCATCTAGATGTTACGTCGTGATGGCGGAAAGAAACCGATAGGCTTATTTACGGATACTGCTCATAGAATTACGTAGATGTAATGTCGTGATTGCGGTCAAGAAACGATAGGCTTATTTGCGGATACTGCTCATAGAATCGCGTGGATGTATTGTCGTGATTGCGGACAAGAACCGACGGACTCATTTTGCGGATACTGCTCATGAAATCACGTGGATGTACTGTCGTGATTGCGGACAAGAACCGATATGCTGATTTGCGGATACTGCTCATAGGATCACGTGGATGTACTGTCCTGATTGCGGACAAAAACCGATAGGCTTATTTGCGAATACTGCTCATAGAATCACGTGGATGTACTGTCGTGATTGCGGCCAAGAACCGATAGACTCATTCGCGGATACTGCTCATAGAATCACGTGGATGCACTGTCGTGATTGCGGACAAGAACCCATAGGCTTATTTGCGAATACTGCTCATAGAATCACGTGGATGTACTGGGGTGATTGCGGTCAAGAATCGATAGACTCATTTTCGGATACTGCTCATAGAATCCATCTTGATGTTACGTCGTGATTGCGCACAAGAACCGATAACTTTTTATTCGCGGATACTGCTCATACAATCACGTTGATGTACTGTCGTCATTGCGGACAAGAACCGATAGGCCGATTTGCGGATACTGCTTATAGGATCACGTAGATGTACTGTCATGATTGCGGACAAGAACCGATAGGCTTATTTGCGGATACTGCTCATACAATCACGTGGATGTACTGTCGTGATAGCGCACAAGAACCGACAGACTCATTCGCGGGGTTGGCGGAAAAAAAAGACTTGGAAAAAAAAGACACCGAAAAAAAACACCCGGAAAAAAAAGACTTGGAAAAAAAAGACCCGGAACTAAAAGACTCAAAATATAAAAACTGTTGTTAAATTTCATTTTTCATTATTTTCGACAATTATCGCTAAATTGCCTTAGAATTTTAGAATTTTTTAGAATTGTATTGAGGCTAAAATAGTTCAGGACTTGATTGATCCGTCGCTCATCCGAAACCACAACACCATTATACCCAGTACGGAACGCGAAGTCGGTGGTTATCGCACCCCCAAATGTTAGAATAGGTTAGGACACTGGTATCGTACCCTCAAAGGTTAGAATAGGTTAGGGCACTAGTATTGCACTTCCAAAGGTTAGAATAGGTTAGGACACTGGTATCGCATCCTCGCAGGTTAGGATAGGTTAGGACTCCATTGATCTGTCGCTTTTTCGAACCCACAACACTATACCCAGTACGGAATGCGCAGTCGGTGGTTACCGCATCCAAAAAGTTAGGATGGGTTAGGACACTAGTATTGCACCCTTGGAGGTTAAAATAGGTTAGGACACTAGTATTGCACTTCCAAAGGTTAGAATAACTGCCGGGTCTCTTTTTTCAAAACAAAAATAAACCTGAACAATGTTATCTATAAGAATCCCACCATGAATGTAAATACAGTTAGCTCGGAATTATATTGTATAATGTGATACCTCATGTACAGTAATGTTCATCGATGGTGTCCCCGTGGCTCACTATTTTTTCCGGAATCGAGGTTTACTTCTATGCATATTTTATTTGCCCGTGACCAGTGGAACCTTCAGGTTGTTAGGAATATGACAGCTGCGGGTTGGGGCAGAGTCACGAAGTAAGCCACTGATCATTGGCAAATAAAATATTTGTAGAAAGGAAATTGGATTTGAAAAAAAGCTAGGAAAAATAGTGAGTCACAGGGACACCATCGATGAACATTACTGTACTACAACGATTAAAATCCATGGCAAGTTAGCGATAATTGTCGAAAATGATGAAAAATGAAATTTAACAATAATTTTTATATTTTGAGTCTTTCATTTCCGGGTCTTTTTTTTCCGAGTCTTTTTTTTCCGGGTCTCTTTTTTCCGTGTCTTTTTTTTCCAAGTCTTTTTTTTCCGGTCTTTTTTTTCCGGGTCTTTTTTTTCCAAGTCTTTTTTTTCCTAGATTCCATTCGCGGATACTGCTCATAGACTCACGTGTATGTACTGTCGAGATTGCGCACAAGAACCGATGGGCTTATTTGCGGATACTGCTCATGGAATCCATCTAGATGATGCGTCGTGATTGCGGTCAAGAACCGATAGACTTACGTGCGGATACTGCTCATAGAATCCATCTAGATGTTACGTCGTGATTGCGGACAAGAACCGATAGGCTTATTCACGGATACTGCTCATAGAATCACGTGGATGTACTGTCGTGAGTTCGGACAAGAACCGATAGACTCATTTTGCGGATACTGCTCATAGAATCACGTGGATGTACTGTCGTGATTGCCGACAAGAACCGATAGACTTATCCGCGGATACTGCTCATAGATTCCATCTAGATGTTACGCCGTGATTGCGGACAAGAACCGATAAACTTTTATTAGCGGATACTGCTCATACAATCACGTTGATGTACTGTCGTGATTGCGGACAAGAACCGATAGGCTGACTAGCGGATACTGCTCATAGGATCACGTAGATGTGCTGTCATGATTGCGGACAAGAACCGATAGGCTTATTTGCGGATACTGCTGATAGAATCACGTGGATGTACTGTCGTGATAGCGGACAAGAACCGATAGACTCATTTGCGGATACTGCTCATAGACTCACGTGTATGTACTGTCGAGATTGCGGACAACCACCGATGGGCTTATTTGCGGATACTGCTCATAGAATCACGTGGATGTACAGTCGTGATTGCGGACAAGAACCGATAGGCTTATTTGCGGATACTGCTCATAGAATCACGTGGATGTACAGTCGTGATTGCGGACAAGAACCGATACGCTTATTCGCGGATACTACTCATAGAATGACGTGGATGTACTGTCGTGATTGCGGACAAGAACCGATAGACTTATTTGCGGATACTGCCTATAGAATCCATCTTGATGTTACGTCGTCATTGCGGTCAAGAACCGATAGACTCATTTGCGGATACTGCTCATAGAATCCATCTAGATGTTACGACGTGATTGCGGACAAGAACCGATAGACTTATTTGTGGATACTGCTCATAGAATCATGTGGATGTAACCTCGTGTTCGCGGACAAACACTGATAGCGTTATTATCGCATACTGCTCATAGAATCACCGGCTGCCCGCACAACCGGATCAAAGCGTATATAATCTGTACGGTGCGGTACCCAACGGATACAAATATCAGTACAAATTGTTTATACACTCCGATAACAACTACCCGCGTCTAGGAAACATGTGCTTGTAATTTTCACAAAGACCGATACAGTTTGAATATGAAATAACGTATTCAAAAGAGTTGAATTCACTTGCACATTGACTACAACTCATTTATAGAAAATCTATCCGCGGTCGCGGTATTGACACCGCTATCGCATCCAAGTCAGTTATACTTCTGTAATTACGGAAACAAAATGCAGATAGAAGCCAGATACATTTTTTTCTATTAGTCTCTATCATAGATTTTTAGCAGGGGAGTTATCAATCAACACCAGGCTTACTCGAACTACTGTTCAAAAAGTCACCCAGTGACACCACAGTGAACCAGACTGATTTCGAGAATTACAATAAAATCGTGGTTAACCCTCCGTAGTAACACTGGGTGGATTCCACCCAGGCGTTCGGGCCCAAATATACATTTTCTGACACATTGACTTATTTACGATTTTTCTTTTCAATATGTTGTCATTCGAATTTTGACATACCGACCCTTGATACATGTTCTAGAAAGCTTAACGTATTTTCTAGTATTTTTTTGATCCCGATCGGACAGATAGTTTTCACCTAGCGACCATTTGAAATGTGGCTGGGTGAATTTCACCCATGTGTGACTACCGTGTTATTCTCCAGAAGTGTGACTACGAAGGGTTAACACAAACGCACATCGAAAGTTTCACCGCAGTGATACGGCTATTTGTTCTGAGAATAGCGATAAATTCAGAAAAATTATTTCTAAAATTCCCACCTCTGTGGGACAGAAGAAGAAGAAGGGTGAAGCCTTACCGCGTCTTAAAATCGTCGGAGGCAAGAAGAGGCGAATGCATTACGTGTATTGGGACGATCCCAATGAGCTAGTCGAACGACTTTGATTGCTCTATGCATCCCAAGCGGCCGGTAACACGAGTCACTCCAATGAGATTATTTCCATCATTGAGGAGTTGCGTGAGGCTGGAATTGTATATTAGACTTCTTCAACAATTGTCAGGCTCAGTTTTAAAATGAACGTTGACGTGTTTGGTAGGCAATTGATGAGGGCGAAGGGTGGTAGGCTGTCGGGAAACCGCGGTTCTCCCGGTTACGGTTTCAAAAAGACTCTGGACGGGCAGTACGATATGGTTAACAAGAGATCAAGCGACCTTGCGGATCCTGTGGATCAAAATGATGCAGCCTCCATGAGAGTGGTGCAAAGCGTTGTACGGCAAGAAGCTCAACTCTTACACCAAGTCACATCATCTTCGCGAAACGACGTGGAAAATATCGGTAGGAGGATCGAATCTCTCGAAAACCTTGCCACTCACCATTCTCAACTCATCACACAACTGGAAGAAAAGCTGACAACATCGCAGAAAATCAACGATAGTGAAACCAATTTTATGATAAGAAGCCTGGAATCGAGCGTGAACGCAACTCTGAAACGTCTCGAAGCGGACAACAAAACCGGACAAGATATGGCAGTTCATAATTCCGGAATAATAGTGCGATTGGACGAGTGTTTGACCAGACTGGAGGATGGAAGACAAAAAGCTAGCGTTGATGACGGAACTTCATAAGCCTGCACGGAGGAATTATCCGCGTCGCCGAGTTATCATGCTGGGAATAGATTAGACCTGGCAGGCTGATCCCGTGAATATGATTGCTTATGCGAAATACAACAATGGTTACAAATACCTACTGACGATCACAGATATTTTTTCGAAATTCGCCTGGGCAGTGCCGATTAAGGGGAAATGAAAGCTGATATGGTGCCATCTATCGGATTGGGATTTTCGGCCGCTTGTTCGAAAATCGAAAATCCAAGAGTGCCATGCCCTCCGTGCACGTCTTCTGCGTCACTGATATCAATTTCACATTGATCGGATTTGTTTTAGCTGGGAAAATAGCAGCCGGAAATCCCAATCCGATAGATGGCACCGTATCAGCTTTCATTTCCCCTTAAGACCAAGAGTGGAAAGGATGTGACAAATGCTATGAACTCTGTTTTCAAGAAGGGTCGCGTACCGAAAAAATTCCAAGTTGATCGCGGTAAAGAATTTTATAACATCGAGTTCAAGGCTCTGCTATAACGAGACGGCATTACGCTATATTCAACCTTCAGCAACCTGAAAGCATCGATCTGCGAGCGTTTCAATCGTACGCTGAAAAGTAACATGTGGAAGCGTTTTTCTCTCCGAGGAAATTACAAGTGGCTAGATATTGTACCGGGTCTGATGCTAACTTACAACAACACCAAGCATCGTACAATTGGAATCAAACCGAGTGAGGTTACAGCTCAAAACGAAAAGACTCCCCTGCGCAACGTATACGGGAAATTCCAAGTGTATCAAACACGAAAGAAGAAGTTCAAGCTCGGTGATAAAGTACGGGTTAGTCGGAATAAACATACGTTTGACAAAGGTTACACACCCAACTGGACAACTGAAATATTTACTATAAGTAAGATAGAGAATACTGATCCTGTCACATACAAACTCGTCGACTATCAGGAACCACCGATCGAAGGTGGCTTCTACGAAGGCGAACTCTCCGAAGTCAAACACCCTGATGTTTACCTGGTGGAGAAAGTGCTGCGAAAGCGTGGAAGTAAACTGTTTGTAAAATGGTTAGGTTTTGATAATTCACACAACAGCTGGATAAATAAAACGAATATGTAATTTTTATTCAATAAATATATACATGAATATCTAATACATGTTTGAGGTTTTATTCATTCACAGTAACCCCATGGCAAGAATAACCCTTTTATCATTGCAAAAAACTGAGTGCTATTTTCTTTTGTAATACCCCTGGTAGGAATTTCCTGGTTGTTTCCTCGATAATAAAGAGGCCCCGGTCGGGCTGAGTCTAGGTGTTCCCGGTAAGGGAAGCCTAGCTAGTACGTAGCTAGTACCTAGCTGGGCGCGTGCAAATACGCAAAAATACTGTAATGCTACTTTCCACACGACAATTACATCGTAGAGAGCTGCTAGTGACACAATTCCTAACCTATAAAGTATAATCTGCACCAACTATTTTCAACGAAAACATGAATTTACAGACCGGTTGATCGAATTCGAATTATCTGGCACGCGTATGTTCTAAAAAGTAAAATTGATCGTCAGCGTAAGCAGCGAAGACCGAATTCGCACGGTTGCGAATGAAAAAATCTTGAGCTATTCGAAATGCGATAAGGGACCGTGTAGAAATTTTTTCGGTCAGGCCTTGACAGCACGAAGACCCCAATCAAATCAGTTATGGATTCCACAATAACAGATCCCTATATCACTGCTCGATACCACTAAAATTTTTATGGTCGTTTCAACACTGCTTTTAGTTCATACGATAGAAAAATGTGCTACTTGGAGTAAATTTATGTTGTTCTACTGAAAAAAATGTCGAATTAATTATAAAAATTTTAGTGGACCTCCGGGAACATTTTTTTTCTAACAAAATGCCATATTAAGTTTGAATGAACATATAGCCGCGTCAACGAAAAATGCATGATAGAGGTAATATTTAGTAATTAATTGTAATAATATATGCAAGGACTTCATGTGCAAAATTTTGATGACATTGAAATATTTCGAGTAATGACTTGACACTTTGATAGGCCCTGAATATGTCGGAGAGTATTGTAACGTATACCATATGATAGTTTAGCGCAGTGGTCAGAGCGTGCGACTGGTATTCGAGCGGACGTGGGTTCAAGTCCCGGAACGGACGAATAAATGCAGAGGTTTTTTCAGTGGATCTATGATGCTAATTCATCGATATGATGCGTGGATTGGGTTGACCGACGATGAAAATTCGTATTTTTTTTTTTCTACCATTATTACTTTTCAATTTCACGAAAATAAATCAGGGGCTCCGATATGAGCGCTAGCCCGATCATTGGGAAGTATCAGGGCACCGTTAAGGAAAACTTCTTAGGCCCTGGCTAGGCTTCCCTGACTAGGAAGTGATCTGGAACAGCGTTACGTCCCTGGCGAGGCTCTGGCTAGTTTGCCACGTTAGCGCCCAGCTAATCACGAGTTTAGCTGGCCTGCGCCTAACTAGCGCCCCGTTGAAATTTCTACTAGGGACGGTATGAACCTCATGTTTCTTACTCCTAATGAGGTATTGAGGTTTAACTAAATTCTGATGTTGCATGAGACACTTTTTGTAATCATCGAACATGATTGTTCTCAACGTCGCCGCCTTAGTACCTTTTGCTCGCTTTTGCTCTTAGTCTTCCTCAAAAATTTTAAAAGTATATAATTTCGCTCGTAATCCTACAAATTCTTTCATAATCTTCCCATTACATTCATCCTTCATTAAACCTACCACTTTCTTATTCGCTGAGGGGATTCCATAGATATTATCGAGCGGGTGATCGGATGTATCGAATTTATGTGAATCACGTTTGATGTATTCGTATATGTCGGGAACAGTGAAGTGATACAGAAGACTATCTGTATCCGTGTACAACACTGATATATATAATAACTGGATGGCGGATAGGCTTTCGGCCGTAGTTCCTGGTTGAACCGCGAGAGGCCGCCATCTTTGAAGCTTGAAAAAGTAAGGGGAATTCAATTGCGCTGTCAAACATATGCATTTCGGAGCAGTTGTTTACGAGCGATAATTATAAAATCATAATAAAAATAATAATAAATGTAAAATAAAATAAGACAAAAATAATTATAAATATAATATCGTGAGGGGCGATGAGAGTGTGTGTGATATGTTTAACTCGGACTGGTAAAATCTCTAAAAGGAGTTTTCACAAGTACGCTATTTATAATTTTTAATTGTTCTTACATAAAACTTATAGTGCTAGTAGGTTAGGTGATAATAATTATCTTCTGCAACAGATTTCCTTGTGAAAAAAACCCTGCGGTTGCTGAAAAATGGGTACAGTGGGTGTGCGCAGTTAAGAAGGGCTCTTGGACTCCCTGCAAGACAAGCGTCATCTGTTCGGACCACTTTGCAGCAAGCTCCTTTGATAAGTCCGCATTCCGTGTGGAATTGAATACTAATACCGTGCCAACAATCCCTCTCCCCAATAATCCTGTAGCTGGTGAAGGTTTCCCGTCACCTGCTAATACAATAATCATTCATTGGATCATTTTCAGCAGCCTGTTTCCAAATTCAAAAATAAATACTCAGTTTCAGAAGTTCACACATCTAAACGAAAGTCTGATCATCCCGATGAAATCCATACGGAGAGCCCTTTGAAAAAGCACTGTGGCAAAAATGATACGATTTCTAGATCTTCTACTCCTAGCTCTATACTCGATTCGACAATACTGCATGAGGAAACTTTCAGTACACCGGGTAATTACTTAAGCTCTACATCTTTTGGCTCACTCGGTGATAGATGTATCACAAAGTTTACACATGTATTGTTTGTTTTGCTTTTGACAGTATTGGGTTTGATTTCAGCCAAATCTCCATCAGCACAAGCGATTACTAGATGTCATGTCACTCCGAAAACGTCTGCCCCTATTGCTGCAGGTGAATGCCGCACTGCTCGCCGGCGTGCTCTGTTTTCTCATGACCATAATTACGAAAATTCTCCTAGAACCATGAAAAAAAAAAATATTCAATTGAAGGAGAATTTGAACAAGGTCCGAACCATCAATGAAGCACAAAGACGGAAAATCAATTAATTGAAAAAGCGAGATGAATCATTGAAAGAATTGGTAGGTACACTACGAAAGGAACGTCGTGTTTGTGCAGAAGGATTGCAGTGCCTTGACAGTTTTTCCGATGCTCCACGAGAGCTGTGCATGCGCATGCTAAAGAATAAAACTAACCGAACACTGAAACGTTAAAAATATCCACAAGAATTGAGACGCTTTGCATTAAGGGGGTCTTCTGGTTTAGAAATTTGGAAAATTCGATTTTTTTTTCTCTCGATATTTTCAAAGTTTAGACCTTTAAAAATATGTCCTCCAGAGGATTTTTCGAAATTCGAATTATTTTCGGAGTTACAGCGACTTTCGTGACGTGGCGACTAAACCGGTCGGCCACTACATGAGGACGAGTCCCCTCGAGAAACTCGTTTATACCCCATATTATATACTTAGAAATCTATTAACTGAAGGTCATTGTCACGGATTTTGTTGTACGGCCCAATGTATGGATCAGGGATCGCCGATTAACCAAATGTGAGCATTAAGTATCATTATCTGAGTTACGCTGCCCGAAACTTTGTCTCAAACTTTAAACGCGTTTTTCTCGAAACTACGTTTTTCGACCTGGTTGGCATGATATCTCAAGTTCTACTTGACCGATTTACTTCAAATTTGGTTCACATCTTCTTTGCATATTCCTCTATGGTAGGTAGCACGGATGTCATGAAAAAAAATTTTTTGCTATTTTTAAAAAATTGGAAAAGGTCAAAAAATAGGCTAAAAAAAAAAATTTTTTTTTCAAAACGTCGCCATTTCGCGAGAAAATTTTTAAATTTTTTGTCCAAGGTACGGACTATAGCGACGTCTTTGCTGATCCAGAATATTTTTGGTTTTTTCGTTTCAGAACACTACACGGGCCGGAATCGTGACAACCAGGAAGGACCGTTTTTTTTACCGCCCCCACTATGGGAGCCAATAACTTTTGCAATTTTGGATCCCTACGGTGTGTGATTTTTTTCCGGGAGCTTTAAAGATGAATAAACAACTTATAGAAAAATGGATGCTGAAAATGTTTTCAATCTTCTTTTGATCATGAAGCTGAAGTTCCTAACGTTATTGTAACACGAGATTTTAAAAACAAATGAACAGGGCCCGGAGTTTCGCGCCGGATTTGTCACGGCAAGATTGCGAACGCTCGGAAAATGAGCGACGTTCAATTTTTTTATGGACTTCAAAATATTTCTTGATTTTAGGACTTGGAATATATTTGCCTTGGATAAACTTTTGAGAAAAATTGAAAAATTTTGCATCCAAAAAATATCGAAAATATTAACCTCTGCGGGAGAAGGGAGATATGATATTGACTCGTTGGATGAATAAAAATGTTATTATTTTTTTTTCCAGAGATTTTATTAATTGTTTTCGATAAACTGTATTAATCGTTTTCCGAAAAATTCGATTTGTCAGAATTTTTTTCGTTGAAATTTGTTTTCTAGATATATTAGTCACTTTTGAACTGCCGCGAATCTGTTGAACCACTGCCCCTCAATTATCTAAAGAAGATTCGTCAAAATCGACTCGTCGGAAGCCACCCTTAACGCATCCCCTAACTCATTTAGTGATTATACAATTCTTTCAAAATTCGTAAAAAAAAGAAAAAAGATTTGGTAACTCTTCCACTGTCGCGAATCCGTTAAACCACTGCCCGTGAGCCACGTAAAAAAGTTTTCTCGTAATCGGCCAGTCGAAAGCCACCCTTAACGCATCCTCTAACTCATTTAGTGATTATTCAATTCTTTCAAAATTCGTGAAAAATCGAGAAAAGATTTGGTCACTTTCAAACTGCGGCGAATCTGTTGAACCACTGCCCCTGAGCCATGTAAGAAAGTTTCGTCGAAATCGGCTCGTCGGAAAACACCCTTAACGCATCCCCTTACTCATTTATTGATTATTCAATTCTTTCAAAATTCGTGAAAAATCAAAAAAAGTTTAAGTCACTTCTTCATTGATGCGAATCTGTTAAACTACTGCCCCTGAACTTCGTGAAAAAGTTTCGTCGGAATCGGCTCGTCGGAAGCCACCCTCAACGCATTCCCCAACTCATTTAGTGATTATTTAATTGCTTCCAAATTCTTAAGAAATCGAAAAAAGATTTAGTCACTTTCAAACTGCCGCGAATCTGTTGAACCACTGCCCCTGAGCCATGTAAAAAAGTTTCGTCGGAATCGGCTCGTCGAAAGCCACCCTTAATGCATCCCCTAATTCATTTAGTAAATATTAAATTCGTTCAAAATTCGTAAAGAATCAAAAAAAGATTGAGTGACTTTGAAACTGCGGCGAATCTGTTGACCCACTGGCCCTAAGCCATGTAAAAAAGTTTCGTCAAAATCGACTGGTCGGAAGCCACCC
The DNA here is from genome assembly GCA_963992785.1 of Tenthredo livida. NCBI lineage: Eukaryota > Metazoa > Arthropoda > Insecta > Hymenoptera > Tenthredinidae > Tenthredo > Tenthredo livida. Next base: position 20,312,141 of record OZ023066.1, read on the forward strand.
TTAACGCATCCTCTAACTCATTTAGTGATTATTCAATTCTTTCGAAATTCGTCAAAAATCGAAGAAAGATTTGTTAACTCTTCCACTGTCGCGTATCTGTTGGACCACTGCTCTTAATCCATGTAAAAAAGTTTCGTAGAAATCGGCTCGTCGGAAGCCACCCTTAACGCATCCCCTAACTCATTCCGGTTAAACCCCCGCCCCCGAACCATGTGAAAAAGTTTCGTCAAAATCTGCTCGTAAGAAGCCACCGTTAACTCATGCCCTAACTCATTAATTTTTGTATTGAAAACATAATTTTCTGATTTTAATTCCTTCCCTGTTCTACCCCATATGACTCGGGGGTGAAATTCCGATCTTTCTCAATTAGATATAACCTTAATGAACTCAGATTGTGGGCGATTCACCCTGTGGGTGATGTGCCGTACGATGAGGTACAATGCCAACACTTGGACGAAAATTTTACCGTGTTATTTAGATGGGATTTCGAACAGACCGTTGAGACACCTCTTAGCATCGAACTAGAGATCCCAAATTTCACCATTTATCTAGTCTGACTATATTCTCAAGTTTTTGGGATACGTCGAGAGTGAACGAAAAAATCGTAGTGACCTCAAATCAGTCTAATATAGGGGAAGGTAGGGCAAAACGGACCGGGAGGGCAAAACGGACCGAGAGGGCAAAACGGACCGCCTGAAAAATTTATTTTGAATTATTATAAAAAATTCAATGATGCATCGTAAAGTTAACCCTCGAACTTAGAAATATTTTGAGGTAGGTCTTAGTCAAGCACGTCGAGTCAGACTTAGTCAAGTCATCGCAAACGACTAGAAAGGATAATTGACTCGACTAGATTGACTAAGACCTACCGCAAAATGTTACTCAATTCGAGGGTGACCTTCACATTGCATGATTGAATTTTTTATAATAATTCCACAGAAATTTTTCAGGCGGTCCGTTTTGCCCTCTCGGTCCGTTTTGGCCTACGGTCCGTTTTGCCCTCCCGGTCCGTTTTGCCCTACCTTCCCCCATATATATTATATATATATATATACATATATATAATTCATATACACATATGTACCTATACCGAGAAGATTCGGTGAGAGTAGACAGCCCCCTTCCTACGCCAAAACTAACAGAGGCGCGCACCGCGTGCGTGAGGCTCGGTGGGCGGGGCTAAGCGACCAGTGGTGCTTCTACCGGATCTTCCGCGCTAGGCCGAGTTCGCATAGCCCGTCTTGATACTTAACCTAAAAAGCAATAATCGCACTGAACACGGAAAAGAATGAATGCGAATAAAATGAATTTGCCTGATGTGAACATTTATTTTCGAAATTTATGAACGAATTCAGAATCAAATATCAATTCATTGGATTTAAGTATTGATTATCAGTGTTTAGGATCGATATTTGAGACGAAATGGAACAGGTAAGTGGAGGGTAAATCATTGAAGACAGCATGGTCAAGAATTGGTTTATTTATTGATTTATTGATTTATTTATTTACTAACAGAAAAATGAAATTCATCAACGATTATTGGTTAATCGAGGGATCCATTGCTGTTGAATTATGGCTTACGTCCAAAGTTATCGGAGATTGAATGCTTGGGAATCGAAGAGAGGCTACCGATGAGCCACTGTCGAACGTAGTAGACTTTTACTCAAACCATTTTTGTTTCTTAACGACTACTTCTATCGAAGACCGGAGTGCTGGCATGTACACTAAACGTGTTGGATGTTGACCGGTTCAAGGCCACGCATATTTTCGACACATGCGAATTTAGATGAGAACCGCTTGATTCGTCGGTAGCGCCCCTAGTGGCCTGAGGGAATCTCGTTGATAAAGATATCGATAGCTGTTTTTCTTTTTTTTAGCTGAATTTATCGATGTCTAGCCCTTTAAAATCAATGTCGATATAACAGCGAGTCGGAATCTTTATTGGGGCGAGATACCCTCCGAGGCCACTAGGGGCGCTACAGACGAATCAAGCGGTTCTCATCTAAATTCGCAGTTGTCGAAAATATGCGTGGCCTTGAACCGGTCAACATCCAACACGTTTAGTGTACCTCAGCGAGGCTTCATAGCGTGCGGAGGGGCTTTATCGCAGGAGTTTGTAGTGCGATGAGGTAGCGTACGAGGAGCTTCGTTGCAAGCGTTTGTAGCACGTCCACGATATTCATCGAACATTTCATGCTCGTTCAATGAGCATTCAACATTCATGTCTCGTAGCAGGCGGAGAAGCTCCGTCTCAGATGTTCGTGGTGCGATGAGGCAGTGTACGAGGAGCTTTGTTGCAAGGGTTCGTAGCACGTCGACGATATGCAGTCCTTCTCTGGACTCTGGCCAAGCCTTGCCGCACAAAAATTTGATAGAAAATGCTCGTCGACGCACTGCGAATTCTGGCAGCGAAGCTCCTTGTACGCTGCCTCATCGCACTGCGAACATCTGCGACGAATCTCCTCCGCCTGCGACAAGACATGAACGTCGAATGCTCGTTGGACAAGTAAGAAATGTTCGATGAATCTCGTCGATGTGCGACGAACCCTTGCAACAAAGCTCCTCGTACGCTGCCTCGTCGTACTGGGAACATCTGCGACGAGGCTTCTTCGCCTGCTACGAGACATGAACGTTGAATGGTCATTAGACGAGTAAGAAATGTTCGATGAATATCGTCCACGGGCTACGAACCCTGGCAACGAAGCTCCTCGTACGCTGCCTCGTCGCACTAGGAACATCTGCGACGAAGCTCCTTCGCCTGCTATGAGACATGAACGTTGAATGGTCGTTAGACGAGTAAGAAATGTTCGATGAATATCGTCGACGGGCTACGAACGCTTGCAACGAAGCTACTCCGTACGCTGCCAAGCCTCGCCGACGCTGTTGCTAGCTCTCGCTTCTTCGATCCCTGCTTGGTTCTCGATCACTCTTCGCAGTCTGTTGCCTGAGGTCAGCTTGGACAACGACGCCGGCGATATTTCTCCTCAAGAGTTAGCGGGCGATCAGTCATTGGGTACATAGGATACAAAGTTAACGGACATGAAAAGACTTACAAGACTTATAAATTCTCATGATAGTCAGTTATACTCTCACCTTGCTGTTTCAGAGGAAGTAACGATGTCCTGGGATGGCAACATTTTCTTCAACGAGTATGACCCTGCTAAAAAAGTCTTATAGAAATTTATAGGAACTTAAATAATTTCTATAATATTTAATAATATTCAATACGTCCTATCTGACGCTACGACTACTCATACAGAATATGTATAACATTTTATGTGTTTCTATTAGCCTTTTTTTCTATAAGACTTTGCTGAAGTAGAATCAATGGGTTTTTATAAAGTATTATACGCCGTTCCTCAAGTATATGATCCTATAAGATATTTCACAATGCAAAATGCTCCGTTTCTTATATGTTCGAATTTGATTTGATGGGTACCAGGTTTATATTGGAGATCCGCAAACTAAAAGTACCTGAAACTATTGTATTCTATACGACGAATTCAGTTCAAGCTTCTAGTCGACATTTACATGACCAAAATGTATCCGTCTTTATAAAAAGATCGTTGATGCTCAGTACCTCGTCTCGCTGCCGAATTGCCAGTAGGCATGTGTATCAGACTCTATGCGTGAGATAGTGGCAAAGTTCGAATTCGTTATTGACTAGTGACAATACTATCTATTACTATTAAATTCTTTAAGCCGTGAATTCTATCCGTTTCTATCCATACTTGCGACAGTTTCTTCTATAAGGACCGACTTTGCATTGTCCCATAATTTTTGAATATTATCAAATAGCCTATTAGGGGCCATTCAACAAATACGTTCGCTTTTAGGGGGGGGGGGGGGGGTCGTGGTTGATGTGACGTTACAAGTCACGGAGGGGGGGGGGGGGCGGCAGAATGTGACGTTCGGTGTTTATGTATAGAATTCGGGTTTTGGCACGAGAATTTCGTTTTAATAGATCGAATTATTGATCGATAGATCAAAAAAGGCAGTTAAACGGGGGGGGGGGGGGGGCGAGATTTGTGACCTCTTATTCTGGGGGGGCCTAGTCAAACGAACCATTGTTACATGGGGGGGGGGGGGGGGGGGGGACTAAAATCGTCCGAAAATGCAAACGTATTTGTTGAATGGCCCCTTACGTATGCCACTTACGAAAAAAAAAATACTCTGCACTCAGAGAAAAATCTGGTTAACTGCACTATAAATTATTGTTCGCTGAGAGGACAGTCCGAATTTATAGTCACTAGAACTTATCAAATTATGTTGTTCTGAACTATAAATTTACCGTTAATTTTGACAAAAGTCGTATGGTCAATGTAGCACTATAGAGACCTGACCATGTATGTACAGTCGGTCAAACTATATTCATTTAGTCTGCTCTAACAAATTATTTTATTAATATTGACCATTTCCATCAAGTAAAACTAGTTGTAGATAGTTTTTTTTTAGTGCAGTTGACTCTGGGCGAAGTTGGAGGAATCATTTTATATGGTTATGATAAAAATCCAAAAATAGTTAAACTAGCTATTTTTCGATAAATCAATATGAAAATATATTGATTTATACATAATATATAAATATATATAAATATATATAAATATTTATATGTATATTTATCATCACGTTTTGTAGACATCAGACATATCTTCGGACTTGTATATAAGCGTAGGCCTAGTTTTGCTAGTGGGAGTGAAACGAGTTGCTGCGCCGCTCAGTGAGCGTGAAGTGACACTAACTTATTCTGAACTCTATTTTTCTAGATATACATCAACAATTTTTTTAGTTACATCAACAATTTTAGGTTCGAATTCTCTCTGAGTGTATGGATCGGTGAATCTAACCATAACGTATACTGCCGAAGACCATAGCAGAGGATACGCGGTACGATACTGAAGTAGTCATAATGAACATCCATATTTGGTGAACATTTCCACTATAAATATGGTTAATTGTACATTTATTATTGTCTCTTTAACGTCCCCGCGTTAACTATAAGGGTTTGGTTAGATTAACGTTGCGTTTATAGCGTGCCGAACGATAAATAGAGTAAAGTTTACTATAAAAATTGTCCACCCGACTTTAATTTTCCAACCATACAAAGTGACAACTATCTGCAAGTTATTTTCTCTGAGTGTGTACCCCAATCCGGAATGAAAGTTCCTCGAAGTAGCCACAAGAATTGTGACAGCTGATTCTTGAAAATTCGAAAAAAAATGTCAAAAGTCGAAAGATTTTTCAGAAATTTGTTGAAAAAATTTTTCAAAAATGTTCCCAAAAATAATTTTACCAAAACCTAGTGTGATACATGAAAATGTTTCAGCGCAGCGATCTATAGTAAAATATCTCCGGCTTCTAATTTTTTCGACGTTTTTTTTTCCAAAAAAGCTATATTGCGAGACCCGTGAGACAGAAGATTCTTCCCGCACTTATTCGGAGCTCTGAACTTGATAATTTTGATACCTGATTCACGATTCTTCAGAATTTTTTGAGATTCTCAAATTGTGTCGATCAATTAATCGTTCTGAAAAATTCTACAAAATTTGAACCGTGTTGAATATTTAATAAGTCTAAAAAATAAAACTGAGTGCCTCTCAAAGTAAGAACATGCTAGAATAGGCCATGGATGGTTGAAGTCGGGTAATAAAACACTGCAGTGCGATTCCGCATCTTTTGGCGGTAGCTATCGCCTGGCGGTAGCTAACGTCTTGTTTATAACAATCGAAGAGCAACGTCAATTTGACCAATAAGAACACCGCATGTGTGCCTTAACTACCGCCAGGCCATAGCTATGGCCGGCGATAGCTACCGCCAAAAGATCCGGAATCGCACTGCAGGATACACAATATGAATTAAAGAACGAACGTGTGTATATATTTCTCTTCAAAACCGGACAGACAAGAACAGGAAGTAATAGTACAGACATATTTACATGTGACTCCATCTATACTTAATTTGAACGGAGCGGCAACCACAGATATATATAGAAATCTGTGGCGGGAACACGCTGTTTGCGCTATTCCAACAGAACAATCATTTAAAAAATATCACAGACCCAGTCCGAGAGGTCGAGGGTCAAGACCCATGTATAATTAAACATATTGCATATAATGACTATACCGAGAATATTCGGTGAGAGTAAACGATCCCCTAATTCCTACGGCCAAACCAACACAGGCGCGTAGTGCGTGAGGCTCGGCGGGCGGGGATAGGCGGCCAGTGGTGCTTTTACCGAATCTTCCGCGCTAGGCCGAATCTCCTTGATACTTAACCTAAAAGGCAATAATCACACTGAATACGGGAAAGAATGAACGCGAATAAAATGAATTCGCCTGATGTAAACATTTATTTTTAAAATTCATCAACGAATTTGAAATCAAATATCAATTAATTGGATTTAAGTATTGATTATCAGTGTTTAGGATCGATATTTGAGACTAAGTGAAACAGGTAAATGGAGGGTAAATCATTGAAGACAACATAATATGGTCAAAAATTGGTTTATCTATTGATTTATTTATTTATGCATTTATTTTCAGAACTCGATTTTATTCAAAACATCATTTGATCAGAGTACAATGCAGATAATGGAGTCATCGAGGATGAGGCTGCCACCCATAGGCCACGTCCTTAGGTCTGGAACAGAAAAATGAAATTTATCAACGATTATTGGTTAGTCGAGGGATCCATTGCTGTTGAATTACAGTGTACGCACAAACTTATCAGAGATTAAATGCTTGGGGATAGGAAAAAGGCTACCGATGAGCCACTGTCCAACATAGTACACTTTTACTCGAACCACTTTTGTCTCTCAACGACTATTTCTAGCGGAGACGCGAGTGAGCTAAGATGTACCTCAGCGAGGCTTCATAGCGTGCGGAGGGGCTTTGTTGCAGGAGTTTGTAGTATGTCGACAATCAGGTGTCTGAGAAGGATAAACTCATACTAGCTGAATAACATGTTGCCATCCCAGGATATCGTTGCTTCCTCTGAAACAGCAAGGTAAGAGTATAACTGACTATCATGAAAATTTATAAATGTTGTAGGTCTTTTGATATCCGTTAACTTTGTATCTTATGGACTCAATGACTGATCGCCCGCTAACTCTTGAGGAGAAATATCGCCGCCGTCGTTGTCCAAGCTCACCTCAGGCAACAGACTGCGAAGAGTGATCGAGAATCAAGCACAGATCGAAGAAACGAGAGCTAGCTAGCAACAGTGTCGACGAGGCTTGGCAGCGTACGGAGTAGCTTCGTTGCAGGAGTTGGCAAGTGCGTCGTCGATCTCAGCGGACATTTTCTACGCTCATGTTTCGCATCTTGCGGAGGAGCTCCGTCACAGGTGTTTGTACTGCGTTGGTAGCGTACAGTGGAGCTTTATTATCAGAGTTCGCAGTGCGTAAGCGAGCATTTTCAATTAAATTTTTGTGCGGCAAGGCTTCACCAGAGTCCAGAGAAGGACTGCATATCGTTGACGATGCTACGAACTCTTGCAACGAAGCTCCTCGTACGCTGCCCCATCGCACCACGAACATCTGCGACAATGCTTGTCCGCCTGCTACGAGACATGAACGTTGAATGCTCGTTAGAGTAAGAAATGTTCGATGGATATCGTCGATGTGCCACGAAGCCTTGCAACGAAGCTCCTCGCACGCTACTTCATCACACTAAAAACTCCTGCAACAAAGCCCCTCCGCATGCTTTGAAACCTCGCTGAGGTACATGTCGGCACTCCGTTCTCCGATATAAGTAATCATTGAGAGACAAAAATGGTTTGAGTAAAAGTGTACTACGTTCGACAGTGGCTCATCGGTAGCCTTTTTCCGATTCCCAGGCATTCAATCTCTGATAAGTTAGTGCGTACACCATAATTCAACAGCAATGGATCCCTCGATTAACCAATAATCGTTGATAAATTTCATTTTTCTGTTCCAGACCTAAGGACGTGGCCTGTGGGTGGCAGCCTTATATCCTCGATGACTCTATTCTCTGCATTGTACTCTGATCAGATGTTTTGAATAAAATCGAGTTCTGAAAATAAATGAATAAATAAATAAATCAATAGATAAACCAATTTTTGACCATATTATGTTGTCTTCAATTATTTACCCTCCACTTACCTGTTTCACTTAGTCTCAAATATCGATCCTAAACACTGATAATAATCAATACTTAAATCCAGTTAATTGATATTTGATTTTAAATCCGTTGATAAATTTTGAAAATGAATGTTCACATCAGGTGAATTCATTTTATTCGCGTTCATTCTTTTCCGTGTTCAGTGTAATTATTGCTTTTTAGGTTAAGTATCAAGGATGGGCTATACTGATTCGGCCTAGCGCGGAAGATTTGGTAAAAGCACCACTGGCCGCCTATTCCCGCCCGCCGAGCCTCACGCACTACGCGCCTGTGTTGGTTTGGCCGTAGGAATTAGGGGATCGTTTACTCTTACCGAATATTCTCGGTATACCTACTGCCAGCTAGTATCAAACGTATTGGTTATGTAATGAAAAGTCGATAATTTAATAAAGGAAAAATATTTTATTTTAAAAGGAAATATAACAATTTTACGAAATCCTGTAATAAATTTGATTTTATATCCTTGCCGATTATGATAAAATCAAAATATCTTGGTGCAACTAGCTCCAATTAGGCTATTGCGTGCGCGGTAAATCTGACGCGATTAAATATAGTATATCGATACCTGCGCCGAATAACCGGCTATCTCAGAGTCCGGTTGAAGAAGCGGCTATCTCACAGTCCGGTTGAAGAAGCGGCTATCTCACAGTCCGGTTGAAGAAGCGGCTATCTCAGAATCCATTCGAAAAAGCGACTGTTGCCTATGGTATTAATATAGGCACAGGCCGCTTTTTCGAATGGATTCTGAGATAGCCGCTTCTCCAACCGGACTCCGAGATAGCCGGTTATTCGGCGCAGGTATCGATATATGGGGTATTCCATGCGAATCGGGACAGGTTTCGACCGAGGGTCGGCGAATTCAACGCCTGTCCAGAATCTCGTTCCTTATACTACCTTGTGACGAGCTTTCCGGAGTCTTGGACCCTAATTGATTCTAGATTTCCCGTGAGTCGCGATTAAACGAATTTTCCTAGGGTCTGCTCGATTCACTTGAAAATTTTACTGAACACGGTTCTATAGGTGTCACAAAAGTATGGTAAAATTTTCAGCCGCCCCTTTTTTCTTCATTCACCGGCAATAAGTTATTAACAAAATTATGTTATTATTATCATGTTTAGTAAAATTTTCAAGTGAATCGAGCAGACCCTATGAAAATTCCTTTAATCGCGGCTCATGGGAAATCTCAAATCTACAATCAATTAGAGTCTAAAACTTCGGAAGGCTCGTCGCAAGATAGTAAGCGGGAACGAGATTCTGGACGGGCGTCAAATTCGCCGACCCTCGGCCGAATCCTGCCCCGATTCGCATGGAATACCCCATATATACTCGGCACGTAAAGTCAGAGGAAATAATATCCGCAGTACTGAGTTCTCAAAAAAAAAAAAAGTTACGAAAGTCTGTTAGTGTTCATTGCAATATATAGATATAAATTATGTTTACTCGTTATTCTAATAATTCGATTCCTTGATTCCGATGTATGCATTCGGAGTCGAGATACATCACCGCAGTTACTGCACCTCTATTGCGTTGGGCATTATGCACGCATACACGATATTTTCAGTTTTAAAATTGATCAATACACATTTGCTTCGTATATCGCTGAATGGAATGATCATAGTGCTTGATGGGTTGATTTCAATTTGGTACATATGAACTGTGTCGCGGAATACTGATTTTGAACAATTTTCAACCTGGAGATAACACTGCTGGTTTGCACATATAATATTTCGCAAGCGAATAATTTCGCCTGATTTTAAAAGCGCAAGGGAATCGTCATTTCGTCTCTCACGACTGTGATTCGCCGTCGAATATAAGTTCTTTTCGTACATACATCTATCGTATATCTTCAGATGAGAACATAGAGGATCAATGTATTGCGGAAAAATATTTTCGCTCTCTACTCCATTCCCCAAAAAAGTGACCTTTCCTATGGTTTCAGAAATACAGTATTTTCTATTTGGGTGGGAAGACAACATGTTTGTACAAAAGTCGACAGCTGCTAGAGCACCATTTGAGTATAATGATGTATTGGACCAGCGAAAATTATTTGTAGTCAACATTCTGGTAATTATCTGCTGACTCACACCTTTTGGACCGTTCACATTTTTTTTCAAATCGTTCATATTACTTTCAAATGCAAATGTTGATGTCGACCATAAAGGTCCAGTCTGTTTTACTGACTCTACTAAGTGAAGTAATGTGTGTATATTAAATGTCATGCAATCTTGTCCGTATAATATTTCAAATTCATAAACGAACCGTGTCAGGTCATATTCACATTCATCAAGCTCTGTTTTTGTTATGTCTCGTTTTAGAAGTTTAAAAACGCTATTAACCAACAAACTCAGATGTTGTAGTGCTTTGTCATGAACTATACCATTTAAACAGGGCAAGCTATAAAAAAGTAACCAAGAGCGCCATTCACTAGCCTTCCATTTAGCCTTTTCTTTGAGATTTCGCGGCAACCGGTGGATATCGTGTGGTGGTGAGATTGAATTTAAGCGTTGATTTATCAATATACGTTTGACAGGTTTCAAATAAAACTCTTGATCGGGGCGAAGTAACAGTTCCCATAAAAGTTGTATGACTCCCAGTAGCAGAGCATGTAAATAATCTACGGGAAAGCCCCAAATCATGTTAAAGTACATTAAATCTGATAAAATTGATATTCCTTTTATCCCCTTGAATATTGTCTTACGAGAAATAGCTTCAGCCACGTCCCTTAAATAGTAGTCATGTGTACGGTTTTCGAGATCTATATCTTCAAAAGTTTGTCGCACCAAATTGTTAACGTACTTGCCATGTATATAGCACCAGGAGCAGCCGTCATAACCGTTGTATTGAATGCGATTTTGGAGAATAGGTCGGGCCACAGAATCAACTGAAGCACAAAGAGGAAGAGCTCTTAATACGATTACTCGTCCGTCAACAGTTTTCAAGGATATGCCTTGTGTGCTCAAGTCATTAACTTGTTTAATAAACGGCGATAAGTATGAATTCATGAATGCCGCTTTTGGTTCTTTATCGCTAATCCACATTCCAGCCAAAATGATTTGTTTTCCGCGGACGTCAGGAGGAAGTTCATTGATTGTCAATTGTATCGGCCACAAACTACGTTTGGAACTGCGAAATAAAGGTGTTCCATCTGTATTAAAGTTGAAGGTTATTGTTCTATTAGCATTATTTTCAGTGATTGCCGATTTATATAATTCGCTATCGTATATATCTCTTATAGTATCTGCACTGTTATCGAACTCGCGTCGTCTGTCGAGAACTTCCATCAGTGTAGTTTGAATTTTAACATCTCTGAACATCATTTCTATCTGATATTTAATATCGATTGAGAAAAAATGATTCGATGACATGGTAGACAATTTATATCCTTTTTGGCACTTCTGACAAACCACAAACTTTTTTTTCGAAAGTTTCGGACTAGTTTGATGCAAGATTTTATAACATTTTTCACAATAAAAATGCAACCCAATTTTATCATCGGGGGGATCGTACTGTTGTCGCAAAAAGTAATTATTCATTTTCAGACTTGTAAATTTATCGCCTGCAAGGGTTTTAACTAATTCTACGAGAGCCGCCCGCGCCTGATATGATAATCCAAATCTGAGGCTGAAAGCAACAATCATTGCAGATACGTCTGAAGTACTGAGTTTTGATTGCTCAAACATCATTATCGACTCTTCTTCAATTAAAGGTTCACTACAACCAGCTGGGGCAAGTTTTTCGTGTTCGATAATCGTTTCGTATGCAACGTCACTAAAATCAAAACTGGCACTGCCATCTTCGTCGCTGTTGGAATCCGTTGCTTCGTCGTGTAAGGCAAGTGTGTCGTTACGACTACTTGTCCCTGCACTACCTTGACCTTGACCTTGGGCTTTGGCTGAGTCGATCAGATCATTATCGATGTCTTGTTCCATAGCAGTATCAGTGGTATAGCTGGCTGCACCATCTTCTGCAGAAGGTGCTGTCGTAATTAAAAAATCTAAATGACTACTTTTTATCGCATATATACGATCTTGAATTCAGTAACACCTCGTTATAAGCGCCCTCGTTATAAGCGATTTTCCCCTTCGTTCCGCTTGAGCAAGTTTTATAGCTTCCCCCACTCTACCTGTACGCGCAAGGTTCTCCCAGTGGTGATGCTCACTGACACACTGACACATGTGCGATTTCCCAGTAGTGGGGGGAACGCTTCAGCGACAAATTTCTTGGAATCCTATTCCCCTAACCGCCCTAACAGTCGCTTATAACGAGGTGGTACTGCATATCCGGATTACATTGCGATTGATTAGTTTCAAATTTTTCAAAAAATCACTTTGTTCGGAACCAAAAATTGATTCATAAAAACCCGATGTTATTCAGATTTTTTTTTAACTTTCTATGCTATTTTCATGCTTTCAGAGTGATGCGTAAATTCTGAGAAATCTATACCGAGAATATTCGGTAAGAGTAAACGATCCCCTTCCTACGGCGAAACCAACACAGGCGCGCACCCGTGCGTGAGGCTCGTTCGGGAGGGGATGCAATGCTACTGACACCTCATTCCCTCCCGAACGAGCCTCACACACGCGGTGTGCGCCTGTGATGGTTTTGCCGTAGAAAGGGGATCGTTTACTCTCACCGAACATTCTCGGTATATGCCTTTTTGGTCTTAGTATGTCATAAAGGCATACATACAGTGCGATTAATCTTTGGAAATTATCACGCGCCTAAAGCTAGGCTAACGGGAATCGCCTGAATTGAGCAGATGAAACATCGACGATTGGGTTTTATTTATTCCGTGGGAAATTAAACCCAATCGTCCGCTGATCTCTATAGAGATATAGAGATATATCATATCATATACATATCTCTATAGTATAGAGATCAGTGCAATCGTCGATGTTTGATCTGCTCAATTCAGGCGACTCCTGTTAGCCTATAGCTTTATAGGCGCGTGATTTAACGACGTGTGCCTTATATTGATGGCATTATAGAGATGCGATATGAGTCAGCTGCATATACCTTGTGTCGTGCAAATCAATGGTTCTAATGTAGCTATAGAATGATTTTTTCTCTTAGAATTCCAACGATGACGCGTCCGAGCAGAAACAGAACTTTGGCAAAAGTTCGGGTCAATGTACATGTTATAATTCCGATCAACCATTTTTTCGGAGTCGTCTTTGTTCGGCCTTTGCATGTTCAATACGATACTTGGATTATAGTCATAATGGTCAAATGTTGGTTCGCAACCGCAGTCTCGGCTTGGTTGCAAATTTACAATAATAATTCTGGTCAAACTTGTCAGTCAAACAGTATAGTAACTGTCTAAGTAATCCGTCAGAATTTCAGAACCTGCAGCAAACTCACGCTAATTTTAAGTCACCAATAGAAAGTTCTCAGGAAAAAAAGGCTCATTATATTTGCCACCGAATCTTGTAAATATCTCGAGTCAGAATAATAAATTATCCTAAAACGTAAGAAAACCTAACGTATAGGATTTACCAATGAAGCGTAAAAAAAGTATATTTTCCGTTTATCAATCCACGTATGAAATTTCATTTATAAAACATTTCGAGCTCAACTGAAAATATTCAGACACCAACATACGACATGTCGCATGTATTCTGCGGATTCAGTGCACACAACAGCTGCACAAAAGTAATTCAGGTAGCGGTTCGCGGCATTCGCCTGTTCTGATATCTAAACCTGTGCGTTGATTGGAGCTCTAGCAGAAATCTTGTCAACTGTTGTGTGCGCTGAATACGCCCAGTGGCGCCGACTCGGCTCGCACGACTATGGTTGAACGAATGCCACGCTATTGGCTACTCAAATAGATGAGTCCGCGCCACTGACAGCTAACCGGTCCATCGCGTGAGGACGTACGAGATTGTTGTACCGGTTTGTTACTGTGTTCCTGCAATTGCTGTAATCATTGTATATTGGTGGTGAAGCTGCATTCAGAATTACCCTCCCGCGTAGCATAACTAAAAAAGGTACGTACTAATATCATATTTCTCTGTAAACTTCATAGCGAATAAATTTGCGCCTAAAATACACGTGCTCGTACGGCCTGGCCATGACTGCTCGAACGTGCGACACTTTGTTTTCTGTAATGGATACCTATTAAGGTGTCCGTTAGTTTGGTCACTTTCGAATTTCATTTATATCCGGGCAAAAATCTGTTCATATTATTGTAAAAAAAATCCCTGTGAATTTTCAGCCTCTTCCGATATAACGTGCCACCGAACCTTAAAATTACAAAAAGAATAGATACGAAATAAATACAGTAGAATCTCGATTATCCGAACCAATTGAGGCTCGGCCTAGTTCGGATAATGGAACAGTAATATTGGATGAAACGATGTTATGTATAAACAAATATTTCAAACATAATTGGCGGACACCCAGGTTCAATAAAGATTGCGTGTGAATAATGAATATGCGACTGATGCCGTGACAGGCGATACATAAGCTTGCGCATGCTTGAAGACAGACTTTTCTCGCGACATTGTATTGTAGCGCGCGATGCTAAGATTAAAAAATTCGAAACGTGCAGAATCTAGATAATGCAAATCGTAGTTCGGATAATAGAAGTTCGGATAAAATAAATCATGGTTCGGATAACGGAGGTTCGGATAATCGAGGTTCTACTGTAGTAGGAAAAATCGTCGGAAAAACCAATGTATTTTACATAAAAATTTTCAAACGCTCGGTGGCACGTTATAAAGTTATATCGTAAAAGGCTGAAAATTACAGGCATTTTTTTTAAATAATATGAAAAGGTTGTTTCCCGGGAATGAATAAAATTCGAAAATGACAACAATGACGGACCCCCTAATACCTATAGGAAGAACCGTTTGAGGCTTACTGAGCGTGGTTAATTTAGATATTACATCTGAATCTCCAGCCTTGATTATAATACGCGGGGAAGTTCCTACTCCCTTTCCGCATCCATCATGCTTACTTAATATCAAACTTGAGCATATAGTTTTGTACAATTTTTATTGTATAGATCAAAATAAATTAGTACTCGTTTGTAACAGACTGGAATTATTTTAGTAGTTCTTCGTTCAATTTAAACACCAAAATAAAAAAAACTGATTGAAATTTTTTTTGGGCATTGCTAATGTATCAAGGGAATATACACACCCTGAAAATATTTTTTCTCAAATCACTGCTACGATCTGAGAAAACATTTTAGTGACTCAGTTCTTTTACAGTCGATTACTGCTATTTTGATACTTAGTTGATGATTTTTCCGAATTTTATGTCCTCCGCTGAACAAAAATTTAGTCCATCGAACAAAAAGTAGTTGTCGTAGGGTACAGGTTGTTGCATGAAATTTCTTCGAATTTAGAGGAAATATTCTGTATGAATGTAATTTAGGGGCAAACCAATAATATTTCATGATATCAAGTTTTAGACATAGCAACTTTTGATTGTGAAATATTTTTTTCAAAACGATGAAGAAAAAAGTCTTACAATCAATAATTTCTATGTCTAAAACTTAAATTCATGAAATATTATTGCCCCTCATTTACATTCATACAGAATATTTCCTCCAAATTCCAAGAAGATTCATCCAATGCAGCAGCCTCTACCCTACAACTACTTTTTCTTCGATGGACTAAATTTTTGTTCAGCGGAGGACATAAAATCTGGAAGAATCATGAACTATGTATCAAAATAGCACTAATCAACTGTAAAAATTCTTTTTCTCAGCGCGTAGCAGTGATTTGAAACAAATTATTTTCAACGTGTGTATACCCCGTTAGAGAATAAACTATATTTGAAAATGTCAGGTAAAAACAAACTGGCAAATTTTCAAGTGGCTCCTTGTTATGGTGAACTACTACATTGGTATAGTGCTGCAACTCTAGATTTTGCTAATTTTCCTTTTTCCCATATCCCTAGAGTGAAATATTATTACAAGAATGTATGCGTACGTCAGGTTTGTGGAAGATGAAAAGAGATTGATACTTCCTGTCACATCGATTAAGAAGTTCGACCCAACAAAGAGAATTGACTCATTCCAAAGGTATAAAATGAAATGGACCGATGGAATGTATTACGAAGGCACCATATTTTTCACAGAAGGTATAAGAATATTTGCAATGCCATATAGCCCACACAGCACACATGTCCGATAGATGTCCATAGGATATCCATAAGATAGCCATGGGACATTGGATGTCCTATGGATATCCTATGGACATCCCTCGGACATGTGTGCTGTGTGGGAGTATATTCCCATATATTTTTTGTAACACATACAATCTGTCCTGACAATTTACGCAAATGATGACATTTGTGCCTGAAAAGTTTATTGTCAACTTGCAATGATAGTTATCAGACAATATTTTAGAACTCTTCGAACTGGTATCGCTTGAGTTTTCAATATTTTCGCGAAAGCACAAATAGTTAACCTCGTACTGTTGTATAGAATCCTACGGAGCTGTCAAAGCCAGGGTAGACAGAAAAAGATCAATCGTTCCGAATATACAGCTGCCACTTAAGGGGGTATCTACACCTTTGAATTTTCAAAAAATCGTTTTTTTTTTTATAATTTATTTGGAATGCTAGTGACCTACTCTACCTGCAAATAAATCGGTGTCAAAATATCTAGAGGATTTGAAAAGTTACAGCCATGACAGTGCCAGATTGCGAAAAAGCGCCGCGGCGCGGCGCGCGAACCCTCAGATTGGTGCCATAAGTATTGTACAACACTGCCAACACCACTTACATCACTGCTTAATTTGATGACGTTTTGATATATTTCGATTTTGAATTTGATTCTGTGATCTTTTAATTCTTCGTAATTATCATTCTTACACATATTTAATTTTCAATATTCTTTTGAATTGTGATCATTGACAAGTCACATGGCTGCGATCTACATTTTTTCGAGGTTAGGTGTCCACTTGTTTGTAAATATTATCGTGCTTTCATTACGAATTCAAACTACTGGTAATTTCCATTATCGAATAAACACAGTGTTTATATATCTGACATGAGACTTCGGAATCGAAAGAAGATGATCCATCAAAAAGTGCGTTTGAAATCGATGCCAGGAAATTACACATTTGGATTTCTGAAAAGATGAGTATTTCTACAATACATATATTAATTGCAAGAGTTTAATAAATATTATAAGAAAAAAGGTATGATTGATGAAAGATGAAAGAATTTTCGTAGTATTGACAAAAATTGTGCTAGCATCTTCTGAATCTCAAAAATATTTAAGATCAAAAATTTTAGAGAATTTTTATGTTGAAAAATTTTGATCAGATTTTTTCTGAAGCAATTAATTATTTTTTTAACAGCCTCACCGGACACCTAACGGGCACTGTTGTTGTACAGAACAGGTCAAAACTCACTACGAACCTCCCCCTGGCACATGTGTCTAGACTCGACTCGACTCATAACTCATCGATACGAGAGCAGCTGCGGATCCAGCATATTAGTCATAAGCAAAATCTTAAAACTTAATTTCCTGTAACTACATTTTCTTCTCTTGGAAAAGTATGAAATAAAAAAAAAATTTTTGATAAAAAAGTTTGAAAGTTAATTTCTGGAGAATGAATATTTTGAACGGTTGTCGTAAAGAATCAGGAGCATCACTGGACCGATTCTGGTGTTTGTGGTCTTCAAATTTGTAGAATCGAAACCTCTATCAGATGAACATAGAACTTTTTGATAAACCCATTTTTAGTTGAAATATTAGAAAAATAAGCAAAATTTTTTTTCAAATTCAGAAAAAAAATCGAAAAAATTCAATAACTCAAGTAATTCTTGCAATATCAAAAAGTTCTATGTTCATCTGATAGAGGCATGTCTTATGAACAATTGAGAACCAACAATTCCAAGATTGGTCCAACGCTGGGTCTGATTCTTTACGGCAACCGAGTGATTTTGTATTTTCCTGTCTTCAGCGCAGCCACTATTAGACTGGAAGTAATACATGATGTAAGATATGGATAATGAAGGTCAAACCCTCCCCAAACATGATGATTTTTTTCAATTTTATCAGAGTCTTCAAGTTGAAAAAAAAAGAAAAATTGCTTTTCAGAAATTCAACCCATTTAAAGGTGTATATACCCCCTTAAGCCATGTCCTGAAACAACGGATGAGGAAAATTATCGAGACTCCGATACCAAGGTACTCACATGTTCATTACTATAATGCGAAATAATCTGAACAATATATTGCCACAACATCTTTTTTAATTACTTCAGAGTGACTAATTGACTTGAAATGCAGCTATAAATTAAATACGCATATTAATCAATATTTAATTTGAGACCAATCACTTTCCACAATCATAATCATGAGTTTGAGTATTGGGTATAGTTTGATAAACTATGCGTTTTCAAGATAATTGAAGCATAGTCAGGTAAGGGTGATATTGAGAGTTATTGCCTTTCATAGTGAAACAAAATCTACTGAATAGTTATAACTATCCCGGAGGCTGAATTCTGTCATTTTTATTTTATTCTTCAATTTTGGGTTTTCGGTATCCTGTAGAGAATCATCGTTTATCAGATAAACAGACAACCTAATAATACTGCTAGAATGAGTACAAAAACAAAATTTACCTCCGCAATAGGTGTCTGCACAGTACATAACGGTCTAGTGTTAGGCAAATATAAAAACTCGGAATATAAATTGACGCAATATAAGTCCCTGTGCAACAAACCTTTCGATTCAACTTTCTTCTAACATGCGGTGTAACAGCTTACGAATTTTTAATTCTAATCCTCACCCTCAGTTCAGACATAATCAAGAAATTTATAGGAGTCATCAGAACAATCACAAGGCTTTCAAGCTGTTTTAAAAAGCGACTTTAGATTTGATATTCACCCTTTCATACAAATATCAGCTTTGTGAAGTGGTTTATTCATCTTACGTTATGATTTAAGCTTTCCAAATCCAAAGCTGATGAAGCAGCCAAGAAACGTGCAAATATGAAGAAGAGATTGGAGAAATTGGTGCCATCTAATAGAAAAGTGTGTAAATAATTGTTATAAGATTATTCATAGCCATTATACATTTTTTGAGTTCTATCAATGAATCGGAAAAATTGAGCATGGCGATGGTTGAACACATTAGTTAATCATCGAAAGAAATTTTTACCACTGGTTACTTATAATAATTACACTCTTGTCAAAATCATATATATGCACTTTCTCAGGAATCCGATAGAGACCGAGAAAAGGAGAACACCCCTGTTATAAATATAGAACCGAATGCATCAATTTCTACATCTGCAAGAATTAAACAAGCAAAGGAAGTCCGTATCAATAGTGCCAGAACAGCAGAGATAACCAAACTCGACACTTATAACCAGGAAATCAACGCTGAGACGACGAAAGATATCTTCAGTTACGTGTCAGATACCAAAATAACACATCGTAGAGCAGAGGCTTTGAAAAGTCCACAACCTCTAACCGAGAACAACCACGAAATGACACCCAAGAATCAATCCCCAAACACATGGGAATCAACGCTTCGAACAACACGGTCTGAAAGTCTGGAATCGATTCCACCACTGACTAACAGCTGTTTGGACAAGAAACAGTTAGCAGACTCACCGACGAATGAGACGAAAGAGAATGAACATTCCGAAGGTCCCAATAAATTATTTATTGGAGTGAACAAAAATGACGTGACAGATAAAATACCATCCGGAGACATTAGTTATAACTTCCAATCAAGATTTGGACGTAAGAAATCAAATCAGACAATATTCATGAGCGACTTAATAATTAATGATGTTCCATTGAGTGAAAAGATAATCCAATTAAAAACAAAAATTGGACTCTCTGAAAGTCCAGAAGCTACGAAACCTCTGACTGACAGTCACACAATAAACCAAACCGGAGCAATTGACCAAATAATGAATCCCAGAAAACAAACATCTGGGGATGGTCTAAATTCGAAAAAAGATGAGGGCTTACCCCAGACTGAAACTAGACAAGCAAAAATAGTGGTGCCAAAAATAATTGAAAATAAAATAACAAGGACTGCTCGGACTACTCCAAAAACCACATTAGAACCGAGTGTGTTGGCAGAAGACCTGAAGAAACAAAATGATCACCAAGTGGAAATTAAAAAATTAAAATTGAAAGTCGAGAATTTGGAAAGACTATTACGTGATAAAAATCTAATGATCCATCAACTAACAAGTCTCAATATGGATCTACAAAAAACAGTAATCGGAGGATTTAAAAGTTTAGAAGGTATATATTGTAACTTTACGGCAGTTTAGCGGCTACGCGAAACTGACAGTTATCGTGAGTTCTTTACTCGTTATGATTTTCGGGACCTCTCTATCTCATTTGTTGTGAATATGCCTAATTACGGACCTTGAACGCCGTGCGTTCGCAGCCGTCTCCCCGTTGCACGGACCTTGTGCACAAAGTGCACGCAGCCGTATCCTAGTCTATCACCGGACCTTGTGCACTGAGTGCACGCAGCCGTATCCCAACCTGATCACGGACCTTGAACGCAAGGCGCTCGCAGCCGTATTCCTAGCTAAATAAATAGTTAACTATGACCGGGAAATGGCGGACTAGGGAAGCAGCATCAAATCAGAGCATATGAGAATAAACATAAGAGTATTTATTGTATAACTTAAAATCTAATGGTTGCAATCAAGTATGAGCTATTTACAAGAACTTATCTACTAACTTTGAGTGATATTTCTATCTGATGCGTGAGATCTCAGTCTCACGACGTTATGCAATAATTTAATATATTCTTTTGAGTAATAAGGAATTTTTGATCTATTTGATCGTAATGTAGCGAAGTTTGGAAAAGAAGTTTTAAAGAGTTCTGATTTTTCTAAAGTAATAAGATAATTTGGCTAAGCAGATCGCTAGGCGCTATGCCTTTAGCGTCTGATGAGAAGTATTGTGGTTGAGTCAACTCAGCGCTTTGCTCGAGATTGCTGCTTGTCTGTCTATCGGCGTCCTTTATATATCCGATATGACGTCACGCTGAATGCGTGGTTCGCCGAACGTTCTAGATCTACTCGAATGTTCGCAACGGCTGATATTTGAATGCTAACGGCCAGGCCTATACAGCCCGTAACGTTACATCTGCCCCCTTCGATCATCGGATGTTGTGATGATCTTGATCTTCTCGGGATCTCGATGTTCGACTTCCTTTCCCCCTTCTTTTTTTTTTCTTCCAGCTGTGGTCCAGTTATCCCCTCTTCAATCCCAATGGATCAGTCGGATCGATAAGTCGCGGTATTTCAATTACCTCCCTTACCGACTGCTGGCTGACGTTGGTACGGCGATTGACCGGTGGCCTGCTGGCTACCACAGCTGACTTTTGTCGTTTTTGAGCTTGTGTCATCTCGTCCTCGTCCTCAGATAAATCTAACGTCCCAAAAACCCTCAGCATTGTTATTAAGTCCTCCGGTTTACGGTCCTTTCGACGGTCGAAGTCTACGAGCCGTGATCGTTTGTTGCCGGATGTAGTGGCGGTGGCGGTTGGTTCCGGATCGTCAGTGCATTTTCTTAGCCGCGGGATCTTGTATTTATGCATCCCCTGAAGCGCTCCAGTCACCACCTCAATCTTCGTGACGGTAGGTTTCTTTACCTTTACTTTTGCATCTATCTTTTCTGCATTTGCTTTCACGAATGCATCCTTTAGCACGTCGTAGGATATCCGTTCTAGTGGGATGCTGACCTTGAGACATGGGTTGTTGTTTATGTCGGTCGGTGTTGGCCGCTGCACTCCCACCTTCTCGTTGATGCACTTAGACGTCGGGATGACTGGTGCTTCGTTTGGCTTCGGTTCTTCCGTAGGACGTGGCATCGCCTTTTTCCTCCGATGATCTCGTGCCGGATCCAAAAGGTGAGCATGCACTTGATATCCTCTTCCTTTTTTATACCTTCCACATCCAGGCATGAATTTCCCAGATGCTTCAACTATTTTATCGTTTTCAGATACCTTGAACTCCTCTATGCTTGCTTGACATTCCTTGTCTTGGACGCTGGTGTATCCGTATGCGAACATGATGACCGTTTGCGATCTTTGTGCTTGACCTCGGCTTTTATACCCCTGATGTCGCTCATTAGACCTGGGTACGTTAGCACTCAAGCTCAACCGTCGCGAACGAATTAGTCAACGCCCCTAGCCTATTGTTTTTCTATCTTTCTTAAAGCTCAGGCATAACATAGTGTTTCAACATATTCGTGTGGAATCGTCCACGTTCCTTTCTTGTATTTATATTTTCTAACACGAATGTAGCTTCGCCAACACGATTACGGATCCTGTACGGTCCTTCATACAACGCTAGAAATTTAGCCATTATTTTATTTTTCGAATCAGATACATTTAAAGCTCTAACCAAAACCAAATCGTTTACTTTAAATTCTGTTAATTTATGACTTGAATTAAATCGCTTAGCTCTGCTACTTCCGTTTCTTCTTATATTATCTCTAACCAAAGTTAATTTTAATTCTTGTGTTACGTTATCTTTATCGATGTCAAACCAATTTTTCCAGAATCTGGTGGGTTGTTCACCAAGCTGAATTTCGCATGGGCAAAATCCAGTTGACTCATGGTGCACCTCGTTCACGCAGCACTCGATTACCGGCAACCACTTAATCCAAGCTGTATGCTTGTCGGTTAAAAAGGTTCTAAAGAATCTACCTAATTCTCGATTAACTCTTTCGACCATATTCCCTTGAGGGTGTCTTATTGATGAGAATATCGGAACGATATCCTCCTCCTCGAGTTTGTTCAACCATTGTGCTGACGTGAACTGTGTCCCATGGTCGAACTGGATTTTGCGCGGTTTCCCTAGCTCTGGAATGTACTTTTCAAAGATGCATTTGATGGTGGAACGCGCGTCCGCAGTTTTCAGTGGATATAATCGTACGAATTTACTGAATGTATCGATGGTTACTAGCAACCATTTATAATTTCCTCGACTCGAGGGTAACGGGCCTAGAAAATCTATCGAGACTAATTCACCGACCTCGGTTGGCGTGATATTTTGCATTCGTGCATAGCTGTACATGTTTGGTACCTTGCATCGTTGACATCGATCGCAACTTGCTAGAATTCGTCTGATGCGACGTGCAAACTTCGGGTAATAGAAATTTTCTTTTAATAATTTATAGCATTTGGTTGCACCAAGATGTCCGTATATTTCATGTGTTTCTGTTACTAATCCCTTGATTAATCTCTCAGGGAGATAAGCCCTTTTGGTGCCCCCTGGCTCCAGGTGGTACCAAATCCCTTTAATCTGTTTTAATCTTTTCTTTGTTCTTAAGATATCCTTACTGATTAAATCGGTTATACGTTCATCCTGAGCTTGGTGCACTCCGAATGCATCTAAATCTTTTGTTACTTCTTCTGTAACGTCTCTAACTAATGGTGCTATTACTTGTAAATTATTAATCTGTAATTGTTTTTCTTCTGTTTTAGGAGGATATCTACTCAGCGTATCCGCGACGATGTTATCCTTTCCTTTAATAAATTCGATATCAAAATCGTATGTTTGAATAAACAGGATCCAACGTGCCAAACGCGAACTTACTAACTTGCAAGTGGAAATGAATGTTAGCGCTCGATGGTCTGTGCGAATTGTTAACTGCGCTCCGATAATAAATGTCCGGAACTTCTCCAACGCGAAAACAATCGCCAATAATTCTTTTTCCGACGTAAAATAATTTAACTCGGCTCCCTTTAGGGTGCGATTAGCAAATCCGATAATTAGCTCTTCGTTTGTGTCGGATAATTGATACAATACGGCACCGATCGCGAAGTTGCTTGCATCACACTGCAAGTAATACCGTTTTTTAGGGTTGGGATGATGGATAATCATCGTTTTACAGAATAATTGTTTTACATGATTGAAATGTGTTATCATATCTTCGTTCCACTCCCATTTAGCATCTTTCTTTACTAGATTCAATAGCGGCGATGTAGCATCTGAATAGTATTTTGTAAATTTACTATAATAATTAGTTAATCCCAAAAATCCTTTTAATTGTTTTACATTTTTTGGTTCAGGGAAACGCTGTATAGCGTCTATTTTTTCCGGTTGCGGTAGGATTCCGTTTTTGGTAATCCTGTGACCCAAAAAATCTATCTCTTCTCGAAAAAACTTTGACTTATTAAAATTTATAGTCATATGATGCTTTCTAAAAACCGCAAAAAGTAATTCAAGATGTGCTAAATGAGACTGGAACGAATCAGATAGACACAGTATATCATCAACAAAGTTGATGGTGAAACCATCTGTTTCTTTTAAAACCAAATCTAATGTTCTAATTAAACTTGCTAAACTAGTATTTAAACCGTAGGGTGTCACCGCGAATTGGTATGTCTTCCCCTCGTACATGAACGCCGTATATTTTCTGGAATCTTTGTGTAGCGGAACCTGCCAAAAACTTGCAGTTAAATCGAGACTGGACATTACCGAAGCGTTTCCGCATTTCTGGAATAAAACTTCAGTAGATTGCGCACAGTCGTGGTCAGGTACTATCAGCTTGTTTATATACCTCGCGTCTAATACCAACCTAACGTCTCCTGATTTTTTAGCAACTACAACCAACGGGTTGATGTATTCGCTATACGACCGTTCAATTATACCAAGATTTAGCATTTTGTTTATTTCTAGTCTAACTTTATCTCGATGCATGATCGGGATTGGGTATGACCGTCTGACGAATGGTCTATCCTCATATATTTTTATTTTATGTTCATAAATTGTGACTCTACCTGGTATTTTGGAAAATATGTCGCGATACTTTTTTAATAAGTTTGAAAAAGCAATGATTTCACAAGCTTTAAGTACCTGACATTCCGACAACTTGCAGTTAATCTCATCATCAGTTAATCCCGGATTATGTCCAATCTGATTAAGACTAACTGAATCGATATTAGATATTTCTGTTAGATCTTTGCTATTGTCGCTAATACCTTCAGGTTTCATCACCTCAACTTCTTCGTTATTGATTTTAGTTTGAATTCTTAATTTATTTATCTCAAGATCTAAATCCGCTTTCCATCGATGTAGCGTATCGATTCCTATGATTATGTCGCGTCTCAAACCCTGTACGACGAGAAAACATACCTCATCGGATAACGACCCTATATCGATTTTTGCAAGGAATTGTATTTTAATCCGAGTCGGCTTGCCTTTAACTACTCCTAAAACTTGGAAATTAGTTACAGGTAACTTAGCGCATTTATCCAGCGATTTTTTGTGCCGATCGTACCAATCACCCGACACGCACGTTATTTGGCTGCCAGTGTCTATTAGTGCTTTGGCATCGATGTTTTCAATACGAAGGAGAACCTCCGGACATTGCACTAACGGCTGACCGTTTTCTGTATTTTCCTTAACGAGATAATTAAATGGATTTTCGAATGTATCATTAGTAATTTCAGTTTCAAATTGTGCCGCGAAAATATTGACTTCATGCTGTACTGGGCTCATTTCTGATTTGTCCAGTACAGCGCCTATCAGTTTCCCGTAACCGTTTGACCCTGAATCGGCTCATCTATTGACGAACTATCTGTGTTTATGATGGTTGCGTTTACATGACTCGTTGTCCAATTCGGATTTGACCTATTACTTTGATTATTTGCTTGGCCGTTCTTATAACGCGAATCTGTATCATCGGTTATAGTTTTGGAAATCTGGCTTGAGCTATCCGGTCGCCATGATACATGCTTGTCACGGTTATCAGTTACGCGATTAACAGTTGGACCCTGCCTATTCGCGTAAGTGACCTTTTGTTTCGGTGCGTTAGATCTACTCCCGAATTGCATCTCATCGAGGAACCCTAGAAGTGCGTCGATGTCGCGGATATCACGGCATTTTGCTGCTTCTACTATCGAATCTTCGAAGTGACGTGTAAGATTTCTAACAATCTCGATTTCGGACATTTGTGGACTTAACCCTGCTGCCGATGCAAATTTCCTATTGGCGTATTCCGACCACGTTATTCTCGAGTCGGGGATATAATAACCAAACTCAATATCTCTGCGTAATTCTCTTTGAATTTCAACTCCCCAATATCTATTTAAAAATCGTTTTTTAAACTCTCCCCAGGACCTGATAACCTCGCGACGCGCGATCCACCAATCCTTGGCATCATGTGTGAGACTTTGCCCTACGAGTTTTAAACGGATATCGTCATGTTGCTGAGCATCGATAAAGATAAAGTAATCCTCTAATTCTTTAATGTAATTAGCTGGTCTTTCCCAGTTTTTTCCCGAGTACGATGGCAACCTGACATGTTTGGAAATAATATGACTGTATTCACAGCCTTGGTTAGAATTATTCGATTTTATCTTTCTAATTTCAGAATTTAGACTGACTCTGATTTTTTCTTGATTTTCTTCTAATTCGGCTATTTTATCTGAACAACCTTTTTGGTTTTTATCTATTTTGTTTTCCAAACATATCAAGCTGTCACCGAACTCTTCGCGAATATCTTTATGTAACTGTTGAAAGTTATCTTGACATTTAGTTAGTTTTTCATCGAACTTATCGCACGAGGTTTCTATTCGATTATTCAATGCTTCTAGTTGTTTTTTATATTTGGCAGATTGTTCTTCCAATCTTTTTCTGAAGTTATCTTCACTATTTAACAAATTATCAACATTTTCTGACTTTGATTCAAGAATCGTTTGTTCAATTTTTGCAAATTTTTCATCTAATTTTTTACTTAACTGTTCTAGGGCTGTCATTGGATCGAAGCTACTTGGTCTACGTTTATCTGTATCTTTTTCCTTATCAATAAAGGCTATGTCTAAGTGTGAACTACCTTTATCTTTATTATGTCTACCTTGCCCTTTTTCACCTACAGCTGACTCTGACGCCATGTTGATGCTGTCTCCCTTGCCCGCCATTTGCCTGGTCACGACACTGGACTCTGATGCCATGTAAGCAAGATTGACTCTATTGGTAAAGACTCAAATTGATCGAAACGCGAAAGAAACTAAGTTAAACAATGACTCTAAGATAATTTATGCAAAGATTTGAACAAAATTTTGAATAGAGAAGCCCCACGTTGGGCGCCAAATGTGACTTTACGGCAGTTTAGCGGCTACGCGAAACTGACAGTTATCGTGAGTTCTTTACTCGTTATGATTTTCGGGACCTCTCTATCTCATTTGTTGTGAATATGCCTAATTACGGACCTTGAACGCCGTGCGTTCGCAGCCGTCTCCCCGTTGCACGGACCTTGTGCACAAAGTGCACGCAGCCGTATCCTAGTCTATCACCGGACCTTGTGCACTGAGTGCACGCAGCCGTATCCCAACCTGATCACGGACCTTGAACGCAAGGCGCTCGCAGCCGTATTCCTAGCTAAATAAATAGTTAACTATGACCGGGAAATGGCGGACTAGGGAAGCAGCATCAAATCAGAGCATATGAGAATAAACATAAGAGTATTTATTGTATAACTTAAAATCTAATGGTTGCAATCAAGTATGAGCTATTTACAAGAACTTATCTACTAACTTTGAGTGATATTTCTATCTGATGCGTGAGATCTCAGTCTCACGACGTTATGCAATAATTTAATATATTCTTTTGAGTAATAAGGAATTTTTGATCTATTTGATCGTAATGTAGCGAAGTTTGGAAAAGAAGTTTTAAAGAGTTCTGATTTTTCTAAAGTAATAAGATAATTTGGCTAAGCAGATCGCTAGGCGCTATGCCTTTAGCGTCTGATGAGAAGTATTGTGGTTGAGTCAACTCAGCGCTTTGCTCGAGATTGCTGCTTGTCTGTCTATCGGCGTCCTTTATATATCCGATATGACGTCACGCTGAATGCGTGGTTCGCCGAACGTTCTAGATCTACTCGAATGTTCGCAACGGCTGATATTTGAATGCTAACGGCCAGGCCTATACAGCCCGTAACGTTACAATATACATCGAATATACATTAGGGTGTCCGTTATTTCCCAAGTTGGTTTTTTCTTTGCAACCGCCCACTAAATTTTTAGTTTATAGCCTCAAAACAATTATGCTATTTATTTATTTTTTTTCAAGTGCCATTAAAATGTCCCATTTGATTAACATGGGATTTTTGCCCTTTTTGAACTTTAATTTTTTTTTCGCTTACTACTTTCATTACCTCATCAAATATTGTTGATTCTACTACTGTTCTGACTTCTTTCGATGGACATATTTTTACATTGGTGAAAAAAAAAAATTCCATAAGTTTTGTAGTTTTGTTCAAAATTTATTTTTACTGTATTTTTCAGTAATTTTCGAATATTTTTGAATATTTTTGAATTTATTGACTTTATAATGTTTTTTGTTTAAATTGAAAAATATTCGAAGGATATTAAACAATATGGTGAAAAAAAAATTTTACCGCTTCAAAACTCAATTTTTTTTTTCCATCAATGTAAAAATATGTCCATCGAAAGAGGTCAGAACAGTAGTAGAATCAACAATATTTGATCTCTTCTCAGCTGCAGTCACCGACGTTTGTGCTTTGAAAGCCGCTGCGAATGTAAATGAAATTGGCACCACAAGCACAGGCCTTCTCCCCGTCGGGTACCAACGAAAAACTGATGAGATGGCACGTTAACAATTCAATCAATATATAAACTTCCCCAGATAACAATTTTCATATTTTCTTTTTAACAATTATATATCGAATAATATGACTTACCAATATTCGTTATAACATTATTATAACCGAATCTTATACTTCTGCAACATTTATTGTATAACGAAGTAGTACTTTTCTTACCATTCAAAGTTTGAATTAAATACCCATGTCTTCGTACGCGTATTTTCATTTTATATTTTATACATAAATTTTATATTTGAGTAATAGGGACTTATTTATCATAATTACATAAAAGAAATTATGAATTTTATGAGGTTCTCAATGTTTGTAAAAAGTGTATAATTTCTTGCATACACTTATTTTTACATGGAAAATGACATATCGACGCCCCCTAACGATACCAGCTTATCTTAGCGCTGTCAACAGAAACAGCGTATCTCCTATACTTTTAACACACAGATACGCTGTTTCTGTTGACAGCGCTAAGATAAGCTGGTATCGTTAGGAGGCGTCGATATAATATTCACCTTTCACAGGAGGCATATTTTCTACACTGTAGACTTTGCAATAATTCTATAATTTTTTCTTGTATAATATCGTAATATGGAAATTGTTATCGGGGTTCTGACCTTAGCTGGAAACTAGATGTCTCCCTTTCAGAAATTGGGCAAATATTCCAGAAACTGGTAGAATTATCGTTGATTTCACTGTAAATGGGGTTTATATTTCTTGGTTTTTCGAATATTTATGGAGGACTTGTTCAAGTTGTATATTCTCTGGAAATGTTTGCGAGTCTTCTAAGGCTGAGCCAACTGATGGCATGCACGTACATGATAACTTACAAAAATATTGATATTGGTTGCAGGTACACCTTGGTAGAGATACATGGATTACGGGGCCTGTCTATAACACTATAATATGCATGAGTAAGTCGCCGAGTCAATTTGCAAAAAATATGGCGGTTGCGGTTTATGGGATCGAGATATTGAAAAAAAGTTCGGTGACCGGTGCAACCTGCAATCGCAAAAAAAAAGAGGGGGCTGTTGCTAAGCCTCGCCTGGACCCAAATAAACTCTTGGCCATACGAGGTATATATATATCTGAAATATATGAGAAATAATCAGAAATAATGAGAATACTATTACTACTATATTTACTATAAGTCATAAGTTCAAATGAAGCGGTGAACTGTACTTGTAAGTTTGTATAAGGGATATCGATTGTATAGGGATGGCGAACCTTTTTACGTCTACATGACGAATTTCAAAAAAAATAAAATGTTCAATGTGGCCATGATGTGCCAATAAGCAATCTAAAAAATGTAGTGGGCAAAGATATTAAAGAATTTACATTGAAACCCTTAAATTGCACAAAAGTCCTCATTTTGTACCTCAATCAATGTCACACCTACTATTTCCTGTTGTGTGCCATAGCCTCGCCATCCCTTGATGATAGATTATAAATGACCTCATATTATGATAGTAGAAACGGGAGAAGATTCACAGAGATCACACAAACATTAAAACATTTTCAAAAGTTGAATGAATTATGAAAGTAAATCAATTTCCTCGAGTACCGCTGCGCCATACCTTTTTGGTTAGATTTATTCCTATTGTGTATTGGAACATCTTATTTTCAGATATTTTTAGTCACTGGCTTAAATCAACAAAACGAATGGATGAAGTGTCGATAGATTTGACTGTGAAAGAGTTAGGGACTTTCATTAGCCGAAAAATTGTCGAACTGAACCGCACGAGAAAACAGCATGAAATAACTGTGGAGAATTTGATCGATGGTAAGTAGTGATGTGCTTTTATCAAAGCTGCTTCGGTGAAATAAGTTACAACATAATATACTTCGACCTTTTTTTCTATACAGATCAACTAAATAATAATGGCGACGAGCTGGATGTGGATGCAGCTCCAGGGACTGAACTTGGTGAGTACTCCAGTTTAAGGGCCAAAGTCTCCAAGGAAATTAAGGCAAAAAATATTTTCGTTTTTTGAAATGATACAACTGAATTAATTTCAAAATTCCATACACTACAGTTTTAATATTATGATAATGTGTACCTATTAGGGTGTGCCAAAGAAAAAAAAAATTGGTTTTTAAACGCGTATCAAAATTTCGGTAGAGCATCTCAAACAATATATCTCAGCCAAATATGAGCTCTTAATATTGATATTGATAGGTCCCCATTTTCCATTTGAATAACATGTAAAAAAAATCGGAAAATTTTTCAATTTTTTTCCCCCGTGAACGGCTTGACTTATAAACTATCTGAACAGACATTCTTATACGGAATTGAACGCTCTATAAAAAAGTACTGAGAGAAAATTTTCCTAACCTATGCTGAAAAGATGTCAGCCTTTTTCGATGAAAATGTATGCACAGTAGACTGCAGTGTAAAAAAAAACGACATCTTCTTTTTGTTCGGGCCT
This sequence comes from Tenthredo livida, assembly GCA_963992785.1. Classification (NCBI taxonomy): domain Eukaryota; kingdom Metazoa; phylum Arthropoda; class Insecta; order Hymenoptera; family Tenthredinidae; genus Tenthredo; species Tenthredo livida. The sequence goes on from OZ023066.1 coordinate 20,343,287, forward strand.
TTTCGAAAATGGTTAGCGCTTGATATAAAAAAATTGTCCCCAAAGCACAGCTTTGTTTGTTTTTTGTTTTCAATTTGTTTTTTTATCATAGTTTTATCTGTATAGCGCTCTTTATTCAACTGATAAGAATGAAGTAAATATACTTAGTTTAGTATAGTAGTTTAGTAGAGAACTTTATGATCTACAAAAATGGTGCATTGGCCCAAGCTGCTCAATAAAACCGTTAACAAGTTACAGTGGTTTGAAACTCATATTTATATTTCATTACTACTTACTTTCCGACAAATCGATATAAATTATTTTTTTTATAAATTTTCTAAGAATTTTCTCTCTACAAAAACGTGTATATACTTTATTTTTATCAGTTAAATGAAGAAAGTTATACAGATAAAATTGAAATGAACAAATTTTTCCATTTGAAATACATGGGAAATCTTATTTTCAAATGTGCCGCTTCTGTGTTCAAGCTGGAATTTAGGGACAATTTTTTTTATAATAAATATACTATTTTTGATAGAGGCCCGAACAATAAGAAGATGTCGTTTTTTTTGACACAGTCTAATGCACAGGGAACTTTTTGCAACGAGAGCTTCAAATACATGACTATGAATGGTTTTAGTAAGTACGCATGGATTTTCACCATACGGAAGGCTGACACTTTTTAGCATATTCATGTACCAGTATAATATGTCAGAACTGGGGTATGGGATTTGTGATTTGTGATTTGACTTGTTGGAGTTACCTCAGAAAACAAAAAATGTTCTCTGGATGTTTTTTTCTTGGTCCTGTGAAGCTCTGACAATGATTGATTTTCATCCAGTTTTCTTCAGGCATGTGATGATTAAATGGTATACAGTTGGACAGGGACATTAGGCGATGTATTCGTAGTGTAGTTCTTAATGTTTCTAACAATTATGGTATTGTTTTTCTAGAGATGGGCGACTGTTATTTTCCGCCTGCTTCGCCTTGAGGATGTACGACATATATTCGCAAATCATGATGCAGCTATGGATACTTGGATTCCCCATTTATATAATCTCACAGCTAATGAGGAGAATTATTCGAATAATCATAATAATAATAATAGTAATAAAATAAAAATAACCAAAGAATAAATACTAATGAAAGTATCGTGAATATGTGGTTCATATACAGGGTGGTTTTCAGTCTATCCACGACGATATCTCCGCACCAGATAGAAGTACGAAAAAATGTTGTTTGTGCAGGAATTAGCTTCGGTCGAGTATTTCCCCCTCTAAACCTTTTTCAAGAAAATATTTTTCTGTACTTCTATTGATTCGGTTTCGCGACATCGCCGTGAATAGACTGAAAACCACCTACCCTGTATATGAGTACACTACAGCTGGACTGTACTCGTATATAGTGATTCTTCTGTGATATTCTTCAATATATTGCAATTCAAAAAAAGCTTTAGGTTGTCGTGAATACAATGACCCGAGGAGACAAGTTGAAGAATGAAAAATAATTATTGTATGTTGAGAGAAATAAATTAGTTTATGCAATGCGATGTGTTTGTTATCACTGTCATAATTAGAACCCCGAAATTCCGCGAAATGCCGAATAGAACCATGAAGCATGTACTGTTGTATATTCACTGTCTATGCTCAAGGCTTCTACTCTTACTGTTATATAATATGTTTTGGAAACAATGTATGTATCCGAACAGTGATATACATAAATATCGAACAAACTAGTTGATTCAAAATTAACAACGTTTGATTGACTATGAAAGCATAACATTTTAAAATTTACAATAGTAAGTGAGGCAGTGGAGGTTTATAGGAACTTATAGGTATGTTTGAGGAGTTACAGCAGTGAACGGATAGGAAAGTAAGTATCAATTACTTATAGGATCTTATAGGTATGTTTGAGGAGTTACAGCAGTGAACGGATAGGAAAGAACGTATCAATTACTTATAGGATCTTAGACCTACTGATACTGAAGATCCGCAGTAGGACAAAGACTTATTCTCATTAAAACTAATAGCATTTGAATATGGCGTAAGCTCATTGAAACTCATTGCATCGAAGAAAAAAATAGATTTGTACCCATAGATAACGATATACTTGATTGCGGCATAAGCTTATTAAAACACATTACATTGGATTGTGGACTGACCAATTGAGGTTTATTGGAATTCTATCCGGGGTTTAGTATACGAACGTATAAAACGGCCTCGCACAATGACGGTAGCTGCTACTACGAAAACGGAGACAGAATACAGATAAAAACCGCAGTGCTTTTAAATGTATAAGTTTCTATAAGACTTTTTTAGCAGGGGAGTTTATTCTTCTCAGACACCTGATTTACGACGAACTACAAACTCCTGCGACAAAGCCCCTCCGTACGCTATGAAGCCTCGCTGAGGTACATGTCAGCACTCAGGTCTCCGATAGAAGTAGTCGTTGAGAGACGAAAATGGTTTCAGTGAAAGTATACTACGTTCGACAGTGGCCCATCGGTAGCCTTCCTTCGATTCCCAAGCATTCAATCTCTGATTAGTTTGTGCGTACACCATCATTCAACAGCAATGGATCCCGCGATTAACCAATAATCGTTGATAAATTCCGTTTTTCTGTTTCAGACCTAAGGACGTGGCCTGTGAGTGGCAGCCTTATCCTCGGTGACTTCATTCTCTGCATTGTACTCTGATCAAATGATTCATTATGTTATTATTAAACTAAAGTTGACACAAACACCGAAAACTTTCTCACGAATTCTTAATTTTCATTAGATTGAGAGTATTCCGAACAGATGTTTTGAATAAAATCTAGATCTGAAAATAAATGAATCAATCAATAAATAAATCAATAGATAAACCAATTTTTGACCATGTTGTTTTCAATGATTCACCCTCCCCTTACCTGTTCCACTTTGTCTCAAATATCGCTCCTAAACACTGATGATCAATACTTAAATTCAATTAATTGATATTTAGTTGTTATTAGTTGATAAATCTTAATATAAATGTTCACGTCAGGCGAATTCATTTTATTCGCGCTCATTCTTGTCCGTGTTCAGTATGATGATTGCTTTTTGAGTTAAGTATTTATCGAGTTAGCGCGGATGGGCTATAGTATTTATCGAGTTAGCATGGATGGGCTATACGGATTCGGCCTAGCGCGGAAGATTCGGTAGAAGCACCACTGGTCGCTTAGCCCCGCCCGCCGAGCCTCACGCACGCGGTGCGCGCCTGTGTTAGTTTTGGCGTAGGAAGGGGGTTGTCTACTCTCACCGAATCTTCTCGGTATATGATCAGATCTGATCAGACCTGATTGTTATGAAACCTCAATATACAGGGTGACTCAGAATTCGTGACGAATCTCTCGAGGGGTTAATCCTTGACAAAATCGGGATCGAAAGTTCTTCAGCCATTTTGCCGAAAAATGATTTTTTTCCTTGGAATCATAACACATTTTTTCTATATCTTCCACCGAATGAAAAACTTTTCGGATCCTTCAAAATTGACAAATAAAACAACAAAAACAAAAAAATCGTTTGTCGGAAAAAAATATTCCCAAGGAAAAATGGCTGATGAACTTTCGGTCCCAATTTTGACAAGGATAAACCCCTCAAGAGATTCGTCATGGATTCTGAATCACCCTGCATACCCATACATATTCTTTGACAATTTAAACAATAAAAACCCGAATATTATGATATGATTAAATTAACCGTTTTGCCCCACAAAGTTATAGAATTCCTCCAGTCAATAAAATGAACGTTTAATCTCTTTCAATAAATAGAATACACAGCATTTTCAGATTAGTAATTTTTTCTGCTGAAAAATTTAGAGTGGTCATATTGCCTCACATTCCCTAAAATACAAAAACAATTCAAGAATCGTTCGATCATCATAATCAATATTAAGTGCATTCGTTGAGGTTGATAAAATTTTCGTGTCAAATACATATAGACATTCTGGAAGTATCAACTATCAAATACGTAAAGTAGCAAAGTGGTAGAAGCTTCGACTGATATGCAGAAGGACCCGGGTTCGAATCCCAGTAAGAAACAGTCAGAAAATTTTAATCGACAAAAAAAAGTCAATTATCAGAAATAACCATAATTCCGGCCATTACGACGAATAAAATATATAAAAACAGAATAGTTTTTATGATTTTGTAATTTAATTGACTGTTTTATTTTAATTTGTCCAAAACATGTGATTAAATCTGATCATATCTGATTATATATAAGCAGACATGATCAGACCTGGCCAATTTTTGCCCAGGTATGGCTATATACAATTGTATATGGTTATATATGGTCATATAGAGACAAATTTCGTTCATGATCATTAATGATAAGGTCATATATGATTATTTATATTCATATACAACTATTTTTTCCCGGGTAATTATATTTAAAACAATGAAAAATAAGTTCCGAAAGTCGCTCGTTTGACTCGAATGCCAACTTTAATTTGTTGAATAATTGGCCGCCTTTTTATTGACAATATTGACTTGTATCGATTGATTATGTATAATATTAATACCAAAATGCATGAAATGTACTTGAAAATTGATATTTTCAATGAAAACAAATTGTTATGGCTGAATGAAGTACTCAATAAATCACTGGTAAATATGGCAACGTTGTCATATTCCGAGGTTGTCAAGACTGACATCGGCACACAGGACGCGCGCTTGATGGCTCATTCCAACACAGCGCGGCGCGGCACGCGGTGCGGCAAACAATATGCAGTAGCCAACGGAAGGGCTGCTTTGTCGAAAAAGACATCATACACGCGTGAAAAGCAGCCCTCCCATTGGTTACTGCATATTGTTTGCCGCGCCACATGACGCGACGCGCTCTGTGGGAATGAGCCATGAGAGTTTGTTCACAACGGTAACATAACCCTCAAATAGTTCGCGGTGGAAGACGAACCGGGCGCACAGTGGTCCGAGATCCCTAAAAAACGGCCAAAAACCGAAAAAAAAAATAATAATTCTAGGCACTTTTAATGGTTGAAATAGGTGTGGTGGTACCCCTACTATGTATTATGACCGTTAAATAAGGGAGAGCGTCTCTGCCTGGCTCAGGAATGCATTTCATTCGTGAGCGTCGGGCCTGCCACATTGTTTGCTCGTCGCGCGGAGAAGTAACACCAAACTTTAGAAGCGTGTAGAACAGTGAAAAGTTTAAGGATTTGCAATCTACAAAATGGATTCTTCTCTGAAAAGTAAGTACAATTTGAATGTCCTGTGCCGAAATATTATTAACAATATATGAAATCGTAAAGCATCAATAACGGTGGTGGTGTTTTCCTTGACCACGTTCTAAAAATCCGTGTTAAAAAAAGCAATAAGTCAAAAGTGGGGTCGGGTGAAGCTCTGAATCCAAATGGACATTGTTGCTTAAACATTTCTTCAAAACATATCCAAACACTAGCTGCACATAGTTGCCTGTTTGGCTTTTATCATTATTTTTGTGGGAAGATGTGTGCACTTTCGGCAGTTTTTCATAGTTTTCTCGTCCATAATGTGGTTTATGGGTCATTCTCAGTTAAGAGGTAAATCGCTTATTGATAAATCGCGGCACGATGAAAAATTTGAAAATTTAACTAAATTTTATAATGTTTCGATTAAAACAATCATTCTAAACGTGTCTGCAAGGCGGTCAGTCAATTTATTAATCTTATCTTGTTTTATACGAAGCCAGGGAAGATACTCAATCCAGGGGAGAGACTTGATGTACAGAGTAGGATACTTTGTGTACAGGGAAAGGATTTTAATGTTATTTTATGAAAGAAAACAACTTTTCATTTAAGTTTTTTTTTTTTTTTTTTTTCTTTCATTTATTTATTTTTTTTCAAAAACGTGTGAAAACTAAGTGCCACAAACGGTACGGTATATTATTCGCGTTTATCACTACATCGTAGGGGGTGTAGGGGAAGATAATTTCAAGAATTTCCGTTCCCCCACCAATAGTTGGTGTGCCATCACCGCGTTTGGCGTCGGGCGCTCACAATAAGGCCGCACGCATGCGAGAGATAGAACATTTCGTGCAAACTGTTCATTTCTATTACCGGCCTTATTGCGCGCGTAGTCGAGAACAGCGTGGCTATAATACCGGCAGGTGGGGTAGTGGGGGAAGCTGCTGAACGCTGTTTAGGGGAAGTGGCCCTATTGCGAGAGCCGACTGTATTTCTTTCATGATTTCCATAATTAGTGTCATTTGAAAACGTAAAATGATTGGTCTGAAGACAAGGGAGATACAGACAGGGTAGATACTTTTTAGTAACAAAAACAAAAATAATGACAAATGTATTCATTGTACGTGATTAACCAAGAAAACTTAGAATCTATACATAACAAGAAGTAAATATACAGATGAATTGAAATTTTTAGATGAATATTTTTAATAGTACATTATACAACGTGGGAATAAAGTGAAAGATTATTCCCGAGGGCGAGTTTACTGCCCGAACGAAATTCCCGAGGGTGAGTTTACTGCCTGAGCGAAGCGAGGGCAGTAATCACCCAAGGGAATTTTCGCATGGGCAGTAAGCCCGAGGGAATGATGCACTTTATTCCCATGTTGCATACAATGTTTTATTCACTCCTCAACTGTAACCACTTTATCAATCTTTATAAATTTTGCGGGAATAATGTACATTATGTCCGCAAATCTGCGGGAATAATGTAGATTATTTCCCGCAAAATCCAGATTTGCGGGAAATAATGTACATTATTCCCGCAAATCTGTATTTGCGGGAATAATGTAACATTATTTCCCGCAAAAGTATAAGAGGGAATAATATGCTACTTTATGCCCGCTTTTCAGATCAATAAAGTGGCGATTACAGTTGAGAAGTGGATAAAATAAAACTTACCAGGGGAGAGACTTTATTAACTCATTCTCAACTGTATCCATAGAGTGTCAGTAATGAAATAAATGACAAAATGACTGCGCACCTAGTTCGAGTGGCGCTGATTACAAACTAGAAACTCAACGACGTTCGTTCATGGTCTTAAATTCCCGCGAGTCAGTAACCAAATGCCGATTTTACAGGAAAATAAACATGCCAGGGGACGAGACGCAAAATGCGGGGGACAAACGTGAACGTAATTTTTTTTAAGAAAAAAAAATATCACGCAATTTTACTTGCTTGATTACGATAATTTATTTAATTTATTTTGTTGAAATATATAATTTGAATAATATATTTCATTTCTAAGTACTTTAAATTACTAATACACAAACAGAATCGGCCCGGGGACAGGCCAGGGGAGAGATGTTTTCCGACTTTGAGATGAAATTATGACTAGATTAAATGAAATTAAGAAATGAATTTGAGTGACCACTTACATGAGCATGAGTTTTAAGAGATAATTACATTCTTTTTGATACATTTTTTTGAAAAAGGTGATTTTTCACCGTGGACGTCGAATTTACCTCTTAACTGAGAATGACCCTTATAAGAAATCGGTAAAAATAATTATGTTAAATAATCATATTCTCCAATTCTTACAGATCTTCCGGATGATAACAAAGAAATTTTTTTCACGAGGAGAGAAATTTTCCATTTCGCGAAACCGGTTTTGAATGGGAACATCAACACGCTCACTGAAATTATCGAAGCACAGGTTTCAAAAAAAGGAGCATCCCTACATTTTGCCGCCAAATCAAAAAGATGCCCTAAAAACATTAGTATCCGAATTCAGAAAAAGGTGGCAACAAGCGAACAGGACAGAAAAGACATTCTTCGAAAAATTCGACACCTGACTCAATGTTCCTGTATTTTTCACAACTGAAAATGAAGGTTCGACGACTTCCTCGGAAAACACAGCGGGGCCCGGGCGTCCTTCGACAAGTTGGGACGATTTGAGTGACAGGTCAAAACGGAGAAGGACACACAAGATTCGTGAACAATATAGCTTCCAAGAACTGGCCCAAGCTACACAACAGGGCCTCCGGGCTTCTAGGAATTTAGAGGCTTCGAAGGTAATTAGGGATATCACACAAGGTAGCCCATCAACCGCATCAAAGTACCGGAAATCTATGAAACGCGTTCCAAAAAGAGTGTTGACAGGGAACGAAGCATTATCATTCGTTGTAGAAGGTGGAGTAACGAAAATTGTTTATCAATTAACACGTTCCACATCCGCTATGATAAATTGTAATGGATGGCCGCCTTATAGTACTGTATTAGATGCTGAGAAAAAATGTTACCCTGATAAGTCAGAAATTTCTATAACTGAAAGTGCAACTACAGTTGGACTTAAGCACTGTTGAATCATACAGCTGAACGATTATTATTAGCACAATTAGACGTTATTTCAAGTCTTCCTGAAAACAGACTTGCTGGTTTAGAATTGATATGCAAATGGGGATGCGATGGCACTTCTGGTCAGAGCACTTATAAACAAAAATTCAGCGATGAAGATGGCAATAAATCGGATGCCAACATTTTCTTTATTTCACTTGTTCCCTTGCAAATCCATGATAAAGTCAATCCAGAGGTTATTATTTGGAAAAATCCTCGTCCTTCGTCGCCAAGATTTTGTCGCCTGATAAAGATAGTTGTTTGCACGAAACTGCTGAAGCAATTAGGACAGAAGTTGATTGTATCGAAGCGCAAGCACGAAACCTTGAGCCCTATGAAACCATACTTAACGGAAAAAAAATTACCATCGATTTCAAACTTGTGTTGACAATGATAGACGGTCAAGTTTGTAATTCGGTTACGAAGACATCGTCAAGTGTGCGTTGCTACCTTTGTGGCGCTACGTCTAAAGATTTCAATGATATCGACAAGATGTTGCAAAGACCGATCAATGAAGATTACTTCAAATTTGGAATGTCGTCGCTGCATGCTTGGATACGGTTTTTTGAATGCTGCTTGCATTTATCTTACAAATTCGACATAAAAAAGTGTCAAGGGCGCAAAGAGGATAAAGAAGGACTTGAGGGAAGAAAAAAAAATATACAAGGTTTTCGTGACAAAGTCGGGCTGATTGTTGATCAATCGAAACAAGGCTACGGAACTTCAAATGACGGAAATACAGCTCGGCGGTTTTTCGAAAATTCGAACATCTCTGCTTCTATAACGGGAATTGATGAGTCATTGATAAAGCGATTTCATGTGATATTGCAGGTGATCTCTTGCGGGTTCAAAATCAATACACCCAAATTTCGTGAGTATACGGAAATTACTGCAAGACAATTTGTTGACCTGTATGGGTGGCATTACATGCCAACAACAGTGCACAAAATTTTGATACACCGTCACCAAATTATCGATTCATTTATATTGCCTATCGGACAAATGTCCGAAGAAGCTCAGGAATCATGTAACAAATATATTAAAGAATTCCGAGATTTTTCATGAAAATGTGATCGAACTAAGACCATGGAAGACGTTTTCTGCAGACTTTTGATAACGTCAGATCCACTAATATCTAGTTTGCGTAGAGTTCCTCCTAAGAAACTGAAATCATTGACCACAGATGCGGTTGAACTATTGATTGCACCTTCAGTTACGGTATCAAATCAGATTCCTTCGATTAATACGGAAAGCGATGAATCTGAAGATGACAATGATTTTCCACCGCATGCATTCGATAGCGACTAAGACGTTGTAGTAATAGTAGAGTAGTAGTAGAAGTAGACATTGTACAATTTGTAACGTGGCAGATTTTACATCTGTCACTGACCGCGCCTCCACTCGCAAACGTGAGCGACCATGCCGCTGCCGTACCGCAAATTCTTCACCGAAGCGCAAGTCCAACCTTTGATTTTTAGAATTTTGTCTGCCTTAAGTTTTTTTATTGTGAGACGCAGGTATCACCGCCAGGACATCGCGGGATTCACCTGCATCCGTCGATCGACGCTGGATCATCTGGGGGATGTCCTGGAAGCCGCGGCACTAGTACCCGCACCTACGTCATCTTCTGCAGCCTCGTCACCTGCCGGCCGGGAGAGGGCTGCACCTCCCAGCCTCATGAAGCCGCCAACACCTACCTCCCGGCCAGGATTTTGAAAATGTTCGCCGTTTAGGTGCGGCGAACATGCCGTGCGTGGAATGGCTTCCCCCACCCTTTTTGGATCGCCGATCGACGGACACTCCGTTGCCGACCAGCAGAAAGCCAACGTCGAGCTACCTCTCCTACCTGTACCTTACCGTTTAGTTTATCTTTATTTTGGGTTTATCGTATCTTTCTTTTTCTTTTGGGGTTTTCTTTAATTTGCTTTTGGGGTTTTTCTTAGTTTCTTTCCTACGTCTCTTTAGTTTTTTTTTATTATTAGTCTTGTGTGTGTGCCTTTTTCTTTTGGAGCCACCTGGGCTGCGACCCGACTAAAGGTAGGCTCTTTCCGTCACGATCTCGACCGTCCGTCCGTAAGCCTTTGCCTCGTCGTTGCCTAACGGCCATTTTAAATTCACGATTGACGGGCTGTCGTGGTCTCTATCTTTTTCTAGATTAGTTTAGTGCAATTAGGCCTAGCTATTATCTATCTTTTCTGGACTTGCGCTGCTCGGGGAAGAATCCCCGTGCCGTATCGCCCCGTTAACTTTAATTGCTTTAATTTTTCTGCGTGCGTTAATTTAATTTAGATAGAGCTATCTTGCCTATATCTTTTTTTTTGTATTCATTTCTTTCGTTTTGCGGCCTAACCGCCCTGTACCTTTGCGACGCCGGACTTAGATTCCGCCGCTAATTTCTTTTGTTTGCTTTTGTTTCACTTTATTAGTTTTCTAGCCTGGCGAGCGCAGATTTTGTCATTGGCTGCGTATCTATTTTCTTTTCTTGGACTAGATTCCAACACTTTCATCGTGTTCGGCCAAACTGGCCTTGCCGTCTTGTATTATTTATCTATTATTTTTTTTGTATCGTTTGCTTTGCCTTTAAATTATATTTCTCTTACCGTTACCTGTACCGAGTGAGTGTGTTATTTCTACGCCCCCACGTTCCCCTCTCCGTCTACTAGCCGAGTATATTTTGAGTTTTGAATTTATCTATTTCGTAGTGTTTCTCTTTCTGATTAGTATTTTGACTTTTGAATTTAACTGTTCCCTTAGTATTTTCTTTTTCTGATTAACTTTTCTCTTGAATTTTGGATTTAGCTGATCTTTATTGCCTCTCTTTTTCTCTTTCTTTCAATTCACTTTATCTGGCACATTCGTGTGCCTTAGCTTTTGTCTATTTCTATATTTCTTTTCCTTTTCGTATCGTACCGTTCAGTACCTTTTCGTGAGAATACGTTGGGACCTTTTTGAGCGGGATTTATTTTTCTACTCATTTTTCCTCCGGGTAGGAAAATTGCTCGTTACACATTATATCTAAATAAATTTTCAGTATGATTATAATAGGAATTAATTATTTTATCCCAAACCTCTTCTTCCCAAACCTTCATATGTCAAGTGTCCGAAAAATGTTCTATTCCATTCATTTGCAATCATGATTTTTAAAATCGGACTTCACATTCATCATCAGCAGCCTTGAAGAGTCCTAAAAAATGTATTCCCTGCAAATCAAATCGACTCTCCAAAAAGTAGCCGTCCATATTGAGTCCGCCATTTTGTTTTCCGAAATTTCAGCTTCAGATTCGTATTCAGCGACCCCAAAAACCCCCGAGTACAGACTTTCACCCGAATCGAACAGGTTTTTGAAGAAACTTTTTACCGTTTTCGATCAGCCATTTTGTTTTTTGGAAATTTTGACTTCGGATTCGTATTCAGCGACCCCGAAGACCCCCGAGTACAGACTTTCACCCAAATTCGAAATCATGTCCGCTTTTTCGGGATTTCGGACCACTGTGAGGCGATACACAAATGGCACTAAGGCATAAAAGGGCGTTTTATTGGTGCAAAAAATCTGCAGTAGAGGAAAAATGTTGGCCTTGCAGCAAAGAAACGAAGGAAGATACTCGCAGATGAACAAAAGCCTGAACTAGAACTTTCAGTCGACGGACGGCGAATTGTAGACATCAAGCAAACAGCCAAAGATTTGTGGTGCAAATTCTGTGATACCTCTACACGGAGAGAAATTTAGCTCGCGCCCTGTCTCAGTAATGGTGGCGCTACTGTACGACATGTAAAGTACGTGAGGCGTGCGCTTTTGGTGTGGTGGGCGCCCCAAAATCTGGAACGCTCAGAGTTCTAAGTTAGATCGTCTTAATGAAAGAACGTTAGGTTATCTGAGGGAACTTTTGGGACGCTAGGCTGCCCAACTTTTGGCGCTCGTAGAGACCTAATGACTTAGTATAGTCGACGTCTTATAATAGTTCGCCGCCGGTACTAGCGCGGGACACACAGCGTACGTTAACGACAGACAGTTACTTTACCACCAAAAAGGACGCCCCCTGAACGACGTGGTACGTATGCCGTGCGAAATTTCTCTCCGTGTATATCTTTGCGGCACATTGAACAAGAATCCATCGTTGGAGTAGCAAGTATTTTTACAGTGAAGTGCAACAGTGCCTGGGAATTACACGTGTGCAAGAAAAAACTCGGAGCAAAGCATTCTGGGCTCAAAAAATCAATAGAGATGTAATCGAGTACTTAAAACATTGCTTTGGGTGCGCGATAAAAAAAAACAAGGACGATGTGCAGGCGACTGCAGCTGCCTTGTGCGGCATTGTCCCTCACGCTTTTGATGAGCACGAAAATTGTGGAGAATGGTGCAAATTCAGAGATGATCTCGTTAACTATAAGCATCGTGGCCTTCCCGGAGGAAAATGATTGACTGGCGAAACGTTACGAAATACTTTTTTTGCAACACCTGCTTCGAAAGTTTGATGTTCGAGGCCTCTGAAGCGAGCGTAAAGTAGGGTAGACCGGGGTCAGTTGTAACAATTTGCGTTTGCGCCCCTACTGCACTCAAACCACAATGGTCATATGAATGCCACGCATACTCTAGTATAGAGCATTCAATTACTGACGAAATGGTACCATGTAGGACTCTCTAGCATATATAGAAACGAAAGTACATGCCTGTAAACGAAATCCGGGAAAGTGTTACAACTAGCCCCGACCCCGGGGCAGTTGTAACAATGCATGGGGTCAGTTGTAACACAAGATTTTTGCATGAATCAACGTGGTTCATTAGGTTTATAATAATGAGTCTTATCTATTACAATAAGAAAAATATTTTATTTAAGAAATACTGATAATTATGAAAACTGTGGTAACACATTATAGTAACAAATTATTAAAATTAAACTCTCAAAGTCAACTTAAAAATTTTAAATATCTCCTTTTCATTAGAAATTGTGTGGGTAAAAAATCCTTCCGAGTTACCTATCAATCTGAATCACAATTGTGACAGATGTAATTGGACCCATTTTGAGTGCACTTCACATGTGACCAGAATTTACATTCTGTGCACTGGACACACTCTTCGCCTGGCTTACCTGCACTGTAAGACTTTTTCACCACACCTGCACGGAAGGTACGACTTGCGGCCCCTCGCGTGAGCGGGAAGTCGTACTTTCCATTGCCAGGGGGTGGTGAAATAGTATATTGTGTTTCGGGGTGGGGGGGGGGATGGCCATTTCGAGCGTTTTTAGCGTGATGTTTATAATAAGGGCACGGAATGGGCCTTCTTTGACACGCGTCGGTCGGATGGGGAATGGCGCGTGTTGAGTCGTGTGGCACGCGTAGGGTAAATGCACCAGTGAATGAACACGCACCAGTGAATGACCATTTTCACGCAAGGTATATCTGTATACAGTGATTTTAACATGGCTGTTCATTCACTGGTGCATTCACCCTACACACTTATAGATACTTGAATTGAAAAAAAATAGGAAAAAAACATGAAAAAAAAAATTAAAAAAAATTAAAAATTGCAAAATTAAAAAAAAAAAATGTTATTAATTAATAATAATTTATTTATAAAAAGAAAACGGTTCCGTTGCAGGTTGGGTGTAATACTACAATAACCCCTAATCAAAATATTACGATATTTTCTGCACAAACTGTTACAATTGACCCCGGGTAAACTGTCACAACTGACCCCATACCGATTTTTCAACTTCAAAGTCAAAATTCCCCTCATTTTTTTCAAGAAAGACTTGAAACATCGCAAGAACCAATGCGGAAACGTTCACGGAAACAGGATAAAAAAAGAAAATTTACATATATAGCATATAAGTTGAGATATTGAGTTCAAACTGAAAGCGTGAAAACTTACTTTTGGCCCGAAAATATCAATTCACTCGTCCGAACGCGTTTGCGTCCCACGGTGGCGCTAGCGTAGTACTGATCTAGTTCACAGCTACCACACGCGTCACATATTAGCAGCATATGACCGTACTGACCACACGGAGAGAAATTCGGTACGCCTGCTGTGCCACGCGTGGTGGCGCTGCTGTTCCTTACTTTTGGTAGCTGATACGCACTGTTTGTGAGAGCTGCTGCACCAAAAGTACTAACGCGAGGGAGAGCAGTTATACCAAAATATGGAATAGCTGCTCGCCCGGCCGATTAGTATACAATGTGTGCCTCTTGGTACAGTAGCGCTCCCAGCTTGGACTGTACATTATACCCATGTGAGTGACGCTCGCTGTACTTCAAAAAGGATAGCACCTATCAGTCGCAGTATGGGTGGCGTACCAAATTTCTCTCCGTGCATAGAACGAGATATATTTGCAGTGTTACAACTGACCCGTGTTACAACTGACCCCGGTCTACCCTACCTGAGTTCCGAGGAGTAAAAAAGAGAAGAGTTAGCGCATGCGCTGTGACGAGCAGAACCGACGGTGGGGGTTTTACTCCGTGGGGTTACACGACTGACAAAGATTCGGCACCTTCCTTGGTTGACTAAAAGTTGGGCGCCAGGTACCTAGGGGTACCACGGTAAACAAAATAAAGGGGACGGGAACGGAACGATAATATAATAATAAATGAAAATGAAATAATAATATTAATTGAAATAAAATAAAATAAAGTAATTGCAATAACTGAATTAAAAATAAAATATATTATAATAAACTAAATAAAATAAAAGGAGGTATTAAATAACAACAACTATAGGGGAGAGTGGTCCTGAGTCGGCACTGCGGGTTGAGCCGGCACCATGGTGTTTCTCGGAGATGGTGTGCGTGTCAACTCAATTATTTTGTCGTATGACATGTTGGTGGACACTAACGTGAATTATGCTCACAGTTGTCAGTTTGGAATGTGCTGCGCAGCGTGAGCGCGTTTATATTTTTCGTTTGTGACAGAATTTCATTTTCGTCATTCATTCTAAAGCAGCTACAAGTATGTTAATATGTCAAGAATTTGAAATGAGTGAGTGCATTGGTTTCATTATTCAATGTTTTAATTGACCGGTTATGCCGATTTTTCATTCGGGTCTGTTCGCGTGTCTAATCACATAAAACGTATGGAAAGTCGTAGTGGTCTTGAGTCGGCACCAACAGGTGGTATTTTTTTTTTTTTTTTGCACTTTCGGTGTTTTTGCTCTACAGTCATGGACGTAATTTCAAACGCAAGACACAGAAGCGTGATACCCGTGTGCTTCTACGCGCAACATTATTATTATTATTATTATTATCATTTTTATCATTCGAAATATGTTTCCATATAAAATTGGATAAAAAATGCATGTTTCATTATTCTGAATGGTTCAAAATCGTCCATTCCCTGTTGTGACTTGGAGAATCTGCGCTTTTTCCTGCATTCGAGAAAAAAAATGTGGTGCCGACTCAAGACCAGGGGGGTGCCGACTCAGGAACACTATTTTGAGAAATGGTCAAAATGTACTTTTTCACTTCGCACTGCATTGTGACTGCAAACGCCGCACTACACCTTCCTAAATGACATAGAATTGTAGGCAAACGATCGCTGTACGCAACTGAACACTCAGCAGCGCCATAGAATCCGATTTACCTTCTGTTTTCGGACAGAGAGCTTACTGGGCCGACTCAGGACCACTCTCCCCTACTATACGGTTGGCTCAGCGTGAGGGGAACATGGGGGCGAAATAATTTAGGGTAGACTTATAAAATTTTTTTATGGTTTATGGATTATATCACAAAGAAACCAGTTTGATTGGGACGATAAACAACAAATAACAAAAACAATTAAGCAAAAGATAAAAACAAATTAAACAATCAAAGCCGATCACTTGGATCGGAACTAACACAAGTTGAACAATTCAAACAAAAAAATAATTCGGAACAGCTGACTGACTAGGTCACCAATGGAAAGTAGGACAGATAACAATATAGAATATAAGGTAATGTAGAAGAAGATAAGGTAGGACAATTTACATAAAAGGAAGAAAACAAATATCTTATGGTACGGTAGGAATCAATCTCACTAAAATATCAGTTTATAATTTAAAGGTGGGTAACATGGGGGGATCGGAAATCTATAAAATCAATAATTTGGGGACTTCTTGTAACTAATGGGACCAGTCGGTATGACAGAATTTTCTATAGTACATGCAAGGCGTCTTTCTATAGGGAGTGCAAGGTGTCGGGACTAGATTCAAACAAGTTCGTACAAAGATGACGGAGGCAACTTTACACGAGGCACGCCATGCAACTACGCCGCAACAAATTAACACAAAGGGGCGCGAGAATCTAATACAAATAATAAATCGAAATAATGATACTTATACCAACTCAAGGTTTATTAAGGGTTTACTGACTACTTTCAACGACAAGGGTTTACTGAAAGGGGATTATCTTACATTAGCTACTCTACAGCCTGTAGACCGATTTTTCCAGAGATCCGTGGCTCAACAAGCCGTCGAGATTACTTGTCGTATTTGACTACGACACTAATTTTTCCACGCGGGGATATATTTTCTGGGAGTTTAATAAATAACAATTATAGATAATTCCGATTAACAATTAATAATCCTTTCAAGGCCAGAGACACGGAAATATTCAGCACACAATTTAAGACAAATAATTGACGATACGATAACTATTAATTATACGAAAAATATTGAAGACACGATAAACAAGGTTTAGACGATAAATAATATGAAAGACGATGAATAATGACGATACGATAAATAATAAAAACACGATAAAGAATAACGGTACAATAAACAGGGACGGTACGACAATTACTGATGCTATGGCAATTATTGACGGTATTTTCTCGAAAAATCGATCAATAAGGCACAATATGTATCAGGGGAATACAATAACCGATAATACAATCACTAATCAATAGTTAAACAAAACTAAAGCACGACAATTCGATGATATGTTAATGGCGTCGCCCTCCTCGAGGCCTGACCCAACTACGCAAGAAGAAACGAATTTCTTTTTAATCAATTTATAATCAATCGAAGAGTCGTCTAGAGTTGGAATCTTACCTTCTACAAGGCTCAACACTCACTAACTGAGTTTATGACGTTAATATTTATTGGCTTTAGACGTTAATATTCGATAAACTTCGAACAAAGAAACAATTAAAATCGTTTTTCAATCAACAGGACTGTATCGAACTGATTCCAAGCAAGAAGTGAAGCGTCTAGATCTGTCTCTATCTAAATGCTATTTGGGGGGTGAAGGGGGGTATTGCGCATAAAATTAATGGGCGTGTTGACTTCTGCAGCCGGGTTGTGTCGCGGGCCTGACAGGGCCTTTTGGCACTTCAAGCTTTCGCCAGGGGGTTGTTAGATGTCTCGTCGTGTTCTATTTGTTTCGATATCCTGGAAGGCGGAATTCTGCATATTGGACCGGTGGACCAGGCCAGTGCGGGACAGGTAGAGGGAGGGAGGGAGCTACTCCATGTGATAGATTCGTATTGCAGCGCTCTTCCAGGCATATCTCGGGATACGATCACTCGTTTTTCCCCCGGTTAATCACTCGAAGGCCGGGTGGCCTGCCAGGCCGGATGAGATTGAGGGATGATCTCCCTCGATGATTTCGGCAGGAACGGTACGGGAATATAAGATTTAGGGAACGGGAAAAGTATTAGTACATGAACTTATAATTACTACAATGGACCTTGGGCACTTGAGCTGGGACTTCTCGCTTTGAATTCGGTTTATCAACTAAGGTGGTCACTTCGGTCTGAGGAAGAGGAGATGGTTCATTTACGAGGCTGAACAAATCTGTCTCGTTACAGCGCATACCGCGAATAGTCTACTTTACGCACTAGTGCTTTTCTCGCGCATGCGCACATCGCAAATACTCTACTTTACGCACTAGTTCTTTTTTCGCGCACTGTGTCATGGCGGCGGGCAGTCGCGATGTGAGGTGATATTGACTAATTAATTTGTCTCTCAAATCAGACTTTTTTCGCAGGGAGTTACAAAAAATATCGTGTGATACACGTGCGGATAGGCAATATCTGTCTCGTGTCATTACGGCACTAGCCTTCGGCTCGTGCTGCAAACGACACTCTTCGGATATTGCCTTCTGTCCGCACGTGTATCACACTATACTAAACATCTATTTTCCAAAAATTCTGCGATAATGCAGAAAAGCTTGCGTCTTGTGGTTCCAGTCAAGCCAACGAATCTTTCAATGCTATTGTAGCTAGTAAGAATCCGAAGTCTTGCCATTACGGTGGCTCGGAGTCACTTAACGTACGTCTGGCAGCTTGTCATAAAAACATAGGTACGTCTTATATACTTACCCTGCATAAAAAATTATCACTTTCACCGGGTAAACATACGACCAAATTTCGACAAATGAAAGACAACACAAGAAGTAGAACAGTGTTGTGAAAATTGTAATTAAATTTTTTTTAATTAGTCATTACTTTCGTAATGTGTAATTGAATTTTTTATTTAATTACACATTACTTTGGTAATGTGTAATTCTCGGGTTCGCCTATCTCCGTAAAGGAGTGCGGGGAACAGGCTGAGCGCCAACCGAGCGCGTCTCCGGGTGGCGGATAGGAGAACGGCCATGGAGTACACGGGGGAAGTCTCGAGGACCGGGGACCGGGGACCGCAGGGTACCGGAACTTGGGACGGTGACCGTGGATGCCCGGGTTAGCTGGGGCTATAGCCGACCCGGCTGAAGTAAAAACCGGCCCAGGGGAGCTAAGGCCCCGGCCGTGGACCAACTCCCCAAGCCAAGGTGGAGCTATTGTGCCGAGGGCTGAATGGCACTGGGGAACAGTGTTGCTTACGATGCCCTTGGGGAACTAGGCGACACCCCATTGTACTCTGCCTTACCCCCACAACAGGCTCTGTGGGGGCGGACCTTCATTTCCTGAACACTCGTGGGACCAAATATGGAAACTACAAACAAAAAGGACGAAGTAGGAGAAAAGGAAACCGGTGAGGGCCCTTCCATGAACATGGAAGTGAGCTCACCGGCGGGTCAGAGCTCTGGGCTCATGGGACTGATGGACGAGGTGGAGACACTCATCTCCATGGCGCACATCGGGCCCGTGGACTCGGGGACCGCGCCCACGGAGAAGGATGGGGGAAAAGAGGGCTCAGCGACAGCCGGGACCTCTGGCCCCTCAGACTTGAAAGACTTGAAAGAGAGGAAGGGCAACCGCTCGGGGGCGGCACAGAGGAGGGCGAAGAAGACCAGGCTGGCCTCCGAGACCACCTCGGCGTCGAACCAGAGCAGTGCCCCTCTCGCAAAAGAACGTGCCGCAGGGGGGGGCTCACATAGTGGGCAACCCAGGGGTGACACGACACACTGCCGGACACCGGCAGGGTCAGGGGGCTCGGGCTTGAAAAGGCCCAGGGCTTCCGACAGCACCACGCCGGAAGCTTACTCCGCCGCCAAGAGGGGCAGAGGAACCAACAGCAAACCGGCCAGCTACAAAGAGGTGGCCGAGGCGGGCAAGAGGGTGGCCATCGCACCCTCCGCCTACCCCGAACTCACCCTCAACACTGGGCAAGAGGACCTGGTGGTGCAAGCGCTGTGTACGGCGCTGGACTCCGTCCCGGAGGGGGAGTAGGTACCTCGCTTTCAACAGTACCGGTACGACCAGGGCCTTGTATGGGTGACCTGCTCCGACGAGGCAGCACTCAAGTGGCTTCAGACCACAGTCCCCCAACTAAAGCCTTGGGCGGAGGCCTGCCTCCAGCTAATGGAGGGTAGGCTGCTACCAAGGCTTACCAGGATGACCGCGCTCTTCCCTGGTATCCGGGAGAGGAACGAGGTCATCCTGAACAGGCTCAAACGCCAAAACACCGGTCTCCAGACTCACTTATGGAGGGTCTGGGACAGGCAAGAGAGACCGAAATCGGTACTTCTGGCCGTGGGGTCCGACGGCCAGTCCAAATGCACGATAAGGGCTGGGGGCCACCAGGCTCACTACGGACTCGAGAGGGTGTCCTTCAAGGAGGCTTACCAGAGGACGGGGGGGACTGGGGGTGCTCCCGGCCCGTCTTCGCAGGAGGCCATGGCCACAGCGGCAGAAGGAGAGGGAGAAAGAGAGAGAGAGGGAGAGCAAGAGGCCCGGACCCCAACCGCGGGGACGGGACCTCTTGCCGAGACGGTGACGGCAAGAGCCACAGAAGACAAAAGGCAGGACTCATCTGACCTTGGGATACAGGGGAAATCCTCTGGAGCCCGGGGGAGGATGGACCCACCCAAAAGGGGGGGCGGCTCTGGAAGAGCAAGGGGCCGGCCCTCGAGGGCACACAAGGTGAGCAAGGCCGGGAAGGCTGATGTGCGGGCTGGGACCCAAAAGACCCTGGACCGCACACTAGCCAAACCAAAGGCGAAGGAGAAGGAGAAGGAGCCCCCAGGGACAGGGGCCCCCTCTGGGGCAAATGAAGGGGGAGCGGAGGCCCGTTAACCGGGACTCCCTCCGACCTGTGGGGCAAACGGGAGGCAAGGCCAGGGACCAAGATGAGGGACGGGATCGCCATATCACAAATAAATTTACGCCACTGCAAGGCGGCCTCGGCGGTACACAGCCGAGACCGGGCGGTGGAAAATACCGACATATCACTAATTCAAGAACCCTGGGTAGTAAGGGGTCTTATTAGGGGTATAGACACTAGCAATGGGGCTCTGATAAGTGCAGAGGGGGGCGCCGGCCCAAGAGCCTGCGTCTATATCAACAAAAGACACAGCGCTCTAAGGCTGAGCCAATTCTGCTGCAGGGACCTAGTAGCAGCTACCATCAAGGTAAAGCTGGCCAGAGGCGGTACGATCGACGTGGTCGTCTGCTCAGCCTACCTTCCAAACGACTCGGTGGATCCGCCACCCACGGCGGAACTCAGAGCATTGGTAGACCCCCACGAAAAAAATATATATGCTAGGATATATGCATGGGATATATCCTAGCATATATGCTAGAATATATGCTAGGATATACTCAAATTTGCCCAAAGATATATCCTAGTATATATCCTAGCATATATATCCTAGTATATATCCTAGCATATACATCCTAGCATATATGCTGGCATATATCCTAGCATATATTCTGGCATATATCCTAGCATATATCCTAGCATATATTCTGGCATATATATTCCGGCATATATTCTAGCATATATTGCTATATATATGTTGAATAGTTTATTAAAAAGAAAAAAAATCTAGATACGTTGGCGTGAAACAATTAGCGGCAAATTTTTTTCTGAAATATTTATTGTACAAATTTTTCAAGTTTAAAATATTTATATTAAATATGTAACTTTTCCGGTATGTCTTAAACCTCCTAACATTTTGAGGTTGTTTCGGTAATGTAGCCAACATGTTATAACGTGCGTTGGCAATAATATTACCGTGATTTACACTCAATTCAATTTCTTCATCGTTGGTATCATTAGCAGCCGATGATGAAGGCCTGGAGATATAATTCCTTCGGGTGCCTGAATTTTCCACTCCAACATTTTACTTGAACCTAAAACAACTATGTATAATTAACTACCGAATTCATTATGCAAAAATGTATAATTTGAATGAATTGATAATTTTAATAATACAATAGGCTCTTACCGGACACTTCCATCACTATTGCGTGGAAACATTTCCAACCACCGAGTGCCATTTTCTTCGTATCGTGCCATTCAACTACATCCATTTTTTTCGGATCATGATCTTCGCTCAAAAATTCTTCGAAATCAAAATCCTTAATGTGCTGAATATCGATTCCTGACGTCATCTTCTTGTCATCTCTTCCACCTACCCATTTAACTAATACCCACATTTTTTTCAATGACCAAATAATTAATTAATTAATTATTTTATTAAACCCGTTCACCTCGGCTAGCCCTATATTTTTTGACAATCAACAATTGAAGACAAGCAAATCCTGACTCTGTGATAACGCTAACTACCGATCAGGCGCTACCGACGAGGGTTTTTTATTTTTCAATTTAGCGTTGTCACAGAGTCAGGATTTGCTCGTCTTCAATTGTTGATTGTCAAAACATATAGGGCTAGCCGAGGTGAACGGGTTTAATAAAATAATCAATTAATTAATTATTTGGTCATTGAAAAAAATGTGGGTATTAGTTAAATGGGTAGGTGGAAGAGATGACAAGAAGATGACGTCAGGAATCGATATTCAGCACATTAAGGATTTCGATTTCGGAGAATTTTTGAGCGAAGATCATGATCCGAAAAAAATGGATGTAGTTGAATGGCACGATACGAAGAAAATGGCACTCGGTGGTTGGAAATGTTTCCACGCAATAGTGATGGAAGTGTCCGGTAAGAGCCTATTGTATTATTAAAATTATCAATTCATTCAAATTATACATTTTTGCATAATGAATTCGGTAGTTAATTATACATAATTGTTTTAGGTTCAAGTAAAATGTTGGAGTGGAAAATTCAGGCACCCGAAGGAATTATGTCTCCAGGCCTTCACCATCGGCTGCTAATGATACCAACGATGAAGAAATTGAATTGAGTGTAAATCACGGTAATATTATTGCCAACGCACGTTATAACATGTTGGCTACATTACCGAAACAACCTCAAGAATGTTAGGAGGTTTAAAACATACCGGAAAAGTTACATATTTAATATAAATATTTTAAACTTGAAAAATTTGTACAATAAATATTTCAAAAAAAAAATTTGCCGCTAATTTTTTCACGCCAACGTATCTAGATTTTTTTTCTTTTTAATAAACTATTCAACGTATATATAGCAATATATGCTAGAATATATGCTAAAAATATACGCTGGAGAATATATGCCGGAATATATGCTAGAATATATGCCGGAATATATGCCAGAATGTATGCCAGAATATATGATAGGATATATGCCAGAATATATGCTAGGATATATGCCAGAATATATGCTAGGATATATGCCAGAATATATACTAGGATATATGCCAGAATATATGCAAGGATATATATGCTAGGATATATGCTAGGATATATCTTTGGGCAAATTTGAGTATATCCTAGCATATATTCTAGCATATATGCTAGGATATATCCCATGCATATATCCTAGCATATATATTTTTTTCGTGGGGGGAGCACTGCACTAATATGCGACTCAACCTCCTAATTGGGTCCGACGCTAACGCACACCATCAGGTATGGGGCAGCACAAACACTAACGAAAGGGGCCCGGCACTGCTGAAATACCTCTCATCCACGGGGCTGGAGATCCTCAATAAAGGGTCACAACTGACGTTCGTCATTCCCACCAGACAGGAGGTGATAGATATCACACTTGGCACACCCAGGCTCATCAACATTGTGAAAAATTGGCGGGTGCGGAGGGAAGAAACCCTCTTAGACCACAAAAGAATCTCCTTTGACCTGATCGCGAACGCGACCTGGGAACAGACAGAGACATACAGGAACCCCAGGGCTACGGACTGGACCTCCTACAAGGAGGAGCTGGAAAAGAGGCTCGGGGGGACCTGCCATCGGCTCAGAACGACAGGGCTAGTGGAAAAAGAGGTGACCAAACTGCAGACAGCCATCACACAAGCGTATGAGAAAGCATGTCCTGCCAAACAAAGAAAAGCGAGCAAGAAGGTGCCCTGGTGGAACAAAGAGCTGGGCGAACACAGGACCAGCTCACGTAAACTACTCAACAGGGCTCTCAAGACGCGGAACGAAGCGGACTGGGCTGCCTACCGAACAGTTCAAAAGAAATACAAGAATCTCATCAAGAGATCAAAAAACGAGGCCTGGAGGGGCTTCTGTGAGGAGACTAAGGCCCTCACAGTAGTGGCCAAACTCCGCAAAGTCTTCACTGCAGGCCCTCCGAGAAAACTCGACAGCCTCATACTCCCGGATGGCAGTATGGCGGAGAGTCACTTATCGCGTGTCTAATGGCAAAAGGTCGTAAGCGCCAAAAAAAAAAATTCGTTTTTTTGGTGGCAAAATCTTTTTCATGGAATATTACATCTTTTGGGCATATCCGCAAAAAAAAATTTTTTTGGCCGCTCACGACCTTATGGCATTAGTCACGCGATATACTGGCGCACATGCTAAGCACCCACTTCCCGGGCTCCACGCCTGCAACAAGGGAGCCGCCTCTAGAAGAGGCACCCAGCAGGAGGGGCCCTGGGGACTGGGGGATTGCAACAGAGATCATTACGCCAGCCAGAATAAAATAGGCAATCGAGACCTTCGACGGTTACAAGAGCCCAGGTACAGACGGGATATTTCCGGCCCTCCTACAGAAGGGAGGAGACACCCTCATCAGCCATCTAAACGCAATCTTCAGAGCCTGCCTAGCACTATGCTATACCCCTAGGAACTGGAGAAAGGTCAGGGAAGTCTTTATACCGAAACCGGGCAAAGGCTGCTATGACCGAGCAAAATCATGGAGACCTATCAGCCTGATGTCCTTCGTGCTGAAAACCATGGAGAGACTGGTCGACAGGTACATCAGGGACCGGGTACTGGCTGCGAGGCCAGTCTCACGGGCCCAGCATGCATACCAAGCCGGCAAATTTACGGAAACGGCACTCCATCACCTCATTCCCGAGATAGAAGGGCCAATACTCCGGCAAAGAGCAGCTCTGTGCGTGTTCATGGACGTAGAAGGAGCGTTCGACAACACATCCTTCAACGCAATATGCGATGCCGCGACAAGTTTCGGCACCAACGCCACGGTGGTAGGCTGGATCAGGCAAGTGCTTCAATCCAAGACTGTCATGGCAAGCCTTGGCGAGACAGTGGCCAGGGCTCAAGTTGACAGGGGCTGCCCGCAGGGAGGGGTCCTCTCCCCCCTGCTGTGGACTCTCGTCATAGATGGGCTCCTCGTCAGGCTCGAGAAGTTGGGGGTGACAACCGTGGGCTACGCAGACGACGTGGCACTGGTTGTCGCGGGAGACCACCCCCGAACAATGTCGAGCAGGATGCAGAAGGCCCTGATAATGGTACAGGAATGGTGCACAACCCAGGAGCTGAGAATAAATCCCAGCAGGACTGAGATGGTTGTATTCATGAAAAAACGACGCTTCGATGTGGGACCCATAGAGGTCTTCGGCTCGGAGCTGAAACTCACTCACACGGTACGCTACCTAGGCATCCACCTGGACAGCAAGCTATCGTGGAAAGTACACGTGACCAAGGAGGCTCGCAAGGCCACAGCCACATACTGGGCATGCAGGAGAATGGTAGGGCAAACCTGGGGACTAAAACCAAGGGTGGTCAAGTGGATTTACACAGCTATCCTCCTGCCCCAGATAACGTACGCATCCGCTATGTGGTGGCCCGCTATGGGCAAATCCACACTGCAGAAAACACTGGAACGGGTATACAAGCTGGCGTACCTGGGCATAACAGGGGCACTCGGAACCTCGCCCACACTCGCCATAGGAGCTCTCCTGAACCTTCCGCCCCCGCACCTTGTGGTGGAGGCGGAGGCCTGGAAGACAGCCCTGCGCCTGTTGCACCAAGGACACTGGAAGAGAACTGGAGTGGGGCACACGGTGGTACTGCATAAGGCAGGGGCACCCCAGGTGAACCCAACTCAAGGCGGGGACCGCTGCCCCAACCACTACCAGTCCGAGCTATATTACAAAGTAGTGATCCCGAACAAACAGACCTGGTCTGACGACCGGGACAACCTACTCTCACCAAGGGGACTCGTGTGGTACACGGACGAGTCCAAGACCGCCACAGGGGCTGTGGCCGGTATCTGGAGCGAGGGACCGAAAACGAACCTATCGCTTGCGCTCGGGCCCACAGCGACAGTTCTCCAGGCCGAAATGTTTGCCATACTGACCTGCGCCAGGCAGATCCTAACAAGGGAACTCAAGGGCAAGCACATCTACATCTGCAGTGACAGCCTGACGGCGCTCCGATCTCTCAGCACATGTGTCGTTAGATCCGGGCTCGTCAAGGAATGTGCGGAGATACTTCCAAGAATCTCCCGCGACAACCGCGTCAAGCTACTGTGGGTGCCAGGCCACAGTGGTATACAAGGCAACGAGGCAGCGCACTGCCTGGCGAAGGCAGGGGCTCTACACAACAAGGTCGACGACGGGTGCCTCATAGGCTTACCCCCGACCCACGCCAAGGGTCTAGCGAAGGAGTGGACTGTGCTACGCTTCGCGGACCTACGGTCACGGGCACCAGGTATGGCTCACACGAGGGCCCTCTTCCAAGGGCCCTCCCATGAACTGGGTGCCTCACTCATCAAACTGGAAAGAACCAGACTTAGGCTCCTGGTGGGACTCATCACCGGCCACTGGTTCACAGGGAAACACATGGTCCGAATGGGGCTCAGAAATGGACCATTTTGTACCAGATGTAGAGAAGAAGAAGGAACCCCACTTCACCTAATAACACGCTGTGGTGGCCTGGAGGGACCTCGGAAGGAGGCCCTCGGGGCTACCCGTAACGCAGGTATGAAAATCGAGGACATGGGGGTGGGAAGGCTACTGCAATTTGCCAAGATGGCCCACCTGGCCCCTGATCCTACAAACTAGGTGCCCCAAAAAGGGCTCGGGCACAAT
The DNA here is from genome assembly GCA_963992785.1 of Tenthredo livida. Taxonomy (NCBI): domain Eukaryota; kingdom Metazoa; phylum Arthropoda; class Insecta; order Hymenoptera; family Tenthredinidae; genus Tenthredo; species Tenthredo livida. Next base: position 20,370,112 of record OZ023066.1, read on the forward strand.
GGTCCTGAACGACTGAGCGCCCGGTTAGCCGCTCAGCCAAAGCTGAGCCCCAGAAATACAATACAATACAATGTGTAATTGAATTGAGTTCAATTACACATTACTTTGATAATGTGTAATTGAATGGAGTTTAATTACACATTACCAAAGTAATGGGTAATTAAATATAAATTTAATTATACATTACAATTATTACATGTGTATAATATACATCTATCAATGTATAATTGTGTATATTGTGTACATAATATGAATTACATGAATTGTAATGTGTAATTAAACTCGGTTTTATTACCCATTACCACAGTAATGGGTAATAAAACTTTATTTAATTACACATTACCAAAGTAATGTGTAATTAAACTTCATTTAATTACGCATTACTTTGGTAATGTGTAATTAAACTCGATTCAATTACACATTACCAAAGTAATGTAAACTCGGTTTAATTACACATTACCAAAGTAATGGGTAATTAAATGAGTAATTCCATTAAAAATGTAATTAGCGACTCGCAACACTGAAGTAGAAGAGCTGCGAATGCCAAAATAACTGGATTTAAATGAAGGCGATTAGATCTGCGAAAATTACGAACCAAAAAAAAGTAGGAAATGAAAGAAAAGAAAGTATCACTTACTCGACAGCTTGTGGGTTTGACCGAACTTCGAAGACACTGAAAGATCCAATACAGGAAACTTGTAAAACTGGTCCAATAGTATTCTTTGATTTAGAAACGACCGGGCTATCTATCCAACATTCGGAGATTTGTCAGATTGACGCAAGATACCAGAACTGCGACTTTAGCTCATACATAGTACCTGTACAAGCTATACCAACAAAAGTGTCGGATATTACAGGTTTGACGGTCGACGACGGTGAGTTATTCTTACATGGACAACTGGTACAGACTAGTCTGGGAAGCACGGCTCTTCCTAGTTTTCTGAAATTCCTGAAGAAAATAGGAAGATCATCATTCTAGTCGCTCATAACGGACGCTGACTAGATGCCCCCGTGATAGTCAGAGATATGCGCTTGGATGGGTTTCTGGATGAATTTGCCTCAATGGTAAGTGGATTTGCGGATAGACTTCCGATACTACGGGAAAAATTGCCAGAGAAAAAAGCACAAAAACTGCTATTCAATTAGTCCGCCCTAGCCAAGGATCTGTTGGGAGCATAGGGGTGCGCACGGGGGGGGGGGGGCGGCCGCCCCCCCTAATGCAGCCGCCCATTCTAAAATTTGGGCTGAAAAAATGGTGAATGTAGCACCTTTTTTTGGCGGGGGAGATTCTTTTTGAGAAATCGGTAAATAGGAATATAGGATTGAAATAATTATTTTATCAACGTTAATATTAGAGAGGAATAACTAGCAAGGGCATGAATGCGATGCATAAAAAGCTAATTAATATAATACAAGATTTGAAAATTAGCGCGAGTGTAGAACTGGCAGTAGGGGCGACTGTCGCAATGAAAATTTCTCATAAACCTGCTTCATCGGTTACCGGTCAGTCGTGTCTATATCCAACAACGCACAATGAAAGAAGAAATCTGTATATGCCAACGAGTGCCATTGTGAGATATATTTTTTTTGCGGTGGTCACATCATCCGAATTGTAATGAATCCCCGTATTACGTCTCTTCCAAGTTCCATTATGTCGAAAAAGCAATCAATGATGACCGAGTGGTTGAAAAAAAAGAAAGAATCACCAATACCAGCATCGATAATTAACTCGGATGAACAAAGTGCTTCTTCTTCTGAGAATATCGTCGAAACGGTTAGGAATTTGCCGGACTCAAGTTCGTGCTTGGAAACGTCAGTAAATGAAGAACTAGCTAAATCTGAATCTTCATCACGAGTGCATAAATTACGTGAGTTTTCAAAATCTTCATCCCTTTTCTCATATACTCTTCTTATTACTATTTCGGGTAGTCACTCCCAACCAACCTATTTCGGCTGATTTGAGGTTAGAAGATTAATTCTTTTGTCTTAGCGGACGAAATTTCACACGGCACTACAGGTGCTACAATTGATCCTCGGGACCCATCCCTTCCTGTTCCCCGAAATAGGCTTGAACGACAAGTACTCTACAATCTAGGTCCATTCCAGCCTTCTTTGTCCACGTTCCCCAAAAGACAGTTTGGTACTGGGAAACAAGCTACGGAGCGTTCTTGCGATACTAAATGGTATAGCAAATATAATTGGCTAGAGTATAGTGTGGAGAAAGATGCCGTGTATTGCTTCTATTGTAGATTCTACGCAATTGATAATAGTGCGTATAAGGGCCATATCGATAGTGCTTTCATTTCTAACGGATTCTGTTCATGGAAAAAGCAATATGAGCGGTATAAAAATCACGATCTATCCCAATGTCACCAAATTAGTGTGGACCTCGTAAATCATAATAGGAAAAACGAACCGATCGATGTTCAGTTAGATGAAGCCCGTAAAAACAATTTAAATAAAAAAAAACAGCAAAGACAAGTGAATAGAGAGTACATGAAACAATTAATTGATATAATACGTATGCTAGTAAAAGGAGGTAGATCTTTACGTGGACACAACGAGAGAAAAGAAAGCGATAATCACGGTTTATTTCTTGATATTGTAGATCTCTTTGTTAAACATTGTCCCTTTACAAAGAATTATCTTGAAAATGCTCCTAAAAATTGCACTTACCAGAGCAATAGAATACAAAATGATATTTTACAATCGGTATCGAATGTCATGTTGAGGAAAATACAAAATGAAATGATTGACGTTCCCTTTTCCATAATGGCGGATGAAACGCCGGACATTTGTAATCATGAGCAAATGGCTGTAGTTTTTCGTTATTATATTCCTGGTTGTCAATATCCAGTCGAACGTTTCGTTGCTTTAGAACGATTAAAAAGTGCAGACGCAGAAAGTATTTTCAATGCGATAGATAACATAGTGAAAAAAATGCATCTTGATTGAAAAAATGTGCAATCTATTTGTTTTGATGGAGCTTCCAGAATGGCGGGCCATATTACAGGAGTGCAGGCCAGGTGCAAGGAGATGAATAACTCTATTTGTTTTGTTCATTGCTACGCTCATTGTCTCAATTTAGCTTTGGTAAGCTCGTGCGCATCTCATAAAGACAATCCTATAATTTTTGATTTCTTCGGAACAATTCAACTAATTTATTCCTTCATCGAAGGTAGCCCTAAGAGGCACGAAGTTTTCGAGGCATTGACTAGAATCACTGATAGGAAAATAAAGACGTTGAAGTCGCTGTCTAAAACGAGATGGGCGTGTCGTGCTGAAGCAGTGAGTGCTGTGTATGAAAACTTCCAAATTATAGTTGAGGCAATTGAAACAATTATCTCTAGTACTAGTGACGCAAAGATAAGAGCCATGGGACGAGGAATACTCGCACAAATTAGATCGTTTGATTTCATTATTGCGTTAGAGATAATGCACCCTATTTTACAAATGATCGTCATAGTGAGCAATTTGTTACAACAAGCCGGGCTAGACCTATGTGAAGCAATGTACAGAGTTAATGACTTGTCAAATGCGTTGAAGGCCTTCAGAAATAACGAATCTGTGTTTGATGAAATGTATTCTACCGCAACCAAAATTTGTGATACATTGGAGATGGAGATCCCAGTCGTCCGAAAAAAAAAATAGTAAAGAAAATTGATGACCATTCAAACACAAGCTTTATTGCGGAAACAAAAAAAGATCAAATTAAATATTTCACTTTTTATCCAGTATTGGATTCCCTTATTCATAACTTGCAACAGAGGTTTAATCAGGAAATTAATAAGGGTACTCTAATGAGATGCACTAAACTTATCTGTGATCATAATACGTGACCTTATTTATAAAACTTTCTATACTACCGTTTACGTGAACGAAAATGTCATTATATTTATGAGATTATTAAGGTTATATAAGATGATTACTAAGTTCATAAGATTGAAAGACTATTTTCAATAGCTAAAATATGATTATATTCAATACATTATTTAATTTCGTTCTTTTCATATCACAGTTTATGATAAATTCATTTTATTGTATGTTTTGTTACTCAAAATTTACTATATGTATCAAGAGACTCGGTAGAGTCTCGCGTCAAGTACATTCAAGAAATAGAAGCGCTCGACGACCGTGTCTCTTTACCGCAAGGACCCAAGTTCGGCGGAGTGGGGAATCTTATTCAATGAAATACTACCGTCTCTCATGATATACCGGTATGAATGTATCATGTTGAGAATGCTTATTGAAAAAGGTTTAATTTAAGCCTAAAATCAATATCATCAGTACACTGAAAGCTGAGTTATGCATTTTTCATTCTCAAAGTGGCGAGTTTTTCTTCGTCAGATTAAGACTTTTTCGTTAAGACTAATTTTTCGCTCGACAGTCTCATTGCGCATGCGCCAACATTAGGACTGATCTTTCGCTCCGCAGTCTCGTCGCGCATACGCCAGTCTATGACACACTATTGGTAAATGGGAGTTGCGGTCACGCCAACTGGTGATCAAAGTTGAAACTAGTGAAACCAGGTTGGGTGTTAGATTTACTATGTAAATTGCGTGTGAACAAATCGATTTGTTTACGTACACTTTTAATATTTTTTACTGTCGAAATTAAAACACCAGTTTTTGAAAATTGTAATAAGAATGTATTTATCAGTTAATGTAATTTTGGATCATTGGGGTTCTACTCCCAAGAGTAGAAACTTTATCGAAGGCGAACAAATTGTGAATTCTAACCACTTAATTTATACAGGAATATTAAGTGAAAATAGTGAACCGTATAATTTGTTGTCTTATTGTATCCAATCTTCAGAAAATCGAGAAGATCCCCATGAAATAAATACGGCAATTGCCAAAACTGGAAAAGTGATTTCATCTGAATGTAGTTGTACAGCTGGAAAAAGTCAACAGTGTAAACACAGTGCTGCGGTATTATTATTTTGTTCACGGTAAATTTAAATTATGTTATTTAGATTTTAAAAAGTTCTCGATAAAATTGAGTTATTAATTTGCTAATATTCAATCATTTATAATTTTATCATTTCAGTAATGATTTAACTAGTTTAAAGCTCGTATCATCTACTGATAGAAAATGTCTTTGGAGCGCGCCACGGGATTCTTGTCTGGAATAATATGATGCAAAGCCTTTGAGTGAGCATAGCTGTTTCAAAATCAAAAAGGATCATCTGGAGTTAGATAAAGACGTTAAGAAGTTGAGGGGGAACATATGAGTAGACGGCGGAGAAAATAGGTAAATTCTGGGAATTATTATCTCAAAAACTATCTGTTCGATTTCATCCAGGTTTGTTTCATTCTGAAGTATATATATTGAGGTATGTTTACAAATTTCTTAATGAATATGTCTCGACTGGGAGAGTTTCTATCGTGGTCGACGTGAAACATGCGCCTCGATGCGGTTCCCAGGATTACTGGCAGTGGGTTGATCCGAAACAGAAATTCCAAAGAGGTTCTTAGAAGTTAGTGTATAATGCCGTTCGCAACGTAGGATTAAAAAAAAAAAAAAAAATGACGAAATGGCGCCTGATTGAACGTTATATCCATCTTTCAACCACAATTTCTGACCCTTTCGGCTTAATAAAAAAAAAATAATCGCTTAAGAGAAAAAATCCTACGTTGCGAACGAGGAAACCTATCAGAAAATACTGTGTGAAAATTTGAATCAAATCGGGCTAACGGTTTCCAAAATATTTTGGGAACGGACTTCGGAAAGTATGTTTCGAGATAATCGCGTTCAAAGTTTGGCATAGAAATTACACGCTTGACGACTCGGTCGTTCGTCCGCTTCTCGGTATATCACCCATAACATTCACAATTTCTCGACTATCAGGATAAAATTTACACACCATATTCTTCATACTCAAAATTTTGAGTTTTTTTTTTCGAAAAATCGATTTCCGAAAAAAATTGCAAAGGGTACGTCCGGGTAATCAATTTATTGTAAAAAATTCACAATTTCGTAACAATATTGAATTTTAGACGAACTTATTTTCACTTCATCGTTAATCTACGATTCCAGGACCATAGAGTAGGCCCTCCGCAGAACTGGCAGCGTCCTCTGCAGCGATCCGTGACTGCCTTCGATGAATCCTCCTTTCACGTGTTGCGTTGTGCGTTTTAACTTTGGCGAAACGCATGCGTTCCTTATCTTCGATATCACAATACTGATCAGCGTTTCGTCCTACTTTGATGCCTGATGCATCCATAACTTGGAGACATGGTTTCGCCCCAGAGTTGAAAGCACATGTCGCCATATCTGTGGCAATGTTTACAATGATTGAACCGCTGTGGGTGAGTTTGGGTGCTATCCGCTAAATCACGTTATTAAAACTCTCATTTGAATTTTGCGTGTATCCTCCAACACAGCGTTGTAATAAATTTTCAGAACTTAGGTCTCTGAAAATTGGTTCTACAGCTTTGACAACATGCGGATGCAGAGCGGTCTTATGATGGTGGCTGTCCAATGTATCAGTAGCTTCAGCTCGCTGCCAAGTACACCATGAATCGCTTCCTGGTGGACATCCGTCATGCTCCGGCTTCTGGTCGGTTGACGTCATATGATGAAAAATGGCCATAATCGCTTTCTTCATCTTCTCCATAGAATCACTATTACGTCTTATCGCGAGACCGTAATAAATTGTCAGTTTGTCAATAAGGATGCCTGTCAATTTACCTCTGCCTCCGAGTCCTTTGGTATTTTTCTTACAATTTCTGAGTCTCGTACCCATTCTTTTCTGGACGTGTCCAACACACTCTTTCTTGGATATTTGTGTATCTCCATATGGTCTCCTGTCAATTATGCCCTTATAAGTTTTGGAATCTCCATCGCCTATATAGTTGGTGTATTTCACTCCGTATTTTTATACCGATCTTTCGAATATTTCACATATTGCCTCAACCTCCATTTTACCGGAAGAACCCTCGTGGTTTATAGAACATGTTTCTTTATGATGATTTGCCCAGTCCTCATACTCAGCAGTACCTTGCTTACCTTTCCAAAACTCGCAGGACTTGCAATACTTGCACTTAACATTTACATCAAGTACCTTACCAGTGTGATGTCCAATGACACTACATACACCTGTCAACGAATTGAAGCCTCGCTTACGCCATGTGCCATCTCCTGATACGCTCAATTCCGTATTTGTTTCGTTTTTTTCTGACATAAGTTCTTTTTCTTCAAGCACAGCTGACCTACAAATTATATCTCGCACTGATTCCGCACCAGTCAGAATATTTCGGACAATCGCGTTATGCGTAGCCTGTGCAACTGGACGCGCTAGATCCATAAGTCCACAAAATTTTCGCATGCCTTTTATAGTCCGATTCCTATCATTCGCATAGCAAAAGCGAACCTAGTATTGACTTCGTATGCGTTGGCAGTATATGGGCAAGAGGAAACAATTCGGGGCTCACAGGATGGACACTCTATTTTCAGTTTGAACCCGAGACCACGAGTAGATGTTTTCGCAATTTTGATTGTTTCTCCGCACTCTTCACATTTTACGTGATCACTAATAAACGAAAACACGGTGACGAAATTTAGAAGAACATAATCGATATTTTAGTTTGTACTGGCTTCTAAACTTGAACATCGCAATTTTTTTGCTGACGCACTCACGTGACTACAGTCTTGTTCGGCTGCATGACGATTCTTAGAACATCCCCTTTTTTTAGACCGGTCTTTGCGGATCGCCCTATCCGCTTTATCCGCTTGTGGTGCTCTGAAATTTTACTTAACTTATATCGGCGGAATGCCGATGTAAACTCTAATCTCAGGGTGTTTAGGAATTAATCCACGGGCCTACTTTTATATAATTTAAGAATTAGGGAAGGTGATTCAGTTCAGATTATTTTGTTACATATAAATAATGTGTTTTATTTAGAATAATATGGTTCAAATGAATATAACAGTTTTAAAACAATAAGGCTAAGGTTTGAACATTTGTAGGTGAAACTCTCACATGCCTCTTTTGAGGGCTTCTATATTAATTGGCTTTTTATTAGTAAGCTTTTACCGGCGGTCAACCGTGATCTTAATATCTAATGCCTAATGCTAAATCTCATAACTCTGAATGAGTTAAACTTGCCCTATATCTTGTTTAGGACTCCTATGTCTAATTGTGCTTTTATCTTAATAACTAATACCTATACTAATTGAAATCACTTTTGAGTGAGTTAAAACTGTCCTATGTCTTATTGAGGACTCCTAGCTCTAATTGTCTTTTTATCTTAATAACTAATACCTATCCTAATTGTCATAACTCTGGATGAGTTAAAACTGCCTCTATTTTATTAGGACTTCTATACCTAATTCTGGTTTCTCCGGAAACCGTGACTTATCTGACTATGACCTATACTAATTGAAGTGACTCTGGAGAGAGTTGAACTCGCCTAAGAGTAACTAGGACTTTTATATTATGTGTTCTACCTGAATTTATCTAAGTAGTGCTTGATTAACGCTAATTAAAATGACTCTATTTGAATCGTTTTGCCTGAGAGTAACTAGGACTTCTATATTAGGTTTTATATCAGAAGTTTATCTGACTATTTATTGGGACTCTATTACCTGTACTAAGTGATTTGATGATAAGTGATTTTACTGCAAGTGATTTTACTTCATATTTGATTTGATATTACTGAGTTGATTGAATATTTAGAGAGAGAATTTAATTACAAGAAAGGATTTTACTGATTTGACCCCCCAAAGAAGTAAAAGAAGAGACAGGTGGTGTGCCGAAGCGATCCCCCACTAGCTATCTTCTACCTCAAAAATATAAAGACTTTACTGATTTGACTCCCACGATGGTGTCCAAGAAGCAAAAGAAAGGACAGGTGGTGTGCCGAAGCGATCCCCCACTAGCTATTCCCCACCCCTCAAACGAGATCGTGTACTTGAAAAAGCAATAGACATGCCAAAACGAGAAGACAGGTGGTGTGCCGAAGCGATCCCCCACTAGTATCTCACTCTGCTATATCCAGAGAGATATTTCTCTGATTAAATGCTATTTAATTGCCGAACTTATCTAATTCATATAGTTACTTTGTAAGCGAGAGAGATTTTAGGCAATATGGCGATTTGCCGTTAGTTAACCCATGCCTACGGTAGATGGCTCTTTGAGATGGTTGACCGCGCTAACGATAGATGGTGCGCGCTATACGCCTTGTTGTATTACTATTTATATAGGTCGTGGCTTGGCCGCGTTACACGCTCTTGTCATTTTACTTGCACGATTTTTGCGATCCATATTGATATACAATTTTCACTAAACTGTGATTCACAAAATAAACAACGTTGCTTACTGCTGCACGGCTGTTGATAAAGAAAGACGCTCTGAACGAATCAGTGTTGCCAGATTCAGCTTTCGTTCCCATAGTAACACAATTAACAATACTATTGTGTTTATACACGTGTCTCTAATACTCATAATCAAGTGATTTGCAAACTGGATGTTTGTTTTTCATTTTGAGAGTATCTGTTTTTTAGTCCGGCCCCCCGGACCCGACGACGGTGGTGTACGATTGACGTACAATTACCAAGGCTCTACTCTAGGCCCATCTACCGCCGCCTTCGATTCTCAGAATTGATGGTTGCTAACTTTGAATTGTGATTTCATCGGTGATAGTGCAATAACGCGTAACTAAATATTGCGATACCACGTGAGCAAAGGAAAAAAAAAATTAAATTTGGTGTGCATTCTATGTAGAAATAAAAAATACACAATATGCACACGAATCTCATTTTTGTTTTTTGTCAAAAACAGTTTCCGAACGGACTCGCGGAAATGCCTGAAAAATTTCATAAATAATGTCTTCCCCTATTTGCCCCCTGACGCGAAAAAAAAAAAATCCTAAATCAAGAAAGAAAACTCCTGATCTCGCAACACTGGGACGAACCGATAGCATTTGCAAAGGGTCCGACCCTCCGCACCTCCAAGCAGACGAAAGGTTTCAGGTCAGGCGGCGCATCGGGCCACCCGACCGCTCGACCGCATTTAGGAGAATGGCCCACAACTTCCACAATTTTTGGAATTTCAATATGAATATTGCACACAATATTCTTGAGACTTGAAACTTTATGGCGAGCGAAAAAAAAATTTTGATGAAAAAATTTTTTTCTACTCATATGTACCCCCTTAATCAAGGAGAAGCTGTATTCAAAACATATGAAGTCATCGTTATCAGAGCATGCACTGAGAGAAAAAATTCGTTGAATCAAACATACTGATTCTGTTGGTTAAGAAATAGTTGCTTCAACCATCATTTTGTATGAATAAATAAGCCGTAATTACCATAACAAATCTTGGCCATTTGAATCAAACAAATGAGTTATTCGGAACATATAGTTAATTTGACTATGTTTTTAATTCAAACAACTATATATTAGTTGTTCCGATTAAAACCATTCGGTTGAAGTAGAGAGGCAATGTGTTTAGATGCATGTATTCGGATTAACCACTGTAACATTGCATGTTACGACAGGCTCCTCACCCCTTAAACGACCTTAGTGGAGTGAGTGGAAATGAGAAAATGAGTAGATCGACCCCGAGGTCTAACAGTAATTCCGAGAGGCGACCGTGACCGACTAAAGACTATCGAGCATATTATTTATTCTTTTGTTTTGTTTTACGACTTTTCTCTAACATGTGGGAGACGAGGCCCAGCCGCGGCTAAGAGACTGTGACAGAGACACACCACGACCAAAACACGACGCTTATTACTCGACTGTGTGGATCCTGATCGACGAACGCCACATAAAAGCTCTGGAGGCTAGTAGTGGCCACGCTACCTCCCGCTATTAAACGAGAGGACACGGGGAAGTGCCAAGGGCATTCTGCAACGTGGGATATCGGTGGTGGAGGAGATTCCCGCCACCACAAAGAGCCTGCGACCCGTGAGCCTCCGACGTAGCGAGCTAAAATCACCGTGGCGAACTTCGAATTGCGCGCGTAGCGATAACAGGTCGCCATATTTAAGGATCCTACGGTCGATACAAAAGTCGATATTTGGCCGTAACACGAGGGCGCTGATTGCCGGCGCCATGCGGTCTAGTCACTCTGCGCTAGGCTATTGTAGCGAGCACTTGTGTGTTCTTTGAGTAATTGCGTTAAGAGAAATTTATATTTTTGCGTTCGATCCCCGTGGGTTTTCTTGGTTAATTCTCATCAGCTGTGTGAGTGAGTGGTTTTCTTCGAGGAACAGTTTCCCCCGTGGAAGACGAAAATGGATGTCGAAAGAGAGAAAACTGATTTCCTCAGGTGGCTGGAAGACGGTAAGCGTTAGCCATTCTTACCCATGCTGATTTGGATTCGGCAACGGCCGTCAGCCATATTGCCTTTGAGCAGCCACGAGGCTGAGTAATATTTTTGGAATCGAATTAAACCGATCTCCGAAGGGTAGGCCGTCACCAGTGTCCCCATGTACTAGAGTTTATCGTTCGAGTCATTAGTTTCTAAAGGAAAATCGAGTATTTTATAGTCTGTTAAGTTCGGGTTTGATATCTGTCGTACACGAGCGCGACAGAGATAGTCGCAGTCAGTCACTGTCGCTCTCTCTTCCTCCCGTGGGGAGAGACATAGCTATTTGTTATTTGGACTTCGAGTCTTTGTTTTTCGGGTTCGAGATCATAAATCCAATTAAATATTAGTCGCGTTATTCGCAGAGTTAGGTTAAGTTAGTTTTAGTAAACTCTTGTAAATATTAATTCTTCTGATTGATTTCATTTTTCTATTCTTTATTAAGAGCCGAAGGCTCACCCCTTGTAAATAGTAGCCTATTAATTAGTTGTAAGTCTCCCTCGTGGAGTATATTTAGCGTTTTAGTTGAGATATTGTCCCACGAGGACCTAGTTTTTCGAGTTAATCAATTTTTGCATGATTTTTCCTTGTTATTGCTATCCTACGTGGAAGCTAGTAGTTTATTGGATATTGTAAAGCTCGTCAAACGTGGCCAGGTCGCTTATACACGACCCGCGGCTGTCATATGGGTCAAAATCATGGAGGTGGAAAATTCTGGTATTCAAATTTCGGAAAATTCAACTTTGGTTTAGAATCAAGATTACTTGCTGAAATCATAGCTCTATTCTTCATCAATCATTATGTAAGCGGGCAGCGCACAAAATTATCTATTGAATAATTTATTGACAATATGGCGCAAGAAAGAATCATTTCGGGAACGTTATTTGAATAATACAAAAAAAATGTTTGATTACATTGGTATGGACCTATTTTACGGTATTTCACTTTAAATTGGTAAGAATATAATAGTACATGTTGCTTATCATTTCAAGTTTTGCATCGTTCCCTGAATGATGGTAGTGCATAACATGTACTTGACATGTATGAATAAACTATTATATTTTTGAGAAATCTTTTTTGCACAAGGGATATTCATCTCTAATATATTTTTTTGGCAACCTGTTCACTGTCATTTTACATGACTGCTAGTTAGCATCGTCCACTACGGCAGACGCGCAATATTTTCACAGATTATGATTACGTTCACGGGATGAGGAATTTTTTCTGGGACAACATTTGGTAAAACTGAAGAATATGTGTTTTTTTCATTTTTTCCGAAAATTTCTCATCATCCCAAACATTATATTAAGTATATTGTTTTTATTAGAATAGTTATCTTTGCAAAGTCGATTTCATTATATTTTTATCCACGTGAGTAAAAGAAAATGTAATTTGGACGCGTTCCCGAAATGATATTACGACTATGTTAGATTGAATAAAAGTTAAAGTGGAAAAATTTTCCTCGAAATGACTTGATGTGGCATTAACTACCATCAATATTAATCGATCAGAGTCAACAAGACTCTGATATTATGTAATTTTAATAACAAAAATCCTCTCCAACCCAAATTTCCCACCTCCATGATTTTGACCCATATAGCCTAGGGGATTTATTCCCGATTGTGCAAATTGTTATTACTATTTCTTTTCTATTATTTTTATTGAATAAATTCTACTTTTCTTTTGTTAAAATTCAAACGCTCGAGTCGTTATTTTACGTCCCGCTAATCCTTCACACGATCCTGACCCCTCTCCGCGGTACTGCAGCTAGCCGACGCTTTACGTAGCCGTAGATTATATTTTGTTTATATTTTTGAACGTGGCGGTTATCCGCCTGGCACCCAGCATTATTTTCAGGTGATTACGTTTGGCCAATTGTCGAGTGGATGGTTCTCGGAGGCTAGTATCCGGTCTAGTCCGAGGACTAAATAAAATCCACGTCATACCACATACTTTGTTGTCTTGAATAAATATAGTGATTGAATCAACCGAATTCGGAATGCTTGAGACAATCGATATGCATCGTTCGATAAAATAAGTGGTTTGATAGAATCAAGTCATCCGTGTTTATTCAATTTAAACTTATAACTCTGTCAACTCTGTCAAATGCGCTAGGTTGATTTGACTGAATGTTACTTTAGTTTGAAACTTGTCATGATTGTGTCGAATAAATTGAATCGTTCGGCCAAACCGATTGTGCGTTTGGAACGGATTTAATAGATCGCTTTTTTTATTTCTAATACAAGTGAAATTTATGTGACAGAGTTTTATTATTGCATATGTTTCATATAAAGTCACTTAATTAGCAATATCGCATCAATCTATACGCGTTACGCTCATATTTTTTACAACATTTTCCAGGCGTGATCTCGCCTTGACACTGATCAATCATGATGCTGATCGTTGAGATTGAAATGTCTATTAGCTCTCGATTCAACACCTTGACCATAAGTTTCGATAAATAGGAAAATACGAGACCAGTTACCATAGGGTAGTTTGGCGTAGTAGGTAGAGCGTGCGGTTAGTAATATAGCGAATGCGAGCGGACGTGGGTTCAAATCCCGGTTAGGGCGAAAAATTTAGGTGGCGTTTTTCGTATCGAACCGGAGATGTTTGTCCATCTACATGTCAATAGTTATGAAATGTTGCGACGTATACGAATTAACTATAGGATATTTAGATTATTTTATTCAATCATACCTAGCATCTAGCTTTACCATTAGCTTGTAGTCTCTAGATTTAACTTTACAAGGATAAGGTCATAAAACCCTCCGAACCAACAGTCGAATGTCATGACAAAGGGAAAAATCTTTCTATTATTTTCTCTAGTTTGAAGCCAACATTTGGCGACCAAATGTGTCGTCGTAATCGCTCAAACTAATCAGTACGTTTATAACTTTTTAAGCATTTCACTCCATTGTTTCCTCACGTCCGACTTTCTATCATAAAAACTACCCTCTACCTACTCGTACCTATCCTTCCAAGAATCCTAATGTTTAAACAAAGCTAAATCCAACCCCCACGACCTCCTTCCTCAATGTCTTGACCAATCCTAACATTTAAACAATTTCCCCACTCAACTCTCTCTACCAATCACTGTGATTTAACAAACTCCTACCCTTATTCAAAAATCCCTTCCACTCCTCTTCTAACTCACAACCTAGTCCTTCGCAAAAACTAAAATCAGTTCACCAAGATCTACACGGTAGTACACTGATGCACCGTATTCTCTCTATCTCAAACCTCTATACAGTAAAAAGATCTATAACTACGGGAGTACTTAAACTATTTACAAAACCTCGCACTCTCGTCATCATTCAACTTTATATCATAATTCACTTCATTCATCAACTACCCTTGTACATATTCAAACTGTAAAATATATATCATTTAATAGTGCAAGGTGTCATTCATTCACTCACAATCATTTACAATCCTTGAATTAAAATTGTGAAAGTTCAACAACAAGGCGTGGTAGACCGATCCAAGGAAGTGTACCGCGCTAACGTGAACATGAAATGTGACAACAAATATTCACATGTACGTCAAATTCCTTTTTTTTCTCACTATTTATATGTAATGCTTATGAAGTTTACCGGACTGATCAGTGGCGGTTCCAAGAAAAATATTTAGTTAGATTGAAAGATGTTCAGTCAAACAGACAGAACAGCACTTCGCTCTGTTCAAAAGTTTATTCAGTTCAAAAAGGCCACATTTTGACTGAAAAGAATTTTTTCACATCAACGAAATGGTACACATCAGTAGACTAAATCTTATTTTCACACGAATTTATCATTTTTTGAATTAACTATGCATTCGTTCAATTGAACAAGTTTCTATTTAGTTCAAGCAACCAATATTTTGTTACATTTACATAATATTTATTTCGCCACCCGTAACCGCCGCGTTTTGTTGGGCTGAACAAGGTTTTTTTGTTTCGACGAATTTTTTCTCTCAGTGTGCGTATGGACGTGAATGATTGATTTTAATAACTTACATTTTTTTCTCTATTTAGAGTTATGATGAAGTAAATATTCCTAAAAATATATTTATGATTCGTTTTTTTAGTTACTAGCAAATCAAAAATATTAATTTGATCAATTTTGTATATACTCGGTAGTTAATTGAAATTTGACTTTCTTTTAATCGCATAATATAATGAATTCCTTATGCATACTTGTAATTTTATATTTCAATCAATTTATTTATAAAAGTTTATTTTTATAGGATATTTACTTCACAAGGCTTTTTAATTTTTTGGAGATATTTTTATTTATACATTGTACTTTATACATTTTTTTTTTTGAATTTATTTACATTACAGCTGGAAGGCATGCTCCACTACTTCACACTGTTGAGACTCTACCACCTGAATACCTTCAACAGATTGAATGCATGGTATCCCATTTATCCTCGTCACCAATCCTTTCTATTTTATTTGAACACGATTTTCGACCTCTACAAGAATGCTGTCAAAAACTTATGAACAGTTAATAACAGATACTTACCATATTTGTAAAGAAACGAAAAAATTTTGTAGTGTATGGCAAAACGAACGGAAGTTCAGAATCACGGGCTCTCGATGCTATGAACTGTACACCTATCGAAATAATCCAAAACCAGATTGGCAAAAAAAAGCTCTTGAATATTTCAATCCCAGCACTATTTCTAATTCAGCAATAAATCACGGTTTAAGATTTGAATCAGATGCAAGAAATGCCTATGAAAAAAGTACAGGAGTAAATGTATTTCAATGTGGTCTCCCTGCTAAAAATCTCTCATAGGAATTCATAGGAACGTATATAATTTCTACAATATTCTATCTGTCCAATCTGTACCCGACAACTGCTCACATAAAATATGTATAAGATTTTATGTGTTTCTATTAGACATTTTTTCTATACGACTTTCGTGATAGAGAAGCAATGGGTTTTTATAAAGTATTATACGCAATTTCTCAAGTATATTATCCTATAAGATATTTACAATAGAAAATGTTTCGTTTTTTAGATGTTCAAATTCGATTTTATGATTATCAGGTCTGTATTGCAAATCCGCATACTGAAATTATCTGCAACTATTGTATTCTATACGGCGAATCCGATACAAGCTTCTATTCCACATTCGCATAAGCAAAATGTATCCGTTCTTATAAAATGCTTATTGTTCCACAGCGAATCGTTTTCCTACCGAATCGCCAGAAAGCATATGTATTTGACTCTATGCGTGAGATAGTCATATAAGTTTCAAGTCGTTATTCACTAATAACAATTCTATCTGTTACTATAAAATTCTATCAGCTGTGGGTTCTATCCGCTTCCACCCGCATTTGCGACTGTAGAATCAGAGAGTTAGACGACGCTATCAGTTTTCATCCGTATTTGAATAAGCATGATTCTATTTGTTTTTGTAAGTTTCTATGAGCTGTAAATTCTATCCGCTTTCACCCGCATTTGCGATATTAAATGGGAGAGCTAGATGACGCTATCAGTTTTTATCTGTATTTACAATATGATGATTCTATTTGTTAATGTCAGTTCCTATGAGCTGTGAATTCTATCCGCTTCCACCCGCATTTGCAACTGTAGAATCGGAGAGCTAGACGATGCTATCAGCTTTATCCGTATTTACACGACCATGGTTCTATTCGTTAATGTAAGTTTCTATGAGCTGTGAATGCTATCCGCTTCTATCCGTATCTGCGGGTGTGGAATCGAAGAGCCAGATAACGCTATCAGTTTCTATCCGTATTCACACGCTCATGGTTCTATTCGTTAATGCAAGTTTCTATGAGCTGTGAATTCTATCCGCTTCCACCCGCATTTGCGACTGTAGAATCGGAGAGCTAGACGACGCTATCAGTTTTTATCCGTATTTGAACAAGCATGATTCTATTTGTTTTTGTAAGTTCCTATGAGCTGTGAATTCTATCCGCTTTCACCCGCATTTGCGAATGTAAAATGAGAGAGCTAGATGACGCTATCAGTTTTTATCCGTATTTACAATATGTTGATTCTATTTGTTAATGTAAGTTTCTATGAGCTATGAATTCTATCCGCTTCTATCCGTATTTGCAAATGTAGAATCGAAGAGCCAGATGACGCTATCAGTTTTTATCTGTATTTACACGCTCATGGTTCTATTCGTTAGTATAAGTTTCTATGAGCTGTGAATGCTATCCGCTTCTATCCGTATTTGCGGTTGTAGAATCGACGAGCCAGATGACGCTATCAGTTTTTATCCGTATTTACAATATGATCATTCTATTTGTTAATGCAAGTTTCTATGAGCTATGAATTCTATCCGCTTCTATCCGCATTTGCAACTGTAGAATCGGAGAGCTAGACGACGCTATCAGTTTTTATCCGTATTTGAACAAGCATGATTCTATTGGTTTTTGTAAGTTCCTATGAGCTGTGAATTCTATCCGCTTCCACCCGCATTTGCGACTGTAGAATCGGAGAGCTAGACGACGCTATCAGTTTTTATCCGTATTTGAACAAGCATAATTCTAATTGTTTTTGTAAGTTTCTATGAGCTGTAAATTCTATCCGCTTTCACCCGCATTTGCGATTTCAAATGGGAGAGCTAGATGACGCTATCAGTTTTTATTTGTATTTACAATGTGTTGATTCTATTTGTTAATGTAAGTTCCTATGAGATGTGAATTCTATCCGCTTCCACCCGCATTTGCGACTGTAGAATCGGAGAGCTAGACGACGCTATCAGTTTTTATCCGTATTTGAACAAGCATAATTCTAATTGTTTTTGTAAGTTCCTATGAGCTGTGAATTCTATCCGCTTTCACCCGCATTTGCGAATGTAAAATGGGAGAGCTAGATGACGCTATCAGTTTTTATCCGTATTTACAATATGTTGATTCTATTTGTTAATGTAAGTTTCTATGAGCTATGAATTCTACCCGCTTCTATCCGCATTTGCAACTGTAGAATCGGAGAGCTAGACGATGCTATCAGTTTTTATCCGTATTCACACGCTCATGGTTCTATTCGTTAGTGTAAGTTTCTATGATCTGTGAATTCTATCCGCTTCTATCCGTATTTGCGAATGTAGAATCGAAGAGCCAGATGACGCTATCAGTTTTTATCTGTATTTACACGCTCATGGTTCTATTCGTTAGTGTAAGTTTCTATGAGCTGTGAATGCTATCCGCTTCTATCCGTATTTGCGGTTGTAGAATCGACGAGCCAGATGACGCTATCAGTTTTTATCCGTATTTACAATATGATCATTCTATTTGTTAATGCAAGTTTCTATGAGCTATGAATTCTATCCGCTTCTATCCGCATTTGCAACTGTAGAATCGGAGAGCCAGATGACGCTATCAGTTTTTATCCGTATTCAAACGACCTTGACTCTAGTTGTTTGTGAAAGTTTCTATGAGCTGTGAATGCTATCCGCTTCTATCCGTATTTGCGGTTGTAGAATCGACCAGCCAGATGACGCTATCAGTTTTTATCCGTATTCACAATATGATGATTCTATTTGTGAATGCAAGTTCCTATGAGCTGTGAATTCTATCCGCTACCACCCGCATTTGCGACTGTAGAATCGGAGAGCTAGACGACGCTATCAGTTTTTATCTGTATTTACACGCTCATGGTTCTATTCGTTAATGCAAGTTTCTATGAGTTGTGAATTCTATCCGCTCCTATCCGTATTTGCGGTTGTAGAATCGACGAGCCAAATGACGCTATCAGTCTTTTTCCGTATTCACAATATGATGATTCTATTTGTTAGTGGAAGTTCCTATGAGCTGTGAATTGTATCCGCTTCCACCCGCATTTGTGACTGTAGAATCGGAGAGCCAGATGACGCTATCAGTTTTTATCGAGAACGGGGCGGAGTGAGCACCCTATCCGAGAATGTTTTGTCCCAAAAATCTTTTTCTTACCAATTTTTTAGCAATTTTAGTTTCAATCCATTTTTGTATACAAGATATGTTTCTCATACATTTTTTCTATCCATAACGAAATAGTGAATTCCTCAGAGATCCACTATTAAAAAATCTTGAATTATAATATTTAATGCTTAAATATTTGATTAATAATACTATGATATTGACTTTCCTCATAAGGAATCATCAATATATCCAAAATCAGAACCTAATTCAAGTATTAGATTGTGTAGATGAATGCGAATAACGAATATTGTTACGAACAGATAGTTCATCATACAAATAAATCCGGCATTATAGTAGGATGGCTGATAGAAATAAAGTCATAGTACATTATACATTAAAAAAAAGAGGATCCATGGACCAATCTGGAATAGATCAGTTCAGTGAAATAAATATAAGGGGGCGTCCATTAATCACGTGAGGCTTCAGGCAGGGAGGGGGGGGGTCACTAGAAAAATCACGGCCGCTCACACGGGGGAGGGAGGGGTCATTCGGACGCATCACGTATATTTTTTTTCCGACGATCCGGAAGAATCTCCTATTATTTCCGACTCTCAAATGTCCCGCCATTGACAATTGTCTTTATGCGCTTTACATTGAGCATCAGTTCACTGCGCAGCCGCGAAGGGCGCGCCACCGACGCGTATTCAGACCGTCAGATTTTTCAAATCTTATTGTTGTAAGATTTTTGTCGATACTATTATTTCAATTAAGACGCATTTGTTCACTGATTGTAGTCGATGTTGGATCTTTTTAAACTTAAAATCGAGTAATATTTTGATAATATGGCTTCCGAGCTGGGCTCTTTATATAACGAGAGCTTTAAGCTCTACAAATTATTGCACGAATCGCAAACTGGACAACACGCCCAAAAAGAGTTTAATTTGCTCTGGGCTAAGGCGAAAGCTGGAAACCCCACAAAAGACGAGTTCGTTAAATTTGCTAGAAATCTTCTGGCAGATTATCGAAAAAGAAACAGTGCTAAGAAGGCAGCGAGTATTTTATTTTATTTCTCGAGACAAAATGAACAGGTAAGTGAAAATTTGCATGGTTTTAAATAGCAAAAGTCACCAAAAGAGATGCATTGAAATCTCACTCACTTCCACATTATTAATTCAACTTTATCTGTCACATTTATTCTGTGTGAATTTCAACGAATTGTAAAAATGAATTTGATACGACATCGAAAGAATTAACTCTGATACTCTTGGTACTCTAATATACTTCATGGTTTTTCCAAAAGAAATAGTATGCTAAAATTCACAGACTATTATCTGGTTACTATTAATGTTTATAATAAATTAAAATATCTCCGTAATTGGAACCAGAATAAATTTTCCGAATGCTTATCAATATTTCATTATGCGAAATTGTTGGGAGAGAGGACTTGAATGTACACAATGATCAGCTCCTCTTGTCGTCTCAAAACATTGAGATATCGTTAAAAATGTAGTGTGTGTTTACGAAGTCGATTGTGTACGTTTTATTCTATGATTATATTGTGGTCATAAAACATTTGCAGCGTAATGGAAAAAATATAGCAGCATCATCAACTACTATTACAACAAATAATGTGGTGAATCCCATTGTCCCAAACTCATCCACGAATATAGTCTCGCAGGCGTCTGGTACTCATGAACCTGAAGCAAATGAACTAGGCTCAAGGTCATTATTGCTGCAGGATTCTGATGATGATGATAATAACGAAGTTATCATTAGTAGCACCTCTCCAATCCCATCAGGTACCATTTTTATACGCGAATTTCGCCGGTTTAAAAATGTTTGTCTCTCCAGATTTACGATATTCAACGATTTTATTATTGTGCGGTACACAATGGAAAAAAATGTCTCGTTTCAAGAAAAATAAGTATTTCTTGTTTTAAGAAACTGTAGTTTCCTAAATGTTTTTTGATTAAATCAAGAAAATATGTTCTTAGTTCGAATTAATTACATATATTCGGATGAAGAACATATTTTCTTGATTTAATCAAAAAACATTCGAGAAACTCAGGTTTCTTGAAACGAGAAATCTTATCTTTGAAACGAAGGATTTTTTTTCTGTGTATATAGCTCTGAGCTTGAACATGCTTCGTTCCAGGGACTCGTAAGCGCAAAGTAAGAGTTTTGGAAAGCGACGAAGAAGCTATTGACGACCCGGGCTCTAGCAGTACCTCAGTTAACATTGTGCGACCAACCCCCGCACAGGATGAACTAAAGAACCGCATTTCTTTACTAGAAGCGGAACTTGAAGTTGCTATTCGTCGCAGAGATTGCATTAGTTCAGATGGTAGCGAACAACGTCAGATATTAAAGCTCAGACAAAATATCAAGTCATCCAAGAAGGAGTTGCACAAGAAACGGCAGCATACTCTTCACGCCAGAAAACACAGAAGCACTCAGCGATCCAAAATCAATGCGGTGTGCATTCAGAACCCTGATGCTGCTAATATTTTGAAACTTCGCACTGAACCAGGCCGCCCACGTTTGGAAGAAAAGCAACCTGAATTGCTGAAGACGATCGTAGATTTGGCAATGTTTGGAGCGTCTGCAGAGGAACGTCGTCGCTGTGAGATCGTGCGAAGTTGCCGAACACTTGGTGATCTTCATGGCAGATTGGTAGAGTTAGGCTTCCAAATTTCGAGAAGTGGAACTTATATTCGTTTACTGCCGAGGAGGTATAATACATTAGAGGGAAAGCGGCACGTTGTCACGGTACCAGTGAAGTTAAGTCGCCCCGAAGCTGATCATCACAAGGCTCATCCAGATCAACACTTCTGCACGGCGACAGTTAGATCGCTCGAAACCGTAGCATCCATTTTAGGTCCCCGGCAAGTTAGTTTCATTTCGCAAGATGATAAAGCGCGAGTTCCGATAGGTCTGACAGCTGCCAACAAGCAGGCACCACTATTAATGCACATGGAGTATCGAGTATCTCTGCCGGACCATGACTGGGTAGTTGCTGCGAAACATAAGTTAATTCCTAGCGTATACGCCGGATGCATTATTAAAGATAATGCTATGGGTCGCCCAGAAGCTGTCACATATACGGGGCCAACCTACATCTCGGTTCGAAGTGGCAAGCACTCGTCTTCAACCGCCTCATCGCATGCCGCGGACTTCGACAAACTTGCCACCCTGGACAGTTTTAAAGAAATTATGCGAGAAGAAAACGGAGATATGAAGCCTGTTTTCATGATTTCCTCTGATGGTGGGCCTGATGAAAACCCTCGCTATCCAAAAGTCGTTGCCAATGCGATACACCACTTCAACCAGTTTGGCCTTGATGCAATATTCGTTTTCACAAATGCACCGGGAAGGAGCGCATTCAACAGAGTTGAAAGAAGAATGGCCCCTCTTAGTAGGGAATTGTCAGGTGTAATTCTACCGCATGACTCATTTGGGAGTCACCTTAATGAAAGGGGTCAAACGGTCGATTCGGAGCTCGAGAACAAGAACTTCCGCAAGGCAGGTGAGGTCCTCGCCGAGATATGGAGCAGCGTTGTAATCGACGGAAAAAGCGTTGTCGCCGAGTATGTCGAGCCTGATACCCATGCCGAGAGCTTCTTACCGGCGATGCCTTCGCAACAGTGGTGTAGCAATCACGTTCGACACAGCCAATACTTACTTCAGGTTGTTTTTCGAAATTTTTACTAAGTACTTTGATTTTACAGACGTTTCCTCGAATTAATGTAGACGTTTGCAATATGGTTTTGTGACAGTTTTTCTTATCAACAGGTGGTAAAATGTAACGACAGGGCTTGCTGTACTGAATTTCGTAGTTCATTGCAACTTGTCCTTCCCGAACGCTTCCTCCCTGCTCCCTTTCCGATCATTCAAACTCCCAACAGTTTGAGTATTCCGACGCACGAAGAACACGACGGCAAGACGTTCGCCCCTTTTCTATTGCGACAGTCTCTGTGTCTTGTGCCTCCACAGGGTCCCTTTCGGCAATTACCTTACGACATGTATTGCCCGAGTGTACAATCAGAGCTTGAAGGCAGAACATGCAAGGAATGTGGCCTGTATTTCTGTTCAAAAAAAGCTGTGACTGCACACAACAGTTCTCTTCACAGAAAAAAGAAAGGTATACGTAATGAGCAAGTTGATGAACAAATGGATGAAGCAGAAGGATTGCATGACGTACATGAGGTTGATACTCTCGAAGTACAAGAGTTGCAAGAGGTGGCAAACACCCCGGCACTTGTCAGTATCGCGCAAAGCATACAGAATCCCTGGGTGGAAGAAGAATATTAATCAATCAGAACTGTTGACGGCTCCAGGATTCTTAATATATGTTATTATTAATTCGTTAACTATTATTTCCTATATTTATATGATTATATATGAATATTCTCTTATTTTACTGTTAGATAAATAGAGGATTTAAAAATATTTATGAGTCATTTTATTTCATATTTTTTAAGCCTAGTGTAGAATATCGATTTTTTAAATTCAATAAATCACGTGATACAGAGCAGGGGGGGGGGGGGGGGTTAGATACAGTCTCACCTAAGATCACGAAGAGGAGGGGAGGGGTCAAAATCAGCCCAAAACGCATCACGTGATTAATGGACGCCCCCTAACCAGCAATTCAATTCAATTCAATTCAATTTATTTCAATTCTGGCAAACATTCTATAGAGGTGCAAAGCACCTGTGCATAGAAACCAGAATATTAAGCAACAATAACAAGATGAAAATATAAATTCAAATAAAATATCCAATACAAAATATCACATAATAAAATATCAAAAAAATCAATAATAAAATATCAAATAATCCAATAATATCAAATAATACATTGCATAGGCATAAAGGAAAAATAAGCATAAAATAAAAACAAAAATAAAAATAAAAATAAAAAGAGACTAGCTAGTCCTAGAGCTTAACCAACATCTTAACTTCTTCCTAATTAATTTTTGTGAACAGTTTAGGATTTTTAAATTACTGGGAAGGAGATTGAAATATTTTATTGCAATATAGTTGTAACGATTTTCATGTTTGTTGTATAGAATAGAGCCGAATGAGTGCTGGGTGAGACTCTATAATCGAGCTCAATTTAAATTCAACGTTATCAACAGAGATCGAAAAATATAGAGAAGGTAACGGCGGACTTATACAGATCATCCACAAACAAATAACACATGAGATGAGAATAGAATAAATTGCCGTGTTCGTGAGACTGGTCATAAAACGTTTTTATTGATTATTCATAGAATCAAAGTCCAATAAAGCATGATAAGTCTGAGTCACATTACATCCAGAACGCAACACTAGGAGAAATCCTCTTGCTGGACACAATCAGCACAAGCTGATATATATGTATATAATAACGATTCGCGCTGCGACCCAGATATGAAAGGTAGTAATGTTTAACAAATAATATAGAATCATAGAGATGTGCTGACGAGTATCAAATATAGGCGAGATAACAATTAAAATAGTAAAAACTCGCATAAATTATGCGTTTGTCATGGTACAGCAACAATACACAGAATATTATATAAAACGACAATTCGGTCGATCAAATATCCAATAGATACATATGCTAGCGAAATACGGATATAATTTAGCCAGATAATATTTAGTAAACTAGTAATAAAATAGACAAAAATCACAATTATTATTTAGGCTTAGCTCTCTACACGGAAAGAACGAGATTGGTGTGGTTACCATCTAGATAGTACTGAGACCCATCTGTAGAAAAATAATTTTCGGATGGGAACTACACCCATCCAGATTGTTGTGACTACAATCTACCTGTGGCTCAGTCATATGGCGGATAGGCCTCAGACCCATCCGGATTGTACCCACAACAGTCCACATGGGCGTAGTTCCCATCCGAAAATCATTTTTCTACACATAGGTGTCAGTACTATCTGGATAGTAACCACACCAATCTCGTTCTTTCCGTGTACCAACCCTGATATATATTCACACTAGGGTGGTCGTTAAAAAACAAAGATTCCACACCGCCCCCTCAAACTGTGGTGAGTGACGAAAAAGAAGGTACTGCAAAATCTGAAGTCTCTCAATTGAAGGGAACCCACGCCCCTTTGCGTTCGAAGTTTCAAAATTCGTTTTTTCTAATTTTTCTTCACAAATCAGCTGTATCGGCGGTTTTTTTCATATTTGTTCTATTTGAAAACATATTTGATGACGTCGCAATATTCTATGGTGTTATTAGTACCTATTGCTATGAACAAGGATTTCAAATTATACGCCAAGTTCCCCAAAAAACGAATTTTAATGGAAATTATATTTTCACATGATATTTTTCATCGAATAATACACAAACAATTATTATCCTAACTATAATAATCAAATAACCAGTGATTATAAATTATCACCTGTTCTTCAAAAACTTGACACTTGAAAACAGCTGTTACACTATAATCGACTGCTCGTTATTTATAATTACTGATTATTTGATTAATATAGTTAGGATAATAATTGTTTGTGTATTATTCAATGAAAAATATCATGTGAAAATATAATTTCCATTAAAATTCGTTTTTTGGGGAACTTGGCGTATAATTTGAAATCCTTGTTCATAGCAATAGGTACTAATAACACCATAGAATATTGCGACGTCATCAAATATGTTTTCAAATAGAACAAATATGAAAAAAACCGCCGATACAGCTGATTTGTGAAGAAAAATTAAAAAAAACGAATTTTGAAACTTCGAACGCAAAGGGGCGTGGGTTCCCTTCAATTAAGAGACTTCAGATTTTGCAGTACCTTCTTTTTCGTCATTCACCACAGTTTGAGGGGGTGGCGTGGAATTTTTGTTTTTTAACGACCACCCTAATACACACATATATATATAGTGCGACTTATCTCAGATATTGTAAGTGATGCGTCGTCGAAGACGGCTCAAGACGAAGAGGCTCTATCTTTCTTGTTCCCCGAACACCTACAGGTGTCGGATACATTCGTCAATTTTCAGTAATTTTCGATAATTGTGGGGCTGGCATAGAAGTTTAAAATTAAGTCTCGTTCGATCTTACAAGTAGGCATTCTTTGTGCAGATAGTCTTATTAATTTTAGGTATCCTTAACGACTTAGATCTAGTTTGAAGTTTCCTTTCACAATATTGGGTTTTACACTCATTATAATAATGTGATAAGGCATTGACAATGAAAGTATCTTTAATATTAAGTGGAGCAGTTATACCACCCTACTGTAAAAGTTTATATGATCATGTAAGATCCTGTCTCAATTTCTTATGGGATCTATATGTATAGATATAGAAATTGTATTGACATTTCTGAGTCTTATATAAAATTGGGACAGGATCTTATGGGATCGTACGATAATTTACAGTAGGGCAGTACATG
Organism: Tenthredo livida; assembly: GCA_963992785.1. Taxonomy (NCBI): domain Eukaryota; kingdom Metazoa; phylum Arthropoda; class Insecta; order Hymenoptera; family Tenthredinidae; genus Tenthredo; species Tenthredo livida. The sequence continues at coordinate 20,396,692 of OZ023066.1, forward strand.
AACCTAGACGATAGATCAAACGGGTTTGAATGCAGGTGACAATAGGTTTAACAGAGTTATCATAAGCGCCTCCCCAAGCGATTATACCATAGTTAATTATTCTTTCAAATAGACTGTGATATATTGTCTTTAAAACTGTAGGCTTGAGACATTTGCTTAGTTTATAAAAAAGAAACGAAAAAAATCGATTTTTTTTAGTTAGTTCACGTACGTGAAAATTCCATTTCATATGACAGTCAAAGAATACACCCAGATATTTACAGTTATCTACTCTTTTGATTCCCTTATCATTTATGAACAGTTCATACTTGGCAGGAATACTATCAATGTAACTACCAAAGCTTATATAAGTTGACTTGTCAATATTAAGGAAGAGTTGGTTTTCTTTGAGCCATAGGTCAAGTTTTTTCAGCCAACAAGTAAGTACTAATTTAACTTCAGACCAAGATTTGGCTGAGCAGAGTACCGCCTAGAGTGGTCCTTATTTTGGTCATTTTCGAATTGAGATTTCTTCGCCCCCTAGAAAGGTTCCAAATAATTTAAAAAAAACACCCTCAAAATTTGAACTTCTTATCTCAATTTTAACACGTGCCGCAAAACATCTGAAGTTTTACGCTTGATTAACATGGCGTTTTCACTGACCATTATTCAGAATTTTTGGCGCACCGTCAATAAGTGCGAAAAAAATCTAATTCTTGTAGAAATATTTTCAGAAGACCCGATATTATTTTATCAGATTGACAGAAATTCAAAATTCAAAATGACGAATCCAAAATAGCGGCTGTAAAACATAAAAAATGTTTAAATCCAGCCGCTATTTTGGATCCGCCATTTTGAATTTTGAATTTCTCTAAATCTGATAAAATAATATCGGGTTTTCTGAAAATATTCCTACAAGAATTAGATTTTTCTCGCACTTATTGACGGTGCGCCAAAAATTCTGAATAATGGTCAGTGAAAACGCCATGTTAATCAAACGTTAAACTTCAGAGGCTTTGCGGCACGTGTTAAAATTGAGATGAAAAGTTCGAATTTTGAGGATATTTTTTTTTAATTATTTGGAACCCTTCTAGGGGGCGAAGAAATCTTAATTCAAAAATAACCAAAATAAGGACCACTCTAGTACCGCCGTATCATCAGCATAAGATATCAAAGCTTTTTTGGGTAGTACATTAAAGATATCATCCAAATACATAATAAACACTAGAGGGCCCAAAATAGTTCCTTGAGGAACACCAACTTTAACAGAGGTAGTAACACTAGTGCATTTGTTAGTGCAGTAGTTGTATATAATAACACATTGTTCTCTATCAGATAGGTAATTTTTTGATAATTGATGTGGGGTGCCTCTGGTACCTCGCCTCCAAAGCTTGTCTAAAAGTATCTGATGATTAACCGTATCAAAGGCTTTAGTAAGATCAAGGAAAACTAGAGCCGTAGGAAGGTTTTTATCAATATGCTGTATATAAAATTAGAAGTACTGGCAAGAGCATCATTAGTTCCCTTATCCTTAACAAATTCATTTCTAACATTTTTTTTTCAGTGAAATCATCAATATTAACAATATTTACTTGAAAAATTGTAATCCGTAATACTGTTTCTGTAACTGTAATACCGTTACTGCCGAACAGTCATCAATCCTAATTTAAATATTCCAAGAGACCATAATTACGAAGTACTTTTTCACAATTCATGAAAATATGCGAAGCACATTTATACCTAAAAGTCTTCTTCCGAATTTGAAAATAGCAACGTAGCGAAATGCAGATTGTAGTAAAACATAAAATTCAAATGACAGAAAATCAGACTTCCGAACAACCGTTACCTCAATGGAGCAAAATCCCGAAGATCAATATGTCAACACTATCAATATGACAACTCTACACAAGTCTGTCAAAAAAGTTTGGATCAAAAGAGTTTCGGTACAGCAAGGGATATTGTTTTGCATGCAAGTATCCATTTTCAGGATTCTAAACCTTCGGCAATCTGATCATTCGGTATTTGATTTTCATGAACTTTAAATCATCTGAAAATGGTTGACCTGCTTTCTAGAATATTCGGTATTTTAGTCATTCAGGTTTTTGGCTGATCGAAAGTTCACTTATTCTGAATTGTGCTTATCTGATCGGTTTACCTTCTACATTTTCTTATTCTCAATTTTTCATTTCTGCTTTATGAAGCTTTTGTATGAGGTTTAGTTGTATTGTTACTTTTATGAACTTTGAAATTTTGGAATTTCGGTCATTATGAATGTTGGTCATTCAGTTTTTCGACCCACACCCGAATATGTATAACCTTTTATATATAATAAAATATAGCAAATGTATAAATAACTTATAGGTGAACATGAGTATCATTGGGATGGCACATATTTTCTTAAAATTAACTGGTTATAGGTTCCCTTAATTTGGTCTAGATCATCTTTGTCAGATAATACGTAGGCATTGTTATTGAAAATTCGGATAATGCTGTAGGGGCCTAAGGCTTAGCAAAAATTCAAAAATCCATCTAAAATTTGCGCAACAGAAATTGAACTATATTCCTTGATAATGTAAGTGCTTTTCGGCTATTATTAACTAATTGTTTACATAAAATGAAAACAGATTATTATCCAATGAATATGAAAAATCTGGTGAAAGGGAGTCTTGTACGTTCCAATGTGGCCATAACCTTCCAAACGTTAGCACGCTATTTACCGACTCTGAAAACTGTAACGCTTTTCGATTCTGTGATACACCTCACAATTGGCAATGTCGAATATCTCTGAGACAATAGTTCAACTGTATACTTGACTGCCTACTTTGACGAAATCTCAACCGCCGGTTCGCAAGAATCTATGCAAATTTTGTCCAAGTATTTTATGACTACAGAGAACTTCAACGCAAGATTAGAGATACTGAATAAACTGCTTCTCAAGTGCATTTATTCCTGCGATACGAACGCAATTGAGAGATTTTTTTTAAAAAACAATAAAGTAAATCTATGAGACTGTATCGCAAGATCTATCCGGTAACGGAGCTGCCTTGAAGAATTTACTTGTATCTAAGATTGGCTGTTACCATTTACTTGAGATTATGTTGGCTCAGATTCCATTGGAAAAGATAACCAGTGCTGATAGTATGATCGTGCGAAATGCTATCGGAACAGTAGAAACAGGAGAAGAACTATTCAGAGCATTGAATAGCAACGTTCTAGGCGTTAGAAAATTGAAGCCTGACGATACAGAACCCAAGGAATTAATACGCCTCCTGCATTGCGCAGCATACAACTGTTCGATAGCTATAGTGAGTTTGAAATGCGAAGAACACCTCTACGTCTTGCCATTTACTGAGAATAGATCGACCGGTGAACTCGTGTGGGAGAATATTATTGACCCAAATAGAAGATACGATTTCAAACAAGATTTCAAAGAAATACCCAAAGAATCTAAGAAACTAATGAACATTAGAAAACAATCTAATCTGAAGTCCGCTCACAGTCATTGGTCCAGGAAGACTTACAACTTCGTGACGTCGACGCTGAATGAGGATTTATCCTGTTCTGATTTGTACAAATCTAATCTGAGGTCTGATTCAACAACGGAAAATATTCCCGATGAAGAAATGATAGCTTTGACTTTTGAGTCGGATGATCTGAATGATCACAAATGCATGGTTCCGGTTTGTGGAATTATTACGCATATGGTATCGAGGCATATATTCAACTTTCCAAACCCCGGAGAAAATCTTACCATGCCTAAATGGATGCAATGTTTTTACTCGTCGCTACCAGTGAAGGAAAATTTTGTACTATACTCGAAGGAAAAACTTATTCTGATCTCGTGTTATTGCAACACTCGCCATCGGCTCGTGCTGCAACCCCACACTCGTCAGAAAAAGTTTTACCGCACTCGTATTGTAATGTACTATTCACTCTCCATTCCGTCACCCAAAAATTTCACCCCTCCGACGTTTGCAGAAGAAAAGTACTTTTGGAGTGGATTTGAAGACAACAAGTCCGTACAATATTCTACAGCCGCATGACTGTTTGAATGTAATGATAACGTGGACCAGCGAAAATTGTTCGTAGTCAACATTCTGTTAATGATCTGCTGGCTAACGCCTGTTGGACCATTAACGTTTCGTTTTAACCCATTCATGTTGCTTTCAAATGCGAATGTAGAAGTCGACCATAGAGGTTCACTTTGTTTGACTGACTCTACCAAGTGAAGTAAGCTATGAACATTGAATGTCATGCAACCTTCTCCATATAATATTCGTTGTGGCTATTCGCAAGGTAGAGTGACTCTGATAGAGTCACGCAAGAGTCACGCAAAAATTTTCGGAGAATTGGAGTGACCGAATTATGAATTTTTTTTTCATAATATAAAACGAGACTGGGGCCCTTACAAAAAAAATGTATGAATTCCGTCCGAGAATCCGCCCACTAGGTGGTATGGGGGCGAGAGGGATGATTTTCCTTAATTGTGAGCCTGGGTCACGACGCAAAGCGGCGTGACCCATGCGAGCCACTCACCCGGTGGTTCAACAGTCCAAAAAAAACAGTAGAAAATTTTTGCGTGACTCTTGCGTGACTCTATTAGAGTCACACTACCTTGCGAATAGCCACAGCGTATAATACTTCAAAATCAAAAACGAATTTAGTTAGATCATGTTCGCAGTCACTGAGATCGGCCGCAGTTTTATTCTGTTTGAGAAGTTTAAAAATGCTATTTACCAGCTAAATCAGATGTTGGACTGCTCTTTCCTCGAGTATACCGTTTAAACAAGGCAAGCTATAAAATAGCAGCCATTCGCTGCCTTTCCATTTTGCCTTCTCGTTCAAATCTCGCGGTCGCCGATGAATATCGTGTGGTGGGGAAATTGAATTTCATCGTTTGTTTATTATCGTTCGCTGTGACGGCTGCAAAAAGAACTGTTGGCCCGAGCGAGTCCACAATTCCCATAAGAGCTGTATCACTCCTAGCAGCACGGCATGCAGATAATCTAAGGGATTCCGTACATACTGGGAAGGAATGACACAACTGTGGAGTACCTGAACTGCCTGTACGAACACGGCGTCAAATCAGCAATAAACAAGCCAACGCGGGTCACGGATGTAACACCATCCTGTCTAGATCATTTCTTGATAAAAACTAGGCGACGCAATGAGGACATCGAAGCAATGATAGTAAAAAGAAGCATCACAGACCACTATCCAATCGCACTGGGATTGCGCCGATACCAGCACGAGAAGCAAAGAAACGCGAAGTGGAACCAGCGAGAGAAAGTCAACATGCCCAAACTGAAAGTATTCATACAGCACGAAAGATGGGCGACGGTACTTAAGGAGTCAACAGTCGAATTAGGGACCCGACACTGCGTCAAACCGCTCCAAGGATACATTGAGATTGCAAAATCAATAACACAATTTAAGGAACCTACGAGGAGGAAACCATGGATAACCCAGGAAATCATCTGGCTCATCAACATGAGGAACGACCTACACGATGCTGTGAGTAAAGACCCAAAAAACCAGGATCTACCAAAAGCCTACAAAAATTTCAGAAACACAGTCCACTCTCGGATCAGGACAACGAAACAAATGTACTACAGGAGAAACATCGAAAACGAGTCGGACAAACCGAAAAAAATGTGGGCTAGGATAAATGAATGCATGGCGAAACCAACAACTCAACCGAAAGGTGTGGAAGAGATTGAGGCTGATACAGGTGAACTTATCAAGGAGGATGGCCTGATCGCAGACTCTTTCGCTGAATTTTCCAGCAATATCAGCAAAAGGCTAGCAGAGAGTCTCCCACCCCCCGCGTCACCAAGCATAAATGGCCCACAAAACTCGATGAGCCTCTATCCCACGACTGAGGACAAAATAAAAAGGCATATCCTTTTACTAAGGAGAGGGGCAGCCCCTGGCCCAGATGGCTTGACAGCTGACATACTTAGACAACTAGCTCCGTGGATTGCAGAACCGCTGCAACACCTGATAAACAACATGTTCAGTTCGGGAACTTTCCCATCCATTCTGAAAGAAGCGACAGTTATCCCAATTTACAAAGACGGAGGTGAGCCGAAGCTAAACAACTATCGTCCGATATCGCTAACATCGAATCTGGCGAAAGTAGTTCAGAAATGTATAAAGGTGAGAATAACCAGTTTTCTCAAAGCCACGAACCAACAACCGAAAATGCAATTTGGCTTCAAGGAAGAAGTCTCAACGGAGGATGTTCTTGCAGAGATCACACAAGACATTACTATGGGACTGGAAAGAACAACGCCTTCCCGGCGGTATTTATTGACCTGAAAAAAGTTTTTGACACCCTGAACATACTACTACTGCTGGAAAAGCTGGAAAAGAAACGACACAGAGGTAACACGCCGAAACTAAGGAGTAGATTCATAAATGACTGACAGCTGAGGGTGAGGATTGGAGATTCATACAGCCATGTGAGAAAGGTTGACTTCGGAGTGCCGCAAGGTACGATCCTGGGACCGATCCTCTTCACAGTATACATGGACGACATCTTTGACATACAAGCCGACTGCAAGGTCATCGCATACGCGGATGACACCTGCATCTGGTTCACGGAAAACGACTGGAGTACGCTACTGACACAAACGAGACTGGAGATGGGAAAGTACCTGCGGTGGTTTAGAGAGAAATCGTGAACCATCAATGTGGATAAAACCAAGTGTATGATTTTTGGATGCTATAGGGACAGTATCCCCGACTGATCTTCCATCACACTACATAACCCACAGGAGGGAAGACGTGACGATCCAAACTTAGCGGTGGAAGTCGTGCCGTTCATCAATTACCTCGGGGAAATGATGGACCCGCACCTAAAATGGAAAGACCACATGAGTATGGCAGCTAACAAGCTGCGATAACTGCTGTTTGTCTTCAGAAGAACAAGAGAGATAATTCACACTAAGGAAAAGTGTAAAGCACGCAGCGAACCTCAAGGGTACAACCTTTCTTTTTTCCAATAAACAAATTGTCCGGAAATTTTTGTATTTATCGCCAGCTAAAGTTTTGATTACTTCTATGAGAGCCTGCTGTGCTTGATAAGATATTCCAAATTTGAGAGTAAAAGCAACGATCATTGCGGATACTGCTGCAGTACTGAGATTTGATTGTGCAAACATAATAATAGAGTTGTTTTCAGTATAAAGTTGTTCCTCGTCGTCTTCGCTAGAGGGTTGTTCTTCGACGTCGCTATCAGAGCTTGTTTCACCATTCTCTACATCTTCGTCTTCCCCGCATTCATGCACCGCAAGGTTATCAGAGTCGACACTCCCTGCATCGTTTTGAAATTCAACCCACTCATTTTCAGATGAATCGTCAGAGCAACTCTTTGCTTCCTGTAATACTTCAGGACTGGTGTGAGCTGCACTTTCTTCTGCAGCAGGAGTTATTATCATTTGCTGAGAATAGATCACCCGGTGAACTCGTGTTTTCCAGATAAAGTGCAGAAAATAATTTTTTTAATACCCTGTGTCTGTGTATCGGCCATGTATTAGTGTCAGCTGATTTCACAGCTTCGTATAAATAAATCTATCATTAATTGGAATTTCATTCAATTACTTGTCGGATACCAGCGCGCTGTAGCTGATAATCTTAGGATCACCCCTATGAAATCTGAGAGTGATTAGTGGAGCAATAGAGACGTGATCCATGGAGTAAATTGCGGTTATGAAAACTGGCCGAAAATGCTATTCTGTCGGTAAAACAGGGAAGCGCTCAAAAGCCCTTAAGGACGTTGTGAATATGCAGGAAGTCTTCAAGCCATATGGAAAGTCTTTTCTCACTCCAATATTGAACTTCCTGAAGTTGCATTTCAGCAGTTATCGTCACTTGAATTATGTCATCAAAGATATTCTCATCATTCCCAAAATCCCAAAGAATGGATCATTAATGAAATCCCAACTTTAATCATTGATGAATCGCCTAAAAATCACAAGAAATACATCAATTGTATCCATGAGATACACAGATTCTATCCAAACATTGTTGACATGCAACTTTTTTAAAATCGACAATACTAACAAAGAAAAATGTTTGAAATTATTTTAGGATACTAAACTATAGTTAATAAGTATCCTTGAGCCTCAATGACAGGCGCCGGGTGAATCGAGTTGGCAGTCACGAGAAGCGAGTAGAAGCAACGAGAGCGTGTGTTGGTCGAACTATAGTGCGGCCATTGTTCGGTTTCCTCTCAACTTCACGGTATATGGTCACTTGGAAAAATTATTGAGTGAAAAATTCAAGAAAGATCAAGAAGCTGTGAGTATTCTTGATTAAAGGAAGAATAGACCGTGTTGCTCCAGCATCTGGAAAACAGGGTGGAGGCGACTTTGCGGACGTTGCCTATTGGATTTCACATAGACGTGTTCAACATCACGAAAGTAAGATGACTATTGAACGAACGAAAATGATTCTAGATAATTCTGCTAGAAAAAATACCAACAATGAAAGTAAAGACGGAAAGTTTCAAGAACTGATTCAACAACTAAATGCCGTCCAACAGAATGTTGTAATCGGGATCCTGAGATCTTTCATACAACTTTAATTTATTTGAAGGTTCGTTGTCGAATTAAGAGTTGGAACTCAGTCGTACAAAGTAATTCAAGTTTATTTAATATATGAAGTTTTTACAAAGGCTTTGCTAATATCGTACTAATCTCTATATAACGTGTCTTGCTTCTGGTCGCGATGTTCTGACCATGAGTATTACGGTGATCGCTTATTTATTACATTAAGGAGGTCGTGCTGCGTCTGCACTTGTTGTTGGTTGCGCTAAGGCTTTGTATTCGCACATTCCATAGTATTGCCAAAGTGTGGCTCGAACATCTAGATTGCAACACCTTGATACTCCGGTTGCAACATCCCTCCCCCCTTAGAGAGAAAAGCCCTTAGGATTTTCTTCTGAAATCAGACAAATCTGCTGGCTTGCGTCGTTGTGCGTACGCTTGCCTATTATGCTATATCTAGGTTAGTAGTTTACATAGTGTATCCCGTTAACATATTTTTTATATAATCGTTTCTTAGGCTAGGTTAGTATAATTAATTTACTATATCATTTTTCTATCAGCTGAGTTGTTTCAAATTTCATACTCAAGTTATATTATTCAATAAAAGGTTTCAATCGATTTACATGTACTCTAAGAGTTTTCTTCTTTACCTTTATGGTACAGTTTACTTCTGAATTTACCTCTAAAATTGTGTAAGGACCGATCCATTGAGATAATAGCTTCTTCGATCGTCCTCTGCGTATAGTTTGGTCGTACAGGAGTACCTTATCGCCAACCTTGAACCCTTTTTCTTTGGTTCGTCGGTCGTACTCGATTTTTGACCTCTCTTTGGCTTGTTGCAGATTTTCTTTGGCTATGAGATTGCTGGCTCGCAATCTCTCTCGTAGTTCTCGTGCGTAGTCGTCATAGGTGTACGTCGTTTCTGGATCCTTCTTCAGCGATGTTGGTAGTTCAGCTGGGTGCCCATACACCAGCTCGAATGGCGTAAATCTCGTTGCAGTGTGGGGCGTCGTGTTATATGCAAACATAGCATATGGTAACCATTCGTCCCAGTTGCTCTGTTCCTCGTTGATGTAGTGTCTCAGATATTCAGCTAACGTCCTATGTGAACGTTCCAAGGCTCCATTGGATTCAGGATGATAGGCCGTCGTTTGAATCTTGTCGATCTTTAACAGTTTACAGGTATTTTTAAAAACGTTACTCAAAAAGTTCGTACCTTGATCGGTGAGTATTCTCTGTGGTATTCCGTGTTCGCATACGATCCTGGTCGCAAATTCCTTGGCTACAGTGTTAGCTTCTTGGTTCGGAATGGGTATTGCCTTACTGAATTTGGTTAGACAATCTTGAAACGTGAGGATATATTTATTTCCTTGTTCCGTTTCTGTCAGTGGTCCTACGATATCCAATGCACATTTCTCAAACGGTTGATTTGGAGTGTCGGTGATGACCATTGGTGCCTTCGTCTTCTTGCTAAGTTTGTTCTTCTGGCAATTCTCGCATCTCGAGATGTGTTCTTCGACGTCCTTCCGTAATCCTGGCCAATCGTGTTTTAACCGAATTCTTTCGATCGTTCGATTAACTCCTTGATGTGCTCCTAATGGTGTGTCGTGATACTCATAGATGATCCTGTTCCGATCTTCCTCCGAATATTCTTGTTCTCGGTTGTTCGATTCATCTTCTTCTTTCTGTTGACTTCTGGTCACTGCGTACATGCGACTCAAGGCATCTGCGTTGGTGTTAGCCTTGCCTGCTTTGTACTCGATCTCGTAGTCATATTCTTCCAGCTTCAGTCGCCATCTCATGAGTCGTGATCCTGGATCTTTGACTCCGAATAACCATGTGAGTGGTTTGTGATCTGTAACAATCTTAAATCTGGTACCATATACATACGGTCTGAAATGATTAACTGCCCAGACTATGGCCAATAATTCTTTTTCCGTGGTGCTGTAATTTCCTTCTGCTGAATTTAGAGTTCTACTTGCGTATGCTACTGGCAAGTCACTTCCTATTATGCCTTGCGACTGGACTGCTCCGATGGCTTTGTCGGATGCGTCTGTCGTCACGATGAACGGTTGTTCGAAATCTGGATATTGTAGAATTGGTGCTGTCGTCAACGTCTTCTTCAAATTTTCAAAAGCCTCTTGTTCCCTCGAAGTCCATCTAAATTTTACCTCTTTCTTCAGCAAATGTGTTAGCGGTTTTGCTAAACTTGAGAAATTCTGTATGAATCGTCTGTAGTATCCGGCCAAACCCAGAAATCCTTGAACATCTTTTACAGTCTTTGGAATTGGAAATTCCTCTACTGCTCGGATCTTCTCTGGATCTGCTTTTATCCCGTCTCTAGTGATGACGTGTCCCAAGAAGTTAACCTCTTTCCTCAGAAACTCACACTTGTCAGGTTGTAGCTTCAATGAATTCTGTCGTAAGCGTTCCAGTACCTCTTCCAGTCGTTTGTTATGTTCCTGCAAACTAGGAGCATGTATGACAATATCGTCGAGATAGACATAACATCTAAGGCCTTGTATTCCTGAAAGTACAGTATTCATTAATCGTTGAAACGTAGCGGGTGCGTTCTTCAGTCCAAAAGGCATGCGATTGTATTCGTAATGACCGTGTGAAGTGGAAAATGCCGTCTTGCACTTATCCTCTTCTTCCATTGGAATTTGGTGAAATCCTGATGCTAGATCTAATGTAGAGAAATATTTTGCCTTACCCAACTGGTCCAATATTTCCGTGATATTAGGCAGTGGAAAGGAGTCTCCTACAGTAACCTCGTTCACCTTACGGAAGTCAACTACGACTCTCATCTTTGTTTTTCCTGATGCGTCCGCCTTCTTTGGTACCACTAGCAGTGGTGCGTTCCATTGACTTTTGCTTTGTCTGACTATTCCGTCGGCAAGCATTTTATCTACCTGCTCGTTTATCTCCTGCTTATGCTTCTCTGGAAGTCTATAAGGTCTTAAATTTATAGGTGCGATATCTGGATTCGTTGTAATTCTGTGACTAGCTGCGTTCGTGTAACCCAGATAGTCTCCTTCTAAATGAAATACATCATGAAATCTTTCACAAATATCTAACAAGCTCTCTTTTTCTTCTCGATTCAGATGACTCGTACGTAGGTTGTCTCTCAGCTGTTGCATTCGGCTCGCGTTACTCGGTGTCATCGTCCGACATGCATAAACTTGCGTCATATCTGTGTGCTCTTGGCCTAGTGCTGCTATTTGTACACACGGCTGTTCCAGTTCTACATCATAATCGTTTGTATTCAAAATGCTGACTTTGCACTCACCGTCGACTGCGTTGGTGATGCAACTCCCCATGTATACTCCTGGCTGTAACTCGATTCCTTCGACGATACCTTCCGTGTCGTCATGTGTCTTTGCACGGACTATCTTCTCGCTTCTTCGTTCAAGCGATATGTGAGCTCCTGTGGCTCCTAAATTCCATGTCGTTCCGTACAATCTTGCGTATTTTCCAGATCTAAGCTCGACGTCATGCTTCTCGAGGAAGTCGCCTCCTAAGAGACCGTCTGCTTCTAGTGGAAAATGGTCTTTAACAGCGTAAAAAGGGTGCGATATGTGCCTATCACCAACCCTTATATTTAACCTGACCTTACATAAGGTCGCAACCGGTGTTCCGCCTATTCCTCTGAGCGTGATCACACCGTCTTCAGCCATCACTTCTCCGTCAATTTTTCCGACTTTTACTAGGCTTACCTCAGCTCCTGAATCTAATAGCATAGTTCCGTGTCTCGTCTTGAATTCATCTGCCTCGATCGTTGCGTGATTCTTCTGTCTTGATCCATTTATTAGGCAATTTACTGGTACGACGCGATACGGTTGCCTGTCCGCCGCGCCTGCTCCTCGTTTCCCGGAGTCTCTTCGTTTTGCTTGCTGGCGTCTCTGAAAGGACCTGGCTGGACCCGTTCCTCTCTTCTAGGAGGTCCCCGATTCCTCTCATAGCCTCGCCTATTTTCTTCGGCTAATCTGGCTCTACAATCTCGAATAACGTGCCCTGGTTTTTTACAAAAGTGACAAATTACCTGAATTTTTCTTACGTAGTTACTTGGTGTCGGCAATCGTTGTGGATAACTGGATCCTGTCTTCGCTGAGCGACACTCTCGTGCAAGGTGTCCTGGCTTTCCACAGTTATAGCAACTATTTCCTCTATTACCTTCTCTGCTGTTGCGCGGTTGATTGTGTTCCCGATCCGATCCACGAATAGGGCCTAAATCTCGTTCCTCTTCTATCGCGAGTGATATGGCTTCTCTAAGATTTTCACACTGTCGGCTCTTGACCAATATCTTCAGCTTGTCGTTCAACCCTCTGATGAAGATATTGACAGCTTGTTTTCTGACCTGGCGTTCCAGCGTCGATTTCGAATCCTCTTCCGCGGCTTCCTTCATCGTTACTTCGATTACCTGTGCAGTTAGTTTCTCGACTCGTGTTCCATATGACCTCGCGTCCTCGTTCTGACGTTGTCTACAGCTACTGAATTCCACTTGTAACGAAGCTAATGTCCGTGTATCGATGCTCATCGACTTCAGCTCTTCCTCCAGTGCATTCCAGGTGTCAATTGATTTGTATTCTAAAGCTCGTGCCGGAGCACCTTTGATTCGGGTGCTCAGAACAGCTTTCAATAGATTTCCCGTATCTACAGGTCGTATTATCTCACGTGCATACTTGCAAGAGCGAATAAAATCACAAACCTTTCCTCGGTCACTGCTATCGAAGATCTCGATGTCCTTCAGCACTTGTCTCACGGTGGGGGTGTCTTCGGTCATATCGATTGGAGGTTGATTCGCTGCTGTGTTCTGATTCTGTTGTGGTGGTACTTGCTCCCGAGTCTTACTTTTAACAAATTCGCGTAATGCCGCACGAAGTTCGTCAACTGTATTTGCTTCGCTTACGTTTATGCTAAGATGCTCACAGGTTTGGAGAAGATGATCTCTTCGTAATTCTTGAATCCACGCGGTTTTACCTTCTGCAATGCGTCTTTCCACCAAGTCTTTGTTCAATGGCATTCGCTCCTTTTCCGAAGATTCTTGTGCTGCTGCAGCCAGTGATAAATGCAAGGCGTGCCTCTGGCTGGGAGGTAGTACGCCAAACAAAGGTGAATTATCCCCAAAGCTTACTTCTCCTTGTAACTCAGGTTTAGTCGGAGAGTCTACGGATGCTGAACGTTCTATTCTTTTCTTTGACATGTGATTTCACGGTGACTTCCGGTGCCACTATCACTATTCTTTTAATTCACTTGCTCGAAACTTGACACTTGATTTATTTGCACGATTCGACGATCTTCGCCGCTGCCACCAGTTGTTGTAATCGGGATCCTGAGATCTTTCATACAACTTTAATTTATTTGAAGGTTCGTTGTCGAATTAAGAGTTGGAACTCAGTCGTACAAAGTAATTCAAGTTTATTTAATATATGAAGTTTTTACAAAGGCTTTGCTAATATCGTACTAATCTCTATATAACGTGTCTTGCTTCTGGTCGCGATGTTCTGACCATGAGTATTACGGTGATCGCTTATTTCTTACATTAAGGAGGTCGTGCTGCGTCTGCACTTGTTGTTGGTTGCGCTAAGGCTTTGTATTCGCACATTCCATAGTATTGCCAAAGTGTGGCTCGAACATCTAGATTGCAACACCTTGATACTCCGGTTGCAACAAGAAGTTGCTGATACGAATTATTCCTGGAGATTTGGGACTCGGAATTTCATGAGGTTGAAGTTCGTAACGTTACTGCAACAAAATATTCGCAAAAAAATTCTCAAATTCAACGTTTCAAATGGATCAATAACGTTACGTAATTCCTCAAACTGTATGAAACCTGTTTATCTCGCATATTTTACAATTCTAACAACATTTGAATCACGAAATATTGCATTTCTTCAACGAATATTCTGTTACGTTAATGTTACGAACTTCAACCTCATGGAATTTCACACAGTAAAATCCTGAAAGGTTCGCCACCTTCCAATAATATGTATAGAGACCGTGCGCGTGTACAAGTGGCGCCGCCGAATTGTCCCTATCGGCAGGAATGCTTCAAAATGATTGGTCCTTTTTTTCGCGCCAAGCATTTGATAGGCTGATTTTTCATGATTTTCCTGCCGCTTGGGACAAATTTCGTCGATAGTGTCTGATTTGGCGCTGACATCGGTTTCACGCACGGTCTCTATACCTATGGCGCTCTGGCGGAAGTGAATCTCGGAGAATTGATTCGTCTATTCGCTCCGTGCGAAGTCATGGTAGGGGTAGCAAAAGCGATACCAGCGCAAGCTGCGGATAATTCGAGCATTTTGGGGCGATATTTTGTCATTTTGGCGTATCAAATACACGTGTGAATTTGAATTTTTTTTTTTCAAATAGTTAAAAACAATACAATGAGCAGCCGGAACTGCTGTGTTGTGAATTGTAAAAATACTAGCAAAAACGACAGTGTATGTTTCATAAATTTTCAGTAGCAAAATAGAAATTAAATTAAAGAATTAAATGGATAGCTGCAGTAAGAAGGGAAAAGTAGGTACAATGCGTGTTTGATTCTGTTCGTATAATGAAGTTGGCCCCACAGTCGTCTATCTCGTTTCCTCTCTATGTAATCATGAAGGATAGAAGGAGATGGAAGACTGGTGCCAACTTCATACCGACCAGAACTTTATAATAACAGTCATGTCAAATCACATTCAACGATGTAGTGTGAGGTGTACATGGACTGATTTTTATTAATTATACTCACTTTTCCTTGGCTGAAGTGATAAAAATATATGATAATAAATAAATGAATCTTTTCACGTGTTTAATAAATCCATATACTTTTAATAATACCAAAAAATATATAGTTTAATTACGAATTCTATTAAAACTCATACTGTCAATATACGTAAATATCGCCCTAAAGTTCATGCATCAGTTGGCGCTGCTGTCACGCCAATAAGAATAATTTTTCCAGCCTTAAACGGCCAGTTCAAGTATTATTGTCAGAACATGCGTTTGATTTCACAGAAATTTATGGAGAGTCAAAATCCGCAGGTAAATGGTGACATAATTATGTCATGTTCGAATCGTATACTGAAATTATATAGCAAGATAGAAATGAAAATTGAAATGAAAATTAAAATTGAAATTAAAATTCTAAAGGAAGACTGGAAGGCGTCGGAAGTGAATGAGAAAACTACTCATGGGAAAGGAATGAACTTGAAGATGTTCTTCAACATGAATTCTGAGCACGAAATGGAGCACAAATTAATCAAGAGAATGGGCGGTTATTTTCAGTTATTTTTAATCGAACCACAGGACTCCGAAATGCAATAACAAGCTGGAGCGATCAAAATATAAAATTTATTGCTGAACCTTCTTTTTTACTTATATTAAGGCTTTGTCATTTCCTCCATAACATGAGGATGCCCATCGATCTCTAGCTTGACGAAATTTAACACAATTGATCAAAGTTTCACCAGCGTCATACCAAAGCTCAGCTCTACCTTCTAGAGCAGTTTTTGTTAAAACCAGGTTCGCAGTTACAGGTACATTTTTTATATCAAATATTTTTCTACGTCTGATAAGAATTATATAGGATTATCCGAATTTTCATCTTTTTAATTGTGGGATTTTAATCTCAATGTTATTTGTGTGCCATCGCCAAGAACACTCACCTTCACCCAAAGTCTGCGTCAACTGTGTAGTCCTAGCTGTGTTGATTTATTCGAGGAGAGTTTTTCTCAAGTCGTTAGCTTGTGCTTCTAGACTGAGGATTAGGCTCTGATTACTATGGTCAATCACTCGGTTCACGTCAATAGGTCGTACTCCGGACACCGTAGTCGCATCTACTTGCGGAACCTCCCAATCCTGTGATTGCCACTCCATCAAGCCTCCATTTGCCATCTTGTTGCACCTATTCTTATTAATTGCAGACTCATTAGAATTACAATTCTATTTGATTTTATGACATCGCTATAATTTTGTCACAAGAACATTTTCATAGCTTTTTCATAGTGTCATGTAGCTTTTCGTATTTTTTTTTTCTTTTCAATTAAAAGAATAATCTTGATAAATAAGTGATAAAAAGATCTCAATCACATGCCATCGACTCGAAACCGCATACGTGCATCGTTTTATATATGGAGGGTAGAGGTAAGGAGGACTCTCTCCGTGTATAGACAGTGTCCGTAAAACCGAGTTAATTAGATAGCATTACTGTAGCTAAATTCCCTAATTGAAAAGAAACAGCCGTTGGTATACTTCACTTCATCGGTGATCGCCAAAGTCAGATCTTGCGATTGGTTACCCTTATTGCTTACGAGCGCCATTCTAGGTACTTAGAGAGAGTCCTCCTTACCTATACCCTCCATAGTTTTATACGTATCTAGTTCATTTTTCCATCTATAAACCGAAATCAAGATACCAATAATTCGTGGAATATGGTCACGTTAAGGAAGAAGCAAAATAAAACGTATTTTCGTTTTTTTTTCCTTTTTCCCAATCGCCAAGACAATTATGAAAAAGCATGTCAAAGCAAGTTTCTATATTATACTTCTACGAAACTATACTATGTGGAAGTTACATGAGGTTGAAGTTCGTAACGTTAATGCAACAGAATATTCGCCAAAAATTCTCAAATTCAAGGCTCGAACATTTCAAATGGATCGAGAACGGTGCATAATTCCTCAAATTGTATGAAACATATTTATCTCGCATATTTTGTAATTCTATCAACATTTGAATCACGAAATATTGCATTTCTTCAACGAATATTCTGTTACGTTAACGTTACGAACTTCAACCTCATGAAGTTACACGTCATTTTGGTGAGAATGTCATTAAAAACCGAGGTATCTTGTAATATGGAATACCTGCGGTACTCAACAATTTCTCATATTACACCTGGGGCTACTGTATTTCCATTGTATTAGGCATGGTACATGCATAGATTAAATTTTCCGATTTCAGATTAATTAACACGCATTTGCTTTGTATCCCGCTAATCGGAATAATTCTAGTATTTTCTACTATTTTTATTTCGGAGATGTGTACCGTTTTGCGGAACACTAATTTTGAATAGTCTTGAACTCGCAGATAACACTGCTGGTTTGCGCAAATGATATCTTTTATCCGAATGATTTGACCAGATCTCAAAACTGCAGTAGAATCATCGTTTCTTTTGTCAC
The DNA here is from genome assembly GCA_963992785.1 of Tenthredo livida. Classification (NCBI taxonomy): domain Eukaryota; kingdom Metazoa; phylum Arthropoda; class Insecta; order Hymenoptera; family Tenthredinidae; genus Tenthredo; species Tenthredo livida. The sequence goes on from OZ023066.1 coordinate 20,414,393, forward strand.
AGCTATAACTCTCAGTCGAATAAATTAACTTCTTATAAATACATCGTGTGTATTTTCTAATTGTCGAACTTGAAGAATCAATATCATCGGAAAAAATATTTTCACTCTCTATTCCGTCACCCAAAAATTTTACCCCTCCGACGTTTGCAGAAGAAGAGTACTTTTGGAGTGGGTTTGAAGACAACAAGTCCGTACAATATTCTACAGCTGCATGACTGTTTGAATGCAATGATAACGTGGACCAGCGAAAATTATTCGTAGTCAACATTCTGTTAATGATCTGCTGGCTAACGCCTTTTGGACCATTAATATTTCGTTTTAACCCGTTCATGTTGCTTTCAAATGCGAATGTAGAAGACGACCATAGAGGTCCACTTTGTTTGACTGACTCTACCAAGTGAAGTAAGCTATGGACATTGAATGTCATGCAACTTTCTCCATACAATATTTCAAAATCAAAAACGAATTTAGTTAGATCATGTTCGCAGTCACTGAGATCGGCTGCAGTTATATTCTGTTTGAGAAGTTTAAAAATGCTATTCACCAGCAAAGTCAGATGTTGGAGTGCTCTTTCATCGAGTATACCGTTTAAACAAGGCAAGCTATAAAATAGCAGCCAAGAACGCCATTCGCTGCCTTTCCATTTTGCCTTCTCATTCAAATCTCGCGGTAGCCGATGAATATCGTGTGGTGGTGAAATTGAATTTAATCGGTTATTTATTATCGTTCGCTGTGACGGCTTCAAAAAGAACTGTTGGCCCGAGCGAGTCCACAATTCCCATAAAAGCTGTATCACTCCTAGCAGCACGGCATGCAGATAATCTAAGGGAAAGCCCCAGACCATGTCAAACAACAAAAATTCGGTTAGAATCGATTGCCCTTTAACACCCCTAAACACCGCGTTACGTTTAATAGCTTCGATGACGTCTTTCAAGTGGCTATCATGGGTTCGATTATCATCATCCGTTTCTACAAAAGTTTGTCGAACTAAATTGTTTGTATACTTTCCGTATACATAGCACCAAGAGCAACCGTCATAGCCATTAAATTGAATACGATTTTGAAGTATAGGCCGAGCAACAGAATCAACCGAGGCACACAGAGGAACAGCCTTCAACAAGATGGTTTCACCGCCAACAGTTTTCAAGGATATCCCTTTTGTACTCAATTCATTAGCTTGTTCGACTAACGATGACAAATACAAATTCATAAAAGGTGGCTTCGGTTCTTTAGTGCCAATCCACATTCCAGCTAGAAATAAATTTTTTCCACGGACGTTGGGGGGCAACTCGTTTATCATTAACTGTATAGGCCACAAACTGCGCTTGGAACTGCGGAATAAAGGTGTTCCATCAGTGTTGAAGTTGTAAGTTAGTGTTCTACTCGCGCTCTTCTCAGTTATAGCTTTTTCATATAGAATTCCATCGCATACATCTCTCACGTTATCACTGCCATCGAACCCTTGAACTTTGTTGAGAACTTCCAATAGCGAGGTTTGGAGCTTTACATCTTTGAATAACATTTCTAATTGATATTTGATATCAACGGAAAAAAAAAGATTCGATGACATTGAAGACAGTGTATATCCTTTATCGCACTCTTCGCAGATAACAGTAAGTTTTTTGAAACGCTTGGCCTTAGTTTGATGCAACATTTTTGAGCAATTTTCGCAATAGAAATTTAGCTTTACTTTATCTACCGGAGGATCATACCGCCGTCGTAAATAATAATTATTCATCCTCACATTTTTGTATTTATCGCCAGCTAAAGTTTTGATTAATTCTATGAGAGCCTGCTGTGCTTCATAAGACATTCCGAATTTGAGAGTAAAAGCAACGATCATTGCGGATACTGCTGCAGTACTGAGATTTGATTGTTCAAACATAATAATAGAGTCGTTTTCAGTATAAAGTTGTTCTTCGTCACCTTCGGTAAGGGGTTGTTCTTCGTCGTCGCTATCAGAGCTTATTTCACCATTCTCTATATCTTCGTCTTCCCCGCATTCATGCACTGCAAGGTTATCAGAGTCGACACTCCCTGCATCGTTTTGAAATTCGACCCACTCATTTTCAGGTGAATCGTCAGAGCAACTCTTTGCTTCCTCTAAAACTTCAGGACCGGTGTGAGCTGCACTTTCTTCTGCAGAAAGAGTTATTATCCGCGCGACAGAATCTGGAGAATAATAATGATTGAATAATTTCATCAATTATATCTGAAAGTCATATCAGAGCAAGCGAACGTTATTGTCGGAGATGATTTTGAGGCGCAGAGACTCCATTCGATGTCGAATCCCTTGAAGAGACTAGAACACTAACATCCATCGAAAGAAGTGAAATGCTAAGGCTGCAGATGACTTTCAGTCAGAGCCGCCTCGTTCATTGTCAGATCTATCGAAGACACTGAAAGGCTAATGTCAGAACTAACTTTGAGACACACAGCCGGGGGCGTCGGAACCATAGTGGGACGTGTGGAGCACTCCACGCTTGAAATTTTTCGAAGTGTGGAATTCCACACCACAGAAAAATGAAAAAAAAAACGTTGACTCGAAAGAAATGAGGGGAGAGTGCGGTGAAATGAGACCGTGAGGGGAATACGAATTGAACCCCTATTTCGACGTAAGCGTAAGTAAATAAATGCTGAAAAATACGTTTTCTCGAATTATGTCGCAACTCTTCGGGTTTAAAAGCTGACATTATCAGGAATTTTTTTTTCAATCAGAAATCGATCAACTATATGGATTTTTAAAAATCACTGGGGGCAGATTTCATATGCTTATCCGGCTATAGGCCTCTTGGATAACATACAGACAAAGTAAGCTAAACTTGTGTGGCGTATACATGCATAACATTGACGTCGAAGTTTTGTCAAACGTCCACGTTAGGCAGCGGCGCTGTACGTACACAGCTCTCACGCACACTAGTAGCGTATCTGCATGTCATCCAAGAGGCGTACATACCGTGAAGTTATGAGGAAGCGGAACGATGGGCGTGCTATTCGCTCCGTGCACACCTATGCACTCCCACCAAAGTGAGAATGTGTATTCGTGTACATACATTGTTTTTTCATTGTTTTCTTCGCACCAAAATGTCGATACCTACTATAGGCGTCGCCACTAGTATGCATGTACACGACTACACATTCTTACTTTGGTGAGTGTGTATAGGTATGCACGGTCCCAATAGTTCGACCAACACACGCTCGCATTGCGTACGTGAGCTGCCAGTGACTCACTGGCAGCTCACGTACGCAATGCGAGCGTGTGTTGGTCGAACTAGGCCACGCCCATCGTTCCGCTTCCTCATAACTTCACGGTATATCCTTTTAATAGAATTTGGCGAGATAACTTTTTTCCAACCGCTGGCCGAGATGTTCAGATTAAAGCGAATGCAGGTTAGAATCCGGTAATATACTATGACTGTATGTAATGAAATTGATTCTGAGCCGGATGTGTTTGACAATTAAAGAAACAGCCTGGTGCTCTAAAGTATTGAAATCCAGTGCGCCGATTGGCTGTTTCCAGAATTGTCAAACACATCCGGCTCAAATCAATTTCATTATGTGTACCTTGTATCTCAGCCTCGCGTACTTCCGCATCTTTTTCACGCTTCCTTTTGGACGATTTCCATCGATTCATTGTCCGAGAAGAAACATCACTTTCATGGAAGTCCGGATCAAGAAATCGGTTGTAATGACGACGATTGGCCATTTTTACTTTTTCAGACTCTGTAATTTCATGACATGAATATCATTGCCATAACGCGTGTCCAATGGTATACAGGATGAATTCGTAACGTCTGAACACTTGGAGTAGTGCGAGGTGGCCGAAAGACCAGCACCGGCAATTGTTTCCCAATTTAGACGTATAAGAAATCCCGAAACCAATATCACAATTGACAATTTTAACTCATGGCCACCTCAACGCTGCTCCGAGTGTTCAGACGTTAGGAATTCTCCCTGTATAAGGTCGCATGTGCCAATAAATGACTTTTCACCTGCACGTATAATAGTAAAAGGGCATGTAAATTTTCATCTTCGTATTACCGCGAAAGATATTCAAATATCGCCGGAAAAGTAAAAATTGCAATATCGATCAACTAACGGTGAAAGGTCGTAAGTACTGGCGTTTATGCTCTATCATCTCTGACTTAAGAAAAAATCGTGTTTACTCATAGTGGTATCGTTCGTATTATTCACCATTTTTTTTTTTCTTGCAATTCATCTACTTTTTTGCAAATCCTCTAAAATCCTCTGGAACGCATAGACGAATCAAATTTCCGGTTTCTTTTTCAAAATTTTACAGATTTAACTAAAAAAATGTTTCAATTTTTTTCATCTCTTAAACTTCTGGTTTCTGCCGTAAAGAAATTGAAGGCCAGAAAATACGGTTAATTATCCGAAATAAAGATTGACCTTTCGTTGGTCGCGCACCTCTTCCCGAACGTCGTTAGTCGTTCGGTGAGGGAATCGCCGCAATGTTAATTTTACTGCAACGTTGCCACGTCAATTTTATGCGCCAAATATCGGTCTAAGCAGCCGGGAGAATTTTTCTACATATGTGGCAACGTTGCGCTTCGAATTTCACTTACGTTTGTGGTCGCACAATGATGGAATCCCCGCGATTTCACGGTTTTCTCACAATAAAAAATTATTATAAAAAAAATGAATACAGTTACAACTATAAAAATATTTTTGAATGACTTATGACATATCAATTCATGAATAGCTCAACTATTTCATATGAATTGTCAGTATTTTATTATACCGTGACAATCAGATGAAACCGAATGGACCGATCCCCCACCCGGCGGATGATTCGTATTTTTATGGGGATAGCCACTCGTTACACTGAAAATCCTTGCGGTGTTTTGTTGCACCGACCTCGCGGCCAAATCACATAAAAATACGAATTATCCGCCGGGTGGGGGATCGGTCCGTTCGGTTTCACCTGATTGTCACGGTATATTTACATTTGAAAAAAAAAGGCGGGGATTCCCTCATAGCGCGACCAACGAAAGGTTAATATTAGCTGCTATTCTATATTATATTATTATGGAATTATGGAATTATTCATTAGTCAACAAAGTAATACAGTAGAACCTCGATTATTCGAACCAATTGGGACCGGGCCTAGTTCGGATAATCGAAAATTCGGATAATGGAACAGTAATGTTACACAATGTGAGTTTGCCTGGAGTTAAATAAAGACTACCAGTAAGAATGAATATGCGAGCTCACTAATGCCCTGACAGGCGAATCAAGCTTGAACACGTTTGACCAAACGCTTTGTTTGCAACATTGTAATTGCGCGCAGTCCTTCGACGTGCATACCGGGAAGAAATCTTGATAGTATACAGTCGACTGCCGTCGATTGCGCATGCGCCAAATAATTTATTTTCATTGGTCGGTAAGATCGTCCCGCGGCAGTATTATGACGTAGTAGGCCGCGGGACGATCTTACCGACCACTGAAAATAAATTATTTGGCGCATGCGCAATCGACGGCAGTCGACTGTATACTATCAAGATTTCTTCCCGGTATAAATTTCAAAATTTCACGCTGTCGTTCAAATAGATAAATACTATGTAATAAAACGCGAAAAACGCGCGCATGAAGATAAAAAAAAAAAAAAAGAGTTGAGGTTCGGATAATAGAGGGTTCGGTTAAAGCGATCGTGGTTCGGATAACAGAGGCTTCGGACGACAAAGGTGTTCTACTGTAATATGTAAAACGTAAAAAAAAAACGTTCGGTATCAGTGCAATTCGACAATAATTTGAGACAAAAAATTATGAAATTTGATTTATCTATCAGCGTTTTGGAAGTTCTTTGAGTATTGGTAATAAAAAAAAAAAAAAATGGCGTGTACGACTTTATACCATTAATAACTAAAATAAAGAAATGAAAAAGTCGGTTATACACGGAGACGATTTTATGGTAAGCGCTCTCATAGTGTATATGGGGCATTCCGCGCCAACTCGACCTGGGTTTGACCCTCTACTCTTTTGACTCGGTTCATAATTGAAGGCCTCGATGCTAAAAGCTCCTGAGCGCTCGGCTCGACTATTTTCAGTAGAAAATTCCCGTCAATGTGACCAATTTTCAAAAGTCACCGAAATGATTATTAAAAAATACCATCGTGTAGAGGATAAAAAAGGCAACTACAGTTTTCTTCGAGATTCGTTATTTTTTGAGAAAAATAATAAAAACTGAAAAATCACGAAGCTTGTTTTGTTTGGACCGCGTTTTTTAATCTTAACTCGCTCTAACTTCGACAAATATCAACAGATCTTCTTGATTTTTGGCATCATATCACAAAATACCCTACCGCTGCCGATAAAGTCATAAAAAGTTAATAATTATATATTTTTCATCAATAATTTAGTTGTAAATAAGCGAACAACTTTTTATACGGTCAAGTATGTTCGACGAGAAAAAGTATGCTACAAAGTTTATGATTTTGTATTCCTATTCGAACAAATTTGAATCAAAAAATCTGAAAAAATTCAGAGTGCGTTCGAAAGATGGAACAACCATGTGAAAAATTACGAACCAAATCAAAAGAGTAGAGGGTCAAACCCAGGTCGAGTTGGCGTGGAATGCCCCATACATAGGAATAATTTTTTATTTTATCTTATTTTATTTCATTTTTCTCAAGTCAATTAATAGATCATAAGTCGCAAACGGCAATGGCTGGTTTCACCAACGTGGAATAACTGTATTCATAGATTGTACTCTTATTCATTGAAAACAAAAGACTATTTTACATTGTATTTGCGACTTTCATTCGACGAATAGAGTTATTCTAAGAATAAGAAGTTATTCACCGTTGGTGAAACCGGCCATAAGTGGTATAAAAAAAATTATTAGACAAAAATAGGTATAGGAAATTTAATTACCTACAAGAAAACTTATTACGATTTTTGGCCTAAAGTGCACGATAACGGAGCTATAGCGGGGTGGAAGTTTGTGAAGATTGTGTTCATTTATATTCAGTACGTGATATTGAACCTAATTGAAAAAAAAAATAACTCCCGTAATTTCGTGCAATGCGATATTATCTAAGCCTATTGCCTGTACCATACGCTATGGAGTGCTTCGCCGTGCTGTAATGTACGGAAGCCCGGTAGTGCCATCGCATATACCGTGTGTGTGAGTATGTCCAAACTCAATTCTGACATACACAGTATGTCGCCACATTCGCTACCTCAGGTCCGATATACACAGGATATCGCAATTTGTGTGTGTTAATTTAATTTTAAATTTTAATTGCAGTATTTAGTTTTAATAATTAAAGAAATTTAGATTTATAAATTATACAAATATAGACAAAAAAATGTGCCAGTAATTGCGGTTACATACATTTTATATGAGTAAATTCTATTTATAAAAGTAATTTATTCTAAAAAATAATTTTAAATTAGTATAAATTAAGTGAAGTTTTTTTTTATTTCAAAAATTATATTGAAAAGTTTCGGAAATTACGATATCCTGTGTATATCAGACCTTAGTTAGCGAATGTGGCGACATACTATGCAGTGTTGTAAAAGGTACTTTATAAATAGTACCTGGGTACAGGTACAGGTACTTGCAGAAAAAAGTACCTAGGTACAGGTACAGGTACTCAGAATGTACCTATTTATAGGTACTTAGGTACATTATTTACGTTTACCATAAGAGTGATACGAATAAGGGTGAAAAAAGTGTACGAAAACCGAGTTAGTGAATCACATACTTGTACAGTTATACGATACGTTCATCTACCACATGTCAAATGCCGAGATTCTTACGTGAATGAAGCACCTTACATTTTACCTATAAATAGGTACAGGTATTCCTCAAATGTACCTAGGTACAGGTACAAGGTACTTGCTAGGAAAAGTACCTAGGTACAGGTATAGGTACTGACAAATGTACCTAGGTACAAAAAAGGTACTTGTACCTAGGTACTTTACAACACTAATACTATGTATATGGGACTTTAGGTTTCGTAGCGACGACATACCTTGAATGTCAGACATAAAATTACGGATATTCTGACATACTGTGTATGTCAGAATTGAGTTTGGACCTACTCACACACACGGTATATGCGATGGCACAACCGGGCTCCGTAGTAATGGAATGGGGACTGTTCTACCGCACCGCGTCCCGCACTGACCACCCGGCTACCGATGCTGCGCGGAAGCGATGCGAGCCGGACGGCGGCCGGACAAAAAATTAAAATAAAAATACAACCAAAAATGATAGAATTCTAGAAAAATTGCATCACCCACAACATTGAATAAGGAATATAACCATATTTTTTTATGAATTATAAAGATTTTACATTTAACAGGAAAAATCAATAAACATCTCAACCGTTTATAACAATAGGAATTTTTTTTTTTTCAACTTTCTTTCAGCTTTAAGATGGGTCTTTACACATCTCTTTATGACAAGTATAACATCACATATTACTTCCCAAATTCACCCGCGCGCCGCTCTTACCATAAATTGCATCAACTGTCGAAAAAGCATTTCAGACATAAACACAAAACTACGTGTCGATTTTATTACATTCAGTTTTATCACATAAATACTCCACCTACCTGGTCATGGATCCAGCTGTGTTCTGTGTTTCTGCCGTAGACTGAAAGAGTTCTTCTTAGCTCTCCAAAATATGATATTTAATAAAGTCTGAATTTAACCAAAGTTAACGGCTACACATCCGCTCCCACGGACTTCGCGAGGGCAGAGTCTTCGTCTTCTCTTTTCTGACCCACGTTATTTATTTTATCACATTATCCGCTAATTGCGTCACTGAACGAAAATTTGATTCTTAGATAAGTTTGTTCTAAATAGGCCGCTGTACAGAATGAACTACTGCAGCACCGAGTCGTATGGAACGTTGAAATAAATGCGTATGATATTTTCGTATATTTTTACATCAACGAGGGAACGTGCGCATCATAACATTCATAACAGAAAGCTTTATACCGGAAAAGGCAAACAATTCTTTGCAATATTGCTAAAGTTTAACCAATCACGGTGTCTATCGCCGTACCGTAGAGCGGTGTGATAGGTGTAGATTGAGCTGTATTCACTTTGTGCCGGATGTAAATGCACACTCTTTGAGTCAAAATAATAAATTATACTCGATTAGAGAGGTCTCATTAGGAAAATGACGTCTTGGTAGATGTATAAATGAAACGCTTCTTGTATCTTATTTTATTATTTATAATCGATACATGAAACTAAATCTAGAGTTTTATAAATATGAATTCGCCGATAACCGTAGTGTGAAATGTTTGGGCGCAGTAATTTGGCGGGTACAGGTCTGTATCCAGACTGTGTTGAACCCTGGGTAACCGAAAAAATATAGAAAATTGTTTCGTCATTCAAGACGGGAATAATTATCTTTCTTTCACATGATATGAAAACGTGAACAGCTTATAATTACCTTATGGCACATTACAGCCTAAATGTCGCTTATATCATTATAATTATTATACGCGTAATTATACCCTCACGTTTCGCGACGCTCCTGAGGGTACGGTATAGCGAATAGCGATAGCCCACCGGCGCGATCGCGTCGCTTCGCGATTCTCCCGCGGGCCGCGTCTCATCAGCCTAGTCTCCATAGGCGCTTTCCTGTTGGAACAAAGTGGACCGAGATCACTTTAGATTCTCATCTTACCCGAAATGCAGCGTTTTTATTGAACAATGCCAACCAATGCCAACTAATAAAACGCTGCATTTCGGGTAACGTTAGAATCTAAAGTGATCTGAATCACTTTGATTCCAACGGGAAAGCGTCCATTACATCAGCCTATCGGGATGTGCAAACATGGCATCTCAACATTGAGATTCCGGCTCATTCTGGCTGATGCATCAACAGTACCTATATTTTCAAGGAGCAATCAAATTACAGGTAAGTGAAATACTAAACGCGCTCACGTGGTGTACTACCTAATAAGTTGAATGTAATGTGATTCTTGTAAATTAATTACGGTTAGATTTTCGGCATGCACGTGGCCGCAGCGTGGCGTCCACAACGTTCACCGACACGTTGCTCTGATCTGATAATTTATCTTCGAAATTTATACCCTTTATACCTTAGCTACTTTTAAATTCATCCAAAACAACATACGCGACATAAGTTTTGATGTCAAAGGTTTTCGTTAACAAGTTGTTCAATTAGGTTGTCAAATTTTGTTTTTGTTCTCATTTTTATAGGCGGTTAACGTAGAGTGAGAAAAAATAATTAGGTCGTATTTTTTCTTATTCGTTAAAAATTATCATTACGAAAGTTATAGGTAATTGAATATTCCAGTTTTCGTAATATATAGATATATCTTAACATGGGTGACGTCACAATGTTACATTTTTCAATCCGCTGTATCAACTTCAATATTTGTTCGATTGTAAAATGAAAAAATACGACTCGATTATTTTTTTCTAATCTACTTAAGGTGCCACAGAAGTGACGTGTCCTATATATATTTTGTGACGTCAGAATCGTGAAATACGAGGAATTTCGTCGTCAAATCGAGCCTGCTTTACGGGATGCAGATGGTCGAAATAAGTTTTCCCGAAACAAGTGTGTATTTCTACCCTGCGCTTGCTCACTGTATTTAGTGATAGACGTATTAATCTCCTGGATGCAGCGTAAATACGACAAGACGGTGATGGCCGGATTCTGATGCCGCCATGTTGGATATGTATTAAACGACCTGTCACTTTTATTTATTCACCATGGACATCACTGGGTAATCTACGCCGAAAATCACTAAGCAAGCGCAGTACAGATTAATTTAAGCTTCAATAGAAAAATAATACCCGTGGAATTCGTTTCCTCGTTTAGGCTCAATATCGCGACGAAATTCCTCGTATTTCACGATTCTGACGTCACAAAATATATATAGGACACGTCACTTCTGTGGCACCTTAAATATCGAAAAAAAAAATCCATTTTATAACCTAATTATCGCGTCACGCGTGGTCATAACGCCATCTGTAATAACATGCCAACGATTTGCTTTGTTACTGATTTTATCAGAAATAAATCTCCACTGCTGGTCAAAACAAAAGTTGATTCTCTTGTATACTCGATTATAATTTTCTTTACGTTTTTTTTTTTTTTCAATTTCTTGCATCACATGAAATATACGTTAATTATAATTCATAAGCCTGAACATAAATATTATTTTCGTAATAAATTATCTATTAATATATTTATTTCGGCATAGGCATTGAAAAGTCACTTTTTGACGCCTGTTTTCGATACGTAAAGTAGCAGTTTATACGGCTCATTTCAGAATTGCCATATAAAGTCTTTTTATGGCAGTTTTGATGCGCACTCGAAGTCCGCGACAGATCGCGCCATAACCTTCTTCTTCTTCCCCTTCAACTGGCTATATCCCCTTATTAGCATAAGCTAGGGCAAGTGCCAATGCGCGCCATAACCTCAGGGGCCGTCCATAAATTACGTTACGCACTTTAGGGGGGGGGGGGGGGGGGTCTGACCAAGCGTTACGCAGCGCTGGGGGGGGGGGGCAGAGAAGTGGTACCCAGCACCGGAAGGTGTGGTTGTCCAAAAAGGAAGAAGAAGAAGATCTTAATTGAATTTTTAGTCTCATTGAAAATATTTTATATGAAGAATAAAAAACCGTAAAAACTATATTAGAATGCATGGTGAAGTTTAAAAATTATAATCAAAGTATATTTCACGTGATTTAAGAAATTGACAAAAAAAAAACGAACCGTGAAAGAAACAAAATTATCCTAGAGTATTCGTTTTGTTATCATATTTTTGGTAGGTATATTTTTGAGTTGCTCACCACTTCGATACTTCCTCTGTAGATTGTGGAGAAATATATTGAAATTTCAAGTCAGATATTAATACTCGAAGGTCGCTTAAACCCATTTACGGTTTACTAAAATTTTGTTTTTTTAATTATTATAAATTTAGCGAACTTCAAATATCAATATTTTGACTTGAAATTTCACCATGTTTCTGCACAATCTAGATAGAAAAAGATGGAAGTAATGAGCAACTGAAGAATATTAAACAAATAGACCTATTTCTTAAAATTTTGACATTTTCAACATTCTTGAGCGACCTCTACAAAGTTTTCAATTGAGCTGTAATTCGGCGAGGGCTCTTGAAACACATCAGACTAACAAATTTTTGTGTGTGCTTTGAAAAAAAAAAAAGAAGTCGAAAAAATATTGCCTGATATATTAATATTAACTGATATATTTAACCTTCTATAGAATCCTTGTCAATACCAAAACCAAACGCTTTGTCCCTGGAATTGAACCGTGGCGTCAATCCAGCGATTCTCCGAACTCATTCAAAAAGTGTACCAATGTACACACCCAAAGCAACAACAGCCTCGTAAGAGGCCTTCAAACTCCAAGACGCAATAAAATAAATCAAACGTGAAAGAAACAGAATTATCTGTGAGTATTCGTTTTGTTTTTACAAAGTTTTCAATTCAGCTGTAATTCGGCGAGGGCTCTTAAAATACATCAAACTAACAAATTTTTGTGTGTGCTTTGAAAAAAAAAAAAGAAGTCGAAAAAATATTGCCTGATATATTAATATTAACTGATATATTTAACCTTCTATAGAATCCTTGTCAATACCAAAACCAAAAATTTCAATTCCCTGGAATTGAACCGTGGCGTCAATCCAGCGATTCTCCGAACTCATCCAAAAAGTGTACCAATGTACACACCCAAAGCAACAACAGCCTCGTAAGAGGCCTTCGAACTCCAAGACGCAATAAAATAAATCAAACGTGAAAGAAACAGAATTATCTGTGAGTATTCGTTTTGTTTTTACAAAGTTTTCAATTCAGCTGTAATTCGGCGAGGGCTCTTAAAATACATCAAACTAGCAAATTTTTGTGTGTGCTTTGAAAAAAAAAAAAGAAGTCGAAAAAATATTGCCTGATATATTAATATTAACTGATATATTTAACCTTCTATAGAATCCTTGTCAATACCAAAACCAAAAATTTCAATTCCCTGGAATTGAACCGTGGCGTCAATCCAGCGATTCTCCGAACTCATCCAAAAAGTGTACCAATGTACACACCCAAAGCAACAACAGCCTCGTAAGAGGCCTTCGAACTCCAAGACGCAATAAAATGAATCAAACGTGAAAGACACAGAATTATCTGTGAGTATTCGTTTTGTTTTCACAAAGTTTTCAATTCAGCTGTAATTCGGCGAGGGCTCTTAAAATACATCAAACTAACAAATTTTTGTGTGTGCTTTGAAAAAAAAAAAGAAGTCGAAAAAATATTGCCACCCTATTAACTGATATATTTAACCTTCTATAGAATCCTTGTCAATAGGGAGTCCGCCATCAGAATTTGATTCACTCCTTAACATTTGATATGTATTAGAGAGTCAAATTTTTTTTGAAAATCTTTACCATAATTATGTTGCCAACTATCTTTCCTGCTCCATTACGTGCCAGCGTCATACTTAATTTGTGAATTATATTCACTTCGTATTCTGGTATTCTCATTTCCATACAGGTAGGATGCATGCCTACGTCAGATTCACAGAGGACGGTCACCGTCTGATATTACCAGTGACATCGATAAAAAAATTTGATTCAACAAAGGTATCGGATCCTCTACAAAAATATAAAATGAAGTGGACCGACGACAGATACTATGAAGGGACTGTTATTTTTACATCAGGTAAGAATTTCAAAATTGGTTCATATACTTCTCATCTCCAGATTATTTTCATGTCTCGTGTGAATAATTGTCGCTTTTATTTCTTCATACGAATCAATCGTCATTGATACACAGACCACAAGCATAGAGAAATGTTGAAAAAAAATGACCCTTAAGATTCTTTATCTGCAAAGATGAACCTTCAGCAAGCCGCAACTTGTAAAGGTTTACTCCGAGCGAAAAATTCTATTAGACTTGTTGCTTCATCTTTCGATTAATGATAGCCGTATTTTTTATTTTTTTTTCAATTTTTGACAATTTTTGACAATTTTTTCTTTTCTCCCAAACCCCGCGAACCCTGTTTTCACGTGAATTACTCAAGTCAGATCACGTGGATTACTCAAGAATGATCATTGAATCATTCCGAGGTCAGAACTTGTCTTTAGTGGTATTTGGCAAAAGGTTCTTGCACCGGAGGTGCTTTTTGACGGATATCTTTGACTCACGATACTCAAACTAGATAGGTATCCACAGGCCCGGACATAGAAACTAAGGGCCCCTAGGCAGGTAACAGAGTCAGGGCCCTCTTTTTAAATAATTGAATAAAACAAAAATGTTATTCATTTTTCATTTATTCAACGTACATCGACACTAAAACGCCTACTTCACCTACCGTAGACACGTACGAAAAAGTGAGGAAAAAATGGCAACGTTATATCGCGTTACTAATGCCAGAAGGTCGTAAGCGCCAAAATCTCGATTTAAGTGCCAGAAGGTCGTATAATTTTTTTTTTTTTCTGGATTCGCTTCGGAATCACCAATAACGTGTAGATCAATTGAAATTGGGAAACTCGAAAAATAAAGGCGGAAGGTCGTATGTCCGAGTACATATGACCTTCTGGCTTTAATTTTCTTGATTTTTTCCGAAAATTAAAGCCAGAAGGTCGTATTCACCATTTTTTTTTTTTTCTCGGATTCGCCATGAAATCGATGGAAACACGTAGATCCATCGAGATTTCTGCAAAAAAACAATTTTTGGTGGATACGACTTTCTGGCTTTATCTTTCCCGATTTTCTCTCAAAAATAAAGCCAGAAGGTCATATCCGCCATTTTTTTTTTTTTTTTTTTGGGAATCGTCTGGAAATCGACGGAAACGCGTATTTCCATTGCAATTCCCAAAAAAACAATTTTTGGCGGATACGACCTTCTGGCTTTATGTTTCCCAATTTTCTCTCAAAACTGAAGCCAGAAGGTCGTATCGACCAAAATTCATGTTTATGCTCTATTTTATCTACTATCACTTCCAATTTATGTTTTTTTCATGGATAATGTGATTTCTCACATTTTGGTCGATACGACCTTCTGGCTTTATCTTTCCCGATTTTCTCTCAAAGCTAAAGCCAGAAGGTTGTATCGACCAAAATTTTCGATTGTCGAAATTTTCACGGATTTATTCATATTAGAGAATTTTTAGGCGGATAGCATAAAAAAAAAAAATTATACGACCTTCTGGTTTTAAGAAGACCAAAATGTCGTATAATGTCGCTTACGACCTTCTGGCATTAGTAACGCGATATATTAGTATATCAAAAATATTGTATCACATTGACAGTTATTTTTTACTATAACAGGGTGGCCACAAATTTGGAGCGGAAAAATTCCATGACATTTCCAGGTTTTCCAGGACCAAATGCGCAGTTTTTCCCTGACGGTTTCCTCGTCCTGTTAGGCTATTGAATGCTTAAACGTTCAGTTTATTATTATTTTTTTGAACTATTTTTTTTTTGCCTACGGAAAGAAGTAAATTCGGCACCTTGGAGAATGATTTCTATCATTTGAATTTAACTAAATTCATATTTTCAGTTTTTTCCATGACCAAAATAAAAATTCCCTGACAGTCCCAGGTTTTCCATGACCATTTTTAAATTCCCTGACATTTCCAGGTTTTCCTGGTTTTCCAGGTGTGTGGCCACCCAGTATAATATTGTTAATAATTATTTATGTGATCGATTTCATTTACTTTATTCGTTTCATTAATTTTATATATTTCGTTACTTCATTCATTTTGTTGATTTCGATCTTTATTCACTGGATTCATTTTATTTTATCCACTGACATAATTTTCTGAACTTTATTTGTTTTATTTATTATATTTATTTTATTCATAAAATTTATACAATTTATAAAAATTATAAAAGTTGTCAAATGTATTATGCCATTAATTTGTCTTGGGTTGTTTTGGTTATTTCGGTTCCGCTGGGTTGTTTTGGGTTTTGCTGGGCTGGTTTGGTTTGGTTTATTTTGTTTTGGGTTTTGATGGGTTGTTTTGGGTTTTGCTGTGAGAGAGATAGTGCTATAAGAGAATTTGCCGCCCCCATAAATGTTCCGCCCTGCTCTGCCTATTGGCAAATCCGCGCCTGTATGCAGGAACAATGAAGTAAATTGAAATTTTTTTTCATGTCCGGTGTCGTTGTCCTCCATGCATACCATTTTGGCCCCTAGGCAACTGCCTAGTTTGCCTAGGCAGAAGTACGGCGCTAGGTATCCAATTAACCCCTTGATAATAAAGTATATGGCCATATGGCGGGCTCACCAGTCAAGGAGTTAAGAGTGAAAAATGTTCCAAATTTTCTTTATTTTTTCAACTTCTAATATAACGTGTACACCATGGATGAGAAGTTGATGTAAAATAAATACAGTCTGTAGAGTAACGGCACCGGTAGGCGGACACTATCCAATACTTGGACACTTGACCTATTTGTATCGATGAAATAGGTCAAGTATCCGACTATTGGATAGTATCCGACTATTGAATGCTGTCCGACTACCGGTGCCGTTATCCTATAACGTTGTAATATAAGATTATCATAAAATACATTTTGTTTGTCGGAGAGATTTCGTCTTTTGTCATTCCACACTTGTTTCCCGCTTTTTTACTCGAAAATTGAGGGAAAAGGTTTTTTCTGTTTTTTATTTGTTTTTTTAATTCTTTCAATCAAGCTAAAAATCTAAAAAGTTACACAGTGTTTTTGGGTCATTATCTATCGACAGTGTTGCCAGAACCTTTTGATACAAGCTAGCCTAGCCGCAGCGCGCATGTAGCCCCAAGATAGCCCCGTCGTGGCGCGAAAGTAGATTAAGGCAGGAAATTTCAAATAAATTCAAAAGTGAATTGCATTCAACATACCTACCAAAAATTTGTGTTAAAATACAACAGTAATTCATTCAATATTCATTTTTTGTTTTCATAATTTTATTTTTTCTACATAAAAAATCAAGTCAAAGTAATATTCCCGACGAAAAAAAAGTAGCCTAGTTGACTACCTCTAGCCGATGAATAAAATTTCATCGCCGCTCAGTAAAAAAGATAGTCCCATCTGGCAACACTGTCTATCGATTCAAGAGATGGCGAGTATATGTAAAAAATTAACGACCACCTATATTCGATAACAATCATCATATCGCGTCACTAATGCCAAAAGGTCGTAACCGCCAAAAAAAAAATTCCCATTTTTTTGGTGGCAAAATCTTTTTCATGCCATATAACATCATTTGGGCATATCCCCTGAAAAAAAATTTTTTGGCGCTTACGACCTTATGGCATTAGTGACGCGATATATTGAATATCCCATATGGATTACGCGATGGATTTAATTTTGAGTGTTGAAAAATTTTCCAACCTATTCGATAGTCACATTTTCAATATGACTGCAAGGCCAGAATTGATTTCAAATTATTTTCTTATAGCCTCATACAAAGCAGCCGAGGAGAGATTGGAACGCAAAAGAGCCGTCATTCCGAACACAATGTTGCCATTAAAATCATGTCCTGACTCAACGGATGATAACATGGATGACGTAACCAAGGTAACTATGCTTTCGTACAATATTTGAGAATTTAGCCAGTCGCAGTTCCCAATTCATAACTCACCACACTGCGACGAGAGACAGAGAATATTCTTCTCTGTTGCCTTTAAATTCACTCCACTGCGACTAAAGACTGAGAGAAACATTGTTAGCCAATCATGGCCAATATTCATCATATATTGATCTAACAATTCATGAATAAATATTTTTCAGTAACCTTCATCAATAAATAGATACGATTAAATAATATGTTTTCAATGATACTGAATCATCTTACTCAATTTTCAACAATTTCCAATAATCAGTTGGTGAAAAAAAAAAACGCTTGTTGAGTCCCCGCATAAGAAATTATCAGGGTGTCCAGTTATCATGGAATTTCTGGAATCGAGGAAATATCATGGAATTTGACATACCCTTGAAAAAACCTGGAAATATCATGGAATTTCATATCGGTTCTGAAATTTTTCAAATAATCTCAAATCTCTCGCGAATTTTTCTTTGAGATGTCAGCGACATGTCGTCGGTGATAGTGCAATACCGCGTAACTAACATCTGCAATACCGCGTAAGTACAAAATAAAAAAAAATGAGATTTGGTGTGCATTCGATGTAAAAATAAAAAATACATTGAATTCACACCAAATTTCATTTTTTTTTTTGTACTTACGCGGTATTGCAAATGTTAGTTACGCGGTATTGCACTATCGCTGACGATGTAATATTCGTAAAGGGGCCGTTCAAATATTACGTAACGCTGTTCTTAGCTATTTTCGACCCCCCGGCCCCCTCAGTAACGCTCCGTAACGTGCGCAAAGCCCCCCCCCCCCCCCCCCCCCCACACTCCCGTTATGTAACATTAAGAAAAAAAGCATTTTCCGAAAATTATATTGAAAATATAATTTTTATTCATTTTGTACAACACGAAAGACGGTACGGATAATATGAGAATATTCCTTTTCAGGTTTGATATGAACTCAGTTAAATTATTAGCTCTTTATACCATACTTATTAATGTAACGTAACGCTAGCGCCTCCACCCCCCTTTTCCCCGTAACGAACAGTAACGTTCGGCTCGACCCCCCCTCCCCCCCTACAGCGTTACGTAATATTTGAACGGCCCCAAAGTACTGAGCTCTGCTTTGAATTTAAACTTATGTATCGACGCTATGATTTGGATTGATAAAACTAGATTAACAATGCTATAATTTTCGAAAGATTGGTTTAAACTTTTGAAACTTTTCATCGTTTAGTTTGGAATCGTAAATCTAAAATTTCAGTAACAAATGTTTTTTTAAGTTCCTGTTTGCATTTAACTATATTCTTGTTGATATTGCTGTTGTATTTTTCTTCATTGTCTACCATAATCGACCTGGAAAAATCATAAATCTTGCCTGGAAAACCTGGAATTATCATGGAATTCCGTTCCAAGAGATAACTGGACACCCTGATTATGAAATCCTAACTTTTATTCCGTATCAGTTTCTTCTGAATGTATTAGTTATTTATTGGGAAACATGATTACAGCCATCCCCACCCAATGTGAATGATAAAAAACTTGAAGCGATGAGAAAGAAGATACTGAAACTTACCCAATGTGACTCAAAGGTATAACTGCTTTAATTGTTTATGGATTCAGAAGTATTCGAAATTTTCCAAACTTTAAAGGTCTTCACTTTAATTTTATGTAGATATTCGCTCCGTGCACACCACACACTCTCACCAAAGTAAGAATGTGTAGTCGTGTACATACATTGTTTTTTCATTGTTTTTTCCGCACCAAGCTTGCCGATATCAACATAGGCGTCGCCACTAATATGCATGTACACGACTACACATTCTTACTTTGGTGAGTGGGTATAGGTATGCACGGAGCGAATATGCCAATTTGCGTCCTTGTTCTACGGCAAAATAAAGTTTTCGTTGCAGTGGGCGTAAAATCCGATTAGATAAAATCGAGTTTACGCCAACTGCATCGAAAAATATCGTTCGCCACACAGGCGTAATACTTTATACCCTTGATACGAAAAATACTATTGGAATAATCAAATTATTTGATTGATGGCAATATTAAGGCCTGCGCGCACCAAACCGCGGTGAACGGCGGCGAACCGAAGAAAACAGTGGCTATCACCCTAAGCATCAACAAAATATTGTTGTAATCATGTTTTTTGACAACAAAAATTGATGATAGCCACTGTTTTCTTCGGTTCGCCGCCGTTCGACGCGGTTTGGTGCGCGCAGGCCTTTAATGTCTGTATTGTATACTATACATGATCATGATTCCATTCACATTGTTCCAGAAACTTGAAGAAACTAGTTCGCTTGATCGATCGATCGATCGACCCATTGATTGAGACTGCAAAAAAACCGCCACACGACAAAGGTGCAATTCCAAAAAAGAAACTTGAAGAAACTATCGACCGATCGATTAAGACTGCCAAAGAACCGTCGCACAAAACAGGTGCAATTCCAAAAAAGAAACTTGAAGAAACTATCGACCGATCGATTAAGACTGCCAAAAAACCGTCGCACAAAACAGGTGCAATTCCAAAATAGAAACTTGAAGATACTATCGACCGATCGATTGAGACTGCAAAAAAAACCGTCGTACCAAACAGGTGCGATTCCAAAAAAGAAACTTGAAGAAACTAATTCGCTTCATCGATCGATCGATCGATCCATCGAGACTGCAAAAAAACCGTCGCACCAAACAGGTGCGATTCCAAAAAAGAAACTTGAAGAAACTATCGACCGATCGATTGAGACTGCAAAAAAAACCGTCGTACAAAACAGGTGCGATTCCAAAAAAGAAACTTGAAGAAACTAATTCGCTTGATCGATCGATTGAGACTCCAAAAATACCACCGCACAAAACAAGTGCGATTCCAAAAAAGCAGATGCCGGAGCAAAAAGAACTCAAAGAACTAAACCTCAAAATAGCAAATTTGCAGAAGGTGGTGAAAGATAAAGAATTTTTGATTCAACAACTGACAAGACTCAACATTGATCTTCAGAAAACTGTGATCGATGGATTTGGAACCTTAAAAGGTAGATATGCAGGGGACATATTTCATGATCGCAAGGGTTTTTCTCAACTTCTTCAAGAAAACTTGGTTCTGTTGTGATCGTCAATTGATATTAGTATACTTATACTCATTTGTCGAGCTTGGAAATAACACGATGAATTTCAGTCAGATGGCATTCATAAATTTTGAATTCTCAACTTCTGATACGTATAAATTGATATTACGAATAGGATTTCACAATCCCAAAGTATTGACACCAACATCATTGTATAAAAATCAATTTTGGTCACGTAATTTGATTTAATTGTAATGTTTGCGAGTATAATTGGCGGTGTCCTATTGTGTGTACTATGTAATTATTAGAGGTGTATTCTTTCCAGCTACTGTCGGAGACCTCTGTGGCCTGAAAGCGTTTGCCCAACAACCTGTCGGAGATATAGCTGGAGCACTTTATCACGTTGGATACCAACGAAAAACAGAAATGGTGTGTATTTATTAAATAACTCAACTAAAAACCTTGACAAAGGTGGTCTTTTTAACATGCAGAGATAGAAAGCGTCAAAAATATGAATAAACCTTGAAAGCAAATTAACACAACATGTGCATTAGACTGTTTAAAAAAACCGACTATTTCGTTTTTTTCAAAGAACATTGAAAAATCGTCAGAGTATGTCTAAACAAAGACCCTGGTAGAATATGAGCCGTTAATATTAATATTTGAAGGTGGCGCTTTTCAATTTTCTATTTCCATTTGAATAACATGGGAAAAATTTTTTCGGAACTTTGGAATTTTATTACTAAAAAACGAACTACTTCACAGTAATAACTAACATAGATTCTTGTAGGAAATTCAACGCTCTATAAAATAGGTTTGGATGAAAATTTGCGTGAGGCGAGCGGTTTCGGAGTTATCAAGCCTCAACCATTGAACCGTTCAAAATAATGATAATTTTTACTCATAAATGATAAACGCGACAAAATCGACTTATAACTTATATACCAACTATTATCAACTTTAAAACCAATATCTATAAATTTTCAATAATTATTCCTGAAGAGATTGCTACAGGAATTAGATTTTTTACGTCCTTATTAACGATGCGTCAAAATTATGAATAAAGTTCAGTGAAAACGCCATGTTAATATTGGGATAAAAAGTTCAAATTTTGATCATGTTTTTTTTTAATTATTTCGAACCCTTGTAGGGGGCAAAGAAATCAAAATTCGAAAATGACCTAAGTAAGGACCACTCTAGAATACATACACCTCATAATTTCCAAATAGTCAGAACTGCCCAAAATACTCCATAATTCAAAATGGTTTCCACACAATTATCATAACAAAGGGGCCGTCCATAAATGATGTCACCATGAATTTCACTTTTTTTTACCCCCCCCCCCCCCTGTCACACCAGGTCACAAAGCTCAGACCCCCCCCCCCCCCCCTAAAGGTAACTTCGCAAAACTTCCATCTCCCCCCCCCCCCCCCCTTTAATGTTGAAGAAAAAAACATTGAAACTTTTCATTATCTCACAAAATGCTTTGTTAATATTCCAAATAATCTTACTGCACATATTATGTGAAAAATCGAAATTATTAAATGTGACATCACATTTGGATGTCTCCCCCCCTCCCCATGTCACATTTTCGGTTGCCCCTTCCCCCCCCCCCCCCTTGAGTGGTGTGTCATTTATGAACGGCCCCAAATATACCTTTGGCAAAATACATTTATTTAAAAGACAATAGAATGGTGGAAAGCATATAAGAAATGGTCTTGTATCACATTTTTAAAACGATGCCATTACCTACACGTAAAGTTTAATTTATACTGGTTCATTCATTTGTGTCGATAACCATATGATTAGAACTTGTGTATGTCATCATGTTACTCCGCATTCACAGATACACTTAGGAAGAAACGTGTGGATACCTGGGACATCTTGGCACACAATATTAAGCAAAAGTAGCACACCCAGTTTATTTGTAAAATACATGGCTATTGCTGTTTTTGGGACAGAGATGTTGAAGTCGAGTTCTGTAACCGGAGCTGCTTGTAATCGTAAAAAAAAGGATGGCATTGTCGCCAAACCAGCACTGGATCCCCGTAAGCTTAGCGCGATACGAGGTATGTAACTGTGGGTGGAACAATCTGTTCACAACAAATACATATATCAAGACATCAAACACTCGACAGAGAGTTTTGAGATTGTAAGATATATTGTCCTATATTTTCAGATATTTTTCGCTACTGGTTAACAGAAGAAAAAGGATTTGATGAGGTTTCGGTGGATATACACCTCAGGGATACAGGGACTTTCATTAGTCGCAAGATTGCGGACCTGAATCGCCCAAAAGATGACTGTATTCAACCTGCACTTGCCAATATCCTAGATGGTTAGTTGACTTAATACCAGGAAAAATATGATTTTTGTCTTACTCACTGGAGAAAAGCATATCAGACTTGATTGAATTCTATCAAACTCAATGGAATTTGATTGAATTCTATCAAAATCTATCTCGGCTTTGTCTCTATCTGATTATACGATATCGAATTTTATCTAATTTTGTCAAAACTGATCAGGTTCATCTGAGTTTATGAAATTATATAAAATTATGTGTATCCCACCTGATGAAATTTGATAAAATTATACAAAATTGAGGATCTTATACTTTTATCTCGTGTTATAAACTTTGATCAAATTTGATCAGATTCGATGAAATACAATAAAATTCTGTATCGTGTGATTAGATATACAAAAAATCGAGATGGAATTTCATAGAATTTGATTGTTCTTCATCGAATCTGATACAATTTTAAGTAATAATACAGAAACCATGCTTTCCTGGGTATTATCATTTCTCTACTTTCATTCAAATCGTGGATCGAATTCGAGACACGAATTAAAATGTCAAACTAGAAACCTCTTGAATTAAACTTGCCGCACCGTCAGAACAATAGTGTAACATCTATAAAAATCTCAATCCGAGAAAAACACGCTTGGAGAAAAATCAGTTCTCAATCAACGTGTCAACACATTTTTGAAAAAATAATCATGAAAATAAAAAATATTCCTCTGAAACGTACTAGGTATGAAATAGGTAATACTAAAGTACGAATTCTTTTTACATGAAAACCAAAATTAAATGATCTTTATGATGCATTACCATACGACAACTAAAAAAAAAGCTCCGATTTAAATTATTTTCGATGGTTGAAACCTATGTTTTTAGGTCAATCGAATGCGCTTTATGCCAAGTCCCATTGTGCGGACACTTTACTTGGCATTTACTCGGAATGTGCACATAAAATAATAACATTTTAAACTCAGTCTGATTTATTTTATGCAGTTTTAGTCATGGTTGACGAAGACCAGGAAATATTGCCGGACGCGGATATTGATAGTGACGATGAGTCGGTACGAGTTGATGGTGGGTAGTCAAATTAATTTATGGAAGAAATTATTGTATAGTATATTTCTATCTTCTCATTTTCACGCTGAAAAAGTTAAATTATACGCACTTTGGCAGGCAGCTAGAATGAGTGAGTTGAACTGAGAGCATTGTTTTCAACCATTACGGTATTTTTTGTTTAGATATGGATGTAACCATCTATTCACCCCCGCTTTCACCTGAGAACGATGGAGCTTATGAGTACGAGTCACCATGATTCTATGAGGCCGCAGTTCAAAATCAGGGGTCAAATGTAGTGTCGATGCTTCCAGTTAGTCTAAACCTATACGACTGAATCTCATTTCGGTTTAATATCGTGTTGAGGGTACATTATATAGAAAGCATATAAAATCTTGAATATAATACATGAGGGTGTTGAAAAAATATTTTCCTTATCTTCCAAACAGGTTCAAAAGTTTCATTTAGCTATAAAAATACACTTGTCAAAATTCGAGCTTCGAATGTTAACATTAATGGCGTTTTCAGCTGGGGCTACACCAATGTAGTTTGCGGTGTAGCCCCAGCTAAAAACGCTATAAGAGGTGGTGCATCACACTTTTATATTTTCCATAAGAATAACATGGGGAAATTGTTTTTTTTCTTCTGATTTTCATAACTAGCTAACAATGCGTCGTACTGGAAATCTGCAGACTTATTTTTGTAGGGAATTGAATCCACTACAAGAAAGATCTCTTGTCAACATTTCATAAACCCAACTGTATGAAAGTAATCGTCAGCTGCCAACTGTATGCATCAAACATACAGTTGACTTTATGACATTTTGAATTCCCTCCGAAAATATGTCTGTAGATTTTCTGTACGACGCATCGTTAGCTAGTTATAAAAATCAGAAGAATAAAACAAGAATTCTCCTGTGTTATACTCATGAAAAATAGAAAAGTGCGATGCGCCACGTCTTAATGTTGATATTAAAAGCTGAAATTTTAACAGTCGTATTTTTATACCTAAATGAAACTTTGAACTTGTTTGGGAGTAAAAGAAATTTTTTTTTTATCAACACCCTAATGTATTATATTCATGATTTGATATGCTTTTTACATAATGTATCTTAAAAACGATGTTGAACTGAACAAAATCAAGGTCCAGAAATAATACATACTCCAACCAAAAGCAAAAAAGCAAGAAAACTTGAATAATACTGACAGATCGTCTGTATTACGTTAATCGTCACATAATATATGAAATATATAATATATATACAGTGAAACCTCGTTTATACGATTCGCACTTGTACGTTTTTCTCGTTTATACGTAACATTCATTTGGTCCCGGCGGTTTCCGCATATAAACCATGTAGAAAGATTTCATTTCTACGTTTCTCGTTTATACGTTTTTCACACTTATACGAATACTTATTCGGATCCCCAACGGTGTTTTCTATTCACTTATGCGTCATTATATGACAGCTGATTCTCTGGTGGATACTCGCGTTACTGGATTTCATTATCCTACCGCTAGATGGCTGAGCCTAATGTTTCGCTTCGCAACCGCTAGATGCCACGGCTTACAATATATGCGTATTCGCGTACAAATTGTCTCAAACAAGTTCTGGCATGTTCTGGCGTGTTCTGGTGTGTAGTGTCACCCAATATCGTGGTACATCATGACAAGTCCAGCAGGGGGGAGGAAAAGAAAAGCAATGTCGCTGCAGAAGAAGCTGGAAATTTTAGAGGAAGTACACGATAACCCACAAGAACCGAAAATCAGTGTTGCAAAGCGGCTCGGTCTTCCATATTCAACACTGATGACAATTATCGCCAATTCGGCAGACATTAGGTCAAGTGCGTCTAAGGCAGGACCTTTAGGCGAGAAAAGAACACGAACTCAAGAGGGCCGATTTGCAGACTTGGACAAAGCATTGCTGATATGGTTCCAACAAAAACGGGCCGCAAACATACCCGTTAGTGGTCCAATGCTGCAAGAGCAAGCTTTAATTTTTGCAAAAAGATTAAATGTGACTGCTGACTTCAAAGCATCGGCTGGCTGGGTGTTCAAATTTAAAAAACGTTGCGGCATAACCGGCAGAAGTGTTTGCGGGGAAGCGAACAGTGTCGACGAGGCTACTGTAGAGCAGTGGAAGAACATCGATTTGCCGCGAATCATAAAGAACTACGATCTCCGAGATATCTACAACACCGATGAGACAGGTCTGTTTTTCAATCTCCTACCATCCAAAACATTAGCTGAAAAAGGAGACCCCTGCCACGGAGGAAAACAGAGTAAACAGAGACTGACGGTGCTTCTAACAGCGAATGCAGATGGCTCCGATAAACTTCGTCCCCTGGTCATCGGGAAATCACAGAAGCCGCGTTGTTTTAAAGGCGTAAAAAGCTTTCCTACAGAGTACGCAGCAAACAAAAAAGCATGGATGACTGGAGCATTATTTGAGTCGCAGTTAGATAAGCTGAATAACAGAATGCGTCGTGAGAAGAGAAAAGTTTTGTTGTTGCTTGATAACTGTGCCGCTCACCCCCCGGCACTCCGTTTTAGCAACATTGAACTGGCTTTTTTTCCGGCCAACTGTACAAGCCATCTGCAGCCCCTGGATTTAGGAATCATCGCTGCTTTGAAGGCCAAATACCGCAAGATGCTGGTACAGCGGGCAGTCGCGGCACTCGACGCGGGAGAAACGATGCCGAACTTGCATGTTCTGCAGGTGAGTTCGTGATACTTGGAAATTTCCAACATAAGCACATAGGCCTATAAAATCGGTATCATGCATCCAAATAAGAATGTTTCCGACACGCGATGTTTAGGCAGTGTTTAAATCTTGAAATTTTCTCCTTGTATATAGGCAATGCAACTGACCAGTATTGCATGGAACCAAGTACAGTCTGACACCATTGCCAAGTGCTTTTACAATGCAGGAGTCGTAAAGGCATATGATCTCGATGCCTCTTCTAACGAAGAGAATGAGCTTGACGCTTTCGAAGAGCCCGAAGATTGGCCACGAGTGTGTGCTGGGCTTCAGTTCGAGGACTTCGTTCATCACGATGAAGACTTGAGTACATGCGCGGTACAGGATGACGATGACATTGTCACTGAAATCCTTGCACAAGACTCAGACGGGGATTCGGACGAAATGGACGAAACTGTCAACGAAGTCCCGGTGAAACTTTGTGAAGCTTTGTCGGCACTGGAAATTACAAAGCGATACATAATGTCCAAGGTTATCGATGGTAAAGGCATGCAACTCGTCAGTGACTACGAACGTTTCATGTACGAGTGCTCGTTGGCAGAAAAGAAACAAACAGCCATTGACAGCTTCTTCAAACCTAAATAACTGAATCAGCTCTCCTTATCTGACTTGTGTTCCTATTTTACTGTGACCGTTTTTAATCCGTGCTTAAGACTGAGTAATATATTTTTATGATAGTACAAATATAAGAAATGTGCAATACATATGTACAATACAAATACATACATATTATTGATTAATTGCGGCGAGTTTCGTTCATTGAATGATGTGTGTGGGTGTATGATTCCAACCTCGATATGTACCTTGATTTTTTTCAAAATTGGGTTATATGTAGGTATATTCCAAAATTCGGAATTTCACTTGTACGATATTCTCACTTATACGTAATTTTTAACGTACCCCCTGAAATACGTATAAGTGGGGTTTCACTGTAATTGAACATATAAATATACGAACTTGTTCGTTTTACTTAATGAGTACGTGGACTCATAATTAGTATACATTACAGATAGTCTGCAATATATAGATTGTTGGTAAGCTATAGTATATTTTTAAATCGGTATAAAATTCAATGTATACACTGGAAATTCAGCCGAATACCTTTTTCTTCTAGATAAGTGTAACGTTGTATTTGACTAATCGTAAGTATGATTATATATAATCATTTAAAATGATGAAGAAATTCGTCACACTCAGATACACATGCTATAGGAATAGAGTCGTATTGATTATTAACGACTACTTCGCTACTCGGAAAGTACTGCAAATATCCCTAATATCATACTTACGATTAGTCAAATGCAACGTGACACTTATCTAGAGGAAAAAGGTATTCGGCTAAATTTTCATGTACTTGGAAGAGACAGTTAATATTATAACTCCCACTGTTTTGTACTGGGCTTATATTGACGATAAGACCTTGGTAAGATTACAGTTTTAGGTAGTATGTATCAAAAGGTTTTCAATCAAGTGTCAAGAGTCATGTCTGTTTCTACTTTAATTAGTATTAATAATCCTCTTCTATTCTATTGTGCTGATTATAGTTTTTCGGTCGTGGTTCAGCATCCTTTTATGTATATAAGTAGTGTATAAAGTATGATAATGTTTTAAGGGCTCAAGCCTTATAGCATGATAATTATTCATTACTTTTGTACTGTATTATTAGAAACGCTCTATCCTCTCGAATTTTTTCACGTTACATTGATACGACCCTGTATTAGTATTTTCAAGAGTTGATCAAGTCCCTGACAAATTCAATTATACAATAATTTTTACCCTGCTATACAATTATTAATTAATAATAGAAGATGAATAAACAACAGCCGTTAAATATGAAACGACTTTGTCTTTTCGGAATTGAGAAAAGCTTAGATTAACAAGGAAGTTATAAATGTGATATCGATGGCTCCGCGGAATAACCGGCTACCTCAGAAGTTGCTTAAAAAGCAGCTATCTCCGAAGTTGCTCGCAAAAGCGGCTATCTCAGATTTTGCTCGAAAAAGGGGCTATCTTGAAATCGTGCTAGCGAAATCTTACGTTTTTGAAGCAAAATTTCGCTAGCACGATTTGAAGGTAGCCCCTTTTTCGAGCAAAATCTGAGATAGCAGCTTTTGCGAGCAACTTCTGAGATAGCTGCTTTTTCAAGCAACTTCTGAGATAGCCGGTTATTCCGCGGAGCCATCGATATACACTTCTTCTGTATATGAATTGGAGGTGTAGTCCAATGTTGATATTACATTTGCGAAACTTAAAAGATTCCCGTGTAAGTAAAAAACAGAGTGGGGTACGCCTCTAACTTGGTCCTGCTGTTTTAACCTTAGGACTTTCTTATCGTTAGAACATTGAGAAATATTGAGAAAGGTGTTTGATATTAGAAATAAGATAAACATGCATCTCCAGTTTTTATACAATTCTCGGTATGTGAAACGTAACGCATAGATTATTATACACAGTATATTGTATTATTATTAAGTTCAAATATACAGATAATTCATAACTCTGGACGATACAAAACCCATTTACAAAATCCAAGTTGAGGGGAAATAAAAGGTGAATTATGCACCTCGAATTTTTGGCAGCCCGTTTCCCAGCTAAAACACATCCAATCGATGTGAAATTGATATCAGTGACGCAGAAAAAAGTGCACAGTCGAGGGTATGATGCTATTGGAATTCCAGAAAGCGAAAATGTTTCGGGTGTCTTCATATTTATCAAGTACAACGTCAGCAACAACGATTATTCGTTACAGAGCACTCTTGATAAAAATCTGTACATTTTATTTTCGCTTTTTGGAAATCGAAATGATCAATGCTGATATCAACAAATGAGTATTAACCCAGGTGGCAGCAGGGGGTTCATATATAGCCACCTCATCTGCGATTGTGTGCGTCTGTTGAACTTTCATTCGTCAATTAACATAAATGAGGTGGCTATAAGCTCCCTGCAGCTGCCACTTGGAATAGCTTTGGGTACGTAACAGCCCCAATTAGCGGACATGCATTTAAAGGCATATAGTTTTTCAAAGGTTGCCTATCACTCTAAAAACATGAAAATCGCATAAAAAGTAAAAAAAAAATGATAATAATTTTCCTAAAACCAAACAAATATGCCCTCCTGGCACTATTTCGTTTTGCCCGAATGCCAAAAGGGCATACTTTTTCTACTTATATGCCTTTTTTGGCATTAGCAAAAATGAAAAAATTGGAAAAAAATTAATGCTGAAAGGGCAGATCTTTTTGACCATAGATCCGTTTGGCTTTCGGTAAATTGATTTTTTTTTTACTTTCTATGCTATTTTCATGTTTTCAGAGTGATGGGTGAGTTCTGAGAAAACCATATGCTTATTTGGTCTTGGTATTCCATCAAGGCAATATATAACCGATAGGCTTATTTGCGGATACTGCTCATAGAATCACGTGAATGTACTGTCGTGATTGCGGACAGGAACCGATAGACTTATTTGCGGATACTGCTCATAGAATCACGTGGATGTACTGTCGTCATTGCGGACAAGAACCGATAGACTTATTTGCGGATACTGCTCATAGAATCACGTGGATGTACTGAGGTGATTGCGGTCAAAAACCGATAGACTTATTTGCGGATACTGCTCATAGAATCCATCTAGATGTTACGTCGTGATTGCGGTCAAGAACCGATAGACTTTTTTGCGGATACTGCTCATAGAATCCATCTAGATGTTATGTCGTGATTGCGGACAAGAACCGATAGACTCATTTGCGGATACTGCTCATAGACTCACGTGGATGTACTGTCGTGATTGCGGACAAGAACCGATAGACTTATTTGCGGATACTGCTCATAGAATCACGTGGATGTACTGTCGTGATTGCGGACAAGAACCGATAGACTCATTCGCGGATACTGCTCGTAGACTCACGTGCATGTACTGTCGTGATTGCGGTCAAGAACCGATAGACTTATTTGCGGATACTTCTCATAGAATCACGTGGATGTGATGTCGTGATTGCGGACAAGAACCGATAGACTTATTTGCGGATACTGCTTTTAGAATCCATCTAGATGTTATGTCGTGATTGCGGACAAGAACCGATAGACTTATTTGCGGATACTGCTCATAGAATCACGTGGATGTACTGTCGTGATTGCGGACAAGAACCGATAGACTTATTTGCGGATACTGCTCATAGAATCCATCTAGATGTTACGTCGTGATTGCGGTCAAGAACCGATAGACTTTTTTGCGGATACTG
Source organism: Tenthredo livida (assembly GCA_963992785.1). Classification (NCBI taxonomy): domain Eukaryota; kingdom Metazoa; phylum Arthropoda; class Insecta; order Hymenoptera; family Tenthredinidae; genus Tenthredo; species Tenthredo livida. Next base: position 20,445,365 of record OZ023066.1, read on the forward strand.
CTCATAGAATCCATCTAGATGTTATGTCGTGATTGCGGACAAGAACCGATAGACTCATTTGCGGATACTGCTCATAGACTCACGTGGATGTACTGTCGTGATTGTGGACAAGAACCGATAGACTTATTTGCGGATACTGCTCATAGACTCACGTGCATGTACTGTCGTGATTGCGGACAAGAACCGATAGACTTATTTGCGGATACTGCTCATAGACTCACGTGGATGTACTGTCGTGATTGCGGTCAAGAACCGATAGACTTATTTGCGGATACTGCTCATAGAATCCATCTAGATGTTATGTCGTGATTGCGGTCAAGAACCGATAGACTTTTTTGCGGATACTGCTCATAGAATCCATCTAGATGTTATGTCGTGATTGCGGACAAGAACCGATAGACTCATTTGCGGATACTGCTCATAGACTCACGTGGATGTACTGTCGTGATTGCGGAAAAGAACCGATAGACTTATTTGCGGATACTGCTCATAGAATCCATCTGGATGTTATGTCGTGATTGCGGTCAAGAACCGATAGACTTATTTGCGGATACTGCTCATAGAATCCATCTAGATGTTACGTCGTGATTGCGGTCAAGAACCGATAGACTTTTTCGCGGATACTGCTCATAGAATCCATCTAGATGTTACGTCGTGATTGCGGACAAAAACCTATAGACTCATTTGCGGATACTGCTCATAGAATCACGTGGATGTACAGTCGTGATTGCGGACAAGAACCGATAGGTTTATTTGCGGATACTGCTCATAGAATCATATGGATGTAACCTCGTGTTCGCGGACAAAAACCGATAGCGTTATTATCGGATACTGCTCATAGAATCACTGACTACCCGCACAAACGGATAAAAGCGTATACAATCTGTACGGTGCGGGACCCAACGGATACAAATATCAGTACAAATCGTTTATACACTCCGATAACAACTACCCGCTTCTAGGAAACATGTGCTGGTAATTCTCACAAAGACCGATACAGTTTGAATATGAAATAACGTATTCAAAAGAGTTGAATTTACTTGCACATTGACTACAACTCATCTATAGAAAGTCTATCCGCGGTCGCGGTATTGACACCGATATCGCATTCAAGGCAGTTATACTTCTGTAAATACGGAGACAAAACGCAGATAGAAGCCAGATACATTTTTTTCTATTAGTCCTTATCAGAGATTTTTAGCAGGGCTAGTAGTCCCAGAAAATAACCCTTGGCTTGGTTACTCTCCCGACGGTGTTATATTCGAAAATTGTATTCGCGCCTCTTCCTCGAGATCACGGGTAGTACCCCCGCTCCATGCCAGATGTCGCCACATTTTTAAAGTTGAAAATTCAACTGGAATTGGTGCCGCCATGTTATGTTCTTCATTCCTTTTCTTTGTACCAGACAAGCCACAAGTGTATTTTTTTCTCTCACATATAGCAATGAATTCGGATTCATCATACGAAGTTGCAGATAAGGAAAATGCGTTGGAAAAAAGGCTCCGAAGATTGGAACGAAAACTCAATCGAAAATCAAGAAAGAAGCGTCGTAAACATCGAAGCCGTAAGTACTATGGAAAAATTTTTAGGCTAGGATCCTCGACATGTGGCGAAACCGAACCGCGAGATCTTCAAGTTACTTATTGAAGACCATAAGCCTATGACGTAAAAAGAGTTATTACTCAGTTAAAAATAAAGAGTTATTACTCTGCCAAAAAAAAGAGTTCTTACTCTGCCAAAAAAAAAAAAAAAAAAGAAAAGAAAGAGGCGTCACTTTCTACATATTTGTTATTAGGTGAAATAAGCCCTTCATCATCATCACAAGCTTCATCTCCATCAAAAAGAAGAAGATATGAAAACCCTTACGTCAGATCAGACAGCCACTCAACTGACCGGCCTACCCCTAGCAAAAAGACTAGCGAAGCCTCCCAGAACATAGGTAAGCCGGAGGGCACAATACAGTTCCAGTTATTACTGGAGATCCATAATATTCGCCTTGTCATAAATACTAAAGCATTTAGTTGACCTAGTTTTTTACAAGTTATGTTATTACATAATTCTAGTGACCCAATTAGAGACAGCTGGCGATGCTGCAACAACACGAGGCTGAAGCTAGCAGCCAGAGTTAGCAGCCGAACGCTACTGCGCATAGGAGTCAACGTTGATGCCCATGCGCAGCAGCGTTCGGCTGCCAACTCTGGCTGCTAGCTTCAGCCTCGTTGCAACAACAGTAGGAGAAAACCCAAAGAAAGACGTTGCAGTGCCTTTGAACACTGAAATTCTCAGCGTTATTGGAAATCGCTTCTCACAAGAACGGTCCTTAGCTCCTCCTATACATCCAGACTTTGTTACAAGGTGGGATGAAATTATAAAAAAGGGGTTACCATCAGAGGAGAGGTTGAAGATCCAAGAAAAATACCCACCACCCAATAATTGAAGGCCTCGATGCTAAAAGGTCCTGAGCGCTCGGCTCGACTTTTTTCAGTAGAAAATTCCCCTCAATGTGACCAATTTTCAAAAGTCACCGAAATGATTTTTCAAAAATACCATCGTGTAGAGGATAAAAAAAGGCAACTTTTTTGTATGTACAGTTTTTTTCGAGATTCGTTATTTTCCGAGAAAAATAATAAAAACTGAAAAATCGCGAAGCTTGTTTGGACCACGTTTTTTAATCTTAACTCACTCTAACTTCGACAAATATCAACGGATCTTCTCGATGTTTGGCATGACATCGTAAAATACCCTACCGCTGCCGATAAAATCATGAAAAGTTAATAATAATATAGTTTTCATTGATAATTTAGTTGTAAACAAGCGACCGACTGTTTATACGGTTATGTGTGTTCGACGAGAACAAGTGTGTTACAAAGTTTAAGCGTGGAAAAACTTTCAGTGAGACATTTGTTCATCAACATTGAAGGAAGTTTTTCAGAGAATTTCAGATAGATGGAATAAAAATTGGCTAAGATACAGCGATTTCCCCCAAAAGCAATCGATCCGCTTGGTCTTAAATGCAACTGTCGTGCAGATTTTCAAGCGTTGAAACCACGCGCTCGACCACGCGGATCGATTGCTTTTAGGAAAATCGCTGTATCTTAGCCAATTTCTATTCAATCAAACTGAAATTTTCTGAAAAACTTCCTTCAATGTTAATGAACAAATGTCTCACTGAAAGTTTTTCCACGCTTAAACTTTGTAACACACTTGTTCTCGTCGAACACACATAACCGTATAAACAGTCGGTCGCTTGTTTACAACTAAATTATCAATGAAAACTATATTATTATTAACTTTTCATGATTTTATCGGCAGCGGTAGGGTATTTTACGATGTCATGCCAAACATCGAGAAGATCCGTTGATATTTGTCGAAGTTAGAGTGAGTTAAGATTAAAAAACGTGGTCCAAACAAGCTTCGCGATTTTTCAGTTTTTATTATTTTTCTCAAAAAATAACGAATCTCGAAAAAAACTGTACATACAAAAAAGTTGCTTTTTTTTATCCTCTACACGATGGTATTTTTGAAAAATCATTTCGGTGACTTTTGAAAATTGGTCACATTTACGGGAATTTTCTACTGAAAAAAGTCGAGCCGAGCGCTCAGGACCTTTTAGCATCGAGGCCTTCAATTGCACCTTAATTGACCCGCCGAAATTGAACCTGCAAATCAAAGAGGCTGTCCAAGAGGTTATCATAAAGCGAGACAGTCGCATCATGGAAAAACAAGCAAAACTTACAGCTTGCATGGCAGCAATAGGAAAGTCACTTTCAGAAGTTTTGAAAGAAGAACAGGATCAGATAAATATACCCTTGATTGAACAGTTGAGTGACACAGGACGACTTTTAGCTGACCTCCAGCATGATGAGTCGTGCATTAGGAAGAATTTGATTCTTTCCAATTTAACTGCCTATAAAGACACTCTAAACGAAGTTGTGTCAGACGAATGGCTCTTTGGCAAGGATTCAGAAGAAAGACTAAAGGCAAAGAAGTCTATGGAACAATCCGGTAAAGAATTGAAATCCACAACAAAACCAAATATTCCCAAGAATACAAAAAACTTGAAGGGCCCGCTCGGCCGACCAAATTACAAGACATCACAGAGGGCAGCGGGCGGATACAAATCCAACTACACCAAAAGTCGATGGGCCCCGACGAACCAAAAGGCCTCGATACATCAAAAGACCAACCAAGAACAGGAGCGCAGCAGAACCACCAGGAGATAGACACTCAAGTAAGCGTTTCTGGTGGTAGACTGAGATATTTTAAAGATATTTGGAAAACAATTACATCCGATACGACTATTTCATCCTGGATCGAAGGATACAACATTCCTTTTAAATCAGAAGTCTGTCAAAGGAAAATCCCGAAGGAACCCCGTTGGTCACCTATAGAACTTACAAATATCTCAGAATTGATATCTCAATTAATAAAAAAAAAGGCAGTTACAGAATGTTCCCCGCAAGAGGGCCAATTCATCTCCAAAATCTTTTTGGTCCCAAAACCGGATCATACCTATAGATTTATATTGAATCTAAAAAAATTGAACCTTCATATACCAACGGAACACTTCAAAATCGAGGACTACAGAACCTTATAGAAACTTATTACACCGGACTGTTTCCTGGCCACGGTAGACTTAAAGGACGCCTACTATTTAATTCCAATGGCAGAATCGGATAAAAAATTTTTACGGTTCCAGTTCAATAAAAGACTGTGCGGTGTTGAAGTATTACCATTTGGCCTTAGCTCTGCTCCGTTTGTTTTCACAAAAATATTAAAACCAGTCTTAGCACATCTACGGAAGCTAGGTTTCCTCTCAGTGTTATATTTGGATGACTGGTGTCTACTTGGCAACACTGAGCAAGAATGTTGCTGGAACTTGGTTTTGTAATCAACTATGACAAGAGCCAACTGAAACCTAAAAAAGAAGTAAAGTTCTTGGGGTTCATATTCGATTCACAGACAATGACCATCAAACTTTCTCAGAATAAGATCGAAAAAATAACAAAAATGATCACTAAAATAGAATCAAAAAGAACTTGCAAGATACGGGTATTCGCAGAATTTATAGAAACATTAATTTCTTGTTGCCCTTGTGTAAAATATAGTTATGTACACACAAAACTTTTCGAGAGAGAAAAACATTTGGCCTTAGAGGATAATAATAATTGTTATGAAAAATGCATGACTATTTCAAGTAACTTAGATAAAGAATTCAAATGGTGGAAAATACACATTGTAGCAGCCCAAAAATGTATGAGACCACTGGAGTTTTGCTTAGAGATTTTTAGTGATGCCTCACTGTCTGGATGGGGAGTTTCTTGCAAAACAAAAAGAACACATGGGTTTTGGGATAACGAAGAACGTAGATTACATATAAACGCCCTTGAATTAAAAGCAGCCTTCTTAGGGCTAAAATGTTTTGCTACCAATTTGGGTAATTGCAATATTATTCTGCGTATTGATAATACTACCGCCATTTCATACATAAATAGGATGGGTGGTATACGGTTCCACGAGTTGAATCGATTGTCACGAACACTATGGGAGTGGTGTGAAACAAGGAATATTTTCGTTTTTGCCTCATATATCAGCTCGCAAGAGAACGTTTTGGCAGACTTCGAATCACGCCGGCTGGAACCGGAAACAGAATACGAACTATCCCTTGCCGCGTTCACAGAGATCAGAGAGCGCTTCGGAAAGCCTGAGATTGATCTGTTCGCCACGCGTATTAACACCAAATGTGAGAAATACGTTTCGTGGCTCCCCGATCCAGACAGTGTGGCTGTTGATGCATTCACGATTTCTTGGCGAACTTTAAAGTTCTATGCTTTTCCACCATTTGCTATAATTTTGAAGGTGTTACAAAAAATACAGAGTGAAAGAACAACAGGATTAGTTGTAGTACCAGATTGGCCTACCCAACCATGGTACCCTCTTTTCAGATCCTTATTACGCGCGGAACCAATCACATTCAGACCAAATATCAATCTATTACTTTCTCCAAGCAGGAAACATCATCCGCTGTGGCGAAACCTTTCCCTGGTAGCAGGCCTCTTATCCGGAGAGCCTTCGAAATGAGAGGAACGCCAAGTGATTCCATAGGGATTATAATAAGTTCACTCGCCTGCTCTTCACTAAGACAATATGATACCTATTTAAAGAAATGGTGGAACTTCTGCGTAGAGAAGAAGATGGATCCGTTTAACGGATCGGTAAACAATATTTTAATATTACTCACAGAGGAATTCAAAAGAGGAGCTTCATACGGAACTATCAACGGAATTAGATCGGCTATATGACGTATAGTGGGCCCGCAGATAGCCCAGGATGACAGAGTAAAACGGTTTTTCAAAGGAGCATACAATAGAAGACCGGAAAGACCAAAATATGATCAAACTTGGGATCCAAAGGGCGTACTAAAATTTCTGTCTACCTATGAACCTCTAGAAGAAGTTTCGTTGGAAAAATTGTCAACAAAGCTCATCACCCTACTCGCATTGGTCACTGGACAACGTATGCAGACTCTACATTTGATAAAGATACAGAATATAAAACAGTCAACGAATCAGCTAGAGATAAAGATTCCGGACAGAATAAAAACATCAGGTCACAACAGAAGACAACCAATATTGATACTTCCATTTTATCCAAAAGACAAGAGTATCTGCGCAGCGTCAGTTCTGGTTCACTACTTAAAAAGAACCGAAGGGTTACGACACGAAACGGACAAATTATTTATTTCATTTAAAAAACCACACAAAACAGTATCAACACAGACTCTGAGTCGTTGGGTAAAGAACGTTTCATGCGCAAGTGGAGTCGATACATCTATTGTCTCATCTCATAGCACCCGACATGCCTCCACATCTGCGGCTAAAAGAATGGGCATAAACATTGATTGCATCAGGAAAACTGCGGGCTGGACGAAAGAATCGTCAACGTTCGCAAAATTCTACGATCTAGAAATCATACAGGACAATACTGCCTTTGCCAAATCGATTCTAGATAAATGAATTTTCATTATAACAAACACAAGTTTTATACTAAAAAAAAAAAAAATAATGCTAATTTTCTTTTGTTCAATATCACATTACATTTTCGTTTTTTATGTTATGAATAACACCAACAACAAATTACCGTCTATTACTTTAAACATCTACCAGTGATCTCGAGGAAGAGGCGCGAATACAATTGTTTGATTAAACGAACTTACCTGTAAGTGAAGTTCTATCAAAATTGTGTAAAGCGCCTCTTCCGAAAAGATCACTCCCACCCAAGTCAAGACATCCCAATCTCTTATACAATAAGAACCCATTAAAAAATAGACGGCAACACTTTTAAAAAAATGAAGAACATAACATGGCGGCACCAATTCCTGTTGAATCTTCAACTTTAAAAATGTGGCGACATCTGGCATGGAGCGGGGGTACTACCAGTGATCTTTTCGGAAGAGGCGCTTTATACAATTTTGATAGAACTTCACTTACAGGTGAGTTCGTTTAATCAAACAATAATAAACCTGTCAAGTTGATAGAAATCAAGTGCCCATATGAAGGCAAATCTCTCAGTATCGATGATGTCATTTCTAATATAAATTATGTACAAAAAAATCCCAAAAACAAAAATATTTCAACTTTAAAAAAAAAACATAAATATTATGGTCAGGTTCAGCTTGGTATGGGTATTTTAAATGTTAAACAAACGGATTTCATTCTATATTCTTCCCATGACAAAAGTATAAAAATTATTTCTGTTGATTATGATAAAAAATTTGTAAACGACTTATTTGTATCCTTAAAATTAATATTTTTTAATGTGTTACATTATGCTTGTGAAAATGAACAACATCATTGAAATTTTGTACGAATACAACTACTTCTGTATAAATTACTCTATTAAACTCTCTAAAAATGTTAAACTATGTATATGTTTTAAATTAACAATTTTTATTATAAAGTTTTAATACATTTTTAGTTAAGAACATTCATTATTGTATTTTAATTATTACTCTGCATCATTTGACATAAATTTATCACCACTCAAAATTGGAGAACTTAAATTTACAACTGCACCAATAATAGTTAGTATTTCTTTGCCCTTTTTAACAAGACCACCTGGCATCCGAGAACCTAAGACTTTAAATACCTTTAGTCTTTGATTGGAACGTTCTACATGAACTCGTGCTCTGGCGATTTCTGCATTTAATCTGGACTCTTCTTGGGAAAATTGCCGTTTTTCTTTCTTAAATGCAGGTCGAATGAGAGTTATATCTTTGTCTTTACAGAGTTTATCAACCCTAAACCCTTTGTCTACCATTATTGCTTCACCCTTCTCTAATAAATCCAAAATCTTAGACTGCTCAAATATAGCGTCATCTGAAGATCTCCCTCCATACATTGGACTAATGTAGGATAACGATCCTCCGGGTGACACTCCAGTCATGAACTTGATGGTATATGTGCTTTTATATCGTGAATATGTTGCTTGTTGACAACACAGCGACTTTGGTTTTTGTATAAAAATTTCGGTACAGTCCAACACAACTCTAACGTTTCTAAAGTCATTGAAACATACAGGAATATTCCTAGAGACTTCATCTTTGTCTGGAAAAGGTATTCCCTGTTCCAAACAAACGTAAAGCATGTCGATCATCTGCAGAATAATTTTACGGCAATGTGACTCTGAAGAGTATTTAAATAGAACTGTTAAAATAGCGTACGATAAATTATGCTTTAATTTAACAAATGTCATGATAATTTTATTACGTAGATGCATCCTTCCAGACTCGTATTTAGGAAAACCACCCTTAAAAACATCAAGAATGGTATTTAAGATATCGAAGCTCGCAATTCCTGTCAAAGTATTGAGTTCCTTGTCATTCTTTATTACATCACAAAAATTACAAATACAATGTTTGATTACTATGACAGTTCACAATGCTATTATGACAGCTGACCTGGTTTGAGTGGTTTCAACTTTAACCACCAGACGGCAATACCAGTACTTACCATTTACCAATGACAGCTGAGCTGACAATTAAACAGATGAGAAAAACATGAGGAGTACCAGAAATTATCAAAACGAATTTATCGGTACGTCGGCTTGGCCGAATACCAAAGGGGAAAAAAAACGAATCTAGACGTAATATTGATCAACACTTGCAAATAAATAGTTGTTCAATTTAACGCGAGTGTCCACGAGAAAATAAAAATAAGCAATATATCCATTCAAATTTCAATCGTTCATTTCAGGCTTCAGAGATTTTGAGGTTATGTGGATTATAATATAATATGGCACATTGATGATTGTAGTATAATATAGGCGTTTATCTTTATCAAGAGACTCGGTAGAATCTCGTGCCATATATTATATCACGTTAACAATTGTAATTCCAAGAAAGCTAAAATATATTTCTTCAATTTATGTGACACTAATTCAGAAATGTTGATCGTCACATTATAGTTTTGGGTAGATTTTTCGAGTTCGGTAAAATGACACCTTCATATTCTGAAATCGTTTCCTGAATTTTCGGGATATAACCGCTCTCATGACATATTGATAACATACATGCCTATTTACCAACGCTCATTTCAGAAAGCTACGTAAATAATGAGATAATCAATTATAACACTTCGCGTAAAAAAAAAACTGTTGAGGGGCCGTCCTGCAATATTTATAAGTCGATAAGTGCAGGGACTCACAAAAATTGACGTCACATCAGTAAGCGGCTGTTTAATTGTCCAGCTCGTAATAACTTCCGTACAGTATGGACAAATCATGAAGATCACCAATTACAATATAAAAGCTGTGCCTACTGATAAACTCTGATTTTGCCTAAAAATTTTTGAGGTAGATAGCGCAATATTCCACGATGGTCACAATATTCAAACGGGCCCTTATACGTGCATGGTATGGAAGAAAAATTCTGCTTGGAAGCGTTTAGATGACAATGCAGTTACGGAACATAAATGGCTGAGAAATGCTCGAGATGCGTATACATATATTCTTCTTACGGCAGATCTGATCGCATTCAAAAAATTACTAGACAATTATAACATTTTGCCGAAGTTAACAGTAGGTAAGTAAACTACTCAACAAAATTAAAGGCCCCCCCCCCCCTGGCATAACCTGCCATTTCCAGACGCCTTGACCGATTCACTTGAAATTTGTACCAGGGCTAGTCCAAAGTATTTCCAAGTTGGGCCCAAGGCCGATTTTCTATATCTTCAAGGGTTGCGATGTGGCACTCTGAAAACCAACCCTCTGCGTAAAATTAAAGTCACAGGTCTGTAGCGACGGGTTCCAACACCGATTTTGCGCCAAAAAAATGTTTCAGCAACTTTTGGTCGAGCTAGACGATTTGATCCACTACTGAATCATACACCCTCGCCTATTCAACCCCTCCGCTTCCATCCCTCTATCATCCGGGGGGAGACAAATATTTTGACACATTTTCGAGCATCGGAGACACAAAAGTGTTTCCGAATTGTTTTTACGGTTCAGCCGAGCACTTGCAACCCACCCGCCCCTGAGCAACTGCAACCAACCCCTGAACAACCCTTAGCCTCGCAGAAACTTCTTACTTCAAGCTACGGAATCCTAAACTAGGCGCAAAATCGATGTTGGAACCCGGTGCCACAGACCTGTGACTTTGATTTTACGCAGAGATTGGTTTTTGGAGTGCCACATCACAACCCTTGCAAATTCAGAAAATCGGCTTTGGGCCCAAGTTGGAAACACTTTGGACTAAGCCTGGTACAAATTTCAAGTGAATCGGTCAAGGCGTCTGGAAATGGCAGGTTATGCTAGGGGGGGGGGGGCCTTTAATTTTGTTGAGTAGTTTATAACCCCACGTGCTAGTAATGCCGCCGTTGCTGGTCGAAATTTGGAATCACAGAAAAGGGTTGTACGCAGGGTTGTATGTTGGGGACATACGTCTCGATAAAATTCATTAAAGACAAAAATAAACATCAAAATAGCACGGTGCAAAAAGTAGTAAAATCCCCAAAAAAGCACCTCACGTGCAAAAACCTTGCGCCAAGTACATTGATGTGGTCATTACCTCAAAAAAATAGATCTCCTTCAAAAAAAAGATTGAAATCAGACACTACCTCCAAGCATCATCACATCGAAAACACAGAAAAATAAAAATAAAAAGATTTGAAAAAAATTTTGGAGGTAGTGATACTTTCAAGGCTTGAGTCAAGTGTGTACCTCCATATTTGTATTTTTGTGATTTCAAGTCGAGTATTCAACATAAAATGAAATAAATAATTCCGCAAATTGATGGATTTGATGAATTTGAACGTATAATATGCCCCCCTATATTCTTTGCATGTAAAGCGAAGGAGCCTTGGTCTCGGCGCGCCCGCGTAGACAGCCGCGCGCGGAGTCCCACACGGATCAATCGCTTTTTGAATATAGTTTCCATCGGAGTTCCATTTCGAAACTTACAGATTTTGTAGAGAATGAATCAAGGAACACGCATGTACCGGTTTGGTCGTAGGAAGGGGGTGTCCGGTGTTACGGAAAAGTCTTGGTACAGTCAGCCAAAGAGATCCTGAAGCACCGTCGGTAAGGTGATCGAGCAACCGTACGTACACGTTGAATACACGTTTGTTTTTAATTGATTTCGAGTCTTGAAAACAATTAGAAACAAACGTGTATTCAACGTGTACGTACGGTTGCTCGATCACCTTATCGATGGTGCGTCAGGATCTCTTTGGCTGACTGTACATGGACACGAAATAAAATGTCGTTTCCAGACTTTATTACATGTATGATCTGTCCAAATTTCTTTTCTCCATGTTCTACATCGATTACAATGAACATGCCTATTTTTTAAAATACACCAGAAATTTGAACCTTGCGATAAGTATTATGAGAAGTGAATCTGCTATTAAAGAACAAAGATTGTAACTCTGGACTGGCATCGATTTTCGAATTAAACATAGCCTCATTGTCGCAATTGAGTATATTATTCGTATGACACATTTTCAGTAGCTGTTCTCTTGCCACAGTCACAAGTAAATTTTTTGAATTAAATGTCGCTAAAGTCGTCTTCGATTCGTATTGCAAATCCGCTCGGCGTACACGGAGAGAAAAGAATAGTAAAAATTACGGATATGAATAGTAAAAATTACGGTTCCACACAGTAAACTTGTATTATGGAGAATTTTACGGTTCTGAATTAGTAGTTTTCGTATCTAGGGCGTCAAGTTTAATTACGCCCGAGTTCCGAACGCCCAATGGACGTCGCGCGTAAGGATAGTTTTTGTTTACATGAACCGGGCGTAAAGTCGAACTTTACGCCCGCAAAACAGGGCGTAAAGTGCGTACTTTACGCCTACTGTCGTAAAAATGACGAAATGTTATTTTTTCACGTCGAATGTTATTTTTTCACGTTGAATACGTGAAAAAATATCGGTCAGAACCGTAAAATTCGCCAAGCACCAGAATACAACAAGTTTACCATGTGGAACCGTAATTTTTACTATTCTTTTCTCTCCGTGTAAAAGACCTTCGCCTCCTTGGTGCACACGATATTTTTTACAACACAAGTATGTTTTACAAGTTCATGCTCGATCCGGTACACAAAGTCGACGGACTACATACACGCATAGCAACGCATAATAACGCCTTGTTACGTATAACAACGCGTACGTCAGAGACCACTTTTAACTCCTAGAACTCACAAGTAGCTAAAAGTGAACTCTTCGCATGCGGATTCACAGACCCGCTCAAATGTCTCTAAAACGCCTACTTTGTGTACCGAAATCGAGCATAAAAAATGCGTGAAACATGATTGCGTTGTATAATAGTACATTTCAGTACAAGTACGGACAGGCTTTTTTGACGAAACGAGAGGTTTACGGCACGAGCCGAGGGCGAGTGCGGTAACGAGGTTCGTCAAAAAACCTTTACGTACAACGTAAACCTTTACGTACCTTTACAAGTAACGATTATTATTTTTCCTCACGAAAGCCGAGAAATCGCGACGAAGTTGCGATTTTGAGGTTAGAATGATGAAAAATATATTCGAAATTTGAAAAATAATTATAATTATTGAAATTATCTCATCTATTGTTACGTCGAAACTCCTTTTTCCCAGCAACCATCCGATCCGTCACTTCCTTTCCGCCAACCGCTTATCGTCAACTTTACCTGATCCTCACTTTCCGCTAGAATCATGCGAGTTGCACACGGTGATACAAGATGTGCAACTCGCCCAAAACCCCCTCTCAAAAGCGAATCTACCTTTGCCACACCTCATCTCCACTACTCACTACTCATTCCAATTTCAATCTGCCAACTTCGTAACTAATTACTAAACGAACGACTTCTCATACTAATCTCGAAACACCAACCCCATAACTGATTATCTACGAATCGCACTCATCTTATTACCACCAAACAACCAAAGTCATATAAACAATCTTAGATAAATCATCTTCTGTATATTCGTCGTTGTCTTCAAGATCCAACTACCGACGATATAATAAAGGCAATACCCTGATAAACCAATTTCGCCTCACTGAACATCATACCGAACCAGCTACAGCATCTTCCTTCACCGATCTCCTCCCACTTCAAGTGCATTAATCACCCAAACATCTATCGACGACTGTCTATTGCTCTGTTGGGACAAAACACTATAGTAAAATAAATGAAAATGATGTAAAATTTTTCAATTAAATCCCAGCATTGAAGATAACAACATATTTGTGACCGCAGGCATCTGAAATCGAGTTTGGAATCCTTTTTTCTATCTTATATTAAATTTTGGTGCGGATCGGAACGAGCACGCTCTAATTGCTTAAGGGGTAATACTACTTTGTGCACACAAAATTTAGGGTTATATTTTATAATTAATTTAAGAAAAAAGAAATAACATTTTCGAATTCCGTTTTTTATACATATTAATACAACTATTGAACTATAAAAAGATTTTTTTTTAGATGATTCAAAAGCAAAATAGCGGCACAATGGCTGTTGAAAGAGAACACCTTTTTTTTTACGGGCGACCACCTGCAGGTCGCAATTTTCAATCTAGAACAAAAATGATTTTGAAAGAAGAGGTCAAAATCTAGTGAAGAACGTAGGATTTTGGAGAAATATTGATTCTGACAAGAATGGCGTCAATTTGAAGGAAAAATTCTGTTTTTTAACAAAAAATCGGGAAAAAATCGATCATAAAATCGGTAAATTTCAATCAATCGAAAAAATCCTCCCTACTTCACTAGATTTTGGCCTCTTCTTTCAAAATCATTTTCGCTTCTTGTTCTAGATTGAAAATTGCGACCTGCAGGTGGTCGCCCGTAAAAAAAGAGGTGTTCTCTTTCAATAGCCATTGTGCCGCTATTTTGTTTTGGAATCATCTAAAAAATAGTATATTATGTGGCATACCCGTAAACCAAGTGTTATTCGAGTCAAAAACGGTTTACGGGTGCGCCCCATACTTTATTTTTTTCGAAATAGGCATGAAAAGTCACTTTGACGCCTGTTGAGATTGACAGACGAAGAGTGAGGCTATGGTGCGATCTGTCACGCACTTCGACTTGCGCATCTCAACTGCCGTGTAAAGACGTTATACGGCAGCTTTGGAATGCGCACTTCGAACTACGCATCCAGACTGCCATATAAAGACTTTATAGGGCAGTTCTGAAATCAGCCATATAAAGTGCTACTTTGTGGATTGAAAACAGGCGTCATAAAGTGACTTTTCAATGCCTATGCCGAAAAAAAATATTTTTATAGTTCAATAGTTGTATTAATATGTCTAAAAAAACGGAATTCAAAATAGTATATTATGTGGCATGCCCGTAAACCAAGTGTTTTTCGGCGAGAATAATGATTTCAGAACGAGCTAAAGGCGAGCCGAAGGCGAGCCGAAAGCAAGTTCTGAAATCATTATTCGAGTCAAAAACGGTTTACGGGTGCGCCCCATACTTTATTTTTTTCGAAATAGGCATGAAAAGTCACTTTGACGCCTGTTGAGATTCACAGACGAAGAGTGAGGCTATGGTGCGATCTGTCACGCACTTCGAGTTGCGCATCTCAACTGCCGTATAAAGACTTTATACGGCAGCTTTGGAATGCGCACTTCGAACTGCGCATCCAGACTGCCGTATAAAGACTTTATAGTGCAGTTCTGAAATCAGCCATATAAAGTGCTACTTTGTGGATCGAAAACAGGCGTCATAAAGTGACTTTTCAATGCCTATGCCGAAAAAATATTATTTCTTCTTTCTTAAATTAATTATAAAATATAACCCTTAACTTTGTGTGCACAAAGTAGTATTACCCCTTAAGGCACAGAGCGCGAAAATGCGCGACTTTCATGAGGCTGGCAGGCACATATCGCAAAGCCTTTGACAAGGCAGGCACTCGCCATTGAATTTCTAGTAATTTAAACTATATTCTAAATTTTTTTCGTGCGGTTCGCGATGAGGCGAGTGATGCACTTTTTTAGCGGTTTTTCATTGGCATGCGGTATTTTACAACCGATTTCAAAGGCAGGCACTCGGATTTATTTCCAGTAATGTTTCTACCACCTGAGTGAAGTTTCATCTAGATCGCGATGAGCACAAAAATCGTTTTAAAAATACAACTTTGGAAATTTGTTATACACAAACGCAACCAATCCGAGCAGGCAGGCACGCGATTTCATATTCTACACCGACAGGGCTATTTTCTGTAATTTTTCCAGCCGGTATATCAGCTAGACAAAAGAGTTGCGAGCTCTTGGACTGATAGGTTGTAACTTTCCGGACGTTTGTGACATAGAAGATGTCACAAACCGTACAGTTATTGTGTAGTTTTCTACTCGATTTGAAATTCGGGGACCCTTGTAATCGATTTATTAGTGAGCCTAGTTACGGACTTCAAACGCAATGCGCTATCAGCCGTCTTCCTGACAGATAGGAACACGCTCCGCGTGCTACTACCGTCTTTTTTCCCTGTAGACTTTATCTTTTTCGATATTTAAAGTTAGTATTCCCTGGCTCAGATCTGACCTTGCAAGGCAAGTTAAGACTGTATCAGACTTTGACGAGGGCGAACCTCGCCGATGCTGTTCCTAGCTGAAGTTGTTTTTTTTATTTGAAATGATAAGACCTGGAACGGCGGAAAAAGGAGTTTGCATCAATCATATGCTTCTATTTTAACTAGTATATCATTTATTGAATCACCTTTACCGTTCAATGTGGTCGCAACCAATACCAAACTATATTTACAAGGTCGCTTAATTTTACCTTAAGGTGCTGCCGGACGCAATTTCGCCGAACCTGACCAGAGCCGCCAACATCTTTAAAAAAGGTGCTATTAAACGGACTATCTCTGCCTGGGCACCGAAATCAATTAAACAAAATGCCCCGCGCAAATTTAGGCGCGATTACGAACCCGTACGGCCCAAAACATGTCCGTTTTGAGTTGAAATAGACAAGTAATGTATGAAAAACGCTCATTTTTTACACTTGGCGATTTTCTAGAGGGTTTTTGTGGTGTCGGTGACGCTTCTGAGATGGCGTGGCGTACGAATCTACGACTCGGATCACTGTTCGATAAGTTGGACAAAATCAGCTGTCAGTGATAAATATGCGTATATTCTAAAATTGTCATAGAATGTTGTTATTGTGGTCAGGATGCACAGAAGACTAACCAAGCCATAACGTTTGGTAAGTGCATCAACAAAATACAGTGGTGGTATACATTACGTCATTTATATTCACCTTCGTTAGGTTAGGTTTGATTCGATTCTGTCCAATTTATCGAACACTGATCCGAGTCGTAGATTCGTGCGCCACACCATCTCAGAAGCGTCACCGACACCACAAAAACCCTATAGAAAATCGCCAAGTGTAAAAAATAAGCGTTTTTCATACATTACTTGTCTATTTCAACTCAAAACGGACTTGTTTTGGGCCGTACGTGTTCGTAATCGCGCCTGAATTTGCGCGGGGCATTTCGTTTCGTTGATTTCGGTGCCCAGGCAGAGATATTCCGTTTAATAGCACCTTTTTTAAAGATGTTGGCAGCTCTGATCAGGTTCGGTGAAATTGCGTCCGGCAGCACCTTAAGGGCGTTGACTAGCCTTCATTAGTTGACATTTACCTTCTCATTTCCTCATTTTTCAAGATAACGGAGTTTTCGATGAAAATTCTTACAGATAAATGATGTATCCGTGTCATGGCTTTGGCCGAATTTGCGATTTCACTTTAAGCTTTGCAAAAAATAATCTTGAAAGTGAGCCATCTTTGCGATGATGTATAACGAGGAACGATTTGTTTTTAAATATTCGGCGAAAGCCATAGCATAGCTACATCCTTTACCTTCTAATCAAGATCATGATTGTTACTATCGGATCAATGACTAAGGAGTAATCAGGAAAGACCTGAAGCATTGAACAGTAATTTTTGGCGCAAAAATTGGGCGATTTCTAGCGCAGCCGAGGAGTAGGGAGCCTACCGTCCTCAGCCTAGTCAACCACACTACAGTTACGATGCTCTGTCTTTCTTAAGTTCGTCTGCTGTCTCGCTTGTCACAGTTCACGCGGGAAGCGGAGTAGCCCGCGCTTTTCAGCTAGTCAACGCCCTTAAACTTATGTTGAGCGATTCTTTGATACCCACTATGCGGTATGTGACAAGTAATGAAAATTGCACGATATTCAATCTAATTATCGTGACTTGCATATTACTTTTTGAATTAATATAATTTAACAGAACTTTTCTAGAAGTTGATTCGAAATATGGAATTTCACTATATTAAATAATATCTGAACAAAATGAAAAGTTGAAGCGAGAGATCACTAGAGCGCTTTGCCTCTAGTGTCTATTACAAAGTGACAGTGAGACAATCAGGTGCTATACCTATGAATTGCTATGCGTAGGAGAGAATATGCTGATCGTGTTGAGCCAACCTGGCTTTTATACTAGTCGTGACGTCACTCAGGTCGTCGTTGCGATGAACGTTCTCGGCTGTTCGAGAACGTTCGCTGTTGTTCGTTCGCAACGACTCGTTTAAACGTAATTGATCAGGCCTAGGTCGCCTGATACGTTACAAGGTATATAGTCAAAGATCGCAACCATTACATCCAATACGGTAATCTACATTCGTTTGTTGGGCACGAGGAACAGGATGTTCAAGCATGGTGAATACTTTCTCTTGTTATTGACAATTCAAAAAACACAATCTATATGGATCAAAATCATGGAGGTGGGAAATTTGGGTTGGAGAGGATTTTTGTTATTAAAATTATATAATATCAGAGTCTTGTTGACTCTGATCAATTAATATTGATGGTAGTTAATGCCACATCAAGTCATTTCGAGGAAAATTTTTCCACTTTAACTTTTATTCAATCTAACATAGTCGTAATATCATTCCGGGAACGCGTCCATATTACATTTTCTTTTACTTACGTGGAAAAAAATATAACGAAATCGACTTTGCAAAGATAACTATTCTACTAAAAACAATATACTCAATATAATGTTTGGGATGATAAGAAATTTTCAGAAAAAATGAAAAAAAATACATATTCTTCAGTTTTACCAAATGTTGTCCGAGAAAAAATTCGTCATCCCGTGAACGCAATCATAATCTGTGAAAATATTGCGCGTCTGCCGTAGTGGACGATGCTAACTAGCAGTCATGTAAAATGACAGTGAACAGGTTGCCGGCGTGTTGTCGTTCTTCCGGATTAAATTAATTATTTAATTGATAAGTACAATTCAATTTCATATTTGAGAACCGTACATCAATTTAGCATTATCACGGGAACGCTGTCAACCAATCTGTGTATGCAAATAATGAGAATTTTCACAGAAATTATGATGAATGATGAAAATCCCTTGCATTGTTACCTCAGAAATATCGCTTACGACGATGTGTGTACAAATTATGGAACAATCAATGTGAAAACATCATTTCGGGAACGGTCATTTCGGGAACGTTCCCGGACTATGACGAGCGTTCCCGAAATGACTTTATGACGCAAATTCTCCTGCAATTATGTGATCTTTCATTTTCGGAAAGGATCTTTTATTGACAAAAAAATGTATCAGGGATGAATATCCCTTGTGCAAAAAAGATTTTTCAAAAATATAATAGTTTATTCATACATGTCAAGTACATGCTATGCACTACGATCATTCAGGGAACGATGCAAAATTTAAACTGAAATACCGTAAAATAGGTCCATACCAATGAAATCAAACATTTTTTTTGTATTATTCAAATGAAATTCCCGAAATGATTCTTTCTGCGCCATATTGTCAATAAATTATTCAATAGATAATTTTGTGCGCTGCCCGCTTACATAATGATTGATGAAGAATAGAGCTATGATTTCCGCAAGTAATCTTGACTCTTAACCAAAGATGAATTTTTCGAAATTTGAATACCAGAATTTTCCACCTCCATGATTTTGACCCATATCGCACAGTCTGACGGTTTTTTTTTCCATGTTTTCTGATAGTCCTTTGACAAATGGTAAAGTGACTAGAACTCTGGTGTTATGATCGTTGTTGACCGTGTTGGCATTGTTATTAATGTGTATAATGTAATATCTTGTTTGTTATTATAGAAAATATCGACTCTTTCCCTCATGATCCCGTTGTAAAATTCGGGAGGATAACCAATATTAATTAATGTATTTTTTTACAAGGATGATGTTTTTCCATTTTGTACTGGGGTTCGGCTAATCAGAGAGGCCAGCCGATGAAAGCTATGACCACACTTTTTTATGTTCGGCACGGTGATGAGAACCAAAGTTACGATATCTGCCAAATCATGTGGACTTTCGGTACCAATCAATGTTGAGTTTACCTACCGTTGTTGTTGATTATGAGGATATCAAGGAAACTAATTTTGTTATTGGCTTCTCGAACGTACCAGAAACCAATACAGTATACATATAGGTGGGGGCTCTACATTTTTAGATTTAGTATATCCAGTGCCATCAGCTCTACCGTAGTAATCCAATTGTGGGAAAGTATGAAATAGTTAATTCACAAAAATCAATCTCATCTCATTTATTTGGATTATGCAGAATATAAGATATTTTTGGAAGTATAAAACTTATATTAGTATCATATCATGAGGAAGTACTCATGTATATTCGAAAACATTTGAAGATTGGTTGGTACGTGAAAATTGTACTAGTGATTTTCGAAGATTCCAAATACTGAAACTATTCCTTCATTAAACTGATATTGATAATTGAAATATTTTGTTGTACTGAAAAATAGTAATGAGAGCTTTCGTTCCCTAACGAACTAGACATAATCTAAAATCGAAGTTATTTGCGGTAGGTTTTATGGACTAATCAGACTGTTCTAAAATAATGGTCAACATATGAAAGTAGGAAACAACCTATCAACTTGGTGAATTACATATTTGATGAATATATACGGTCTGCTCCCGTATTGGTTGAAATAAGTGTATGATAAATGACATATGTCGTACACAAATGAAACCTGTCAACAATACAGGACTGGTAAAGATTCCAATAATAAACAGTCTTTCTTATTTCCACACCTTACTTACAAATTGAATGCAATATACCAAACAACGGTCATTCCGTTTTTTCAATTTTTTTTTATGAGACTTTCAACTGTAATATAGACTTATCTTGGAAATCGAGTATCATATAATGCGTTGAAAAATATTATAACAACTGCACTGTCCTTTGAATCGCATCAAAAAAAATTTCGTTTCAAGTACATACCATGAATATTCGGTGAGTTAGAACGATCCCCTTCCTACGGCCAAACCAACACAGGCGCGCACCGCGTGCGTGAGGCTCGTTCGGCAGGGAATAAGATGCCAGTAGCATTGCATCCCCTCCCGAACGAGCCTCACGCACGCGGTGCGCGCCTGTGTTGGTTTGGCCGTAGGAAGGGGATCGTTCTAACTCACCGAATATTCACGGTATGTATCAATATAAATTATGTCTTCACTTTATTTTTTTCCAGAATATCCCAAGGCTGGTTTAACCGGCAATTTTATTCCATGTATTTCGAAATCGTTCATATTATTCAAGGCTTTGCTTGCGGCTTTCTTACTATCGAAATCAATGAACACATAATTACGCTCATCAGGAAATCTTCGAACGTAGTTGATTTTGCCACATCTAGAACATAAAATTGAAAATTTCAAATGTTGAACTAATAATATTAGGAATATTAATCTAAATTTAAATATTATGTTGTATATACAGGGCTAGTCTTCCCTGGTATCGAATGAGGGAGGGGCTTATCATTGGAGACGCCCCGCCTTTTTCTGTTAATACTTGTTATCGTCGTACCGAGAAACCCCACTTTTATTTTCACGTACCGTCAATACTTCCAGAAACATCACTCCGTTATCATGAAAGTGGGGTTTCTCGATACGACGATAACAAGTATGAATAGAAAGGGGCGGAGCTTCTGCGATGATAAGCCCCTCCCTCATTCGATACCACGGATGACTCGCCCTGTATAATATATAAATTGAAGTATCAGTTGACGATTACGATTAGAAATATGTAATAAACCTACATATTATGACAACAGATCTTGGACCCCACTGATGGTGGCGATACAGTGACAAGAAGGTCCGATTTCACATTTATGGTGCTGACGATTTTATAATTGTAAGCGTAGACAAGATTTTACTAAATTTTTCTATGGTGAATGAGTTGTAAACCATAATTTGGCATTTGAAAATTACTTACACTCCGAATAATTCTCGTAGCTTGCGCTCAGTGATACTCTTATCAATACTTCCGACCCATATCGAACTGCTATCACTGACTACAGGTTTTTCGATTTGTGTTCTAGAAGTAGCTGGTACGGACTTGAAATTGTTAATGAATTTCCACTGTATATTACTTTTAGGCTTGGTGCCATTGCTGCAAGCAAGGGATTCCAAAGAAGCATTACTTTTCAAAATTCCTCCCAAACTATTTGAGCATTGTTGTGTTCTGTAACAAACAAAATTGATTAAAGTACATGAATATTCATTCTACTGGGTGATTCCTCACTTACATCACAGTGATGTGGGTAGTGGACCGTCTGAACACAGAGTTGTATATCTATATACATCATATATATAGATATACATTGTAGGGATATGACGGTCCGCAACCCAAATGACTGAGATGTAAGCGAGGAATCACCTGGTATATTCATGGCCGTGCTATTTACACTTTTCAACAAACCTGCAATTAAAAATGATGGAGTATGTATAAGACACATTCGAGTGGTATAAATAGTCCACCGTGCCTGCATCGAATCTCAATATGCGAATTGAAAAAAAGGAATAAAAAAAGGAATACTCACTTAGAGGACAAAGGCTGAGATCGAAGATTTTCCAAATAACAGGATTCATCTGCTATGCCAGATACGAGTTTTGAAAGTAAAATCGTAGTACTTGATTCATCATCAGAAAAATAGATTTCGTCACCATCATTACTTTTGATTTCTGACTGAGTAATACTAGATTCTAACTCAGGACTACTTATACTTCCGGATGTCAATAATGTCACAGCATCCTTGGATCAATATAGAATGAATCAGTCAAAGGGCATAGGTTTGTTGTTCAGTTTAGGTTTAGATTAATGAACGACACCAATTATCTTAAAAATAAAGAGTTTATTATTTTGACTAGAAACGTGGCGTCAGTAATAATTCGGTCAACTAACATATGACACATCATAGACTGCGAGCCCATAACACTTTTCGAACGTATCATATGTCAACTCTCAAAGTTATTTCAATCACTATAATTCGACTTCCCACCACTCGGAGGCCACTTCGTGGAACAAAATCAGCGGTGATTAAGGCGAATTGTAACGCCCTAGTAGAAATCTGATCAGGCTTGCCCTGTGCCGGGTCAGCGGCCGGTCAGCTTAAGGGGACCAGTACAGCGCCGAACTTTTGAAAAATCGGTTTTTCATTTTTTACGGATTCTGCTATCTTAGGGTCATAGCCATCTGTAAAACAATTGGCGTTGACAAATTCGTTAAAATAACGGAGTTATCGACCGAAAACCGTTATTAGGATATAATTAGGTTAAAAAATGTGTTTCTTTATTTGATATTTGAGTAGTTTAGAAAAAAATAATTGAGTCGTATTTTTTCATTTTTCAATCAAACAAATATTGAAGTTGATACAGCGGATTGAAAATTAAAATACCTATAACTTTCGTGATGATGATTTTTAACGGATGAGAAAAAATACGACCTAGTTATTTTTTCATACTCTACGTTAACCGCCTGTAAGAATGAGAAAAAAAATCTTACAACCTAATTGCATATGTTGACGTCGGAAATGATAGCTTCATCTATCTGGCCGCAAGAGTACGCCAGCTGGAGTGTCAGATCCCAATGGAGCCGCGGCGATTTCGGCGTAAGTGGCGCTGTCGTTCGATTTCATCACAATCACATGTTTTATGGTTCGACATCACATTTCGATCACTTTCGAGCGTTGTTGACGTTTTTGAGATTTCAAGTTGTGAGGAATTGCCATATAAAAAAAAACAGTACTTTTCAGTACTAAATACACTCGAACCTCCGCTATTTGACCGAGTCGGGACCGAGCGTTTCTGCTATTTGACGAAAGTAGGGGCCTCCTACTCCTTGTGGACGGTTTTCTGCGCAGCCAGTTCGCGCCACTCCGCGTCACTGACGGCCCCGATGTTAAGGGGAACGCTGCCGAATAGTGGGGGTTAAGCCCGTCAAATAGCAGAGGGTAAGTGTGGTCAAATAGCGGAGTTCGTCAAATAGCGGGTGGTCAAATACCGGAGGTTCGAGTGTAATCCGCAATCCATTATAATAACTCGATTGCCTCATTGTTATCCGTGTGTATGTCGACAACAAGTGATAGCGTAAAAAATATTCGTGGTGTTCCACGAAATAACCTAAAAGTAAGTATCTGACTTGGAACACTAATACACGTAAAAAGTTTCCGCCGACTCCCCGTGTGGAAATTTGTCATGGCATCCTATATTGAATAAAGGCCCTATACGGGCGTAATCGTGGCATTCAAATCACAGGCTTTCCAAAGACAGCCAATTCAGGCCCCAGTTTGGCATTGCCTTGGACGCCAAGACAATATCATCCGGGCTTGCCTAAAAACAGCCAATGCAGGCCCCAGCTTGGCATTGTCTTGGACGCCAAGATAATATTATAATATTATGGCTCAAATTGGATATCCAACATTGGCCCAAGATTGATGTCCAACATTAGGAAGATAATTTAGGCCCTAGATTTAAATGTGGGACAATTCTGGAAGGGGCCAAGATTAAACTTGGGACAAATAACTTGGCCCCGGCTTACGCCTGGGCAGAATTTCCACACGGGTCGTGCGCGGGGGAAGATTTTTTTTTTGTTCACAGGTCACATTAGGTGAGAACATGAAACGCAAAGAGCGGAGTACTGGTGACGGCGTGAAAGGATCACATGGCCGTTCGAAAAAACGGTCAAAGGTCTTTGGTGGCAATATTACCCCTGAAAAAGAAGCCCCTAATATTTTGACAGCATCCGAAACTAAGATCACTGGGGATTACAAGGCTAGTGATTCTGCCGGCTATAGGCTCTTCCATATTGAAACCCTATTCAAAACTCTTCGGGAGCATCTATGCTGCAAGACCTGCGGTGGGGCGATAATTATCACCGAAGTCAGCTTGAAAGGCCCAGGCGGTACGTACGGTATCTCATGCACAAATTGCATTCAATTGAAAACTTTCAAGAGCAGCCCTGCGATTGACGAAACGCGAGGTGCATTTGAAATAAATAGGCGAAGCATACTAGCAATGCGATGTGTCGGTCAGGGCTTCGAGAGCTTGTCAACGTTTTGTGGAGTAATGGACCTTCCGCCACCTGTAAAACGCTCAACTTACAACATAGTTGTCAAGCGCATGGTCAAAGCCACATCTGAAGTTGCGGATACAGTCTTTCGCCAAACTATTGAGGAGGAAATCGATGCTTCAGCGATACCTGAAGCTCGAGAGATCACCGTACAATGTGATGGGTCATGGCAAAGACGAGGATTCAGATCGCTCAACGGTGTTTGTACAGTGATCGGCAGCGAAACGGGAAAGGTAGTCGATCTTGAGGTCTTATCTTCCTACTGTAACGCATGTATACGATGGAAGGGGAAGCAGACCGGAGAAGAATGGAAAATGTGGTACGACCAACACAAGCCCGACTGTCAGGCTAATCACGCCGGTTCTTCTGGGGCCATGGAAGTAAACGGCATGGTTAAAATATTCCAGCGCTCACAAGAAAACTTTGACGCCAAGTACACCGGCTATATCGGCGATGGAGATACAAAAAGTTACGCTGCCGTTGTGAAGGCACAGCCTTACGGACCAGAAGTAACGATCAGCAAAATCGAGTGCTGCGGACATGTTCAGAAAAGATTTGGAACACAGATGCGCAAACTCAAATCGAGACTTCAAGGCCAAAAACTGTCTGATGGAAGACCATTGGGTGGAAAGGGTAGACTGACAGATGTAATAATCGACCAAATGCAGTCGTATTACGGTAATGCTATCCGGAACAATTCACGTTCGGTTCAAGATATGACTGATGCGATACGGGCAATCGGGTACCATAAATGCTCCACGGACCTAAGACCTCAGCATCATTTGTGCCCGAGTGGAAAAGATTCGTGGTGTCAATACAACAAGGCAAATGCGGCTGGTACAGTGAAACAGTATAAACACAAACATCCTCTCGCCCAAGTTGTCATGGATGCGATCAAGCCTGTGTTTAAAAACTTGACGGCTCCAGAACTCCTCACTCGCTGTATAGGGGGTAAAACTCAGAACGCCAATGAGTCCTTGAATAACGTAATCTGGAAAATCTGCCCGAAAAGAGTTTACACAGGACAGAATCTGGTGCGTATCGGAGCAAACTTGGCAGCGATAACTTTTTCGATAGGAGCCACCGGTATTTTGCAGATCATGTCGGCACTTCAGATCACTCCAGGGGCCAATGCGAAGAACTTTGCGGTTCAGGCTGACCAGACGCGCCTCAAGCAGGCAAGATGCCAAGCAGCGAATGCTACTCGGGAAGCCCGAATCGCCTTCAGGAGATTGCGGCTTGGCCAAAATGAGGCTGCGCTAGAAGCAGAAGCAGGACCATCGTATGCTGCTGGAGCGTTTTAGACTTTTTTTCCATCACAATCTTCATCACAAACAGGGCTGGGTATTTTGGTTTTCAAATGTATTTCAAATGGAAAACGAAAAATGGTTTATAAATGTTTTAAAATGTGAAATGAAAAAGATTTCCTTAAAAAAAAAATTTCCATTTAAAATGCCATTTTAACACCATAATACCCAGCCCTGATCAGAAACAACTCTAAACTTGAACATTTTCCTGCCCTGGGAAGCTCACTCTACCATGGGAAGTCGCCAGACTACCATCCTGAGGACGGAAGCAGATATTTAGCGCCCGAAACGTCGAAATGAATGAACATCTAAGCAGTGGACTGAGTCCAAGTAACCCCTTGGAGGAAGGGGGGGAAGTGGGTGGGCGGGTGGCCCCCCCTCCCGCCAACCCCTCTCCTACCACAAATAATAACAGTTCATCACCATTGCTACTAACTTTCAGGCAACAATTTTCTAATATCTTAGGCGATATTTAATGAAGCTGGGAAAAAAAATTTTAATGAAAGAAGATCAAAAAAAAAATTTTTTTCAAACAACTTTTATCTGAAACACTTTTCCATATCTTGAGCCTTTTTAGTACTAATTTCACACTTTTTGGTGAAAACTTCAAATGCGTTTATCTCAGAACTATATTTTTCGAGCTGTGTCGTAAGGATTTTGGAGCACCGTTGGACCGATTCAGGTCATCTTAGATTCATTTTCTTCAGAAAAAGAATCCTCATCATGTGAATGTAGGAATTTTGGAAAATTTCAGTTTTCGCCAAGTTATGTAAGAAATGAGTGATAGTAGTTTTTGAAAATTTGATATATTGATCATAACTTGAGACCTCATTTTTTATTTTCAGATCCCTACGTTCACAAGATGAGGAATGATTCACCGAAGAAAATAAGATGTCGAGAGATTCAATTGGACCAACGGTGCTCCAAAATCCTTACGACACATGATTTGGAAAATAAATTTTTTTTGATGTGAAATAAACTTTGGTGATGAAATAAATTGATTTTGGGCTATGTTAATTTCTCTAAAGTCGCTGTACTGGTCCCCTTAATCGTGGAAAACCTATTCTGGTTCTTCTAGCCAGGCCCTTGTCGGGTGGAATCGTGGCTCGCCCGTTCTGATTCCCCCTAGCAGGGGCCTGGCTAGAAAATCCAGAATAGGTTTTCCACGATTAAGCCCGGCCGGGCGCTGACTGACCCAACACGAGGAAAGCCCTAGCATAACTAGAGTATATAATACACTGATAGAAAGATTTCTTAAATATTAATAAATACATTTATTTGGAAACAATTTTTTGATTTTTTTAAACACAAATAAATATTTTTTAACATTTAACAAATCAATTTTGTGCCCAATAAATATTTATTTGTGAGAAATATACGTTTTTTAACAGTTAACGAATATTTATTGATAGTTAACAATCATATCTCTAATCATATCTCTCCTCCGGTACAACGTGAAGATCGCTCATAAACACACGCAATAACCTCAAACACCAGTAAGAGGTTAAAATAGACGTACACCTCCAAACTTGTGTTATTCCATGATGTAATTATAATACAATTGAGGAAATTGTTTTTTTTTTTTTTTTCATGATCGGGGTAATATTGAGTCCACAGATAATAATTGTGTCAAGTTCTAAAATCCTAACCAATTAAATTTACTTCAAACGTTGATTAACTAGCAAAAATGAGCAACACCGAAAATCTGAACACCAGACACCAGAAACAGTGCAGTTATTTTTACAGTGCTTTATAATTAATTATTATGATTAATTGATTTTTTTGTAATTAAAGTATAAATATAATATTTGAGGTTATGAAAACTGTCAATCGTAGAATTTCTGCATTCACTTTTTGTTTTCCAGACGATAAATACTTGTTAATTGTTAACAAATATTTATCAACAGTTAACAAATCTTATTTAAGAAATGATTTATCAACTATTAATAAATATTTTTCAACTGTTGAGAAATATTTATTAAGTGTATGAGTTGATAAATCATTTATTGAATATGAATAAATCTTATTAAATATTAACAAATCCTTCTATCAGTGTGGAACATTTTTTCTCTAACAAAATGTCATTTGATTCGGATAAACGTATGACCGCGTAAACGAAAAATGCATGATATAATATTTAGTAAATAATCGTAATAATATATGCAAGGACTTCAATCTATAGGCCTGCAAATGCAAAATTTTGATGACATTAAATTATTTCGAGTAATAACTTGACACTTTGATAGGTCTTGAACAAGTAGGAGAGTGTTGAGTCGTATGTTATATGGTAGTTTAGCGGAGTGGTTAGGGCGTGCGACTGATAACTGAGCGGACATGGGTTCAAGTCCCAGCGAGGACGAAAAATGCGGCAGTTTTTTCAGTGGGTTTATACTTCAATTTCATTGATATTGTTACATTGGGTAAAATCACCCATATTCTATTCAATTCATATACATCATCTAGTAGCCTATATGATAAATGACATCCTTTAAAATATAAGAAACTCGGTTGCTGCGTCAACAACGATTATTGTAAAACAAATCATTCTGTCTTTAGCTAACTACTGAAGCCGACCTGTATTTTCTGAATACATAATCTGATTGCAAAACATATATAATTCCACAAAGAGTCACTTTATTTCTCTTTGAGAACCTAGGTAATAACTTATTAACTCAACGATTACTAAAATCGTTACAATATGATGCGTAGGTAGGGTCAACTGACGATGAAAAGTGCCGAATTCGATTTTTTCTTAAATTTGGCAGAGAGGGCCTGATTTTCCACTTTTTTTAAATTTAACAAAAATTTTCATGGATTGACGTAGGGGAGAGGGGGGTTTAGTGTGACAGATTTTTCATGTCTTGAAATGCATACTATAAATCCCTGTTGTTTGAAATATCCAAATATCTATTTTATGGTATGCATATTCCAGTACGTAGATCACAGTTCATTTACACCTAAATGTTGCCCTAATAATAAAAAATAAAATAATTTCAAGTGAGTGCAAATGGCACATTGTGCCCCACACGTGGGGTACTATGTTCCACAGCATGGGGTAAAATGTGACGTATGGTATGAAGGATGGGGTACTGTGTGTCACTTGGAATAAATAGACACGTGGAGTTTCAATGAATATTGCTTTATACTCTGCAGGCATTGGTACATTGGTACATTGCACAGGGCTGAGGATCTCTGATACATATTTCACGTGAAATATTACATAATTATAATCTTTTTGGCACTTAGAACTACTACTTAATTCTACTCACTCTATACTTATATTGTACTGTATGGTTATATTGCACGAAAACTGAACCCTAATGAGGATATTCATCCATATAAAATATTTGTTCGTCATTGTAGCTTAAGATAGGTGAACCCAGGTACGAAATGCAAGGCATATGCTTATACCGAAACTTTACGTGGATGCGGCCCACCACGGATACCAACCTAAAATTTGCCCGGCTAATGACATTGCTTCAGCCATGCCCTGTTCAAGCTAACTTTATTCTGTTCGGACTCGAGAACATCGCACGTAATATTTGAAGGTTAGGCGCCTAATTTAAAATAAATCAGTAAATCGTGCGAATAAGTGGAGTTGCGGGAAAATTGGACCGGGTAAGAAAGATGATTTAAATCAATCGATCAACAAAATAATTATTAATTAATGCAAGGTTTTACTTTCAATCAATTTATTATGAATCAAGCCATTTTTAAGATGTTATTGTTGAATCGTTGGAACAATGAAATGGTTACTCATTATCTTATAACAAAATGATTATTCATTAATGTTAAGTTTTATTCGCAATCAATTTATTATGAATCTTCTTTGGACAATTCTGTGCGCCTTAGGACACCTTCGATGACCCACGATGAGTCTCAGCGAAGAGCAATCCTTGCTTCGTCGCCTGCTTTGTGGCTGTATAATATCTTGAGGCAGGCACTCTTTCGAAAGCAACAGCGCAGAACGTCCTCGAATAATATCGTCTGCGTAACGCTAGAACATTAAGGCATAAGAGTGATGGATGGATCGTCGTTACAGAGTGTGCCCTGTACAGCGCGCACAGTAATCAGGGTTGCGATTCTGTAACTCTTCGCTAACTCCGCTAACTCCGCTAACTCAGCGGAAACCGTTGGTTGGCTGAGGAGCGTCCAATCGGAGACCTTTTCGGATCGGTAGTCGTACGGCGCCGTGGGCTTTGCCCGGCCGCTAGTCGCAACAAACGCGAAGCCCTGATTTTTAATTTTTAATAATAATTCATAAATATATTATAATATAGATTGTACTATTTATTTTAATGAGAAAGATATTATTTGATATTGGATATAATATTTTATTAATTAAATTCAATATTGATATAGATTTACCAAGTTTATTTTAGTATTTACTTTTACGCGCGAGAGAACTAGGCGGTAATGCTTTAAAGTTTTAACAATTTTCTAATCATTTATTCGATTGAAGTGAAACTTTCCAGAAAACTTATTTGGACCTTGATGAACAACTTTCTCACTGGAAGTTTTCGGTTGCTCGAAATTCGTTCGACTTCCGAAGCCCTTTAAGATATTCATAACTGATTTTTGCAAAGTCGCGGAAAAAAATTAATAACTTTCTTGGTAATAATAATATAAACCTTTTTATTTTTGAACCAATCCTAAAGCACTATAATACATGATTCCTGCAAATTTCGTTCAAAAATTCTGAAAATTGAGTAAGCTAAAGCGAGTTGAAGTCAAAATAGACGAGAATTAAAATAATAGACCGATAAAAATGATAAACAGACCGATCCGAAACGATCTCTGATTGGACGCTCCTCAGCCAACCAACGGTCTACGCTGAGTTAGCTGAGTTGGCGGAGTTAGCGGAGTTAGCGGAGTTAGCGGAGTTAGCGGAGTAAACGGAGAGTTACAGAATCGCAACCCAGAAACTACCTGAGACGATTGACTTTGGAAAGTATCTAAGGATGATCGATTGTAGTTAGATGCCGCTTGAGTCAACCTCGAGGTGTATCGTTGCGGATCATCAAGGGTCTTCGTTGACTTTTATCCAGGGACTCAGTTGACTTTCATCGAGGTATCCAACTACGGACAGCTGCTTCGCTGCGACTCGAATGTATCGTCAAAGCTTATCGAGGGACTCTCATCAGCACTCGTTGTACTCCTACCGACCTACGGTCATCGCAGCGTTAGGGAGTCTCAGCTGCAGTCACCTTTCGTCGACTGCAATTACTGTTCGGCTTGAGCATTTTTATCTCCAACGCAGAAGCTCCGCAGAAGGGCATGTTTAATTCATCTGATCGGTGTTGTCGTGGAACGAACCAATATCGAGATGCGCTCAACGTGGTCGACGTCCAAGAAGGTGCTCAAAATGCATTTTCGATATTGGTTCGTTCCACGACACCACCGATGAGATGAATTAAACATGCCCTATGAGCTTCTGCGTTAGAGACAAAACTCCTCAAGCCGAACAGTAATTGCAGTCGACGAACAGTGACTGCAGCTGAGTCTCCCTAACGCTGCGATGACCGTAGGTCGGTAGGGAGTACAAAGAGTGCTGGCGAGAGTCCCTCGATAAGCTTTGACGATACATTCGAGTCGTAGCGAAGCAGCTGTCCGTAGTTGGATACCTCGATGAAAGTCAACATAGTCCCTCGATAAAAGTCAACGAAGACCCTTGATGATCCGCAACGATACACCTCGAGGTTGACTCAAGTGGCATCTAACTATAATCGATCATCCTTAGATACTTGCCAAAGTCAATCGTCTCAGGTAATTTCTGATTACTGTGCACGCTGTACAGGGCACACTCTGTTACGACGATCCATCCATCACTCTTATGCCTCAATGTTCTAGCGTTACGGAGACGATATTATTCGAGGACGTTCTGCGCTGTTACTCTCGAAAGAGTGCCTGCGTCAAGATATTATGCAGCCACAAAGCAGGCGACGAAGCAAGGATTGCTCTTCGCTGAGACTCATCGTGGGTCATCGAAGGTGTCCTAAGGCGCAGAGAATTGTCCAAAGAAGATTCATAATAAATTGATTGCGAATAAAACTTAACATTAATGAATAATCATTTTGTTATAAGATAATGAGTAACCATTTCATTGTTCCAACGATTCAACAATAACATCTTAAAAATGGCTTGATTCATAATAAATTGATTGCAAGTAAAACCTTGCATTAATTAATAATTATTTTGTTGATCGATTGATTTAAATCATCTTTCTTACCCGGTCCAATTTTCCCGCAACTCCACTTATTCGCACGATTTACTGATTTATTTTAAATTAGGCGCCTAACCTCCAAATATTACGCGCGCTGTTCTCGAGTTCGAACAGAATAAAGTTAGCTTGAACAGGGCATGGCTGAAGCAATGTCACTAGCCGGGCAAATTTTAGGTTGGTATCCGTGGTGGGCCGCATCCACGTAAAGTTTCAGTATGTTTAATACATCAAATAGTAACCCAGACAACACAAAATTCAAAGCGGTCTTATAGACGTCTTATGGGTGTCCAATGCGTCGATTTCTGACGTCGCAAAGACGTCTCAAGCCTTAAAGACGTCTTGAAGACTCTTAATTGTTAAAGATGTCTTTGCGACGTCAGAAATCGACGCATGGGACGCCCATACGACGTCTTTAACCCATTGAGCGACCAACCTCGCGAAACTGTATCGGTGTGAGAGGAGTGGGGGGTCAGCCAATGAGTGCGCCGTCTTCCGCTGTATTGGTATTATGCGCATGTAGTTGTACGTTGGTGAAGCTGAGAGGTAGGGCCGTCTCAATGTACACCGAGTCGCCCAGCGAGAACAATTTTATTTTTCAATGAAAAAACTCCGATACGTTCCTGAGCGCGCCATCCCCACTACCGCCGGTAGTCGCTTGGCCGCAGAGTGGGGGAAACGTTTGGTCGCTCAATGGGTTAAGACC
Source organism: Tenthredo livida (assembly GCA_963992785.1). Lineage (NCBI taxonomy): Eukaryota > Metazoa > Arthropoda > Insecta > Hymenoptera > Tenthredinidae > Tenthredo > Tenthredo livida. Next base: position 20,478,451 of record OZ023066.1, read on the forward strand.
ACTTTGAATTTTGTGTTGTCTGGGGTACGTTTCTATTTTTCAATATCTTATTGTTTCTTTGGGCGACCTCTTTTTTTTGTAGCTTCAACGGTTTCATCTTCAGTCGAATTATAAGATGGAATCTTTTTTATATGACAACCGTTAAGTAGCTCCAGTTTTTTACACGCTCTCTTTGGTGTCGTCTTAGTCTCCTGTTTCTTTTCTTCGATTAATTCTTTTTTCATCTGCTTAGCTCTCATTTCCTCACACAGAGTATTTTTGATGGGACTATCAGTCAACATTGCACTACTCTTTCGCTTTCGGTTGACTCCTTTTTGCGGTTCGGCTTTAGGATATGGCTTGCTCTCTTGTGGTAAAATAATATTCTCTTTACAGCAATTTTTCATGTCACTTGCAGCTTCAGAGTCATTTTGTAGTGAAACTTCTAAAACTTCAATGGATTCCCAGTTACTAATTGACAACTCAGCATCGGTAATAACTGGAATATCTAGTGTAATCGGCTCATCATAACTCTCAAGACCTTTCAAGATATCCGAAACTAATGGCAAAGTGTTATTTGTATTCTCAGCTACGCTGTGAGCCATATCCGTAATACTCGTAGTATTAGGTCTATCTGTTACATAGGAGCACAGGTATTTATCGTCTCCAAATAGGTTGCGATTTAATGGCCAAATTCCTGTCGATTCGAATCCCTTCATCACGTTTAGAACAGTGAACGCTGTCGGATAAGCGATACCTAAAAGTGCTGCGATGTTATAAATTGAAATAGTTTTTCCTGGGTTAGTTAACATCCATTCGTTGTAGGCTGTGTTGAAAGAATTTTTCAATTACTTATAAACCGTACGATCCAGCGGCGGCAGCTTGTTCGAAGTATGTGGAGGTAGAGTTAATAGGATAATTCCATTGTCTTTACAAAAATTTAAACTATTTATGGTGATGTGAGATTCATGGTTGTCAAAAATCAGTAAGACTTTGTGGTCCACAGATGCTCGAGCATGTTTTTGAAAATGTTTCAAAACATCAACAAATAGTTCACCGTTCATCCAACCGCTTTGATTCGCACCTCCCTCAGAACCTGGCGGAGCACCATGCAGCATATGCGATTTTCAATTTTTCCTTGGAAATATAAAAAATGGCGGTATTGAATTTCCATTTGCAGCAATAAAACAACACGCCGTGACAAAAGTTCCTCGTTCGCCTGATGTTATTTGACCAACCTGCTTCTTTCCCTTTTGCGCTATCACGTTACGTGGATTGTGAACGGTAGTTAATGCAGTCTCGTCTAAGTTGTAAATGAAAGCAGGTGATACATCATTTCCAAGCTGTTCATATGATTTTTCCAAATTGTCATAAAAGTGGTTGACTGTAGTTCGATTAAAGCTACTTGAACGGGCTAGACTAGTTCCTTCTGGTTTTCTGAGGGAAAGTTCTGGACATCTTTTCATAAAACCGTAAAACCAATCCACGCCAGCTGATTTTTTGTGATGCCATGACTCTGGACAATGAACCTTATTGGTAACAGCTACTTGATATGCAAGCGACATAACTTGTTTCCGAGTCAAGCCATGATGCATATTCGATGCAGTGAGCAAATAGTTTTTTAGTTCTTGCTCGATGGCTTCGGAGACGATAATTTTTGCCCGGTACCTTGGTGTAAACCTCATATTCTGCTGTTCATCTGCTGACAATTTTTTGAATTTGGTGACATATCGCTGCAGAGTCATTCGGTTGATTCTTAACGCTGCTGCAGCAGAGCGGACACTCCAGGCATCATCTATGACTCTTCGAACACCAGCCTTCATTGTAGCAGCATCGACGACTTCTCGGTCAGTTTTTTTTTTTCCAATTGCGGACCATATCTACTGTGATTTATGTCTAGCACCTTCAATTATAATAATCACAAAATAAAAATTTATTGATAGATTAGCAACTGTACGATCACGGAATTGTCACAGTGAGCCCCAAAACAGTGAGCATATATGTCACAATGATCCCGAACAAAGTTTGTCACAATATACCCCGTTCCACAAAAATTTTATTTATAATTAGTTACGACAAAGGAAACATTTTGAGGTTGAACTATTTATGGTTGCACTTACCGTTAGTATATCTCAATTCACATTCACCTCAAGGGCTCTACACTCACCGTCATCGTCCTCTATTTACCCCCTGACTTGCATGCTGATCAATTTACCAGTTTTTTTGACATGCTAGAATCCATGCACGCGAGCTATGGGGATTCTATTTTGCTTATAGGTGACTTTAATGTTCCCCGATTCACTTGTGATACTGGCCTCCGAGACGCTAAATCGATCGCTCTATATAGCACGTTGAACCTCCTCAACCTCCGACAGCTCAACACTATCCCGAATGCCATAGGTGGTATACTTGACTTTGTGTTCTCCAACTTTAACGTCTGTGTTGATCGCTGTGCGACGCCTTTTCTTAGTGAGGACAATTACCATCCGGCACTGTCTATTTCGTTTACTATGTCACATGCCGTTGTGCCCGTCCGGGCAGCAAACCCTGCTCCTGCGCGATACAATTTTAAGAAGGCTAATTTTATCACTTTGTACCACTCACTTGCTAGACTTGACTGGTCTGGTCTTGGTTTTTTTAACGATGTTAACGTAGCTTGCGAGCATTTTTACTCTATTTTATACTCGGCTGTGGAAGCCTCTGTCTCGAAGGTGGCGTCCGCGCGGCGGCACACGCACTTTCCTGAGTGGTATACATATGAGATGATCAATTGTTGTAGGGCTAAAAACAGGATGCATTCCAGGTACATGCGCTCCGGGTCTTCCGACCATCTTACTCGTTTTAAATCTCTCCGCTGCACGTTCAAGTCCTTGCGTGATGCTGCGTTCTCGGCCTATATCGCGTCGCGTGAAAATGCCTTAACTCGAGACCCAGCTGCGTTTTGGTCATATGTCCATAGGCTTAAGGGCGGCTCTCGGATCCCCTCAGTTATGTCTTATCGTGGGGTCGATCATGATAACCCCGCTGATATTGCCAACTCTTTCGCTGACCATTTCAGTAGTGTGTTCGACGGCTCGCCCTGTCGAGATAAACTATTCGATGATTACCGTACTTGTTTTGCCGTGTCAGGGCGAGCCTGTCTTGAGCTCGCTGAGTCAGATGTGCTACTTGCTCTTCGCTCGCTGAAACCCAAGCTTTCGGCTGGAACTGATCAAATTCCGTGCCTTGTTGTCCGCGACTGTGCGCAAGTCTTTGCTAAGCCTTTGTGTGTCCTTTTTAACCTGGCTTTCAGGTGCGGTGTCTATCCCGGGATCTGGAAATCTGCTAGGGTGTGCCCCGTGTTTAAGAGTGGTGTCGCGTCTGAGGTTGGTAACTGCCGTCCCGTTGCCATTCTACCTGCGTTTTCTAAGGTGTTTGAGACTTGCTTGTACGGTCACATCTTTCGGGCGGTCGCTAGTTCCATTACCCCATTACAGCATGGTTTCATGCCCGGTCGTTCTACCATCTCTAATCTGGCGGTGTTTTCGCACACGGTTTGCACGGCACTTGACCACCGGGAGCAAGTAGACACGGTCTATACGGACTTTTCTAAAGCTTTCGATATGATTGATCACCACATCTTACTGCGTAAGCTCTCGGCGTGTGGCCTGCATCGTTGCCTGGTTGCGCTCATTGAGTCCTATCTGGAGGGCCGGCAACACGTAGTCGTGGTGGCTATCGGTCCAGGGCCTTCACGCCTACATCCGGTGTGCCGCAGGGCTCCAACCTTGGCCCCTTACTTTTTATCATCTTTATTAACGATATTGTACTCTCACTGCGCTGCTTCGCACTCTTGTACGCCGATGATCTCAAGCTATACCGTGTTATTCGCTGCCCGTCTGACTGCGTTGTACTCCAGAGCGATCTGGATCTCATCACGGCCTGGTGTGAACGTAATCGGCTGACTCTGAATGTGCTACCGCGTGCGTGAGGCTCGTTCGGGAGGGGATAAGCAGCCAGTAGTGCTTCTACCGAATCTTCCGCGCTAGGCCGAATCCGTATAGCCCACTCGCGCTAAGTGTTAACTCGATGAATTCTTAACTTAAAAAGCAATGATCACACTGAACACGGCAGAGAAGGCGAGGAATGAATTTCTTGGCCTGCACGGGAATAAAATGAATTCGTCTGATGTAAACATTTATTTCCAAAATTTATCAACGAATTTAAAATCAAATATAAATCAATTGGATCTAAGTATTGATTATCATTGTTTATGAGCGATATTTGAGAAAAAGTTGAACAGGTAAGTGGAGGGTAAAGCATTGAAGACATCAAAAATTGATTTTTTTTCAACTCGGTGTACGAATTTCGATTTCTCATTGCTGCTGGTAGTGTGCGAAAGTCCCGATTCACACACTGTGGCGCGCGGTGTGACGAGTAGATACATTCGCGCACTGAGTGGGGAGAATGATTTACTCCGCACACTGTGAATAGTGTATCTGTAGAATATTGTCTGAAATACAGTATTTACACTCTCAGCCGGTTTCCGCGATTACTGATATAGTAGATTACGATACAAGTGCGCGAAGCATGTGATTTTCGCACGAGTGTAGCTTGTCGCCCGAGCGAAGCGAGGTTGACGAAGACACGCGTGCGAGGATCACGTACGCGCACGTGTGTCGTGTACAATTTTTTATAACTCAGTGTGCGAATTTCGATTTCGAAAATAAATATGAATATAAATATCTTTTTATCAATAACCGAAAACCGGCTGAGAATGTGAATACTGTATTTTATAGACAATATTCTATAGATACCTACACTACTTACAGTGTGCGGAGTAAAACATTCTCTACACTCAGTGCGCGAATGTATAATATACTCCAGATACATTTGCCTACTGAGTGTAGAAAATGTATCTACTCGGCACACCGCGCACCAAAGTGTGTGAATCGGGTACTTCGCACACTACCAACAGACATGAGAAATCAAAATTCGCACACTGAGTTATAAAAATAATATTTGGTGGCGATGGGTCACCAGAATCATGAGACTCTATCGATTCTCGCGCCAAGTACAATAAAAAAAATATATATCATATATGGTATATGTCTATAATATACGCCGCGCGAGACTCAACGAGTCTATACACCCGAACGGGAGCAAACCAGTGGGGTGGGGAGACAGTATATTCTTAATTTCTTCCTCTTCGCGATATTCCGGGGATTGAAATAATTATCTTAGAATGTAGGCACGGAGAGCCCTTCATTTGAGACCAACTTCAATTGAATCAGTCATAGGAAAGCTGAGATATGATTAACTCAAGTTTCTGAATACCCGTTTAGTCTAAAAATTTTTCGCCTTCTTCCTATTCAGACCAAATAATCCTTAAATCTGTGCGCATGACAATTAGGAAAGAGTGGCCACCACTATATATAGGAGAAATACTTCAAGTACTCTGCCAGGTGGCGCTCTTTTCAACGCTGTTGACGTCATAGAGTGACGTATGATCGAGAATCCATTGCCCAAGACCACGGAGTACGGATACTACGGACCGACGGACTCTCGAGACAGAGCTGTCGGTTCTGTTCATATTCGTACATCTGAACATTCTGCAAATTTCATTCTCTGTTATGCTTCCTATACTTACTTATTATGATAAAATTCACATTTAAAGTGGAGGGCGAAATTATAACAATCTCTCATGAAATGATGAAGCGTGCAATTTTGAGGTTAGGTCATAGGTATACGGTTATTGAATCGCATAAAGTTTAGTCTACAACATAAATTGATAAGTGACAAAGATTTCATTCAACGTGGCAGGTCTTTAATATATTATTATTCGTTTCCGAATATTTTCGTGTATTCAATGGGCCGAATATATCATATTTAATACATGCACACAAGAACATATCTTTACAGGGCTTGGAAAGCAACGAATGATAGCGTGTGTCATTATTCCAGGCCTTTGTGCTTTCAACATATTTATATTATACTACCACATTTAACATTACTGCTTATCAACGGATTCAGATGATATAAACTGCATCAGCGTACATATACATGCATTGAGATACTCATGGAAACAATTGGCAGAATGCTGAGAACGGAGCGAGCCTAGCGAGCTAGGATATAGGAAAACCCAATCGAGCGAGCGTACGAGCGAGCACAATTATTAGGTAGCCAAGCCAAATTTTATAAAAAGTAATTATATTAATATACTACCACATTTAACATTACTGCTCGTCAAGGGATTCAGATAGTATGGAATGCATCACCGTACGTGCATGAAGATACTCATCAAAATAATTGGCAGAATGTTGACAACAAAGCGAGCCTAGCGAGCTAGGGCATAGGAAAATCCGATCGAGCAAGCGTAGCGAGTGAGCATAATCATTAGGTAGTCAAGTAAAATTTTATAAAAAGTATTTATATTATACTGCCACATTTAAGGTGGCTCCGTCACGTAGGTGCGTATCCCGTGGGTGTCTTAATAAGGTCCTCTTAATTTTCAGTAATATATATGCGTTTACATCTACAGTTAATAAAAAATGCATTGTTACTAATGTTGTGTAGGAATTAGTGCTTGTATATTGAAAATAAGAACACTGTAAAATTTGAACAATTTTACGTTACGGTACTTCATAGAGAAGTACGGCAACGTTGCGACTCTCCTATCTCGCTGTCTCACTTCAAACCACCCGTCACGATGAAGCCGGCTGTCACCGTGATTTGATATTCGTTTTTCCCCTTAATTTTAGATACGTTTTATGTCAAATTACGCATGAATAATGCCTTAGGGGGCGTCCATTAATCACGTGATGCGTTTTGGGCTGATTTTGACCCCTCCCCTCCTCTTCGTGATCTTAGGTGAGACTGTATCTAACCCCCCCCCCCCCCTGCTCTGTATCACGTGATTTATTGAATTTAAAAAATCGATATTCTACACTAGGCTTAAAAAATATGAAATAAAATGACTCATAAATATTTTTAAATCCTCTATTTATCTAACAGTAAAATAAGAGAATATTCATATATAATCATATAAATATAGGAAATAATAGTTAACGAATTAATAATAACATATATTAAGAATCCTGGAGCCGTCAACAGTTCTGATTGATTAATATTCTTCTTCCACCCAGGGATTCTGTATGCTTTGCGCGATACTGACAAGTGCCGGGGTGTTTGCCACCTCTTGCAACTCTTGTACTTCGAGAGTATCAACCTCATGTACGTCATGCAATCCTTCTGCTTCATCCATTTGTTCATCAACTTGCTCATTACGTATACCTTTCTTTTTTCTGTGAAGAGAACTGTTGTGTGCAGTCACAGCTTTTTTTGAACAGAAATACAGGCCACATTCCTTGCATGTTCTGCCTTCAAGCTCTGATTGTACACTCGGGCAATACATGTCGTAAGGTAATTGCCGAAAGGGACCCTGTGGAGGCACAAGACACAGAGACTGTCGCAATAGAAAAGGGGCGAACGTCTTGCCGTCGTGTTCTTCGTGCGTCGGAATACTCAAACTGTTGGGAGTTTGAATGATCGGAAAGGGAGCAGGGAGGAAGCGTTCGGGAAGGACAAGTTGCAATGAACTACGAAATTCAGTACAGCAAGCCCTGTCGTTACATTTTACCACCTGTTGATAAGAAAAACTGTCACAAAACCATATTGCAAACGTCTACATTAATTCGAGGAAACGTCTGTAAAATCAAAGTACTTAGTAAAAATTTCGAAAAACAACCTGAAGTAAGTATTGGCTGTGTCGAACGTGATTGCTACACCACTGTTGCGAAGGCATCGCCGGTAAGAAGCTCTCGGCATGGGTATCAGGCTCGACATACTCGGCGACAACGCTTTTTCCGTCGATTACAACGCTGCTCCATATCTCGGCGAGGACCTCACCTGCCTTGCGGAAGTTCTTGTTCTCGAGCTCCGAATCGACCGTTTGACCCCTTTCATTAAGGTGACTCCCAAATGAGTCATGCGGTAGAATTACACCTGACAATTCCCTACTAAGAGGGGCCATTCTTCTTTCAACTCTGTTGAATGCGCTCCTTCCCGGTGCATTTGTGAAAACGAATATTGCATCAAGGCCAAACTGGTTGAAGTGGTGTATCGCATTGGCAACGACTTTTGGATAGCGAGGGTTTTCATCAGGCCCACCATCAGAGGAAATCATGAAAACAGGCTTCATATCTCCGTTTTCTTCTCGCATAATTTCTTTAAAACTGTCCAGGGTGGCAAGTTTGTCGAAGTCCGCGGCATGCGATGAGGCGGTTGAAGACGAGTGCTTGCCACTTCGAACCGAGATGTAGGTTGGCCCCGTATATGTGACAGCTTCTGGGCGACCCATAGCATTATCTTTAATAATGCATCCGGCGTATACGCTAGGAATTAACTTATGTTTCGCAGCAACTACCCAGTCATGGTCCGGCAGAGATACTCGATACTCCATGTGCATTAATAGTGGTGCCTGCTTGTTGGCAGCTGTCAGACCTATCGGAACTCGCGCTTTATCATCTTGCGAAATGAAACTAACTTGCCGGGGACCTAAAATGGATGCTACGGTTTCGAGCGATCTAACTGTCGCCGTGCAGAAGTGTTGATCTGGATGAGCCTTGTGATGATCAGCTTCGGGGCGACTTAACTTCACTGGTACCGTGACAACGTGCCGCTTTCCCTCTAATGTATTATACCTCCTCGGCAGTAAACGAATATAAGTTCCACTTCTCGAAATTTGGAAGCCTAACTCTACCAATCTGCCATGAAGATCACCAAGTGTTCGGCAACTTCGCACGATCTCACAGCGACGACGTTCCTCTGCAGACGCTCCAAACATTGCCAAATCTACGATCGTCTTCAGCAATTCAGGTTGCTTTTCTTCCAAACGTGGGCGGCCTGGTTCAGTGCGAAGTTTCAAAATATTAGCAGCATCAGGGTTCTGAATGCACACCGCATTGATTTTGGATCGCTGAGTGCTTCTGTGTTTTCTGGCGTGAAGAGTATGCTGCCGTTTCTTGTGCAACTCCTTCTTGGATGACTTGATATTTTGTCTGAGCTTTAATATCTGACGTTGTTCGCTACCATCTGAACTAATGCAATCTCTGCGACGAATAGCAACTTCAAGTTCCGCTTCTAGTAAAGAAATGCGGTTCTTTAGTTCATCCTGTGCGGGGGTTGGTCGCACAATGTTAACTGAGGTACTGCTAGAGCCCGGGTCGTCAATAGCTTCTTCGTCGCTTTCCAAAACTCTTACTTTGCGCTTACGAGTCCCTGGAACGAAGCATGTTCAAGCTCAGAGCTATATACACAGAAAAAAAATCCTTCGTTTCAAAGATAAGATTTCTCGTTTCAAGAAACCTGAGTTTCTCGAATGTTTTTTGATTAAATCAAGAAAATATGTTCTTCATCCGAATATATGTAATTAATTCGAACTAAGAACATATTTTCTTGATTTAATCAAAAAACATTTAGGAAACTACAGTTTCTTAAAACAAGAAATACTTATTTTTCTTGAAACGAGACATTTTTTTCCATTGTGTACCGCACAATAATAAAATCGTTGAATATCGTAAATCTGGAGAGACAAACATTTTTAAACCGGCGAAATTCGCGTATAAAAATGGTACCTGATGGGATTGGAGAGGTGCTACTAATGATAACTTCGTTATTATCATCATCATCAGAATCCTGCAGCAATAATGACCTTGAGCCTAGTTCATTTGCTTCAGGTTCATGAGTACCAGACGCCTGCGAGACTATATTCGTGGATGAGTTTGGGACAATGGGATTCACCACATTATTTGTTGTAATAGTAGTTGATGATGCTGCTATATTTTTTCCATTACGCTGCAAATGTTTTATGACCACAATATAATCATAGAATAAAACGTACACAATCGACTTCGTAAACACACACTACATTTTTAACGATATCTCAATGTTTTGAGACGACAAGAGGAGCTGATCATTGTGTACATTCAAGTCCTCTCTCCCAACAATTTCGCATAATGAAATATTGATAAGCATTCGGAAAATTTATTCTGGTTCCAATTACGGAGATATTTTAATTTATTATAAACATTAATAGTAACCAGATAATAGTCTGTGAATTTTAGCATACTATTTCTTTTGGAAAAACCATGAAGTATATTAGAGTACCAAGAGTATCAGAGTTAATTCTTTCGATGTCGTATCAAATTCATTTTTACAATTCGTTGAAATTCACACAGAATAAATGTGACAGATAAAGTTGAATTAATAATGTGGAAGTGAGTGAGATTTCAATGCATCTCTTTTGGTGACTTTTGCTATTTAAAACCATGCAAATTTTCACTTACCTGTTCATTTTGTCTCGAGAAATAAAATAAAATACTCGCTGCCTTCTTAGCACTGTTTCTTTTTCGATAATCTGCCAGAAGATTTCTAGCAAATTTAACGAACTCGTCTTTTGTGGGGTTTCCAGCTTTCGCCTTAGCCCAGAGCAAATTAAACTCTTTTTGGGCGTGTTGTCCAGTTTGCGATTCGTGCAATAATTTGTAGAGCTTAAAGCTCTCGTTATATAAAGAGCCCAGCTCGGAAGCCATATTATCAAAATATTACTCGATTTTAAGTTTAAAAAGATCCAACATCGACTACAATCAGTGAACAAATGCGTCTTAATTGAAATAATAGTATCGACAAAAATCTTACAACAATAAGATTTGAAAAATCTGACGGTCTGAATACGCGTCGGTGGCGCGCCCTTCGCGGCTGCGCAGTGAACTGATGCTCAATGTAAAGCGCATAAAGACAATTGTCAATGGCGGGACATTTGAGAGTCGGAAATAATAGGAGATTCTTCCGGATCGTCGGAAAAAAAATATACGTGATGCGTCCGAATGACCCCTCCCTCCCCCGTGTGAGCGGCCGAGATTTTTCTAGTGACCCCCCCCCCTCCCTGCCTGAAGCCTCACGTGATTAATGGACGCCCCCTTATAATGTGCGAGCATCTATTGAGCAAAGAAAGGGACAGTTAGTTAAAAAAAAAGTGAAATGTGCTTTAAAAAATTTTGCAAGTATGAGCAGAAAAAATTGCGAGGACCAGGTTTGTTGTGTTTCCATTAGTTATGAATAACAATTAACTGATTTCAAATCAGTAAAATCATTGTTCCTTCTGTGAACAAAATACTTAAACTACATTTCAGCGCGACCACGCTGACGCCGCTCATAACCTCAAAGGACGCAGAGTTGTAGAACTTCAGACGCTGGCGAACGAGTTATGGTGCAACGAATGCAATCAACCTTTGTCACTGAGAAATGTGAAAGAAGAAAGTGAACGTGGATTTGCTAGTATTCTGAAAGTTGTCTGCTTGAAATGTGCTAATATTTCTATTGTGCGCACCAATAAATTAAACAAAGAAAAACGTAATTACGATGTGAACTTAAGAGCAGCAATTGGTATGTATACTGAAATAACTTTGAACTCTACAAGGGTTAATGTCTGAAAGTACACTTACGAATGGAACATTCATTCTCACAGCCGTTATCGACGCTGGCATCGGCGAAACGCACATGAATACTATTTGCTCAGCAATCAATATACCCAGCATTTCACCGAACCTACTCAAACGACATGAGAGAGTCATAGGCCCAGCAATTGAAGTAGTGGCTAAAGAAAGCTGCAGAGACAGCATCAAAAAAAAAAATATATCAAAGGGTTTTAATTCCAAAGAAAAGCAAGTAAATAATAGTATATTGTGTACCAAGGAGGCAAAGAAGGTCTTTTAACGCGTACTTCAGAGACCACTTTTAACTTCTAGGACTCGAAAGTAGCTAAAAGTGAACTCTTCGCATGCACATTCACAGACCCCCGCTCAACTGTCTCTAAAACGCCTCCTTTGTGTACCGAAATCGAGCATGAAAAACGCGTAAACATGCTTGCGTTGTATAATAGTATATTGTTTACCGAGCGAGAAAACAGTCGATTGCGCGCCGAGTATGAAGGTGAGCACCGAGGCGAAGCCGAGGTGTTCTCAACTTCATACGAGGCGCCAATGACTGTTTTCTCCGAGGTGAACATACTATTTTCTTCAACAGCGGAGCGGAATCAGCGAGTTTCCATCCGCAAACGAGGACCGGCAATCGACTGGTTTCCATCCTCATTTGCGGATGGAAACTCGCTGGTTTCCCTCCGTTGTTGAAGAATAGTACATTATGTCATTAGGCTGAAAACCAAAGGTTTTTCGGACCGTGTGAGGTTCGCAGCGCGAGGCATGGTTCGGGGGGTCTGGGGCATGCCGAATTTGATTTTGTGATCTGTTAAGGGGACATATACACCTTAAAAAAAAAAAAAATTCGTTTTGTTTTTCATTTTTGCGTTTGGTACTCTCATATTTGAAGAACATTTTGCCACAAACTCCATACTGATATGTTTATCCGTTTGGAAGATATAGCTGAAATAGTAAAATAATGCATAAATTGAGTCGTGAACATGTCATAGAGCTACTAGCACGTGGATAAGAGACATCGTTGCTATTTTTTTTCTTTATTATTTTTTGTATTTATTTTTTATTCATTACTCAGGAAGGGCCAATGTATGCTGCTGGAGAGTTTTAGACAAGGTCAGTTCGTGAAATCTATTCGAAACAACAAATAGCGCGAGGGTGATTTTCAACAGCGTTTTTCTCGAAACTCTAATATTCTTCCGTTTGTGCATGATTACTCGCGAACCAGTAAATCCTCAAGGTACAAACTTCGTAGGCTACTCGATATCATTGCCCTGCATGGATTCCACCTAAAATATTTAGAAATTTGACTTAGAATTTTGTTCCACAATCGATAAACATAGCGATCATGAGTACTCTGCCAAATATGGGATGACAAAATGTATCAAAAATGTTTAAATTTCAGATGTTGTTGGTGGAATCTATGCGCATAACTATCCACTTTATTCATGCGAAACCTCGATCATTTTGGATGAAAGATGGCACTACAATCGTGCACAACGTGATGCAGTCACAAAAACATCACGACACCTTTACAGGGGTGAATCGGCCTTCCTAGAATAGTTAGAATATTTGTTCACCCAGGGAAATAATCCCCAAAGATGACCCTACACTAGGGATAAACTACAATGAATCAAATGTATTATCCCATGAACTGTGTTTCTTTGAAAATCACCTCTAATTTCGTAGTTTAAGGTGTATATGTCCCCTTAATTTTTTGTAATTATCATTCTTACACATATTTAATTTTTAATATTCTTTTGAATTGTGATCATTGACAGAACACATGGCTGCGATCTACATTTTTTCGAGGTCAAGTGTCCACTTGTTTGTAAATATTATCGTGCTTTCATTACGAATTCAAACCACTAGTAATTTCCATTATCGAATAAACACAGTGTTTATATATCTGAGATGAGACTTGGAAATCGAAAGAAGATGATCCATCAAAAAGTGCGTTTGAAATCGATGCCAGGAGACTACACATTTGGATTTCTAAAAAGATGAGTATTTCTACAATACATATATTAATTCCAAGAGTTTAAGAAATATCATAAGAAAAAAGGTATGATTGATGGAAGATGAAAGAATTTTCGTAGTATTGACAAAAATTGTGCTAGCATCTTCTGAATCTCAAAAATATTGAAGATCAAAAATTTTAGAGAATTTTTATGTTTTGAAAAATTTTGATCAGATTTTTTCTAAAGCAATTCATTATTTTTCTAACAGCCTCACCGGACACCTAACGGACACTGTTGTTGTACAGAACAGGTCAAAACTCACTACAAACCTCCGCCTGGCACATGTGGCTAGACGCGACTCAACTCATAACTCATCGCTACCAGAGCAGCTGCGGATCCAGCATATGAGTCATAAGCAAAATCTTAATACTTGATTTCCTGTAACTATATTTGTCTCTCTGCGAAAAGTAGGAAATAAAAAAAAAAAAATAATAAAAAAGTTTGAAAGTTGATTTCTGGAGAATGACTATTTTGACCGGTTGTAGTAAAGAATGAGGAGCATCGTTGGACCGATTCTGGAGTTTGTGGTCTTCAAAATTGTAGAATCGAAGCCTCTATCAGATGAACATACAACTTTTTGATATGACCATTTTTGGTTGAGATAATAGAAAAAATAGAGAGAAAAAATTGAAGAATCAGAAAAATCTCAGTAAAAATTGAACAAGTCAGGCAATTTTTGCGATATCAAAAAGTTGTATGTTCATCTGATAGAGGCATCTCTTTTGAACAATAGAAGACCAAAAACTCCAGAATTGGTCTAACGATACTCCTGATTTTTTACGACAACCGAGTAATTTTGTATTTTTCCATATGGAGCGTAACTGCTATTAGACTCAAAGTAATATTGAATGTTAGGTATGGATAATGAGGGTCAAAACCTCCCAAAACTTCATGATTTTTTTGGATTTGATCAGACTCTCAAATTCGCTGTAAAACATTAATATCGTTTTCAGAATGTTAACCCATTCAAAGGTGTGGATACCCCCTTAATTGAAAATGTACTTTGCTCAATGTTTGAGCAATAGAATTATCAACATAATCATAATTAAGATAGTATTTCTGAAATTGTACAAAGTTTTTTTAATTGTATATTCATAAAGATCTGGTCTTTTGACCATAATAATGTAAGCTGCAAAATGAATTTTAAAATAATCTGATGTACTTTCAAAAAATGCTTTTTGAAGAATTGAATAAATTTTAATTCCAATTGACGAACATATGTTCATATTTATATGTTATGACGTTTTTCCTTTTCACGGTTCAATCCTGTTTTTTTAGTACGTGTGCTTAACTCTATTTTGTTATGATGTGATTGGATTTATTCGTATGCGCAGTAAGGAAATAGCAGGCGATGAAAATAATTCTTTTGTTCTAAATCACGACGATCAAAATAATTCATCTACGTCTAACTCAGAACACAACATTATAGCTTCGTTTGATGCTGGCTGGCAGAAGAGAGGCACCGGTCATGCATACAACAGCCTGTCAGGTTCTCATCATTTTACAGATATGCCAACGAGCAAAGCATACATACATAGTACATACATACACGTTGGAATACTTTCAATTACATATGCATGTGCATTTGTGAATGCATTTGTATTGTTGATATAAGTATGGGTGTATTAATGTACTATGTATGATTAGCAAAAAAGAGTCGACAGCACATTTTTAATTCATGAGATTCAATTTGTTACGTAGGTCATAGCTCATTAATTGGCTATCATACCGGTAAGGTATTGTCATACTCTACTCGAAGCAAGAGATGCAGGAAATGTGCAGCAGACCGTAAAAAAGGAGACCACGATTGCAGACAACATTTTTCAGGAGCTGCGAAGGCCATGGAACCTGACATGGCTGTTGAACTAGTAAATCACAATGAAATGTTGAAGGATGAAAATGCGAACATTTCTGTATTAATAGGTGACGATGATTCATGCACCATAGCGGCGGTTTGCAGAAAAGCGTCAAATCCAATAGAAAAATGGTCCGATTTCAATCACGCACATAAGGCATTAAAAGATTCACTATATTCGTTAAAACTGCAACCTAAACTCATTGAATATTTTTCTAACTGCTTTTCTTGTGCGGTTAAGCAAAACAAGGGAAGTCCTAAGAACGTAGAAACTGCATTACAAAATGTAGTACCGCATGCATTTGGAAATCATAGCAATTGTGGAGAATGGTGTAAACACAAGTCAACAGAAGATCAATCTGCGCATGCCAATCTTCCGAATGGCAAACCCCTTTCTGATCCTGAACTAAGAGTTTCACTCTCCAAATTATTTGCACGCTTTGCTAATAATGCTAGTAAACTAGCACCTTGTGCCTCTAGCCAGGCGAACGAAAGTTTTAACAGTATTGTTGCAAGCAAGCATCCAAAATCACGCCATTATGCGGGGTCAGAATCTTCAGACACCAGAGTCGCGGCAGCGGTAGGACAAAAAAATGTTGGTACGAAATATGTTCTGCAAGTGAACGACTTGATTTGTCTTTCGCTTGGCAAAGAAACTCTCAAATATCGCAAATGGAAAGATAACAAGAGAAAGAAACAGGCAGTCTTACGAAAATCTATTGAATTAAAAAAAAAAGACTTTTCGCAAAGAAAGAGAAATCTGCAAAAACTGCTGCGGTGACCAAACGTGAAGGTATCACCTACGAGACAGAAATTGGCTTGGCTAATGTTTCGGACTTATTACAAAACCCACCAATTTGTGGTAAGCAATTTGCAAATAATTGATAATAATGAATCATAATGTTAATGGAGCTATAATAAAATTATTATATGTAGAAAATGTAAGCTGCGATAATTGTCGCATGGTAATATTTGATTTGGAAACTAATTCGCCAGGTAGAAAATTTGTTTACAAACCGGTAACTTATTTGCTAGCGAATCGAAATATCATAATTGATCAATTTCTATGCACATACTTATAGATAGCGACATGTACAGATGATAGCTCATATAATTCGTACATCATACCATCAAAAGGCATGTCACCAGGAGCATCTCAAATAACTGGAATCAAAGTTATTGATGGCGAAATGTACCTAAATGATACTAAACTGGATACAGTGCCGGTCAAAACTGCATTTACAAAATTTTTACAATTTTTGCAGTCGCAAGGGCAGTCGATCATTCTTGTAGCACATAATGCCTTTAGGTATAGAAGTATAATTATGATATGATATACCTTTTTTATAATATATACCATATATTGTTGTTAAATACATTAGACCGGTTCACAAAAATCGACTACAAAATTTTTTTTTCTCAATATTCGCATTGACATACTTTCGGGGGGGGAGGAGATGCCTGTTAAAAGCGGAACTCTTAATATTAATATTAAGAGCTTTCCTTTTAACATGCATCTCTTTTCACCTGCCCGAAACTTTTTCAATGGGAATTTTGAAAACAAAAAGTAGTCGATTTTTTTGAACCGGTCTAATATATTGTAACGAAACGGTACCATTAGTGGCACCTAGCGTAATAATTGGAAACGTGAATCGAACGTTCTCGAACGAACGAACCGAACTTATATAAACCCGAGTCACTGGACTCTCAGCTCAGTATTTTGTATAACCTCGACGTACCTCGTCCTATTACCACAAAACCCCAATTGATCACAGCATTGCGCTGGACATCAATTGTTCCTCTGAGCATAGCCCACGCTCACTAACAGTTTTCCAAACCGAGTATTTCCACTCAATTATTAACCATATCACATATAACATTCGAATCAGAACTTAAAATCAATTCTTGCACATAATAGTTTACACTAGATAATA
Organism: Tenthredo livida; assembly: GCA_963992785.1. NCBI lineage: Eukaryota > Metazoa > Arthropoda > Insecta > Hymenoptera > Tenthredinidae > Tenthredo > Tenthredo livida. The sequence goes on from OZ023066.1 coordinate 20,495,711, forward strand.
AGACATAGGCGTAATAGCCACGCTTCGGCACGAGTCTTCTACTCAAACCATCATAATCCTATAAAGTTTAAGACATACAATCAGAAAATTAAGAGCATTGCATAAAACATAGATTAAATTCAATTCCACCACTAAATATAAAATCAATCGTCAAATTAAATTAAGAAATAGCCTTTGGCCAAGGTACACCTACTGCGACAGATCTACCTCGGCCAAATAGCCACAATATTGCTAAGACACAACACACGTACGCGATATAAACACTCAACACACACACCCTCACCAGGAGTAAGGGTGACACAATCAAACATTCCCGAAAGTAACATAACTACCGATTAAGACCATTAGATTCCCGATAAGACCAACAAATAATTCCAGTGATGAGAGACTGTTGTATCATTTAATGCGATAAAGTTGAATCTGAGGAATTACAAAACATCGAGGGTCCAGCACAGAACCCGTAAAACAAAGGAATCACTTGCACTCCTCCAGTGAAGTGATTCCACGTAACCAACAATAACGTTTCAATATATATGGGCCATTCCACGTGAACCGGATCAGTCACCTCTCGGATATTTTTTTAATTTTGCATGTCGATTGTCCTTGGGGAGTTACATTTTTGTGCCAAAGGATTTTTCAATTAGTGCAAAATTCGTTGAGTTATTTGCATAAACAAATTGGCGCAAGGTTTTTTTCAAAAATTCATAACTCCGCCAAAAATGACACTAGACTCAATTTTTTTCTTCAGCTTACGCGGAAAGATTCATAGAATGTATAAAAAAATATGGACTTCAACAAAAGTTTGTTGATCCATTGTTTATTTAACAATTAAGTTTTCAAAGATTTGTAAAACACACAGTGACACGGTCAAAATTTTTTTTAAAAATACTGACATATACTTTGTACTATACTACAGCCTGTGAATTAATTTTGAAGACGTGTTATTTTTTGTTTTCGAGTAAAAAATCATTGAAGTTGGCGGCGCGCGCCAATTCCGGGTCGACTGACGCCGCGTCGCGTGGAACGTATAATGGCGTGCGTTAGACTGCTGTTCGCCGCTACTCGACGGACGCGTAGCAGCGGTATTCAAAAGTCATTTTCACAATGAAGGACACGATTTAAAAATCTGAAAAAAATACTGTAGCTTCCTAATGGCAACTATAAGCGACACGTTAAGTTTCGAGAACGTGTTCTTTTTCGTTTTTGAAATATTGCAGTTTAAAACCTTAATATGAATGCTAAGCATATATGCTAAGATTTCAAGCTGCAATATTTCAAGAACGAAAAAGAACACGTTCTCAAAACTTAACGTGTCGCTTATAGTTGCCATTAGGAAGCTACAGTATTTTTTTCAGATTTTTAAATCGTGTCCTTCATTGTAAAAATGACTTTTGAATACCGCTGCTACGCGTCCGTCGAGTAGCGGCGAACAGCAGTCTAACGCACGCCATTATACCCCGGGTAGAAATCTCGTGAGGGCCGTGACGAGGACGCTGTCAGGCTGCCTGACTGCCCTATACGGTGCTGTTAGGGCAGCCTGACAGCGCCCTGTCATGATCGGTAACGGTATGTCACCTATGGTCCTGATCAGGTTGCCTCATATGTTCTTGATCAGGCTGCCACGCGCGATCCTGATCAGACTGCCATATGGTCGTGATCAGCTAGCTAGCTGACACGGACATATATATGGATCTTCTATCATCCGAAACAAGGAATAATCATGCATAAAAAAAATAAAATAAAAGTTATAAATGAAATGAAACCTAGGTATATAAAAAATAAAATAAAAATATACGTACTTATATATGGCATTTAAAAAGCACTTTTTGGTAACCAGACCCTTTTGCTTCAGTCACGCGATATATATCATGAGATGTAAATTTTCGACCAAACCATTCTCAGGAATATATAGTTAACATTTGAGAGAAACACAAAGCCTCTGTGGCAATTGATCCCGTAGAAGGACCAATGGTTTGTTTTCGCTCTGTATTAGAGGTTATACATACCTGGTATAAAATACGGCAAGACGTTTCTCTCCACATTCGCCCGCGTTTTATGCATAGCACGATATTTTCTTACGCGCATCCGTGTCGCATATCGCCTTTTCTCATCACGATTCATCACACGTCTCAATAAAATGCTCACTGATCAGAGATATGTATATATATGATGCCGATGAAAGACTTATTCGGAGTTTCGCAGACATGTCATTGCAATTACATATTTCAGGGCTGTCTGATTATGGCCATTTCAGAGCATGCCTGATCAGGGCAGTTTGAGGGCTGTCTGACTATGGCCATTTCAGAGAACGCCTGATCACCCAATAAACCATAACGTATAAAAATGGGATGAATGTCCGCCCGAAAGACGTATATTACACGTATACCCGTTTAATATACGTTTTTCGGGCGGACATTCATCCCATTTTTATACGTTATGGTTTATTGGGCAGGGCAGTTTCAGGGCTGTTTGATTATGGCCATTTCAGAACACGCCTGACCAGGGCCTGATCGCTGTCAGGCAAGCCTGACCAGATTTCTACCCGGGACGTTCCACGCGGCGCGGCGTCGGTCGACCCGGAATTAGAAGATAACACGTCCTTAAAATTAATTCACAGGCTGTAGTATAGTACAAAGCAAAATTAAAAAAATATCCGAGAGGTGACTGATCCGGTTCACGTGGAATGGCCCATATATAACATTTATTAAATGATGAACAATTATTGATGCTCGTAATTTTCTGAATTAAATTAAAACTCGACAGATTTGATGCGCCAAGGATTGTAAAACTAGCATCTGACTTAGGGTTGATCAGCGAATTCATGTCAGTTGTACAGGGGTTCGCTGATACATTGCATATGTTTCGAGAAAAGCTTCCCGATCGAAGACAAAATAAACAAAAGTTCAGCCAGGAGGCACTCGCTGCAGATTTTCTTGACACCGCTGATTTACACCAAGCACATAATGCAATCAATGATGTGCAAACATTGCATGAATTGATTATTGAAGTTGGTATTGATAAAGCGCTGATCACTAAACACACCAGAAGTGTTCTAAATTTATTGAAATCGGAAGAGGCAGCGAAAGAAAGTGCATGCATTAAAGCTTCGTTAGGCAGTTTAACTGAAATTTCTGCTGGCATGAAAACTAAAATGTCCAAGGCTGGCATTCATTTATCCATTTTGAAGAAAGCTTTTGCAAGTGGTGGCTACGAAAGTGTTCATATGTTATTGGCGGAAGATGTAGGAGGTCGACCACGTGTTACTGAATGTAAAAAAATTTTGGACAAGATTGTCAAGCATCTGAAGTATGGTTAAGTTTGTACTCTTAGACCATATAGTACTAGACGGAACATTGCCTATGCCGGAGTGTAGGGGAATCTGTTGCCGAGTAATGAGAAAGGGACGGAAGATATTAAATCGTTTGTAAGAGAAGGAAGCAGTTATCTCGTTTAGGATAAAAAGTTGCCAAGTCGTGTTGCGGCGTTGCCACGTTTATGTGCCCCATAGCCTCTGTGGCATAACTCTCTCGATCATAACTAAACCTACTCGATTTCAAGAGTTATTATTAATGAGGCTTATTTGTGTGCATATATATATCGCTGAGGCTATCCTTGTCTTTTTAGTCGGCAACACCCCCACCACTCCAATGCTCCGTCCAGTACTATATGGTCTAAGTTTGTACTCGTTATTATATATGTATACTTGTTTTTACAAAATTACTTTAATAAGATATTTATCCTATGTTTACGTACGACGGAAATATTACTATCCCGTATTTTATTTTAAAAGATTTTCAGACAATTTTATTTGATATTTTTCGTATCCCGTATTTTATTTAAAAGATTGTTCAGACAATTTTATTCATAGTCGATACTTTTACTCGATACAGTATCGGTCGTAAAGTATCCATACTTACTCGGTATTGTTTGAAAAGTATCGATACTGACTCACATCGATCGATTTTTATTTGTAAAATTTAGAATAAACTAAATAAAAACAGTAACAAGTATTGATATTCTTTATTGATACGAATATATGAGTCATCAAAAGAATTCTATAACAAAAAGTCCGTTCTTTTTTTTCTCTCGGGCATAGACTAAGGGGGCGTTCATTAATCACGTGAGACTCGAGACGGGAGGGGGGGGTACTTGAAAAGATCACGATCGATCACATGGGGGGGGGGGGCTCGACCAATATCACGTGTATTTTTTACTGCATTTTTGGTATATAATGTCAATCATCTCTCGCGAATCTTTTTGTTTCAAAAATGAAATGTTTTATCTTGTCGACCACATTAATTGCGTTGAATATCCATAGACCATCCAATTCACATATTTTGTCACTAGTAAGGAAAATCTACGTGATAATGAGCAGGGGGGGGGGGAGGGGTCCGCCAAAACCTCACGGACGATCACGAAGGGGGAGGGGGGGGCGAGGGGGTCGAAAATGGGCTAAAATGAATCACGTGATCAATGAACGCCCCCTAACAAGCTTGTCAACTACACAAAACTATGACTAGGATGCGTTCAAAAATTTCAATATTATGATACACAATAAATATATTTTTATTAGCATAGACGAGTGTATTATCTATCCATCGATGTGTTGAAATAAAAACCGATACGAGTACTTCTGACCGATACCTACTTGATACTTAGTTTCAAAGTATCGATACAAAAAGTACTTAGTATCGGAAGGAATGTATTGAGTACGTACTTGTATTTACTCGTATCAGTTCACCCCTAATTACAACTTGAATCTTTATCTCAACTCAAGGATCCATTTATTTATTTTATTAAGGGGTAATACTACTTTGTGCACACAAAATTTAGGGTTATATTTTATAATTAACTTAAGGGGGTATATACACCTTTAAATGGGTTGAATTTCTGAAAAACAATTTTCCTTTTTTTTCAACTTGAAGACTCTGATAAAATTTAAAAAAATCATCATGTTTGGGGAGGGTTAAACCTTCATTATCCATATCTTACATCATGTATTACTTCCAGTCTAATAGTGGCTGCGCTGAAGACAGGAAAATACAAAATCACTCGGTTGGCGCAAAGAATCAGACCCAGCGTTGGACCGATCTTGGAATTTTTGGTTCTCAATTGTTCATAAGACATGCCTCTATCAGATGAACATAGAACTTTTTGATGAACCCATTTTTAGTTGAAATAATAGAAAAATAAGCAAAATTTTTTTTCGAATTCCGAAAAAAAATCGAAAAATTCAATAACTCAAGTAATTCTTGCAATATCAAAAAGTTCTATGTTCATCTGATAGAGGCTTGTCTCATGAACAATTGAGAACCAAAAATTCTAAGATCGGTACAACGCTGGGTCTGATTCTTTGCGGCAACCGAGTGATATTGTATTTTCCTGTCTTCAGCGCAGTCACTATTAGACTGGAAGTAATACATGATGTAAGATATGGATAATGAAGGTCAAACCCTCCCCAAACATGATGATTTTTTCAAATTTTAATAACATTTTTGAATTCCGTTTCTTATACATATTGATTAAACTATTGAACTATAAACAGATTTTTTTTTAGATGATTCAAAAACAAAATAGCGGCACAATGGCTGTTGAAAGAGAACACCTCTTTTTTTCACGGGCGACCACCTGCAGGTCGCGATTTTCAATCTAGAACAAAAAACAAAAATGATTTTGAGAGCAGAGGTAAAAATCTAGTGACGTACGTAGGATTTTTGAGAAATATTGATTCTGACAAGAATGGCCCCAATTTAGAGAAAATTTTTGTTTTTTGACAAAAAAATCGGGAAAAAATCGGTAATAAAATCGTTGAATTTCAATCAATCGAAAAAAATCCTACGTACTTCACTAGATTTTGGCTTCTTCTGTCAAAATCATTTTCTTTTTTTGTTCTAGATTGAAAATTGCGACCTGCAGGTGGTCGCCCGTGAAAAAAAAAAAGTGTTCTCTTTCAACAGCCATTGTGCCGCTATTTTGTTTTTGAATCATCTGAAAAAAAATATTTTTATAGTTCAATAGTTGTATTAATATGTATAAAAAACGGAATTCAAAAATGTTATTTCTTTTTTCTTGAATTAATTATAAAATATAACTCGAAATTTTGTGTGCACAAAGTAGCTGATTTCGTGACAATACATTGGCACTTAAAATGTTGACAGCGACTCAATACTATGTAAAATATTACGAAATAACATTGTATTGACGCACAAATTGAATGGATATGCCGAATGTAAAGACAGTTGCAAATTGCGGGCCTCATGTTGATATACCGGGTGTCCTATTTTAATCTTACATCTGATTTATCTCGCGAAATACGACTCCGATCGAGTATTGAGTAAAATAAAACTTTGAAGCTTCGAAGGGGGACGTCCAAAAAAATGTATGTAATGTGTACGTGTTAGGAGGCGTTTACCGGTGATGTTTTCCGGTCGGTAAGTCACATATTACCGAGTAGTGCACTGTTTGCGTGCAATAATCAAAATTTGCGTGAGATAATCATTATTTCACGCAAATCGATGTGTCTGCCATCTACCGTTAACACGTACGTATTACATAAAATGGTATACGATACTATTCTTGTTTTGGTCCAAAATGAAGAACGGCGGATTTGAGACGGCCAACATGTTTTTTTTTAATGGAAACATCAGTTTTCTTCATCACCAAAGAATTTTTTTTCGAGAAATACGACTCCGATCGAGTATTGAGTGAAATAAAACTTCGAGGGTTCGAAGGGGGACGTCCAAAAAAATTTCTTGTTTCTGTCCAAAATGAAGAACGGCGGAGTTGAGACGGCCAACATGTTTTTTTTTAATGAAAGCATCAATTTTCTACATCACCAAAAAATTTATAAAATTAAAACGAACAACTTTTGTAGGAAACATTTTTCAATTATAATGTTCATAATTTTTGAGTGAAAACAATTTTTGGTGCGCGTGTGAGTGTGACACTCACAAGGATAATATGCCCCCATATTCTTTGCATGTAAAGCAAAGGAGCATCGATTTCGTTGCGCCCGCGTAGACACTCGCGCGCGACGTCCGGCACGGATCAATCGTTTTTTAAATATAGTTTCTATTGGAGTTCCATTTTAAAACTTACAGATTTTGTAGAGAATGAATCAAGGAACACGCTCGTATTTTTTTCGGAATTTTCGAAGTTGGTAGTCATTGCAAAAATCACGTTTGAAGACGTTGTACGTAAAGGTTTTTTGTAGGTAAAGGTAAAGGAAGAATATAATTGCTAATAACAAATAGAAAATTGTTTATTACATGATTTAAAAATTCATAACATGAAAGTGCCATTCAAGAGCTTCAAAATGAGTTTTTGCTGATGTCTGTACGACAAAGGAATCCGGAGATATTAACGTTTGAAGGAGAGCACGATTCCGATTTTTGGTGGTTCCTTCGAAAATTCAACCCCTTGTAGCTTATAATCCCTTCAAATTGAAAAAAAAATGTCTCATCCATTTATTTTAGGGCTGGCAATTAAAGTCGACTTTTTTCAAAAACCGACAAATCGATTGGAATCGATTTTCGATTTTCGGTTTAAAAGTCGAAAGCCGCCGAGTCAAAATCGGTTTTACCGAAAAGTCGAATAGTTCGATTTTCGGATTTTCGAATTTTCGATTTTTCGATTTCTCGCAACTACGGTTCTCGAAATTTCGGTTCCCGTTAGTCATTTTTATGTGTGACGTGAATGAACACACTGAAATGTTGAAAACATAAAAACTGAGACTTTGCGACACGACTTGATCGATACTTGTTATGAATTCTTGCGATTTTTCAGAACTTACGAAATGGTCCTAATAGTTTTTTATTGATGAAAAATCGTAACTCAAAAGCGTAAGTCCGAAATGTTTTAGGGTTGGGATACCAACATAAAAATTCACGGGTCAAATCGTCGGTGGTAAGGTCTGGAGACTGGGTGAATTTAGTCATTTACCTTCCTGACTAAGCGAATCTCCGAACGGATAGGCACAATTAAAAAACATCAGAAATCGAGTAATCACTAGCAAAAACCGAAATTCTGAAAACCGAAATTTCGAAAAACCGAAAACTCGAAAACTCGAAAATCCGAAAATCTGAAAACCGAAATATTTGATTTTTCGGTAAAACCGATTTCGGTTTTCGACTTTTCAACAACTATTCGAAAATCGATTAAATTCTCGGCCTTTCGAAAATCGATTATTGCCAGCCCTAATTTATTTCACCCAGAGAATATGTGAAGAAAATGACAGAAGAATCAGAAAGATTGAGGTAAATTTTTGGCCAAATCCGTCCCGCTTGACGTGGACTGACTGATATGTACGTGCGGGTGTGTGACTAAGTATCCAAGTGTTCTTATTTTTTAAGGTAGTAGAGTCGCGAAATCATCAGCCAAGAGTTTTGAGGGTGCGTAGTGGTAGTTGCTCGGCCATTTGCCGGGTTCTACTTAAAAACTTTTGATAGTTATTATGATTTTATTATGAGCATTTTTACTATCATTATTATTATTATTATTATTATTATTATTATTTTATTAATTATATTCATAATTTTGAAGCTTCTATTTCTTATTTGGAATGGTGAAAACAGATCATTCTTTTTTTTTTTAATATGTGGAAAGGATTATTCCACCATTTGGCGAAGTTTTTTCAAATCGTCCATTCAATCTATGTCCTTTTTTTTTTAGCTATTATTCGATTTCGGCCATAAGAGCGCGTGTAAAAAAACGATTTTTTAATAATTAATATCTATACTTCTGAACGGTACAGTTCCTCCAAACTCAGGCAATGTTTTTATACACGGAGAAAAAAATATCGCTCTCATCACGAAACAGTATAGTGATTATCACGATACTCGTGTGACTATACTTTGTATTCGCATATGCTCAATCCATGTGGATCGCGATAATCACGATCCACATGGATTTGGATAGTGAGCATCTATATTGGTATGGTTAGAATTCCGTTTCCTTATAGTGACTTTTCACTAAATCGTGCATGTGACGATGTCATGACAAACTAACTTACACTTATTATATTGGTAAATATTATACTTCAAAATTTGAGGTTATTATAGAATAGTATTTTGTATTTAATTTGTGAACACAAAATATATTTTATTAAGGGATATTATGTTTTTTTTAATTATTATTCAACATAGATACTAATTTCTCTTCAAGCGTGATTCATTTGAAATTTTCGTTTAGTTTATGACAGTCAGGACTAAGGAACTTGGTTATGTTCGGTGGCGCTGAAGGCGTGGATCGTGATGATCACGATCCGTTTCGCTGTAGTAAGGAAACGTTTCCTTATGATCGCTATACGTTTCGTCAAATTCACAATATACTTGGATCGGGATGATTAGTATTTACCATTTCGTGTATAACAGTATATGTATAATGATTATGACGATAACGTAAAAAGTTATTGTAGAGATATAAAGCATACAGCAAATCAGGTTACAGTATCGTGAAAATGATGAAAGTGTTTTGTAATAATCACGATACTACGTTCGCGATCCACTTGATCGCTACGACAGCGATATTTTTTTCTCCGTGTAGCACTAAAAAGATCATCTATGAAAATTTGCATGGAAATCTATCTCAAAAAGTTTCACAAGACTACTACCTTAATAATTCTAATCCCATATTGTTATTCTAATTTCTCAAGATTCTCGACGAGACTCAAGACGAGACGAGAAATTCGTCTCGAGATTTCTCGAAGACGAGACTAGAGGCTCGCCGAGGATTTCTCGTCTCGACGGTATCAATAGTTTGAAACCATATTCAAAGATAAATATTTTAATCTCGTGTATAACCCGAGTCGGAATAAAAGAAGGATAATACCATCGCCGTATAGGCCGAAGAGCTCTTATGCGGCGATGGTATACGCGGGGAAAAGTTTAGCACAGCAACAGTCTTGTGAAACGATGACAACGCTTCCACATGCTGCTGAACGGTAGTGGTGCGAGTTTTGACTCGCAGCAGCTCAACTTGAGTGGAGCGGCAGGCGCTCCTCTCTGAAAACAATGTAAAAACTATAGCATAACAGACATTCGGCACAAGGTGGCACTTCTACAGTCCCATTTTAGCGCGCAGCTTTACCTCAGTAGAACTGCAGCGACTCAGCGTCGAGTGCCTGGCGCTCCACAACGTGGTATCGACAGAGCTCGTCATTTTGAGCTGCTGACGTTCTGCGTAGAACAGCTGCGGTGTAAAACTTCTCCCCGTTTGGAGACTAGGTCGAGCCTCACGCCGCGTGCTTAAGGGCCCTAGGAGTACACTCTCGGGTCTCACAGACCCGGCCAAAAGTGCAAAAGTCACATTTTCCCTATTTGCGCGAAACATTTCTATCTGCTCAAACAGCGTTCTCAGACAAAGTATGAGTCAAACACATAATTCGTCTTCACCGGTGCGTTCTTGACAGTCTGCTCCTTCATTTGAAAAAAAAATCATCCAAATAGACGTAGTACAGGGGAAACTACCCCATACGAAAGTTGGCTGGGTATCACGGACCCAGGTGTGTGTAACTAAGTAGCGAAAAATATGTGTATATTCCTAGGGTTAAATAGTATATTATGCCGTAAGGACCGAACGATAGTGATTTTTGACCAGGGTGAAGTTGGTTGAACGAGACGAACGCGAGGGCGAAGCCCGAGCCACAGTCAAGTGCAGCCAACTTCACCCGCGTCAAAAATCACTGTCAATCTGTCCATGCTGCATACCATAGTTTTCGTGACAAGCGCACAGAAAGTAGGGTTTGTCCTCATTTAGAACACTGAAAAAAACGGATAGCTGCAGTCACCGTATTCTGCTTAGCCTCCGCATGCTAGATGGCTGTGCCCCGCATCCTAGTAGTATTGTGAGCCGAACCATCTTGGATAGGCGCGGCAAGTATCTATCAGATAGCTGGCGATAGATGACAAATGACTCTAAAATGAAACGAATTGAGTCAACTGAAGTTTGATGTTATATTGATCTATCAATTAACATATATTTGTTATTTTACAACATCTAACTTCAGTTGAGTCTCGATTCGTTTCATTTCAGAATCATTTATGCTCGATTAGTTTTATATGAGGCTCATCTAGTCTCTTTTAATATCATTATAGGCTCGAGATACTTTTTGATACCGGTTAGGCTGAATCGAAGCTTACTTGAGTTTGATAAGAATTAATCGAGGCCAGATATTTCGCGACATACGCAACTGACGCGCCGGTCACATCTACTGCCTACTGACAATTTAGTGGAGTAGATGCTGGTAACGCATATCCGCTGGGATAGGTGTGACAGACATCTCGCTTCGAACCATTATAATATGGCGTTCGTGGAGATACGGATAGGAGGTGCGAATATCCGCCGACGGCTATGCAACGGATACTTGCTGCGACTATGCGTTTTTTTCAGTGAAGCGGAAAATGAGTTTTTGAGTCAGGATTCAGGTAACCCACTGATATATATTCCAACTGGATAGCCGATCTGACGTCGCCGCATGGTGGCGATGTTCGTAAGTGAAGGACAAATATTCTCATATTTGACCAGCATTTTTGTCCTGGGACCTAAAAAACTAACGAATTGGATCCTGCCTCAAAAAGACTTATTTTCCGCTCTCAAATGAGGACAAAAAACCCCCACTTTGGGTGCACGTGTCACGAAAAATGTTTATTAATGTACTTGGCGCGAGACTCTACCCAGTCTCTTGATGGTCCCACGATGATATTTCGAGCTGTAAGGCAGGGGTGCCAACTGGCAGGAAATAAAGCAAGAGCTGTCAATCTTAAAAGTACAACTTTCGGCCCCTCACGTGAGCGGGAAGTCGTACTTTCCAATGCCAGGGGGTGGTGAAAAATAGTATACGTCACACGGGAGTGAAAAAGGCCATCCCAAACTGCGTTTTTGCCACCCTCGCCTTCGGCTCGGGTGTCAATCTCACACGCAGTTTGGCATAGCCTGCTTTCCCTCCCTAGATACGTGATATACTATTTCTCATACCCTGGCGGAAAGTTTCTGTTTTACTCCCCGATTTTAGAGCCGAAAACACCACATTTCGACGGCTGCGTGGAATAACCGGCTATCTCAGAGTCCGGTTGAAAAAGCGGCTATCTCAGAATCCGGTTGAAAAAGCGGCTATCTCAGAATCCATTCGAAAAAGCGGTCTGTGCCTATATGAATAATATAGGCAACAGTCGCTTTTTCGAATGGATTCTGAGATAGCCGCTTTTTCAACCGGATTCTGAGATAGCCGCTTTTTCAACCGGACTCTGAGATAGCCGGTTATTCCACGCAGCCGTCGATTTAGTCCCAGCCAGAAACTGCTATGCGCATGCGCGTCTCTACATTCTCCCGGCTCAGGGAGCACAGCTGATGCCTAACCTCACGTTCATTCAAAACGTTCATCTTGGTTTTGCATTAAGGTGCCACAATAGTGACATGTCCTATATATATTTGTGACGTCAAAATCGTGAAATACGAGGAATTTCGTCGCGATATTGAGCCTAAACGAGGAAACGAATTCCACGGGTATTATTTTTCTATTGAAGCTTAAATTAATCTGTACTGCGCTTGCTTAGTGATTTTCAGCGTAGATTACCCAGTAATGTGTATTACGAATAAATAAAAGTGACAGGTCGTTTATACATATCCAACATGGCGGCATCAGAATCCGGCCATTACCGACTTGTCGTATTTTCGCAGCATCCAGGAGATTAATACGTCTATCACTAAACACAGTAAGCAAGCGCAGGGTAGAAATACACGCTTGTTTCAGGAAAACTTATTTCACCCATCTGCGTCCCGTAAATAAGGCTCAATATCGCGACGAATTTCCTCGTATTTCACGATTCTGACGTCACAAAATATATATAGGACATGTCACTACTGTGGCAGCTTAAAACGCTGAGAAATATGTTAGAAATGAAACTGAACATCACGAGAAACGGTCGAGCGCACGAGAGTACTCGAAGAGTGGGGGAGAGTAGCAGACAAGGCGAAGCATGTAATAGTATATTGTGCATCAAGGGAAGTAAGTGTGATTTCGCTCCCGAACGTGTAGATAGACGTTTCTCGTGATGTTCAGCTTCATTTCTAACATATTTCTCAGCGTTTTAATGCAAAACCAAGATGAACATTTTGAAGTATGAAAGTTCTACTTTCGAAATCCGTTTTGTAAATTGAAATCGGACCATACCTGTCGCATTCAGGCCTGCTGGAAAATTTCATAGTTAGAAATTCAAATAGCCACAGATCGAAAACTATATCGGACAGTGCCTGCTTTTTGCACATATGAAGTTTTTATTAAAAATTAATACTGGCCGGAGGGTCTACGCTACAACTCAAAAAATGATCGAATATGAATTTTTGAACAAACTGCACTTTGGCCGGTTTTTCCCGATTTTCTCCTAAACTTACGGTCCGATCCAGTCGATCGACCTCTCATTTTCTTCGTGTTTTCATTCTCTACAATTTCTCCGTAGACGCCATCACAATTACCCTGACAGTTTTGATATTATAAGCAGAAGACTGAGAAAAAAGCGATTTTTTGCATAAAATTGTTGATAACAAAGTTATAAATAATAAAGTCGAGTGAAAAACATCTCACTCTATCATATGAAACCATTCTCCAAACAATGGCGCGGCTGGTTTTCTAATTACACCTTTTACATGAAATGCTCACGCCAAATCTCTATAGCTTGGCCTATACTAGTGATGATCCGATCTACTTGGCTATGAAGGTATTTATCTATTTTTTTTTTTTTTTTTTCTGTCACTTATGATAATTGTTAACAACATACGTATGTGTATTTACTATTTCTGTACATTTCAGGTTATTCTCATTTTCGGTATTTTTGGTGCACTAAGAACACACGAATTTATTAACATGGACGTTACAGATGTGGAGGATACCGGCACTCAGTATATGGTCACAATCAGAGCTACTAAAAATTACTATCTAAAGTTGTGAGATAAATCATTCAACAATTAATAATTATTCATACAAGAATCGTGATGAACAAATAAATAAGTGATTGAATAAATCAACTATGAATTATATCATGATAGTGAGTTAATATGATATTATACCTAAGTTAATTTATAGATTCAAGTGCATTGTGATCGCAGGTGTATCGAGGGTTTACTAACGCAACTTCGTAACTCAAAAAACAATGGTTTACAGAAGAGCCAAAAAACATTTCAATGGGACAAACCAAATCAAAAAATTCTAATTATTTGTTGTCAATTTGAAAGGTTTATCGTTTTTTTCTAGATGTAAATGATAATTATATTATATAAAATATTTCAAGCTTAGTTTTTTAGTGAATTTTTGAGATACGAGTTAACTTTCAAGAATCGAGCTACGAGGTTGCGTTAGTAAACCCTCGGTATGTATCTCCATCAATAGATATTAATATTTATGTTATTGGGTAAAAAATATAAAATGTTGTATGTAAAATATTTGTGTGCAATTTGATTCTTCTGATACTAAATCAGTATTATAATTATAGGTCTGTTCTTTCTTTGATAACATTTCATTTTCCACACATGAGCAGATGTATGACTCTCGGTATATAGCTCTGGCGCTCGAGTGTGTGTAGAGTGAGACGCGAATGCGCACACTCAACAGACGACGCACGAGAAGACACGGCATGCGGCCGCACGAAAACAGCTTATTATAAACAGATTTAACAATATTTGCAAAAACAAACTTTCCGCCGCGCATGAGAAAAAATCGTATACGCTACTCGGGCGAAATGTGGGCCAGCGCCGCCTGCGTGTCTGCCGCCCTCGCTTTGCTCAGGCGGCTAGTCACACGCAATATACCATTTTCGAAAGCATGAAATCGGAGAACCACGCGAGGAAACAAAAAGGCCTGGGTGTATGACATTCAGTGTACCCCCCCCTCTAGGTTTAAAAAAAATATTTGGAGCAGTTCGTGACCCGAGGAATTATACATACCGCGAGGAACCGGTGAAACAGAATGGACCGATCCCCCACCCGGCGGATAATTCGTATTTTCATGGGGATAGCCACTCGTTGCACTGAAAAATCCCTAGGGTGATTTTGGCTCGCGGTCGATGCAACTCGGCAGCCATTGTTGATACACTGATAGAAAGGTTTAGTTATTGTTAACGAATCCATTTAGTTGGACATTTTTTGGCGATTCATTCCTCTGGAATATGGATTCGTTAACTATCAACACAAATCGCATTTCACATGAATACGAGCAAATTTTCATGATATTTCTCTGGACTCTATATTCTTTTTACATTAAATGAATACTCATTTCGAATAACACAACTGAGTGCTCACCCTAGTACACACGAGTCTATCCGAAATAGGTTCACTGGTTAACGCAGAATCTCGAACCGTTTCATACAAACGAGCATTCGTTAATAGTTAACGAATCGAGATTGCCGCAACGCGCCATCTATTGGATGCGAGTGACAGTTCTAGCACATCAGCCAGGACGGCCTTAGGACCCGATTTCGTTCAGAGTAAATAACACGTGTTTATTATTAGTTCATTACATTTTAGTATGTATATTTGTGCAAAATCGACGATTTATTTGAAAAGTGGAATCTGACAGACATTTACGCAGGATTAGCAGGTAAGTGGGCTCATTAATTATTCATAAAAAACGATGGATTGGTGGATGATTTGTCTCATGCAATATCTGTCACGTATGTTGAAAAATAACCTTATTAATTTCATTCATCCTACTCCTCACTATCGTTGCTTACACTACTGTGTTCAGGATTTAATTATAATTTTTATGCATTTAAAATAATTGTTTTCAATATTTCTTGTTCATTTGCTTTGCTTGGGTTATTTTTCAAAGGACATAATCTTTAAAAATTCGTGTGCTACGCACTGAAATTTGATTTTTTTTTTCTTTGTTCGTCACTTCATTTTTGAAAATTTTACAGAAAAAGGAATAATCAATCTGGAAATTTTGGAAGAATTCCTGAACTCATCTCAAAGTGTGAAAGAAAATGTTGTTAATAATTTGGGAAAGCTACTAATCTTGCAAAAAAGATTCACAGAGCACGTAGGTTGACGAGTCTTCAACATCCCTCGCACTAATTAGTTTCCATAATTTCACTTAAGGGGAGACGGTACTGAAACTTCGACAAAACCGTTTTTTATTATTTTGAATAACCAAAAAGGGTCCGATCAAAAATCGCTCACGACAATTTTTGGATATTGGTAACATGTGTATTGTGAAAAAATATCAACCTTCTGCGATGAAAGTGTATGCGCAGGAGACCTCTTGCAGAAGATTTCCTTCGAACCACTGCGAAAGGTCTCCTGCACATACACTTTCATCGCAGAAGGTGGATATTTTTTTGCAATACACATACTACAGGGTGATTTTTTTTAATACCAATACTGTTCTTAAGTTTTCTCGAAAGTGTCTGAGATACTTTTTTTTATGAAAATTAAAAATCACCAGTTGGCACAAACTGTTTGAACCCAGAAATGACAGTAACGATCATAATATTATCGATCAAATTTATTGACCTCAACTTATTTGACCGTGATACCTAATCTTAACAACTCCAAGTAGAAAAGTATCTCAGACACTTTCGAGAAAACTTGAAAACAGTGTTCAGGTAATTTGAACTTCCTCTTTTGGCCCAACTTGCCCAGCTCTTATCTCATAAGCCATCAACTTTAAAAAAATATCTGTTCAGGTGTTTTTAATGCAGAATCTGATGTTCTTCCACATTCTGTGAAAAAAAGGATACCATTCCATTAAAGAAAAACAAGTTGACCTTCACCGTAGCTCAGCGCCTCCACCTACAAAAGATGTGATTGCACCATATCCTTTCCCCCTCGATATCCTATAACTTTGATCTGAGGTGTTTTCCCGTATCTCGCTTGGTTTCGGAGACATCAGCCTGGGGCGATTAAAAAAAATCACCCTATATAATAACATCTCAAAATTTTCGGATGCGATTTTTGATTGAACCATTTTGAGTAGTTGAAACAAAAAATGGTTTTTGACAAAGTTTCAGTACCGTCTCCCCTCAACAATCTAAAAGTGAAGTGATAAAATGTGAGAAATTGAATAAAACATCAGTGTTTATTTATGCAATCATCTCCAAAACGAGTCATTTGAGGAACAAACGTCAAAAAAAATTTTTTTAGCTTAGAGAAAATTAAATGAAAAATGTCTCTTGGTAATTTCTCCTCACATCATTCCCATCGAGGGGTGAATCACGAAGGAAATATGGTGTACACACGGTCGGAAATGTTGGGAAACATTGGGAGATATTGGGAGATATTGGGAGATATTTGGAGATATTTGGAGATATTTGGAGATATCACAGTCGGAAATGTTGGGAAATATTGGGAGATATTGGGAAATATTGGGAGATATTGGGAAATATCGGAAAATATCGGGAGATATTGGGAAATATCTGGAAATATCGGGAGATATTGGGAGATATTGGAAGATATCACGGTCGGAAATGTTGGGAAATATTGGGAGATATCTGGGAGATATTTAGAAAAAGAGATATGGTGTACGCATTTCTGCTTGTGATTCACCCCTCGATTCCCATGCTCCACATCTTTTTCAATGTTGAATTATCTTGATGTATAATAATTTCAGGGGGAAATGTCAGGAGACATTTTTTGGTCCCAATTCATTAAGCTTTAAAGAGGGTTTCTTCACTTTTGTACCTAAAATCACGCGTTTTTGAGATATATAACGGCAAAATTAATATAAATGTCGGATTCGACTCTTCACGGTTCACCACTCCACTGTCTGATTAGTCTTGATAAATATCGCTTTCTGACTATCTTGCATCTCCTTCTGTTGTCGAATGATAAGGATGAAATGGATTTAACCGAATGCGTATGATAAACAAATTGAATATAAATAGGTTTGAATAAATTTCCACATTTCAATACATTTTTTCCAAGGTCAAGCAGACAAAACTTATTATCATCAATCCTCCTGAGCCTCTTTCTGTTGCTGATCAACATTTGTTTCAACTCAAGCTACAAGTCTTTTTGCCAAATTCAACACTGAACGATTTAGATGAAGAATTTAGGCTTATGCTGAATGAAAATAACCCATTGGGTAGTGATCTGGAAGGATCAGAACGAGAGGCTGACAAGAGAAGGACATCAGAAAAAGTTGCTAATTGTTCGGCGGATTCGTTACAAGGGAATTCCGGAAAGCGCACCAAGAAAGGTCCAACGAGGGTGGATAATGATAATTTAGAGAAAATAGTGACGGACCACCCCTATGGTCATGCTGTACATAAAATTTATAAATACAAGCAGGAGCTCTCTAGCATTTGTCAGTCGGTCCTGTGCGACGTAATAACACAGCATTACATCAAACATCAATTGTCAGTATAAATGTTTGGTGATATACTTCTCTTCATCGGTCCGAAGCAATGTAAACTCATAATCAGACTAATAGTTATATTGATTGCGGGTTTTGAAGGAAAAATAATGAGTTAGACGAATTGGCTTGCAAGATTGTCGACTTATTCCCGAATGAATGCGTAGAGACCTACTTTGTACCTCCCATCCCCTCAGCCGTGAGTAGGACCAGCAAGTTGATTGCATCAAAAGGAAAATTGGTCGATAAATATCGAAACAAACTTGCACTCATTCGCGAAGCTAATAATTTGGAAGCAGTTTTCTTCGCAACAGCTGATACGGTCAATGATGTTTTCGCAGGTATTAGTCTTATTTTCTTCATGTTCTAAATTAATTCGGGTGCAAAAGAACAAACCGTCATCTGTTCAATTGGTGTTTTTTTTTTTTTGCAATTGTAAATTCATTCGAGAGACGAGGCATTTTTGGAGAAAATGTCAGTAGTCCTGGTTTGTATTTAAAAAAATATTCTATAAAAAATTTCTATTCCCATTTTCTCTCCAAATCATTCGTTATTAAGATAATTCAATATTTAACAATATTTGAAAAATCCATTTCTCATGTTTCATCTTTTTACCCGTCAATTAACAAGATTGTTTCTAATTCTAATCGGTTTTGTTCAATGTAGAAAATGGACAGAGTGCTGTAATAAGCAAAAGTTGGTTAATACGTAATAGAGATAAATCTGCGGTGGTGGAACACTGGGATGCTGCTTTCCCTCTTCGTGACGATGATACAGAGAATAAAAACTATAAAACGATACAAGATGTATTCAAGGAATGGCCAATTTTAACCGAGTCTGATAGTTATTACTTGGTGAATCATCTGTTCTAAATATTCAATAGTTGTCCATCACCAGAAACGTGTTAGCAATTGTCTTTTAGGTTGGAAGAGATTTCACTGCGAAATTTAAGAAAGCTGATAATCTCAATGTTTCTGATGCCTCGGTGAACAAGTGGGAGACGATTTTTGAGGGAGTACTCGATGTCCATGGGAGTAAATTGACAGAGGAGGGGAATCTACTTGATTTGGACCTACTCAAAGCCAGTGCAGGAAAAGATTCATCTGGAGGTGAAATGCTTTGTTAAACTCTGTGGTAGAAATTAAACTGCGATTGACATGTCAAATGGAGTGAAATACATTGAAATAAGTAATTTCAATTAATCATTTCAATAAATTCTATAGATACTCGCATGGTGTTACAATTAAAACTGTTGTGCGCTCTCTTGGCTCCTAAGTCTATCA
This sequence comes from Tenthredo livida, assembly GCA_963992785.1. NCBI lineage: Eukaryota > Metazoa > Arthropoda > Insecta > Hymenoptera > Tenthredinidae > Tenthredo > Tenthredo livida. Next base: position 20,515,334 of record OZ023066.1, read on the forward strand.
AGATCCAAGTGAAGAGTGAAGGATTAATAGGGAAGACAAGTTTCTGGAAGCCATCAAGTCAGCAGGCACAAGACAGTCTTTTTCTGCATGTGAAGGTATAAATCATTGTCATATATTGTCATGAATTAGAAAGGCTACACCGTCAAACATTCCAGATTTTTGAATCAAGATGTTTCTTATTGCAGGTTCCTGGTGACGTAGAGGAAGCAAAAATGCAATTCAGAAAAAGAAAAGCAGAGTTAGGATTATCACTTCAGCCATACATGATTGTCGTGGGTAAAGACGTCCACTCGATAGAGACAGTTTGTGTGGAATTGGATCAAACAAGTTACAATCCGCCTACTGCACTGAAAGGCCTAGACATTTTGTTCAAATTATACCCAACATTCAATCTATCATACCCATTGGAGTCTGAACACATTTGGTATTTAATCCAGTGGGCAGTGTACGGTATTCAAATTGATTCCGCTGTGCAGATCCCCCACATTTACAACACCATCAACAAGATGAAGAGAAGAGCACTGAAAGATTCAACACCAGTGTCTGTCAAGCCACTCAAACGTCAAGTAAAATGATATGTTATATCTGTAATCACTCCCAGATATCCACCGAAGAAGCGCTTCTACATCACATAAAAAATCATCATCCTTTAGAATTAGATTATCACGTGAAAAAATATCGATTATGTGAAAGGAATTCTAACAATCCACAAGAACTGAGACTCTGTAATACTCCTTCTGGTTTACCTCCAGTTTCATATCCTTTTCAAGAAAGGGTCTCACTCAGAAGTCACGATAGTGTCGAGCTAGAGGAAGAAATGTCCTGTAAAAGGTCAATTCCGGATATAGGTAGAATCGAACCGATAGAAGAGATTCTTTTTAAATTTATTGGGAAATTATACGGTGACTCTTCATTAATAGATCGGTTGTTCAATGCGTCGTCACGAATCATATTCAGATTACTCAAGATTTACTCTCTACATTTAGACAACAATTAAAAATAAATTTACCATCAAATTTTCATAATATCGTGGATAACACATTAAATATTGACTCTGTAACGCGCTATAATACAGAACACAAACATCTCAAATATTTGACAGATAGAAATTATTTAATTACTCCTGAAGCGTTCTTTATTGGAGAAATAAGCGAGGAAAAAAAGAAGGAAGGAATTACAGTTTATTCAAAAAGGAAGTGCCACGGTCAATATGTTTCTTTGAAAAAAACTCTAGAAAAATTTTACGAGTTACCCAATGTCTATCAAGAAATTAAAGATTATATAGATCGGGAAATTATACAGAACGATGGGAAGGACAAGGTTTTTTCTAGTATATTTCAAGGAGAGAGATGGGAAGAGATTTCGAAAAAATGTGGAGGCCGAGAGGTACATCCATTATCGCTATACACTGATGATTATGAGTCTAGGAGACCCTCTGTCATCAGCCGCTGGGATTCATAAAATTTGCGCAACCTATTTCACATTAACAAGTTTGCCCCCCAAATATTGTGGTACAATGGACAATATTTTTCTTGCTCAGTTAGTATATTCATCTGATTACAAAACTTTCAAAAATGAAAAATGTTTTTATAAATTAATTGCAGAATTAAATGATTTATATCAAAATGGAATTTCAATTACCATCAATGGAGAAACAAAACGAATCTATTTCGTGTTATTTGAAGTATTAGGTGACAATCTCGGTGTCAATGCCATGTTTGGTTTCATGGAGAGCTTTTGCGCTGACTTTTTTTGTAGATTCTGCCGTGCTCACAGAAAAGAGACTTACACTTTGTGTGTCGAAAAGAAAGAACTCCTTCGTACTGTAGGGAATTATTCTGTGGATGCTGACTCATTTTCATTCGGTGTGAAAGAGTCTTGCGTTTTTAACAAAATAAAATCCTTTCATTGCATCTCTAACGGAACTGTTGATGAAATGCATGACATAAGACTCGGTATTGCTCGATACGTCATGGCTGAGATTATTTCTTATTGCATAAAACAACAGTACTTCACATTGGAGCGTCTTAACAACAGATTCAAATATTTTGATTACGATGAAATGGATCGAGGGAACAAAATTTCTTACATAAATCCGAATCACTTAACGAAGGGGGCTTTAATCCTAACTGCTGCACAAATGTCTGCATTGATTTCGTATTTCGGTATCATTATGGGTGACCTCGTACCGGAAGATGATCCCGGGTGGGAACTTTATTTATTACTATTCGACATTGAAGATCTCGTAATGAGCTTGGTCTTGTCACATAAAGATCTTATTCACTTACAGTCGCTCATTAAAAATTTTAATCAGCTTTACTTGGAACTGTTTAAGGAAAATTTAAAGCCCAAATTTCACCTATGGACCCATTACCCTATGATCGCCCGACGTATGGGTCCTTTGAGATCAATGACTTGTACAAAATTCGAAAGAGTGCACCAAAAATCGAAAAAATACGCAAAAACCATTACTTGCAGAATCAATATGATTCATTCTGTTGCCCTCAAATTCCAATTGGAATTAAGTTACCGATTTATGTGCAATCGTGGCTTGGATGATGATGTTGTGCATGGCCCGATGATCCCAACATCAAGTATAACTTCAAAATTTGTACAAAAACGTGATGATGAAGCTCAGACAATTGCGTGGGTAAAATTAAATGGGATTGTATTCAAAAGTGGTGCTGCAATTATATTAAGGGTGGATGATGAGGATTCTCCAGTTTTTGGTCTTATCTCATCCATCATCAGGAATAACAAGGGCTACATATTCTTCCAATATTTGGAATGTACCACTCCAGGGTTCAATAATCATATGAAGGGTTATCGCATCATTGTTCCCACTAATGATAAATTACAATTGATCAAGTTCGATATGAAAAAAGTCACCAGACCAGTGAAAATTCACGTTACTTCTGAAGGAGATAGTATCGTTTCTCCCCGCGATTGGGATTACAATTATTGTAATCACGTTCTCCTATCTTGATTTATTTCCATTATAATTTGATTCGGAGTTTTTCATTCCATTTGCCACTTGACTATTAATAAAAGTACTGGAAAGCTGTTATATTATAAAATAAATTATAAAAGTTGAAATGAAAGTTGATGTACCTATAGTTTGAATAAAAATGTTCGATTATTTTTTAACAATGTTCATTTAGTTCCAATAAAAATGTGTGTTTGTTCTATATCTGTGTTACGAGACTATATTATTCCCCCCCACAATGTCCTAGGCCAAACAGAAATAGTATATTGGGCACCGAGGGCGTAAAGTAGGCTTTTTTAGACCTCGACTCGTGCTAGCTCGCCTCCGACTCTTACTGCGAACTCCACACTCGGTCTAAAAAAGCCCGCACTTTACGCCCTTGGTGCACACCATATTTTTTGTCACATGCGCGATTTTAGCGTTTTTAAGCGATTTTAAAGAAGCGGGCAAAAAAAGTCAGTAGCGGGCAAAGAGAACTTTTTTTTCGCCCGCTACCGACTTTTTTTGCCCGCCGGTCAATAAACGGCTACTTTTGGCCCTATTATTGGGTCAAAAAAACGTGTAAATCATGCATGTATGACAAAATAGTACATTTCAGTACGAGTACGGAAAAGTTTTTTTGACGAGGTTTACGGCACGAGCCGAAGGTGACTGCTGTAACGCGGTTCGTCAAAAAGCCTTTACGTACAAGTAACGATCATTATTTTCCATCAGGAATGCGCCGAGAAGTCGCGACGAAGTTGCGATTTTGAGGTTAGAATGATGAAAAAGAAATTACTTTGCCTACACAGTTGGAAATAACTTCTATAAATGTCAAAAAAAATTGCTGTCACTAGTGTTCATGTAAAAAATAACAAGTGAGGAATGTAATTTTAACAGAACCCGTTTCCGTCGAAGTCTTTATATCTGTCAAGCTACGAAAATGACTGTAATCTGTTGAATTTAACAATTACAAAATGTAAAATTGCGAATAACATGTTTTAAGTGTTAGAACAACATATATTTCTCGTATGTCATGGTAAGAAACTTATGTCGAATTATTTTGTGTAGTTAAATTGTATTAGTTCACTCAACCATATTGTACATTACTTCAATATTTTCTCGTAAGGCGGCGATCACCGCTTTTAATATTCTCGCGAGTGCCACTTATCGAAGTTGGTTAGTATATATAGACGTGGAAGATGTCACCTGTAAGCGCCGCTCAATACCTGTACTGATGATGTGTTAATAATATGTATGTTGTAAATAGATGTTTCTTCCCCTGTATAACTGATGTGATTTCAGAGACTTAGATACGACATTGGAAATAACTTCGCAATAAAATCCAGACCCGACCAATTCATCGCTCACTTGCTATCAATGTTGATCAAAAGCTGCCCCCCGTCTAATATCAAAATAATTTTTGGTTTTCACTTTGAATTTGAAACAACTATATCTCTCTTTTTATCTCTCTGCAGTGTGGCTGGGATGGTATAGAGTAGCTATATGAGATCAATTGCCATACAGGCGGGGAATATTGAATGTATGATATATGTTAGATCCTAATACTTGACAGTTATTGTATGTAGAGTTCAACTCATTATTCATGTACAATTAACATTATTTATCCGTTGTATTAACAGTCGAAACTGTTATTTACCTGTCAAAATATGAACAGACTTTTCCAGTAAACGGGTGACAGTAATGGGATCTGTTGAACCGACAGTAGAATTTATGTGGACTTTCTGGCACAGGTGAAAGATGTGAAAATTAACAGGTTTCTTCCAACTGTGTATACAAGCCCCATATAATTGTTTATTTTTTCACCCCTCCGATTTTATTCGCATTATTTCGACCTTTTATTTTTATTGATTAAAAATTCCTTATCAACGAGACGCTAATTACAGTCGGACCTCCCGTAATGTGGTACCTCGGCTTGAGAGAGTCTCGCGATCAATGCGAATTTCCAAGAATTCCCCCGTCGCCCCGACCATTCCTCTTGCGCCTATACTTCATCTATGTTCGTTACAGCTAAACTGGTTTCGGTGACGTTCACCTCTCTTCGCACCTCTCTACAGCTTGGATAGTTGTATAAGAACTAGCAAGATTATGATACCTTAAGTACAATGTATCACAGGCAAATGTGAGATTTTTGCGAAACTGTAATCCAAAGTGCCAGCGCTTGAGGGGATCCGTCCCAGAGCGCTCAATAAATATTCTATCTATTCTATCTATTCTATTCTACAGCCTATGAGCTCACGACCTCCCAGAATGTGGAAATCGCCCAAGTTGAGCGAAATTCTGAGAATTATTTCCACATTACGGGAGGTTCGACTGTATTCAGACCTTTATAAATTTGACTCTTATAGCAATTAATTAGTTCTTCATTGACTGAACGGTTCTTAATTATATATATATAGGACTCATTCTGTTAAATCATTTTCAGCGCTGACTCCTCATTCGCAATCAATGATTGTTATTTATAAGAAATAACCACCATAGATTGCATCAACTAGCGGTGCGTTAACTATTAACGAATGGTACATTTCGCTCAACATTTACCCCTCAACTGAATCATTCGTTAACTATTAACGGATATTCATTTGTTCGTATTCAACTCTGCCATTCGTTAATAGTTAACGAGCCTCGTTAATAATAACTCAACCTTTCTATCAGTGTAGAAGCCGGCTGACTGTCAATACATCGCGGAAGGTAGACATGTGTGGTTATATTCGTTTATTTAAAGCGAATGATAAATAAAGTGAATAAAACCTACGTGAATAAGCTGTGAATATTTATCAAAAATCGATCAATTAGTTTTGAATAATATCTTGATGCAATCAACGAATTAACCTTAGTTATAACTGGCGAAATTAATCAGAATCGAAGAGTTACAACATGACAGTTATCCTTGTTATTCATTGAATGAACTTTTAGTAAGCTTCAATAAGGTTTGTGTCACTTACCTTAGTTCAATTTATTGAAGCCTCAACCCCAAGATACGACTAATAATTTCGTTCAAATTGGTTGTCCCCGATTTAAACTCTTCGATTCCGATTAAGGGGGGGGGGGGGGGGGGGGGGGTACCGGATGTGTTACCGACACCGCCTATATCTCCGAAACGGGGCTACCAATCGACTTGTCCTGCGGCAGTCGATGTTTGACGAGTAATGGGTTCGAACTGGTACGTTTGATCGGATGAAATCGGATTTTTTTTTTTTTTTTTTATCGAAAAGCGTGGGCGTGCCATTTATTTCGACTTATATCAAAGCCTACTGATCGAAAATGCAAAATCGGCTTCCTGAGCCCGATTCTGTATGGCATTCCGAACACGACTATCCAAAAACATCTTTGGTTTCGACAACGATGAAGAAACCACATCTAATCTACGTTTTTGTGGTAATTTCCGCGATTGTCAAGGGCCGTGAGCGAAAATGGCCGCTCACGGCTGTTGATATGATGTGGTGGTTCGCAGAACGCCCGTGAGATGTCGCCGCACGCCCATTTAAGCTTCTCCTTTTACCACCGCTGTTATGTTGGTACACCTGGTACCACGTGACTCGACCCGCAGTCAGAGGTGATTTGAAGACTAACAATACGTATATTTACAATATAATACTTTTCAACGATTTCTCCAACATCTCGGTAAGTGAAAATATATAATCAATCCGAAATTGAGCATTTTGTTCATTTATTTCCGTTATTCCATCATTTTCCATGGTTTTTCAATACATACATATATATAAAATATCATGTGAGTAGTTGTACTGCATATCATGTATAATTTTATATTATACGTTCCTCGCATTATACAGCTATCCATTATATACAATTATATACCGAGATGTTGGAGAAATCGTTGAAAAGTATTATATTGTAAATATACGTATTGTTAGTCTTCAAATCACCTCTGACTGCGGGTCGAGTCACGTGGTACCAGGTGTACCAACGTAACAGCGGTGGTAAAAGGAGAAGCTTAAATGGGCGTGCGGCGACATCTCACGGGCGTTCTGCGAACCACCACATCATATCAACAGCCGTGAGCGGCCATTTTCGCTCACGGCCCTTGACAATCGCGAAAATTACCACAAAAACGTAGATTAGATGTGGTTTCTTCATCGTTGTCGAAACCAAAGATGTTATTGGATGGTTGTGTTCGGAATGCCATACAGAATCGGGCTCAGGAAGCCGATTTTGCATTTTCGATCCGTAGGCTTTGATATAAGTCGAAATAAATGGCACGACCACGCTTTTCGATTAAAAGAAAAAAAAAAAAATCCGATTTCATCCGATCAAACGTACCAGTTCGAACCCATTACTCGTCAAACATCGACTGCCGCAAGGACAAGTCGATTGATAGCCCCGTTTCGGAGATATAGGCGGTGTCGGTAACACATCCGGTATGCCCCCCCCCCCCCCCCCCCCTTAATTTTCAGTTATAGCTTAAGTTAATTCGTTGATTGCATTAAAATATTATTGAAAACTGATTGATCGATTGTTAATAAATATTCATAGCTTATTCACGTAGGTTTTATTCACTTTATTTATCATTTGCTTCAAATAAACGAACATAACCTCAAATGTCTACCTTCCGCGATGTATTGGCAGTCGGCCAGCTTCTATCAACAATGGCCGCCGAGTTGCATCGACCGCGTGCCAAAATCACCCTAGGAATTTTCAGTGCAACGAGTGGCTATCCCCATAAAAATACGAATTATCCGCCGGGTGGGGGGTCGGTCCATTCTGTTTCACCGGTTCCTCGCGGTATATTGGAGGTTCGTCGGGGAAGCTGATCAAAGACATGTTAACGCATTTTATGTTGAGCGACGTTTCGGCTGAGCCCAGCCAGCCATCCTCAGGCTATCGAAACAATTATTTATTAATTGATTGTTGATTAAATAGAGTGTTATGTTTTTTTAAATTTAACTTTTATCCTACTCATAATTTTAATTTTGTATTAACCAAAAGCCGGACAGAATTTAGAGCGACATACTATATTCTAAGTATCCTTATCATATAGGTGCTCTTAGCCTCGTGGTTGAGGAGGAAGTGAGGATCTAGCCATATGTAATAAAGATGCCGCCATGGTGAACCAAGCGTTAAGTGTCATAACTCGTTACCTTGAATTAGACATAGGTATTTGGACAACTTATTGTATTGTAACGTATCACGACAATTTCCGACATCTGGTAGGTAAATAAGATTATTCAATCCCATCTATCAGAGAATATCTGAGTAGAAATGACTGAGGTCACAGAAAACATCCATCTAAGCAGGCAATTTCTGATTTTTCGTTGGAGAATCCCTCAAAATCATCCTTTATTTCAGCTGAACATTCTTGGACTTTCGATCATGATGATGAATCTGCTTCAGAAGAAAATCCTATTTGACGAGTACAGTCTGCTGAGTCAAGTGACTATATGATTCGGATAACGATTTGCTTTGAATTGGGATACTGATGGTTGAAAACCAGTTGAAAATTTATCTAACTTTTCGAATGCTTTGAATAAAGTTGGTGTTGAGTCCATACAATTTTCAGCAAAGCTATATCAGTATTCAGATGTACCGATGAAACGATGAAACGAGTCAATAATGTGATCACTGAAGTATCTGAATTATGTGAGTCCACCTTCTATTCAGTTCAAGACGAAGTTTGCAATCGTTTTCAAACTTCAGGTGCCAACGAAGAATCCTTGCTAGAAATAAAAGGAATATTTGGAAAATTTGCACAACGTGAAAGCTGAAAAAAAAAAAAACGTTTTTCTAGATTCGTGTCTTACGACACATTCATAGTAGGTACCACAAAGTTACAAAACTGGAGAGTGAACGGAATTCAAGTCAAGATCTACAGAGACCAGTCGCGAAGAAGTTCCAGTTATGGCACAATTTATTCCAGTTCAATAGGTGTTGAAAAAGTTTTTCGAAATGCCTGGTACCTATATTTGATAAAACTGTATCGAACATTGCCCCAAGTCCTTTTTGGACAGAAAAAAGTGCTCGATACGGAGATAAAATAGTTTTCCCACTTTTTATGTACTTTGATGACTACGAGAACAATAATACCCTCGGAAGTCGTGAAGGTATAGCAAAGTGTGGAGCAGTCTATCTCAGCGTACCATGTTTACCACCAGAATTTCTATCGAAAATTCAAAACATTTTTCTATTCATTCTCTTCAACACTCTCGATCGAAGTACACTAAACGTAATGGATTCTGAGCCGGATGGTGTTCGACAATCGAAGAAACAGCCAACCGGCGCTCTGGATTTTTGTAGTCCAGAGCGCTGATTGGCTGTTTCACCTATCTAGATTACACATCCGGCTCAGAATCCATTACGTTTAGTGTACCTTCAAAAATTCAATTATTTTTGAAAAAGTAATCGAAGAACTCAAATTTCTACAAATTAAAGGAGTAACTTGAGATTTTCCCACTGGTGAATAAAAAAATTATTTTTATTTGGCATTAATCATAGGCGATAATCTTGGCCTTCATTCAATATCGGGGATTGTTGAAAGCTTTCAAGCAAACAAATTTTGTCGGTTTTGTTTGACTAACTATACGAATATCAATAAAGTATTCAAGGAAAGCGACTGCGATGTACTTCGTGGCATTACTAATTATGAATCATTGAAAGCAAAAGATGATCCGTCTGTTTCAGGTATCAAAGAAACTTGCGTATTTAATAAATTACCTGGTTTACACTTAGCTAATAATCCAGCAGTGGATGTAATGCTGCACGATTTTTTAGAAGGTGTATGTCGATATGACACTGCACGTTTGGTACACTATTCTATTTACATACGTAAATATTTCTGTCTTGATCAACTCAACACAAAGCTGTGTGCATTCGCCGATGCGTCAAATAACCATAAAAACAAGGCCCCTGAGATATTGGAGACTGGAGTCACATTTAAGTAAATAGTGCATAATATTATCCTCTGCCGAATCCTCTGCTGAGATGTTAAATTTGACAAAGATTCTAAAAAATAAATTCAAATCTAATCGTTGGGCTCTTGGTAGACAAAAATTATGAATATTGGCAGCTATTATTAGGACTCCAAGAAATTTCGGAGATAATACAGTATTACCTCGTTATAAGCGACTGTTAGGGCGGTTAGGGGAATAGGATTCAAAGAAATTCGTCGCCGAAGCGTTCCCCCACTAAGGGGAAATCGCACATGCGTCAATGTATCAGTGAGCATCACTACTGGGAGTACCTCACGTATACAGGTAGAGTGGCGGAAGCTATAAAGCTCGCTCAAGCGGAACGAACGGGAAATTCGCTTATAACGACGGCGCTTATACCGAGGTAGTACTGTATGCAGTACGAAGGTTACTTTGGATACTCCTACAATACTTGTAGTAGGCAGGAGTGCCACAATTAACAAAACCAGAAAGTCACTAGGCTAACTTACTAGGTTGGTACTACTGCTGACCGAAAAAGACAGTATGGCGGCGTAGCTCAGTGCATCGGGTCATGCTTAAAAGAAGGAAATAAATAAATAACGTTAAACGATAACTACGTGTGTTTGTTTTAATTTCCCGACTACCACAAAAAATCAGAAGTGGGAGAAGCCTACGGAAAGGTTATCCAGAAACGAAAAAATGGGATCGTCGAGCTGTGTGCCGCGAGCCGGTAGTTGTAACGCTGTGTGCTTCAACGAAAAAAAAAAGCAAAAGCCGAGAAAACGTAGATTACTGTGAGTTGTGTGCCGTATAAGTGAGCTAAAAGAAAACAAACACGAAAACATACATCACAGCTTAAATTCGTGACAAAGAAAACGACGATCAGTCACCCTAAAATGGTGGACATTTAGGCGGGACAAGAACAATAAACGTGGACGTGCGGTCGGTAAAAGTGGTATACATCGATATCGATCAAACGTTAACGCGCAGTTGGTAGAAGTGGTGACTGTCTAGCGGTAGTTTAAGCAACTAAAATGGATGCAAATGATTTTACCGTCGTGCAGTTGAAGGCGGCCCTGAAACAACAGAGCCTCTTAACAGCGGGAGGAAAAAAGGAGTTGATTGTACACTTGCAGGTCTGCTCGCATCCCGCGATCCGCGGATCCACGGATGTCGCGGATTTCGCTATAAAAAGGGGGTAGCGGAGCACCCGCTACCGATTGTGTGGCAAAGCGCCCGTCGAGTCACATCGTATTAAATTCATTAGGCACGTAGCCAAAATAATGCGTGACCTTACTTGCTCTTAAATCGTATTAGGGACTTGCTAAAATTGAAGTACTTGGAATCACGATTTTTGATATGAAAAAATAAGTCTAATTAATCTACATTTCACTCTAATAGTTTTGCTAATTTTGAATGAACTTAAAAAATTAGACTGCAAGTTTCAAAGTCGTCATAACCCGCTTGTCGACGCAATTTAACCAGATCGCGGTTTGGAAAACCGCGTTCAATTGGATTTAACGAACAACCGGAATAACAAATTTAATAAAATAAGATCGGAAACGTTGATTTAACATAAAAATTTAGATTTAATTTAACTTTAACTTCTGCTTTAAAAATTCCTTTTTGATACTTTACTTTCTTATCTTTATGATTTTTCTGTTCAAAAACTCTACGCTAAAAATGCTATTTTCAGTTGTTTTTGTTATGCTACTCTAATCTAAGCATTTATTATTAAATCTATTATTGTTAAACTGCTTCCTGTTCTTTCAATTTCTTTTTCTTTCTACTATTTTTTCTAAGATATTACAGCATTCATAAAACATCGTCGTTAGCTTTGCAGCAACGGTGTGGATGAAAATCCACATCCGAGTCTGTCGATAGGCTTGGTGTGCGTGGCTGGTCCAGCTCTATATAAATTGCTGCCTCGAGTTTGCTCTCGGACTGGCGGTACTGGTCTAACATACCCGGATCCGCGGGCTTGATCTGAGAGTGTTTTCGGGCTGCGGCGCAGGCTCGGCTAGCGTGGCATATCCAGTGGCGTAGCTAGGTGGTCAAGGGCCCCGGTGCAAAAACAAAAATGGGCCCCCCTCCCTCTATGTAGCTGAAGCCCTCATGGTCGTTTTCTCCGACGCGGTTTAGACTCATTCAATTTTTTGAATATAGTTTTGACATAGGATAAACTGAGTTTGAACGTCAATTAACATGAGAAAAAAACGCGTTACTTGTTCGGGTAAATGTGTCGAATTTTGAAGAGTTTCGTGAGTCATGAGAGACAAGGCCGGATTTACGCCTAGGCCAACAAGGCCATGGCCTAGGGCGGCACATTTTTGGGGGCGGCATCTGCTAGAGTTATTATTTTTTTTCTATCAATCTTTATGAAATTCGAAGTAGCTGATATTATACAGTTTGAGTTTTCTCGGGTATCGCATGAGGGAGGGGATTACCATCGCAAACGCTCCGCCTTCTCTATTCATACTTGTTTTCGTCATATCGAGAAACCCCATTTTTATGCCGAAATCCAGAACAGGTATGTTCTTATTCGGGATAGTGGGATTCAAGTCGAGTATTTAGCATGAGATGAAATAAATAATTCCGTGAATCAATGGATTTCATGAATTTGAGCGTATAATATGCCCCCCTATATTATTTGCATGTAAAGCGATCAAGCCTCGGTCTCGGCGCGTCTGCGTAGACATCGCGCGCGACTTCCCGCACGGATCAACCGCTTTTTGAACATAGTTTCCATCGGAGCTCCATTTTAAAACTGACACATCTTCTAGAGAATGTATCAAGGAACACGCTCGTATTTTTTTCAGAATTTTCGAAGGTGGTAGTCATCTCGAAAATCACATTTAAGAAATATAATTGTTCATAACAAATAGAAAATCGTTTATCCCATGAATTCACAATTGATGACATGAAAGTGCAATTCAAGAGTTTCAAAATGAGTTTTTGCCGATGTCTGGAGGGCAAGGAAAACCGGAGGTATTAATGTTTAAAGGAGAGCGCGATTCCGATTTTTGGTAGTTTTTTCGAAAATTCAACCCCTTGTAAAGCTTCTAAGGCCGTCGAGTTAAAAAAAAATGTTCCCCTTATTTATTTTACCCAGAGAATATGTGAATAAAATTACGACGATTTTCAAAAACATGCGGTTGAAAAGGTGTCCCGCTTGACGTGGATTGACTCATATATATGCTTACTTTGGCAATAAACTACGTTTATGAAGAATGTGTTGCTCATCTTACTATTCGAATCGCCCAATTCCTGAACGTTTTCTTTACTTATCAAAGCAATGATGAATATTTTATTACTTACAGTACAATGAATTTCGGTTCAATTGCATTTCAACTTCATGATTCACTCGATACCTTCGAAATTTGGCAAGAGTTTTTGTTATTCTTAAGGGGGCGGCCGTAGAAAGCTTGGCCTAGGGGCGACATACACCCAAGTGGCCTTGGTGAGAGACTGATCAAATATGTCAAAAACAGTCTATCCACGAGAGAATAAGGCCAGATGCCATAGACTGAGAGGAACTTGAAAATTTCTCAAACAGTTCGAGAAATGTTATGCTTTTCCGAGGCTCCTTTACCGTATTATTATTTCTTTTGCCTGGGATTCCGACGAATAGAACTGCTATGTTACCTACACATTTTTAGGGACGATCGCATCGCGGAGTGCCTATTAGATTCGTCATCGCAAAAACGTGGGACCGAGAAAAAAAATTCTCTTCAACTTAGAAATCTGTTTTGTCACTCGCACAATCATTTTCTAGCGTTTTCCAACATTTATGTACGTGCGTGTGTACGCCGAAAGTTTGTTTGTATGCTGAATTGCGGGAGAACGACTCGACCGATTTGAACGACATTTGGGGGAAAATTCAAGTGTTCGGTGAAGATGATTGAAGAAACCTTTGAAGATTTTACCACTGCCGGTTACGAAGTGGTCAGTGTTTTACCGTTAAATTGATTATTATTACGTGTATCCTGAATTGCGGGGGAACGACTCGACCGATTCAAACGAAATTTGAGGGGAAATCAAGTGATTGGTGAAGATGATCCACGAAACTTTTGAAGATTTTATTATTGCCCGTTACGAAGTGTTAAGTGTTTCACCATTCAAATAATTATTACGTGTATCCTGAATTGCGTGAGAACGACTTGACCGATTTGAACGGAATTCGGGGGGAGAATGAATTGTTTAATGAAGATGATCTACGAAACTTTCAGAGATTGTATTCCGTGTGGAAATTACAAACGGGAACTGGTTTTTTTCTTTTGTTTTTTTTAATTTCATGTCTTGAATAACCGTATTTCGTTTAAGATCTTATTCGTTACTAATCAAACCATTGTAATACTTTATCATTCTTTGGTAATTGAAACGTTGCAATATCTTATCAAAATTGTCTACGGGCAGTAAAATGAACTATTGGAAGAATGTCGGTATAAAAAAAAAAAAATTCATCATCATCATAAACCTGCAATCGTGCCGGTTGCAAAAAAGCAGAGCTTTTTTCTTAACACTGCTGGTTATTCATAACTCTCTCGTGAATATTTCATTTTGTTATTAACCCTTCGTTGTCACACTTCCGGAGAGTGTCGAATTTCAAATGACGATCGTGAAAAAACTATCCGCCTGACGTGAATAAAAAAAATTATAGAACATGCTTTGAATAGTGTAGAATATGTATCGAAAGTTGTTTTGTTTAAAATCAGAAGACAACAAGACATAGGAACAATTTTGCTGGAAAGTCTATGGGTCAAATTGACCCAGTGTGACAACGGAGGGTTAAATTGAATGACTCAAAACCATGATTATTGAGCGATGTTTATCAAATATCGTAGAAAAAGAAAACACGGGAGTACCCTGGTAGAAATTTTTCCCGTATTCTGTCTAGGTCTAGCTAGATCCGCGAGACTGCCATCTAGGCCTATCTAGTAAAACTGTACAGACGCCCAGACAAAAATGTAACACTTGTCCCTTCTAGACGCTATCTAGCAATGCTATCTAGCAGTATCTAGTAGCGCTAGATTACATCTGTACAGTTCGAAGCAGTACTAACTCGTCCTTGAGCAGGTTTTATTAGAAATCTTAGGTTATTTTCTGAAAACGATGATAATGAGAAACAAATTTCTTTGCAAGTGCACGTTTTTAATATCGAATATAACATGTTACAATACTTCAGAATTAGAAAGGTTTCTGAATGATGTCGTACAAATCAGGTAGTTAATTTTCTCTATCACCTATTCTATGCACATCATGATTTCCGGAATGTTCGTTTTGATCTTCATCATTTTCATCACCTTCATGGTCTTCGTTATCTTCATAATATTCGTCGTCATATTCACTACTATCTATGGAAACTTCACCATTTTCATCGCTACCATCATATTCACCATGTATGTCGTCATTTTCAATATACTCATCATCTTCGTCGTCATATTCATCCGCCTCTTTGACAACTTCAGAATCTTCATCGATACCATCATGTTCACAATCTTCTTTATCATCTAGTGGATTAGTAATTATGCATCAATTACTGCTTTCCGTTAGGCATCGTCACAATCACTACCCGTGGTTGAGTTTTCTTCGGTTTGAACACTTTCATCACTTGCCTCAGCCACCGATCTTCTTTCATGCTCGTCAACAATGTTTTGCAGAATTACATTCAATTTCTTCTTCGAACGGTGTTTTTTTTACACGCCACTTGCTTGTACTCCTCATACCGACACAAAAGAAATTGCATAAACGCGCACGCGATCGTAATGAGGCTGATGCCGATGAACGAACGTCTGACAATGATTACGATTCTATTATTTTTGGTTATGTCAATCCATGAAATGGCTGAGGCCTATGTTCAAAATCTAGAAAATCTAGGAAAATCTAGACAGGTCTACAGTGTTAAAAATGATTGTGAATTTACAACACATTTACTACACAAAAGTTTTGCAAAATTACAAATGTGGCGTAGCGAAGTAAACTGCTAAGCTTGTTTTATAAATTTACAAATAAATTCTTGATCTTACTGAACTTTCATAGGAAAAACACAAAATTGTATTTGAATTCGCTAAATTGTTGAGTAAATTTGAAGTATTTGTAAATTAATTTTAAGGAAATGTCTTGTAAATTCAGTACCACTCATCTTCACGAATAATGCTTCCGGAATAATATTGGAAGTTCACAATATACATTTTTAAGCGTGTATATTACAAATCTAGCAATCTCGAGTCTAGCAAATCTAGTAAAATCTGGGCAGGTCTGTATTGCATATCTAGAAAACCTTGCAAATCTAGCAAATCTAGAAAAATCTAGGCAGGTCTGTATTGCAAATCTAGAAAACTTAGCGAATCTAGCAAATCTAGAAAAATCTAGACCGGCCTATATTGCAGGCTAGCAGTTCTAGATAAATTTCTACCAGGGTAGCTTCAGGGTTCACTAGCTTCGGGGCCCACAGAGCTTGGGGGCCCCGGTGCAATGCACCACTTTGCCCTATGATAGCTACGCCACTGGGCATATCCAGCTCTATCAGGGTACAGTTCTGTTCAGGGGAAACCCTGCTTTGAATCTGTTTTTGGGTTATCGTGGTTTTTCACTTTTTCCACAGGAGGAGCTCCAAAATTATCACACCCGTGACAAAGACGCTCACGCGGACTAGTACCATATCTCCAGCCTTCAGCTGAGATATTGGTGCAGTAAGTTACAATATTGTTACATTGGGTAAAATCACCCATATTCTATTCAATTCATAAACACCATCTAGTAGCCTATATGATAAATGATATCCTTTAAAATATAAGAAACTCGGTTGCTGCGTCAACAACGATTATTAAAAAACAAATCAGTCTGTCTTTAGCTCACTACTGAAGCAGACCTGTATTTTCTGAACACACAAACCTATTGCAAACTCATATAATTTCCTCAAAGTATCACTTTATTTCTCTTGGAGAACCTACATAATAACTTATTATCTCAACGATTATAAAAATCGTTACAATATGTTACCGATTTCGCTTTAATTTTTTTTACGGCTTCTATGGAACAAATAAATTCATCAAACAATTTTTTTTTGCCCCTATTTTCCAAGTTACCCGGGGGTGAAATTCCGGAAGAAGAGCCAAATATCGAAGACACACTCCCTTTCAAACGGTCATATCTTTGATTTTATTCAACCTAGAGACTTCTTCCAAGAACCATTTTAAAGCTATTGAATGACACTATTATTATATATTTTATGAATTTCACGATGACGAACGATTCGATTTGTTATAAACAAATATAATATTCGAACGTGGTTTCCGAGGCAAAAACCACGCGTAAAAATTCTGAAAAAAATATGAGTGTATTCCTTGATCAATTCTCTACAAAATTGTTGGGTTAAAGGGATGGAGAACCGATGGAAACCATATTAAAACGATTTCTTTATAAGCGACGGCGCGCGCTGCCGCTGAAAGACCCGGCTCGGGTACGGTTTTTCGGTGGCAGCGCGCGCCGTCGCTTATAAATAAATCGTTTCAACCTGGAATCCATCGGTTCTCCATCCGATTTACTGAACGATTTTGTAGAGAATTGATCAAGGAATACGCTCATATTTTTTTGAAAATTTTATCGCGTGGCCATTGCTTCAAAAATCACGTTTGAATAATATATTTGTTTATAACAAATAAAATTGTTTGTTACCGCAGTATTAAATATAGTATTTCTTGCATTAGTGTGCGTGAAATTCAACTTAACGCACTGTTTTCAGTGCGTAGAATGAAAGATTTCGATACAGTGTCTCTTGCTGTTTTCAGTGCGTAAAATGATACTTTTTGATACAGTCCGACACTGTAACTATAGCTGTAACGAAAATAAACAATAGAATCGACCTAATAGTGTATCCTGAGGTCAAATCAACAACAGTCAAAATTCTATGAGTGCCAATAATTTTAACGTAAGAAAATAAGGTTTAAAATTATTCTCGAATTCGTACCGTTTTTGTTGATTCAACCATAGATATACCGTAATAGATGGGACAAGTTAGAAAAAGTCAGAACCGAGCCGTCATATGTCCTAAAAATGGCAGGCCGAACGGTGTCGCCGCCACACGGAGAAAAAAGAGTGGTTGTGACAGCCGAATTTCTGGTTCTTGAAACTATAATCGGGTCTTTGGTCGCAACAGTACTGTTGTTTAGCTACAAGAGCGGAACATTAGAGCCTAACGTGGTCCGCTTGCACGAACGATGCGGTATAGCTGTGGGAGCTGAACGACGGATTTGTTATAGCAGCTATGCTATGTTCAATACGCCCTCACGAGATGCACGATTTAGACATGGGTTATTATCAATAAATATGCAATATAATATGTGTTTATTATTTCACATAATGTCTCCATGCATATAAATTTGTATACAGTCCGACCTCCAAATAAGAAACCAAAAGCCCCCAAGGGGAAGAGTCTTTCCAAGAATTCGAGTACCCCCACCAGGCGCGCGCTCCGCGCTCACTATCTCGGTCTGTCTCTCTCACTCTTTTCCGCATGCGATCCTCTCAACAAGCACCACGCTCGAACGAGTTGCAACTTAGTAATCACATCGCCCATGCAAAAACGTTTTCGACTGCGCGTGGACATTTATTTAGCGAATTTTTGTTTCACGTTAATATACTATATTGAATATTATTGTGTGCTACTGTATCTGAATTACTACTATTAACTATCATAAAATGACCGAAACTGTAAAGAAGCGTAAGAAATCAGACTGTAGTATACAAGTCGAAGAAAATATTACAGAATCTGCGCCACAAGGTGATAATTTAAACAAAGAGCTGGCTGTGGCCAAACGTAATCGATATACGTTTGAGGAAAAGAAGAAAATTTTGGAAGAGTGTAAAAACCTAAACTCTCGAGAAGTGTGTGTTAAATACGGCCTGAATAAAAGTGTTCTCAGCAAATGGAAATCTAATGCAGAGATAATAAAAAATGCCGCCAAAACGAGCCATAGCAAAACATTGAAAAAAGTTTCCGAAACAAATGATCTCGACGCCGAATTATTCACGTGGCTTTCTGATTATCGCTGCAAAGGCATTCCAGTTTCGGGGCCAATGCTATGCCGACAAGCACTCGTGATAAACTCGCGAATCGGTGGACCAGAAAATTTCAAAGCAAGCCACGGGTGGCTAGAGAAATGGAAGAGACGAACCCACATTAAAAATTTAAAGATCACAGGTAAAATCATTAATCTGAAATATAGGGGGGAAAAAAAATAGTTGTACCTAATAAAATATTGTGTTAGTAAAAAACTTTCACTTTATCTTCTTCTTTTTACTCATAATTGAGAAATATCTTTGTGTTTTACTCGATATTGCGAAAAAATGCAACTCTTTTATCCAGATTAGAAACCTGGCCTTCTTTGGCTTCATCTGTTTTATCTTATGAGGATCGTGTTTCGGGTTTTTTTTTTTATTGAATTTGCATTGATCGATTCTACTTTTTACTCAATCTAGCTTTTTACTTGATTCTGAATTTTCTTTTACTCTCTTTGCTCCGGTCTCTCCTACAAACAAAAATAGAATTATTTTTTAAATAAATGATAAAAAAAACTATACTAAATTGTTAAATAAAATTGTCCAATATATGATGATATGTGCCGTATGGATTTGAAAGGGGAGAAACTATCAGCCGATGAGGAAGCAGCTAATCTGTTTAAAGCAGTATTTGCCAAAATGGTGGCTGCAAAAAAACTCGAAAGGTCTCAAATTTTCAATATGGACGAGAGTGGGCTGATGTATAAAAGTACCCCGAAGAGGACATTTGTTGCAGCCGATCAGTCACAAGCTCCCGGTGGGAAAAAACAGTTGGAACGGGTTACTATAGCCACATGTTGTAATGCCGATGGCTCTTTCATCTTGCCTCTAATATTGATCGGGAAATCAAAAAATCCACGCTGTCTCAGAAACGTGAACAAGAATGAATTGCCTGTATGGTAAGCAGTCAGACAAACGCGTGGATGAATAAAGACATTTTTGAAGAATGGTTCAAAGATGTTTTTGTTCCAAAAGTTGAAATTTTTCTCAACTCTAAGAACTTGCCAAAGACGGCAGTACTTCTCGTCGACAATTGTCGATCTCATCGATACGTAAAAATTAACGACATCGAAATAAACTTTTTTCCGCCAAATGTCACCTCTCTCATCCAGCCTATGGATCAAGGCATCATTCAAACCGTCAAATTAAACTACGAGATCAACCTCGTAAATTCAATCATTGAGGGTCAAAATAAAAACGTGACGCTGATCGAGGTTTTGAAGACAATTGACGTGCACAAAGTGATTCTGTGGGTTGCTGACGCATGGAAAAAAGTCAAACCCACGACGATCCAGAAATGCTGGAAAAATTTATGGCCCAAAGAAATTAAAGATGCGTCGACGCAAACAGATGAAAATTCTCTTATTATCGATAATCTCGATATTTCCGTGGGTACTGACGTCACTTTTAAATCGCTAACTGCAGACGATCGAGACGTCACCGACTTATTGAATCTATTGAAAAAAGTCGCCGGTTATGAAGAGGTAGACGCAGCAACCGTAATCAATTGGATTCAAAAAACAGAAAAACGTAAAGTATTATTTTCTTCTTCTTCTTTTTCTTTAAAATTGGCCACGAGCTATGCTCGTTATGCCATCGTCTCGTGAGTGTAAACGTTTTATTTTATGTCCATATTGTTTTATCCCATTTATATAAAAGAAGAAGAAGTCAATATCTCTGAGGATTCATCTTCAATGGCAGAGTTCGACTCTGCCAAAAATATTCCACCGTCAGTTGAGTGCGTTGCGGATCAAAATAATACGCAACAAGACGAAAACGCTTTACATTTCGTCTCGGAAACTTTTGCTGCTTTAAACTACTCAACAAAATTAGCGGGTCAACCTGATTATACCGAGCCATTTCCAAACGCCTTGACCGATTCGATTAAAATTCATACCTGAGGTAGATAGAAGTGTCCCTAACATGTACCCCGACTTATAATTTTATTGGTCTAAGGGTTGCAATGAGGCACTCACAAATCCAACCCCGCGCGAGAAATCAAAGTCACAGGTTTTCGATCTGTGGTTTTGATCCCATATCCGTGCCTATAAAAGTGTTTGAACAACCACTCAACCAGACTCATACTTGCGCTTATTCAACCCTTCAATTTCACCCCGTCTGACCATATGGATCGGGTGGGAAATTTCTAGACTTTTTTGGTGACTGACTGCTCGAATGAGTATTCGAATCGACTGTACGTTTCAGATGGGCACTCTCAATCCGTTTCTCAGAGCCCCTAGCCCCTAACAACCCCCGATTGTCCCTTAGCTCAATGTTAGGTCTGCATCTCCAGTAGCCGAATCTCGAAGTGGCGATCCACTGTACCACGATAGACAGACCTCGCCGGAATCGGCAGCGAAACCCGAAGTCATAAGCCTGTGACTTTCATTTTTCGCATAGGGTTGGTTTTCAGGGTGCCACATCGAGACCCTTGGAAATACAGAGTGGCGACTTCATGCACGAGCTGGAAACACTTTGGACTAGCCCTGATATGAATTTCAAGTCAATCGGTCAAGCTGTCTGGAAATGGCAGGTAATGCTAGGGGTGACCCGCTAATTTTGTTGAGTAGTTTATATGAAAATCTTTAAACACCCTTATCTTTGTTTTTATTTTATTTGAAATCTTGTCAACACACATATCCATCTTCTTAATGAATACAAAAATTTTTTAATGAACTTGTAGATTTTGTGTTCACTCTATTTTGCCCGAATAATCTCTCCCAGGCTGGTTTCTTAACCAGAGGTTCCGCGCACAAAATTCTCGAGCTCGGAGTTCGAGTCGGAGTGGGGGAAGCGCTCGAGTGAGAAACTGGGGAAAGTTTCTTATTGCCGGGCCTCTTATTGGGAGGTCGGACTTTACATACGTATACGTTTTTATAAATATGTGTATATAAATGTTAAATATTTGAAATCTTGAAAATAGTTCAACATAACCTGCAATTTCGATGTTATGATCTGTTTGTCATTTCTGAGGCGCACGCGCGCGTGAAACTGAGGAATAGTTAGATCAGCTATACGTGTGGCTCCCGTCGCCTTGCGTATAGCTCCCACAACTATACCGGGATAGTTACCGGAACGGTACAAAATGTTCTCTCCAATAACTGGACGATATCTTTCCACGAACTTTAGCGTATTGCTACAGTAACGAAGCATCGGCAACTATACGGTATTGCTACAAGAGCAATGCGTAATCTTCATACAACATTCCACATGGCTGCTGTAAGTGACATGCATGTAGCTATCATTTAGTTTGTTGTATGAACCACTCTTTTTTCTCCGTGCACAATTCTATGGTAAAACAGAATATTAGTCGATATTGAAAATATATTAGGTATGGTTGTCTGTGTCATTCTGCGCGGTGTCAATTATTTCGCAGTCGGGAAAATTGCGAAGCTGTCCTACACCCATAGATTTACAGTTGTTGTGCGTAGCGTAGGTTTGAACCGAATATTTTCCAAATATTTCCTTTGGAGGAATTTTTCTGAATAAAAATTCATTAGGGAAATCTTATTCTTCGTGAAGTCAAATTTCACCCTTTAAGACAGCGGGAGCTATTTTCTGCCGACAAAAAAAGTTGCAATCTGACACTCGATCGGATTCAAGTTTAGATAATCGAATTCGTGAACTTGTTATTCGCTCCGTGCACAACAGCGATAGCGCCATAGGTGACGTTTTTAAGAACTTCATGCCCAATCAACCGCCGAATCAATCGCTTATTTAACACTCATACATATCCGTTTACATGTATTATATTATTGTTTCTATAGACTATCATACCCTGGTAGGTTTGCAATATGGGCCTGTATAGATTTTTCTAGATTTGCTAGATTCGCTAGATTTTCTAGGCCAGTCTATAGTGAATCTAGATAATCTACAATTCCCAAGTCATCCAATTTGCTAGAGAATCTTGTCTAGGTTTCCATCTAGGTATACTATCTAGGCCTATCTAGAGAATTTAGATAAGCTAAAATTGTATCATTTCATTCGGTCAGCAAGTCTTCTTTTTTTTTCCCCCTCCAGGTCGACCGCTACGTAGTTTTCGGCCTCCAGGTCGACCGCTCCGTAGTTTCTGTCCTCCAGGTCGAACGCTACGTAGTTTTCGTCCATCAGGTCGACCGCTACGTAGTTTTCGTCCTCCAGGTCGAACGCTACGTAGTTGTCGTCCTTCAGATCGACCGCTACGTAGTTTTCGTCCTCCAGGTCGAACGCTACGTAGTTTTCGTCCTTCAGGTCGACCGCTACGTAGTTTTCGTCCTCCAGGTCGACCGCTACGTAGTTTTCGTCCTCCAGGTCGAACGCTACGTAGTTTTCGTCCTTCAGATCGACCGCTACGTAGTTTTCGTCCTCCAGGTCGAACGCTACGTAGTTTTCGTCCTTCAGGTCGACCGCTACGTAGTTTTCGTCCTCCAGGTCGACCGCTACGTAGTTTTCGTCCTCCAGGACCACCGCTACGTAGTTTTTATTGACCAATTAATTTGTCTCTCAAATCAAACTTTCTTCGCAGGGAGTTACAAAAAATATCGTGTGATACACGTGCGGATAGGCAATAACTGTCTCGTGTCATTATGGCACTCGCCTTCGGCTCGTGCTGCAAACGACACTCGTCGGATATTGCCGACTGTCCGCACGTGTATCACAATATACTATTTTTTTAAAGTTCTTTTTTGTTTTTCTTTTGTTTTCTTACTTCATGTCGATGAATCATAACCGAAAAATAATACAGTCGTTATAATTTTTGTGGTACTAATAAACCGTGCATCCCATTACGAACGTGTGCGTGATAGCGATTCAGTCACTTTTAGAATCGGCATGAACTCGGGAAGTAAGTACCGTGTAAGAAAGCACCGTTCCATGAAAAAATTAAATACAATACTCCAAAAATTGAGTAGTGAACATGAAAGAAGGTCGGTGATTGAGGCGCGTAGCCGAGAGTGTGACGAGAGTGACAGTGATGAAACGGAAGGAAACGCAACCACGGTTAGTGACCGTGACAATGCTGCCCGAGAGGAAGAGCAAGACGATAACAATTCGTCAGAATTCAGCCACTATGCACAGACTGATGCCACTGAAAGAAGTTTTCAAGAGTCTACGAATGAGTATACCAGATTAAGCCGGGTAATGAAAGATGAACTCACAAGGAGAACAATATTTATAAAAAAGGACATTCCAGCTGAATTCCCAAGAAAATTGAGACCCATGAATGAACATGCAAAATTTAAAGCAACAGAGTTTAAATTCATCATGTGTTATTGTGGCCCGATCATATTTAAGAAGATTTTCGATGAAGACAGATATAAACATTTTTTGTTGTTGCATGTCGCATTTAGGTTATTATCGGATAAAGATGCTTCAAACCACGTGAACCGTGCAAAACAATATTTGAATATTTTCGTAGATGCTGCAAAGGAACTATATGGTCGTGAATTTGTGGTGATAAATGTGCACAACTTGATTCATATAGTTGATGATGTCTCAGATCGGATAAATGTCTACATGAAAGTTTTGTATGTAGATTGTGATATACCTATATTTCAACAATTACTGAAAATTCGATGAATATTGTACCAACTTCGAATTATTTTTCTAGCTCCAATATTTATCATTACAAATTGTAGTCGAGCAAGGGCTGCCTAAGAATATAATCACAATTTTAAAAATCATGTTTACTCGAGATGTCGCATCGCGGTTCACGGCGGTGAAGCGAGTAAGAGATAAACACATAATGAAAGAAACCGTATTCGCGTTGTGCTTTTTCGGTGAGACCTATAACGTTAATGTATATTCTAGGTTCATATATTTGTTAATTTTTATACAAGTTTTATTGGTTTTTTTTCTCATTACACAGATATCATACGCAAGCGAAGATCTGAATATAATATCGCGACATCAGAGAAAGATTTTTATTCGCAACTGGGGGTCCAATTGACCAACTCGAAAGATTGGGATGGTCATCGTAGTTTGCAACGTAGAGAAATTATTGCAAAGGATTCAGCTCCACAAGTCGAACAGGAAAATGATGAAGAAAATAATGAATATAGCGGCGATGAAGATGAGGGGGATCATGATAATAATCAGGAAGGTGATCCAGAGAGTGAAGAAGCAGAAGAGAATGAGAGCGATAATGAAGATGATGCAGATGCAGGTACAGATGCCGATGAGGAAACCAAGGATCCGGAAAATGAGAGTGAAAATGTCACAGATAGTGAATAAGACTGAGGAGAATGACATTTTTTTCTTAAATATTATGTTTAAACATAAAAAAAATATATAATTGAATAAATGAAGTTGAGTGAAAATCAAACTTGTTTGTCATTGTATTCAATTTCAGGGAATTACTTAAAATTTCGAATAAAACCTGCTCAGGCTACGGTAGTATACTGCTAGATACTGTACGGGTGCAATCTAGCACTGCTAGATAGCATTGCTGGATAGGAACTAGAAGGGCAAGGTGTTACATTACTGTCTAGCGTCTGTACAGTTTTACTACCCAGATCTAGATTTGAATCCCGCGAATCTAGCTAGATCTAGACAGAAAACCGCAAAAATTTCTACCAGGGTATGGGCATGAAATTCTCAAAAACGTCACCTATGGCGCTACCGCTGTTGTGCACGGAGCGAATTCAAGTCACGCAGAATGATGAACTGACATTTGAATAAATGCTCACGGACCGTAGTACTCAACGCGAAAATGAATAATCAGGTAGTATTGAATATTATCAATGAACATGAGGGGCAAGCTAACGTTACGAAAGAAGTCTACATATGAAAATGCGTGATGTCCAAGTTGTTACCAATCTGAATTTGGCATCCAAATTTGATATCTGTCATCTTTGGTTTTTGGAAAACAAGATGGGGTGATACCCTCACCATCTCGTGTAATATTACAGTACGTATCTATAAAAACACTTGTCAACAGTAGTCATGACAAATCACGGAAAAACAGTTAATAAACAGCAGTGCACGTCTGACTGTAGCCAGCGATAGTAAAATTCTAAAACTCCGAAGCTGCGAAGTGTTTTATGGTCGAAAGTCGAATGAAATACACTGAGTTACACATAAACAACACGTGAGACTCGAGCGTTCGGCGAGAATCCCCGCGTGCGAAAATCGCAGCGCGATACATTTAAGGGGGGGGGATACCGGATGTGTTACCGACACCGCCTATATCTCCGAAACGGGGCTATCAATCGACTTGTCCTTGCGGCAGTCGATGTTTGACGAGTAATGGGTTCGAACTGGTACGTTTGATCGGATGAAATCGGATTTTTTTTTTTTTTTTTTATCGAAAAGCGTGGTCGTGCCATTTATTTCGACTTATATCAAAGCCTACGGATCGAAAATGCAAAATCGGCTTCCTGAGCCCGATTCTGTATGGCATTCCGAACACAACCATCCAAAAACATCTTTGGTTTCGACAACGATGAAGAAACCAGATCTAATCTACGTTTTTGTGGTAATTTTCGCGATTGTCAAGGGCCGTGAGCGAAAATGGCCGCTCACGGCTGTTGATATGATGTGGTGGTTCGCAGAACGCCCGTGAGATGTCACCGCACGCCCATTTAAGCTTCCCCTTTTACCTTTCACACGGTGTACCAACGTAACAGCGGTGGTAAAAGGAGAAGCTTAAATGGGCGTGCGGCGACATCTCACGGGCGTTCTGCGAACCACCACATCATATCAACAGCCGTGAGCGGCCATTTTCGCTCACGGCCCTTGACAATCGCGAAAATTACCACAAAAACGTAGATTAGATCTGGTTTCTTCATCGTTGTCGAAACCAAAGATGTTTTTGGATGGTTGTGTTCGGAATGCCATACAGAATCGGGCTCAGGAAGCCGATTTTGCATTTTCGATCCGTAGGCTTTGATATAAGTCGAAATAAATGGCACGACCACGCTTTTCGATAAAAAAAAAAAAAAAAATCCGATTTCATCCGATCAAACGTACCAGTTCGAACCCATTACTCGTCAAACATCGACTGCCGCAAGGACAAGTCGATTGATAGCCCCGTTTCGGAGATATAGGCGGTGTCGGTAACACATCCGGTATCCCCCCCCCTTAATGAATATCTCAGTTATTTACACTGTGCCTATGAAGTGAACATTCTTCATTATGGAAAGGAATCAATAGTAATTATTTGAATAAGTAGTACATACAGGAAAATTAGAAAATTGGAGAATCACTATGCCTTGATTCAAATATGATGGTTGCAAACTCCAATTGGCCGAATCTTCGCCCGTTTTCCTTATCATTCGTGACCGTCAGAATGATGATCTTTAGACAGCTATTATTTACTTGGAGTTTGCCTTATATCTATGAATTTACAAGCTCACGTCGAAAAAAGTACTTCCGAAGTCCACAGCAAATTGCATTGCAGCCCAGAGGAAAATTACAACATTTTTTCTTAAATAAAAATATTTATTTTATATTATTAGCCGTTTTTTTTTTTATATTCCCCCCTCAATTTACTATGTGACTACCGACTCCAGACACTGTGACAACCATCCCTGACACGGGGTTAAAAGTCACACTTTTCTTTTTTCACAAAAATTGTAATATTTCCTCAATAGATAATGTTAGAGAAAAAGTCTTTATTTCCTTTTAAGCTAGAATAAATACACTATCCATTGATACATACATGTCATTGCTAAACTCAAAACATGGGTATTAAAAATCCAAAAGAAAAAAAATGTGACAACCTGTAACGATATTGATATTTGAAAATATCCGCCAAAACTTGACCCATAGAGTAACGCCAATTCAAGCATATATTTGACTAGTGTAGTCAGTGCGGAAGTGAATGAGAAACGAGCGACACTCGTTCACTCTTGTGATAACGATGACGGAAGACAGACGTCGAATAAAAGAGGTTCTGAAATTTATTAAAATACAGTCGACATTAAACCATATAAATGAATCAACGAAAGTTAATGAGTAATGGATAATTAATAGTGATTGTACATATAAAATCCAATATCAAAACATTTAGAGAGAAAACTCATCAAATCCAACTATATAGTCAAACATCGTGGTTCAAAGCAAATGTGCGAATCCACATATAACATCGAAATCCCAATAAAAATGGAGAAATAATTAATACTAATAAATAGTAACAAAATCAAACTATGTGATAATTGTCAACGTTAATTAATATATGAAGAAAGTAACTGAAAATATTAGAACATCTAAGGCACCATGAAACTAACCACACTCATCATGAGACATTGACATGTGCTTAACATTCAAGAGATAAGTTACTAACCTCATTGGCTTGTTATTATGAATTTAAATATGCAATACTCTAAATTACAAAAGTACCCTTTCTAATAATTTATTACAAGAGACAACAATTTTAAACTATATGTATGTATGTACGGAATGTAGAGCGAATGAATAATGTTAATGTGACTTTTATTGATATGAAATAGGAAACGAAATAATACATATTATACAACTGCTAATAAGGCGAATTTAAAATATAATTGATAGTATTTTTCATATAAATTTTATGATTATTATTATTTATTTCCTAAGTGAGACCTGAATCCCTGCATTATTATAATGTAACATAATTCTTAAACTATATATATATATATATTAATTCACTATACATATAAAAAAAAAATATTACAAACCATACCCGGTCTCCCCTATATCTAATATCTATGTATACGTAAGTGTATACATGTCTCGTGTGGAGACTGTTACACTTGTATCATAAGACATTGGTCTCGTATGAAAACTCCTACGCCTTAGATACATGATTTTTTTTTTTCGCCTGGATTTCTTGGATCTCTTGCTGGGGCCTTTTCGATAGTATTCATATTTTTTGGTACTAGTGGTGCGCTCGCTAGTTTAGACACGAGGTTAGAGAGGTCAAGAACTTGTTGTTCGATGTTTTTTAATTTCTCATCAGACTTTTGCCGTTTTTTGTCTCGAAATCTTACTCAGGATCGAGATCGTTTTTGTTTTTATCTCCTGGCATTGTTGAGTGGATTTTTGTTGTATTTTTGTTACAGTTGTTACTCAGTGCGTGTGAAACTTCATACACGACGAGACAATATGGCTACAGCAGGCGCGACGGCCCGATAGGTCGACAAGGGCGCCAAATTTCGAACCTATACTCTAAAATGTGTGAAATTTTAGCAATGACAAGCATTACTACAATTTATCATCGAGAACGAGACGTGTAGTATAATTGTAGTACTGTAGTATTCGAGTGTATACAATAAACAAGTTAATGACAATATTTGTTAAACCCTGAAAGCACCTCTGGTGCAAAAACCTTTCGCCAAGTACAATAATGTGATCACTACATCACTACCCCCAAGATAATCTACCAATGCAAATTCCTCCTTAACAAAAGTGATACTATAAAAATGTTTACCTACAAAATGATTGGAATCAGATACAATTGCCAAGTGCATGTCCGCCGTACAATTATAAAATTTGGAGTACGTGGTACTTGGCGGGCCGATATTTCATATCACTTCAGGATTATTGACATAGTTTAATGGCTGTCTTCACGTACTTATCTCTAAGAGGCCCGCCAAGTACCACTACACTCGGACCCCACTTATTTGACCAACTCGGGACCGAGTACCTTCAGTTATTTGACCAAAGTAGGGGTCCCCACTTTCCGTCTTAAAATGGCAGCCGCTCCTGCGCAGTTGTACATGCGCAGTCCCACGCTAGTTCAGACCCGTACGTCGTAACACTTTGTCTCAATAGTGGGGTTAGAGGGAGTCAAATAACTGAGTCTGAACTCCGTCAAATAACTGGGGCCGTCTTATAACTGGTGGTCAAATAAGTGGGGTCCGAGTGTAGATCCAAATTTTCATTTTTTTATATCTTCTGTTTTATAATTGTACGGCGGACATGCACTTGGCAATTGTATCTGATTTCAATCATTTTGTAGGTAGAAATTTTTATAGTATCACTGTTATTGCGGAGGAATTTTCATTGGTAGATTCTATTGAGGGTAGTGATCACATTATTGTACTTGGCGAAAGGTTTTTGCACCAGAGGTGCTTTTGGGGTTGATATCACCACTTTTTGTACAATTTTGCTTGACCACCTAATAATTGTGCTCGCTCGCTGCGCTCGCTCGTTTGGGTATTCCTATATCCTCGCTCGCTTGTCAACGTTCTGCCAATTCTGTCGATGAGTAGCTCAATGCACGTACGCTATACATTTTATACCATCCAACACCCTTGATAAGCAGTAATGTTAAATGTGGCATTATAATATAAATACTTTTTCAAAAATTTTACTTGACTACCTAATAATTATGCTCGCTCGCTACGCTTGTTCGATCGGATGTTCCTATCCCCTAGCTCGCTAGGCTCGCTTCGTTGTCAACATTCAGCCAATTTTTTCGACGAGTATCTTCATGCACGTATTCATACTTACGTATTTCATACTATCTGAATCCCTTGACGAGCAGTAATGTTAAATGTGGTAGTATATTAATATAATTACTTTTTATAAAATTTGGCTTGGCTACCTAATAATTGTGCTCGCTCGTACGCTCGCTCGATTGGGTTTTCCTATATCCTAGCTCGCTAGGCTCACTCCGTTCTCAGCATTCTGCCAAATGTTTCCATGAGTATCTCAATGCATGTATATGTACGCTGATGCAGTTTATATCATCTGAATCCGTTGATAAGCAGTAATGTTAAATGTGGTAGTATAATATAAATATGTTGAAAGCACAAAGGCCTGAAATAATGACACACGCTATCATTCGCTGCTTTCCAAGCCCTGTAAAGATATGTTCTTGTGTGCATGTATTAAATATGATATATTTGGCTCATTGAATACACGAAAATATTTGGAAACGAATAATAATATATTAAAGACCTGCCACGTTGAATGAAATCTTTGTCACTTATCAATTTATGTTGTAGACTAAACTCTATGCGATTCAATAACCGTATACCTATAACCTAACCTCAAAATTGCACGCTTCATCATTTCATGAGAGATTGTTATAATTTCGCCCTCCACTTTAGATGTGAATTTTATCATAATAGTAAGTATAGGAAGCATAAAAGAGAATGAAATTTGCAAAATGTTCAGATGTACGAATATGAACAGAACCGACAGCTCTGTCTCGGGAGTCCGTCTGTCCGTAATTTCCGTACTCCGTAGTCTCGGGCAATGGATTCTCGATCATACGTCACTCTATGACGTCAACAGCGTTGAAAGAGCGCCACCTGGCAGAGTACTTGAAGTATCTCTGCTATATAGTGGTGGCCACTCTTTCCTAATTGTCATCCGCATAGATTTAAGGATTATCTGGTCTGAAAGAGAAGGAGACGTAAAATTTTCGGACGAAACGGGTAGTCCGAAACTTAAGTTAATCATATCTCAGCTTTCCTATGACTGATTCAATTGAAGTTGGTCTCAAATGAAGGGCTCTCCGTGCCTACATTCTGAGATAATTATTTCAATCCCCGGAATATCGCGAAGAGGAAGAAATTAGAAATATACTGTCTTCCCACCCCACTGGTTTGCTCCCGTTCGGGTATATAGACTCGTTGAGTCTCGCACGGCGTATTGGGATCTGACATGGGGGCGGAGCCTAGGTGATGACGTCAAAACATGGCGCCTCAAAACCAACATTTAACACGGGATAGATAGGAGATATGAGAGTTTTTACAGAATAATGTTAATTTCAAGTGAAAGTGTCAAGCGATATGCGGGTGAAAACTTACTCCAGAGGAAGTACAAAGAAGGTGATAGGTTGGAGAGGTCGAAATTCATGATACATTGTGGAAAAAATGAAGAGAAGTCGAGGCCCGGTATCGTCAACTTTACCGCTTTTTGCTTATCTATTTCCCATTTCAAAGAAAAACCGCATCAAATTGATGGAGAGTTTACAGATCGAGGAGAAATTTCGTGCTGTAATTGTTCATGTGCTGCTGGGCTCGATGGAAAGTGTAAACACATTCTGTCAGTTCTCATACATCTTGAAAAGTAAGTTAACCTATAAAATAAAAAATCTAAACATACTCAGCATACAATAAAAATAATTGTTTGTGAAATATTAATTAACAGAAGAGAAGAAGCTTTAGAAGTCCTATCGTGTACTGACAAAAAATGCGCATGGAAGAAGTCATTCCAGGAGGCTATGGTTAATTTTGAACCTGCACCTTTGATGTTTCACAATTGCTATGCCAATATGAAGAAGCAAAAACCTGAAAAAACAATCATCGATGAAAATCACAATATCCAGGATAGTGAAGGGAAGAAAAAACGAAGGAGCTTTCTGAAGGAATTGAATACCAATGAATTGGTAGATTTACATTCTATGGCTTGTAGCAATGTTGAAAAATCAGCTATTGCCAGGGATAAGTATGTTATTTCAAAAATGTCTCATAATATCATAGTTTAATAAAAAACCTATCGACCACTGTAGTAACTTAATGAAATTTATTTGTGTTGTAGGTCAAAAAGACATAGTTTGAAAGCTGTACAAGTGAAAACTAAAGTATCGGATAGAGAAAAAACTGCTTTGGAATTAATTTTTCAAAATCAAAACAGTGAATTGATGAAGATAATTCAAGATCTTTCTTTCCAACTGACTACAGAATGTTGTAAGGGTACACTACAAAATCTAAATGGAAATTCCATTCAAATGTGCGAGAATACCAAGAATTTTCATGACTCATGGCAAACTGAAAGAAGAAAGCGAATAACAGGATCAATTTGTTATGGAATTTTCACGTACACAAGGAATAAGAATCCAAATCGGGAGAGAAAATGTAAAGATACATTTACTCCGAAAGATTTTAAGACTGAGTACACAGAGTATGGAAAGACAACGGAAGAAGAGGCTCGAAAAGCTTATATCAATGTAACCAAAAAGACTGTTGTTGAAACTGGTTTGATTGTATCTAATCAAAATCCATGGTTGACGTACTCTCCAGATAGTGTGATTTTTAGTGATGGAAAACCTTCAGGTGTTCTTGAAATCAAGTGTCCAGTTGTAGGAAAGAAAGCAGGTATTCAACAAACTGTTAATGAACAAATGAAAACTTTCTTCACTAGAGAAGGAGAGAACATTATACTACGAAAAAAACACAGATACTATGGCCAGGTACAACTAGGAATGGCGGTGTTAAATGTTAAATACGCAGATTCCGTTGTATATTCTAGTTTTGATGAGAAATTGTTCATTCTGAAAGTTCCTTTCGATGGACCTTTCATTATGAATATGTTAACTGGATTGAAAAAGATTTATTTCACTACAATGTTACACTATTTGTGTTTCAAAAAAACGAGTGAAGAATGATGACACTAAAAAAAAATGAAAATTTCAGGTTATTCATAAATTAGAGAGGTTATGTGGTATCATTCTGGTGAAGAGAAGAGTACAAATTAGTTTAGTAAAGTTTATTGCATAGTATTAAGAAATCGTACTAAAACATATTATTCCAAAGAGTGTTCCTAAGCATAAGATATGTAATATAGTTAAGAAAAATATTTTGTCATAAATCCACAGTATTCGTTCAAGAGTCATATGAAACTATTAATTTAGGGATATTTACGTAAAAGTTTATTATGTACCAGTTGTGATGTGCAATTTATCAATACATATTATTCGTCAAAACTTTTCATTGGTGATTCTTTATCCAACTGTATAAATATTTTTATTAATCGACATTAAATTATTTCTGGAAAAGAAATGATGTGCAAAATATTTTCAAAATTTTATGAAAACTGATATTTCGTAGTATACATGGATTCAATAGAAAACCATAACATTTCACTTAATCTTCCATGAACTTGTCATCTTTTAAAATCGGTGAAGACATATTAATCGTACCACAAATTACTGTAAAAATGTCTTCTAATAATACCAATAAATTTCCAGGTAACACAGATCCAACAATTTAGAATGTTTTAATTCTTTGATTTGAGCGTTCAATATGAACCCTAGCTGAAGCAATTTTTGAAGTTAGATTAGACTCTTCTTTGGAAAATTGCTTTTTATCTTTCAAAAATGGTGGTCTAATGCATTTCCAGCGGTTAATTTCGCAGTGCTGATCAATGAGGAAACCTCGATCAACCATAATTGCATCACCTGGCTCCAAAAGTTTGAACAGATCACTTTGTTCGAAAATCGTTGAATCACTTACTCTGCCACCATAGACCCTACTCAAAAATGTAATAGTTCCGGATGGTGAAACACCAGTCATGATCTTAGCAGTGACATGGCTCTTATAGTGCGAGTATGTTGCAACTTGACAACAAACTTCTTTAGGATGTTGAATATAAACTTCTGTGCAATCTAATACTACTCTGGTGTCTTCAAATCCTTTGAAACATTTTGGGAGATTACTCAAAATTTCATCTTTTGACGGCCATGGAATCACTGATTTTAATACACTGCTTAATATTTTTATAGTTTCTTCGAATACTCGTTGGAAGTGCTTCGCTGTATACGTATTGAACATCATCGCTAATAGACTATATGATGAATTTTGTTTCAACTTTGTAAATACCATTATTACTCTATCTCTCGTGTTTGCTTTCATATTCGATCCTTCATATTTATCACCGTACACATGCTTAACCATTTTCACAATCGTATCTAAAATTTCAAATGATTCTATGCCAGTAGCAGTACTCAATTCAGCATCCGATTCAATCGAATCTACAAAACTCCGTCTTCTCTGGTTCAAAGTATTAACTTGCACTTCAAAATCCTTGAATTTCTTGATACTAGGCTCACTGACTCTTTGTCTTTCATCCGTTTGAGTTTCAGCATTCACCTTCAATACTACATTTGGAACTTCCATCGGAAGAGTTTCTTCAAGAAACTGAGACTGGCTGTTTTTGGAAGATTACATGTAGGAACGGCATTTTTCTTCAAAACTCTCCGTTTGGCCATAGCATCTGGAATTTTTAAGAATAAAGAAAATTCGTTTCAGTTACTCAACTCATAATACGAGAGAAATTGATTAATAATAAATCAGATATGATTTTCTCATGAGTAAAACATTGCTGTTAAGGCACACCTAACCTAGATTTTTATCATAAGAGTTAATTACCTGGAAGAATGTAATCTTCTTTTGTAAAATGCAAAGAGCACACCTTCATTCTCAGAGTTGTGTGATTCTTCTTCAGATTGATTTTCCATAGCTTGAATAAATCAATCTTTTCCTTTATTCCAAAATGACTTTCTCTGTCTACAAAATATTTGTTCGGCTTCGGAAACCGATGAAAACTAACACTTGCGTTTGTATATGCTTTTGAGCCACAACTTTTTACGCAACAACACTCTCTGTTTTTGCTCACTTTACGTTCTGAAAAACTTGCACCTTCCATTTTTCATTTTTTAAGCCGAAATTTGTGAGAAACTAGAAACTTGTAGTCTTGTAACATGCAATTGCATATGTTCACGTTGGAAATAAAAGCTTATCTATTTGGCCACAAGGGTGCGCCAGCTGGAATGTCAGATATATACCTTATATGATATATTTTTTTTTTTTTTATTGTACTTGGCGCGAGACTCTACCGAGTCTCTTGATGTTCAAATATTTCACCTAACACCCATTTGCTAACTATTTTTCTGGACATGAGTAAGCACACGAAGGACCGTCAGCCATTTGTCGAATCCCTCACAGGCCATTCGTTTACTCACACGCACGCGGATAGCCAGTGGGTGATGCGTTTCACGGCGTATGGGCCCTTCGTATGCACACAGCGCCAGAAAAGATTGCAACGCGTTGACACCTAAATGCGTAAGAGTTTATTCCGCTCTTTCTAAAGCACTATACTAATTTCCGGTCACGTCACTTCCACTTTTGGTATGGTGGTTAATGCCGGCAACACAGACTTTTCGTGTCGGCTCACCTACGTAGATCGTGACCAGTGTACAGTCACTCACCTGCAGCGCCGACCAATCACAGCCATGTGTGAGCGATGGTGGCGCCTGTAGGTGAGGCCGAACACGGGACACGAAAAGTCTGTGTCGCCGGCATAAGGAAGACTGCACTGCGTTTACTAAACGCTGCATACGAAATACCCAAATATGCAAAACTTCATGTCGCTCTTTCTGAAACACTATACTAATTGTAGTTATCAAGCCAATAACAAAATTGAATAACCGGACTTGGAAACAAAACACTGAGAAAAAATTATAGTTGTGGGAACTATTTTTCGACTAAAAAAAGTAGTAACTAAACGGACTTAAACCGATTTATAGTATACATAACCCCAACGAAGTTGAGTTAACGCAACTAAAATCGCTAGTTCCAATTACTATTTGCTCAACTATTTGGACATAGTGAAGCGCACAATATACCCTTGCGAATAAAAACAAGGTTAGCCTCACCATATGACGTAAGTTGTACTGACTAATCCCAACGGTACGATGTACTATTGGTAAATGGGAGTTGCGGTCACGCCAACTGGTGATCAAAGTTGACACTAGTGAAACCAGGTTAGGTGTTAGATTCACTATGTAAATTGCGTGTCAACAAATCGATTTGTTTACGTACACTTTTAATATTTTTTACTGTCGAAATTAAAACACCAGTTTTTGAAAATTGTAATAAGAATGTATTTATCAGTTAATGTAATTTTGGATCATTGGGGTTCTACTCCCAAGAGTAGAAACTTTATCGAAGGCGAACAAATTGTGAATTCTAACCACTTAATTTATACAGGAATATTAAGTGAAAATAGTGAACCGTATAATTTGTTGTCTTATTGTATCCAATCTTCAGAAAATCGAGAAGATCCCCATGAAATAAATACGGCAATTGCCAAAACTGGAAAAGTGATTTCATCTGAATGTAGTTGTACAGCTGGAAAAAGTCAACAGTGTAAACACAGTGCTGCGGTATTATTATTTTGTTCACGGTAAATTTAAATTATGTTATTTAGATTTTAAAAAGTTCTCGATAAAATTGAGTTATTAATTTGCTAATATTCAATCATTTATAATTTTATCATTTCAGTAATGATTTAACTAGTTTAAAGCTCGTATCATCTACTGATTGAAAATGTCTTTGGAGCGCGCCACGGGATTCTTGTCTGGAATAATATGATGCGAAGCCTTTGAGTGAGCATAGCTGTTTCAAAATCAAAAAGGATCATCTGGAGTTAGATAAAGACGTTAAAAAGTTAATCAAGGAGAAGCTGTATTCAAAACATATGAAGTCATCGTTATCAGAGCATGCGTATGGACGTGAATGATTGATTTTAATAACTTATATTTTTTTTTCTATTTAGAGTTATGATGAAGTAAATATTCCTAAAAATATATTTATGATTCGTTTTTTTAGTTACTAGCAAATCAAAAATATTAATTTGATCAATTGTGTATATACTCGGTAGTTAATTGAAATTTGACTTTCTTTTAATCGCATAATATAATTAATTCCTTATGCATACTTGTAATTTACATTTCAATCAATTTATTTATAAAAGTTTATTTTCATAGAATATTTTTATTTATACATTGTACTTTATATATTTTTTTTTGAATTTATTTACATTAGAGCTGGAAGGCATGCTCCACTACTTCACACTGTTGAGACTCTACCACCTGAATACCTTCAACAGATTGAATGCATGGTATCCCATTTCTCCTCGTCACCAATCCTTTCTATTTTATCTGAACACGATTTTCGACCTCTACGAGAATGCTGTCAAAAACTTATGAACAGTTAATAACAGATACTTATCATATTTGTAAAGAAACAAAATAGTAGATTTCGATACGAGAGCGAAATGTGAGGCGTTTATAGGATTGTCCGATGTTTTCAGCACGAACCGTAGTCGAGGCGGCAGCCGAGACGAAGGTGAGTGCTGAAGGCATCGGACAACCCTAAACGCCTCACTTCGCGGGAGTATCGAACGCTATTTTTTATAACAAATGCATAAAAAAAGTTGCTTGTGGGGCTCTGTTGTCAATGTAAACAACCATACCAAAAACATCGAGTCGATTCACGGAGATAGGGCGTTGACAGGGATGAATGATTATAAAATGCTCTTGTTCGCACGCCGGGCGTAACAAGAATCATGTTGTGCACGCTCGATGTGCGCAAAACGCAGTGCGCGCGTTTGGCATGCAATTAGTTTCATGTTGGCATTGCCTACTCAAACATCAGAAAAGTGCCACAATATGACCGCTTCAGAGCCCCAAACAAGCGACTTTTTCATGCATGCGTTATAAAAAAATTTTGTAGTGTATGGCAAAACGAACGAAAGTTCAGAATCACGGGCTCTCGATGCTATGAACTGTACACCTATCGAAATAATCCAAAACCAGATTGGCAAAAAAAAGCTCTTAAGTATTTCAATCCCAGCACTATTTCTAATTCAGCAATAAATCACGGTTTAAGATTTGAATCAGATGCAAGAAATGCTTATGAAAAAAGTACAGGAGTAAATGTATTTCAATGTGGTCTAGTAGTCCCAGAAAATAACCCTTGGCTTGGTTACTCTCCCGACGGTGTTATATTCGAAAATAATAAACCTGTCAAGTTGATAGAAATCAAGTGCCCATATGAAGGCAAATCTCTCAGTATCGATGATATCATTTCTAATATAAATTATGTACAAAAAAATCCCAAAAACAAAAATATTTCAACTTTAGAAAAAAAACATAAATATTATGGTCAGGTCCAGCTTGGTATGGGTATTTTAAATGTTAAGGGCGTTGACTAGCTGAAAAGCGCGGGCTACTCCGCTTCCCGCGTGAGCTGTGACAAGCGAGACAGTAGACAAACTTAAGAAGGACAGAGCATCGTAACTGCACTGTGGTTGGCTAGGCTGAGGACGGTAGGCTCCCTACTCCTCGGCTGCGCTAGAAATCGCCTAATTTTTGCGCCAAAAATCACTGTTCAATGCTTCAGGTCTTTCCTGATCATTCCTTAGTCATTGATTCGATAGTATCGATCATGATCTTGATTAGAAGGTAAATGATGTAGCTATGTTATGGCTTTCGCCGAATATTTAAGAAAAAATCGCTCCTCGTTGTACATCATCGCAAAGATGGCTTACTTTCAAGATTATTTTTTGCAAAGTTTAAGGTGAAATCGCAAATTCGGCCAAAGCCATGACACGGATACATCATTTATCTGTAGGAATTTTCATCGAAAACTACGTTATCTTCAAAAATGAGGAAATGAGAAGGTAAATGCCGAGAGTCTATTTACGCGTGCTCGGCGAGGCCTAGTCAACGCTCTTAAACAAACGGATTTCATTCTATATTCTTCCCATGACAAAAGTATAAAAATTATTTCTGTTGATTATGATAAAAAATTTGTAAACGACTTATTTGTATCCTTAAAATTAATATTTTTTAATGTGTTACATTATGCTTGTGAAAATGAACAACATCATTGAAATTTTGTACGAATACAACTACTTCTGTATAAATTACTCTATTAAACTCTCTAAAAATGTTAAACTATGTATATGTTTTAAATTAACAATTTTTATTATAAAGTTTTAATACATTTTTAGTTAAGAACATTCATTATTGTATTTTAATTATTACTCTGCATCATTTGACATAAATTTATCACCACTCAAAATTGGAGAACTTAAATTTACAACTGCACCAATAATAGTTAGTATTTCTTTGCCCTTTTTAACAAGACCACCTGGCATCCGAGAACCTAAGACTTTAAATACCTTTAGTCTTTGATTGGAACGTTCTACATGAACTCGTGCTCTGGCGATTTTTGCATTTAATCTGGACTCTTCTTGGGAAAATTGCCGTTTTTCTTTCTTAAATGCAGGTCGAATGAGAGTTATATCTTTGTCTTTACAGAGTTTATCAACCCTAAACCCTTTGTCTACCATTATTGCTTCACCCTTCTCTAATAAATCCAAAATCTTAGACTGCTCAAATATAGCGTCATCTGAAGATCTCCCTCCATACATTGGACTAATGTAGGATAACGATCCTCCGGGTGACACTCCAGTCATGAACTTGATGGTATATGTGCTTTTATATCGTGAATATGTTGCTTGTTGACAACACAGCGACTTTGGTTTTTGTATAAAAATTTCGGTACAGTCCAACACAACTCTAACGTTTCTAAAGTCATTGAAACATACAGGAATATTCCTAGAGACTTCATCTTTGTCTGGAAAAGGTATTCCCTGTTCCAAACAAACGTAAAGCATGTCGATCATCTGCAGAATAATTTTACGGCAATGTGACTCTGAAGAGTATTTAAATAGAACTGTTAAAATAGCGTACGATAAATTATGCTTTAATTTAACAAATGTCATGATAATTTTATTACGTAGATGCATCCTTCCAGACTCGTATTTAGGAAAACCACCCTTAAAAACATCAAGAATGGTATTTAAGATATCGAAGCTCGCAATTCCTGTCAAAGTATTGAGTTCCTTGTCATTTTTTATTACATCACAAAAATCAGTCACCAAATCACCACTTTTAATCTGAATACCAACATCAATAAATGTTTTTACAGGCGTTTCATCACTCTCCTCTGACAACATAGCCATAACAGATCCATTATCATTCTCTCTTGAAGTAATAGGACTCGGTGCAGTATGATCCAACACAAACGAATTTCTTCGACAATCAAAACCAAAAGTCAATTCAGTAGTAGTTAAACTTGTAGGTGAATCCGGTTTTTCATTATTAGTAGCTTCATTATCTGAAATTATAGTATTTTTTTTCTTGTCTCTTTGAATTCTTTTTTTCTCTCGGTCATTATTTATTTTAGTGCCTGATGTTGTTTTTATTTCAGTACAAGGTAGATTACAAGAAGGCACTGCATTTTTTTTTAAACGTCTCTTGCGCTTTGAACCATTTTCTACGTAGAAGAAAAATTTTTTCAATTAATTTTGCGAATAAAAAAATTACAGAATGAGCTAAACAATAAATTCAATTACCTGGAAGAAAATAATCCGATTTTTTAAAGTGCAAGGAACAAATTTGCATATTCTCAGTAATATTTTTTCCTATTTTCAAAACTTTGTGACAGGAAAATAATATTCCCTCGACATCAACGTTCGACTGACTCCTCGAGCGTACCAAAGTCGTATTGTCATAATTGTGCTGTCCCAAATGTATTTGTCCTTAATCTTAATAGTATTATTAATTAAATAAATTATCGAATAATACGAGAGATTTGTCAGGTCGGTAGAACCATAATTATTTCATTATCTATACGACCCGATGACAAATGAATAGAACAGAGCTATTTCGAGGGATGACACGCATGCGCGAGCTTATTGATTTTCGTTGAGTAGAGATCTAGCGACAGTAGAGTGGGGAGAGGAGAGGATCCTTAGCCAATAACCGAAAAGGAATATATAATTCGTAAATTAGCCACACACTCTGGTCAAAGACTTCGACCGAACAACTTGTTCACAAATTAGCGAAGTCAACCCTCGAGGAGTCTCGACATAAAATCAAATCTCGTCAAAATATATAAAGAAATATTTATTAATAGTCAATATCGTTATTATTATTCGTCAAATCATTACAGTTTAGTGTATTGTGAATCGACAAAATAAAACGTTGGATAGACGTCCAGGGGTTACTACCATTGTTAAGATAATTGTCAACAAACGTAAGTCTTGAATAAATTTATATATCTTTATCTTGAGCTATTGTCTATCTTGTTTCCTCTGTGCATGATCTATCAGCTTTGCAAACAATTACCTGGTCCATCAACTGTACCTACCCTGAGTTAATTGTCTAAATTAAGTTAATTATAAATATAATTGTTAGTCTACCAGACTAGCTGGCGCCCAACATTATTAAAAATATAGAAAACCATTTGCTGGAGCCCTAGCAGTCGTTAGGACCACGGCCGCGCTAGGTGAGGAAGGTATATATTCCGTCTCATTTGGCGCCCAACGTGGGGCAAAGTTGGAAAATTGTTACTGTCAATTTAAATGTTAAATTATTCTCGAAAGTATTTATTCAAACTGTAAATTCCATATTAAGAAATTTAGTGAATATCGTCCTAATTTATTATCAATGTTAAAATGTTTGTCTGAAATTCTATGTGGAAAATTTAATAATTAATAATTACAGAGAATAAATTAGAACTCGAAAGTAATATAGAGAATATTATTTCGAACAAAGAAATTATTTCAACGTTCGTTGGCAACGTATAACCGAGCTAGAGTCAAACGTAAACATAGGATATCGTAAACACTTAGCCGCTTTGTAGTCGCTACACCTTGAAAATACTTCTTCTATGTACACTCTCATAATATAATATTTCTCTAAGCCTTGGCTCTCTTTCTATTTCTTTCTACCGCATGATAACTAGTATTCTTAATTATAATAATTATACAACAATCATGGATACAATCAATAATTATTTCTGAGTATTAATAGTAAGCAGAGCTTATTGAATTAAGGCTTGGCAAAAAAAAAAAAAAAAAAAAAAAAAAATTATTATTCGTAATAGTATGAAATAATAAAAGGCATACTTGAAAATATGTTCTATTCTCCACCTAAAAGAGTTACAAGAGCAGGTGAAAAAGTAATTATTGAAAAACCAAAGAAAATGTCAAAAAGTCAAGAGTCTAGCACGTCACTCAGTGAGACGTTCCCTACCCCGTCTGTTGGAGGGGATCTGTTAAGCGAAGTGCAGCCCGCCGATAATATGCAGTCGACAACGGCAAACGGTGCAAGACCAAAGGAGAACACTCCTCCCCAAAATTTAAATTCGACAAAAATAATTTCCGAAAACCATGGTACACTCACCGCGTCTGTTCGAGGGGTAATACCACCGGGATTAGGAAGAGGAAGGGGTTCGCGTTCAGGAACTCCCACCCCCAATTATCAAATACATAATCCGTATTTCGAAAATTTAATTGAACAAAATGACAGTCTATCGAGAACCTTAGGCGAGTTTGGTTCGAGATTAGCACGCGTCGAGGCACTCGAGGGTAAAATGAGCAAATTATTAAATAGTCTAAAATCATTTAACATGCAAATAAATAATGGAAATAATAGAGATAAACACCAGTCCCGAACTGAGCCCGCGTCTGAGGGGGAAGAAGGGGTTGGCGACGTAATCCTAAGAGGAGAAGCGTCAAATATTACTGTTAGCTTTCCGTCTGATACTGACGACGAAATAGAGCAATGTATGCCAAATCAAAACAATGAAAATGATACAAACAGGTCGTCGAATAACCCGTCTGCCGGTATTCGCGAAATGATAAATGCAAATCCGTTGAATGATCCGTCTGTTGACATTCGCGCGAGAGAAAATACAAATGAAAATTCAAATGCACAAATAAATAAATCGCAAAATATGCCGCGAGAAAGATTCTTGAATCCCTCGGGGACTGTTTCCCCAAGCAACGATCGAAATCGTAGAATGAATGTAGGAGATATTCAATCGTTAAATAATTTCGAATTACCTAGATTGCCGACACACGGGCAACTAAGTAGAATAAATAACGGGCTGACTAACACGTTTAGAACTAGTCAACACCGATCTGGAAACTTCGGTTATCGTGAATTTGATTTACAAACCGAAGAAGCTAATTTATA
The DNA here is from genome assembly GCA_963992785.1 of Tenthredo livida. Classification (NCBI taxonomy): domain Eukaryota; kingdom Metazoa; phylum Arthropoda; class Insecta; order Hymenoptera; family Tenthredinidae; genus Tenthredo; species Tenthredo livida. The sequence goes on from OZ023066.1 coordinate 20,558,793, forward strand.
TAACCATCCTTCTCGAGCGACCAGACTCGAAACACAACAAATTCCACCCGACGTGGAAACCCGGAGAGTACGTTTTCACGGAGAAAACAATTTCAATAACCCGGCTATAGAACATTTTAATCACCAAATAGAAAATCTTACCGATGGCCATGTCAAAGTGTCTGTCTCGCGCTTAACCCCAGAAGGCGAATTAATAACAGAAGAAAATTTTGTTACTCAGGAAGAATACCGTCGAATGACGCGAAACAACCGCGAGTCTAGCCATTTTGACAACCCAATGCCAAACCACCGGAATTATCGCGAAACGCGCTCCACAAGAACAAAAAGGGGGGCTTTATCTTGGCAAAGTAGTGAAGACAGCGATAGCGACGATGCCACAACTCAATTTCAAGAACACGGTAATTCGCGACCAAATCGCAATTCAACTGCGACAAATCGACATGATAGAGTAATGAGTAATCAATCCGCGTCGATCGGTAATCGAGAACTCGATTTTGCCATGAAAATCGGTCGAATTGTCAATAGTTGGAAAATCACTTTTCCAAAGACCGAAAGAGACCCGGAACAATTTCTGTTAATCCTAAAAGATCAATTAAGTGCGAGCGGGATAGATAAAGATTTGTTTATTCCTTGCCTGTCGACAATCTTCGAAGGTCCCTACCGATCGTGGTATTTACTAAACAAATCACGCTGGCGATCATGGAAAGATTTCGTGCGAGCTTTTCGTTTTCAATGGGCTGTGAAAAAAGAGGATGCTGTTCTTATCCTAGAAGTTCACGATCTCAAATTTGAAAAGAGTGAAACGTTAGCAGAATTCGCTTGTCGAGCACGCGTAATCTTTGAACGTATGCAATCCCCACCACCTTTCCGCGAACAGCTGAAACAGATTCTTGTAAAATTCAATCCGCGACTAGCATCAGAAATCTTAAATCTCCATTTAAGAGACTACGATGAGTTTTTACATTACGTGAATGAACGAAGCTACCTTCACCGCAGGTCAATGGACCTACAGAAGGACTCGCGAAATAGGAAAACCGAATTACGCTACTTACAAGAGAGTTCAGGAGACGAAAACGAATACGAAACGTCTCAAAGCGAAGATACTGATGAACAACCTTCTAAATTATCAGCTGTCGATCAGAAATTAACGCGCACTACTCGCGATTCAAAAAGTTCGAATGTAAACAATAAAAGTTTAATTAAACAGAGGCTCGAACGTAACCTCACGCAATTTCAGAAAAATAATAAAACCTCCGCAACGTCGTCGGAAGAGAAACCAAAGTCAGTACAGGGAAGATCTCCGTATGATCCAAGTAAAGTTTACTGCTATAATTGCGGTCAAATGGGTCATCCAGCGCGCTTCTGCACTGCCGATAGGCAAGTTATTTGTTACGCGTGTAGAAAAACGGGTCATGTGAATAAAGACTGTCCTTCTCTTTCGGGAAACGAGAAAGCCCGACAGTAATCGAACCTCAGGTCACTGTTGTTAAGGGCAAGAACGAGGTAATCGAAAAAACAGATACAATAAAATTTAATATCGAACAGACAAAAACATTCGATAAAACAGATTGCAAAACAGCTAGTAGCTCAACCCTGTTGCAAGATCAAATTGTTGACAATAACGATACATCAACAAAATTAGAATTAATACGCGACTGGTCGAGTGATTCAGAGATTCCCGATGATAATATTGACTTGACAGACTCAACAGACGAAGACGAACTTGTAGGAAGTACGCCACACTTATCCACCCTGTCAAGTGAAGAAAACGACGCAACTCTCAACTTTGCGCATAATTCGACGTTAGAAATAGAGAAATTGAAGAATTGGACACCCACTGAATTACCAGCGGATACTGTCCAGTCTTTGTCAAAACGACGAATTTTTCGATCAAAAAACGGTCTCTCGGAACCTAGTAAAGTAGCAAGAATTCCGATAGAAATTTCAATCTTTGGCGAGAAAATTCATGGTATCCTAGATAGTGGAAGTGAGCGCTCATATTTGAGTCAAACCGTATATGAACGCGTAAAGAAATTCCAATTTAAAGAGCTTGCCGTAGATTCTACATCACGAAACGGAGTACGTCTTGGGGATAAATCTATTGTTAAAACTCAAGGGGGTACATGCTTTGTAATTGACATAGGCGACGTGTACGGACCCCAATGGTTTAGTGTCCTTCCAAATTTGTCTAATGCAGTAATATTAGGAATGGATTTCTGGCTGTCATTTAAAGTAAAGACAGATCCGATCAACGAAACTTGGACGTTAGACGGAAGTCGGTATTCGTACCCGATTACTCGACGAAAACTTACCCAGACAGAATTAAAGGCACTGACTATTGAACAAACAGACACACTTGAAAAATTCCTTGATAAAGAATTCGCGAAATTAGACAAAGAATCTACCGGAATGACAGATTTAGCTAAACACGTTATAGAACTAACCGATCATACCCCACATAGACAAAAACCATATCCTCGTAGCGAAGCCGTTCGCGCATTTATAGATAAAGAAGTCGATAGGCTACTCGAGAAAGGCTACGTTGTATGGAGCAACAGTGATTGGGCGTGTTCGCCAGTAGTAGCTCCAAAAGGAAACGGCGGTTTGAGATTTTGCATTGATTATCGCCCTGTGAACCGTCAAACCGTTAAGCCAGCCTATCCACTACAAAATATGAGATCTATCTTATCACAATTACATCAAGCGAAAATTATTTCAACCCTTGACATGAGCGAGGCTTTCCATCAAATCCCTATGGATCTCGAAAGCCGTAGATATACCGCGTTCGCAGTCGAAGGAAAAGGATTGTTAGAATGGACGAGAATGCCTTATGGCCTTACAGGTGCACCGTCCACTTTTCAAAGCTTAATGGACAAATTAAAACGCCGAATTCAAGAATTAATCGTAGAGAGAAAATTACCAAATAAATGGTCCGAACAAGTATTTGCGTATCTAGACGACTGGATCATAGTTAGTCAAGACTTTGATGAGCATCTCTCACTGTTATCCTTGCTATTCGAAGTACTCCGCGAAGCTAAATTGAAAATTAATCGCGAAAAAAGTAGCTTTGCATGTAAGGAAGTAAAGTTTCTCGGTTATATTGTTGATGAGCTTGGTATTAGACCAAACCCCGAAAAAATTCAACCGATTATCGATTTCCCAGTGCCAAAGGACAGGACTCAACTTAGACAATTTAACGGTCTCGTTAATTGGTACCATCGACACTTAAAAAACATTGCACGAATACAGGGTCCACTCAATAAATTAACAAGTCCGAAAGTACCATGGAAATGGACAGACGTTGAACAAAAATCTTTCGAACAAGTAAAACCGCGTTAGTCAATGCACCCCGACTTTATACACCAATACCCGGACAACCTTTCATTCTTTATACGGACGCTAGTGATTTCGGATTAGGCGCGATTTTAGTACAATCAGACCCAGAAAATGAAAGAGAAAATTTGTTAGAAGTTCTAAGTCGACCGCTAAGAGGCGCAGAAATGCATTATACGACCACCGAGAAAGAATGCTTAGCAGTAGTTTGGGCAGTAACGAAACTACGGTGTTATTTAGAAGGCATGCCTTTCAAAGTTGTCACAGATCATCAAGCGTTACAGTGGTTGTATGGATTAAAAAGTCCAGTTGGCCGTCTTGCTAGATGGGCGATTTATCTTTTACAGCACTCAATGACAGTCGAATACAGACGAGGAACCACTAACGAAGCGCCAGATGCACTTTCGCGTATGTTTGACCTTGATGTCGATCCGTTAGGTTGGGAAAAGATAATTAACGAAACAACACAAGATCGAATTCACTTATCGACAATTCTCGATTCTAATTGGTACGAAACCAAACGCGAACTTGTTAGGAAAGAACCAAATCGATTCCCCGAATGGAAAATCGAAAATAACGAATTATACTACCACAGACCGGATTACGATAAAATGTTGATTGACGATGAGAATCCGTGGAAAAGAGTAGTTAGACCTCCTGAAGTCCCGAAGATTTTACAAGAAAATCATGAGACTCCACTGGCAGGACACCTTGGTAGAGATAACACGTACGAACGAATTAGACAAAACTATTATTGGCCTGGTATGTCTCAAGACGTTAAAGCTTATTTAGAAGATTGCGATATATGCATAAAAGTCAAATACAATCAAAAACCTATAAGAGGCTTATTAACGACAAGACCCTTATTAAAACCATGGGCGCAATTGTCAGTTGATACAGTAGGACCTCTCACTCGTTCAAAAAAGGGCAATGCGTACATCATCGTAGTACAAGATACGTACACAAAATATATCGAACTATTTCCCGTGCGCAATCAAACCGGAAAAATCGTAGTAAAAACTTTAGAAACCGTTTTTGATAGATGGGGTTCAATTCCAGAGTCAATTATAACTGACAACGGTACGGAATACGTCAATAAAGACGTAGAAGCACTGTTAACCGCGAAAAAGATTAGACATATAACCACCCCGTTAGCACATCCGCAGGCGAATCCCGTAGAACGCGTGAATAGGACAATAAAGCCAATGATCGCAGCATTTCTGAAAAACAATCATAACGAATGGGATGAAAACTTGTCAAAACTGCAACTAGCGTACAATACCGTATCACATTCCGGCAGTAGAGTGACACCATTCTATTTGAATCACGCGCGCGAAGCTCAAATCAACCCAAGGGAACGTTTCTCTGACGAAAGCCAAATAGTAACAAATGAGTTAGTTAATTATTGGGTGAAGAGAATGGACAAATTTGACGAGTTACGCCATAAAGTCGAAGAACAAATGCAAACCTATTCTACCAAACGCCTTGCCAAAGCCAATTCTCATAAGATCGATCAAACCGAATTGAAAATAGGCATGGAAGTCTATTACCCAAATAAAAAATTAAGTAACAAAGCAGAAGGCTACACTGCCAAACTAGCACATAAATTCTTAGGCCCAGCAATTATAAAAAGATTGATTGGACCTATGATTGTTGAATTAGAAGATAAGAACGACAAATCTGTCGGAAAGTATTATGTAACTGATTTAAAAATACCGCGTAGAAGCTTACGGAATGTTTGAATTTTCCCTATAACCAGCACAAGATGCCGAAGACACCAAAGTCAACCACCGGTCACGGTGAACAAAATTTACAACTCCTGGTGAACGAAGAACAGAAGTTGAAGGATCAGCTTCATAAACTCCGAAGCCAAATTGCAGAGGCAGTCTCCAATATCGACACGAAATCGACAACCACCTCGACTAGTAACCCTAGTCAAATGCAAAGCCTAGAAGTTCCTTCCTCTAGTCTACCGAGAGGAACACCAAGACTTGAACCAGTACCAGAGGCCACTTTAGAAGAATCATCTTCAGAAGACGAAGCATCGTCGATCAAAATTCTGACCCCCAGTTTGGAAGCACTAACGCTAATTGAGGAAATTCATAACCTTCCACCGCCTCAACTTAAACTGACCAAACCAACAAGGGTTTCAGCTTCAGCGATTTACGCTGAGAATTTAAAACGAAACCGTATTCCAGCTCGACAACATTCACTGGAACGCTCACGTTCAGGGCAGCCGTTAACTTCCCTAGAGAAAACCGGTGCTATTGTCGCCCCGTCAGTAAAAGTACAGCCGTTGCCGCTAGGAAAAATACCATCCTTCGACGACATACTGAAAGAACTGGAAGTTCCGCAACTGGCTAGTTCATCCAGTCAATCTCAATCACTATACATGACTGACTGTCGAATCATCAGCCAACAAGCATTGAAAAAACTGATCACCAAACGAGCTGAATACTTCGTCAAACGTTTGGAATCCACAAAAGTCGATCAGGGCACACAAACTTTTGTTACCACTGTTGGAAAGCAATACGTTGTTGGATGCGTAAATTGTCGATCCAAGGAACATCACTTCAAGGACTGTCTACTCCCGTACCGTCCTGGATTTTGTCAGATCTGCGGAGCAGACGGATTCGATACAACCGATTGCATCTACCCACACGGTATTGAACATGAACAGGCATTAGGAAGATGCGCAGGGTGCTCCCGAGACTTGAATCTATATTGTCCAGAATGTCCTGACTGCAATATTCGCTACGCAGGAATGGTCGATTGGCTTCGACTTAACTATGCAACCTGGCCGATAGCATGGGTCCCACAGGACCATCGATTCCTTGTCAACGAGGGTAAAGAGGTCCTAACCAGAAAAGTGAAAGCCAAATTCGACGACCCGCGTGACTACCCGAATCGTGTCCGCGCTTTTCTCGTCCGAGAAAATGCAATCATCGCAGCTAAGGAGTCGACAAATCAGGTAGCCGCGAAAGCAGCAGCTTTACCAGAAGAAAAGCGTCAACGCGCAATCCAAGCGCTCGCTACGCCTTTCGCCGATAAATCGTTAGATGAGATCATGAACGAACGACCGGAACTAGGGGATGGAGAAGAAGTCCACATAATTATCCCAACTAAATACAAACATCAGTCCGGAAAATTCCGCAAAAACTAACTGCGCCGATTTCCTTGCCGATTCCATTTCATAACATTATATTGCCCGATATTACCTTATATTATTCATTATTATAATCTGTTGATTACCTTAAGTCAATTACTGTTTATGTTTCTTTACTTATAAGTTATCAAACAAACTCTAAGTCTGTTAAAAAGACTGAATGGCATTTAAACTCAAATAGCCTTACATATGTTCGACCACTAACATTTCCTTTTGTCGAACAATATATATTCTTATATGTATTAAAATATGCGTTACTCCAACGATTCTGTGTTATCTGTCGTCATTCCTATCCACTCCTAAAAAATTTGCAAGGCTGATATATTGTGTATATGTTGAGAAACTTGCAGGATGGGTTAATGTTGCTCCAGATAGAGATCGTAGATTTCGCGAATCGAGTCACGCGGATGCCTTTGATGACGAACGTCTCTCATATGATGTCAAGGTTTGAAGGGGGAGAATGTGACAGGAAAATAATATTCCCTCGACATCAACGTTCGACTGACTCCTCGAGCGTACCAAAGTCGTATTGTCATAATTGTGCTGTCCCAAATGTATTTGTCCTTAATCTTAATAGTATTATTAATTAAATAAATTATCGAATAATACGAGAGATTTGTCAGGTCGGTAGAACCATAATTATTTCATTATCTATACGACCCGATGACAAATGAATAGAACAGAGCTATTTCGAGGGATGACACGCATGCGCGAGCTTATTGATTTTCGTTGAGTAGAGATCTAGCGACAGTAGAGTGGGGAGAGGAGAGGATCCTTAGCCAATAACCGAAAAGGAATATATAATTCGTAAATTAGCCACACACTCTGGTCAAAGACTTCGACCGAACAACTTGTTCACAAATTAGCGAAGTCAACCCTCGAGGAGTCTCGACATAAAATCAAATCTCGTCAAAATATATAAAGAAATATTTATTAATAGTCAATATCGTTATTATTATTCGTCAAATCATTACAGTTTAGTGTATTGTGAATCGACAAAATAAAACGTTGGATAGACGTCCAGGGGTTACTACCATTGTTAAGATAATTGTCAACAAACGTAAGTCTTGAATAAATTTATATATCTTTATCTTGAGCTATTGTCTATCTTGTTTCCTCTGTGCATGATCTATCAGCTTTGCAAACAATTACCTGGTCCATCAACTGTACCTACCCTGAGTTAATTGTCTAAATTAAGTTAATTATAAATATAATTGTTAGTCTACCAGACTAGCTGGCGCCCAACATTATTAAAAATATAGAAAACCATTTGCTGGAGCCCTAGCAGTCGTTAGGACCACGGCCGCGCTAGGTGAGGAAGGTATATATTCCGTCTCAACTTTTTGCCACATTTTTCGACAGTCAATTTTCTCATCCACTCCGAAAGCATTTTGAATCTTGATAAAATTTTTATTTTGGTTTGGAAAATAATGAAACCGAACGTCATAATTTTTGCAAGCCCTACTGTTACACCCATATACACTACAATTATATATCGAATAATATGACTTACCAACACTCGTTATAACATTATTATAAACTAATCTCATACTTCTGCAACATTTATTGTATAACGAAGTAGTATTTTCCCTTACCATTTGAAGTTTGAATTAAATACCCATTTCTTCGTACGTGTATTTTGATTTTATATTTTATACATAAATTTTATAGATTTTATATTTGAATAATAGGGACTTATTTATCATAATTACATAAAACAAATTATGAATTTTATGAGGTTCACAATGTTTATAGAAAGTGTATAATTTCTTGCATACACTTATTTTTACATGGTCAATGACATATAATATTCACATTTCACATGAGGCATATTTTCTACACTGTAGACTTTGCAATAATTCTATCATTTCTTCTTGTATAATATCGTAATATGAAAATTGTTATCTGGGGATACTATGTAAAAAACCAAACCAAATAGTTGAATAAGGCTCTTTTTTCTGTGCTCAAAAAATAAATTTAGCTCGTTACAATGAATTTATAACATTGTATGACGCGTCGAGAAACACCTACTTATTGCATTCAACTGCATATTAATACAAAGTAAGGATTTTTAGATCAGAAAAACATCGCATTATTTTGGCCGGGATTCGATCCGGGACGCACGCATTCGCTCGCATTACTAGTCGCACGCTCCACTGACTACGCTAAACTAATTATTGAAATCATTAATTACATTTTACTATTTATTTTGAACTCGGCATCTGTCTCAATGATATCAATGTTTTAATGCAGCTAAGATATCTGATTAACTGAACATCTGTATTCCGAATATCTTTTTAATTCAATTTCTTTCCTAGAGTTCCAAAAGTTCTCAACTGTAACGCTTACAATAAATATGTAGTAATATCTATAACAATATAGTCTCCGTTACTATTTTTATAGTTTAAATTTATTCTCACTATCGTCATATGGTACGGCGAACCATTTATTAGTAAACATCACTATAAAAAGGAGTCGTCTCCACTCTGAAATGTTAACTATGTTATTATAGTATCCTCAACCGAATCTTTTTTCTCATTGTATATTATTCCGGTAACGAAAAAGAGTATTGGCTCAACTATGGTGTACATGGTACGGATTGACATTATTGGGCTCCTTGGAATGGGCGTGGCTTCATAAAAGTAGCCGACTTTCAACAGTTCTGTTTTTCGTCACTAGTAAGCGTATCGAGGTTTCAAGCCCTCTCATTGGTTATAGCTGGTTACTGCAGCCGTCGTTCAACAGTTCTTTTTTCTGCCACTAGTTGGCGTATCGAAGTTCTAAGGATCCCAATATAAAGTTAGCAAAACTGGATAAGTCAGCACCTTCAACAATCAACACGTTTGTGGCAACGGAAGAATAGTGTTGAATGTACTATATACAGTTTACTTTATCAGTGATTATTGTGCATGGTAACAACTACCCAAAGATGCAGTGGGTTGGACGATGAGTACTATTGTGGTAACTAATGAAGATAGTTTCATAACTATGACGGTTTAGTTACCAGCTGACTAAAAATTATAGTTGATTGTACTATAGATATAGTCATTCTTTGCGAACTTATCCATTTTGTTGATTTAATCAGCTTGAAATAGTTCGCTGAACTATTTTTCAGTAAGCTGCACTATAAAATTGGGTTGTCTTGACTAAAACACGTAAATTAAAATAATATAGTACCCCCAACCAAATTATTTCTCTCAGTGTATGTGCACTGAAAAAAAGGATCGGTTGAATCCTCCTCATTTCCAACTAAACAATTCGGTTGAAAAAATTCGATTCCTTCAATGAATATTTGGTTAAATCGAAGAGATATCCAATCAAACTGACTAAGCAGTTTGGTTGAACCAACCGACGAAATCGGTCAATGCGTTTTGGTGGATTTAATTAAAATATTTACTGAACCAACCAATTTCATATTGCAGTACCCTGGTAGAAAATTGAACGGAATATGGCCAGAATCCGTTGAATTTTCTGCTCGGTGGGCAGATTCTGGGCAGAAAATATGGCCAGAAACCCCGCGGTCTGACGACGGATTCTGGTGAAGGATCTGGTCAAGGAATTCAATACAAAATTGTAGGTTAGAATTTTAGATTGAATAAATAATGGTAGAGCGTAGATATACTATGGTATAAAAGAATGTTTTATTATCAAATAGAAATAAATACATTGTTTTGTGAACTTTTTTTTTTTTTTTTAATTTTTTTTTTTTTTTAAATGATGAATCTAGCAAAGTAGCAAGTCATCAGCTGTTCATACACATCCATAACCTACAGTCCTGAACTTTGTATGTATGCGTGTACGTGTGACACACGGCAAGCTTCCAGAGACAGTGGGAGAGAAAGAGAGAGAAAGAGGAATAGTGAGAAAGAGATAGAGATACCTGTGTGCGCATCCACCTATAGCTATGTATAGGGGTAAATTAACCGTGGCTTCTGATTTTTGGTACACGTGTCATCGGCATACTATGTTTGAAATATATATTTATAAATTTTAAGTTTAGAGGTGTTGAGCACGATCATTTTCATTCATTTTTCCAGCTTGTAACATTGGGTTTACATAACCTCAAACATAGGAGCTAGGAATCATTCACCAGATTTTGGTCAGATACTGGCCAAATACACCATGAATATCTGGGCAGATTCTGCCCAGATGATCTGCCCAGAATCTGTTAAAAGGCCAGATCGTCTGGTCAATTTTCTACCAGGGTAACTGTATTGTTAATTTGGGCCGACCGAAGTATGCTATTACATTAATAATCGGTTGGCTATACTCAACAATAGTTTTGTCTAACTATTTATGCAGTTCGTTTTACTCCACCGTTCGGTTGAAAAAACCTAAAATATCGGTTGCAGCAGCTAGGTGAGTTAGTTCCCCATATTTAACCCAAATATCGGTTGGTTCAACCGATTTTCAGCTAATTCAACCGAATTTTTTTTTCAGTGTGCATAAAGTTAGCCCCGCCTTTTTTGATAAAATAAAGAACAACTAGTGTGCTGGATTGTGCTCAGTGCGTGCTACTTTATGCCGTGGTGATATTTTTTTTTTTTTTTTTCATTTACAGATTTTATCGAGACACATCACTTTTGCCATAAAAGTTAGCCCCGCCTTTTTCGATAAAATGAAAAACAACTAGTGTGCTAGATTGTGCTCGATGTGTGCTACTTTGTGCCGTAGACAAATCTTTTTTGTCCTCTCACTTACAGATTTCATCGAGATAAAACCACTTTTACGATAAAAGTTAGTCCCACCTTTTCTGATAATTCGAAAAATGAACCCTGTGCTGTACTGTGCTCGACGTGTGCTATTTTGTGCCGTGAATGAAAGTTTTTTGTCCCCTCTTTTATTCAATTACATGGCTCGAACAATATGCTATCCAGAGATGATAGCCCCGCCATTGTAAAAAAAACTGTTGGAATAAATATTTTCTATATTGTATTTACATGTGGGTGCCGTCAATTTATTAATTATAAATTGAGCCGTTCGCTCAAATAACGGCTTAAGTCGACTTAAGTTTTTTTTTCAAAGACGCTAATCACGGTGTTCTGTATAATCTTAGCCATATACCCTGTAAATCTCGGATGATTTGGTCAATTTTGAACGCCGTGATGACACTGATCTCTAGTATTCACCGGATGGGGGCTCGGGTGAAATTCCTGTAACCAATTGAACGGCTGTGGTGGCCATTTGCTTTGCGTCTCTGTGCCACCCACGTGACCTCAGCCGCGCGATACCGCTTTGTTTTTTAAAATGGAGCTAGATGAATCGTTGATTATCATTGATAACTGTTTGAAATTTCCGCTTAGCCGGCAGTCGTAGTGAGTACTAGCCTGTCTGTTAGATTTCATGCAAATTTTCAATATTCTCTCTCTGATATAATGAGTCAATCATCAGCAACGACAACAACATCAGCATCGACTAGCCCTATAGCGCCAGGTAGAGGAAGAAAGAGACAAATTGGCCAAGACAGATGGGAACAAAATAGAAATAAACTTAAGGGGGGGGGGTATACCGGATGTGTTACCGACACCGCCTATATCTCCGAAACGGGGCTATCAATCGACTTGTCCTTTCGGCAGCCGATGTTTGACGAGTAATGAGTTCGAACTGGTACATTTGATCGAATGAAACCGGGATTTTTTTTTTTTTTTTAATCGAAAAGGGTTGGCGTGCTATTTATGTCGACTTATATCAAAGCCTACGCATAAAAAATGCAAAATCGAACGAGAGAGCCCGATTCTGTGAGGAATGGCGAACACAACCATCCCAAAACATCTTTGTTTTCGACACCGATGAAGGGGCCAGTTGTATTCCACGTTTTTGTGGTAATTTTCGCGATTGTCAACGGCTGAGAGCAGCTGAGAGCGGCCATTGCCGCTAATGTCATTATATTAGTTCCCACACCGCTCGTGAGATGTCGCCACGCTGTTACGTTGATACACCTGTAACCACGTGAGTCGACCTGCAGTCCAATCGCCTCTCACTAATAAGCTAAAAATTTGCGCGTGGCTACATCTCACGGGCGGTCTGGGAACTAATATATTAACATTAGCGGCAATGGCCGCTCTCAGCTGCTCTCAGCCGTTGACAATCGCGAAAATTACCACAAAAACGTGGAATACAACTGGCCCCTTCATCGTTGTCGAAAACAAAGATGTTTTGGGATGGTTGTGTTCGCCATTCCTCACAGAATCGGGCTCTCTCGTTCGATTTTGCATTTTTTATGCGTAGGCTTCGATATAAGTCGACATAAATAGCACGCCAACCCTTTTCGATTGAAAAAAAAAAAAAAATCACGATTTCATTCGATCAAATGTACCAGTTTGAACTCATTACTCGTAAAACATCGGCTGCCGAAAGGACAAGTCGATTGATAGCCCCGTTTCGGAGATATAGGCGGTGTCGGTAACACATCCGGTATACCCACCCCCTTAAACGTAATCGTGGTAAAAGTTACGGTTGTCAAAATGGGAGTGAAGTGCCTCGAAAAAAATTCAGGTGCACTACCGAGTGCTGTAAGAAGAACTGTTGTTCTTTTTTCAATCGCGAACATTAGCGTAAAATATACCAGACTTTCTGGGCTATGATCGACAAAAAAAATCAAGACACCTTTTTAATTAGTTGTGTACAACGGGAAGAAATAAAATACGTCAAATCCGTAACAAAACGGGAGAATAGATCGTGGAAATATTCTTTCAAAGCAGATAGTCAGAATAAAACTGTCTGCAAAGGATTTTTTCTGTCTGTTCTACAGATAACCGAAAGTAGAATGAAAACAGTGCTTCGATTTTGTAAATCAGGTAAATTTTAGTTATTTTTTGTTTCCAATAAATCGACCTTTATTGGTAGACTCGTTTATTGCAGTCTGATGTCGAAACAAGTCAAATCTGACCTTAAAAATGTAAATACTTATTGTTTCAGGCACTTTTGTTGCTACTGAAAATCGGGGTAAACATCCAAACCCTTTCAGAATTTCGAACGAGGTTTGGAATTTGGTGAAGGATCATTGGTCGACTTTTCCAAACAAAAAATCGCATTATGGAAGCTCCAAAACCGAAAGAAAATACTTCGAAAATCCAAGCTTGAACGTAAAAAGACTGTTCCTCGCGTTCCAAGAATATTATTTTTACAAGACAGGGATACAGCTCTCCCTGAAGTACAAAACGTACCACAAATATTTTCGGGAAAACAGCGAATACTCATTCAGGCAACGTAAAACAGATGTCTGTGATTTTTGCACCGAATGTAAAATCAAACTGTCGATAAATTCATTAGATCCGTGTGAGGAATCGTTTCGTCTACACCAAGTAAAAGTTCAGGATTACAAGATTTTACGTCAACAGTTCACAAATAACATTAACAATGATACTCTGATCGTTGAGTTTGACTACGCGCAAAATCTTCCGCTCCCGAAACTAAACGTCAGCGCACAATTTTACAAGCGATTATTGTGGCTGTACGTTTTTAATACGCACTGTTTCAATGACGGAGACAGCAAATTTTTTTGCTTTTTGGAATGTGACGGTGCCAAGAACGGTAATTCTGTGTGTAGCTTTTAGAACAGTTTTCTTGAACAAAAATTAACTGAAAATCCAGAACTGAAAAAAGTGGTTCTTTTGTCTGACTCTTGTGGTGGGCAAAATAAAAATAAAACTCTGGTGCGCTATTGTGCTTGGTTTTCGGTCAAAACGGGTGTTGAAGTAAATCACATCTTTCCTGTACGAGGTCATTCATACTGCCAATGCGATAGAAATTTCGGTGCCTACGGAACCGTTTTAAAAAAAGTAGAGACTATTGAAATTCCTGTCGATTACCTCGAAATAATGAGGACCGTAAGGCACAAGCCAAAACCTTTCGAAGCAGAGATGAGTGCACACTTATAAAAAGAATGGGATAAAGCTTTAGATCCATTTTTTCTGAAAGTTCCAAAAGCTAGAGGTTAAAAATTTACGATTCAGAAGTACGTAAGGTTATCATATAGGCCAACAGGTACCATGTCTATTTACACGAACTACAATGGCACCCCGCAGAACTTCGACCTGTTCAAACCAAACGCTTCTGTCGGTCGAAATATCGAACTAGCATTAACAGAAACGGCTCCTACTGGAATTAAGACAGCTAAAAAAAATGACGTGTTATCTTTAATGCCTTTTGTAAAATCGGTAAGCAGGGAATGGTACAATAATGTGTTACAGGGTGCCCGCAAGGGCGATAATTCGGCTGAAACAGACGACACCGCTTCGGAATAAACCTAGACATTCCGTTTCTGAAAAGTCAATTCCTGGTCTAATTTTTTTTATACAGGGTGTCCTATTTTAAACAATCCAGCCGAATATCTCGAAAAGTAATGGTTGTAGAGAAAAATGTCTCAGATGAAATGTCTGAGATATTCAGCTGGATTGTTCAAAATGAGACACCTTGTCTGTAATCCAAAAAACGTGTTGCAACAAATAAAAAGTCGTTCTATGAAAAAACGACTCAAGTCTTACTCTGATTTTTCATGTATATCACCTGATTGTTCACTATATTTAATAGTTTTTTCATTTGTATATGGGCCATTCCACGTGAACCGGATCAGTCAACTCTCGGATATTTTTTTAATTTTGCATGTCGATTGTCCTTGGGGAGTTAGATTTTTGTGCCGAAGGATTTTTCAATTAGTGCAAAATTCGTTGAGTTATTTGCATAAACAAATTCGAGCAAGGTTTTTTTCAAAAATTCATAACTCCGCCAAAAATGATGCTAGACTCAATTTTTTTTTGCAGCTTACGCGGAAAGATTCATAGAATGTAAAATAAAATATGTACTTCGGAAAAAGTTTGTTTATCCATTGTTTATTTAACAATTAAGTTTTCAAAGATTTTTAAAACACACAGTGACACGATCGAAAAATTAAAAAAAAATACTGACATATACTTTGTACTATACTACAGCCTGTGAATTAATTTTAAGGACGTGTTATTTTTTGTTTTCGAGTAAAAAATCATTGAAGTTGGCGGCGCGTGCCAATTCCGGGTCGACCGACGCCGCGCCGCGTGGTTCGTATAATGGCGTGCGTTAGACTGCTGTTCGCCGCTACTCGACGGACGCGTAGCAGCGGTATTCAAAAGTCATTTTCACAATGAAGGACACGATTTAAGAATCTGAAAAAAATACTGTAGTTTCCTAATGGCAACTATAAGCGACACGTTTAGTTTCAAGAACGTGTTCCTTTCCGTTTTCGAAATATTGCAGTTTAAAATCTTAGCATACATGCTTAGCATACATATTAAGATTTTAAACTGCAATATTTCGAAAACGGAAAGGAACACGTTCTTGAAACTAAACGTGTCGCTTATAGTTGCCATTAGGAAACTACAGTATTTTTTTCAGATTTTTAAATCGTGTCCTTCATTGTGAAAATGACTCTTGAATACCGCTGCTACGCGTTCGTCGAGTATATGTATGCTAAGCATACATGCTAAAATTTCAAGCTGCAATATTTCAAGAACGAAAAAGAACACGTTCTCAAAACTTAACGTGTCGCTTATAGTTGCCATTAGGAAGCTACAGTATTTTTTTCAGATTTTTAAATCGTGTCCTTCATTGTGAAAATGACTTTTGAATACCGCTGCTACGCGTCCGTCGAGTAGCGGCGAACAGCAGTCTAACGCACGCCATTATACGTTCCACGCGGCGCGGCGTCGGTCGACCCGGAATTGGCACGCGCCGCCAACTTCAATGATTTTTTACTCGAAAACAAAAAATAACACGTCCTTAAAATTAATTCACGGGCTGTAGTATAGTACAAAGTATATGTCAGTATTTTTAAAAAAAATTTTGATCGTGTCACTGTGTGTTTTAAAAATCTTTGAAAACTTAATTGTTAAATAAACAATGGATAAACAAACTTTTTTCAAAGTACATATTTTTTATACATTTTATGAATCTTTCCGCGTAAACTGAAAAAAAAAAATTGAGTCTAGTGTCATTTTTGGCGGAGTTATGAATTTTTGAAAAAAACCTTGCACGAATTTGTTTATGCAAATAACTCAACGAATTTTGCACTAATTGAAAAATCCTTTGGCACAAAAATCTAACTCTCCAAGGACAATCGACATGCAAAATTAAAAAAATATCCGAGAGTTGACTGATCCGGTTCACGTGGAATGGCCCATATGCATTTGGGTAGCCAACCTCCTTAAATATAGTTTCCATCATAGACCCATTTTAAAATGTACAGATTTTGTAGAGAATGAATCAAGGAACGCGCTCGTATTTTTTTCAGAATATTCGAAGGGGGCATTCATCTCGAAAATCGCGTTTTTAATAATACACGGAGAGAATTTTATGACAATCACTGTCATAAGTGGTATAACTCTATACCGGAGATCGAGCGTTACTGCAATACACATGTTCATTGTTAGTGATAATAGACGAATTAAACTTCAATCGGTCTAGGAATATCTACTATTTATATGGAAAACGTATGTCTCGATATTTGCAATGTGATATTGCCGAGGGAAATATACAGACGTGATATTCACTGCAGATGCAACAACAATCGTTAATAAATGAGAACCTTGAAGATTATTATGTATAATATTAGAAGTCCATGCTGTCGTGTATAGAACGTATTTCTATCCTTCGTAATTATATGTTAGATCCTTATAATATCTCGTAAGAAACGACGAAATACATTACTCGCCATATTTGACATAGGAGATACCTGCTTCTGCGGTATATCATATAATGTAAGAAGTTGTTTATTATGTCATAGGTCATGTGGTATCTGATATGTCATGTCATATCGGATCTGATTCAGACATGACATCAATTGAGATCATAGAGATTCAAATTACTTCAATTTTCTCACAGAATGGTCGTTTAACACGTAGTAGCTACTTTTGAACAGTATAAGAATGATTCTCATACTGTTGAGTTTCAGTCCTCCAATGACATGACAGCAGTGAGCAGATTTAACAATAAAATTGAAATCATATAGAGGTTTAAACTATTTGAATTTATCGAAAACTAGTTGTATAACACGTAAGAGCTACTTGTTAACAGTATGAGAATCATTCTCATACTTCCGAGTTGCAGTCCCCCACCACCATGCCCCGGCTACTCTAGCATGAGTGCCCACTGTACAATTGGTCTCTGGCTTCCGAGCTAGCACGATAGTCTGATCGGTCGGTTTCCAACTAGAGTGCTTCGTCACGTTCGCAGAAAATGTGCAATTTTTCAAGTACGATAAAACAGGCCCAATAAGCAACATCTATACTCAGGGTCAGGGTACAATGTATATTTGAAGAAATTGAAATCTCCTGAGACGAGAATTCAGACACAGAGAACCATCCGTAGAATAATAAGAATCCTTTGAACTTGTGCAAAAAGGGTCTCTGAGAAAGGTATCTTTTGTCTAAACATTCATCGCAAAACGGTGTCATTACGATACACCAATCTAGGTATCGTTTTATATTTTATGAATTGGACTTTTTTTTACCAATGGCCCCATGTCAAATTTATTTTTCAGAATTTTATGGTAAATCCGATACTGAATAAAAAAAAGAATTATAAACACTAGTGAATGGCTTGTTGTATTTACAGTATTCCATAATACCTATCACATGAGTAACGATTTGAGACACAGCTATATTCACTCACAGTCTATACGAGGACAATTTGAGAGGCTCGTATTCCCGCTTACAGTCTCTACAAGCCTATATGCCACTGGTCTTCATAGTATACATAGCAAGAATCCTTATTTCGGCTGATTATGACTTCAAAAGAGTATGATAGCCGTCACTATACGGTATGGCGACGTGTACTATGCCAATCATGCAGAAAACAATAATACTAGTAGCCGTCGATTCTTATATTGAGTGGCTGGCTTTACTGAACGGTATGGTAATGGGTGCTATACTACTGTTCCAGAACACTACTATATTGATGATGGTGCTCTTTCATACAATCTCATCGCCACTATAACTTATTCACGTATGTGTATTATGTGACGTTGGTAATCTTTCACTTCGTTATATATGAATACCTATCACATTTCCGCAAAAAGCCAATCGTCCTATACAGTATAGTACTATTTATTATATTTTTGTCAGAGTGATTTGCATGAAATTCTCTCCGTGTAGGTATAATTGTTCATAACAAATGGAAAATTGTTTGTTCCATGAATTTGAAATTGATAGCGCGGAATTCCAATTCAAGAGGTTTGAAATGAGTTTCTGCTGACCTCTGTACGACTGAGGGAACCGGAGATATTAATGTTTAAACAGAGCGCGATTCCGATTTTTTGTGGTTTTTTCGAAAATTCAGCCCCTTGTAGCTTCTAAGTCCTTCAAGTGAAAAAAAAATGTTTCATTCATTTATTTTACCCAGAGAACATGCAAGAAAAATTACAACAGAATCAGAAACATCGAGGTATAGGCTAAGGTGGTCTAAGAGTCCGCACTTTTTCTGTGATGGTCTGTATTTCAGTGAATAAATTTGTTTTTCAATCATTTTATTCATTTTTTTATTAATACTCTTCCATCATTCAGGTACAGTCAGCCAAAGAGAACCTGACGCACCGTCGGTAAGGTGATAGAGCAACCAAACGTACACGTTGATACACGTTTGTTTTTAATTGTTTTCAAGTTGGTATGAAATTCAGACATCTGTCAAGCGATGAATCAGCTCTGTTTGTTTTCTTTCAGAGAACGTCAATTCACTAACCTAAAAGGTCATTAATAGAATCGTCACATCGGATAACCCCAAAATGCGCGAATGTGCTTACGAATTAGGTGGCGCCTAAAATAACCTAGTTCTCGTTAAGTGTTTTAGGGTGTATAGGAGGGCCCTGATAAAACTTACTGTGATATTCTGTCATGAAATCAGATCAATTCTTAATCTTCCTAAAGTGTTAGGTGAAACTGGGAGAAACTAATAGGATCTGCACCTGAAATTTCCAACTCAAGCCTAGATACAGGAGTTACGCATCAATGATGTTCGCCAGCTATGAAAATTTTGGCAATGCGTCTAGAGCACTTGGGTGAAGAGTCCCAAGTGTGGGATACACGCTGCATTATTAAGTCTTGGGTCCAACCAAGACATCCTTCTGTACTTACGCCATATATTCTCATTTCAATGCTCGCCTTGGCTAAGATATCTCCAATTACAAATCTGGCACAAAATAACAACTAATTAAATCACTTGAATGAAAATACATGTAACGTTGTATTCCTAGATGATTACAATAAAACGAAGTCAAAGAGAAAAAAACACGACTTCATTCAAGCAGATCTTTGAAAATAAATTGATTAATATTTAATTATCCTGATCAACCATTAATATGAACAATAGGCTCTCAAGTTGTAGAAACAGGTCTCGTTGTTCCTACTTTGTCCAGAACACAACGTATAACCATGAACTGTAGGTTCTATTATACATCATATACAGTATAGGACGTTATATGGAAAGTTATCTTGGATGGCCTTCAATCGGCTCCAAATGTGGAAAAAATAATTCTCTAATTTTTTCAGATTTTTATTTTGACTCCCTATTTTCACATGAAGTTTTTTTAATTCGTAAAAATCCTAATTCAAGTAATTTTTAGATTAAAATTCTACTCAACAAGGCTGAATCAAATAATTAACGATAATATTCATATTTATGTAAAACATAGTCAAGAATCGTATGTGGGTTATTTCATACGAGTCGTGGGTGTTTTAATTCAGTTAAATATTTTCTATCCATTTTTTTAGTAATATAACTATTTAAGCTTGGCGTTAAGAATTGAACAATATAAATTCAAGTCAAACATAATACACGTTGATTGTATCTCTAGCGATGGCTTTAATTTTTTTCGCAAGAATTTCAAACTATTCACGACAAAAAATTAATGACAGAATCAGCTGCAGAACTGTCGCATTGAAATATTGAGCACCCATGTGAAATACCTAAGACGGAGGCCCAATGTAACATCAAGTTCACCAATACAAGAAAATAAGCTGTATTAAAAAATGATAAAATGAAAAATTAGAACGAGAGAAAAATCAATAGAAAATAATGAATCGACATATTAAAATATGTAAAATAATAATTTCAATTCTTTGATTCGAGCTGTGTGTAATATTTATTAATAAAACTTATCCGATGCAATCTCGCTGATTTAAATTAGACGCAACTCGAATTAGGATTTTTACGAATTAAATAAAGTTCATGTGAAAATAGGGCTCACAGGGAGTCAAAATAAGAATCTGAAAAAATTGGAGAATTATTTTTTCCACATTTAGAACCGATTGAAGGCCATCCAACATCGGAATTCCAAAAAAAAAACCCATTTAACACCCCAGTACCCATGCCTAGCTCAGTATTTTATGGATCCACCCCGCTTTGCCAATACATCCCGCACTCGATGAGGCATAGATCCCACTATCGCTGCAGTATATTCTGGCCTTTGGCCTAGCTCTTCCCATGCTGCACGAACTCGTCGACACAGACCCTTTCTTCTTTTACGTCTGACTCGTGTCCATCTGCTTCCCAATTCCGCCCCAGCGTTTTCGATTGGGTTGTGATCATGGGATTTCACCAGATAGTCGAGCCGCTGCACTTCTGGATGCCTTGCCTTGCGGCATACAGTCTCATTGACTTCGTTGTATTGTAATCATCTAGGAATATAACGCTACATGTATTTTTATTTACGTTATTTAATTAGTGGTTGACTTGTGCCTGATTTGTTACTGGAGATATTTTAGCCAAGGCGAGCATTGAAATGAGAATATATGGCGTAAGTACCAGAAGGATGTCTTAGTTGGACCCAAGACTTGATAATGCAGCGTATATCCCACACTTGGGACTCTTCGCCCAAGTGCTCTGAACGCATTGCCAAAATTTTCATAGCTGGCGAACATCATTGGTAAGGGTATACCCCCTAAAACACTCAACGAGAACTAGGTTATTTTAGGAGCCACCTAATTCGGAAACAAATTCGCGCATTTTAGGGTTATCCGATGTGACGATTTTATTAATCACCGTTTAGGTTAGTGAATTGACGTTCTCTGAAAGAAAACAAACAGAGCTGATTCATCACTTGACAGATGTCTGAATTTCATACCAACTTGAAAACAATTAAAAACAAACGTGTATCAACGTGTACGTTTGGTTGCTCGATCACCTTACCAACGGTGCGTCAGGTTCTCTTTGGCTGACTGTACAATAAATCACAGTGTGAAATTAAACTTTGTTTTTAGTTTGGTCACAGTAATATAAAAATGATGGCACGGTATTTGCGCACTCTTACACATCCTGGTGTGTAAGAGTGCGCGTACACGGCGATAAGAGTGCGCAGTCTAACAAATTACTTACAACCAAATTTTAAGAAGTGCACTTCTCGTGCCACCATTTGGCACAAGAAATCCACTCAATCCGATCGTGAACGATTGGTTCTTTATATATTTTTTTGCATCCACCTTACTGTTTCGTTTTGGTCAAGTTACTCCAGTCTTCGGTACAGGCAATATTGAACTTATTCGAACAATATCGAAAATGATGGCATGTCAGGTAATATGTGTGGTTGTGTCTTTATGTGAAAGTGTCTTTGGTAACAGTGTCCTTATTAATGACGATATTCCAGTTATTCTGACACATCTTGATACTGCGCACTTTTACACAGCAGGACAACTATTTGCTGATAAACTACACCCATCTGAGGGGGTTTGGCATATATTTTGAAGACCTATGAATCAAAAAACCAAGAAAAATCTTGATGCATATGAGTTCAGTGCATCTTCCGAAATCATTTAATATTTTAGAAAATCACAGGAATTATTACAAACTCATCTGGAGTCCGCTATTCATACTATTACCCGAATTTTTTTCTATCGTAGCGTGTGCACCTCTCGAACGAAGAGTCAGCAACTGGAGTTAGCCACAAATGTCAAACACATGTCAATATATCGCGTGTGCGCACTCTTATCGTCCGCGCACTCTTAGACCATCTTACCCTAATATTTTTGGCCAAATCCTTCCCGCTTGACGTGGATGGACTGACTCATATATCCATATTGTCTATGGTATCTGGTGATTTTACGATACGACGTTCTATCGACAGTGAATGGGTAGTATACATTGTCAGCTTGAACAGCAGCAGTGAACGAAGTACGTCAAAAAGCATCGCTGCAACTTTTCGTAAGTATTTATTTCATTTCATTATTGAAACATAAGATGAATTCGAATAAAGGCCTGTTCAGACCAGCCGGAATCTACCGGAACAGAAGAAAACGGAAGAGTACAGAACAGGAGTGATTTGAAGCGTGCACTGAAAAAAATTTGGGCGACCTACCAATATTGGCTGGGTGCGTGCACATATATTACTTTAAAAATAAGTGTGTATTGTGTATACGTTAAGCATGAAAAACTGCTGAGAATGATTTTAGATGGCGCTGACAGTATGCATGAACATGTTACACACTGATAATTAAATAGTATTAGTATTTTCGTGCACCCGGCCAATAGACCTAGTGGCGCTGCACTCTCTTGTCTTGAGACGCTACTTACTCAGGTTTCGGGATCATAGGTACACTTCGTCGGGTGACTTTCTCACGCACGAACGCAGTGAGCTATCACTGGGATTGTAGCCTGCCCGGCTAGGTGTACTGAGTCACCCTAGTAGAGCGTGTAGCAGATGCAAAAGGAGGTTCGCAGCGCATATCTGTTTAACGGTGCTGCGTCATTTCCCAACCGTGGAAATCGCTGAAATTACCACAAAATCGTAGAATACAACTGGCCCCTTCATCGAAAACAAAGATGTTTTGGGATGGTTGTATTCGGAGTTTCATATAGAATCGGGCTCTCACGGCCGATTTTGCATTTTTGATGCATACAACAATATGACGCGGCAATGTGAGCTGACGTACGAGTCGTTCGTTTCGCCTTCGGAAAAAAATTGTAGCTCCCAAACGAAGCCGTGTCCCATTCCGAAACAAATGTGATTCGATGGGAAATTTCCCAAGCTTTTCGGAAAAAAATACGAAAAAAATACGAAAAATGACATAAGTGGATAAAAATAGAGTTTTGGATTGGAAAATGATTTTTTATAACGCATGCATGAAAAAGTCGCTTGTTTGGGGCTCTGAAGCGGTTATATTGTGGCACTTTTCTGACGTTTGAGTAGGCGATGCCAACATGAAACTAATTGCATGCCAAACGTGCGCACTGCGTTTTGCGCACATCGAGCGTGCACAACATGATTTTTGTTGCGCACGGCGTGCGAACAAGAGCATTTTATAATCATTCATCCCAGTCGACGCGCTATCTCTGTGAATCGACTCAATGTTTTTGGTATGGTTGTTTACATTGACAACAGAGCCCCACAAGCAACTTTTTCATGCATTTGTTATAAAAAATAGCGTTCGATACTCCCGCGAAATGAGGCGTTTAGGGTTGTCCGATGTCTTCAGCACTCACTTCGTCTCGGCTGCCGCCTCGACTACGTTTCGTGCTGAAAACATCAGACAAACCTATAAACGCCTCTCATTTCGCTCTCGTATCGAAATCTACTATTTCGACATGTTTTCCGATAGTCACGGGCAAGATCATGGACTAGGGTGAAAGAGGGTGAAAAATACTACAAATCACCACTCCATTACTTTTTTCATTCGACATACCGTTTCTGAGATATTTGCCTCCAAAGACATCAAAGAGCGTAAGCAACCGAAAACTAGAAGAGCTTGTACACCGTCGGTAAAAATAGCTACATATGTCTTAGATACATGAAAAATTCTAATTTTGAGGGTACTAAAGCTCATGCAAAAATGAGAAAAATCCGTGACATCAAGGTTTTTTATTAGTAATAATAGACAATCTCATATAATTCAAATACTCGCGCGGCTATCAGCCATATTGCAGACGACAGACATTCTATCGATAATCGATATAAGTAAAACGGATTTTTGTAACTACGGAGATATATAAAGGAGCCTTTTGATCAGAGAAAAAATGTAATCAATTTACCGCCAAAACATCCTCATCTCCTAAGTCCTAATTACACAAAAAACACACAGGTTATGGGCCCAGGATTACGAAGACACAAAAATAAAACTCGCGATCCGAAAAAGTGACGAGTAAGTTGACGGACACGAAACATAACCTAAAACAGATACGAAGATCTGTAGTGAAGAGACACGTGGAAAACAAAAAAAATAATAAAACTTTTGAAAAGCACGGTGACATTTAAATGGCAAAAATGTCGACTGGATATAACATGAATATTAGGGTGTGTCAGAAAAAAATAATTTTTTTTGCTACCTTCTGAACGGATAGTTCTCGTCAAGACAGAGAGATTCCCCACTGGAAAATGTCCTATGTCAAGGCCAAGTGGTGCCGAAACTTTTTTTTAGTTTTCCATTTTCCTATGGAAGATTCCAATTCCTATGTAAAACGGAAAACTAAAAAAAAGTTTCGGAACCACTTAGCCTTGACATAGGACATTTTCCAGTGGGGAATCTCTCTGTCTTGACGAGAACTATCCGTTCAGAAGGTAGCAAAAAAAATTTTTTTTTCCTGACACACCCTAATGAATATAGAGCAACTTGGCAAGGATAATTATGACACATGGAAAGTAGTAATGAAAGCTATTCTCATTAAACACGACCTATGGTCATACGTAGATGGAAGCGAGCCTCGACCAACGGAAACGGCAGCGCTCACAAAATGGAAGAAAAGCGATGCAAAAGCATATTCAGACATAATACTTGGCATAAAAACAAGCGAGATGTGCCATGCAAAACACACTGAAACGTCAAGAGAACTGTGGATAAAATTAGAAAAAGTGTATCAATCAAAAGGGCCAGCGCGGAAGGCGACTCTTCGGAAGCAGCTTCTATTTACCAAGATGTCAGAGGATGATAATATGTCTGACCACCTCAACAAATTCTTCGACTGTGTGGATAAGCTGAAAGAAATGAGCATCGAGGTAGCAGATGATCTACTGACAATACTATTACTGTACAGCGTACCATCTAGCTATGAGAATTTTAGATGCGCAATGGAAGCGAGAGACAAAATACCAGAACCTGAGGCATTGAAGATAAAATTATTGGAAGAAGAAGAAGCTAGGCATCAGAAAGGAGAGGCAAGCGGACGTAAGGTGAGAGAGGAAGCCATGCAAACAAAACAATCCTTCAACGCAAGGCGAGGTAATTATCAAGGGCGAAATTATACACAGATAACCAATTACAAAACAAAAATACGTCAAACTATAAAGGCACAAATGTCACAAAATATCAAACAAGCGCAAAATCTTTAGAATGTTTTTACTGTCATAAACCAAATCATACAGCCTCAAGATGCATGAAGAAACTATACGACGAGCAAATGGAAAACCAATCCCAAGCTCGACAATTGGTTGAGGAAGATAGACACACAGAGGAAGCACTATTTGCCAAGGCACTGGAGACAACGGAGGAAGCAAGAATCGAAGCATTAAAAGTAAACGCGATAGAAGAAATGGAATGGTGTCTCGATAGCGGAGCTACGTCACATACCGGGAATATTCGGTGAATTAGAACGATCCCCTTCCTACAGCCAAACGAACACAGGCCCGCACCGCGTGCGTGAGGCTCGTTCGGGTGGGGATGCAATGCTACTGGCACCTTATTCCCTGCCGAACGAGCCTCACGCACGCGGTGCGCGCCTGTGTTGGTTTGACCGTAGGAAGGGGATCGTTCTAACTCACCGAATATTCGCGGTATGTGTTTTGATGCAAGAAAGTTCACAGCATTGAGCACCGTATCAAACCAGAAGGTAATCCTCGCAGACAATAAAAGAACAGAAGTAGAAGGAAAAGGTACGGTAATATTGAATGTAGCTAATGACGAAAAAAACAAAAGTTTACGCTTAGAAGACACACTTTATGTCCCAGGACTAAATGCAAATTTATTATCGATTTCTAAGGCAACCGAAAAAGGAAAAAAAGTAGTGTTTGCAGATAAACAAGCCACCATTGAGATGACGGAAGGACGAGTCATTGCAACTGCAGAACGGCGAGGAGGCCTCTACTACTTGGAAACCAAAATAGAGTCAAGTGCATATGGGCAAATCCATAAAACTTTCAACTTTGATGGATTTTTTATTTTTTTTTCCATTCTACGAGCACATATCTCAGGTTTGGTGTATGTTTTTGTTGATGTATACGAATATTATAACCGAAAAACTCTACATTCGATAAGTATATTACTCATC
The DNA here is from genome assembly GCA_963992785.1 of Tenthredo livida. Taxonomy (NCBI): domain Eukaryota; kingdom Metazoa; phylum Arthropoda; class Insecta; order Hymenoptera; family Tenthredinidae; genus Tenthredo; species Tenthredo livida. The sequence goes on from OZ023066.1 coordinate 20,585,506, forward strand.
TAGTATATACTGTGAAATATAAACAGTTGCTATTGAAACGCAACACGGGGATCCTGCGTGCTCTTAATGTTATGCCTATGTGACGGTTTCTATTTACTTTTTTGAAACTCGCTAATTCCTCTACACGTAGTTAGTCTGTCTTGAACTGAACCAAGAGCTTGTCGTAGCAACTGATCGCTCTCTGATATCATTCTATTTCCTCCACATGTATTTTGTATTTCATATTAATAATATACAAAACCTATATTCATAATTTCATTGTGTGTTTGTTTTATTGAATTTATTTAATAATAAAACCTCAACAGTTTTCGCATGACTCACGAGACAAATAATTCACGTCCGTTAACTATTTTCAGGCAGGGGCGTAATAATTATGGTATAGTAATATTGGAAAAAACACAATTTTCACATGAAATGCATTTTCATCACACCTGCACGCAAAGTAAGACTTTCGACCCCTCGCGCAAAAGAAAAAAAAAATTCCTCCGTGAAAAATGCCGGAGATCAACGGTGTCCAAGTTATTTGATTGAAAAAAAAATAAAAATTTAATTCAAAATTTCAGCACCTATGGGTGTCAAAAAATCTCAGACGGTGTGGGATTGACTTTCAGATCGTGGTAAATTGACACCAACATGTGGTCTATACGAGTCCATACCGATTTTTTTTTGTTACAGTCTGTGTGCCATTCTAGGGTTGATGACTTTATATTCGATTCATACATAGATTTGTGACGCCACTATTTTCTTCAGTTAACACGTATGACAAACTGTAGTTTACAATTATGAAAATGTCAAACCAAGAAAGATTTCTGACGTGCCGTTGTAAAAACTGAATTTGATACACAGTTTACGTTTCTGATGATCATTTTCGAATTGTTACTGCATGGACACTATTGATGGCACAGTTATGCGACACCTCGCAAAAGATGCCTCTTTTAATTGAAGATGTGTCAGCATTGCTCATTCATCGATACATCAGAGGGCGTACGTGTGAAGGAATTAACTTTGCAGAAAAAAAAAAAAAAATTCAATTCATCCTCGCATTTTTGTAACCGAACAATTTTTTTGCGAGAGGAGCACATCTGAGGCAAAGCGGGTGATGTTTTGGGGTATAAAAGTGAAACTTAAACACATTGAATTAAAATAGTAACTGGAAGGGCGCTCGTAGAATATCATTAAAAGCTCAAAAAAATTTGCTAGCCTCGCATGCGATTTCGACATTTTCTTCTTTTTCAAAGTTTGTTACAACTTCACTGTATATATTTCAGTAGATTTAATTGTGCAAATACGTGTCTAATACTGTGTAGAACTAGCCCAAAAACCTACAAGTGCGTAGTATTGTTATCTTACGAAATATTCTCAATTTTATCGCTCCTCGCTGGGGGTTAAAAGTTCTGTGGATTTGCCCATATGTGAAACAAGAAAACAGCACAATAAAAGATTGGCATTATAGATACGGACACTTGAATGAAACCGATCTCAAGAAGCTCGTAACAAACGACATGGTAAAGGGATGTAAATTTATAGGACAAGAGAAGTTACCAGAATGTGAAATATGTATAATTGGAAAGCAGGCAGCCGTCCCCATACCAAAAGCATCGGAGACAAGAGATCTAAATATACTGGATACTATACATTCCGACGTATGCGGACCAATGAGATGTAAATCCATAGGAGGAGCCAAGTACTTTGCAACGTTCATAGATGGAGAATCCAGGTGGGTAGAGGTTCATTTCTTGAAGTCAAAAGATGAAGTCAAAGAAGCCTTTATGAAATTTAAGAATCTAGTAGAGAACCAAAAAGAAAGGAAGATAAAAATACTTCGCACTGACAATGGACTGGAATACTGCGGAGAATCATTTACAGATGAAATGCAGAAAAGTGGGATAAAAAGGGAAAAGACCGTAGCTTACACACCCCAACAGAACGGGGTGGCGGAAAGAATGAACAGGACGCTAGTAGAGATGGCTCACTGCTTGTTACTACAATCGAACCTGCCACAGCGTTTTTGGGCAGAAGCCATAAACACAGCTGCCTATTTACGAAACCGATGTCCGACGAAACCATTAGGTGATAAAACACCATACGAGGTTTGGACAGGAAACAAACCCAACGTAAGTTACTTTCAAACCTTTGGATGTAGAGCATATGTCCTAGACAAACGACCGAATCGAGGAAAGTTCGATCCCAGGTCAGAAGAGTGTGTGTTCATCGGATATACATAGGAATCAAAGGGATATTGATTATGGAATACCAGTTCAAACAAAATAGTAAAAATTAGAGACGTTGTATTTCTGAAAAAAAAAAAGGAACAATCGACGAGAGTCAAAAAGAACAAAACACACCGCAAAGCACCATCCAATTCTATCAAATAGAGACTGAAGAAAAAGAAGAAGACCAAAACGAACAACAACGAGAAGAAAGGATAAAAGAAATACGAAGAACGAAAAGAACAAGATCGCCAAAAAGTGACGAAGACGAAATAACAGATCTATCGACTCCATCACGGCCACGAGTAAAAAGGGGGCCAGGACGACCAGCTTATAATTACACAGGACAACCTGGCAGACCAAAGAAACTATATAACATGGTACCAGTGTCCACGGAAAGGGCACAATTGGTTTTTGAAGAATCAGAAGAATCCGTAGAAGAGGCACTACAAGGACCATTTGCCGAAGAATGGAAAGAAGCAATGATAAAAGAATTCACCGCACTTCAAAAGAATGGAGTATGGGAATTGGTAAAATGTCCAGCAGACAAACAACCAATTGGCTGCAGATGGGTACTGAGAAGCAAATACGACGAAGAAGGAGAATTAGAGCGACGAAAGGCACGATTAGTTGCAAAAGGTTACGCACAACAACCAAACGTAGAATTCAAGGAAACATTCGCACCAGTAGCAAGAATTCAAACCATACGAATGGTAATGGCAATAGCCATCAAACTGAAACTCGAATTATATCAACTCGACATAACCATGGCATACACATACGGCGACTTAGATGAAGACATCTACATGCAACAGGCAAAATTCTTCATCGAACAAAACAAAGAGGATCATGTATACCATCTCAAGAAATCGTTATACGGATTAAAACAGTCAGGACGTCAGTGGGCACAAAAACTGGAAGCCCAACTGATCACCATCGGACTGAAACGAATGCAAGCCGACCCATGCGTCTACCAAAAACAAGAAGAAGATAAGATACTATTCATAGTAGTCTACGTCGACGACTTGATAATTGCAACCAACGACACTAAACTATACAAGCAAGTAAAAGATAACCTGATAAAAGCCTTCGAATTAAGAGACCTAAGACGCCTGAAATATTGCCTAGGAATCGAATCCACTCAGGATATCAAGAATAACATAATCACGATGAATCAACGAAAATACATCCAAGATATCATTCGAAGATTCAAGATGGAGGACGCACACCCAGCACTAACACCGCTCGAGCCCAAAATAAAGCTCAGCAAAGAAGACGACACCGAAGATTGGGACCAGAAGCAATACCAATCGCTCATAGGATCACTAATGTACGCAGCCGTAGCAACACGACCAGATATAGCGTACGCGCTCAGCGTGCTTAGTAGTTTCAACAACTGTCCAAAAACAACTCACTGGAAGTCAGCAAAACACGTATTACGATATCTAAAAGGAACCCCAGACTACAGTCTGAAATTCGAAGAAAACCACATTCCACTATGTGGGTACGTAGACTCAGACTGGGAAGGAGATACAGATACACGTACGTCACGAACCGGATTCGTATTCAAAATAGCAAACGCAGTCGTCGCTTGGGAATCCAGGCGACAGAAAAGTGTAGCACTGTCTAGCACCGAGGCAGAGTACATGGCGTTGGCGGAAGCGGCAAGGGAAGCTGTATACCTACGGTCATTCCTAAAAGAAACTGGAGTCATCACAGATGAAGAAGAAGCAACGGTAATCTATTGCGACAATCAGGGCGCTGGAAAGCTGGCAAAAGATCCTGAACATCACTCACGATCGAAACATATAGATATAAGATATCACTATGTACGAGAAGTAGTTAGTCAAAAACAAATAGATGTATGTTATTTGCCTACACAATTAATGACTGCCGACGTTTTAACAAAAAGCTTATGTAGCCCTAGTCACAACACACATTTAATGGGATTAGGTATTCAGCAAACAGGATAATAGTAAAAAAACACTAGCCGCGTCGAAAAGGGGGTATTAGTAATAATAGTCAATCTCATATAATTCAAATACTCGCGCGGCTATCAGCTATATTGCAGACGACAGACATTCTATCGATAATCGATATAAGTAAAACGGATTTTTGTAACTACGGAGATATATAAAGGAGCCTTTTGATCAGAGAAAAAATGTAATCAATTTACCGCCAAAACATCCTCATCTCCTAAGTCCTAATTACACAAAAAACGAACATTTTTTTGTGTCCGGTTCGCGTGGAATTCATCATACATGGGTGGATTTCAAGAAATGGGCCAAAATAGCCTGACAATTCAGAAGAAAACAACATTGAAATTTCATTAGAGTAGTATACATTTTCTAATCGTGTGAAGCCCCTACTTCAAATACAGTAGACTCTAGATACATCGCCGCGGTATGGGGCTGTAGGAGAGGAAAACGGTGATAAGTGGAGAGCCCTCGCCACGCAGCAGTCCAGTGCCGAAGTCACGCCTCTAGCAGCCTGCGCAGCTAGTGGGGAGACGCGCGCAGAATTTTGGCACTGCGACGTGTTTGCCGGCAGCGCCGAGGGCAGCAGCGTGCGCAACCGAGGTGGGGGAGCGTTATTTGTGTGCGTGCGAATACGTGTGACGGGGAATTCGCTCGTACGGTGATATACCGCGCGGTGATATATCTAGAGTCTACTGTATCTGACACACACAATTACACGAAATTACAAATGCGCCACCGAAATCGCATACGCATCACAGAAATTACTTTTTACGGCATGTTGTGGCAGAATAATAGGCTTTTCATGGAACAAAATGAAATATTTATTGAAATAGATGCATAAAAAGGAACTTGACATCAAGAAAACAAAAATGTAATTCCGTTGACGTCGCCGGGATTACCGTCGCCAAGTGTACATTTTTACATTAAAATAATTCCCGCTAATTTCTACGTGCAGTGAGAATATCAACATTGAAGATGGCTCACACAAACATGCAGAGTATCACATGAAAATTGGAATATTGGAAATTTCATAATAAATAATCGTTCTAGTCCAGTCGCCGAAATTACAGTGAATAAGTGTGACAGGCAAATTATCGCTTAATGAACTTTGTTTTGTCCGTAAAGGATAAAATAATGGAGAACTTATCGTACGGAGCCGATATCACATACACATCCAGAAACCTTTGATAGCTACAACATACCACTAGCACTTCCTGCCGAGTGTGCGTAATAGTAAACTTGAGCCGTCGCCGAGATTACTAATAAAGTAGGTTCACGGGTTTTTTCTCACTTTTCTCACGTTTGGTTGAATACTTTTCAAAACTGCTTGTCTTTCATGTAAACTCACGTCTTAGAGACTTAAAATGAATGAGTGCAAAGTGCTCAGACAAAGCATGCCATTTTTTACAAAGGTGCAAAGTTGAGAAACGGACTTTACGTCACGTCGCCGGAATGACATTTTGACTGTTTAAAAGTTAAAAAAGGAATGTTAATCTTCTTTGAAATGATTCACGATTTTTTTCCAAGTGAAGTAAACCAGTCTACACCGAAAAAAAATATAATCAGGCATATTTAGATGAACATATTGGAAATAGGAAGTGGTTTCACGTTTTGGTCCACTTCTTGAAATCCACCCATATCTATCAATATTAGCCGATCGCGGCGCCTCTGCCGGCAGCCGTTGGCAGCTGTCACCTGTCAAAGATTGCGATTTAATGTATTGTATGTGGGAGCTTTCGTCAAACTCTGCTAGAGGCGCGGCGATCGGCTAATTGCAAATGTTAGCTATATATGAGCAAGTCCACCAATTCTGGACGTCGGGTCCGGCCTCACCCTCTCGGGTCTTTTCGAAATTTTGTGTGCTGTAAGTCCTCATCGATAAACGACCACCCAATTTTTTTCAGATTTTTATCCCTTTTATGTCAGAAGTTATTATGCGGGGTATTTCATATAGTTTTATACTTCTTGTTTTATTCATTTTTTTTTAGTTTTTTCGCCACTATAGCACTTTTTTGAGGGACTAGGTTTTTCGTGTGAAAAAGTCTCAGCTTTCCAAAAAAAATATTTTTTTTTCATTCACGCTTGTAAAAAGCTCTTAAAATTCAGTTCAAAGTCAAAAAAGCTGTTTTTTGCCATTGCCCAAATTTTGAAAAAATTTTCAATATTTTCTTAGAAAAGCTGAGAAAATTTTACATGGATCACCTAATTCCCAGAGTGGGATCTCGATAAATACACGAGAAATGAATTAATGAACAAAAATTGGAGAAAATTTTCAATTGATTTCCAGATTTATTCCATATATTTATAAGACAAAAGATGATATAAGGAACTTTCAGGAAGATAGCCAAAGTGTTGCTCTAAAAGAAAGAGATTATATTTACATGTGGTGTATATACAAGGGTTTCTACTATTACATACTATTTTAATAACATTTACCTAAAAGAAAGAGAAACGACAATTAAAGTCTATTCTCCTCGGTTTCCTTCTCTTTCAGTTTATTATTTAGTTTCTTAATTTTGTAAGTGATGTCACGTGTGTTCTCTATCTGTTCTCTATCTTCATCTATCTATATGACATATATCGATCCCTGTCGACATCTCGATTATCGGACGCAAACTAATGTCGCGCGGCTAATTTAAATTAAGTTAAAGAAAGTGTCCTTTCTTTACATCTCCCCACCCGGGGTGAAAGTTCTTAATATCATCTATCCCAATTTCCTACATCTGTATCTTCTTTGTCTGCTTCATATATGTTCGCTGTGGCCGGTATTAGTTTAGTCACGTGAAATATACCCGTATCCGTTCTCTCTTTTCCTGTTTTTAGTTTGTAGATGGTGTCCGAAATTTTATCGGTTATTTCAAATGGCCCGATTCTCAGTTTGTCGAGTTTCCTTCTATTTAATCTATTTCCATTTTCCACATATATTAAATCTCCGATGTTGAATACATGGTTCTTTCTCTTCTTATCGAATAAACTTTTGTTATAGTTGTGTGATCTGATAGTATTCTCCAACGCCACTTTTCTATTCCTATACCAGGTGTCTTTATCTTCGGCCTCTCTCAATTCCTTGGGTATGATGCTTACGTCTGTGCCATCCAGTAAATACTTTGGTGCAAACCCGGTTGCTGAATGTTCCGTTTCATTGTATCTTTCTATGCACTCGTGTGCCGTCGCCGTCCAAGCCTTCTTATTTGCATTTTCGTTAATTTTGCATCTTATTTTATTAACGATTGTCTGGTTTAGCCTTTCGTTCAACCCGTTTGAGAAAGGTGCGTTGACTGCGGTAAATACTATTTGTATGTTGTTTTCTTCTAGGTATTCTTTAAACTCTTTCGAGTTGATGCCCGGATATTGATCTGTCAGAATCGTCTCTATTTGGTCTGTGTCCAGTATCTTCTTAACTAACTTGATAAAGTCATTCGCACTTTGTGTTTTGGAAGTTGTTATGAAGGCGTACCTTGTATAGTGGTCTACCAGTAGGTGCAGGTACCTCTTTGTAGATCGATTTCCTCCAAATCCCCCGATAGTGTCTATTGATACTATTTCGAATGGTCTTGTGGCCGGACCCAGGAATGACATCCGACCGAATTTTCCTTGACTCCTCGATTTATTTTCTAGGCATACTCTGCATTCTTTGCAGGTTTTTGTTATGGTTTTTATTAGGTTTCTCGCTGTGTATTTTGAGCTAATCATTCTTGTCATCTGTCTGATGCCTATGTGGCACCATTCCTCATATATGTTTTTTATTAATTTTTTGCTGAAGTCTTCAGATAATATTATTTTTTTTTTATCCTTTCTTTTCTTATAAAATATTTTATTCTCCTTTATTAGCTTTATTTTGTTCTCTTGTATATTTTTATTTTGTTCTTGATCCTTTTTTATCTCGTCTATTCCGATTAAGTTAACTGTTCTCAGTAGTTCTTCTTTGTTTTCTTCCGGTTCTAAAACCGGGTTTCTACTGAGACAGTCCGCCTCCAAATTTTCTTTCCCTGGGACATATTTTATTTCAAAGTCGTACTGTGATAGGTAATACGTTAGGTCCCCCAGTTCTTCGTCCGTTCGTGTTTTTACGTTCATATTTTCCAGGGGTTTGTGATCCGAGTATACCGTGAATCGTTTTCCTATAAGCCATTGTTGCCAGTACTTTATCGCCTCCTTAATCGCTAAACATTCCAAATAAATTGCCTTCTTCTTTTTTTGTGTTTCGTTTAACTTTTTTGAGAAATATGCTACTGGTCTATTTTTACCATCTGTTTGTGTTTGTTTTAATATGGCTCCGATCCCTTCTATTGATGCATCCGTATTTATTACGATTGGAAGGTCTTGATCAAATATTTCCAATACTGGTTGTGTGCATAGTATTTCTTTTATTTTATCAAATGCGAGTTGACATTCCGCAGACCATGTAAATTTTTCGTTTTTTCGTAGTAATTTGTGTAGTGGATCTAAAATTATTGTGCCATTTGGTAAGTATTCGTGGTAAAAGTTTATTTTCCCCAAAAACTGCCGGATATTCTTCTGTGTCTTTGGTGTCGGAAATTTTTTTATTGAGATGAGATTGTCTTTTAGTGGTCTTACGGAGTTATTTTGGATCACATGTCCGAGGTATTTCACTGAGTCCGATGCGAGTGTACATTTCTTGAACTTCAATCTGAAACCTTCGGTTGTGATGGCTTGTAGTACTTGTTTTATGTGTTTTACGTGTTCTTCGAATGATGACGAGTATATCAAAATGTCGTCGATGTAGTTTACCGCAAATTTCGTCAACCCGTGCTTCCTTAATATGTTGCTTAAAATACGTTGGAAAATTGCAGGAGATGTTTTCAGACCAAATGGCAGACAGGTCCATTGGAAGTGTCCTTCTTGAGTGACAAATGCCGTTTTTCTTCTATCTTCGATACGTAGTGGTATGGACCAGAAGGCAGAGTTTATGTCCAACGTCGTGAAGTATTTGCAATTCCTAGTTCGGGTTATTAATTCGTCTATTATTGGGAATGGCTGTGCCTGTGGTATTATAATCTTATTCAAGTCTCTAAAGTCAACGCAAAGTCTCGACCTTCTATTCTCATCTTTCTTAAACGCAAGCGTTACAGGCGCCGCGAAAGGGCTGTAAGACTCCTCTATTAGGTTTTTCTCTAAGAGTTTTGATATTTGTTCCTCTATTTCTTTTTTATCTTCCATCGAGCATCTGTAAGGCCTTTTGCTGCAGTATTGATCAATTAGTAAATCTATCCGAGCCTCATAATCTTTTACGGTGCCGATGTCGTATTTATCTATTGCAAATATGCTTTTATGTTCTTCTATTATTTTCTTTATTATAGCCCTTTTTCCTTCGTCTAAATGTTCTGTTTTCATGTCACATTCATCCTCTTTTACGTGTTCATTGAAGTTCACTGAATATGTTTTTTGTACTTGCTCATTGGTTATGTTATCTGTATCTCCCAATTTAATATCTTTCACTTGTTTTATTTCCAAGTTCTCGTCTTGCGTTAGCTGAAATTCTTTTATCATGTCCAGGCCTATGATGAAGTCTTCGAAGTTTTCGTTCTCAACGATGAATACATCTATCATCTTTTCTATATCCAGTATTTTTATTTTCATAGTAACCAAACCTTTTGTACTCTTCACACCATTGACCGATTTTAAATATATCTTGTTCGCATCCTCTTTTTTTTCCATTATTTTAATCAGTTTTGAGTTTATGAGCGAAATCTGTGAGCCTGAGTCGTATGTCCCATTCACTTCTAGTTTATTTTCTATTAACATTTTCAATCTGATCAATGGTGTGGTTGTTCGTTTTTTGTCTCTGTATTTAATTCTACTTCCATTACTGAATGTTGTCCTACTACTTTCGGTTTATTTCTTTCTTTATTATTTTCCTGTGTCTTGAACCAGCATGCTTCCTGTGGGTGGTATCTGCTTCCTTTGTTCAGATCTTCGCATATTTTGCATGGCTTCTTTTCTTCATTTCTCTTCTTGTAATCAATTTTATTTTCTGCCTTCTTTACAAAAGTTTTTTTATTCACTAAATTTTCGTATTTTCTAATTTCAGTAAATAGTGTTGTTGAATTTGTGCACGATTCTCTATCTATTCTATTCAATATGAATTCCGGCAGTCCTGTTGCTATTAGGGCTGTTAGTGTTACCGAATCTATGTCTTTGTTCATGTCTAACAAAAGCTTTTCCTTTTTTATCGCGTAGTCGATGAGTGATCCTTCTTTATATTTAAATGCTAAAGCGTACGTTACCGTGTTCCATCCTTTGTCCGCAAAAGTCTCTAGGAATCTATTCTTCCATTCACTCCATTGAGCTTCGGTTGATAATATTGTTAACGTTGCAGAGTGCCAATCTGCACATGATTTATCCAGGAATAGTCTCAATACTTCTATTCTTTGTTCATCTTCTGTGATATCAAGTCGTGTGCATTCTTTCTCGAATGTTTCCATCCATTGTTTGGCGTTCGAGTTCTTACTTGTGAACTTTTCAATCAGATACTTTTCTGCAATATTTTTCAGATTTTTCCGCTCATCTTTCTTCTGTGATGATTCTACTAATTTTTCTAATATCTTATTCAAGTTATCGTTTTTTTCTTCCGCTGCGTTCTGTCCTTCTACTTCCTCTAAGTATTCATCTAAGAATTGTAAATTACCTTCTTCATCCGAATAGATTTCCTTCAGTTTATCTGTTAGTGTAATCCAAACCTTTCTTGATTGATGTCTTCTTTTGATACTGTTCTTTATCTTAGCGAAAGTATCTGTTTTCATTAGTTCTGTGTGGTTAGCTATGTATATTTTGTCTCCTGACAAAATGTAAGTTTTCTCATCTTCTGTCCTGATTGAGGTTATGGCAAATGTGTTCGATTTTTCATCCTTCGGAGAAGCTACTATTGTAATTTCAAATTGTAGCTTGACCATTTTTGTTTATTGTTGACCACAATTGTCGTTTTATAAGACAAAAGATGATATAAGGAACTTTCAGGAAGATAGCCAAAGTGTTGCTCTAAAAGAAAGAGATTATATTTACATGTGGTGTATATACAAGGGTTTCTACTATTACATACTATTTTAATAACATTTACCTAAAAGAAAGAGAAACGACAATTAAAGTCTATTCTCCTCGGTTTCCTTCTCTTTCAGTTTATTATTTAGTTTCTTAATTTTGTAAGTGATGTCACGTGTGTTCTCTATCTGTTCTCTATCTTCATCTATCTATATGACATATATCGATCCCTGTCGACATCTCGATTATCGGACGCAAACTAATGTCGCGCGGCTAATTTAAATTAAGTTAAAGAAAGTGTCCTTTCTTTACATATTTATTCCAATTTTTGTCCATTAATTCATTTCTCGTGTATTTATCGAGATCCCACTCTGAAAATTACGCGGTCCATGTAAAATTTTCTCAGCTTTTCTAAGATAATATTGAAAATTTCTTCAAAATTTGGGCAACGGCAAAAAAACACCTTTTTTGATTTCAAACTCAATTTTGAGAGCTGTTTACAAGCCTGAATGAAAAAAAAATATTTTGTTTGGAAAGCTGAGACTTTTTCACAGAAAAAACCTAGTCTGTCAAAAAAGTTCTATAAAGGCGAAAGAACTAAAAAAAAGATGAATAAAACAGGAAGTATAAAACTATACGAAATACCCCATATAATAACTTCTGGAATAAAAGGGATAAAAATCTGAAAAAAATTGGGTAGTTGTTTGTCGATGAGGATTTTCAGCACACAAAATTTCGAAAAGATCGGAGGCGGTGAGGCCGGATCCGACGTCTAGAATTGGTGGACTTGCTCATATATGGGCATATCCATGGAATTTTAAACTTTTGTGATGGATAGTAGTTGTGTTCATTTCAAGTATAAATTGGATACCCCAAGGGTGTTTTCGACTGACAAATACTTTTTCTCAAAGGTAACTGTGATGTTTTAGTATATTTGAATTCATTTCCGCATGTCATGAGTACGAAACTCATCAAGAAGTCGACAAATCACTGCGAGGATAGAGCATTTTTTTTTTTTAAACTACTATAACTTGGTGACCGAAGATATTAGCAAGATGATTTTTTTTTTCATCAACTGTAGGCACGTCAACAATATAAAAATGCGGTCTAGATAACTGTGCCAGTCAGGAAAGCTATAATAAAAATTAATGAAATAGCGATGACGACATTTTTTGAATTGAAGATGATTTTACTTTTCTCATTCCAACTTTTTGACCGATCCATTTGAACGAGCGAGCCTCAAGTATCTTATTCTACTATTCTCAAGCTATAGAACGGTACTCTACCGGAAAGTGTGCCCAGTACGTGGAAAAAGTTGCAAGCTTTTGAAAATTACTCTCTAAAAAATAATTCGAAAAAAAAACCACTATTTCAGCTGGCACACCTCCGTATCGATCGCGATCCCATTCCAAGTAATAGTAATCGATAACATTTGTAATAAGAAGTATATTATCAAATCGGTCGATATTTTTATGCATATGTCGAATAGATAAACGAACGATTAAATATGTTCAAAAATCATCAATTTTCATATGTGTTGAAAAATGTTTATGAACATATCTTTTATAGATAAGGAAAAAGACTGTGGAACCACTTCATACCGGTACTGTTTTGTTTATCATAGGCATCCCCATGCTGTTTCGGTTATCATAGTCAGCAATCAAATAAATAAATAAATAAATCAATCAATCAATAAATCACTCAGTACGCGAAATGAATTACTAAATCTCTAAACCAGTTCAATATCTTAACAGCCATGAAATGTAGTCGAGAAGAGAAACTTCGAGAAAAACGGTTAAAAATTCAAGAAAAAAGGAAACAAAAACAGGAAAAAAAGCAACAAGAGCTTGAACGATTTAGAAAAAAAAATGCAAATAGAAAGGAAATTCGTTCGACGTCTTCAAGTACTCATACACTGAGAGAAAAAGCTCCTCCTGAATTGACCATAAGTGGAAGGTTGAAATATTTTTAGTTAGAGTCACCTCATTTATGGTACAGTTCACCATTTACATGTGGTTATTGATATGAATAGAAACATGGTGGACACGATAATGGTTGCGTATACCACTTGTTCAAGTCGGTGAATGCAACCGTGAATTCATTGGTATAACTACCACGTCAAAGTGGTGGGTAAGCCATCATTATAGTGAAACAAACCATAGGCCAAAAGGTTGACTTATGAACTTAGCAAACGTGAGATGTCACCTCACATGAAGTTATGTTGACCCGAATTAAAGTCGATTTGACTATAAATTCGGCAGTCATTCTACCATATCAGTGATTATACGTAACAATTGCATATTGTTGATTTGGGCCTATGAATGTTCAGCAAATTATTGTTAATGCTGCCATAGATATGGTCTCCAGTCACAACTGAACTCTAACCATGTTATCTGGTTGTAAATAGTTGATGCAACTGATTTGGTTCATGGATGCTGCAAACATAATTGCAAGGTTGAAGACACTTTCATCCAACTATGCACTGAGAGATTTGTTACCATGCACAATAATCACTGATAGAATAAACTTTATAGTGCATTCAACACTATATTTTTCCGTTGCCACAAACGTGTCAATAGTTGGAGGTGCCACTCATCCAGTTTTGCGAACTTTATATAATGTCAATACGTATCATGTACACCATAGTTGAGCCAATACTCTTTTTCGTTACCGGAATACTTAATACGTTACAGTGAGTGAGAACTTTTGGAACTCCAGGAAAGAAATTCAACTAAAAAGATATTTGGAACTCAGATGTTCAGTTAATCAAATATCTTAGCTGCATTAAAACATTGATATTATTGAGACACATGCCGAGTTCAAGATAAATAGGAAGAAATGATTAGTGATTTCAATAGATAGTTTAGCGTAGTCAATAGAGCGTGCGACTAGTAATGCGAGCGAATGCGTGCGTCCCGGATCGAATCCCGGCCAAAACAATCCGATGTTTTTCTTATCTAAAAATCCTTACTTTGTATTAATATGTGGCTGTTTGCAATTAGAAGGTGTTTCTCGGCGCATCATACAATGTTATAAATTCATTGTAACGAGCTAGATTTATTTTTTCATCCTAATACTTTACTTTTTTCATTCAACCATGGAATCTGGTTGTATATATTTGGTACAACTCGTTCTCTTCCAAGGGTAATCTAACCATAATTTCAAAGTTGAAACATCTTGCACCCATATAAAAACTCATAGAAAGTTTCAAATAGTTGGCTCAACTTATTTTCATCATGGTTAGTTGACCTAGAATTGCAAGGTTGCGATCATTTTCCATCCAGGCTCAATGGTTGTAAGTAGTTCGAACAACTATTTTATATGGTTCCCGAAAGTATTATAATCTTAGTGTGCCCAACCATGTTTGAAAGGTTGAGGCCATTTTCAACTATTAAAAATGGTTACATTATGGTTGACTGTACCATATTTTTCTCTCAGTGTAGAAATACTCATTCTAGCAACAGATACTGTGCAAGTCCATTGACGAATGTGAGAAATGCCTTACTTCCTAACGTTAATGACTCCAACGACACAGGTAAGAAAAACTTACCTGATGAATTTGATATTTTCAATACTGATACGAGTATTCATGAAAACAGTGAGATGCAAGAAAATGAAATACATACGATAGATAATAGCACTATTGAAAATACTGTAGATTCGAATAGTTGCTTAAATAAGAATGTTGATTTGCGTACTGATTCTGGATTGGATGTTGGAAGTAACTCAACAGCAGTTGATGATGTATCAAAAAAGAATAAAAAAATATCAAAAAGTTCGATAGTAACACGATTATCGCGCAATTTACAATTCGTTACAAATCGCGAAGCGAAATTCAGACGAAAAGTTACGGAGCTGAAATTAATAATTGAAAGTAAAAATGCTAAAATCAAGTCATGGCAGAATAAATACTATAGGTTAAAAAAGAAAACTTGTAAAGTAGAAGAAGATACTGTCATGGATAACGTGTTAAAAATAGAAGCTGAAGGAAAAGAGGCCGTTAGAGACAGCTTAGTTCACGGTGAGGTGATGCGGCAACAATTATTAAGTCGTAAAAACTATTTCAAAGGACAGCAAATGAAGTCATTATTTGCAAGAGTCGTGTCAGGCAGAATTGTAAAAAAGTATAGATTGATGAAGAAAAATAGCTATTTAGCAAACGGATATTGACAACGAAAACAAATGGCAATGGCAGAGCAACATTCTGATCGAAAAACAGAGCTGCTGGATCAGCGTCGAGAATTTGCACGTAAAAGCATTACAAACTTTATAGAAAGAGATGACAACAGTAGTATGGCTCCAGGTTCCAAAGACATTATTACTAAACATGGTGTTTTCAAGAGGAAACGATTTTTATCTGATACGATATCAAACTTGTATAAAAAATATTGTAAAGAAGGATTGTTCAAAGTTTGTAGATCCACATTTTTTCAATTAGCCCCATTCTGGATTCTCACGAAGAAGGACACAAATCGTGATACGTGTTTATGTAGAACACACGCCAATTTTGACTTTTTAGTTAAAAAACTAGCACTGCTGAAATTATTACCTGCAAATAATACGCAAACATTAATTGAAAAACTCAAATGCGACATCACTAACAAAAAATGCATGTACAATGAATGTATCGAATGCATAAAAGATTTTTCATAACACGGGCACGAAATGGGCCTCCTTTCATGCTCGTCGAGAGGGAGGGAAATCACGTGTTTCTAACGTGAGCACGAAATATCCGGCTCAGCGGGAGGGAATGATTCCCTCCCGCTCGAGCCGGGAGGGAATCATTCCCTCCCGCTCCAACGGCAAATCTTGGATCTTTCGTTTTTTATATAATAAATTATTATTAATTAATAACAATTTTTTTTTCAATTTTTTTTTTTTCAATTTTTTTTTCGATTTTTTTTTTTTAATTTTTTTTGTTTTTAATTTTTTTTTCATTTTTTTGTTAATTTTATTTTTAAGTTGAAAAATATCTATAAGTGTGTGGTGCACGACTCAACACGCGCTATCCCCGATCCGATCGACGCGCATCAAAGTCGGCCCATTCCGTGCCCTTATTATAAAAAGTACAGTGTGCATCTAGGGAGGGATGGCCATTTTCCCTCCCTAGATACACAATATACTATTATCCCTCCCAGTGATAGTAAGGAACAATCATATTACTTTCAATGGGTTACATTCAAAGAAAACAGAGTTGGCAAAGGAGGGAAAATGTTCAATGTAACAATTACTTCTAAAAAAAGAATAGAGTGTACGGTATCAGAAATGGTTCGACAATTTAATTTGAATGTACCTATTTTCTTAAAACACTCCTATGACACTTACCATCAGTATACAGCAGTGCAAAAAATTTATCTTAACTTGAAACCGAATGAAATCAAATTGGTAATTGATTTTTCACAAAATTATATTTCGAAATATGCCTCAGAAGTACAAAGTGTTCATTTTGGTGCTTCAAAATCACAAATTACGTTGCATTCTGGCGTGTTTTACTACAGAGATGAAAACGATAATAAAGTCAAGTGCGTTTCATTTTGCACTGTCTCAGAAAGTCTAAGACATGACGCTCCTGCAGTTTGGGCTCATCTGCAACCCACCCTATCACTAATTAATAATAGAGTTCCCAAATTAAATACAATTCACTTTCAAAGCGACGGACCTTCGACCCAATATAAAAACAAAACTAATTTCGACCTTTTTCAACATCACTGCAAGAAAATGGGACTACAAAATGCATCTTGGAACTTCACAACACCGGGGCACGGAAAGAGTAGCGCTGATGGTTCAGGTGGAACCACAAAAACCCTGTGTGATCGAGCTGTACATGCTGGACGAGACGTAATTTCTGTTCAAGATATAATTGATGTTGTAAGTAAGTCATCAAAAATTCAAGTCTTTCACGTTACACCAGCAGATATTGAGGTGATTGATAAATTAGTGCGGCCTAACATTACATCAGCACCCAAATCGAAACAAATTCATCAAATTATATGGGCACAGAATAAAAGCGATCTTTTATTCCTCAATCATCTCTCTTGCAATGGCTCCAATTGTTTCATCAATCCACCCTGTAAACATTTTTCATTGATTCCTGATGGCTGGGCTGTAGAACCCGTACAAAAACCGGGAGCAAATAAGAGGAAATCGAAAGAAAAAACTAGTAATAATGCTAAAAAACAGCCCGTACTGAAACCCAGAGCAAAGAAGATTAAAATTGAAGAAGAAGTTAATATTAATGTTCAAAAACAATAAACGAAAACGAAAAAACTTGAGGGTAATAATCGGTTTGAAACTGAAAATAAAAAAACCGGAACAAGCAAAATCTCAACTACCGTAAAAAAAATGCAATCACGTTGTTCAGTTTGTATTTCTAAAAACTACAAGTGTAAGTATAAGTGTTAATTGAATTTGTTGATTTCTTCACAAAAAATTTGCATTCATGTTATTATTATTTTTGTTCAATAAATGATTGTTTCTCCGTAACACTTATGGCCGGTTTCACCAACGACAAATAACTTTTATTCGTAGATTAACTGTATTCACTGATTCAGGAATTGCATTTTCACATTGCAAACATGGTTTCATCGGGCTAATTATGTTATAAAACGTTATTTTTATGGACATTTTCGATGTGAAAATACAATTTCTAAATCAGTGAATAAAGTTAATCGACGAATAAAAGTTATTACTCATTGGTGAAACTGGCCTCTAGAGTTTTATTTGTAAAATTACACCATCAGCACACAGTTTAACGAGAATTTTCGACAATTTTCAATTTTGAATCTGTTACTTTGAAAATTGTTCACTCAATGACTCGGCCAGGGCAAATCAGACGCTGGATGAGTTGAGTAACTGACATAAACCGACAAGGAAAGATCTGTTAAGACTCTCTACATGAGACTCTGGGCGCCCTCGAACCGGAGTGCAAATTCGACCGCAAAAATAACTTTTCAAAGATTATTTCAGAACGAAAATTGAATTTTCATCTTTTCTCCATCAGCACTTGACCGAGTCTTGAAAATGAGTTATTTTAATTTTTTCGTGTATACCGAGACTCAAGAACACAGATCAATTCAGTTTCATAGGTGTGCTGTCAATTTTTGCGAATTTTATTTTCATACCTCAAAAGTTAAAAATTCCATGGATATGCCCATATATCACATTTAGAGCGCAGAAAATGCGCACGTTTTCGCAGGAGTGGGGCGGACCAAGTTCGGTCTCCTTCTTATAGTCTCCATACTGTCACTTCAGACTTTGGTCGACGTCTGCTGTTGCTCCTGGGGCCTTATTCTGACTATATATCACGCTGATACAGTGATACAGTGAAAACTCGGTAGAGTTCGATACGAGCGATTGCACGCATATAAAATTAAACTACTACCGTTTTCATAAACGTTGGCTCTCCCCCAATTTTTCCTTTGGTTGGATTTTCATGGCAGTAAATTGCTGCCGCAGCAATTCACGTCATGAAAATGCAGCCTGATCAGTTTCTCGTCGAACGCTCACAGCGAATATATCATCTATTCTTAACAATCAATGGGTAATTTCCCATCAATCCCATCTTTCTATACTTGATCTAAATTGAGGTTAACCTAACCCAAATCATATAGGTAAATTACTTCTAACATATATCGCTCAATAATCTTACGCATTGAGCACTTTGGATTTTCAATTTTATAAGCGATTCCTTACCACGCTATAAAATAGACGTGATAGACTACTCAGTCCGAGTATATCACAATTATTCAACTTTTCATCCGGTTAGGAATTTCATTACGATTGAATCGCGTTTGTCACGACCACAATTTGGTAAAAAACCTAAAAACATCAACTACGTGCATGCGCATTGCGAGTTCATTTTCCCTATATCACTGTATCACCGCGTGATAAGAAGTCAGAATAAGGCCCCTGCTGCTCTGATTTACCGCAGAATAATATCAAAAGATTGCTAACGAAAGCCTATACGGCGCGCTGGTATTAGTGCTGCCACCCCTCCGGGTTTGACCCGGAGTCTACGGGTTTGAATAGTGCATATCCGGGCTACGGGTTCAACATCGATATATCCGGGCGACGAGCGAAAGCGGACAGAACATGGTGTTTTTCGATACCAGAGCGCAAACTAGCAATTTGCGCACGAGTGTGATGTCCCGAGCGAGCCCGAAGGCGAGTCGAAGGTAGCGAGTGAAGCGCTTTCACCCGAGTAAAGGATTGCTGCCTTGGGCTCGCGTATCGAACTCTATTTTTTTTAACAAATACAATGAAAGGTCCTCATCTGTGCGCCGTCTGCAAGCACGAAAGCAGGTTTGAGCGTACCCGTGCGGGGAAAACTTTCCCGCATCGCCAGCGGTGCGCGAAAATTTTTAGCGTACACGGATGTGCGAAAGTCTGCTTTCTGTGCCTGTAGACGGTGCGCAAAAGAGGACTTTCGGTGCATGTGTTGAGAAAAAAAATTGTCAATGCCCGTAAGTAATGCTTTTGTGAAACGCGTTTTTTTTCCCTTAATTGGGAATTTATGGACAGGCGAGCGAAACTGCTCATCGGTCGATATGGCGAAGTCGGAGTTCAATGTACAGATTAATTAGAAAATTACTTGGCAAGAATATTCTAACTTTTTGAGAAAATCTGAACAAGAAAAGATGCTACAAGAATCTATTACAAATAAAAAATATGGTTTTAAAAATCAAGCTGGGCCTAGCACTAGTAGCACTGTTTGAGTTGAATAATTGAATGTATGACACCAACTTATGGCATATTCGACTGGGCTACACCAAGCTACACTGGTGTAGTGTAGCTATCTTCATCCTTTTTCTTTTCTATGAGGAAGAGAGAGACGAAGGTGGCTACACTACACCAGTGTAGCTCGGTGTAGCCCCAGTCGAATATGCCATTATTCAATTTCAATTAATAATACTTGTGTAAAAAAAATGTGTTTTATTATAACGAAAACAAATAGCGATATTTCAAAAATCTCCGGGTCCGCTCTTTTTGACAGGTGGCAGCCCTAGCTGGTATCCCTAGCACCGGTTTTCAAGATGAAGTCTAGAAAATAATGTCATTACTACCCTGTGTCTGTGTATCGGCCATGTATTGGTGTCAGCTGTTTTCATAGCTTCGTATATAAATAAATTGGAATTTCATTCGATTACTTTTCGGAAATCAGCGCGCACTAGCTGATAATCTGAGAATCACCCCTACGAAATCTGAGAGTGATCAGTGGAGCAATGGAGACGTGATCCATCGACTAAATGGCGGTTGTGACAACTGGCCGAAAATGCGCACTCCTCCGGTAAAGCAGTGGAGCGCTCAAAAGCCCTTAATCACCGCGGATTTCGTTCGGCGAGATGACCTCCGTGTAGTGGAAAGTCGAATTATAGTGATTGAAATTACTTTGAGTAGCAACATTTGATACGTTCAAGAAGTGTTATGGGCTACCGGTTCTATCATGATGCGCACAGAGAGGCACGTTGCAATCCAGCAGTGGAATGATGTTACCAACTTATTGCTAGCAACCAGGAGCGGCGGAACCATAGTGGAACGTGTGGAGCACTCCACACCTGAAATTTTTCGGTGCGTGGAATTCCACACCTCAGAAAAATGGAAAAAAAAAACACAATTAGGTTCATAATTATTAATGCGCCGAAAAACAATAATTCGAGAGAAACAAGGGGAGAGTGAGGTTGAATGAGACCGTGAGGGGCATACGAATTGTTGAACCCTTATCAAGACTCTTACTGAAACCCTTATTCAGACCCGTAGATCCTTATTTAGACTCTTGTTGCTTAGGGCTGACGGTCTCACCTTGATTCATTCTCCCCTCATATTCGAAATTTTTCTCCCTATTTCCCTCAGAAAATTCACTCCACACCTCAAATCTTCACGTTCCGCCGCCCCTGTTAGTAAGTAGATTATTTTCAAAATTATGTTGTACTATACAACCATGCTACATAAAAATGCTGTTTACTTACGACGACAGCTGAACATTGTTGGAGAGCCTTCAAAGCATCCATCTTTGAAAACCCCATATTAGTAAGCTGGAAAGCTCGAGCAAGTATAAGTTCTGTGAGAATCCAATCGTTTCCGTCTTCCAATTTCAATATTTCCTCAAAACACTTCTCTGCTTCATGGTATTGCTGTACAGAAAAGTAGTATAAGTTGCATGATAGATAGGCTATACTGCGTTCAACGAGAGAATGACACGCTTCCGAGACTCAATTCGTCCGGCATAGCACGGGTAGAGGTGATAGGGCATGCTGCTTAGTACTGTAGCTAAACTATCGTACATTTGCAGGGCTCCCACTTGGGTTCTAGGTAAAGAAAAGTGAGAAAGGTGAGTAAAAAAAAAAAAAAAGTGAGTAAAAAGTGAGTGACATAGGAGCAACAGGGTTAATAACTAGTGGAGGAAATGAGTAGAAATTGCATCAAACATTGGAAAACCGTAAAACACAGGTACATATTAAGCTGCGAGTAGACCCAAAAAAAATGAGAAATAAGGAAATCGATATTTTGAGATATGGGCTTTCATAGCCTAAACTGACAGAAGCAGATGAAAATAATAAGTAGAGTATGAGCAATCGTGAACTATTGGATGTAAGAAAAAAAGTGACGATAACACTCGAAATTGTATAAAATTATTCAAATTTACCAAATGTTCTGTAATTTAACAAACAATACTTATCATTCTGATAATATATTATACAACTCTTTCTTTCAATACAGACTGGTATACCTTTGGTTTCAACATTACTCAAAATGTTAGTAGGTTAAGGACTAGTATTTTGATATTTTCAATAGTTCAGATATTCAGATTCGGACGAAACTTTTTCATTTTTATGGAAATATTGAATATTACACTAAATTTAAAAAAAAATCTCACCTAATGGTTAAAAAAGTGAGAAAAGTGAGTGATTTTCAAAAAAGTGAGTGAAAAGTGAGTAAAAGTGAGAAAAGTGAGCAAGTGGGAGCCATGCATTTGGGCCGTACATCAAAAATCTATGCTACATTGGGTGGGGCCTGACCGTACCGAACGAATTTAGGTTCGGAAGCGTGTCGTTCTCTCGTTGAACGCAGTATATGTCTTAATTGTGAAAGCTAGATTATTTGGACTTACTCGTAATCCACATAAGGCTTGCCCCTCACGTGCAACAGCTTTTGCAAAGTGCTCTGTTGACTGTGATTTTCTTTTAGCGAACCGGGCATCACTCAAAGCTCTGTAATATAAAATGTCTAGATTCATGGAGCAATTAAAAGTGGTGTGCAAACTGTGTTTGTGAGGATTAATCATTAAATATGACTGCAAATATAGGTGACAAGACCCTGGTTAAGAGATGAATTGCGCCATAGTTAGATCCTTAGATACTTACAAAGCATATTGGCCAAGTCTGAGGTAGCAGTAACTACGATTGAGAAAATGACGGACTTCCTCTGGCGCAAGAAAAATTGCTTGAGACAAAAAGTCAATGGCTTTATCCAAGTCGTTATTATTTAAAACAAAATCACAACTTTGCATGCCCAAAGCTTCAGCTCTATCTGACTGGCTCTTGAAGATCTTTGGTTTTATGAACTTAGGCATCGGTGTAGACATCCACTGTAAAAAATATTCAGCGTCTCAACCAAATATTATATCAACAAATAAAGAGGCTAGAGCATCTAGTCGGATCTCGATACCAAGTGCCATGAACGAAGGCTCGAACGTTTCAAATGAATCACAAACGGTGCATAATTCCTCAAATTGTGTGAAATATGTTTATCTCGGATATTTTACAATTCTGACAACATTTGAATCACGAAATATTACATTTATTCAACGAATATTCTGTTACGTTAACGTTACGAACTTCAACCTCATACAAATTTTCAGTCTTTTGAGCTAATTACGATTACATACAGATAAAAGTGCAAATTTATAATAAACAGAGTAACAGCACAAATCTTATTGTTATCAACACAGAGCAACTGAGATCTTGACATTTTGAGTATCAGGAAACTCATTCTGTCTCCAAGTCTGACGTTTCTTATTCGAATTGAACTAACTTGTTATGAAATGGATTTCATAATTTGAAGACATGAAACCCCCTGGCATTTTCATATTTTTCACAGGTTCTACCAATCTCCTTGATAATTCCATGATTCTATAATTTCAATAAATCAAGCTAGAAAAACCATGTTATAAACAAATCGCAAAGGAGGCAACTTACGTCCACCGGCGGGCTAACTTTCTTCGCTTTAGGCACTGAAGCTTTAGTTGGGGCGACATTTTTATTCTGCTTGAGAGAAACTTTAACAAATCCAGCCTTCATATCCAAAAATTCATCATCCATCTCTTCGTCTTGATCAAACCATCCGAAGGTTTCATCTTCGCTATCTTCAACAGTCTCAGCGATTATGTCAGTGGTTGCCGGATTTGACGAGGTCCTGTTTTCCTCATCGTTATTAACTTTCTCTGCTCGCTTTCTTTCCTTCTGTCGTTTCTTTTTTGCTCCTTTTTTCTCCGCTTTCAGTTTTGCCATTTCCTCACTTTCAATCAATTGATGAGCATTTCTGAGTGCCTCTTCTTTTGTAGTACATGGTATAAATGCCTCCTCCCGCTTTTTGTAGTTATATGCTTGTGTGGTTTTATAAACCCTATCCCACGAATCGTCGGGAGCTGTCATAGTACTTTTTTCCTGTTCTCGGTTCCGTTCTTTATTCTCAGCTACCAGCTCTCCGATCGCCTCGTTTTCACAAGCTTGGACAATTTTCTGACGATTTGTGGTCCCGTGCAATTATCTCTGTTGTTAATAATATTTGTGAGATAAAAAACAATCAAATACCAGCTTTGTATATCACAGTGTTAGGAAGCTTCCAAAGTAGTTCAAACAGTTCAATAATAAGTATAATTTAGTGAAAATTAAATTTTTCACTCACAAGGACCCTATTCACACAGGCTTCTTCACTGTTCTTCACTGCGTCCAACTGCATTTGTTATGACTGCTCCAGCCTTCAAGTTCAAGAATCACGACCGGGGGGCAGTGTTGCCAACACACGAATGTGAAATTCCGCTGTTAGTATTGATGTGACGTCACCAGCAGTAATCTAGTAGTTTGATAGGTGACGCCACTTGATTTGCGCGCTAATATTCGAATAAAAGTCCAATTAGATATTCAAATGAATAATATAAAATAATTATAGGTGAAAAACTGAACGTTCCCTCGAACTTTTGTTAATATTTACAGGACACTTCAACTTAAATATTATATATTATATTTCACTGTGTCTATTTGCAGTCCAATTCGTGAGTGACGAAATTTTCGTGGGTCACGAAAACGCTCGTGAGTGACGAAATATTCCGCAGTGCCGTTTGCGTTTTTCTTATGCGTTTTTCGTCGCTCGCGGAAAAATTTTCGTTACTCACGAAAAGATTTTCGTCACTCACGAGAAGATTTTCGTCACTCACGAACAAATTTTCGTCACTCACGAACAAATTTTCGTCAATCTCGAAAAAATTTTAAAACAATTTTCGTTGCTCACTAAAAAATTTTCGTCACTCACGAAACAATTTTCGTCAATCTCGAAAACTTGCCGAAGATTTTCATGAACTACGAACATTTTCGTGATTCCGAAAATTTTTCAAATATATTCGTCACTCACGAAAATTTTTGAATTTTGGGAAAAAAGAAGTTTATTCACGAAAAAGTGAGCTTCAATTTTCATCACTCACGAAATTATTCGTGAGTGATACTGAAGTTACTTAGTGATAGTGAAGTGATACTTTGATACTGAAGTTTATTCACGAATATGTGAATATTCTGTAGTGTGAACATCAATTTCCGTCGGTCACGAAATACACGGTTTTTGTGGCCTTATATTATAGAAAAACTCAAAAGTTCCCGTTTTACGGCGCTTAGACAAATGTTTTCATTACCAACGGAATTTGTCACGCCGAATTGGACATGTAAAAATAAAAATTGGGGGTTAACTTCGATATCCGACTGAGGCTGGGTTTTCATCTTAGACCATATAGAATGGACTGGGCATTGCCTATGGTGAAGCATTGTACGGTCTGCTGCCGAGTAAAGCGAAAGAGACGTAAGACACTACGTCGTTGTTAAGAGAGAGAGACGAAGTGCTCTCTTCACAGAGTAAACGCTGCCACTAGAGTCCCTAGAATAAACAGAGTCTAGCAAACGCATGACTCTTTTTGATTGGTCAGTTTGAACTCGCTCAAACATGGCTGCCGATCTAGTGACTTTTGTCTAGTAACAAGCTTGAACCTGGCATTCTACCCTCGACTTCCACAGTCCTCAACCTCATGGGTGCGTTCCGAATCGAGCTGGCAGCGCTGACAGCTTTGCTAGCGGCGTTCCGAAATGACTTTCAGCGTGCATAGTGCGCTGTGACTCTACTTCATAGAGGCCCGTCGCGAGGCTAGGGTTGCGTTCAATGTCCCTAGATTGAAAAGCTGCGGCTGCACTACCTCTGACAGTAGTGCATCCACAGCGTTTGGCATTTTCCCGCCAAATCTAGTCATGGGGCGATACGACGTAAGCTGGTATTCGAACATTTTGTTCGATCATAAAAAATGAATTCAGAAACGTTCAATATGTGTGTAATCGATGCGGGCACAAATACTAACTATAATATAAAGGTATCACAGTACCAAAGCCGTTCCGTTATACGGCAGCGAAACCGAGTATGGGTGGGGGGTTCGTGACTAGACATAGCACTGTCGTGAATTCGGTACGCCCGGCAGCGAAAAACTGCAGCGTCTGCACTGTTAGCACTGGCAGCTGATTTCGGAACGCACCCCATGTCGTGGAGTATGGACTTGCTGTTAATGTAAGTTTACATTCAATATACCATGCTGATTAGCACAATAAAGCACAATAATTCGGAATAAGTAGTTTCGTGTTCAATATTTATTTCTACAATACCCCACCCGCAAGGCGCGCGACAATTCAAACATCGCGCGTACAACTCGCTCAAACATGGCGTCGCGTTTGCTAGACTCTGTTTATTCTAGGGACTCTACTACTGTTATTCCGTTGCTGCGCTTACTGCGTATGCGCGGATAGAAAGAGATGGATACGGTACCGTCGTATACCTCTCTCTTTTTATTCGCGGGACCGCCTGAGGCCTATCTCCCCTACTCTATCTATAAGATCTCTATGGTCGACCATGCTTTCTGCGTAGTGGACTGTGGGCACTGATCTCTATACAGGGCGACCCAGGTTGAGCGCACCATGGGAGCTTTCCATCTACAGACAAAAATCGACACAGTCAGACACACAGCAATACGATTGGTCCCTTCCGTTAGATCCAGCCAATCATAATACTGTGTGTCTGACTGTGTCGATTTTTGTCTGTAGATGGAAAGCTCCCAAAATTTGGTGGGTGTACTCCTCCCGAAAATCTAAGACTAAAGTTCCTTTACCAAAACTCCCAGGGTCTAATAATTCAGGAGCTACAGGAGATCTTAGTCGACCAATCAGAGGGCTTATGATGGACCAAGACAGGGCCGGTTCAAGAGTGTAAGGCGAGCAGTGCCCGCGTCGGATCAATTTAGGTGGTTCGCTAAGTATTTCTCGTAGTCCAGGTCCTCGGCTTCGTAGTTCTCGTAGTCCAGGTCCTCGGCTTCGTAGTTCTCGTAGTCCAGGTCCTCGGCTTCGTAGTTCTCGTAGTCCAGGTCGATCGCTAAGTATTTCTCGTAGTCCAGGTCGTTCGCTAAGGATTTCTCGTAGTCTAGGTCCTCGGCTTCGTAGTTCTCGTAGTCCAGGTCGTTCGCTAAGTATTTCTCGTAGTCCAGGTCCTCGGCTTCGTAGTTCTCGCTGTCCAGGTCCTCGGCTTCGTAGTTCTCGTAGTCCAGGTCGTTCGCTAAGTATTTCTCGTAGTCCAGGTCCTCGGCTTCGTATTTTTCGCTGTCCAGGTCCTCGGCTTCGTAGTTCTCGTAGTCCAGGTCGTTCGCTGAGTATTTCTCGTAGTCCAGGTGGTTCGCTAAGTATTTCTCGTAGTCCAGGTCGTTCGCTAAGTATTTCTCGTAGTCCAGGTCCGCGGCTTCGTGGTTCTTCGTAACCGAGGACCCTGACTACGAGAAATACTTAGCGAACGACCTGGACTACGAAAACTACGAAGCCGAGGACCTGGACTACAAAAACTACGAAGCCGAGGACCTGGACAGCGAGAATTACAAAGCCGAGGACCTGGACAGCGAGAACTACGAAGCCGAGGACCTAGACTACGAGAAATACTTAGCGAACGACCTGGACTACGAGAAATACTTAGCGATCGACCTGGACTACGAGAAATACTTAGCGAACCACCTGGACTACGAGAAATACCTAGCGAACCACCTAAATTGATCCGACGCGGGCACTGCTCGCCTTACACTCTTGAACCGGCCCTGTCTTGGTCCATCATAAGCCCTCTGATTGGTCGACTAAGATCTCCTGTAGCTCCTGAATTATTAGACCCTGGGAGTTTTGGTAAAGGAACTTTAGTCTCAGATTTTCGGGAGGAGTACACCTACCAAATATGGTGCGCTCAACCTGGGTCGCCCTGTATACTGACTGGATAGTGGACTGGGGCTGCTGAGTGAAACCAATTGATCAGCGCCATTTGCAATTTTTTCGGTCAAAGTCTACGCGGGCAGTTCAAATTTATACATGAAATACACATTTTCTTTTGAAAACTACTTTTTCAAAGTTATTTTTCGGTCGAACTATGCCAGAAATAACGGAATCCTGAATAAATGACACATATTCAGTCGGACCCGGGTCTTAAACTGTGCATCTAATCGTAATTCCCGCGTAGATTTTGACCCAAGTTTCGGCGTTCCTCCGACCCCACCAAGCCCCTGGCCGGGCTTCTAATGGTTTCACGCTGCGCCTGTAGGGTGCGTTCCGAAATCGGCTGCCAGCGCTAACACTGCAGACGCTGCAGTTTCTCGCTGCCGGGCGTACCGAATTCACGACAGTGCTATGTCTAGTCACGAACCCCCCACCCTTACTCGGTTTCGCTGCCGTATAACGGAACGGCTTTGGTACTGTGATACCTTTATATTATAGTTAGTATTTGTGCCCGCATCGATTACACACATATTGAACGTTTCTAAATTCATTTTTTATGATCGAACAAAATGTTCGAATACCAGCTTACGTCGTATCGCCCCATGACTAGATTTGGCGGGAAAATGCCAAACGCTGTGGATGCACTACCGTCAGAGGTAGTGCAGCCGCAGCTTTTCAATCTAGGGACATTGAACGCAACCCTAGCCTCGCGACGGGCCTCTATGAAGCAGAGTCACAGCGCACTATGCACGCTGCAAGTCATTTCGGAACGCCGCTAGCAAAGCTGTCAGCGCTGCCACCTCGATTCGGAACGCACCCGTAGTAAGAGTACCAGTCCACTATCCAGTCAGTATATAGAGATCAGTGACTGTGGGCTTTTAGACTACATGCTCGAAAGAGCGTTAAGGGGGGGGGGGGGTATACCCGATTTGTTATCGGCCACTGATCTCTATTATACACTGGATAGGGGACGCGCGGCCTTTAAGCCGCCGTTCGCTGTGACGATTAGAAACTAGCGGCAACGCTGGCGGTTGGTGGCAATTTGACACCCAATATGGCGGTAAATTTGAAAGACAGTAAATGAACTACATACATATTCAAGTTGAAAAAGCTACGTAATTGATGAATTCAATTGTTAATACACCCGTATTTTATACATATGAATGAATGGATACCAATAAATAATACTGATCTGTACGTGATGTTCAATTTCCTCAAGAAATATCTAGCAGCATAGTGCATCGTAAACAAAGTAACCTAACCCTAACCTTGGGGAAAATAAATAACGACCACAATTATAATCCATTTGTGTACTTACTGATGAAATGTTCTACCCGCAGCACTCTTATCTCTGCTCTCTTACCACAAAAGCTACAATCCATCACCATTATGGCATAAATAAAATTGAATTTATGCACTGAATATGATACCACGCTTTGATCCCACCAACGATTTATTCAAACTACGCCATATTGGGTGTCAAATTGCCACCAACCGCCAGCGTTGCCGCCATCTTCTATTCGTCACAGGAATTTTGGCCTGTACCCTATCCAGTGTATAATAGAGATCAGTGTTATCGGCCCGTCGAATATCTCCGAAACGGGGCTATCAATCGACTTGTCCTTTCGACAGCCCATGTTTGACGAGTAATTAGTTCGAACTGGTACATTTGATCGAATGAAATCGGGATTTTTTTTTTTTTTTTTTTGATCGAAAAGTGTTGGCGTGCCATTTATGTCGACTTATATTTATTTATTTATTCATTTATTACGGGTTGCCCCTATACATGGAAAAAAACAAAAACAATAATAGCAGGTGAATCATAGGCATACGCCTGCAACTATTAACATACGTAATCAAAATGGATGTGATGGATATAACAATTAGAACAAAGAGAAAAATAGAACTAAAACAAAGAGTAGCATTATGTAGCAAAATTAGAAACATTAAATAGAATAGCGGAGAAAATAGAGCTAAAGCACAGAATAGCATAACATATATAGTAAAATTAGAAAGTTAAATACAATAGCGGAGAAAATAGAGCTAAAGCACAGAGTAGCATAACATAAACAGTAAACTAGACACATTAAAATAGGATAGCGGAGAAAATAGAGCTAAAGCACAAAAAAGCATAACAAAATGAACAGGCAGCAATGGAAAGAATTAAATCCAAAACTAGAAGAACCATGAGAGGACTAGGTGTAAGCTAATAATCTGCCCCTACAGGCCGTTTTGAATCTAGAAATAGAGCATCCGTGAAGGTCCATCCATTGCGTGTTGCAATTACAAAGCTGGCCTAGCCTTCCAGATACCGATCTGTGTAGCAGCTCCCCAGGGCAAACTGGTATCCAGAAATGATGGTAATTATCCCTGAGTACTCGTCCCGGGACATGAATAGAGAAACTACCCAGAATTTCGGGGCAGTCAATCATGTTATTAAAAACCTTGTAGAGGAAAATGGCGTCCGTATAGCTCCTATATGAGCTAAGCGAGCACACCTCGGCCACTGTGGCAATATCATCGTAATCGTGATTTAAAAAAGACATGGGTTTCCCCATCCTAAAAGCTAGCTGCCTCAGGAACTTATGTTGAACGCCATCAAGTAACCTAGAATGAGAGTCAAAGTAAGGAGCCCAGATAATAGACGCATAGCTCAGTAACGGTCGGACCAATGAAAGATAGAGCAGCTTAAATGAGCTGGGCTGCCTGAAGTCCGACGTGACCCTAGAGATAAAGTACAATTTCTTGAGCGCCTTATTCCTGATAGCTAGAATGTGTGGTTGAAAAGACAGACGTTTATCAAAGAGCACTCCGAGGTCCAGAGGGCCAGTATTATAATCAAGAGGTACAGAGCCCAACTGGTATGATGAATCCACTCTCCCTGATCTAGAGAATGAGATATAACTGCATTTCTTGGCATTGAACGAGAGGCCATTCCCAACGCACCAATTACATACGCTGTCGATGTCCGACTGTAGTAGGGCTACGTCCCCCGGAGGCTGAATTTCCTTATAAATTTTGAGGTCATCAGCAAAGAGCAGAAAGTCCGAGCTAACAATGTCATTCCCGATATCATTAATGAACAAGATAAAAAGCAGCGGCCCAATATGTGATCCCTGAGGTACCCCAGACGTCGCTGCAATCTCGCGAGACGTAAAGTTCCTTATCTTAACCATTTGGGTTCTTCCCTTCACGTAGGACCCAATCCAATCAAGCAAGGCCCCACAAATCCCATAGGCGTAGAGCTTCTCAAGAAGCAGTTTATGATTGACCTTATCAAAGGCTTTGACCATGTCCGTGTAAACAGCGTCAGTATTATTAGTATTATATCAAAGCCTACGCATAAAAAATGCAAAATCGACCGAGAGAGCCCGATTCTATATGGAATTCCGAACACAACCATCCCAAAACATCTTTGTTTTCGACCACGATGAAGGGGCCAGTTGTATTCTACGTTTTTGTGGTAATTTTTGCGATTGTCAACGGATGAAAGCAGCTGAGAGCGGCCATTGCCGCTAATGTTAATATATCAGTTCCCAGACCGCCCGTGAGATGTCGCCTGTAACAAATCGGGTATACCTACGTACTCCCCCCCCCCCCCCCCCCCCCCCAAGACGTAAATATTTATTTACTCATCATTAGAACCAGAAAATTTAGTGTTGAAGTAAAGTAATATAAATGCCTGTACACAGATGTAGTTAATACAAATATTTGATAGTTAAAAAAAAAAAGAAGATATGTACTAGAGCAAGTTAAATCATTTGAAAAGTCCAAAAATGTAATAATAAAAACTGTTGTTGATATTTCTGGCTCGTGAACAATGAAGTTATAATGCTCTTCATTATTGATATTTTTAAGATGGTATAACATACGCTAACAATTTTCCATTTTACAGCCTGAAAATGTGCAGGCACGTTGTGTCTGTCTCAATGGATATGCTCCCAGTTCTTGCGAAATCAAAATGAATCGAAGAGGTGCTGTGGCATGCACTAAACCCGTGGGCAATTAGTTGACCGGAAAACTTGTAACAATAAAATTATATAGACAACATCGTGTGCATTATCTTTCTGAAATTTCCCCAAACTTCCTCAGTCTTCCCGAAAAACATTTCAACTGCCTTTTCAACCACATTAGCTTTTTCGATAACAACTCATAAGTTTAACGTTCCAATGAATAAAAAACACTATTTCAAATAACAAAATTTGCTCATTATCTGAAAAGAACCTAAGGAGAAGAAATAAGAAGCTATGATTTTAGATCGAAACGTCATTCTACAAAAAATGATGTTTCCTGGAATTCACCGTCACATCCGTACATTCTTCCCCTTATTGTAGTTCCAACGAATGCAATGCCTATTTTTTTCAGTATAATCCTACCACATGTATTCCATGTGAATTATTGAGATTCTACATCATTCTTAGTCCTTGTTTGAACATAACTCATTGTTCCCAGTTCAGCTCACGAGTATATTTTCTAGTCGCGCTTATTAATAAAACAGTAAAAAATTATATAATCAAAAGAAACGTTTGAAAAATATGAAAAATAACTTCCAAAAATTAATTCCAAATTTAAATATTTTGACCATACAGCGAAAAAAAAAAGGATTCTTGCAAGAGAGAAAGACGTACCTACACGGAGAGAAACTCGGGGGACTGACTCTACCGAGAGGTCATATAGCTTAACTTTATCGTGGTAGACTAGCGCCACCACGCTTAAGGAAAGAGAATTTACTTTCCAGGTAAGCTGAGCGGCTCGTTTAGGGTGACTGAGTCTCCCGAAGCATCGGGCAAACGGCTTTCTTTATTTGCGCGAGACAATCGTTCACCTTCCGTTCGGGTGACTGAGTCTCCCAAAAAAAGAAAGTGAGCGCGCTGAATTCTAGGAGAGTGGCGCTACGCTTTTCGGGAGGTTAGTTCACTCGAGTTTCTCTCCGTGTACTTTTTGGGACAATTACTTTGTTACGCGACTCTTGCGTTAACAGGGTGGCCACTCAAAACCGCGGAAAAAATTCCTGGGTTTTTCCGGTTGGAAATGAATTATTTCCAGGTCACCGTTGAGAATATTTCTTCGTTTGAAACATCTGCATTATTCCTTTTCGCAATAAAAGAGAAGTATATACTATAAAAATTCACGACAAATAATAAAACAGGTCAGAAAGTTTGAAATCGGAAATATAATTCAATGAGTGTGATGAATAAGATGGGCTCTATACGATTTTACAATATATCTTTAATAACTGGTCATTGGTTAATGGTCACTTCATATTTTTAATAATCACAAGTTAAACTTTACAACATTTTTCAACGCATATTCACGAATAAATCAAATATTAGGATGCTTTGTACTAAGTTACCGTATTTACACGCGAATAAGCCGCATCCCGATTTTGGTAGGGTTATTTGCGAAAAAACTTTGTTATACTCGTATAAGCCAGAATATCGAAACGGCACGGTAGATGATACAATGACCCAGTAGACGGAGAAATAATTGCAAAATTTTTCGAAAAATCCGCTTCCGCGTATAAGCCGCACCCGGGTTTTGGTGGGTTGAAAAAGTGAAAAAAGGTGCGGCTTATTCGCGTGTACTACGGTATATATAAATCCCGGTTGAGGGTGGAATTCCCGGCTATTTCGCGGCTTTTTCCCGCTGCGGAGAATTCCCGACTGATTCCCGGTTTTCCCGGTCAGTGGCCACCCCTGTACGAAACATAGAATAATGTCTTAGCTCAAGAAATTGGAAGTTTCGGATTTTCAGAGTTCTTGACCTTCGCAGTTTTGAACTTTCGAAGTTTTGACTTTCCGAATCCATACGCCGTCGGTTTTCGACCATTTATCATTTGACTGTTCTGAACATAACTTTTATAGCTGGGCTATCGATATTCCCAGAATTCTGTTTTCCATTTAATGAGTCCCACGTTAATTAGTGCTCCTTAAGTACTGCTAAAGTTGAACAGGTTGTTGTTCCGTGCCAAAATATCGCATGCCATATACACGATGAGTTTGCTCCGGGTCTGAATGAGGAGAGGCTTATCACCGTCGATACCCTGTCCCTCGCTTCATCAAACTGTTATCAAAATCTAACTCTTGATATAAGATTAAGATTGGCCTCTCCTCATTCGGATATGGAAAAAACTCACCCTGTTTATTATATCCCATCAGGCGATTCATTGCGATGTGAATTTTGTGTGCCATATTACCTGTGTTTTGAATTTTCGGCTACTATGTGATCTCGTGTATCCCACGGTGTGTACAGGTATAAACAAATTTTTCTAGTAATATGAATGCTATATTATTATAATACCACATTAGTTGTGCCCATTAAACTTACATTGCAAATAAATTTTATAATACGAATCTATGTATGAATAGATTATCCCAGAAGCGCGCATTTAATGCCTCCAAGCTGACTCCGAATTATGAGTCAAGAACATATACAATATATTGGGAGTTTTCATGGCAACGCCTCGGTTGAAATAAGACATAACCAATGTGAGGGCTTTTCCTGAAAGCTTGCTGGAATAGCATTAATTTAAAACGAGTAGTGGCCATAGTAGTGGCTGGAACGGTAGGTTGAGTGGGAAGAACGATCGACCATTATTCAAGACAGCAGAACAATACGAAATAAAATGACAGTACACAATGAAAATACCCGAATACGCCTCGCAACTTACAAAATTCGGTTCGAGTTTTTTCAACTGATTTAACCTGCTTTTCCGACCAAGCTACCAGCCCAACGACGAATAAAAGGTTTCGTAATTTATAGTTTTTGAGAAAATTCAACTTGCCATGTTTAGGTTGAAACTCGGAATTCTTGCCTCGGAAACGCATACGTCAGTATTAAATGCTTGAAAAAAATTGAATTGCTTATTCGAACTTAGGGGAGTTAGGATATGGTTATGACGGATATCTTCGCGCATCACTTATTATTTTTGAAAGCAGCATCCTTGTTCATAACTTTGGCTGGAATTTGGTTGAATGGCCCAGGAGTCAAATTTTTCAGGTGTGTATTCTGAAAAGAGAGAATATTATCATGATTATTCAATGTCTGAGGCCAAGACAGCATAGGTCTACATATGCAACTCAAAGTTTACAATGCTTTGGGCTGTTGAAAGCTTTTTATGCCTCGATTACAAATTTCTCTGTTAAAAACCATTGTATACAATGTAGCCGTTTGCGCGTCGGTCGCAGAGAGTCAGTGATGGGGAGCACGGAACTGTATCGTTACAGGCACTCTAAACTTCTGGGACTGAAAAGTGGGTTTTGTACTCTGCACATGCGCATTAGCTTTCAATCCGTGTCAACTTTGTGTACCGGATCGAGTATAAACTTCTAGAACATGCTACTGTTGTATAAAGTGTAGTATGCACCATGGAGGCGGAAGGTCCTTTTACGCTCAGCATTCGAAAAAGACCTACTTTCCCTCCTCGGTACACAATGTACTATTTTCATCCCACTTTAAAAATCTCTCAGTTACGTCTCAAAGTTGGAAAAGAAATTTTCACAAAATGGAACAATCATTTGTTTCTTATTGTTACGCAAATGTTATTTCTGCATGGATAATAATTAAACGACTTAAAAAAAAATCGTATGTTACGCATCTAGGGAGGGAAAGTAGGCTATTCCAATCTGCGTGTGAGTTTGGCACAAACGCAGCTAGGATGGCCTTTTTCACTCCCGTGTGACGTATACCATATTTCACCATCCCCTGGCATCGGAAAGTACGACTTCCCGCTCACGCGAGGGGCCGAAAGTCGTACTTTCCGAGCAGGTGTGGTGAAGATATCATTTCTTCTACCCCGAATAGGCGGATATACGAACACAGGGCCTCACCATCTTGTCTCGTGCATTATTCTTTGCTGGTGGTGCATTGCCACAGTATTGCGTGAAGTGATTCGGGGTTCCACACTTTTCGCACTTTTTTCCCCATGCAGGACACTTCTTAACTTCATGGCGTATTCCACAACGCCAGCAGCCAGATTTATCCTTCCTTGCTCGATTATCAGTTTTGCTTGACGAGGGGTTATTTTTAGCTTTCGCATCTGAGTCGCCTAATCGTAAGTCTTTTGTTTTCACATCATTGTCTAGAGAATTTTTCACTTCATATAATTGCATCAGTTTCTCTGCTGCTTGTTCATGAGCTTGCCATAAAATGATGGTTTGAGTCAAGCTCAAATCAGGTTCACTCAGTAGATGTTTTCTAAGCGTTTTATCCTTAACATCCAATATAATTTTATCTCTGATAAGGCTGTCGGTCAAATCACCAAAATTGCACGTCTTTGCTTTAATCTGAAATTGTATAAAAATATCAAACTATTAATGCTCAAGTCCTGTCTATGCATTATTCTGAATAAATATTGTAAATCGAATACCGTAAAAGAAATGTGAAATTTTTCAGGTTCAAGCTCGAAAGTATGTAGTGTTGAAATTAATTGCATTTTTAGTACATAGGTTTAGTGCTCCCAACATTTTTTAAATTCGTCGAATTGTGAGAAATCATATACTACATGGCATATGAAATAATTCCCACCTATTTAAAAGGAACAACCAAACATGGTATGAATTTAATCACTTCAAAAAATCTTTTACCCTCATCTCACTGATGTACTGTTCTAAAGTTTCTCCATTCTTCTTTTTAGCCATGAAGAAAGCATATCTCTCATGAGCCTCGCTTTTTTTTGGATCAAAATGATCGTCGAATTTTTGTAATATTATATCCATGTTTTCATTGTCACTCGGGGAATCGAAAGTGAAGTTTTGACAAATTTGCTGGCCAACTTGACCAATCAGGTTCATCAACAGGCTAGCCTTATAATCATCGGCTTTATTCATCGCGCCTGAAGCTTTCAGAAATATTAAAAACTGTTGCTTCCAGTTTCTCCAATTCACATCCATCGGCCCTTTGGAACTCAATTCCTGCGGTGGTCTGGCAAATTGTTCCATGATTGCTGAATCTTGAGTATTAGGTATTGAAGGACCTAAAAATCATTAAAAAAAAAAAACAAATTAATTTAGAGCGACTAATCTCATTAGTACTCGAAGATTCACAGTTGTGCCACTGCTTGTGACTTTGCACTAGAAAGTATGAAAGTATAATTTATTTATTTTTCCATAATTACACATTTGTGGAGCTTATCAGGCCTACTGCCATTTGAATTTCATATGATTATTCATATACCGTACTGTTATGAGGAAGCCGAACGATGGCTCAACCAACACACGCTCGCGTTGCGTACGTGAGCGTGTGTTGGTCGAGCCATCGTTCGGCTTCCTCATAACAGCACGGTATATATATTAGGGTGTGCCAGAAAAAAACTTTTTTTTTTTTTAATCTCCCACATCGAAAACCAATGTGGTTTTATGGATTAAGAAGCCTCGATGAAGGAGGGCACTGAGAGAAAATGCGAAGTGGTGTCTCAGTCGATAAGAAGTCAAAGTGATTGAGCCACCTGCTAGACTCAATTGACCGAAACCCCCTGTCGCAAGGTGAAATCTCACAGTAAGTTGAATAAAATCATAAGGTGGTACAGGGAATAGACTGATAAAAAATTATGTTTCGAGAACAAAATTGAAAAAAGAAAGAAAGTACACGTTCATAGATTAATTTCTAACAATTCTTCTTCATTTCCTACTTATTATACCACATGCTGAGACAGCTGAATGTCATGTGATATTTCAATTGCCGAAAGGGGGATGCTGATAATCAAGTTTAAAAGGTGCCTCATCAAATGACATCTGGTCGAGTGAGACACCACTTCGGATTTTTTCTCAGTGCCCTCCTTCGTCGAGGCTTCGTATTTCATAAAACTACTTTGATTTTTGATGTGAGAGATTAAAAAAAAAAAAAGTTTTTTCTGGCACACCCTAATATATATACAGGCTTCTATTTCACACGGAGAAGAATACAAAGTATCTGATATCAAATTTTTCAACTTTTGGGCACTGAGTTGATAAGACACAATTTTGAATTTCTAAGCATTATGGAAGTGTTACGTATTCCATACTCTTCCATACTCTTCCATACTCTTCCATACTCTTCCATACTCTCACTCTCAATATTGGAGACATAACATCCTGCATGCACCCGATCACCTCTAATCAGAGGAAGTCACATCCTTACATTCAAAAAACCTCATCCCTACTTACGCATCCATAAAACTCCACCTGCCTGACATGCCACACCCAAGGGACAAAGAGACAATAGAATCACTCATCAATTATCTTTTGAACGGTAGCCCACGAATCACTCTTAACTCAATCGTCAAACAGAACACTTCCTCTTGAAGAGTCAAACAGTAAACTCAAAAATCACTCTCTTCAGTTTACTCTCAAACACTAAACATCTAAATCAATCTTCAAATTTTAAATACCACACACCTAACTCCAGTGGCTTGTAATTCACTCATGGATGGCTTTTATCTCAGCTTTCACCATCGGTGTAATCAAACATCAATAAACGATTACTCAGTGACCATACATCATATTCACATCAACTATCCACCGCCAAAGTCCGGCTATCCTAAGATGTAAACACGAGTCACGAACTCAACGAATTCAAAATTATAATTATAATACTTGTCCGTGTGGAAGCGTAACCCCTTGGATAATCATAATACTGTTGGCAGCGGAACTTCATAAAAAAAGTTCTGAGTTCATTTAAATTTTCAGATCTACCATAATTCTTCATCACCTATATAAACAGATTTCAGTCCACTCCACTATGATAAAAGTTCAAGACATAAAATATGTATATTGTATCGCTAAAACAAATCCAGTGGTATTGTCGTTACCTTGCGACAATCAAGCAGCTTAACCATAGATTTGTAATATGCTCACTTTCAAGGCTACAGGTAATTTGATTGCGAAGATAACGAGAAATCTGGTTGCGATCGAAGGAAAGCCCATTGACATAGTAGATATGTCTTGGCAACATTCTTCGGATGGTAAATAAACTCGGCAGCAGTTAATAAGAGAAGGCAATAGTAATCGTGTACAATCCCCATCTATATCTAAATGACACCAATAATATGCAGAGATATATCTTGTGAATGAGAAACAAGCGTATGTTCATGTTGACATACGAAAAAATGAGGAAATTCTATAGATGATGTCTCGCGGACATATGTAATTATCTTCCGGCGCAATATATCGTTGGGAAATACGGATACAGAAATACCGTTTTATCGGTGGGTTAATAAGCATCAATTAATGCTAGCGGGATTTATTTTATGGCTAATAATCCATGGAATCCAAGTAATATTTCAAGCGGTGATACCTACCTTTGGTAATGACGATTTTTTTCAATTAACCCGTGAAAGTCGTGGCAGTGACTACACTAGCTATCAGTTTACAAAACTCATGATTATCATAGGACTTGTATTCCTGGAAGGGGAATGGCCCATTTGCGCAATGAGCGGCAGACTGACGCCAACATGTTGAGACAGAGATATATCTCTCTCTCTCTCCTTTCCTAACGTGCAGCTATAGTCTAGTATACTAGTCTAAGCTTCAAGCTAATTGGTTCAGTGCAGTCCGGGGCAGCCCTCGATTCGTAAAACGAAAGGACCTAAGGCTTCCAAAAGTGCATCAATTTCTCAAAGCAAAGTTATTTACGAATATAATCTGCGGGTTCCGGACGGATCCACCATTCCGTAGAAATACCACGGTGTAACGTCCGAGCGGAGGACATACCCTATTCACGCTCTCCACCACCTAAAAACACCAGAACTTACCATACTATCACCAAACATAGAAACCTACCGAACCAACACACGGTACGTACATATTGTCCAAACCCATTCCACATCTAACTAATCCCATAAACACCAGACGAACCCTGCATTACTTCCCCCACCGATAACCAACTACAGATCCCTGCATTACTTCCCACGCCAGTAACCAAGTATGGATATACACCCTGCATCACCTTCAAAACGAATAACCATAACGTTCACATCTCTATACTCACTAAACCTACATTACCCAAATATTACTACATACTTACACGGAGAAAAGGGTATAGTAAATTTTCTCATACTAGTATAGTAATGGTTGGACCCAGATAACAATTTTCATATTTTCTTACTAACAATTATATATCGAATAATATGACTTACCAACATTCGTTATAACATTATTATAAACTTATCTCATACTTCTGCAACATTTATTGTATAACGGAGTAGTATTTTCCCTTACCATTTGAAGTTTGAATTAAATACCCATTTCTTCGTACGTGTATTTTGATTTTATATTTTATATATAAATTTTATAGATTTTATATTTGAATGATAGGGACTTATTTATCATAATTACACAAAAGAAATTATGAATTTTATGAGGTTCACAATGTTTATAGAAAGTGTATAATTTCTTGCATACACTTATTTTTACATGGAAAATGACATATAACATTCACATTTCACAGGAGGCATATTTTCTACACTGTAGACTTTGCAATAATTCTATCATTTCTTCTTGTAAAATATCGTAATATGAAAATTGTTATCTGGGGGATATACTGTAAAATATGACGATCATTCCTATACTGTATACTAAATGTCACAATGCATATAGGAATACTTCTTTTATGCATGCTGACATTTGGTATACAGTATAGGAATGATCGTCATATTTTACAGTATATCCAACCATTACTATACTAGTATGAGAAAATTTACTATGCCCTTTTCTCCGTGTATAACCATTATTATAATTATAAGACTTACGAATTTAACATTTACCATTAAAACTATAACCACCTAATCCTAATCATAATTATGATACTTATCCCTTAAGCTGATCTATACCCTTCTCAATATTATTCACGTACATACTACCCATAATGTTAAGTAATTATCGTACCATTATTATATATATATTTTTCATAGAGGCCTATTAAACATAAGTAATTAAACATATATTAATATTAAGTTATACGCCAGACTTCGTTAATCCTAAATGTAAGCACACTCCTCTAAAATAAACAATGTGCACCCAGACATCCCTTGCACATACCAAGAACGAAAGCCACCCAACAACCGCCTAACGGTCAAAAACCTATACGACACTAACCATACGAAACAACTCAAATACTAACAAAATAATATCCTCACTAACCATACAATACCCAGCCCGGCTCAACGACCATATATCTCCAACAACATCATATCATTAACTATTCTATAAACAATATCAATCCTTCACATGACCATATCACTACAGATTCACCACTTGAATATTATTTCACCTTCGCATGTTAATTATAAGTTATACTCATATACGGAACACCAAGTAATAGCCTTCCGCTATTACCTTGTGTAATCGAATTATGACGCATTTGTTTCATGTCTCATAATCTTAACAAATGCCATAACGATACATATATCGCGTGACTAAAGGCAAAAGGGCGTATGAGCCATTTTACACCCTTTTGGGAAATCGCTAACAAAAGGGCGTATCTGTATACCACTCCGTGTATAAGGAAAAATAAACGGTAAAAGCATAAGGGCGTACGTGTCGTTCAGTCGAAACCAAAAGGGCGTATGTGACATCAATACGCCCTTCTGGTTGTTAAAATTTCACGTTTCCTCAAAAAAGTTATAAGTCCAAAAAGGCGGATGTGTGTATGGATACGCCCTTATGGTTCCTGAAATTTCATGTATCCTCAAAACAAGTTTGAAAACCAAAAAGGCGTATCGATAAAACAAACAATTACTGAAATCTGGAAAATGTATTTGAATCTTTTTTTTTAATGTACGAATTTCAAATTGAGAATTGAAATCAAATATTCGAATAAAAAATAATAATAATAATTTAAAATTAAAATTAAAAAAAATAACAATAATAATTTGACACGAAAATAACCAACAAATAAAATATCAACTCGAACGTGAGGATAAAATGTATTAAAACAGACATCGAGAACTACGAAGCAGAGGACCTGGATACCGAAAACTACGGAGAGGAAGACCTGGATACCGAAAACTATGGAGCGGAGGACCTGGATACCGAAAACTACGGAGCGGAAGACCTGGATACCGAAAACTATGAAGCGGAGGACCTGGATACCGAGAACTACGGAGCGGAAGACCTGGATACCGAAAACTATGGAGCGGAGGACCTGGATACCGAAAACTACGGAGAGGAAGACCTGGATACCGAAAACTATGGAGCGGAGGACCTGGATATCGAAAACTACGGATTGGAAGAGAGCCAAGGACTTAGACACCATCCTCAGGAGCACCACATGCTTCAAAGAGATTTGTACGGATACGTCCTTTTGGTGTTACGTAACAATAACGAAATAAAATTTCATTTATACCAAATGGACGCATTGTCTATTTTTTTTGGCGTATACGCCCTTATAATTTTAGTCATATCACTACTAATACCAAAAAGACGTATACGCCCTTGCATATATGCCCTTTTATTTTTCCGCAACTTTATATGTGATTCTGTTGGTATGCGCCCTTTTGTTATGGTACTCGACTTTTTGGCGCATCCGCCCTTCTGCCTTTAGTCACGCGATATATATCGTTGGCCTAATTCTCAAATGTCGTAAGCCACAAAATTTCGGAAATTGATTTTTTCGTCTCTTTGGACTTTTTTTTTAACGTTTCTGACTTATTTTCACTCTCTCTCAGAAAATTTTTAATTTGTGGGTTACGACATTTGAGAATTAGGCCATAGATATATACCGGGAATATTCGGTGAATTAGAACGATCCCCTTCCTACGACCAAACCAACACAGGCGCGCACCGCGTGCGTGAGGCTCGGCGGGCGGGGCTGAGCGACCAGTGGTGCTTCTACCGAATCTTCCGCGCTAGGCCGAGTCCGCATAGCCCACCTCGATACTTAGCCTAAAAATCAATCATCGCACTGAACACGGAAAAGAATGAACGCGAATAAAATGGATTTGCCTGATGTGAACATTTATTTTCGAAATTTATGAACGAATTTAAAATCAAATATTAATCAATTGGATTTAAGTATTGATTATCAGTGTTTAGGATCGATATTCGAGACGAAGTGGAACAGGTAAGTGAAGGGTAAATCATTGAAGACAACATGGTCAAAAATTGTTTTATTTATTGATTTATTTATTTATCATCAGAAAAATGAAATTTATCAACGATTATTGGTTAATCGAGGGATCCATTGCTGTTGAATTATGGCGTCCGTCCAAACTTATCGGAGATTGAATGCTTGGGAATCGAAGAGAGGCTACCGATGAGCCACTGTCGAACGTAGTAGACTTTTACTCGAACCATTTTTATTTCTCAACGACTACCTCTATCGGAGACCGAGTGCTGACATGTACCTCAGCGAGGCTTCATAACGTGCGGAGGGGCTTTGTCGCAGGAGTTTGTAGTGCGATGAGGTAGCGTACGAGGAGCTTCGTTGCAAGCGTTTGTAGCACGTCGACGATATGCAGTCCTTCTCTGGACTCTGGCGAAGCCTTGCCGCACGAAAATTTGATAGAAAATGCTCGCCGACGCACTGTGAACTCTGGCAATGAAGCTCCTCGTACGCTGCCTCGTCGCACTGGGAACATCTGCGACGAGGCTTCTTCGCCTGCTACGAGACATGAACGTTGAATGGTCGTTAGACGAGTAAGAAATGTTCGATGAATATCGTCGACGGGCTACGAACCCTTGCAACGAAGCTACTCGGTACGCTGCCAAGCCTCGCCGACGCTGTTGCTAGCTCTCGTTTCCTCGATCCCTGCTTGGTTCTGGATCACTCTTCGCAGTCTGATCCCTGAGGTCAGCTTGGACAACGACATCGGCGATATTTCTCCTCAAGAGTTAGCGGGTGATCAGTCACTGGGTACGGAGGATACAAAGTTAACGGATATGGAAAAGACTTACAAGACTTAGAAATTCTCATGATAGTCAGTTATACTCTCACCTTGCTGTTTCAGAGGAAGTAACGATGTCCTGGGATGGCAACATCTTCTTCAACTCGTATGAATTTATTCTTCTCCGACACCTGATTGTCAACGTACTACAAACTCCTGCGACAAATCCCCTCCGCAAGCTATGAAGCCTCGCTGAGGTACATGTCAGCACTCGGTCTCCGATAGAGGTAGTCGTTGAGAAATAAAAATGGTTCTAGTAAAAGTCTACTACGTTCGACAGTGGCTCATCGGTAGCCTCTCTTCGATTCCCAAGCATTCAATCTCCGATAAGTTTGGACGGACGCCATAATTCAACAGCAATGGATCCCTCGATTAACCAATAATCGTTGATAAATTTCATTTTTCTGATGATAAATAAATAAATCAATAAATAAAACAATTTTTGACCATGTTGTCTTCAATGATTTACCCTTCACTTACCTGTTCCACTTCGTCTCGAATATCGATCCTAAACACTGATAATCAATACTTAAATCCAATTGATTAATATTTGATTTTAAATTCGTTCATAAATTTCGAAAATAAATGTTCACATCAGGCAAATCCATTTTATTCGCGTTCATTCTTTTCCGTGTTCAGTGCGATGATTGATTTTTAGGCTAAGTATCGAGGTGGGCTATGCGGACTCGGCCTAGCGCGGAAGATTCGGTAGAAGCACCACTGGTCGCTCAGCCCCGCCCGCCGAGCCTCACGCACGCGGTGCGCGCCTGTGTTGGTTTGGTCGTAGGAAGGGGATCGTTCTAATTCACCGAATATTCCCGGTAGATATAGCTATAGTTTAATCATTTTATGACAAGTCCTAAGGACCAGTCCCGCGTCTACGCAACCAAATTAAGAAGCATGTAATAAACAGATAAATATTCGGAGAAATGATTGAAAAATCGAACAAACTCGGTTCGTGATATTATACTTCAAGACTGGTTCAAGTTTCTACTTGTGATACTATAACTTTGAAACTACAGGTTAAATCATTGTTCCTAATATCTATCATAATAAGAAATATTGAGATGGATATAAAATCAATTTAAGGAGGTTGGGTAGTCCAAAATGACTAGTTTTTTATAAACGCATAGTCGTCACATTCAATATTCATCAAATTATTATATTCATAAATTAATAATTTCCCGAAAATTTCCAGAAAAAAATAATACCGAAATTACAAACAAACGGCTAGAT
This sequence comes from Tenthredo livida, assembly GCA_963992785.1. NCBI lineage: Eukaryota > Metazoa > Arthropoda > Insecta > Hymenoptera > Tenthredinidae > Tenthredo > Tenthredo livida. The sequence continues at coordinate 20,630,330 of OZ023066.1, forward strand.
ATCGATTTTTGATTTATAAGTGCTTCAAAATGGTTAAAAATCTAGTAGATTGGTTCGATTACAGTCTACGATGCCTTATTTTCTTCAGGAAACTGTTCTCTATAATCCGTCTACTAGTCACAACCTCCTTAAAAAATTAAAAACTTGATCATAATTTGCTTTCATTTTTCAACTGCGAATAATCGAATAAAATTATTGCAATATTCCATGGCCCCTAGTAAAACCTGGTCAGGCTATGGCCGGACAGCCCGGCCATAGCCCGGCCAGGCCTCCTGATCGGGTACCGAACGGACGAGCAGCGCCGGACAAAGGGGGGGGCGAAGGGGGCGCCGGCCCCGGGCGCGATAGGCAGGGGGGCGCCGTATGCATATCCGATTCCTCCAAAAGAGTCATATTGCAACAACTTGGTTGCGGGCACGCAGACTGCAAATCGAAATGAAGTTTTGATTATCGAAGCCGCCGCGCGAACCTTTCATTTACAAAAGTAGCTGCCATTCGGAATCTATGGTATTTTCATATCTGAAATCTTTTTTAAAAACTTATTTTGTTATTTAATTATAATAATTAACGGTCAGATTCGTGGAATTCGAAAATCCGTACGATAACTTTTGTCTCGGAAGTTGATGACTCTGATTTTCAGAGTTTTTTTGCTAGTAAATTCGAAATGAGTTCTGTTTATTTTCTTTATTAATAAAATATAATATGTGAGTTATATTTTAGTGGACTGCATTGTATTATTTGAAAATTGTGATCGACGGGGGGGGGGGGGCGAGATTACGCATAGTTAGCCCCGGGCGCAATATTGTCTTCGTCCGGCGCTGCGGACGAGCGTGACGATTCTGGGCGGGTGCCGACCAGAACCCCCGACCGGCACCCGCTTACAAGCCAGGTTTCCCGGCCGAGACCCGGCCGGCTCCCCAATTCAATTTCCACACGGGCTCCGAAAGCTTAGGATCCGAAAGGCCAAAACTGCGAAACTTGAACATCAAGCCGTCGCGCGTCCTTTAGTCGACACGTTAAGAACACGTTTGGTCTTCCGGAATTTTAGACTTTCGGAATTTTGGACTTTCGGAATTTTGAACTTTCGGAAATTTGGACTTTTAGAACAGCGGACAGTCGGAGCCTTGAGCTATCTACATTTCAGCCATTCGAAATTTCAGTTCACTAAACTTTAGTCTTTCTGAAAATTTCGGAATCGTTTAGAATAAATTTGGAAATTTGACCGTTCGGAAATTCGGAACTCTGAACCGGCCCCTGAGTACGCAGCTTGTCTGTACGAAGCGTTCACTCTTCGTAAACAAGTAAACAAGTAAACATAAAACAAGCGATTAGAACAATTCGTATCATGGTATATTTATGTAGATTGAAATAGGTTTTCTTATACAAAACATGACATATACATACACAACTAATATAATAAATGTAACAGAAGTATCAAATCAGATCTCCTTCAGTGGGATTCCTGAAATTATCATTGAATTTATAACTCGTTATTTTTTATTATAACTGATTGACTATATGAACAAAAATGTCGACGCTTCGAAAAATGGAATATTAAAATGACTTCAGCGCATATGATATCAACTTCTAATGAATAAAGAAACGTCAAAACAAAATTTCGAATTAATCGATTAATCGAGAAAAACAATTAATTGAAAACGTCGATTAATCGATTAATCGTAAAAACTATTAATCGAAACTGCCGATTAATCGAAAAAACAATTAATCGATCACCTCGATTAATCGATTAATCGCACAGCCCTAGTATATGGTTATAATATATGAGTATATCGCGTGACTAAAAGCAGAAGGGCGGATGCGCCAAAAAGTCGAGTACCATAACAAAAGGGCGCGTACCAACAGAATCACATATAAAGTTGCGGAATAATAAAAGGGCATATATGCAAGGGCGTATACGTCTTTTTGGTATTAGTAGTGATATGACTAAAATTATAAGGGCGTATGCGCCAAAAAAAATAGACAATGCGTCCATTTGGTATAAATGAAATTTTATTTCGTTATTGTTACGTAACACCAAAAGGACGTATCCGTACAAATCTCTTTGAAGCATGTGGTGCTCCTGAGGATGGTGTCTAAGTCCTTGGCTCTCTTCCAATCCGTAGTTTTCGATATCCAGGTCCTCCGCTCCATAGTTTTCGGTATCCAGGTCTTCCTCTCCGTAGTTTTCGGTATCCAGGTCCTCCGCTCCATAGTTTTCGGTATCCAGGTCTTCCGCTCCGTAGTTCTCGGTATCCAGGTCCTCCGCTTCATAGTTTTCGGTATCCAGGTCTTCCGCTCCGTAGTTTTCGGTATCCAGGTCCTCCGCTCCATAGTTTTCGGTATCCAGGTCTTCCTCTCCGTAGTTTTCGGTATCCAGGTCCTCTGCTTCGTAGTTCTCGATGTCTGTTTTAATACATTTTATCCTCACGTTCGAGTTGATATTTTATTTGTTGGTTATTTTCGTGTCAAATTATTATTATTTTTTTTAATTTTTATTTTAAATTATTATTATTATTTTTTATTCGAATATTTGATTTCAATTCTCAATTTGAAATTCGTACATTAAAAAAAAAGATTCAAATACATTTTCCAGATTTCAGTAATTGTTTGTTTTATCGATACGCCTTTTTGGTTTTCAAACTTGTTTTGAGGATACATGAAATTTCAGGAACCATAAGGGCGTATCCATACACACATCCGCCTTTTTGGACTTATAACTTTTTTGAGGAAACGTGAAATTTTAACAACCAGAAGGGCGTATTGATGTCACATACGCCCTTTTGGTTTCGACTGAACGACACGTACGCCCTTATGCTTTTACCGTTTATTTTTCCTTATACACGGAGTGGTATACAGATACGCCCTTTTGTTAGCGATTTCCCAAAAGGGTGTAAAATGGCTCATACGCCCTTTTGCCTTTAGTCACGCGATATATCAACTAGTAGGTCTTTAGAATACAGTTTCTCAATTCAGATTGAACGATTAGATGGATCCTCAGTTCGTACTGTTCCAATGAAAGACCAAACCAACACGAGATCGACAACATAACCTACAAATCTTGAAATGCGATTCTATGCAAGTTGGCGCATGAAAAAATGCTTACCCTACATCAATTATTTGTTGTTACCGTTCTGGAAACTGCGTGTTGCATTATATCACCACTAGCTGATCAATAGTACGCCTCAGAAGTTAATTAGGAAATGAACACTTCTCACCGAAGATTCGATCACTAACTACGCGACGCCATAAGTATAATTTAAGCACACGCTGCTGTTGAAGGCCGTCAAAAATACGGGATGCCACGTGATAGTAAGCGCAAGGGCGGAGTTTTGTGTGCAGAATCGCAAACGCAGTACACGGACATCCCTACTGAAAATAATCATGTGATGAATCACATAATAATATGAAAAAAAAAAACTGAATGTAATTTATCATATGATTTATATTATGAATTTCATATTTTTTCTATTTTTTCATTCTATTTCTTTTTAATTTCATGTTTTTCCATATTCAGATAACACTTTTTGCTGGAAGTTTATTGAAGTAGTTGATTCCTATGAAACTATGACATAATTTTGACCGTCTTAGCGCCTGGCCAGTCCCTGGCCAGGTTATTGAATAATAAACTGCTAAACTAGCTCCCGGTCAGCACCCGGCCAGTCCCCGGTCAAGCACTTTGACAAAAATACTACCCGGCTAGCGCCCGGCCAGAAACCTTGTTGTGACCGGGCCAAACCGGGAAATTTCCACACGGGAGTCTAGACCTGTCGGATCTTTAGCTTTCGGAATTTTGAACCTTCCAACGCCGGATTTCGGCCTAGGCCTGCGAAGCCCGGGCTTAGGGGCGCCAGGGTAGGTAGGGCGCGACGTCATGATTTTTTTTTTTTTTTTCATGCTCAATGAAAGAATGAAGTGGAAGCGAGAAAAAATTTAGTGCTATATGAGTCAGTCCACGTCAAGCGGGACGGATTTGGCCAAAAATATTCCTCGATGTTTCTGATTTTCTTGTAATTTTTTTACATATTTTCTGAGTGAAATGAATGAATGAAACATTTTTGTTTTTTTTTTTAACTCGAAGGGCTTAGAAGATACAAGGGGTTGAAAAGAATTTTCGAAAAAAACACCAAAAATCGGAATCGCGCTCTTCTTTGAACGTTAATATCTCCGGTTCCCTCCCTGGTAAAAATTTTTCCCGTATTCTGTCTAGGTCTAGCTAGATCCGCGAGACTGCCATCTAGGCCTATCTAGTAAAACTGTACAGACGCCCGGACAGAAATGTAACACTTGTCCCTTCTAGACGCTATCTAGCAATGCTATCTAGCAGTATCTAGTAGCGCTAGATTACATCTGTACAGTTCGAAGCAGTACTAACTCGTCCTTGAGCAGGTTTTATTAGCGATCTTAGGTTATTTTCTGAAAACGATGATAATGAGAAACAAATTTCTTTGCAAGTGCACGTTTTTGATATCGAATATAACATGTTACAATACTTCAGAATTAGGAAGGTTTCTGAATGATGTCGTACAAATCAGGTAGTTAATTTTCTCTATCACCTATTCTATGCACATCATGATTTCCGGAATGTTCGTTTTGATCTTCATCATTTTCATCACCTTCATGGTCTTCGTTATCTTCATCATATTCGTCGTCATATTCACTACTATCTATGGAAACTTCACCATTTTTATCGCTACCATCATATTCACCATGTATGTCGTCATTTTCAATATACTCATCATCTTCGTCGTCATATTCATCCGCCTCTTTGACAACTTCAGAATCTTCATCGATACCATCATGTTCACAATCTTCTTTATCATCTAGTGGATTAGTAATTATGCATCAATTACTGCTTTCCGTTAGGCATCGTCACAATCACTACCCGTGGTTGAGTTTTCTTCGGTTTGAACACTTTCATCACTTGCCTCAGCCACCGATCTTCTTTCATGCTCGTCAACAATGTTTTGCAGAATTACATTCAATTTCTTCTTCGAACGGTGTTTTTTTTACACGCCACTTGCTTGTACTCCTCATACCGACACAAAAGAAATTGCATAAACGCGCACGCGATCGTAATGAGGCTGATGCCGATGAACGAACGTCTGACAATGATTACGATTCTATTATTTTTGGTTATGTCAATCCATGAAATGGCTGAGGCCTATGTTCAAAATCTAGAAAATCTAGGAAAATCTGGACAGGTCTACAGTGTTAAAAATGATTGTGAATTTACAACACATTTACTACACAAAAGTTTTGCAAAATTACAAATGTGGCGTAGCGAAGTAAACTGCTAAGCTTGTTTTATAAATTTACAAATAAATTCTTGATCTTACTGAACTTTCATAGGAAAAACACAAAATTGTATTTGAATTCGCTAAATTGTTGAGTAAATTTGAAGTATTTGTAAATTAATTTTAAGGAAATGTCTTGTAAATTCAGTACCACTCATCTTCACGAATAATGCTTCCGGAATAATATTGGAAGTTCACAATATACATTTTTAAGAGTGTAGATTACAAATCTAGCAATCTCGAGTCTAGCAAATCTAGTAAAATCTGGGCAGGTCTGTATTGCATATCTAGAAAACCTTGCAAATCTAGCAAATCTAGAAAAATCTAGGCAGGTCTGTATTGCAAATCTAGAAAACTTAGCGAATCTAGCAAATCTAGAAAAATCTAGACCGGCCTATATTGCAGGCTAGCAGTTCTAGATAAATTTCTACCAGGGAAGGTATAATATAAGTAGGTATATTCTCGTTCGTATCATAATACGATAAGTCAGTATAAGGTATGAATCTCAGACTCACCTAATAGCATGGCCAATTGTGTTACGTGTATCTTGTCCAAGTCTGCATTTTTGGCTGTAGCCGACAAAAAGCGTTTCCGTAACTCTTTTTCAGTGACGGTTTTAAAGTTGGCAGCCAATTCGCTGTCAGTGCAGTTGGGTTTCAGGAAGTTGTTGAGAAGACTATGGATCAATGGCCGAGTCATTGAAAGCGTCACACCATTTTCAGCAGACATGACTGTTCTTGCCCGTTCGAATGGCTTCAGGAGTTTTTCCAATTGACGCATGACCTCCCATTCAGTGTCTTCTAATTTGAATTTTTGTACAGTCCGCGCTAATGGCGATCGGTCATCCATCACAGCAGTAATTGATCGTTGTTGTTCTAAAAGCCGCTCGAACATTGCATAGGTCGAATTCCATCTTGTACGACAGCTCTGTATCAGGCGGTGTTTGGGTAACCCTAGTAGGCGCTGTTGATTTGAGAGCGCAGCAGTCGCTAGGTTTGAGTGTTTGAAGTGTCCAACGATACTGCGAGCCCTGTCAATCAACTTTGTCATGCCATCCCCGGCTAGTCCCGCATTAACAGCACATTGCAGGGTGTGTGCGAAACATGGGACGCTTTCTCCAATTGATCTTGAACCACGAACAGCTGCCGTCACATTATAGGCATTATCATGTACAACACCGATTATTTTATCATTCAGATTCCACCGTCTCGCCATGTCTTCTAAATATTCTCTCAGATTTATTGCCGTATGTCTATCTTCAAATTCGAGTGTCTCCAGTGTGAACGAAATGGGTTTCCAATCAGGGTCCAGTGCATGGGCTGTGACGGTAACGTAGGATTTAGCAGCTTTGGAGGACCAAGCATCGGTGGTTAAGGCGACGGAATGTGCGGCTTTAAGCGATGATTCTACTTTTTTCTTGGTTATTATGTACATTTCCTCAATACGATTTTCGATTGCTTTTTTTCCGGGAATATTGTACCCTGGCTGTACGACATCCATCAACTGAGCAAAACCCTCAATTTTCGAGAAAGATAATGGCAGCATATCGATGGCGATCATCTTAGCGATTGCTGTACACGGAGAAAAAAATATCGCTCTCAGAGCTATCTAATAGATAGCTCTTCGTAGGTCGCTACTGTAGCGATACGTTTTCTTATGGTAACAACACGGTATCGCTATTCCAGCTATCTGTTAGATAGCTGGAATTGCTATACCACATTTTTCAACGGCCTTTATTTAACTATATCTGATTAATTATTTCTATGAAAATCTACCTTTTAAAAGACTCAAATTCAAATACATACATAGTATTTTATGTAATGTTGGTCATTTAAACAATAATGATCGACAAAATAAATGTATCTTCAAATTTTTGAGGTTATAAAATATGTCAACGCGCAACACGACAGCGCAGCATATGGCTCTTCCAACGACGTATGTACATCCCGTATAGCTATTTTAGCTATCTAACGTATCGCTCTCAGAGCTATCTACCAGATAGCTACAGTAACGATCTAATAGATAGTCAACTGCGTATAGTTACTGTAGCGATACAGTATAGCTCTGAGAGCGATATTTTTTTCTCCGTGTAGTTATTGCCTCGGACTGATCATAGCTCAAATGTCGAGAAGGGCCGGCATGCGGTGTTCTTGCAACCCTGGACTGTCGTTTTCGAGTAACCGGCGTTTCAATCATTGACGCTTCTGCAGCACTGCAAGAGGTGTCCGAACATCCTTGATTGACCTCGGTGATTCCAAGTGATGTAATTTCCACATCTACCGCGGCACTTTCTTCTATATCGACACTAGTAGACTCGGAATCTGCCTCATTTTCGTCGGGTGACCTTAACAACGAAAATTAAATAGTTGTCAATAGTTCTTAATTTTAAATCAAGTCCGAACGATTCTACGCCGGTATAGGGTTCAATTGATAGATTTCGTAATTGCGTAACAAGACCTTTACCTTTTGTTTGTATGGAGGCCAATATGGTGAATCTTTATCAGGTGATACATCATCGAAGACGTGGTACCCTTACATGACATCCACAAGCCGCATACTGTACACTTTGCTCGATCCACATTCTCTTGGGATCTCGTGGAATGATCCCAAACAGGACTCGGCATTTGACGATTAATGGTTTTGAACGAATCCGGTTAGTAATGCAGGTTGAACAAGTGAAAATATGAGGTTAATTGAGCCCCCGGATCATAAAACGGATCGCGCGGCCGAAATCACATCGAAGTATTGTCACTTCTGAACATATGCCGATCAGGGAAAAAAGAAAAACAGTTCATGAATTAACAAATAGTCACTACTTTTTAATTGACTTTTTTTTTCTTTTTTCCCGATCGGCATATGTTCAGAAGTGACAATACTTCTATGTGATTTCGTCCGCGCGATCCCTTTTAGGATCCGGGGGCTCAATTACAATCTAAGTACAAATTATCTCATTTTTTATCGTAGAGTAAGCCTATACTCAATTCAAAAATTGTATAAATGTTATAATTTGCTCCCGCTCCTCTGCTACATCTGCAAGAAGTGAATACCCTGGTAGAAATTTATCTAGAACTGCTAGCCTGCAATATAGGCCGGTCTAGATTTTTCTAGATTTGCTAGATTCGCTAAGTTTTTAGATTTGCAATACAGACCTGCCTAGATTTTTCTAGATTTGCTAGATTTGCAAGGTTTTCTAGATATGCAATACAGACCTGCCCAGATTTTACTAGATTTGCTAGACTCGAGATTGCTAGATTTGTAATCTACACTCTTAAAAATGTATATTGTGAACTTCCAATATTATTCCGGAAGCATTATTCGTGAAGATGAGTGGTACTGAATTTACAAGACATTTCCTTAAAATTAATTTACAAATACTTCAAATTTACTCAACAATTTAGCGAATTCAAATACAATTTTGTGTTTTTCCTATGAAAGTTCAGTAAGATCAAGAATTTATTTGTAAATTTATAAAACAAGCTTAGCAGTTTACTTCGCTACGCCACATTTGTAATTTTGCAAAACTTTTGTGTAGTAAATGTGTTGTAAATTCACAATCATTTTTAACACTGTAGACCTGTCTAGATTTTCCTAGATTTTCTAGATTTTGAACATAGGCCTCAGCCATTTCATGGATTGACATAACCAAAAATAATAGAATCGTAATCATTGTCAGACGTTCGTTCATCGGCATCAGCCTCATTACGATCGCGTGCGCGTTTATGCAATTTCTTTTGTGTCGGTATGAGGAGTACAAGCAAGTGGCGTGTAAAAAAAACACCGTTCGAAGAAGAAATTGAATGTAATTCTGCAAAACATTGTTGACGAGCATGAAAGAAGATCGGTGGCTGAGGCAAGTGATGAAAGTGTTCAAACCGAAGAAAACTCAACCACGGGTAGTGATTGTGACGATGCCTAACGGAAAGCAGTAATTGATGCATAATTACTAATCCACTACGGGAACATCAAGATGATAAAGAAGATTGTGAACATGATGGTATCGATGAAGATTCTGAAGTTGTCAAAGAGGCGGATGAATATGACGACGAAGATGATGAGTATATTGAAAATGACGACATACATGGTGAATATGATGGTAGCGATGAAAATGGTGAAGTTTCCATAGATAGTAGTGAATATGACGACGAATATGATGAAGATAACGAAGACCATGAAGGTGATGAAAATGATGAAGATCAAAACGAACATTCCGGAAATCATGATGTGCATAGAATAGGTGATAGAGAAAATTAACTACCTGATTTGTACGACATCATTCAGAAACCTTCCTAATTCTGAAGTATTGTAACATGTTATATTCGATATCAAAAACGTGCACTTGCAAAGAAATTTGTTTCTCATTATCATCGTTTTCAGAAAATAACCTAAGATTTCTAATAAAACCTGCTCAAGGACGAGTTAGTACTGCTTCGAACTGTACAGATGTAATCTAGCGCTACTAGATACTGCTAGATAGCATTGCTAGATAGCGTCTAGAAGGGACAAGTGTTACATTTCTGTCCGGGCGTCTGTACAGTTTTACTAGATAGGCCTAGATGGCAGTCTCGCGGATCTAGCTAGACCTAGACAGAATACGGGAAAAATTTCTACCAGGGATCGTACTTATCGTAGAACTTATTTGTTGGTGCTGATACCAACGGACTAATTTCGAAGGGGCATGAATGCCATTCTGAAAATCAAACGTTTTTACACACTTTTGGTAGTATAAACTCTAGAAATTTTAAATTGCATTAGTCATCGATATTTCAATATAGTTTCGGTATTTCCTTTTGATCAAACATTTTTCAGATCCACGATATAAGACCATGCCGGGTGAGAAAGAAGAGGATAAAACCAGGGTTTTGGAAAAAATGTTCGAGATCATCAGTGATGATTGTTCTGAAGATCGGTTGGATAACTTTAGATCTGAAACCAAGAAACCTACGGTCTTGGACTTTCTTTTCATTGGTGAAGTAAGTCCAGAGGACGAAGAGATGACTCCCTGCATAAAATGCCGGATAAGAATCCGGAGTCCAAATTCTATACGACCCGATACGGCAAAGTGTCGTATTTTGAATGCCATTCCTCACGGTTTTATGCCATTCTATTCGGACGCCCCTTCGGTGTCCCTATCCGGGTCTATGCGTGACAGAACCGCGATTTTTAAAAATATCGGTACGCCTCTTATACGGTTTTATACGCAGTGTAGGATGCCCCCTGCGTATGCGGTTCTATACGGAGCGTATTCGGTTCAATCTGTAATGTACGCGCACATAAAAGTATGTTCGAGATACTGTCCTATCCGGAACGTACAAAAATTACATCAATTAACATAGCATGGAGCATCATCGCAGCCTTTTCTTTTTTTTTTTTTTTTTTTTTTTTTTTTCCATCTTCAAGCATCAGCGCTTTAGGGGGGAGCCCATATATCGACAACATACATACTGATAACACATGACCAATACAGGAATTAGACGACGCTTGTAGATGATATTCTCCGCCTCTATATATACTCACCAACTCCTATAAGTGGCACTCGCGAGAATATCGAAAGCGGTGGTCGCCACCTTACGAGAAAATATTGAAGTAATGTACATTATATGGAAACCGGATAGGTACGGATAGAACCCCGATCCCAACTTAGAAAATTTTGTGTGAATAATCACATCATGAATCGCGGGGTAGAACCCGGATAGGTACGGACAGAGCCCCGATTGGGACTTAGAAATAATGACACAAACAGCAAATATTTCTATGGCCTTGCAATGCGCAGCATCCAAGCCCGACGGTAACGGATATAGCCCCGTGACGTACTTTAAAATATTATAGACGCGATTTTGATGACGAACGCTGACCGGATAGAGCCGAATACATCACTGAGCTCGAGTTTTCGGTCCCGAATATATTCCTGATAGGGACGGACAGAGCGCCGCGTCGGACTCTGATGTTAGAAAATGCGCAACCGAAACCAGATAGGGACGGATATAGCCCCGTGACGTACTTTAAAATATTATAGACGCGATTTTGATGACGAACGCTGACCGGATAGAGCCGAATACATCACTGAGCTCGAGTTTTCGGTCCCGAATATATTCCTGATAGGGACGGACAGAGCGCCGCGTCGGACTCTGATGTTAGAAAATGCGCAACCGAAACCAGATAGGGACGGATATAGCCCCGTGACGTACTTTAAAATATTTCAGGCGCGATTTCAATGACGAACGCTGACCGTATAGAATCGTATACATCACCGAGCTTGCGTTTTCGGTCCCGAACATAATCCGGATAGGTCCTTCAGTGGCCCGAGTACATTCTGTCGATGCGATAGGATGCGGATAGAACCGCATGAACTGGTGTCGGACATAAATACTGAATTCTATACGAAATTCTATACGTTCCTATAAAATCCTATACGGCATTTTAACCAGGGCTACCAGTCGAACGCAATCGGGTGAATTAGACGCGTACCTGGCTGAAGCAGACATAGACCACAATAACGACCCGCTGAAATGGTGGCGAGATAATGAGGCTCGATATCCCATAATTGCAGGCATAGCCAAAAAGTATTTGGCTATACCTGCAACTTCTACCCCAGCTGAGAGAGTTTTTTCTACAGCTGGAAATATCATCAGCGCAAAGCGGAATTGCCTTTCTTCCGAACACATTGACGTCTTGATATTTTTATATCAGAATAAAAATTGGACGTAAATAAAATAATGTTTCTTGTTTAGAGAGTGCTGTGACTATACCTACGATTAACTAATATCTCATATTCTCAATACATATTACGATAATGACAAAAAATTCATTAATAAAGATTCAATAGTTCAAAAACTGTACCTGCATTATACTGTTTGGGTCCTATCGAAAATAGTTAGTGCTTAATCTAGAAGAAATTGTTCTTAAAGCCCAGTTATGTAGCTACATAGAAGCAGCGCATTTGGAAATAAGATTTCCTATGTATTTTAAACGGAATTTTTTTTATTTTAGTTTTATCTGTATGATCTAACCTGCATGGAAATGATCGTATTACATAAAATATTACCTTCCTACTGAACAAATAAAAATGGAATATGGAAATTACTTCAGCGCATAAGATATCAACTTCTGCTGAATGAAGAAACGTCAAAACAAAATTTCGAATTAATCGATTAATCGAGAAAAACAATTAATTGAAAACGTCGATTAATCGATTAATCGTAAAAACGATTAATCGAAACTGTCGATTAATCGATTAATCGGGAAGACAATTAATTGTTTTTTCGATTAACCGATTAATCGATTAATCGAAAAAACAATTAATCGATCACCTCGATTAATCGATTAATCGCACAGCCCTACCATATACTCATTTAACCATACCTAGAGTCCCTAGAATAAACAGAGTCTAGCAAACGCGACGCCATGTTTGAGCGAGTTGTACGCGCGATGTTTGAATTGTCGCGCGCCTTGCGGGTGGAGTATTGTAGAAATAAATATTGAACACGAAACTACTTATTCCGAATTATTCTGCTTTATTGTGCTAATCAGCATGGTATATTGAATGTAAACTTACATTAACAGCAAGTCCATACTCCACGACATGAGGTTGAGGACTGTAGAAGTCGAGGGTAAAATGCCAGGTTCAAGCTTGTTACTAGACAAAAGTCACTAGATCGGCAGCCATGTCTGAGCGAGTTCAAACTGACCAATCAAAAAGAGTCATGCGTTTGCTAGACTCTGTTTATTCTAGGGACTCTAACCATACCCATACAGCACGTAATATTGCACCAATGTTGCAGCAACATTGCAAAAGCTCATTTTCATTACATTGCACTGACAATATTGCTGCAACCTTGCCACAACATTCATTCTCGCAAAGTTATCATCGAAATATTGCTGCAATATTGCTGCAATGAATTGTTGCAATATTGCTGCAATGAATTGTTGCAATATTGCTGCAATGAATTGTTGCAATATTGCAGCAATGAATTGTTGCAATATTGCTGCAATGATTTGTTGCAATATTGCAGCATTGCAGCATTGCAGCAATATTGCATTGCAATGTTACCGCAAGATTCCTGCAATATAACTTTGTTATATTTATATATTCACATGTTATATTTCTGATTTTACTGATCGTTGCTTTTTATTCCTAATATGAGTAAAATTTATATATATCACGAAGTTTTATTATTGCAGGTTTCATGTGTATAAAATCACTTGATTTGCGATATCGCATAAATTCAACATTTTTTAGGCGTGATCTCGCCTTGACACTGATCAATCACGATACTGATCGGTGTGACTGAAATATCTATAAGCCCCCAGTTCGACACCTTGATCACAAGTTTCGACAAATAGGAGAATATGAGACTGAATTCCATCGGGAAGTCTGGCGTAGTCGGTAGAGCGTGCGACCAGTAATACAGCGATGCGAGCGGACTTGGGTTCGAATCCTGGGTAGATCGAGAAAAAAAAAAATTGCAGGGGCATTGTAGCAACATTGCGCAATATAACCGCAACATTGCCAACATTGCGAAGTAATGTTGCTGCAACGTTGCTGCAACATTTCGGTGCTGTATGGGTAGTCGCTAGATTATGCTATGTACGCATATTATTCTTTGGCAATTACTCTTTCATCTGTCATCTACCTTATAATATTGTATTCGCATGCTAATCGTTAAGACAATGTTAACCCGATTTTCGGTTGACGCTAAGTTAAGTTATCATACTATAATATTACCTAAATAACCATACTATATTATATACCACTACTGACATATATACAGATGACCAAACCAGCAAATTGCCAATCACTCTGTGCTATTTTATAACACCAACCCATTAACTTGTTAAATCACCGACCATAATATCTTATATTATTCCCAAGTACCAAGTCATCAGTCTATACTACGGCAGTATCGGTATAATCCAAATCATTATCTTACTAAATTGTCAAAAGATCATATAATCAACCAAGCAAAAGATTAAGACTTAAAACTAGACTAGAAATAAATAAAAGAGAGAAAACCCCTAAAACTGTCAAACTCAGGTAACCTACTCTGAACTGCGCAGCGACAGAATATATTAAAGGGAAATCCCTCAAAATACTAATTATTAAGAATTAACGTTAAGAAGGAAATTGTAAACTACAATTTATTGTATGTATCTTTAAATAAGCTTCACTGAAAACTCCTAAACTCATAAAATCTCGAAACAGTATGAACACGTGCGAAAAACTTAAAAGAGCGGGTAAAAACAAACCCCAGGTATTAGAAGATCATATAAAACCTAAAATGACCCTTACGGTCACAGAGGAAAGAATCGCCCTAGCAACAAGAGAAAACGCAACGCGACAAACATCGAAACTCAACATGCACCAGGCACGTGAAGAGGCATAAACAAAGGCAAAGATCAAGGAACTCTTCGAGAGACAAAGAACTCTATGAGGAACAAGAATAAGGACTACGAGAGGCGAACACCAGCTGGGGGGCTAGTCGAAGGGAAGGAAAAACCCCGCAATAACACCCCCCAAAGGAAGATTTAAGTCCATATAAGGCAATGTCACCAACATCTCCGGGCCCTAGACCAATCATAGGCAAACCAGACCCCCACGCGAAACTGCGGCCCAATCAGCTAAGGCCCTTCGCACCAGCCTAATCTTGGACCCCGCACCCCCGATTTATCATATAAAACCACCGCGACCCAGCAACAGGTCTCGCTCTCGGCCCTCGCTCTCGCCTCTGGTCTCTCGACGTCTCTTCACACCAGCTTCGCAGCATCTTCAATTCCACATCTCCGACTTGAAGATACAACGAACCTCAACGAAGAATCAAGACTTATAACTTTCACATATCACGCTCAGTTTTCAAAAACGTTCATTCATACTCATTCTTTCCGAAGACGGAACTTAGCTTCAAGTCAAATTCATTTTCAAATTAACCATTCCAGTGAAGGTTATATTCAAGTCAGGAATCGCGGTTATTATCAATAAAGTCAACTAACCAGTTTAAATTCGAGTAAGATCAATCAAAATCATTTATCCTTCGCCACCCCCTGATCCAGTTAAAACCTAAGCAACATTGAAGACTAAGAAGAAACCGACTCAAGGTAAGAGCAATCATAATAACACTTTAAAATAATCCATTCTCGCATTATTCAATTAAAAAGACTTCAAGTCTGAATCAAGAAGATAAGATTCAAATACTAAGATATTCAAACGAGTAGTTAGATGAGAGCATAAATAGTTAGATAGCGCGATTCCTCTGAATTTGATACTAGATTGATCCAGTCCACTGTATTTCAATACTTTATCGATAATTGGTAACCCAGAACTCTCGAGAGAACGTCTAGGTTGTCCGCCGCGATATTTCCAGTAGCTAGCCTCTAGAATTATCCGCGAACGCCGCTCCGACGTCACAACGGAATGAAATTGGCGGAACACGGATTCTAGTGACTTTTTCGTCCATTCCGTTCCGTGATTCCGACGACCCGGTCCTACGTGGGAGGGCACCATGACTCTTGTTTTAATCGATTGTTACTTGTTTGTTGGTGTTTGTTATAGCGTATTCGCGCCGGTTGATAGTATTCAAATTATTCACAGACTATAGGAAATCATCATCAGAAAATGATACGAGCCCTTTCGGATGGATAAAGTTGTAACTTTTTGAAATCGTTGTCTTGTCTACTCCAGTTACTCTGCGAAACATAATTCGTGGAGACCTAAAAGATTCGCACTAACTTACACACTATGATACTATGAAGTGACGGAATGACAGATTTTTCCAATGAATGATGGGCTAGTAAAAAAAAAAATGCATTTATATAATGAAAAATCTCATGTTGTTGAAACGGGAAAAAGTGCGGGCTCACCGGCACGCTTTCGCGTGGAGCTAGAAGGCCCAAGTTTAGCCGAAATTTTTCGCAATTCATTTTAAACCGATCTAGGAGGCGGCGCGGACAAATTTCACCGACCCCCAAATAAGGATCACCCTAGTATATACTTACATGCAAAAGTAAATTGTTTACCAGAATTTATTAAGAGATAATACAAATGGGATATAGAAATTTGGTGGTAGTAAGAATTTTATTATAATAATTATTCTATGCTATGTACCCAAACATGAGATGTGTGTGTCAATCATATGTATAATGACCACTGAATTTAGATACAATTCTATGTAACAGAATAGTATATTGAACCAGTACTAACTTACGCATTATATCCTAGACAAAGTAGCACATACATAAGATAAGTTGGCAGCTAAGAAGTATTTTTATTCTCTTAGAAGATAATAATGTGCAAAAGATAGAAAAGGAACAGCCAGATTGATAAAACAAGATTTTATTCGCTTGAAAATCCAAATACTTTCAAGCTTCCAGCGTCTCTTTTTCTATCATAAGTATCTTTGTCGTCACATGCGTACGCAAGTAAATACTGTTTCGGGTGCCAGGCTACTGTGAAAGTTGCAGCCTCGACGGGTATATCAGCAACTTTTTCTCCCGTTTGTACTTCTCCAATGTCTATAACTAAGTCCTCAGAAGCAGCTGCTAGCAACTGCCCGTCGTGAGAGAAGGATATGGTTCTAACAGGCCATTCTAAACGAGAAAATGTTCTCAAACAACATAATTCATCAGCATCCCACAACGATACTAAAGCATCTGCTGATCCTGTAGCAAAGTAACGACCAGTAGGGTCGAATTCGATGCAAATGCAAGTCCCTGGATGAGCCTTAATCACGTGCAGTAACTCCAAATCTGGATAACTCAGAATATGCACACATCCTTGGCCATTGGTCAGGTAAAAAGTATCGGAATCCTTGTTCCATGAAATTTCATTGACTTCGAAGTTGAATTGTTCTTCGGCACGGATTTTCATTACTCTGGCATCGATGAACGTCACCAAATCTTCCTTGTTGCCCACGGCTATGGTGTTACCGTCTGGCGACCAGGATATATTGATGTTCTCGCCCCTCGTGGCTATGTTTGCCGTACATTTTTGGGTCCTGGTATCCCAAATGCGGACTGTTTTATCTCCGCTTGCTGTTGATAGTAGTTCAGGGTGAAAAGAGTGCCAACATAATTGATCCACGCTTCCACCGTGCCCCCGAAATGTTGTTTCGGGTTTCTAGATGAAAAGTTTCACATTAGATGTAAAGATTCAATCTTTGAATAATGGGTAATAATTGAAATGAGATCGAAGTTTGTAATGTTACCGCTTTAAAATGATCCGAAGGAAATTCGCTATTCTAACCCTTCCCAGTCACACCACCAAAAAATATCGGGACAGTCACACTGGGTCGATTCCACCCAGTCAGTTTTCAAAGAACGATTGTGAACAAACTATTCATCCGAATTGGTTCAAAAAATTACTGTACACGGTTTGACCAGTCTAGATGATGGGCAGAAAGTTGTTTTATGGAAAAAAAATAGGGACATGCTGAGAAAAAAATGGAGAAAAACGTGAAAATTAGGTGCCAGACATTTGAGCCGAAATTATCGACGGTCGATTCTACCCAGTGTGACTGTGAAGGGTTAAGATTCGACGTTTCGAGAACATCATAATGCTGTGCATAATTTTTCCGAATGGAGGGAAACATGTGTAACGCGGATTTTGCAATTCTAACATTTGAGTCTTGAAGTAGTGGATTTTTTTTACGAAATCTAACCTCGTAGGTGAACTAGTTTTGATCAATTTTTCATTCTGGTAAGTGAATAGTTTTCTTTTCTTTATTTCATTTTATTTGTATGTGATATATTGGCACGTTCCATGCCTTGAACTGGACCAATTTTCGGAATTAAAATGTAGACAAAATATGTTTATTGAGGTTATACTCACCAAACGATCCGTTCCGAGAGAAAAAATACAGACACATTTGTCAAATGAACCAGAAGCTAACAATCTACCGTCGCAACTCCAACCCACACTGTGCACTTTTGCTGAGTGACTTTGTTGTTCTTTAATTTTGTTATGCGATTTAAAATAGTTTGTCAACTCCTCAACGCGGCTGTTTAACGCCGCCATTTTCTAGCACCGCCAAAGGGCGCCAAACCGCTGAAACTTTCAGCCTAGATTTCACAATCGGGCATCAGCCGAAATTATTTGCGCTGCTGCTCGTATGACATTGCTAATTGGTTCCAGCCTTCACATATCGTTGAAGATGAATATTTCATTGTCTCTGGCCGTTTTTATCCAATCAAATATTTTATCAAGGTTTTTCAATTTTTAATAGCTATCAACGGTCTGACAACGGATAGATAGATGCGATGGATGTGATATCGAGAAGTCGAAGAATTTCATCAACCAATTGGGCGTTATTCACGAAACGCAAGTGGAATAACGTAAACTTGACATATTCGAATATAGAATATAGTTACTTGAAGTAAGACCCTATGTACAAGAACTACAAACTCTGAAATTTTTCTTGCAAGGAACTCTTATGCTGGATTCGATTCACTGCCCTGGGGCGCACTGAGGCTGTGTTCCAATTGGGCAGTGAAGTATACTTGCATGCACACTTGCTCTCGGTTCAGCCACTGATGTATCTCTATATATATCTATATATATAGATATATCTCTGCTGTAAGGGCAAGTGTACAAGGGTGCATCTTTGCCAGTTGGAACACGGCCTGAGTGCACTTTTATCCTCTTCTATCTCCCAGATCAGAGTGCGACGGGAGTACACTCAGTTTGCCACAAGGCAGTGAGTCGAATTCAGCATTAGTGTAACTGAAAATGTGGTTTCGAGTGAATGGCATTTCAATTGAAACTTGTATAAATCAATGATATTCTACAGAACATACTGAGAGAAAATCTTGAAAGTATACACTCGGCGCCAAATAATTCAATTTCTATGGTCCGCGGGCTCTTGATTTTTGGCCGTATTCATCCGATAGACAGTACCAACTGACTTGGAATCAACTTGTCCTTGAAAACTCGTATTTCAGAGTTTGATAGCTGAAGTTCGGAGAAGTTGGTGTGCATGGGCAGATTGCAAAACTGGCACACGCACAGTCGACTGTATGCTTTCAAGATTTTCTCACGGTATGGCCCAAGACATTTGAAACGGTCATGTCATCAAACTTTCTAATCAATGGATCTCGGATTTTCTATTTCGTCTGCTGCGGCATCTTGAAGCGTGGATCATCTTCGCTATCTATTCCCAGATTCACAGTCACATAAAAAAAAATTGAAGAGGTTGATCATTCAATTTTCACTTGACATCGCCTGGCCCAGATCCTTCCTGCTTTATAAGTAGTTCAGTTGTTTTTCACCTTCAAGACTTCGCAATGCGATCTCATTGATTTAGGCTCACATAAAAGCTTATTGCTTCATGCTGCGTTCTGCAACTAAGTAGTTGCTTGTCCAGCTGTTGCCAGAGCGATACTGCACTACAGCAGTGATATTTTCGTTTATTCGTAATAACTAATAAACAATAACGTTGATTTACATTGACAATGACTACGTATGCAACCTACAGTTTGACTTGAACTCGGATAAAAGAATCATTCCCGTGAAATTCGTGTCTGCACTCATGTTCAATTCGGCGATAAAGTTTCCTCGCGTTTGACGTTATCAGATAGAAACTGTATATATGTAAATATGGTACGATATTCGACATCTGTTATTAACTGGAATTCCTGCGAAGAAAAACAAGAATAGTATATTATGCTGCAAGGACCGAACGACACTGATTTTTGACCAGGGTGAAGTTGGTTGAACGAGACGAAGGCGAGGGCGAAGCACGAGCCACAGTCGAGTGCAGCCAACTTCACCCGCATCAAAAATCACTGTCAATCTGTCCATGCTGCATACCATAGTTTTCGTGACAAGCGCACGGAAAGTGGGGTTTGTCCTCATTTAGAAGCGGAAAATGAGTCTTTGAGTCAGGATTCAGGTAACCCACTGATATATATTCTAACTGGATAGCCGAACGATCAAAATCAACCAACATCGACGTCGCCGCATGGTGGCGATGCTCGGAAGTGGAGGACAAATATTTTCATATTTGACCAGCATTTTTGTCCTAGGACCTAAACAACTAACCAATTGGATCCTGACTCAAACAGACTTATTTTCCGCTCTCAAATGAGGACAAAAAACCCCCACTTTCGGTGCACGTGTCACGAAAATACATTTCTCACATGGCAACACCGGCTAATTATCGTTTTTTCAATCGCAAAAACTGAGTGGGTATATTTTTCCTTGCAAAACATGTTTTGGCGGGATGCACAGATAAAAATCTCGATTATCGCGACACCAAGATCACCCTAGTGCGTAGTTATCTGTTCGTCTATTTTTTCTTTACTCACAATGAAATCATAAATAACGTATTTAGGATAATTTATTATTTGTACAATACACGTATATTACAGCATTCATCTAAGACTGGCTATTCTCAATTTACATTAAAAGGAAAATACTAGATCATGACTTTTTGGTATCCCTGTAAACGTAGGGTGATCAAAAATACTGTATTAAACGAACAACGCACTACCGGTGCATAGATTTTGACCATGCATTCTCTATCAGGTGGCTTATTCTGTAACTCTGACGTTATCATAATTGCAGTATAACTGCAGAAAACAATGTCAATCCATGAAATAGGAGCAGCTCATTGGCAGCCGCCTATTGTTTTTCATGATTCCAGTGCTATTTTACCGTTATTTTCACAGCTATCAGTTACAGAATAAGCCCCCTGATGAATATTCCAAGTCAACATTTTAGAGTGGATATCACATGAATAATTGATAGTATCTAGTAACAAACAATTGATCAATCAATGAAGTGAATCACATCGGTATCAACATTCCTTCGTAACGATGTGCCGAAGAATTTTAGAAACTAATTTGAAAGACAAATTAGGTAAACAATAAGCCAACGTTTCTTATACAAGTGACAAACAGAACAAACGAATCATACTACGGATCTTCGATCAATTATTTCCAACTTGGAATATTTTTTCAGCTTTAAATGCGTGTCAAGTGCCATGGAATCTATGTTGTCCTATGTCGTTTAATAGAATCTAAGATCAATTTAGCGGAGACTGTAGATCACTGCCTTAGTGAAGTCGGTTGAAGAACTTTGTCCACCTAAATCCTTGGTACGGATTTTTCCATCATTTAAAACGCGATTTATAGCATCCCTTATTTGTTCTGCGTAGCTTCTCAAGTTCACATGATTTAACAGCTTGACCGAACATAATAGCATGGCAGTAGGATTAGCCACATTTTTACCCACAGCCTCTGAGTACGTGTGACGCGCACCCTGAAAATTGCGAACAACGAAAGTGAATAATAATGCGGCAAGTATTGGATTTTTATTTAGATTCGAACGAATGGTAACCGACGGAGAGTTATGAATTCTTGACTGCAACTCGTTTTCCTTTTTTTTTTTTGACATAATTTGTATCTTGCTTTGAGAAGACCAATAATGATTGGGAACAATAGACTAGATTATTTCAAAATACATACAGGCTCGAAGACAACGCACTCGCCACTGTAGCTGGCGCCAGCAACAACTCCAGCACCACCGACCAATCCGGATGCTAAATTATCTACAATATTTCCGTACAAGTTGGGGGTAACCATGACATCAAATTGACGGGGGTTCGATACCATCTGCATCGTGCAATTGTCAACAATCATCTTCTCAAACTGTATCCTGAATAAAAATTACCATCCACCTATTTAGTACAATTTATACTTTCCCTCTTATAAGAATCATTCCTACAGAGGGTGATCCAGAATTCGTGACAAATCTCTTGCGGGGTTAATCCTTGTCAAAATAGGAATCGAAAGTTCCTCGGCCATTTTTCCAACCAACAATTTTTTTTCAACAATTTTTTTTTTTTGTTTTCTATATACCGCGAGGAAACGGTGAAACAGAATGGACCGATCCTCCACCCGGCGGATGATTCGTATTTTTATGGGGATAGCCACTCGTTGCACTGAAAATCCTTAGGGTGTCTTGTTGCATCGACTTTGTGGCCAAATCACCCTGGGGATTTTTCAGCGCAACGAGTGGCCAACCCCATAAAAATACGAATTATCCGCCGGGTGGGTGATCGGTCCATTCTGTTTCACCGTTTCCTCGCGGTATATCATTTGTCAATTTTAAGGAATCCCAAATGATGCCAATTAGTTTTTTTTTCTCTCGATATTAGAGAGATGTCTCGGTGAAAGTTGATTTATTGGTAGAAGATGTTGAAAACAACGTGTTTGGAAAACAAGTTCCAAAGAAAAAAATCATTTTTCGGAAAAATGCCTGAGAACTTTCAATCGTAATTTTGACAAGAATTAACCCCTCAAGAGGTTTGTCACGAATTCTAAATCACCCTGTATCTAGGTATAAGGCATTAGGAAATTTGATTATATATGGATTCAAAATTTGCAGCAAAAGAACATGATTAGGTACATTGATACGAGATGTTTCTGTCGCGAATGAAAAATTAGATTGTCTTGGAAGAAATACTCTATTCAATAAATGAATAAATGAATAAATGAATGAATTTTCAGTGCTGGTTTAGGCTTATGTCCAAAAATAGGTGGAATACAATATTGATCAATCAATATGGGTAATATCCAATAGCGAAAAGCGACTGAAAATAATGAAATAGAATTGAATTAAATTCAATTTTGTAGCTGGATTAATTGTAATTTTGTTTTTGGATTGAACGAGCTACAAAGTGAATTCAATCAAATCTCTTTGAATGTTTCTTTTATTCGCTGACATAAATTCAGGAAAACTAAATACCGAACAAAACCGAAATTCTGAAACTTCAAGAAATAGGGTTTTATAAATTGATGTATGAGTATCGGTATTTCAAGGAGGTAGGACTGTTTGAATCGGTATGCTTGTAATTAATTTCATCAAGGGATGAGTGCGAATGAAAGATTATTCATATTCATTTACCCTTGAACTACCACAACTTCATTATCTCTGCTCTATTTTCTCAACTTGTAAATAGGTAGTATATACCTGGGATACAGCTGGGCTATCTCTTGACATGATCGTAGAAAGAGGCCATCTCCAAGTTTCATAATATTGGCTTTATGTACACAAGTCACCTTCTTGCGATGATTTCTAGTCGCATAGTCGAATGCAAATTTAGCAATTCTCTGCGATTTAGTTGCAGTGACGATCTTCAGACACTCAACAACACCTTTGACGCTTTCATGTTCGAGGGCTGAATACTCGCCTTCGGTTTGTTCTCTGATTATAACACAGTCAACGTTTGTGTGACGAGATTTAATACCAGGGAGAGACTTGACGTGTACCACGTTTGAATACAAATCCAAACTACGTCGGAGTTTCATATTCAAAGTTTGCAGCTCTCCAGTGTGAGAATGATCCGGCGTTGCCAGAATACCCTAAAAAAATACCAATACCATAAAATCAAAAAAATGGCGCCGGACGTAAACGTCCGGAAGCCACCGGCTCCAATAAATTTTGATTGTTGTAAGCAAAAGCAAGCTAGCATTTGTGTATGTGTGCTGTGTGATGTTTTATTGCATATAAGTTGCTCGGAGAGAAGAAATTTCAAAAGTTTTGGGAATGTATTAGGTGTTTGTGAAGCATGTGATGAAGCCATAACCTCTAAATCGTGTGGGGGATAGGAGCAATGATGTGAATAGGTTGCTGTTACTGAATGAAAGGCAAACCAAGGCAGATAAAAGTGAACAAGCTAAATCAAAGGAATGTGATGATTTGAAGGAGAAACTAAAATATTATAAACAACTATATACTGATAGCCAAGCCAGATTGGAAGAATGTAACTCTCAGCATGAAAGGGAGATTGGCACGCTGAACTTTCTAGTTAGTGAAATGAAGGATAAAAACAAACTGCTAGAAGAGAAAAACAATATGTTGCAAGCTCAGTTAGAGCAGGAAAAGAACAAATCGATTGAACACTCATATGCGCAAGCAACGGCCAGTAACCAGCATTTCAAATACATAAGGAATGTTAAGGTTAATCAATCCTTGATTATAACTCCCACAGAACCCCAAGCAGCTGAGAAAACTAAAAGCGACATCGAGAAGAAGCTCAACCTTGAAGCCTTGAATGTGCAAGTAGTTGTTGTAAAAAAAATGAATGATGGCAAAGTAAAAGTTGTATGTAGTAGCAGAGAAGGTATTGAAAAACTGAAAAGTGCAATAAACAAAACCTGTAGAAATAAGTATGAAGCTGAGCCTGAAAAATTAGATAAGCCTAAAGTTAAAATAGTTGGTATAAGCAAGAATTTCGAATGTGAGGAACTTGAACAAAATCTAAGAGAACTTAATTTTGCGCAGGACAAGGATAAATTCTTGAAAGTGACTTACATACAACCAATTGAAAACGGAAGAAAGAAGGAAATTGACAATGCTAATAAAAACAAAAACCTGCCTAACAGGACGTATAACGCCTACGTTCAACTAGATCCCGCTTATCACCATACTATTATGTCAAGTGGAAAAATTTACGTAGGGTGGCAGCGCTGTGCTGTTTTTGAGGACCTGAACATAAAAAGATGTTACAAATGTTCAGGGTATGGTCACAATGCTAAAAAATGTGATAGCAAGTGGCGTTGTGCTTACTGTGCGGGTGAACATGAGAGTAAAACTTGTCAGGATAAGCAAAGGGAAAAATGTTGTAATTGTATTGGTGCTAATGAAAAATTCAATGTGAACAGAAATATCAGTCATACACAAGCGCATGACACAAGGAACTGTGATACGTTCAAATCCAGACTCAGCTACCTCAAATCAAAAATAGATTTCTCATCAACCACATAAGTATAGCTATGGAAGATGAAGTGTTTATCGCAGAAAGGGTATTCTTGGACATGCAAGAGGCAAATCAAGAGCTGCATAGCAAGAGCTGCATTATCCTCTGTGTCAACATCAGAAGTCTGAACTCCAATATTAATAAGCTGGACATATTTGCAAAGCGGTTGGAAACCAAACCATTAATAATCATGTGTGCAGAATCATGGAATCTTACATGTCTAGATTTATATAAGCTAGAAGGGTATGATTTGCATTATAATTTTAGTAAAATTAACAGGGCAGATGGTGTGGTCTTTTTTGTTAAAAATGATCTGAAGTATGAAATTGAACATGAATCCGTTGAAAGTTTAAAAGTAATAAGTTGTATTTTAGCTTGTGATAATCAAAAAATCAGAATCTCTGGAGTTTATAGATGTCATGACTACAAAAAGGATATTTTCATCCAAAATGTTAAGACATTTTTAATTAGGAACAAAAAATATAATAACCATTATATCGTCGGAGATTTTAATATTGATCTAATTAATATGGACGAAGATGGGCGGAATTTTCTTTTTAATTGTCTTGAATTCCAATATACACCACTGTTCCAAAAAATAACCAGACCAAACGAGCTGAATGTGAATGAAGGAACCTGTATTGACAATATTTTTGCTAAGACTAACTTAGAGAGTACTTCGTACAAAATTACCCAAGTCTTTAATGATCACTTTCCACTCCTGTTAAGTATTGAGGCGGTTTTGGGCAGAACTATTAATAATTCAAGTTACTCTTGTCTCAATCACAAGAAACTGAACAAATTAGCAAGCAAACAGCCTTGGCATATTTTATGTGATGTACAGGATCCTAGTATTGCCATTGATCAGCTGATTAATATGACTAAAAGTATAATAAGTAAGGCGCAAACGCTAAAAAAGAGAAACAAAGATAAATATTTACCCCGCAAATCTTGGATTACACAGGGGATACTAAAGTCATGTTGCACGAAGGAGCAACTATATAATATGTGGAAAAAAAATCCTGAGAATGCAACATTGAAGCAAATTACAAAATATATGAAAAAATTCTTGTCAGAGTAATCAAAAAAGCTAAATGTAATTATGAACAAGCGAAAGTGTTTAAGTGTGGCAAAGATAGTAAAAAATTATGGAAATACATAAACAGCAAGCTGAAGAATAGATCGAATGACAAAAATACAAAGATCGAGGAAATTACGGATAATGACATAATTTTAACTAATCCACTCGATATTGGAAATGCGTTTAACAACTTTTTTGGTAACGTGGGAAAAAAACTAGCTAGTCGCATTGATAAACCAAAGATTGAAACCGTGAGACTACCAGATTACGTTAACAATACCTTATTCCTGGAGCCCACATCACCACTTGAGTTGTTGAAAATAATCAAGGAATTGAAAAACAAAGCAGGTGGAATTGATGGGATAAGTGCTATGGTTCTAAAGAATATCGCTAGATTTTTGGTTAATCCACTAACTCATATTTTTAATCTATGTATACTTAAATCTATCTGGCCGACAGCACTAAAAATGGCGGAGATAGTACCAGTGTTCAAATCAGGCGATAGAACTGTACCAACTAATTATAGGCCCATATCTCTAATATCAAATATAGCAAAATTGTTTGAAAAAATAATTCACAACAGACTTTATAAATTTTTAGACAAACACAACTTATTATCAAAAAACCAATTTGGTTTCAGGAAGAGTATGGGCACTAAAGATGCGTTATCTTTTTTAACAAATAATATAGTACAAGGATTAAATGACGGCAAAAAAGTTGTGGGTACTTTTCTAGATCTGGCAAAAGCCTTCGACACGGTTAACCACAGAATTCTTTTGTTAAAATTAAAAAGATACGGTGTGAGAGGGCCTGTAATCGATTTGTTCGAAAGCTATTTAAGGAGGTTCGACCAAAACTAATGAGTCAAAGTAGTGTTTGAATTTTTTCGCTTACTTAATTCTTCTCATAGTTATTAAAATTCATTATTTTCATTTATAATAATACAACTAGTTCATAAATTGATAATTGTTACTTATTCAATAAAAGAAAGTAATGAAATGACTTCGTTATTTTTGACTCATATGGTTTGATGAAAAGATGTGGCAACAGCGCGCTGTTGTGTGAATATGTATAAGACATTTGGATACACATGCATTGCAGATATAAAGGTAGATTTTGTGAAAAAAATCTAGCAAAATGGAAAAATTAATTTCTCATCTCGTATTTTCTTTAAATTATATTTCTATCTTTTTCTATTCGCTCAGCTGCTCCCGCGACGCTGCCAAACTTTCAGTAATATGAATCACTCGATAAACGAGATTGAAAAATCAAGTTTAACTCCAATTATTTCAATAATTACATCGGTAACGGTATATTGTTAATAAGTTAAAATATTCCATACGTATTCAACTTTATTACGCGTGGTTTTTTATTCCTTAAACTTGGGCGATTAATAGTGAAAATAATAAAACAAGTCATGCCGGTAGCTTGTCAGCCATAAGAGCCTGTGTATAAGAACTTTAAAAACGTCATATTTAAAACTATTTTTCCAAGAAACTAGACGGTGGAGCATTCTCAAATTTTGAGAATAGACCAATGAAGTATTCATTTGTATGTAAACGAAGTTTCAAAGCTCAAAGTTGGAAATTATTTTTTACATAAGATTCGGTCGAACCTCCTTAACTAACAGGTATCAAAAAGTTAAAATCAATGATTCGTATAGTGACCTATTGAATGTCAATACTGGTGTTCCCCAAGGAACAATACTTGGGCCGCTTTTATTTATAATTTACATTAATGATCTATTGTTCAAACTGCCGAGGGACACCATATCTTCTTATGCTGATGATACGGTTATATTGAGTCAGGATGAGTCTTGGGACATTGCGGCAGAAAAAATGAATAATTATCTAGGATTGGTGTATAGCTGGCTTAGTCTAAATGAACTGTCTCTAAATATTAAGTAAACTGTCTTTATTACTTTTGGTTCGTACCTTGATAGTGTACCGATGGATATAAATATTAAGATTGATAATCAAAATATGCAGAGGGTGGATTTTTGTAGGTATTTAGGGGTATCAATTGACAGTAGGCTGAAGTGGAATAAACACGTAGAAGATCTAATTAGCAAATCTAAATATATAATTTACGTCATACAATATGTCTAGTTATATGAATGCTTTTTCGTTATTGGTTTTGTATTATGCGTTTTTCCACAGCATTGCTACCTATGGTATAGTTCAGGGGTCGGCACACTCATTAGGCCAAGGAGCCAAAGCCGTAAATCCACTCAACCCACTCACCGGCACTAATCCTTTTAACGCCGTTTCTGGGAATTTGGCAGGTATGGGTGGGGATATGCAGGTATGAAAAGACTTGGACGGTCATACGCAGTTCTTGCTGTCCCAAATAGACCGCACACCCCTTAGTTCCTTTTATTTCTCCTGAACGCTGTCCCTACCATCGAACTTTCAGGTAAGGACAACTGACCGTTCTCAGGTAGACCGAGGGGTCTTACGGCCGTAGTAATTGACACTTAGAGCCAGGTTGGCTCCGAGAGCCAGGCCGTGCCGACCCCTGGTATAGTTGCTTGGGGAGGAGCATATGGTAATACTCTAGCTAACTTACTGAGGGTGCAAGTAAGGCTGCTTAAGATCATAAGGAAGAAGCAACCTAATATTAAAATGCCTTTATCGATAAAAGAATCTTATTTACTTGAGACTATTCTACAAAACTACACAACTCTTGCTGCTGAATTTGATGAATCAGCAAGAGTTACAAGAAATAAAATCTCCTTGCCAAAAATAAGGAAAACACTCGTTAAAAAGTAGTAAGGTTGTGGCAACAAAAATTTTTAGTGCTCTAGAGCCGGGTATTAAAACTCTGAAAAAATCCAAAGCGTATGTCAAACAAAGATTAAAAAAATGGATAACTGAAAATACAAAGAAACTAGTCAATCTTCAGTTGACTGATCCTAGGGAGTTAATTTCATGATTCTTCACAAAATGCGATTGCTGGTTTTTAATTTTAATTTTTTTTTTTTAACAGTTTAGTGTGGGTGATATTAGCTGTAGATGTTGGTGATATTAGCTGTAGGCTTTCTAGCTTGTAAACCCGAGTTTTTGTATATTTTGTCTATTTTATTTTTGTTTTTGTATTTAGTTTTTAAGGCATACTAGGTCTGCGCACAGGTTTTTTGGCGAAACCTCTTGCAGATTTTATGTTTGTGATGTCATGCATAAAATGTATCTTTTGCACCTGGTCAATAAATTATTATTATTATTATTATAACATTATTTCGAGTGAATTCTTCATTATCTGATTCAAGCCATGATACAACCCTAGAAAAGTAAAAGAAAAAATAATAAGTCTGCAACGGTACGTGTTGACTGGATAAATGTCTTTTCTATTAGTTGTTCAGTGTAAAACACAAATGGTATTGAAACATTGAATAATAGTAGTTTAGCAACAAGGGCGTAAAGTAGAGTGTTTCGCACGAATGTCGCGCCGATCACACGAGTCCAAAAAAGTTTACGCCCGAGTTCCATCCAATATTTTTTGATACAGTTAGCGTAAAGTTCGTATATTGATTGATAAGCATAGTCCGAGGTTTCCAATTGAATGTGAATTGATAACCTTTTAACTGAGCCAAACATCGACACTGATGTCTTGGTTTTACCATTTTTCAACACGAATGCGTCACAATCCTCTGAGGGGGTCCAGGGGTTGCAATTTTCATTTGATACAATAAGACTAGTAAACGTATTAGGAATCCGAAAAGGATGAACAACTCAAGTGGATTCCTCCCCCTCTCTCAATAAACATTACATTAAAAAAAAAAAAATTTGAAGTAATAATGATGGAATAACATTAATTAAATGTAAATATGTATTGTTAAATGAACGCATATTTTATGACAGAAGAATTTTACTGGTATAAAATTTAATTCCGCAAACAAATACTTTTCACTTTACAGACCCTTCGAACACTTTACACACACTTCACATACTTTACACACGCTCGAACACTTTACACACACGTGTGCATTAAAGTTCACTTTACGCACCAAAATTCGGCACTTTACACACGAACTTCATGAACTTTACACATACTGTATCAAAAAGATATCTTATTCCAGACGACTTGTCGTAACCTTGGCAGCCGATTGCAAATTACGTAATTGTCCTCAAATTCAAACACCTATATTCTAGAAATTGTGGTGTGATGAAAGACCTAAAAACATTTTCTCACAAGGCTTGCGCAGAGGAATTATGATGTGCATCATTTATTCGTTTATCATCTAGATTTATACATTTTTCATGTATTGCAGTTAGAAGATTGATAGTAAACAAAGGTAAAAAAAAAGTATCAAGTCCGATCTGATATTTTACATGTAGGTAGCTTTACTAGATTTCAGTCACTACGCTGGGTTATCTCTTTGATTACTTATCAGAGGCCGGGGCTAGATTCAATTTTATATTAAAATGATGTATCTATCAGGAGCAGGAGCTCCCTCTGGATCAATAAATCTATAAATCAATAAACCAATGAGTGTGTCTTTGGTATAAGCTGCGGAATCGGCGTATGATATCTATGTTCATTGGCTTTTTAATCCCCAATTATTTTCAACCTAGATAATTTTTACGAGCACAGCTTTAGGAATGTGCAAAATGAACAGCAGCCATACATTTATCAGAAAACACCATACACGGTGGCTAATAAAATTGTGATTCGGAATTCAACATCCTCAGATCTTTCAAAACCAGAACTTGATTTTCCACCTTCGGAATTTTCATAATGAAATTTGTGTTCGGTTGGGAGGTCAAGGTGGATGAAAAAGTTCAAGCTTCAGTATTCTAAAGGTTTTGAACCGTGAATTCATTTAAATATCTCTATTGTATACATCCGAAATAGAAAGGCGAAGTTTCCTGATATTCTCAAGTTTTCGTGCTTTGCAGCCACCTTCCGTGCAAACAAGAAGCACGTGATTATTTATCGCTTGTAGAAAGATATCTCAACGATCCAGTGGTAATATAATGAATACAGTAGCAGCCAGTATATCTGTTGTGAAATAACTGAAAGAAATACCTTGAGGCAAACCCGATTCTTGGCAATACTGCCAGAGACTCTTTCTAGCGGGGCACTCAGTGTAGGATTAACTTCCGACAAGAAGTACGTTTCAAATTCGACCGGGACACTAGCAGCTTTGAAAACTTCTTGTACAGAGTAGACCAATTCCGGTCCGACCCCATCCCCGGGAATTAGCGTGCATTTTGTTTTTGCTTCTGGTTTGTCGATCTGGAAAGTGTTAAAAAAAAGGAGAAGATTACATGTGTGTTAGATGTAGGGGCTATTCCAGAGAAGCTGATATAAGTATCTCTCAACTCACTGCTTCTTGCTGATGAACACTAGAGAGGTGGAGGGTCCTGGTTATCGGGCCCTTCTGGGTAGCCTGGAATAAACGCAATTTGAAAGTTACTCAACTCGAAAATATTCCATTTGAGTGATTTGAAATCTTAAAAAGGGGACACAAAGAATGGCAAAGATATAGACACAGATCTGAAGAATATAAATAATGTATCTCGTCCGATAAATTCTCATCTATGAATAAATAATGTTTGTTGTAAAGCGGGACAGATTGAAATTTGCAGGTCAGATATACAACTTGAAAGTCGTCGAAGGGTGTCGAGTGTCGATAATTTAATTATAAATTAGAATCTAAATTCCTAATACTTGGCGAATAAGAGTCTAGAAGAGGTAAATGTAGAACGTTGGACAATTAACAGAGAATTTATTTACAACGGAACATAAATTATCGATGTTGTATGAATCGTTATATAAATCGTTATCCAATCACAACGTGTTTAATATATTCAATAACGCTTGTCAACTATTATGTAAAACGAGTGTTAAATACCTGAGAAAGAACCCTGCAAAGTTTCCTCGCGAGCAGCGCCATTTTTCACGAAGGAGACGATCCTCAATGTCTTGAAGTTGTGTGGTAATCGATTTACATCAATCGATATGTATCGAGCCGCATCCGCATGACCAGCGGCTTGCCACTCAATGTTATTGGGAGCTTTCCATCTACAGACACAGTTCACACAGAGCGACACCGTGTCCGGCGCGGTGCTTTCCAACAACGACACGGTACGGCACAAATGAACACAGCTTAGCGGTGTGTTTCTGGCGCTGTGTCGCCGACACTGCTGCCAACTGTAGCATAGAGCTTGACGTTTTTTGTGTTGGGAGCAGTGAGTGATATGCCGCGAATGATTTGTTTTTGAAGTATCAACAGCACAGGATGTTACTATAATATTTTTTAGTACTGTGCAATATATTTTTAATAGACAAAACTCACCTTTTACGTGATTGTCAAAATACCACTAAACTGTACTAGTGACAATTGAGCGCGGGAAAAAACGACAATCAAAAATCTAGTAAAAACTACATTAGCGCATTCTGGTGTCTTGGCCAAGGACTATACGACGTTCCAACAAGCACCGCACACAGTGTCGAAGTGTGTCGACACTGTGTCTATGCGTGTCGCATAGGTGGAAAGCTCCCATTAGATAGGACCCTTATTCGACTTACTTATACCACAATATTACCAACTGAATTGAGCAGAAAACGAAAAAATGTTCAATCTAGGGACATTAACCTCTAAAAGCGCGATCTACCGGCGAAAATAGCTAACAAATAATCTCTCCAGAGTTTATGAGTAAAATAAATACGCCCTATCCGTATTTGACGTATTTTCATATATCAATAAATCTTTTTTTTTTAAATAAACAATGAAAGTAATTATTGATTATATTAATTAACATAAAAAGACTAGGAATAATTTATCACCAACAAGTCTGTTAGCTGAAATGAATGACTAATTTATTTTCTTTGCAATAAAAAATTTTTATTCAATTAAAATATAATATGACGTTATTTTGTATTTAATCATTATTTTTTATATTAAATCAAATGATTGTAACAACATAAGATCAAACAATGAGTACAACAATTTGAAAAATAAATTTTCGAAAACATTTACATGAAAAATAAAAATAATTATCACACTTTAAGATATTAATTGGAATCACAGATTAATATTAAAAACAAATGTGTAATATAAACGTAAAAATAAATAATAATAAAAAAATCTAAGCTTTTAAAATCAAAAAACGCTTTAGGAAATGCTTAAACAATAAAATTAACAGTATTTTACAATGGTTCCCGAACCATTCTTATCACTAGTAATATAAAAACCAACAATAATTTGAACAAAAATCACAGTGTTACACTTAATTCTACAAAAAATATTCATTCTAAAATATTTATAATGAATATTACAGCTTTGTAAAAAAGCCTTTGGCACATTTGAAGCCCTTAAATTAATGACTCAGAGTTTGCAAATAATGATTATACATTAGAGTGTTCAATCTTACGTTTAAACGTTTGAAAAAGAAGTTAACCTTTTGTCATTATTTTGCTTCATTTTTCAGCTGCGCAATTTTCGATGCACTGGCTGCCCGAATTTCCGCAGGCTTAAGTGCCTCGTTCCTTCTTTGACATTCTGCTTGAATTATTACCGTTATTGAAACTTTCATAACGTGGTTTTTTAAGAGTTCTGCATGCCCTTTTTCCTGACATTTTATCTTTGTAATGTCGAAAAAAGCTTCAAACAAATGTGTTGCTTGCTCAAATATATTTTCGTCGTGTAAGCTCGGATTTATATATGTGTTAAATAAGTCTATAGCGCTGTGGTCGAAGCTTAACATTTCAGAGGAGAAACCACTTTTGTCGGGAAGTTCATCTTCAATTTGCTTATATAAAAACGTATCACAGTAAAGACAAAATTTTTTTCTTCGTAATCTTTTTAAAAAAGTTTCTTTAATAATTTTTGGATGCGGACCTTCTAAAACTGAGGTAATACCATCATCAGTGCAATAATTAATATCTTCAATATGAAGAGTAGGTGGTAATAGAGAATCATTTTCAAGTAATAAAACTTTATCATTTTCATCGACCAAATTCAACTCTTGATAACTTTCGATACATTGCACATGTGTTGGTGCAATTTTTTGCTCAAGAGTAGGGCTATTTTGAAGTTGAAGGACTGTATCTTCATTTCTTTTGATAAGATTATCTTTTTTCGGATTTGTAATTAATGGGCTCAAATTTATCAAATTTTCAGTCATGTGATCTTCACTATTTTGATTGTTTAAATTTATATTAGAATACCTGCTGAGCAATAAAGTTTTGAAAACATATTCAAAGTGACTGCAACATAAATTATCGTTATCACCTTGTTCATGTCTTATTAAACCAAAAAAATTTTCCAGTTGGTCCTGTGTTGTATTACGAAGATTAAAATCTTTTAAACCTCCTTCATTCAATAAAAAATTTGAGAGGCCAATCAAAGCAGTTAAATTGTCGACAATTGCTTGTGGCGTTGGAGTTTGTATTGTACAGTCACTTCCCTTCTTCAAGATTTTATTGTTTCCGTATTTAAATTTTAGACTTTTAAAAATATTATGCAATTCAATCCATTTTTTTAAATGTCCAGATGTCAAAGAAACATTACGCCTACTGCTGGCAATCTTATTGTCTTTTTTCTTCAAATTACTTCCATTCATATGGTCAAACAAATCATCAAAAGTTTCCAACACTTCCGCAGTTTCCAAAGCTGTTGGATATCTAGTCGGAAACTTTTCTGCCAGTGATCTCAATGCATTTGATACTCTTTTACTAAAAACTTGACTAGCATAACATACTTTCATTTTGTTAGACGATGATGGAAAAATGTGTTCTTCCGTTAAGCGCGTTACATCATTTGCGTTCAATGCATAACAAAATAAATTTATTACGTCACGCCAATAAGCTGTTTTTCCATTTAATTCAATCCGATTCCCTTCGTACAACCATTTATCTTTTTCGGTATCACATTGCTTACGCCACCAATCAGCCCAATCACCCATGAAACAGTTCCTTGATGTTTTTATCAAGTGAGCAATATCGAAAAGGATGTAAATCTTCAAATCGTATCCCTTAATTTTAAAAAACAGGCCTATATTTCCACCGTCTGTATCATTTTTTAGTGATTGAAGAGCTGACTTATTCGGCTTCCCTTGATCTGAAACGATCCCAACAACATAAAAGCCCGCATTAACTATATCTGTAATCGTCTGTATCACAATTTTTTTTAAGCCATCAGAGTTAAATCCTGACTTTGAAAAATGATAGCAAACTGGTTGCTTCAATGACGAATTGATGCTTATCACCATGCCCACTAAAACGGAACCCGCAATTTCAGGTGTTCGGTTTCCTGCACTATCAGTAGCAAACCCTGATACAGACGTGGAACCAGGAGTGAACAAAAGCCTCTTTTTCAACTTAGTTTCATCCATCACAAACATTACGTATTTATCTTGAGGGGCGAGATTTTCAGCACTAATTTTCATTCCTCTCATGACGAACTCATTTGTCCCGGGTTTCATGGGAAATTTTTCAAGAAGTCTATTATGAGTTCGTTTAGAAGGTAAGTTAGGCATTAAATGGCGGAAATGTTTATAGCTGTAATTGCTATGTTTAGCCAATGACAATCCCAATAGCTTTTGTTCTGGAGAATAACGATGAGCTTGAGGTTTCTTGTCACTGTTGATTTTTTCCATTTCAACCATCTGCTGCAGTGCTGGAGATTCAATGCTGCAGATATTATTAGAAGAGTTCTGAGATGCAAGACGAACTATAACCTCTTGCTGTTCATAAACCGTATTTTGGAGTTGGTTTATCTCTCTTCGATCTTTTTGAATGATAGATATCAATTTTTTCTTATTTGGACTGATCGTTACTCCTGTCAATCCGACTTGATTCATAAATAGCTTCTTAGTAGTACGTTCAGCAGCACCTACATGAAATAAACATTTTACCAAGTTACGAAAAATGTATATTCAAAGTGTGGTCCAATTTATTATAATAATTATTTCATTAGATGAGTTGTACAATATTGTTATAATATTTGCTTTAGCAATAATATTAAGTTAATTAAGTAGGTTCCCGAGGGAAATAAAGTGAATCGTAATGAAAATATTATGATTTGTAATAAGTTTTGTATTCAGGAAAATACAGGTCTGGTCTAGTGATTAGTTAGAAACAGACTGAATCGTTTTACAATAATGCTTGTTGACGCAGCAGCCGTAGTTTCTATATTTTAAAAGATATCTTTTATTACCTGGACTACTGGATGTTAGTCATATGAAATTAATAGAATAGAGGTGATTTTACCCAATGTAACAATATTTACAATTTAAAAAAATACAGAAAAAAAATTAGCGATTTAGTTACAAAAAATGATACATTATACTTTTTCTCAATATTAAATATAATCCTAATTTTTTATATTATATATATCTACAATTTCATGAAGCTTTGAAAATACTTCCGTAGCTGCTGATTTCTGCAGCTTGCAGATGCATTGTTGCAATTTTTTCATGAAAGAAGTATACAATTCATTGACTATAACTGTATCTTCATCGATCGAGTCATTCAACTGTTTCTTCAAAGTTATTATTTTTTTTTCAGCATGCCATTTTTCAGCATGAGCTTTGCCAATTAGCTCTAAAAAAATATTATACCTTTAGTTTCTATTAAATTATCCGGAAATCAAGTCTAATTTGTGCTCAATACATATAGATTTTAGAATCATGCAATAAAACTTGAATAACTGTTCTTGAAATCATAACAATTGAAGCAAATTAAAAAATTGAAAAAAATAGCTTCAATTTTATACCTGAAGGACGGGCGTGAGATATTTTCTTCGGTGTTGATGGAACTGTTGAACTTTTATCAACTATTGACACTTCAGTAGACTGATCATCTTTAAAATGTGTCAACAATAAAGATGTAGATTTATCAATTTGACAATTTTTTGTCTGTGATGCCGGCTTCGATGTAGATGCACTCTTTTCAGTTTCTAGTTCCTGTAATAATGAATAATGAGAAATAATGAATCGTGAGAATATAAATAAAAATTTGATTTGAAAGTGTATATTGACAATATACTTTTTGTACTTACCATACATGAAAAAGTTCTTTTGTGTGAAACTATCAATCCCTCTTTTGCAGCAGATGACTCGCGAAACTTATCCTCATCATTATATAACAGCAGTTTTGGACTAGCAACTACAGCTTTATTGAGTTTTTCAGATTGTCCCTTCTGTTGTTCATTAATAAGTTGGTCAAACATCTTGTGAAAAGAGTATTGAGTAGATTGTTTTATTTCCTGCATCGACAATTTTAATGCTAAAACATAAACAAAATATTAGTTGCCATTATAAAAATATTTAATTTCGAATCAATCAACATTTCCAAGTTTCTTTAATCATTTCTATAACTGTTGAAAAGTATTACAATAAAATTAAACTTTGCTTACTATTTGTCGGAACTATAGACGCTGATCTTTCTGTTGAAAATTCATTTACTTCCGAGTCTGTCAGAGATAGCGTATTCTCGCTAAAGATTGATGGTACAGCATCTCTATTGAGTCTTTTTCCACATTTTATCAACTTATAATCTTCAGGATTAAAGTGGCAGCTACAAATAAATCGTACTGTCGAAAGCTTGCTTATCGGCAA
Organism: Tenthredo livida; assembly: GCA_963992785.1. Lineage (NCBI taxonomy): Eukaryota > Metazoa > Arthropoda > Insecta > Hymenoptera > Tenthredinidae > Tenthredo > Tenthredo livida. The sequence continues at coordinate 20,668,020 of OZ023066.1, forward strand.
ACCAACAAAATCCTTCTCCCCGACAGCTTTTAACCATTTTTTACATCTGTAAATTATTTTAATTAACAACCAGGTTCCATAATTTTTTACTTTTACCACATTATAATATTATTAACTTAAAAGTTTTTACTTACCTATCTTGATTGGTAGGAAACACTGAAAAAATACAATTATGCGTATTTTTTCTATGATTGCAATCCTTTGCAAAGCATTTTGTGTGGGCTTGTCTCCTAACAATTACTTTATCGCCACTCATCCTTCGAAATTGATAACTGTTTATTGTTTATAAAATTGATGGCACCTATTTGTATATATCATATTCACACACGTGGGAAGTACGTTTGAGGTTAGTAAAAATTCACTAGTGATATTATTTCAAGTAGTGGTGCCACCATCGCCACTCAATATTTCTTTTCATTTTTATGCTTTTTGTTGTGGTATGCGTTTGGTATAAGTTGTCAAATAAGAAAGTGGAGGGGGTAAAGAGTGGCAAGCCGCTGCGCATGACCATCCGTCAAACCTAGAGTCCCTAGAATAAACAGAGTCTAGCAAACGCGACGCCATGTTTGAGCGAGTTGTACACGCGATGTTTGAATTGTCGCGCGCCTTGCGGGTGGGGTATTGTAGAAATAAATATTGAACACGAAACTACTTATTCCGAATTATTGTGCTTTATTGTGCTAATCAGCATGGTATATTGAATGTAAACTTACATCAACAGCAAGTCCATACTCCACGACATGAGGTTGAGGACAGGGCCTGGAATCTAATATAGGCTGACTGATACCGTGTTTAGTACTGCACACAACCCCGGCACGCTTTTTGGCGCTGCAGTCGTGGGCGATTCGACGCCGTTCACGTCGACACCGCCGCCATCAGCCGCCATTTTCATTCGACAATAACCTATTGCTTGATATTGTTAGCTTCGTTTGGTTTGTAAACAACAATTGTGATACTGAATTTATTCAAGATAAACAATATGAAAATTGCGTGTCGACAAAACCGAATTATAACTTTAATTATATTGTAGGTAGGTGCATTGGATTAATTAACTACCTCTTGCCAAAAATATGCTATCGGGGTGATCTAACCAAAATTTTGTCGTCTTATTTAAAAAAACATATCCCAGTACAAATAATAAATTGCAAAGAACATAAAATCGTGGGCAAATTCTTAAGAATGATTATTACACTGCTAGTCTTCCATTGGTGCAAGTCTGTTAATAAAATATTATGCGGGAAAAATATCAAATTTTTTAATAGAAACAGTGTCGAAACCGTTGACGATATAAAGAAAAAAGCACATAATCTCTACTTAAAAACTAAGAAAAGAAAATAAAACCGGAAATACTTGTAAATAGTAATATTAGGTTAATTCTAATATTTTAATATAAATTAGTAATAAATATTAGTAATAATGTATCAGTTACTATAGTATAAGAAACAGAAATATAAGATATATCATATAATTAGAAGGAAGAAGAAAAGTTATAAAATATAATAAGAAGGAAAGAATATAAGTGTAATATAGCATTAGGTATAATAATATATATAGCGTAAAGGACAAAATATGTACAAACTTGTAAAACCTGAAAAAAGGTAAACAATAAAAAAATATATAGTAATAATGTATCACTAATATATGACATAAATACATACGTATCAATCAGATATTTGTAGTTTCTTTATGTTTTTTCTATTGAATTACTCCCTCAAAAATATGTGAACAAATATCTTTATTTCAAATTTGAATCTCCCGCCGGATTCTCTCCGATTCCTTGTTGTCGTTTTAGTACTGCACACAACCACGGCAAGGTGATTGGCGCTGATCGCAACCAAACTTTGTTCCACCGTAAAGCACGGCGGATACCAGGCCCTGGTTGAGGACTGTGGAAGTCGAGGGTAAAATGCCAGGTTCAAGCTTGTTACTAGACAAAAGTCACTAGATCGGCAGCCATGTTTGAGCGAGTTCAAACTGACCAATCAAAAAGAGTCATGCGTTTGCTAGACTCTGTTTATTCTAGGGACTCTATAGGGACTCTATCTATGTCTATGTCCCTTAGAGCATTTATACCTGGAGGGAGCATGTCGGTCGAAAAGCGTGCAGGACAGAGAAGAAAACAATTCACAGATAACCTCTCTCTTTCTACGCCAGGAGCGTAACATGACAAGCCGGGTACCCGCGCTATAGTGAACGAGAAATCATGATACGAAATATTCACAGGTTACAAGTCTACTCTAAAATGATTTGAAATCACTATCTGATTACATAATCAATTAGTATAACCCCCAAACACACACATCATACTTAACAGATCGAAAGGAACTAGTGAAAATAAATGCACGGGGCACCGCGACTCGTTATTTACGGGTGTAGCTAGTCACGTGACTAAAATGTGACGACCAATCAGATCCTGCGCGACAAAGAGAGGTTATCTGCGGCATATGTCTGTCTCTGCTGCATTCGCCACTTATGGGAAAAGTATGGAGTCTAGATGTTAGGAGAACGAGCTCTGTATTACGGAAGTGGTTCCAGTTCTGTCGCTTTGTGTACATATATATACGCGAGCCTAACGTTCGACGCGCCTCTATCGGCAGCCAGGAGTAATAGTCTTAACGTGCATAATGTATGGCAAGTACCGGTTTTCTAAAACAGCTGATTTTTAAATAACAGTTGAAATTCGCGGTTCCTATGACAACCTGAGCTTGTAAGTAGTGCCACTAGAGGCGCAGCGAACGTTAGGCTCGCGTAGCTATAAGTATATACGGCGCAGAAAACGGGGACGTTTTTCAGAGGTGGGGATGACTAAGCTCGGTCTCCTAACTCTAGACTCCATAGGGAAAAGATAGGACATGCTCCCTCCAGGTATAAATGCTCTAAGCTATGTCCGCGTTCATCTGAATCCACCATTATATTTCAGTGATTTCCGTAGTAGCCTAACCTATAATTTCTCGACAAGGTTAGGAATGATTTTCATAAAAGTGTTGGGAATGAACAAATCCAAATCAATGAAAAAACGCGAAGGTTGGCGTCAGTAAAGTGGAATGTATACTCGATATTTTCAATCAAAAATAAAATGACACGAAAATGCGCTCTCTGCAAGGGGACTAATTACAAACGAACGTATAGCTTCTTTTCCGCACCAAAGAATCCAGACATCCGAAAAAAATGGCAGGCAGCAATTCCTATCGCCAACTACACTGTCACAGATGACACTTACGTCTGCAGTAAACATTTCAGATCCAGCGACATAATCACACATTGGGTCAGCGGAGTGCCTCCACACGTTATCACAGTACGTCATTATTCAGATTTTGATAAATTGCTGGTTGACATGTCGGATACATACAATTCATAGCGTTCACTAACTAGAGATCAATATTTCATATCTAACACTATGAATATGTTCCAGATAAAGTATAAAAAATGCAGGTTACGAATTGGAGCTGTACCGTGTTTGAACTTTGAGAACAATCACGATGCCCCAGGAATAACTAATGTTGATCAAGCTGATCGACCGGAAAAGTTACACAGCAGTAAAACAGATTCCCCAATTTCACGAGAGAAACCTGCAGAGTCCATCGCCGTCAATTCTCGAGTCATGGAATCTAATTTTAATCATGCAAATGAAGGAATCACTTTGCCGATTAAAATTGTAAGATATAATGTTGTTAATCAACACAATGCTCGTTGCAGTCAGACGGAATGTGTCGCAGACAATAGCCCATACAAAACATACCTCTCAAATAATGAACAGATGCAAGACTCTGTGGACTCAGTAGTGGACAAGCAATACAATCAATCTGGGAATCATTTAGGTTATAAGTTTCCTCAGATTCATAGAGTCGTGGGCCATGTGCCAGTAATTACCGACGAGTTAAGCGAGGACTCGAATAGTAAGGATGATGGAAAGTTTCAAGATGCCGGAACAGACTGCGATGCATATTCAAAGGCAGCTTTACTCTCTCATAATGTAAAATTGGAGCAAAATGTGCACGTTTTCAATGAAGAACTAATTATACAGGACGATGCTCCAGTGATGCACACTGAACATCTTACGGATAATCATGAACTGAGTCATGCTGATGCTTCAGAGAGCAAGCATAAAATTAAAAAAATACAAGAACTTGGAGACAATCTTTTGGAAGCGCTTCAATACAAAGCCGAGAATAAATGTAGTGAAGAAAATCTTGACTCAGAATTATGCGACACAATGTTATTTGAAGATTTACTTGAAATTTATACAGAAGTTACACTACCAAGAGGATGGGCATTTCTGGTCACTTCCAAAGGTCAAACCACAACTGTTGTGTACCTTTACATGAATATGCCAACGAATAATATACCAGTTGTGGAAAAAGAAGTATACATAAAGAGCGACATGGTGATGCACTGCGGAGTCGGTAACACAGAAATAAATCCATTTCTTCATAATCTGATGAAAGATGGTAGGAATAATAAAGTACATGCTTTATCTGACATAGAAGAACTCATTGATGAATTTGATCAACGACATATTTGTGAAGGTATTAATAAATGATGCTAACGTTTGTGAGAATTCACAGCTGCAAGCATGCTTAGGCTCAGAATATAGGGTGAATTCGTTAATCCTTAATGGACTATCCAGGCGGAAAATCTAAATTCGTATTTCTTACGTTCTAAAAAATCTACTGATTTATGGAAGGTCTTGAGTTTACGTTAACCCTTGACAGTCACACTGTGTAGAATCGACCGTCGATAATTTCGGCTCAAATATCTAACATCTAATTTTCACCTTTTTCTCAATTTTTTTTTAACATGAACCAATTTTCCGTGAACCAATTTTTTGCACATCATCTAGACTATTCAAAGCATATACAGTAATTTTTATAACCAATTCGGACGGATAGTTCGCTCACAATCGTTTTTTGAAAACTGACTGGCTAGAATCGACCCAGTGTGACTGTCCCAATATTTTTTGGTAGTGTGACTGAAGGGTTGAGTACACCTAATAAAATCATACTTTCTCAATTAACGGGATGTGATAGGCCGAGGTCGATAAAGTAGGGGGTGTATTTACCATTTTTTTTTGTTTTACTCGGCATTTCGCGACGAAGGTACAGAATGGATTTTCGCACTGACATTCGACGTATTATATGGTGAAGTATTGCCGTAGACGAAGAAACGTAGTGAAATCGAAAAATGGTTTGTTTTCGTAAATTGCGATCTGTAAAATAGGGTAAAATAGAGCCGCTCAGGGCTCGACTCTCATATGCTGACCTTATTGTTCAAGCTCGCGTGGTATCCAGCACTGAAATGTAGGTTTGCGTCAATTCTATGACATCGCACAAAGCGAACGATACGTTTATTTATGAGTATTCTGTGAAAATGAAAGCGTGAGCAGTAACCCTGCATTTCGTCGACTTCAACCGTGTCAAAGCGGTTCTTGACAGTTACTTACACAAAACGTGTTGGATACTGACCGGTATGAAGTTGGCCCCACAGTCTGCTGTTCTTCCCTTGGGCTTTGACGCGGTAGAAGTTGACAAAATGCAGGGTTACTACTCCCCTAAGTTATGGGCCCTAATGGCTTTTGACATACTAATATCTACATTATTATACCGCTGAAACAGTGTTGACGTACGGTATGACAGCCGTTATGTACGCTCGAATTCGTATGATTACCGTGTATCTACAGTCGGTCTACGGTCTATTGGGGACAAGCGAAACACGGTGTATACACCCGGTATACACGGTTTCATAACCGTGTCTGTACCGTATTTATTCCGCCAAATATTATTCGGTGGTCTGTGGTGTTTCCGTTAGTTAATCAACGTGGACATACTGGAGACCCACCGTACAAAACCCGTGCGCTCTGGTATGAGCTACGTATTTGCGTTTCCCGTACATACCGTGGAAACACGGTTTCAAGGTGGTTGCGATAAGGTATTTGGACTGTGAACATACGCATACTTTCAATACACGGTAGTTGGCGAGTATTTTGAAGGTATGTCAAGCGCCGTTAGGGTCACGCTTTCATTTTCACAGAATACCCATGGATAAACGTATCGTTCGCTTTGTGCGATGTCATAAAATTGACGCAGACCTACATTTCTGTGCTGGATACCACGCGAGCTTGAACAATAAGGTCAGCATATGAGAGTCGAGCCCCGAGTGGCCATTTTTTTACCCTATTTGCCAAATCACAATTTACGAAAACAAACTAGTTTTTGATTTCAATACGTTTCTTCGTCTTCGACAATACTTCACCATATAATACGACGAATGCCTGTGCGAAAACCCATTCTGTGCTTTCGTCGCGAAATGCCGAGTAAAACACAAAAATTTAGTAAAAACACCCCCACTTTATCGACCTCGGCCTATCACATCCCGTTAACAGCCAAAGATGGAGATTAATTCTGATTAAAAGTACAATCTGTTCATAGTACGAGAATCAATTCAAGTTTTTTTTTAAACTATAAGACCTAGAAGTTTCCAATTCGGCAGACTGTTATATCCGAGTGCATATGACGAAAGGTAAAAATTACGGACAAAATGTTTCTTTCCGTTAGTTTACCCGTGAACAAGTATTCTCAATAACTTGCAAAGAGTTGTATGTATGCTTGGCGTGTTGAATTATGACCGATCTAAAGTAAGCACTACAGTTTTCTGTATTCTTCTTTCCTTGATGGTTATGCAAGGTGATTCAAAATTACCGCAACAATGATCATGGGTGCATTCCTTATGAGAATACAAGACTAATGGCTGGTTTATGCAGCGGTCGTAACTTTAACTTAGCCCTAACTTAAAAGATAGATATGTAGAGTTAGACACGGTGTTCCTCAAGCAAGGAAAAGTGGATCCAAAATCGGCTAACGCAGAAAGTTTCTATATTGTTTGTGGATTGAAAAAATGTTAAACTGAAAATCGTAGCTGATCGGTTTCGCAAGTTATGGCCGTTTTTGTATTTATACCGCGCACGTTCATGAAAAGCAGAGTGGAACACTTTACTACGCATATGCAATCGACCTCTTAATCCCAATATGAGAAGATTCAGTATGTGAGTCAGTCCACGTCAACCGGGACACCTTTTTGACCGCATGTTCTTGAAAATCGTCGTAATTTTTTTTACATATTCTCTGGGTAAAATGAATGGATGAAACATTTTTTTTTTTTTTTTTAACCTGAAGGGCTTAGAAGATACAAGGGGTTGAATTTTCGAAAAAAACACCAAAAATCGGAATCGCGCTCTTCTTTAGACGTTAATATCTCCGGTTCCCTTGGTCGTACAGACATCGTAAATAACTCATTTCGAAGCTCTTGAATCGCACTTTCATGTTATGAATTTTTAATTCATGTCATAAACAATTTTCTATTTGTTATTAACAATTATATTTTTTAAACGTGATTTTCGAGATGATTACACCCTTTGAAAATTCTGAAAAAAATATGAGCGTGTTCCTTGATTAATTCTCTACAAAATCTGTAATTTTCAAAATGGAACTCCGATGGAAACTATATTTAAAAAACGATTGAACCGTGCGGGATGTCGCGCGCGGCTGTCTACGCGGGCGTGCCGAGACCGAGGCTTGTTCGCTTCACACGTAGAGAATACAGGGGGGCATATTACGATGAAATTCATCAAATCCAATAATTTACCGAATTATTTATTCCATTTCATGCTGAATACTCGACTTGAAACTATAAAAATATTAGTATAGAGATACAAACTTGACTAAAATCTTGAAAAAACTGCTGAACATAACGTACTTTTCGATCCCATCCATCGGAATACGACACCGTATTATTCGATCGATTACGTACTTAATTAATGAATTTGAAATTTTAATACCTACAGTGTACAAGTGACTCGAAAAAAATTATTTTTGGAGGTATAATAGTCCCCCCTTAAGATTCCAGTGAAATGTAGAGTTCTCGTGGTTAATGATTGAGTAATTTTAGATTCATTAATTTAGTACGTAATCGATCGAATGATACCATGACGTATTCCGTCTCATGGAATCAAAAAGTACGTTATGTTTACCAGTTATTGTCAAGATTTTAGTTGAGTTTGTATCTCTATAATTTTTATAGTTTCAAGTCGAGTATTCAGCATGAAATGGAATAAATAATTCGGTAAATTATTGGATTTGATGAATTTCATCGTAATATGCCCCCCTATATTCTTTACGTGTAAAGCGAACAAGCCTCGGTCTCGGCGCGCCCGCGTATACAGCCGCGCGCGACACCCGCACGGTTCAATCGCTTTTTAAATATAGTTTCCATCGGAGTTCCATTTTGAAAATTACAGATTTTGTAGAGAATTAATCAAGGAACACGCTCATATTTTTTTCAGAATTTTCAAAGGGTGTAATCATCTCGAAAATCACGTTTAAAAAATATAATTGTTAATAACAAATAGAAAATTGTTTATGACATGAATTAAAAATTCATAACATGAAAGTGCGATTCAAGCGCTTCAAAATGAGTTGTTTACGATGTCTGTACGACCAAGGGAACCGGAGATATTAACGTCTAAAGAAGAGCGCGATTCCGATTTTTGGTGTTTTTTTTCGAAAATTCAACCCCTTGTATCTTCTTAGCCCTTTGAGTTAAAAAAAAAACAAAAAATGTTTCATGCATTCATTTTACCCAGAGAATATGTAAAAAAAATTACAAGAGAATCAGAAACATCGAGGAATATTTTTGGCCAAATCCGTCCCGCTTGACGTGGACTGACTCATGTATTGATGATTTTTCATTGAAAGTGAATCGCGCGCTTCGCTGATGAAGACTCAGCTCAGGAGTTCTATAGTCCGAGTAAAGGAATCGCTTTAGTCGGACTATAAAGCTCCTGAGCTGAGTCTTTATTAACGGGATGTGATAGCCAGGGGTCGATAAAGTAGGGGGGTGTTTTTACCAATTTTTTTTGTTTTACTCGGCATTTCGCGACGAAGGCACAGAATGGATTTTCGCAGAGGCATTCGACGTATTATATGGTGAAGTATTGCCGTAGACGAATAAACGTATTGAAATCGAAAAATAGTTTGTTTTCGTAAATTACAATCTGTAAAACAGGGTAAAAAAATGGCCGGTCGGGGCTCAACTCTCATATGCTGACCTTATTATTCAAGTTCGCGCGGTATCCAGCACTGAAATGTATAGCGACGTCAATTCTACGACCTCGCACGAACCGAATGATCCGTTTATTTATGAATATTACTTGAATATGGGAGCGTGATTTGCAATGCTGCATTTCGTCGACTTCGACCGAGTCAAAGCGGGTCTTGACAGTTAGCGCGAGGGAAGAAAGAGACAGAAGACTGTGGGGTGAACTTCATACCGGTCAACATTGAACACGTTCAGTGTATGTAACTGTCAAAAACCGCTTTGACTCGGTCGAAGTCGACGAAATGCAGCATTGCAAATCACGCTCCCATTTTCAAGTAATATTCATAAATAAACGGATCATTCGGTTCGTGCGAGGTCGTAGAATTGACGTCGCTATACATTTCAGTGCTGGATACCGCGCGAACTTGAATAATAAGGTCAGCATATGAGAGTCGAGCCCCGACCGGCCATTTTTTTACCCTGTTTTACAGATTGTAATTTACGAAAACAAACTATTTTTCGATTTCAATACGTTTATTCGTCTACGGCAATACTTCACCATATAATACGTCGAATGCCTCTGCGAAAATCCATTCTGTGCCTTCGTCGCGAAATGCCGAGTAAAACAAAAAAAATTGGTAAAAACACCCCCCTACTTTATCGACCCCTGGCTATCACATCCCGTTAACGGAGCGCGCGAGTCGTCGTTCTCATTCTCGTCTTAGGAGCGGTCGATGTACCAGAGAAACGCTCACCGCGGAACTAAGATATTTTAAGTTTTATTTACTTTGTAAAAGACAAATTGAATCTATTTGAGTTGTATTTTATAAACTAATTTTTTTTCAATGACTTACCCATCTTCTCATGACGAATGTAGGAAAAAAATATGTGGCCGTGCGGTAGAAAAATAGTTTTTGGTAAAATAAAGCCACAAAAATTTTTCAACAAAAGCTCTTCTGACTTTCGTGATTCATAAAATCCAGTAAAAATATCAATTTCTTCATTTACATCTCTAAATTTACCTTTACCTTCTTCGTGCGCGGTATAAATACAAAAACGGCCATAACTTGCCAAACCGATCAGCTAGGATTTTCAGTTTAAGATTTTTTGATCTACAAACAATATAGAAACTTTCTGTGTTAGCCGATTTTGGATCCATTTTGGGTCCACTTTTCCTTGCTTGAGGAACACCGTGTAGACTAGGCCGTTTAAACAGTAAGATCTTTAGCACTAGACTTAGCCGTAACCCTAAAAATTTACGAACTTTTTACTTCGGCCTTAAGGTGTTTAAAGTCGAACTTTACGCTCGCAAAAACAGGCTAAAAATGCGTACTTTACGCCTACTATGACGAAAAATATTGTTAGCACCAGGGGCGTAATTAAACTTGACACCCTCGTGTGATCGCGCAGTCCTCGGGCCTAACTTTACGCCCTAGATACGAAAACTACTATTTACGTTAGTTATGAATTATCGCATTTCACTGTACTCAAAGTGGCGCGCGGGCGGCTTTGAGAATTAATATCTCGGGTTCCCTTCACCGTAGAGAGATGTCCCAAAACGCGTTTTAAGGTGGTTCTTCCACGAACCGAAATATTGCAGAAGATTCTAATTTTTCGCTGCGTGATAGTTAAAGTACCTATTAATACTCATACAAAGTTTGACAGGGGGTCATCGAGCAAATAATGGAAAAAACTGACCTTAGATTTCCAATATTTAACACATAACCTTATGGCAGAATCCCATTACGAACGATTGAATGAGATATTTGTTATACGTAAATATTAGAGATCTTTTCCAAAAACGAGTTGGGTATAGTATGCATTATGAGGATTTTATAAATGGCAAGAAAATAGTAGGTCATCGGAGTCTGCGACAAAATATTCAGAGTTGAAGTGATAGAATTTCAATTTTACGTGAAGATTTGACGGAATTGAGACGTTTGGCGACATCGCGGTACGTCAGTTCATAGCTTACATCAGAGAGCTCCGTCCGAATAAAACATCATGATGTCATTGGGGCATTATGGCTTTGTTTAAAATTAAAAATATGTAAATTTATTAATTTTTAACGGGGCCAACTAAAGCACCTATGAAATTCGGCCCTCCGTGGAAGAACCACCTTAAAGGCGATGAAAGGCACTTTTCGATAAAATTCTTTAACTTGTCGAAAAATATAGTTTTGGTATTTTTATGAGTATGTTACGTCTTTATTTGGGGTCTTGTCCCCTGTTTTAAATATCAGAATATAACTGAGGGATTTGTTGATGGTTAGAACAAAAGTAACTCCCCTGGTAGAAATTTTTCCCGTATTCTGTCTAGGTCTAGCTAGATCCGCGAGACTGCCATCTAGGCCTATCTAGTAAAACTGTACAGACGCCCGGACAGAAATGTAACACTTGTCCCTTCTAGACGCTATCTAGCAATGCTATCTAGCAGTATCTAGTAGCGCTAGATTACATCTGTACAATTCGAAGCAGTACTAACTCGTCCTTGAGCAGGTTTTATTAGAAATCTTAGGTTATTTTCTGAAAACGATGATAATGAGAAACAAATTTCTTTGCAAGTGCACGTTTTTAATATCGAATATAACATGTTACAATACTTCAGAATTAGAAAGGTTTTTGAATGATGTCGTACAAATTAGGTAGTTAATTTTCTCTATCACTTATTCTATGCACATCATGATTTCCGGAATGTTCGTTTTGATCTTCATCATTTTCATCACCTTCATGGTCTTCGTTATCTTCATCATATTCGTCGTCATATTCACTACTATCTATGGAAACTTCACCATTTTCATCGCTACCATCATATTCACCATGTATGTCGTCATTTTCAATATACTCATCATCTTCGTCGTCATATTCATCCGCCTCTTTGACAACTTCAGAATCTTCATCGATACCATCATGTTCACAATCTTCTTTATCATCTTGATGTTCGCGTAGTGGATTAGTAATTATGCATCAATTACTGCTTTCCGTTAGGCATCGTCACAATCACTACCCGTGGTTGAGTTTTCTTCGGTTTGAACACTTTCATCACTTGCCTCAGCCACCGATCTTCTTTCATGCTCGTCAACAATGTTTTGCAGAATTACATTCAATTTCTTCTTCGAACGGTGTTTTTTTTACACGCCACTTGCTTGTACTCCTCATACCGACACAAAAGAAATTGCATAAACGCGCACGCGATCGTAATGAGGCTGATGCCGATGAACGAACGTCTGACAATGATTACGATTCTATTATTTTTGGTTATGTCAATCCATGAAATGGCTGAGGCCTATGTTCAAAATCTAGAAAATCTAGGAAAATCTGGACAGGTCTACAGTGTTAAAAATGATTGTGAATTTACAACACATTTACTACACAAAAGTTTTGCAAAATTACAAATGTGGCGTAGCGAAGTAAACTGCTAAGCTTGTTTTATAAATTTACAAATAAATTCTTGATCTTACTGAACTTTCATAGGAAAAACACAAAATTGTATTTGAATTCGCTAAATTGTTGAGTAAATTTGAAGTATTTGTAAATTAATTTTAAGGAAATGTCTTGTAAATTCAGTACCACTCATCTTCACGAATAATGCTTCCGGAATAATATTGGAAGTTCACAATATACATTTTTAAGAGTGTATATTACAAATCTAGCAATCTCGAGTCTAGCAAATCTAGTAAAATCTGGGCAGGTCTGTATTGCATATCTAGAAAACCTAGCAAATCTATCAAATCTAGAAAAATCTAGGCAGGTCTGTATTGCAAATCTAGAAAACTTAGCGAATCTAGCAAATCTAGAAAAATCTAGACCGGCCTATATTGCAGGCTAGCAGTTCTAGATAAATTTCTACCAGGGTCGGTTAACCAACTAATATTTATTAATAAGTACTGTACGTGGAATAGGTAAAGTAAATTTTGGAGTCCCTTGTTGTCAGTAAAGAGGATCGTTGAAAGGTAAAGAATGTGTGATCAAAAGGAGAGTAGAAGTGAAGGAGATGGAGGTTGACTGGGAAGTGAGTTCGCTATTAGAATAGCATAATGAGGATTGTCAGTAAAGAGGACGATTGTAGGCAAGGTGGGGATTAGAGGATTGCTGACCGATGCAGCAGGTCAGCGTGAGAAAGGTAGCGAGGTAGTAGGACAGGGTGTAAGGAGATATAATAGTAAGGTTGGAGAGAGGAGCGTGGAGTAGGACGTAACAAGTAATCAAAATGTTGATCGATTTTTTTCGATTATTTGTTTTTAAAATTCTAAAAAAAATATGATCGCATTCCTAATTCAATTTTGAAGATGGCGTATTTTTTAAATTGATGGAGTGATTTTTCTAAATATTTTTTTTACAATTATTCGTCCGGCGCTGCGTCAGGTTGCCGCGCCGCGCGCGTCGCTACTATACCGCATTGTACGCGGCTCGGCCAAAGGCGTGGCGCGCGGCTTCTCATACATGGAATTATTTATTAAAATATTTAGGAAAATCGCTCCATCAATTTAAAAAATCCCATCTTCAGAATTGAATAAGAAATGCGATCATATTTTTTTTAGAATTGTGAAAATAGCCTTAGTTCGCGAAAAAAATCGATAGACATTTTGATTGCTCATAAAAATAACAAAACTATATTTTTCGAAAAGTTGAAAAATGTTATCGAAAAGTGTCTTTCATCGCCTTTAAAACACGTTTTGGAACATCTCTCTACGCTAAAGGGGACCAGTAGAGCGATTCTGTAACTCGTTATCGAGAATTATCGCTATCGTTAGCTAACAGAACAATATCAGCGACCAATCAAGTTTCAGGAAAGACAAATTTACCCAATAGAAAACAAGACAAAACAAGCCGAAACGATCATTTCGTTAACGAAAAGTTACAGAATCGGGGTACTGAGACATTAATTCTCAAAGCCGGCCGCGCGCCACTTTTACAGTCAAATGAGATAATTCATAACGAGCGTAAAAAAAATTTTTGGACCAACGAAAAAATACGGGTCTACTTTTTTGACGTAGATTTCACATAAGAAAAGTTTGCTACGATTCAAAAAATATGACGTCATTTCTCGGCCGATTTGAGGTGGAATTGCCCAACTAGAAGCAGACACTTAACTACTAAAATCTTTATAAAATAACCGATGAATGTAATGTACTTTTTTACCGCATCAAATGAAATATGCCACGGTATTATACGGTATTAGTTCTGTCACATACCGAGAAGATTCGGTGGGAGTAGACAGCCCCCTTCCTACGCCAGAACTAACCAGGCGCGCACCGCGTGCGTGAGGCTCGTTCGGAAGGGGATGCAATGCTACTGGCACCTCATTCCCTTCCGAACGAGCCTCACGCACGCGGTGCGCGCCAGTGTTAGTTTTGGCGTAGGAAGGGGGCTGTCTACTCTCACCGAATCTTCTCGGTATAATTACACTGAGAGAAAAAATTCGTATAATCAAAAAAACCTTCTTTAGCCCAACAAAACGCGGCGGTTACGGGCCATCAAATGAATATTATGTAAATGTGACAAAATATTGGTTGCTCGAACTAAATTTATTTGATTCAAATGGCCGAGGTATGTTATGGTAATTACGGCTTATTCATTCATACAGAATGATGGTTGAAACAACTATTTCTTAACAACAGAATCAGTATGTTGGATTCAACGACTTTTTTCCCTCAGTGTAGGTTTGAGAATTTTTTTTCTTTCATTTTTACAGGTGGTTAACGTAGAGAAACAAAAAACTAAAGTTATAGGTAATTGAATATTCCAGTTTTCGTAATATACCTATAGATATATCTTAATATCGATGGCTCCTATCGAAAAGAGCGTAACTCAGCAGTGCAGGAAAGAAAAGCGTAACTCGGCGAAACAGTTAAGAATTAGTATATTACATACCTAGGGCAGTAAAATAAGGAAGGTCCGAGATCACATGTAATTGTCGTCCGAGGCGAAGCCGAGGTCGACAAACATGTGATCTGGGGCTTTCTTATTTACTGCCCGAGGAGTGTATACGATTTTTCGCATCGACGGAGCCGAAAAACGGGAACTTCGTTCCGCGCAGCGGGACGAAAGTTGTCGCTTTCGGCCCAGAGGTGAGAAAAGGCATCTCGGTTTCGCCTCGGACGACAATTACATGTGATCTGGGACCTTCCTCATTTTACTGCCCTAGGTATGTAATATACTATTTATAACGTATGCATGAAAAAGTCACTTGTTTGGGGCTCTGAAGCGGTTATATTGTGGCACTTTTCTGACGTTTGAGTAGGCGATGCCAACATGAAACTAATTGCATGCCAAACGTGCGCACTGCGTTTTGCGCACATCGAGCGTGCACAACATGATTTTTGTTACGCACGGCGTGCGAACAAGAGCATTTTATAATCATTCATCCCAGTCGACGCGCTATCTCCGTGAATCGACTTAATGTTTTTGGTATGGTTGTTTACATTGACAACAGAGCCCCACAAGCAACTTTTTCATGCATTTGTTATAAAAAATAGCGTTCGATACTCCCGCGAAGTGAGGCGTTTAGGGTTGTCCGATGCCTTCAGCACTCACCTTCGTCTCGGCTGCCGCCACGACTACGGTTCGTGCTGAAAACATCGGACAATCCTATAAACGCCTCACATTTCGCTCTCGTATCGAAATCTACTATTGTCATAGGGTGTCATAGGGGACATACGCCTTTCTTAACTGCTTCGCCGAGATACGCTTTTCTTTTCTGCACTGCTGAGTTATGCCGGCGACACAGACTTTTCGTGTCGGCTCACCTACGGAGATCGTGACCAGTGTACAGTCACTCACACGCAGCGCCGACCAATCACAGCTATGTGTGAACGATCGTGGCCCCTGTAGGTGAGGCGAACACGGAACACGAAAAGTCTGTGTCGCCGGCATTACGCTTGTTTCGATAGGAGCCATCGATATCGGTGACGTCAGTCTAGGTATGGGCGATGTTCAAAATAAAAATCGATTTTTGAATAATCGATGTTTGAAAAATAAATCGGAACATCGATTATTTATTTTATGAGTTTTTTTTTTGCGAATGGCATGATGTTTCAAGCAAAATTGGTCCATAAAAAATTCGACACGATTCGTGCTAGTTATTATTGTGAAAATTCACTTTGAAAATTGAAGAAAATTTGGTGAAACGGACGTTCTGGTATGACTTTGTTCTCAGATTGTTCGTAGAAATTGGTCCGAAACTGTAATGTATCGATGATAGAAAAAGAATACACATGTTAATGGTTCAAAGGCTTTATTCTTACTGACTTACAATGAGGTCTGGGGTCTAACCCCACTCCCTATTTATCACTCAACTGTACAGTACTCCTCCCTAGGTACGAAGGTGTGTATACACTACACTCTTCCCCACTAATAGTGACGAAGTCGCGTTGTTGAGTGACAAGCTTAATTCTTTAGTCTAGGGGATCTTCTTGGTGCGATCCCTTGAGTACCCCCCTTTTGTATGACGTTTTGGGTTGACGATTGCCAGCTAGCTTGTTTTAATTGATTTGTATGTCGCTTGACAATGAGTCCGGATTCGAGTTTTACTCTGTATGTCACCGACCCTAGCTGTTGGTGAACTACAGCTCGGACCCATGGGGGTGAGTTGATGCTAAAGTGTTTTGCCCAAACCTTTTCGTCTGGTTGGAATGTGATCTTCCTCTTTCCCCTTGAGTTTCGAGCCTGTTTGTCTAATTCAATCTCGGTTTTTATTTGTGTGTCAGGGCGTAGCAAATCAAATTTGGTGCGTATTTGTCTACCTAGCATTAATTTAGCTGGTGTTTCGCCCGTTGTACAGTGTTTTGAGGTTCTATATTCAAATAATATGTTATCTATGACGGTTTGTACATTTTGTCCTTTACTTAACAGAATTTTCAACTTCCTTTTAAATGTTCTGACGAAATTCTCCGCCGCACCATTCGATGCCGGATGTTTTACTGCTGAGAAGATGTGCTTGATTCCTAATTTTTTTAGGAAGTCTGAAAATTCTTTACATGTATATAGTGGACCGTTGTCGCTTACTATTTGAAGTGGCAGACCGAATCGTGAGAAGACTTTCCTAAACACTTCTATGCATTTTGATGCGTTAGTTGATTTCATTTCGAAGACCTCTGGCCACTTTGTTTTTGCATCGATCAATACTAGAAAGGTGTGCCCCTTGTAAGGACCTAAAAAATCCGTGTGAACTCTTTGCCAGGGTTTATCTGGCCACTTCCATGCGTTTACTTCGCTTTTGATAGGATTGTCTCCCACTTCAATGCAGTCGCGACACGCGCGTCCTATGTTTTCTATATCTAAGTCTATGTTGGGCCACCAAAAAAATGATCTTGCTGTGGATTTCATTTTAACTATGCCTGCATGTGAGGCGTGTAGTTCGTCCAATATTGTGCTTTTTAATTTTGACGGTACAATGACGCGGTACCCCCACAAGAGACAGTCTTGTTCGACCGTTAGCTCGTCTTTTTTCATGTAATACGTTTTTAGTTCATCTGAGATCAGTTTTTTGTTGGGCCAACCGTTTTTTATGAATAATGTTATTTTTGATAATTGCTTATCTCTCCTAGTTTCCTTAGCGATTAATTTGCTATCTAAACAGGTAGATGATTCTTGTTCTACGTAATTGAGATGAGTGTACTCTTCTAATTCGTTTGTACTGTTATTTTTGTTGTCTAGACGAATTGGTAACCTTGATAGTCCGTCTGCGCTGTTGTCTTTCGATTTTACATGCCTAATTTTGTACTGAAACGCTTTTAGAAAGTCCGCGTATCTTTGTAATCTGCGCGTGGCCATGATCGGTATGCCTTTCTTTTCTCCAAAAATTCTGACAAGCGGCTGGTGGTCCGTACGCAATTCGAACTCTCTTCCGTATAGATAATCATAGAATTTAGTGATTCCGAAGATAATTGATCTAGCCTCTTTGTCTATTGTTGAATAATTTCTTTCGCTATTTGTTAGAGATTTTGACGCATAGGCGATTGGACGGTCGCCTTTTGGAGTGTCATGCGAAATTATAGCTGAAAGCCCGTAGTCTGAGGCATCACACGTTAATATTATTTTTTTTTCCGGATCGAAATTAATAAGTACTTTAGCAGATTTTAAGTCCTCTTTCGCTTTTGCGAACGCGATTTGGCATGCCTCTGTCCAGTGGAACTGACTTTCGTTTAGGCATTGATACAACGGCTGAAATTTAGTGGCCCTATTTTCTATAAATTTGTCGTAGTAGTTTATCATGCCTAAGAATGCTTGCAGTTTTTTGACGTTCGTGGGTGTGGGGGCTTGATCTATTGCTTCTACTTTCCCTTTCAACGTGTGTACTCCTAATTGGTCGATGCTATACCCTAAGTAGTTGATTTTTCTGCAAAGCAGTTCACATTTTGATTTTTTCAATTTAAGTCCGCATTCTAATAATTTGTCTAATACATCCGTCGTATTTTTAATGCATTCTTCTAATGTTTTGCCTTTGACTACTATGTCATCTTGAAAAACCGTAACAAAGTTCATTTTAGAGAATATTTGTTCCATTTCACTCTGGAAGAATCCGGGGGCCGAGGATATTCCATATGGTAATACATTTTGCATAAAAAGACCTCGGTGGGTGCTTAATACTAGGTATTTTTTGGAATCCTCGTCTAATAAGATTTGCGCGTAAGCTTCTTTTAGGTCAATTTTGGAAAAGAAAACACCACCCTGTAGGTTGGCAATTAGGTGCTCGATTCGAGGTAGTGGATGTCTGGCTATCATTATGTTTTTGTTTACTGTGACTTTATAGTCGCCGCAGATTCTTACGGACCCGTCGGGCTTGATTATTGGTACTATCGGTGTGCCCCATTCACTTACTGTAACCGGGGTTAATTTTTTTTCTGCAACTAGTCTATCGATTTCATTGGATACTTTTTCTTTTAACGCGAATGGCATGGTTCGTGCTTTGTAAAATACAGGGCTCGTTTGTGTGCGCATTCTAATTGCAAATTTGGCTTTGCTATATACGCCAGTTCCCGGGGAAAACAGCTTCTCGTATTTTTTAAAAATTTGTTCTCTTTTGACTTGCAACAGCTTCTCTTCGTTGTGTATATTTGCGTTTTCCGTTTTTGGTTGTACCGTTTTGTTTTCATTGATGATATCTTTGCCTTCATGATTCTCCTTTTGTATTCTATTAACCTTATCTACCGACTACTCAATACCTAATGGCCACAATCCTAATTTATTTAACCAGTCGCGGCCAATGAGTGGTTTTCCCATTTTACCCACTACATACAAGTTTGCTCGGGTCGTTATAGTGCCATAGTTTATTTTAATGCCTCGTAGCATTCCTATGGGTTTGCGTTCTTCGCCACTGTAATAGTTCAATACAATCTTGGTAGCGTTTAGTTTATTACTGACAAAATGTTTCTGATAATCAACTTCGCTTATTATAGAGATTGTCGACCCCCCGTCTACTTCCATAGTTATTGATTTGTTTTCTATTTCTACGTCTAGTCATTGTGGGCTTATTTCTATAGAATTGCAGTTTATGGAAAATAAGTCTCCATAGTTTTTTTCACCATCACTATCGATCTCGGATTCGCTATGAGTATTGTTTTCGTTTTGTTCAACGTTATGTACTTCCCTTGGTTTACCTTTTTTCTGCGCCTTGCATACCGTTGGCATGTGACCGATTTTACCGCAATTATCGCACTTTTTCGCTTTATGCCAGCAGTTCTGCTTTTCATGGTTGTATCTGCCGCAACACGTGCATCGACGTCCGTAAGTTGACCTTGAGTTCGTCTCGAAATCGCGTCGCTGGTTGCTTCGTTGTTTCCACTGGCCTCGTGCTTGTATGCGATGGGAGCTTGTGGTCTGGTCGTCCTTTTCGTTATCGTCTTCTTCTAGTTTGTTTACAGCTGTATGGGCGGCTTCTATTGCCGTGGCTGTTTTGATTGCTTCATCCACTGTGAGTGTTTCAATTTTGAATAAAGCGGTTCTAATTTGTTTGTTGCGGACTCCCGTTAGCAACTGGTCGCCTAAGGCTTCGTCCTCGTTAGCAAATTTGCAGTCTTTTGCTAATGTGCGTAAACACGCCACATACTGAGTGAACGTTTCGTTTTCTTCTTGTTTTCTCTCTCTGAAGCGTTGTCGTAGAACTGTCTGATTCACTTTTGGTTTTACGTAATTTTGCAGCTTCAGCATCGATCTTGGTGAGAAAGATTGCTCTTTGTTTATTATCGTCGGTGATGTCGTTTGCTTCAAAGTAGAGTTCTATTCTCTCTACGAACTCTTCAAAATCGTCTGTACCTACTTTGTAGTCGAGCTTGGCCGTGTACTCCATTATTTTAGTTTTCACTCTTTTCACTGCACTCGGTCTTTGCGTTTCGCTGTTCACTGCACTCTTTACTCTCGATGCGTTTGGGTTGATCTCTATCTCTTTTTTCACTTCCGCTCTTAATATGCGTCTTAACTCGTCTAGTTTGGAGTTTTCCGACGCCGGTATGTTCCTTGCCACTAGTTCTTTCAAAACTGTTTCTTTATCGAGGTTTTGTATCCAAGATGTCATTGAGTTTTGTGTGTGTGTGCGTGAGTCCTTTAATTCTCGTCGCCACTGTAATGTATCGATGATAAAATAAGAATACACATGTTAATGGTTCAAAGGCTTTATTCTTACTGACTTACAATGAGGTCTGGGGTCTAACCCCACTCCCTATTTATCACTCAACTGTACAGTACTTCTCCCTAGGTAAGAAGGTGTGTATACACTACAGAAACTTACTAAATCCAAAAAATCCATTTTCGCGCCTTTTCATCGATGTTCGGTGAAATACATCGAACATCGATTGATCGGACCTCAAAAACATCGGTCGAAAATAATTGATTATTACAAAAAAATAATCGAGCTATTCGATTAATCGGTGAACATCGCCCATCTCCTACACGGAGAGAAATCTCAAGTAAATATTACTTTGCACGTAGAAAAACAAGGTAAATATTACCATGCCACCTAGTATTTAGTCCGTGAAACAAAAAACGTTGGAAATATCAATATGTCACATGGTGAATTCTACTATTTTTCACTGTTCTTAGTCCCATGTTGCCCGGAACTTAATTTCAAGTAATTTTTACTTTTATTCTATTGGCAAGGATCTATGCAGCATGGTAATATTTACCTTGCTGGGTAGTTCGTGCTACCTTGTAGCGATGTGAGCGCGACCAGGCAGCAGAGCGTGTCAGTTTTAGGTTATGCGAATATTCGATGGATCGCGCTGAAGCAGACGGCATGGTAATATTTACCGTGCTGGCATGGCTATGATGACATTCTGGCAAAGTTATATCAGACGGAATTTTTCGATACTGTGCTACATAGTAATTATTACGTGGCTCCTACAGTCGTCACATCTATGTTTTTCAGAAAGCCTAGTAACATTTACTGTACATTTCTCTCCGTGTAGACGTCACAATGTTACATTTTTCAATCCGTTGTATCAACTTCAATATTCGTTCGATTGAAAAATGAAAAAATACGACTCAATTGTTGTTTCTAACCTACTCAAATATCGACAAAATAGTATTTTTCGTATCAAGGGCGTACAATTTCATACCCGCGTGTGATCGCCGTGCACGAGGGTCGGCGAAGCCTCCCCGAGGGATTACGGCATCACACGAGAGTATAAGGTATTACGCCCGTGTTGCGAACGATATTTTTCGATGCAGTGGGCGTAAAATTCGATTTTATCTAAGCAGAACAAGTCGTAAAATCGGATTTTACGCCCACTGCAACGAAAAATCCATTTTTTAACCTAATTGAGTGAATCTGAGTTAATTAATTCAGTACGTAATCGATTGAATAATAATGTGACGTATTCCATTCGATGGAATCACAAAGTCCATTATATTCAGCAGTTATTCTTAAGATTTCAGTTCAGTGTGTACTTTTATA